>OX421934.2:19226624-20476624 GCA_949128155.2 Xanthia icteritia | reverse complement strand
AAGCTTCGATTTCATACAGCTGCTTTTCTTAATGACTTTTTAAATCTTTTCGTCAGCCATAGCGACAAAAACACCAGTAGCACACTCGAAAATGAACTAATGAGAGATTAAAAACAGTTTATAATAAAACCGGCCAAGTCAGAGTAGGACTCGCACACGAAGGGTTCCGTATCACCGTACAGTATTAAGCAAAAAATGAAAACACTAAACGAAGAATATTATTATTATTCATTTTAATGAAAATCAAAAATTTGTATTTCATTTCATAATGGATGGTACTATGAATTACAAAGTTATTTTTGCAGTTGCAGAAAATCACCCATTTAAATAAATTTATGATTCATAAGGTATTTATACCTTATGAATCGGCGTTTTTAGTATTTGTTGATTATATATAGTTTAAGGAACATAATATACACAGGTTTCAAATTCCTAACTTGTTTAGTTGTTGAGATAGAGCTCGTACAAAAATGGTCTCAAACTGTCAATTTTTACAGTGCCTTTTTTTTTTTTTGGGTGGGAAATTATCAAATAACTTCTCCCGCTCTGGGTGGAGCGGGAGGGCGTGTCAGACTCTTACTGACTAAAACCCACCCGTGTTCCTTCCGTTGCCTTTACGTTGCCAGGGGCCACGGTATCCCTTTCGGACTTTCCCGCAACCCCGGCAGGCATCGGTCCTATCGGACCCCTTCCGTTGTGCTGACATCTCTTTGAGGCGCGCGTGGAACACAACGCGTCGTCGACCCGGGCCTGGTCCTTATCGGACGGCGAGCTACCCATTGCTCACCGTCCGCAAGCCCGCGCCTACGGTGGCCGGGAATCGGCCTGCGATTCCCGACGCCCAGGGCGTCTCCTGCGGCGGCTAGGGGCGTGAGGGCGCGAAATTTGCCTCTCCCTCACGCGTTCTGCCTCCTCCTTCGCGAGCATTACTGCTTCGCAGAAGGAGGTGACGGCCTCCCATGCCCTCTCGCTCCGTACCATGGCCTGGACTAGGGCCGGACGCGAGAGATCCCCGCCGCCGATCGCCTCCACGAGGACACGGCGATGCTCTGCCCAAGCCGGACAGACCTCCACCGTATGCTCAACCGTGTCCTCCGGGCGATCCACGCAGTGATGACACCCGGGCGTTTCCTCCCGCCTGATACGGAACAGGAACCTCCCGAAACAACCGTGTCCGGTGAGGACCTGCGTTAGGCGGAAGGTGAGGACGCCGTGGCGCCTCTCTAGCCACTCCTCAAAGAGGGGACTTATCGCCGCAATAGTGGCGTGCCCAATTTTACAGTGCCTTATTTCGTCATTTTTGAAGATAAAAATAATTATTCTCTACGCGATGAGTTCTAGACAATGACACCCCAGCTAGTTTTTTTGTCTGGTGCTAGTTTTTTTTTTTTCAAAATCTATAGTTTTTGTATGAAGACATCCCCCCTCCTTCATTTTTTTTATTTGATTTAAGTTTTATTTTTTGTTGTTAAAGCGCCAATAGAAATCCATAATCTGTGAAATTTTCAACTGTCTATCTATTACGGTTCATGAGATACATTTCGCTGACAGACAGACGGACAGCGGAGGCTTGGTAATAGGTTTTCGTTTGGCACTCTACGGTTACGGAACCCTAAAAAGCAATAAAAATATGTACTAAACGGCTAATGACTTATGAATGACGACGAACGGCGCGAACAAAAGAACATCTGATGAAAAGATAACAAACTTACGTCACCGAACGATCAGCTGTTATAGATAAGAAGCGAAAGATTCACGTAAACAGATAGGTAAAATAAATGTTACATTTTAGCTTTGTAAGCACAAAAGTGATTTTGGAGAAGTGTAAAGCTATGTACGCGCCGTATCGCCACCGCGCCACATCTCAGCTTGCCGATGACGCGTTGATCACGCGTCTTGCGCGTGCAGACCACGCACATGATGTTGTGTTGGGTTCGCTTCCGCAACCATGCAGGGTAGAAAGTTCTTCATGATCCATAGAAAAGGGAGGATCCTTCGACAAGGCGGGTGTTGTGTATGGTGGGTTACTGCCCTTGGTGTCGGGATGTTACATTTTGTCAGTTGAATATTCATGACATTCACTAAACAAATTTAATAATATAACACACTGAAAGTAATTAAATAAATTGAATATTCGCTCAGACGTTTCATTTAACAAAATGCAATACCACTTAATGGCTGAAATAAACCAAATACATCATTATGGTTACCCTTCGCTTGCTTATAGATAAGAAGCAATCATTAACACTGTAAATAGAACCAAAGTCATTAACAAATTAAACGAAAACCATTGGAATACGAAGATTAACAAGAATAAACTACTAATTTCATTTGTACATAAATGTGATTAAATATGGGAACCAAGCACTGCTATCTGTCAGTCGGTACTGTGACCTCTCGAGTACGCATCGCGGTCACAATGTTGTTCATAATATTGTTGATAACGATAGTTTTGTGCATAGTGGTGTATTATTTCAAGTCTACGAACAGAAATTACTGGAAGAAGCAAAATGTAGTGCAAATCAGTGACTTAATGATAAAGTTTGTGTTTGGTAACGAGTCGATGCCAGAAATTGTGAAGACTATATACAATGAGCACGACGAACCGTATGTTGGAACGACTACAGGAACAATTCCTACGCTGATGCTCAAGTGTCCTGAAGATATCCAAGCAGTGCTAGCTGGAGACTTCCAAAGCTTTCACAGTCGTGGTATAATAGCAAACCCGAACGACCTTCTAGCTGATAATCTATTATTCATCAACGATTTTCAAAGATGGAAAATCTTAAGGCAGAAACTCAGTCCAGTGTTCACAAGCTCAAAACTTAAGAATATGTTCTATATCTTAGACAAATGTTCCCGAGATTTTGTGGATTTTCTTGAAGATAATCTTCATATTCGGCAAAAACCATTCAACGCTCTGTACACATACACTACATCATCCATAGGTGCGGCAGTGTTCGGCATAGATACTCAGACTAAAAATACTATGGAATCACCGTTCTTAGATATGGCATGGAAAACTCTAAAACCATCAACGTATCAAAATATCGTCCTTTTAATTGCGAATGTTTTCCCTTCTCTGTACAAACTCCTAAAACTGAAAATTTTCGGCGAGTTTGAGGAATTCTTTGTGGGCGCTGTAAAATCTGTTTTAGAAAATAGAAGACACGAGACTGCGAAAAGACACGACTTTATAGACATTTGTTTGGAGCTTCAGAAACATGGAGTTATGCAGGATTTTACTACAGGATATGAATTGGACCCTACTGATGAGATCCTGGCTGCACAAGCATTTTTCTTCTTCATTGCTGGCGCCGACACCTCAGCTAGCGCAATGCATTACACTCTACTGGAACTATCAAACAATCCAAAAATTTTAACAAATTTGCACGAAGAAATAGACAAAGCCTTTGAAGGTGCTACTGAAGAACTCACTTACAATGACATCGAGAAAATGCAGTACTTGGATAAAGTGCTTAACGAAGCAATGAGAAAGTATCCCCCAATTGGTGTCATACAAAGATTATGTACAAAAGATACTTATCTACCGTCTGGAATAGCTATAGCGAAAGATAATATTATATTGTTACCAGTTTTTGCTCTTCACAGGGATGAAAAATATTTCCCTAACCCAGATGTCTTTGATCCGGAGAGGTTTTCATCAGAAAACTATTCTAAAATAAATAACTACGTTTATTTACCTTTTGGTGAAGGAAACCGTGTATGCATTGGTAAGTAATCTAATTTACTTTTGATTTATTAGTGTCAATCATGATTTTTAGGTGCCATAATTTAAAAAAACAGCGTGTTTACAGTTTGAAAACAAATAAACAGTTTTGAAACAAATGTTCATGATTATGATAATAAGTACATAAATCACAATCATGATTCTCATTAAGAGATTAGATATATTTTGTACAAATATCATCTAATTTTAGAACAGACCTCGATCCTTGTGTTTCGTCTAGGGAATTACTGTCACTATACCAGGTTGCTATTTCAACATATATGTGTCTCAGTTTGAAGGACGTAGGTAGACATTTCATCTTTATCTCTAAAACTATCACATAATGGTGGTGGGTGGTCAGTTCATCTCCTTCTCGGTATTCTGAGTCGGCTGAATACTTGTTTCTTGAAATTAATGTTCATCACACAAAAGTTTTGCTTGCAGTGCTCTGCAGTCCTAATCTTCACATTGACTACTTTAATTCTCTCGACTCCACTCTCAGTGATCTTTGCCCCATGTATGAGCACTTTATTTTAATGGGTGATTTTAATACGTGCTTGATTAAAAATGACTCTCGCTCTCGTAAACTCATTTCTAACAGAGAAAGGAGTTTTCTTTCAATCTTCAAGTTTTGCCTCTCTCTGCAACTCACTATTTTCCTAATTGTCCACCCTCTTTTCTAGATCTTATGATTGTTTCCTCTCCTGATAATGTTTCTTACCATGGTCAACTTACGGCTACTTTTTCTTACCACGATCTCATTTACCTTTCCTATCGTATCCGTGTTCCCAAGCGTAAGTCGGAGTTTTTATATCTCCGTAACTACAAAGGCATTGACTTGGAGGCTTTGAAGCGTGATGCTGGAGATCTCGACTGGACCCCTCTGGTTGAGAACGATGACATCGACGTTAAGGTGAAATGTTTTAACGCAACCGTTCTTGACTTATTTAATCAGCATGCTCCTATCCGACGTGTCAAAGTTCGACATAACCCTGCGCCATGGATAACGCTACAAATTAAAGAGCTTATGGCTCGCAGGGATAAAGCTAAGAGCAGATATAAGCGCAGACCTTCAGAGCTGAATCTCTCTTATTACAAATCCTTACGTAATCGCTGCAGTCATCTGTGTCAAAGTGCTAAGAGACGCTATTTCCACGATCAACTCAATAACCGCAGTTCTTCCGATGTATGGAAATTTCTCAAATCTGTAGGCATAGGCAAGTCACCTACAAACCAGTGTAAGGATGTGAACCTCAATGATCTCAACAACCATTTCTCTCTCCTTCCCTTTTCTCTTGATCCGTCTGTCAAAGCTGCGACACTAAAGAGTCTAGCTATTTTGCCGTTACCACAATGTTCTCACTTTAAGCTTAGCGATGTTACTGAGGATGACGTTAAGAAATCTATACTTGCTATTACTTCTTCAGCAGTCGGTAATGATAAGTTGTGTTCAAGAATGATAACTCTTATCCTTCCCTCGTTACTTCCTGTTCTCACTCACATCTTTAACCACTCTTTTTCCTCTTGCTCATTTCCGTCAGTTTGGAAAAAGGCTCACATAATACCTTTACCTAAAACTAACAATCCTACTTTATTAACACACTTTAGACCTATTTCTATTCTTCCATTTCTCTCTAAAGTTTTTGAGCACATAGTTCATAGACAGTTATCTTTTTTCTTGGCATCAAACTCGATAATTACCCCTTTTCAATCCGGTTTTCGCTCGGGACACAGTACTGTAACCGCGCTTTTGAAAGTAACTGACGACATCCGTTGGGCAATGGAGAATAAGTCCCTCACTGTTCTTGTATTGCTTGACTTTAGTAGCGCCTTCAACTCAGTGGATTTCGACATTTTACTAGGTATCCTCAAATCAATCAATTTCTCTTCTTCCGGTTTAGCTTGGTTCAGTTCTTATCTTCGGGGACGCTCTCAGTGTGTTCGCCTGGAGGAGTCCTTCTCTGATTGGTGTAGCCTCACTGAGGGTGTTCCTCTGGGTAGCGTTCTTTCTCCTCTTCTTTTTTCAATTTTCATCAACTTTGTTTCCAGAGTAATCTCCTCTAGTTTTCATCTTTACGCAGATGACTTGCAGCTCTACCGACATTTTACTGTAGCTGACGCGGGTTCTACAATTGCTGCTATGAACCATGACCTGGCTTGCATCAGCGTTTGGGCTAAGTCATTTGGTTTGCAAATTAATCCAACTAAATCCCAGGCTATGATCATAGGCAGCAGATTCGTTCGCAATGCGGCTGATGTGGCATCTCTAATGCCTTTATATCTCGATGGTGTTCACATTGACTATACCGAAACCGCCAAAGATTTGGGGGTCATTATTGACTCCAATCTTTCGTGGCGTGCTCAGGTCAATGAGGTCAGTCGAAAGGTACATTTCTCCTTTCATTCGTTGAAAAGCCTTCAAAGTCTCCTGCCCTTGAAAACTAAAATTTCTTTGGCACAAACACTTATTCAGCCGATTATAGATTATGCCGACTCCTGTTACCTGGATGCTACTGAGGAGCTATTAAACAAGCTTGAGCGCTTGCAAAACTTGTGCATTCGCTTTGTTTTCGGACTTAGAAAGTATGACCATGTTTCTCATCTTCGCAAAGAACTCAAGTGGCTCCCAATCCGCCTTCGCAGGAACACTCGGATCTTATGTCTCCTCTTCAACGTCTTACACAACCCGTCTTATCCTTCCTACCTGCGTGAGCGTTTTGCTTACGCTCGCCCTAGCGACGCACCATGTAGATCACACCTTAGATCCCTCCTTAAATCTCATCCTCATAAAACAAGCTACTATTCCTATTCCTTCTCTGTCCATGCAGTAAGGTTGTGGAACTCACTTCCGCCTAGTATTCGTGATTTAAAAACTGTTTCACAATTCAAATTTCGAGTAAAAGAGCATTACCTTTCCTCTCAACTGTGAGTATTTATATACCTATAGTATGTATGTTTATATATTTAAGCTCTATGTATTTATTTAAGTATATATTCATTTATTACTTTATACGTGTAGGTTTATTTCAATATTTTAGTTTAAGACTTCGCATATTTATATTTTTCTCTTCTTGTTCTCACACACTATTGTCTACATTTCTTTCTCATTTCTCCTATCGCAGGTCTGCTGGAAGAAATTTCTTAAGAAATAAGCAGTATCTTTGTACTCATAATTATGATTATGTCTTATCTGTATCTATTTTTCTGTGTGTACATAAATAATAAAATAAATAAAAATAAAATAAATAAATAATGAAGACTATTATTTATTATCATTGTCTTCTTGCCCTTTATCGATGTACCCTCCTCTTTTTCTCTCTCTTATTTCTCAATAGCAACCCAAAGCCTGAATTTATGCCCAGTTGATGGCAATATACTCGCCCCTATTACACATAACTAGCGAAATGAGGGTGTTACTATAGGTACACCTCTGCCTATTCCTACGGGGCTAACAGATGTGATGTTATGTTGTCTCTGTCTGTCTCTGCGTAGCCTTATCCCATTTATATGACTTGCTAATAATGATTTTTAATTCTTTTTCAGGTAATCGGTTCGCTCGCCTCCAAGTGAAGGTCGGGCTAGCTCGGCTGTTGCGTCGCTTCACTTTAGGGGAACAGATTAACTGTACTCCAACCTTTGAACCAAGCCCATTCGGTTTGCGAAGCCCTACTACTCGCTATGAATTGAAGTTAAGAGATAATTAGGTCAATATTTATCATTATAATTGTACTAGTTATAGCCTGTAGTTTCACTTGAATCCTAGAGGAACTATGAAAATCCCGTGTAAAAATATCAGATGTAAAAATATATGATAGACTTTTTGTATATTTGTTTTTTAAAAGTAAAATAAGTTGTAAAGTTATGTCTAACGCGGATAAAAAACTGAGAATCACACAAAATCTATCAAGCGTATTTTCTGAAACCTTCACCATTTTAAATATAATTTAATTAATGATTTTTTATTATACGTGTTTTATTAAAATACTTTTTGTTTTATGTATACTTAATTAATATTGCGTCTAATTTGGGACAACGCTCATTGATGGGCGAGTCCTTACTATATTGGGGTCGGCTTCCAGTCTAACCGGATGCAACTGAATACCAGTATTTTACATGGAGCGAATGCCTATCTGACCTCCACAACCCAGTAACTGGGTAATACGATACCCCTTGGTAAGACTGGTTGTCAGATTTTCGGGCTTCTAACGACCCGTAACGACTGTCAAAGATCCACGAATGACAGCCGGGACCAACGGCTTTCCGAGGCACGGAGGAGTCTCGGTATGTATAGTCACCAGACCAACCGGCAAGCGTAGCTTAACCTGATGGATCTACCCGTGCGGCAGTTATAACTTAGCCACGAGCTCCTCCTTAAATAAATACACAAAGTTTAAATATATAAACATACATACTATAGGTATATATAAACATACATACTATAGGTTTATATGGTATACAATATACTCACAGTTGAGAGGAAAGGTAATGCTCTTTTACTAGATATTTGAATTGTGTGCTTCTTTTTAGCCGACAACAAAAGGAGGAGGTTCGGCAAAGAATTCAAAATGATTTCTATTATATATTTTGCTGAAAAGGCATTTCAAACGAGCCATTCATGAAACGGCTGGAAGCAACAAAATGCCAAAATGAGCGCACTTTGTAAACTCAGTAACGAAGAAACCACAAACCGAAATAACACTTGCATAATTATGATATCTATTTATCTCCATAGAATGCAAAAAGAAGCAACTGAAGCAAAACATAAACACATTACTCTTTCAAACATTAATTTTGGTTTAACCTGTCGTAACTTCTGGAATATGGCGTCTTGTAACAAGATTAGGTGTTTTCAATTAGTTCAAAACTGTATTTTATACAATAAAATCTTCTTAAAGTTTTAATCATTAACTTGAAGAAGGCATAAAGAAAGGGGTAGTTTTTCAAGTTAGTGGGGGGCCATCAAGCATTTACTCAACGTGATGTAAGTAGTTATTGTACCAATCTGCTTGTCCCATCTCAGTCCATCATCCGTTTTGTCTTAGCCAAGTAATTATTTTGGAACGGGAAAATTCTGCACTCTCCTTGACGCTTGCCAGTTTGGTCTCCATACAAGGACAGCGGTATCATCTGCATAGGTGAAAATTGTAGTGTTTGGGAAGGACATTTTGTAGAGGTCATTTATTAAAATCTGGAATAAAGGAAGGCCCAAAATGCTCGCTTGTGGGACTCCAAAGATGATTGAGCATTCATCGCTAAATACTCACCTATTTTGATACGTTGCCGTCGATAGAAGAGATAGTCTTTAAATATGTTATGCGTTATACCTCGTACGCCTATCCTTTCCAGCTTGGACAGGAAAATGGGATCACAAACCTCGTTTAGCGAGATCCAGAAATATGTACAGACATCTATTTTTGCCATTTAAGTTTTTCATTATTAGATTCGTCAGGTCCAACACGGCGTCCTCGATCCTCGTTGAGACACCTGACCAAAATCCATATTGATTGTCAGCTATGATTTTAAAGCGATTTAGGAAATTATTGAGCGTGTTGTAGAGTATCTTCTCCATGATTTTTGACAACGCTAATAAGCCTGATATGGGCCTATAATTGTTGACGCTGTCTCTGTCCCCACTCTTGTAAATAGCTTTTTTTAAAGCATCAAGAAACACCCCAGAGATAATAGCACGATTACAGATGTGGGTCATAGAATGAATCAGGGTGCGCCGACACTCTCTGAGAAGGGAGGACGGGATTCCGTCCCATCCCGCGCAGTTGTAAGATGCATGCCTCAATATCAGTCTCATCCACTTCCAGGACATCAAGCGGGTTGGATAGATAATTGTCATGACAGTAGGGGCCAGACAGTTGTAAGGGAGGAGAGTTTGTCGGAAGATGAAGTTTGAGAAAAAAGGATCTTATCAGCTAGATTTTTCCCGACGTCTGTGAAAAAGTCGCAGACACGATTAGCTGATGCTTTTGGATAGTTTGATATTTTGAGTAGTTTCGAAGGGCTGTCTTTGACTTTTTGAGCGTTGGTTATTTACTTGATGGCTTTCCATAAGGCTTTAGGGTCGTTACCTGCTTCGTCCAGTAGACTTTTTTCATACGCTATTTTTAGCTTTCGGAGCAGCTGATTTATAAAGTTTCTATAGCGTAAGTATGTTACCCTAATCGTCACGTTGTCTGGGGATTTTTTTGCCTTAATATGTTACCTATCACGGTTCCTAATGCAACTCAGAAGACCTGGTATAACCCATGGCTTCAATTTTTTTTTTTTTATGTACACATATCATTTAGTATTTTTATTATCGATTGAAATGGTTATTATATTCATTTATTTTCAGATAAATAACACCCATAGCCAAACATAAATTAACAAATTAATAAGGTTAATTAAGATACAATAAAATCAAAACAAAAGCAATATCTATTTAAAAAAAATAAAAAATTCAACATTAAAATTAATACCCTCTCTCCAACACTGATAGACAGACAGCAACATGTCTACTGGAACAATGCCGAATTAAGGGGCAGTACAGTCTTCCCGCAATCATCGCCAGTACGATGTTGAGGCTAACGTATACATTTTACATTTTCAAAATATGTATTTGTTTTAATAATACGATGAAAATACCTAAATTAGCGCGCTAACTGCCCATTCTTTATTCCGCCCATCCCATTCATTCACGCCAGAAGCTCGGTGCGCCCTTAAAGCCACCTGCCTGTATATCCTTGACACCCGTTACGGAACCATCTCGAAGACAGTAAGACTGTGGGGGACGAAAACCGAGCCGACTCTGCACCGTCGCCACCAGCTTATAATACTGGTTTTCAAACTGCCCACGCTCCTCACTCTCGTCATCGGGGTTGTCCAGCAACACCTCGATATCACACTGTAATTTGTCGAAATCCACATATAAGCTACCAAATTGATTATATCTGGTTTCTAAATCAAGAAGTTAAGCTGCTAAGTTCGGTGCAACTTATAAGCAAATGGAGGTAGTTGGTAAACATTGTAAGCTTCGATATTATACATCTGCCATAGCGAACAAAACACCAGTATCAAACTCGCAAAATATGAATTAATGACAGATTGCAAACCAGTATATAAAAAGCAATCAAAGTGGTCGTCCTCGTCGGGCCGAGCCGTCTCGCTCACCGCGCCGCGCCTCAGCTTGCCGATGACGCGTTGATCACGCTGCTTGTTCATGCAGACCGCGCTCATGGTGATTGTTGGGTTCGATTCCCAACAACCAGGGTAGAAAATTATTCATCCTCCATTGAAAAGAGAAGATCCTCTGATAAGGCAGGTGCTGTGTCTGGTGGGTTACTTACCCTTGATGTTGTAATGTAATATTTTGTCGGTTGAATGTACGTGACATTCAACCAACAAATAACACAAACAAACATACTTACGAAGTAAATGCATTGCTAAATACATAAGTACAGTTACTATACTTACAGATAAGAAGCAATAATTTACGCCATAACTAGAACCAAAGTCATTAATAAATTAAACAAGAACCACTAGAATGCGTTGATTAACAAGAACAGACAACTCTTTTCATTTGTGCATAAGTGTGATTTAATATAGGAACCGAGTCCTGCATCTATCAGTCGGTATTGTGACCTTCGCGAGCGCGCATCGTGGTCATAATGTTGTTCATAATGTTGTTGATAACGATATTTTTGTGCATAGTGGTGTTCTTTTTCAAATCTACGAACAGAAATTACTGGAAGAAACAAAATGTAGTGCAAATCAGTGACTTAATGATAAAGTTTGTGTTTGGTAACGAGTCGATGCCAGAAATTGTGAAGACTATATACAATGAGCACGACGAACCGTATGTTGGAACGACTACAGGAACAATTCCTACGCTGATGCTCAAGTGTCCTGAAGATATCCAAGCAGTGCTAGCTGGCGACTTCCAAAGCTTCCACAGCCGTGGTATAATAGCAAACCCGAACGACCTTCTAGCTGACAATATTTTATTTATCAACGATTTTAAAAGATGGAAAATCTTAAGGCAAAAACTCAGTCCAGTTTTCACGAGCTCAAAACTTAAGAATATGTTTTATATCTTAGACAGATGTTCCCGAGATTTTGTGGATTTTCTTGAAGATAATCTTCACATGCGGCAAAAACCATTCAACGCTTTGTACACATACACTACATCATCCATAGGTGCGGCAGTATTCGGCATAGATACTCAGACTAAAAATACTATGGATTCGCCGTTCTTAGATATGGCATGGAAAGCTCTAAAACCATCAATGCATCAATATATCGCCGTTTTAATTGCAAATGTATTCCCTTTTCTGTACAAACTCCTAAAACTGAAAATTTTCAGCGAGTTTGAGAAATTCTTTGTGGGCGCTGTGAAATCTGTTTTAGAAAATAGAAGACAGACACGAGACTGCAAAAAGACACGACTTTATAGACATTTGTTTGGAGCTTCAGAAACATGGAGTCATGCAGGATTTTACTACAGGATATGAATTAGACCCTACTGATGAGATCCTGGCTGCACAAGCATTTTTCTTCTTTATTGCTGGCGCCGATACCTCAGCTAACGCAATGCATTACACTCTACTGGAATTGTCAAACAATCCAAAAATCTTAACGAAATTGCACGAAGAAATAGACAAGGCCTTTGAAGGTGGTACTGAAGAACTCACTTACAATGACATCGATAAAATGCAGTACATGGATAAAGTGCTTAACGAAGCAATGAGAAAGTATCCCCCAATAGGTGTCATGCAAAGATTATGTACAAAAGATACATATCTACCGTCTGGAGTAGCTATAGCAAAAGATAATATTATATTGTTACCAGTTTTTGCTCTTCACAGGGATGAAAAATATTTCCCTAACCCAGATGTGTTTGATCCGGAAAGGTTTTCATCAGAAAACTATTCTAAAATAAATAATTATGTCTATTTACCTTTTGGTGAAGGAAACCGTATTTGCATTGGTAAGTGATCTAAATTACTGTTGGTTTATCAGTGTCAATCATGATTATTAGTGTCACTATTCAAAAACAGCGAGTTTACAGTTTGAAAATAATTGAAACCAATCAACATATCGTCTATATTGACAGTTAGATAAAATTACTTACTATCAAAATGGACTTGAAACAAATATTCATGAATATGATAATTATGTAAATCAAATGATTCTTATTAAGAGATTAGAAATATTTTGTCTGAATACCATCTAATTTTAGAACAGTACTCTCGGTCTTTGTGTTTCGTCTAGGAAATTACTGTCACTATATGTATAGATTGCAGTTTCAGTATCAATGTGCCACAGTGTATAGGACACAGGCTCTAATATATCAGATAATGGAGACTATATATTATCATCGTCTTTTACCCTTTACCCCCTCTCTCTCTCATTATGGGTAGTCTAAATTTGTGCCCGGTAGATGTCAATAAGCTCGCCCCTATTACATGGGACTTAAAAACAATTGGTGAAATGTGTTTATTACCATAGATACACCTCTGATAACTCTTCGGAAATTTCAGACATGATGTTATGTTATGATGTCTCTTTCTCTGTCTCTGCCTACCTTTATCCCATTTATATTAATTGCTAATAATTATTTATATATTTTCTTTAGGTTATCGGTTCGCTCGTCTCCAAGTGAAGGTCGGGCTAGCTCGGCTGTTGCATCGGTTCACTTTAAGTGAACAGAACTGTACTCCAACCTTTGAACGAAGTCCATTTGGTCTGCGAAGCCCTACTGCTCGCTATGAATTGAAGTTAAGAGATATTTAGGTCAAGATTCATCATTGTAATTTTACTCGTTATCGCTTGTAATTTCACTCGCATCGTAAGGGTATGTTCCCGTGTAAAAATGTCTTATGTATTCATCGAGAACATGATCTATGTATGTGTGCTATTTTATGTGCCACTTCATTCAAATCAATTTAGCTGTAAAAATAGCATTTATTAACAAATATCCAACCAGAAATATCCAAACAGTCGCATTTTTATTTTTTGTTAGATTTTCATCATCAAAGACGAATACTTAGTGCTTAGTAGTATTTTGCTGTTAAGTGTAGTTTTGTTTTGTGATTTATAAACCTTAATATTTTGTTGTCATTATATCTTTCGATTTAAATTATTAGATATTTATTTAAGTCAACCTACAAAACATTCCCTTCGAGAAGTAACGTTGTTTCGTTTATTAAACCATTGTTATAGTTATTTCTGGCTGTTTATGACTTTTATATCGTAGCTTTTATGTAATGTACTCTCAAATTAAATTTAAGTTATTAGATTTAATTATTTTGACGGCATCTTTTTTGATATTGGTAGGTATTTAGATTTAGATAAAGAAAGTGATCTTTAAAGACTTACTTGTATTTTTTTTTTTATATTAATATTTTTTATGAATAAACTAAGTACCAATTTTTTTTTTAATTCTAAATATAAGACTAAACTAAACTGAACCGCATGTCAACAACATAAAGTTTTCACTCTGTGTGTTGACGAAATTACCCCATCATTGTTTAGTTATTGGGTGGCAAACAAGCAGGCGGTCCACTCGATGATAAGAAGCGGCCACCACTTATTATCGGGATATCTCAGTCAAAATCAATCAGCCTAGCCTTTTCCCAACTTTGTTGGGGTCGGCTTCCAGTCTAACCGGATTCAGCTAAATACCAGTATTTTACAGCGGGCATGATACGAAAGTCAAATTAATCTTAATAAATATGCATTGAATACATGTCACGTGCGTTAGATACATCAACATCATCTACACGAGGTCATACCTCTTGCGCAGTATGTAAATAAATGAAACAATGTCTTAATAAAAAAACGATGTATA
Organism: Xanthia icteritia; assembly: GCA_949128155.2. Taxonomy (NCBI): domain Eukaryota; kingdom Metazoa; phylum Arthropoda; class Insecta; order Lepidoptera; family Noctuidae; genus Xanthia; species Xanthia icteritia. The sequence continues at coordinate 20,462,054 of OX421934.2, read as the reverse complement.
TTATTTATTGCAATGTGGACAAATCATTCATGCAAAATTATAATAAACACGAGTTATCCTTATTATTATTTTTCATTTCTCCTTTTCAGGTATAACGTAAACACTGTTGTACGGATGTATATAGGCAGTTCCGCTATCAATCAATAAATTTAGCCTAGCCAGTGTTGCAGTTAAAGGCAAACGGTCTTAGGAAACTGTCCTTAATTTCTGAGATATTTCGATCTTCATTCACAGATTTAAAAAAATGAACCTCATACCGAGAACATGAACGTCTTACCGTTATTGTTTATTTATTTAAAACTTTAAGCACACAATTGTACAGCGGTGGACATAATGCCTTATCCCAATTTATTTGGGATCTACAATGTCCCCTTCTTCCATACTTCTTAGTACTCATTTCGGTAATCACCCCCCCACCCCCTTTCAAGCCATATCATCTTTCACACAGTCCATCCATCGTTCCTTTGGTCTTCCTCTACTCTTACACACCACATTCATACTCAAAACTTTCCTCACCACATTTTCCTCATTTACACGCTTTTTTTTTTTATTGGGTGTGAACATATCAAATTTCTTCTCCCGCTCTGGGCGGAGCGGGAGGGCGTGTCAGACTCTTACTGACTAAAACCCACCCGTGTTCCTTCAGTTGCCTGTACGTTGCCAGGGGCCACGATATCCCTTTCGGACTTTACCGCAACCCCAGCAGGCATCGGTCCTATCGGACCCCTTCATTTGCTGACATCTCTTTGAGGCGCGCGTGGAACACAACGCGCCGTCGACCCGGGCCATTTACACGCTGTATAACTATAAAACACAATACCTATTCTAAAAAATGATTTTTATATATACATAATATGTGATTTATTTATTCAATATTCCTCAAGGCACCTATCCTAACTATTATTATAAATGTTACGCTTTCCCGCTAAAACGGCTGAACGGATTTGGATAAAATTTGGCACATGGGTAGATCATGACCTGGAATACTTTTTCCACGGGATGGAGACTTATGCGGGTGAAACCGCGGGGCGCAGCTAGTACATAAATAAAACCCTGAAAGTGTCAAGAGAAATTGGTCAATCTTTATCAAGTTATGAGTCTCTCTGTTTAACTTAAGCATCTCTCAAATTGCTCAACATTAACCAACATACACCTAGATAAAAATTAAAATCATTATGACTGTGCAAGTTACCACTATCAGTATTTATAAATAATGAATTATTGTGGAACCGCGTTATCTCAATGAACTCTACATAGTAAGGCAAAACATTGTGTCGAGACAAATAATAACATGAATAATAAAAACATGGCTATTCTTTTGTTTATACCTACTATTCATAAAGGTGAGTATACACTAGAGATTCTTTTCCATGTAATGTAACGTTCCTGCGAATAGCGATACTTTTTATCCCAATATTCCAACGGGATCGAGACTTATGCGGGTGAAACCGCGGGGCGCAGCTAGTAAATAAATAAAACCCTGAAAGTGTCAAGAGAAATTGGTCAATCCTTATCAAGTTGTGAGTCTCTCTGTTTAACTTAAGCATCTCTCAAATTGCTCAACATTATTATGACTGTGCAAGTTAATAAATAGGTCCGTATCCTTGTTTACACCACTATCAGTATTTATAAATAATTAATTATTGTGGAACCGCGTTATCTCAATGAACTCTACATACTATGGCGAGACAAATAATAACATGAATAATAAAAACATGGCTATTCTTTTGTTTATACCTACTATTCGTAAAGGTGAGTATACACTAGAGATTATTTTCCATGTAATGTAACGTTCCTGCGAATGCTCGACGCAGCGTTCGACGTAATGCTCACGGCGAGTGAGCATTTACCTGTCACATTACTTTCTACCTTGCGTTCATTGTAACGACCTGCCCTCGGCCCGCACCACTCACTCCGCGTCGGCCACGGTCATGCCTTTGCTCGATAAAATGTTACACTAATACGCTCGTTGGTTTCTAAAATCAGGTTTCAACAAAACATTGAGTGTCAGAATCAGAATCAGAATCAGAATCAGAATTATTTATTTGTTAAACATAGGTGAAGAACATATATACATTAATCATACATGTCAAGGTCTTAAATAGATAAGTGTTGCACTATGCTTTGTCATTGTTGACATACAAATATTAAAGTCAGGTTCGTCAAAGTTAACAAAATTTTTACGTTAACAAAATACATTATAATAATCAATTTAATAATGTCCATGTTAATAATATGAATTAATAAAATTACAGAATTTAATCAAATAGTCATCCAAAATTAAAATAGTCATCCAAGTCAACATTAATAATATAGATTTATAAAATTACAGAATTTAATCAAATAGTATTATCATGTTTTGTGTGTTTTTGTCGTGCTCGAATTGCGATTCGGTAAAATTTAAAAGCTGTGAATGCTCAATGTTCTATTCCTATTAAATGCTCTAGTCTATACCTACCTTAAAGATGGGTGGTAATTAATGAGTAAATGATAGTGTCGGGAATCTTTATGATCCTGTCGTGTGATATAAAACTTGTCACAACCTGTTGAGACATTTCAGAAAAACACGCAGTCATCTTGATTTTCAACATCGAATGTTCCTTATATTCCATCTAAACCTAAACTAATATCATAAAGAGGTAAAATAATTATTTGTTTATATGTTTGTAAAAGGATCTCTGGAATTAATGATCCGATTAAAAAAAAAACTTTTACTGTTAGAAAGCTACGCTATTATAGTCCGCGGCACGTAACTTGGCAAGAATCGTAGATTGCGCATCTACTCGATTCTTGCCAAGTTATTCGTTTTCGCTTGTTTTTCCTAATAAACACGTTCAAAAATAAATTATGCCAATAACCATAGAATAATATTGCATGCAATAAAATAGTTTTTTTTTTTGTTGCACTAAGTGTTACACGCGCAAACTTACTCCCAATACGCTAAACCCTTTAGCCAAGTTACGTGCCGGCGACTGTACCTAGTGCCATAAGCCATCTTTTATGGCTAAACACGCGGGCAAAGTTGCGAGCAGAAACTAGCTCTTAAAAAAAATCTATTCAAGATAGTATTTGAGAATATACCTATTATGCTATGTTCACTATAGAATTCTCTCAACTAAATAGAGCCCCTTTTATCTAACCCTTTTAGAGATTACCGAATTTGAATAGATCCCTTCTTCTTTTTAACCGACAAAAAAAGACGAGGCTCGGAAATCGTCAATCGTCATCAGTAGTTTTATTGATAAGTCAATTCTGAAATTGCATAAAGTGCAGGTGCAATGAATTTAAAATGATTTGTATTATATATTTCACTGAAAAGGCTTTTCAACATTGCAGATCCATACGTGAAACGGTTGGAAGAAAAAAAATACCTAAATGAGCGCACTTATAAACTCATTAACTAGAAAACCACTTATAATAATTAATAATAATAATTAATATTCCAATAATAACAATATGTAATAATTGTTTATCTCCATTGAATCCAAAAATTCTGTAGCAAAACGTACTTACATAATTAAACATATTACTTAAATAATTAAAGTACATAAACTTAGGAAGTAACGATAATTCTGAACCAAATCTTGAAGTCTTTCAAACATTAATTTTGTTTAACTTGTCGTAACTTCTGGAATATGGCGTTTTGTAACAAGATTAGGTGTTTTTAATTAGTTCGAAACTGTGTTTTATTGAAGAAAAAACTGTGTATTATTGAGGAAAAAGGTCTCAAAATCTTGTTGTAGTCTTCATCAGTTTCAAATAGGCAAAACGAAGGGATATTTTTATGGTTTCTGGTTTCAATCAAGCATATGGCTCACCTGCACGCCGTTAAAACAGAAGATACGAAATACAAAATTACAGATAGTATAACGATTATTATGTACAGCGTGATATTAAAAATGGACAAAAGAATTGTCAGTTTGTACAGATAAAGATAATTATGTCTGTTCTTCGGACAGGAGTGATAGAAGAGGTCATGCTACTGGTACTGCTCATAAGTGGTCTCTTTGGACGTCTGTAGTATCGGATGCATCACAGGAGCCTTGCTAACCCAGTGATAAAGCTGAAATACATTGTGCATTACATTGACAATCCCCACCTACTATAAAATATTTAACCACCCCCATTTTTTAACTGCATTAAAAACGTCACAACTGGATCAATACGACAGTCCGTCAATTGGATCTTCATTATCCGGGTATGCACCGTGTCACCGGTTCAAAGGATTACCCGGGTAACGCAGCGGATATAGGATTACAAGTGGAGTGATGAGATTACTGGGGAATGATCGTCGTTTCCATCACGAGGGGTAACTTTGGCATAGTGCGTTGGGAAATCTAAAGTTGTCTGACACATAGGTCTTCGTTAAGATGGATAATACATAATTATGATGGTAATAGATATGAGGTCACAAAGTGTGGAAGGAAAAGTACCTTTAGGCCCTTTGTACGCAAACGTTTTTCTTGCCGTGCAAAACTATGGTTTATTCGCCGAGTGTAGACAGCCAGTCGTCAGTGTTGTATGGATCACTATGGAAGCTGGTTGACAAACACGTTTTTTCGACGGTGCGGTTTATACGCCGTGTGTATGTGTGGTTTGGTGCGGGTATACTTACATTTCATTCCGCATATTTCACTTTTTCACATCACCAATAACTCGCATATTTATGTCATCTACTCGACGTCCGTATGTCACTGCAGGGATTCAGCAGAATATCAGCGTCAGGTATATTTGCCTGGCACATGCTGAGCTGGACTCCCATTTAGTGCAACCTTGAGACGCACACCGCACTTTTTTATGTTCGTTGATCCATTATTTTAAAGTGTGTCATAGCCAATAGTGTCATCACAATGTCTTGTTTTCTTCCTTTTTTATTTGTTTGTATATTGGCACCTTGCTAGCTAATTAGTCATTATTTATTTATGTTTTTTTATGTTGTGCTGTTTTTTGTGTACACTAAATAAACGATTTATGTATCTATCTATACGCCGTATGTAGGCACGGCCGTCAGTTTTTTACGGATCACTATGAAAGCTTGTTGACAGACACGTTTTTTCTACGGCGCGGTTTATAAGCCGTACCGTAAAGAAACCATGTACAGACGCTAGCACATCAATGTACTACAATCTGTCAAATTTCTTTAATAGATTTTCAACTTTACCACTAAAGCAAAATTCAAAATTCACTAAGGTTCAAAATTGATTGGGAAAATTTGACAGTTTCGGGTAGGTTGACCTGCTGGCGTCTGTACAATGGGCTTTATAAGAAACAAGCCATGCGCCCGATGAGACTTGATTGATGATTCATCGGCAAAATGTCGAACTTCCACACAAAGCTTAATTCCCTATTTAACCCGTTTTGGAGATAAATTATTCCTTAGTGCTCACCTTCGTTATAAGCTCATCATTCGTTAAGAGCTCGTGGCTAAGTTATAACAGCCGCACGGGTCGATCCATCAGGTTAAGCTACGCTTGCCGAGGTTGGTCCGTGGATGGGTGACCATCTTTACATACCGAGATTCCTCCGTGCTTCGGAAAGCACGTTAAGCCGTTGGTCCCGGCTGTTATTCGTGGATCTTTGGCAGTCGTTACGGGTCGTCAGAAGCCCAAAAGTCTGACAACCAGTCTTACCAAGGGGTATTGTAATACAAAGTTACTGGGTTGTGGAGGTCAGATAGGCTCATGTAAAATACGGTATTCAGCTGCATCTGGTTAGAGTGGAAGCCGACTCCAATATAGTTGGGAAAAGGCTAGGCAGATTGATTGCTCATCATCGTTACAAAAGGAACTCTTGTGCAAAATGTTATACTTCTAGACCCAGAGATTTAGGCCGTGCGTTGTCTACCAATGAATTTAATATTTTTATTAAGTAGATTATGTCGAACCAGTTTGGTATGATATCAATACCGTCAATCTTAATTCTCATCATTTGGTTGAATATTGCGAAATAAAATGTATCTTGAAAATTGCCAAAGCGATACAGAAACCGACCATATTTACTGATAATAATATACGAAATGTTTGCGTTAACAAAGCTTACTAAACACAAAAATTTAGCACTATACTAGAATTATTATAACCTTGCCGAACATAGCACAAAGTTTGTTAACGTTACAAGTATACCATAACATTATGTACTCAAACAAAAACAAAATGTAAACCCATACAACCAACGCGACTACGACTCGCGTCACCAACCACATTATTATGCCGCTAATAGCCAATACGCTATCGATTGTGTCGACGCTTCTAAAAAACAGAACTGTACCCTAATTGTGTAACACGCGATCAATCAGAATCTGAATCGTTTAGAAAAAGATTGCTAATCCAGAAACAGATCGAAAAAAAATTCTGCTCAACAATGATAGCTGCAGTGCTATTCTGTAACCATCTCACCGTGAGAACTTAGGTGAAGTGAGCTCGGAGTGAGCTGTCAGTCCCTAGCAGCAGGTGGAATGACAGCTCACTTCACCTAAGTTTTCACCGTGAGATTTTTACAGAGCACTGCAGCTATCTAATTAGGTAACCTTTTCGTAAACGACAAATTTGTTTCATTTTGACAGTTCAACAACATTCATTGCGTTATTTACGTTGTTGAACAGATTTTTTTTCGAACTTTAGAAGCAATTTGTTTCATAACGATTCAAATTCCGATTGATCGTTTATTACGTAATTAGGGTACTGCTCAAAATGCTTTAATGAAATCGTAATTTGCATCCAATTTAATAAGTTTGTAGATTCATATATAAACTCCGCGAGATTAACAAGCTCAATTTATGTGTTTATGTAGACTAGTAAATTTGCCTATCTAGAGAGCTATCTTAAGTTAGATAGGGATAGAATTAGGATAGCTCATAATTTTAGTCAATGACAGAATCGGCAGATCGGTATTATGATTCTCTTCATCGACCAAAGACTTTACCAGCACTGCTGCTTGAAGATATCACCATCCTAACGGGTGAACCCAATAATCTATTGTCAATAAAATACGGATCGCTATTGATGATGGGCAGTATAATTCTATCGATCATTGTGTCAGATTCCATAGGATTCCTAGTCTCTGACAGATTATTAGGACGTTAACACCTTAGATAGATAGGTTTTTCTATCTCTAGTATGCCAAAACTGGTGATAGATAGGTTATTGTCAGTTATTGGGTTTGGCCGTCAGTTTTTTTATTTTTTTAAATCTGAGTATATATTTTATATGTAGGTACTATAAAAACATAAATCTTTTACAACACTCTATTTGTAATGTCTGTCTCAACTCCCCCAGAGTTGGGGCATCAATTAGGAATACTACCTACTACTAACTAGGTAGTAGATAGCGAAGGTGGTTAGCCTTCTAAGTAATTGGCCTTTTATAACATAAACAGATCACAAAATAGAGTCGTAAATGTCGTAATGAACTGTCCAAATCAAACAGTAGGCGTTCCAGAAATTAATCAAGATCGTCGTATATCTAAGGCCCAAGTCTCCACAGATTAGGTTACTGTGTTCCACCGTGTGTGAAATTGTAAATTCCCAGAAAAACACTGGTTGGTAGTTGGGCAGCGAACCGAGTTTGTGCGCGATACTTTTTGGCTAGTAGCCACAAACGGAATGATAGACGGCTGTATGTTTATCTGGGTGTCGCAGGGGCCATGCTTCACAGAGTCGAACGCTTGTGGGGAATCTATCGCGACTTGGAGGAGTTTTATTGCTTTGATATGTTTTTCTTGGAGTTGTTCAGGTGTATTTGATGGTGACTGCACTTGACTTGCGCGGGCGTGGGTTGGGTGAGTTTAACAGTGCATATTAATGAGAAGTAAGTGTCTAGTACAGTTTCTAGAAAATGTGAATACATTTTGTCTTCAACGTTTTGCTGTGCGCTAATGAACAAGACGTTTGTTACGACTATAAGATATGTTGCACTGAATTTTTTTTATGTTTGGCACACATTCTGGACCGAAGATACACTGACGAGCAATATAAAAAAACCCATTAACTTATCATAAAATATTTCCGAAACCACGGAAGGTAGCTTTTTGAAGTAAAAAGCAACATTCAAGTGTATTTAATAGCGCATCATAAATACCTATAAAACTGATTTCAAGATTTATTTTACTTCATGTAGCTAATTTATATGGCTTAGGAGATATTTAGATTTTTTTGTCACTTTTCTAGTGGCTTTTTATATTTCTCGTCAGTGTTGTAGCTATCATTTTAAGTAGGAACGAATACAACTGTATTCCAGATTTTTACCTAGATTGTAAAATAAAATTAAACCAAGAATCGTTCTCCAGCAGAAAACCGAATAACGACCCAATAACACTAAGCGACAATTACCCAGGTAGTACCTACCTAATCCAATAACAGCAAACAGTAGGTAATGACGAAAAAAGTCGATTCGCTCCTCGAACACAAGGTCAATGTTACCCGGTTCTTGGGCATACTGATTACCTCTTGTATATATACCCGGTTGGTCTGTTCGTTAGCGAGGCACATAACACCCGGGGCACCAATTTATCCGTCTAACCTAATTACTGCGCGAACGAGCACTATTTATTTTTCAGTAGTTACCCGGGCATATGAAGCCGGGTGAAAAAATTTGATACGGGTGGTACAGGTTTTTTTATATATTTATGTGGGAGGGATCGCGTTTGTAAAATAAATAAAGAACAAATACATTTGTTCAAAAGAGGTGACTCACGAAATTCAATTTTATTCATAGTAGCGTCGTCTCCATAATAACAATATTTCAAAATCCACAAAAGATGGACAATTTTAACTTTCCAATAATTTTAATTAACGCCTTAACCTAATCAAACCGACCACTTCAAAAAAGAAAGTCAACAAAAGCGCCTATAGTTTAATTTTCTAAACCAAAACCAAAAATAGTAATAATAGTAATAACCAAAGAAAGATCCAGAAAATTTAGGAGCGACGTTACATACGGTTTACCTAACATCATGGTCGGATCTTCTATCTCCAGTATTTTAGCTTTAGGGCGCCTCGGAGACCCCTAACGTATCTAGCTTGGAAGTAAGCCCGTTCATTGGCCGAGCCCACATCACGTATTTTTACAACAAAGAGGTCTTGTATATGGCCGTATCTTTGCTGGTTTTATTTTCCAGCAGGTAGGTGGTGGAAATAAAGTGGGTACTGTATTAACAAATTATTTGCTGGGTAAGCTACGTGGATATTGCACGGTAAAACATTTAAGCCTGGATACATAAATGCAACATGGTTCCTGAAAGGGTAATTCAAGAAGTGTCAAAGTGTGTTCACTTACAAAGTGATCTTGGAGAAAACTTAGAATTGGCTATCAAATCATGCCTGTTTTTTTTTATTCATTGCGATTTCGATGGCTCCTTAGATATTATTTAATGGAGTTTAATGACACTCGATAGCACAATGTTTTTATAACGCTATTCAAGAACACGCTATGAATCCATAAAAAAGGCAAATTGTCAGTATATTATGAAATAAACTATACCATTCAGGAACGACGAAAAAATAGCACTACGAAAAACACGAAATAAAAGAACGGCAAGACATATTCACCGTAATTCCACTTATTACAGTCAATGTAAAAAACTAAATTTTTTAGAAGCACATTGAGGACACTACTGGTAAAACGGCAAGTCCATTAGTGCTAGATAGGCTAAGCAATTCATGAATGGATAACACGGAACCGAACATGCTTTCACCATATTGGGGTAATGCAGGAAGGTGCAGAAGGCTTAGTGGACTCAGTCTTTTCGGTGAAACCGACTTTAGTCACCAAATCAACAAGCATACTGATTACCTTAATATCTTCTTTGAACCGATACTTAATGCAAAGTCATTTGTAGATACGCGTTCAGCAGTGGAAGTAAACAGACTAATTTGTGATCAGATAAGGGAACATTCCAAAAAATCCTGGTCATGTCTTTTCATGATTATGCTGAGCTGGGGGTAAAAGGAAAACAGCACTGCACTGGCTGTACCCACTCCTTTGGACTTTGTTACTTGGAGCTCAAGCTGTTGTGTACAAGCTCTGCCTCTCAAACACGGTAGTTAACCGGTAACTCAGGAGACAATTCCCTTCCTTAATACATAATTCAGTTTGTTTGCATGCTAGGTACAATGGTAATTGTTACATAAAAAAAACATTATGGTAATCTATGAGAAAGAAAGAAAGAAAAAAAAAAGAAAAAGTATTTATTGAGACAAGCACAGGAGATCTCAATTAAACTAAACACACAGTCATTGAAAAATAAAAAAGCAATAAAAAAAAAACAAAGTAAAATTAAAATAAACGCAGAGAGTCCTGTGCGAGGCCAAAAGGCTCCTATCCTCAGCATGATGCTGCGACATTTAATAATAAATGTCGGTTGCCAAAGTGGTGTGCTGTTTTGCGCATGGTGGTGTTTTTGTATGTAATCTTAAAAATGACGATGTGTTTGTATGTGTTGGTTGTGCAGTCCTTTTATTTGTTTGGGTTAGTGGTAAGAAGATTTTCTGTTTGCGCGTAGTCCAATCTGCTGAGCCAGATTTGTACATTCTTTCCGAAATTGTGTTTATTCAAATTCTGTGCATTTTTAATAGTAAGTTTGTTGTATATACGTGGTGCAGCGGAGTTGTAGTGTCGTTTTGCAAAAGTGGATTTCACAGGAGGTGCTAGACCTATAAAGCATCTCTTGGTGGTTTTAGCAGCTGGGGAATTGTAGTACGGGGGAATCTGCGGAGTACCCGAATTACATAAAGCTTGCGGACCGATAGAACACCAGTGCGATTGTATAAATCCGTTGTGGGGGCGTACGGCAGGGACATGAGAACTTTAAGAGCGCACGCTGAGCACGTTCCAGTCCAATTATGACTGATTTCCACTCGATTTCAACTCATACTTACCTGCTTACTAATGTTATAAATGCAAAAGTAATGCTGTCTGTCTGTTACCTTTTCACATCTAAACGGATTTTTCACGTGTTAGGACATAGATTATCCCGGTAGTACGTCCCTTTGGAATAATTTACAATCTCGCGTGAAGCCGCGGGCATAAGCTAGTCTAGACATAAATCGAACCTTCTAAACCTACCTGTTTCGTCGAATCGTTTCATTTTATTCTTTTTGGCACTCCTAAAGTGGGGCAAAATGGTGGATAAGTCGTGTTTCGCTTTTACAGTTCGAGTATTAGCAAAGCATTAAGGGGCTGAATAATGAATGTGCTGGCTTCGGCAATTGAAATCGTGTGTTTGATATTTGAATTCAGAACACCGATTTCGGATTACATATTTATGAAGATTAGCTCGCAGTTGTGTCAGATTTGCACCATTTTATGTTCAGTCAGTAACTTTCCAATTTCTTATTCACAGGTTCCCTTTCATTGTTATACTGTAGAAGCTATCGCCTGCATAGCGTTTCCTTGCAACCTCCGCGAGCATTTTTATAAGTTGATGGCATAATATAATTGATATAATATGACATTATAACGAAAACCAAATTGAAATTTAAATAAAATCTTTGATATGTTACCTCCTTGATTGTAAAAACTTAAGCCAGAGGGTTAAGCAGACATTAATCATTACTTAACGATTAGCAAAGTGTATAAATAAACCCCATTATATCAGCGCACTCTCTAAGCCAAGTTTAAACAAAATAAACCTATATAACAAATAGCATTTAAAGAATATTGACCATGTATTACATTACCTAGAAAAACTTCCAATACCTCGATCAATTATGTAGTAGGTAACCCATTTCTTTCAGACAGTCCTCAGGGATATTTATCGGATCTAGTAAACAAAAACATGTAGGTTGTAAGTATTTTATATCTTTGCAAACACTATTACAACATTATTTTTCTTGCAACCTTTAGCAATTTCTTTATGTAGGTGTTATCATAGAAAAACGAGTCAGCGAATTACGGGTCAGTTCCCCCACACCCGTCAGTTTCATTGATTAGTCAGTTTCTCTGATTAGTCAGTTTTGCTGATTGGTAAGTTTCGCTGATTGGTCAGTTTTGCGAATGTGTCGTTTTGCGAGTGTCGCCAAACAGTTTCCAGTGTTATCTAGTTTCCTCGATCAGTTTAATTCAATTCGTCAGTCAAAGTACAGTCGGTAGAACGCTGTACAAACGTCACTTCAAGAAAAACAAAACACAAAAATGTAACCTCAAAAAATCAAATCAAACGTGAAATGACCCGCAAACTTTCTGAACACCGACCTACCTTAATTCTACATTGTTTTTAGCACAATAATAATTAAGATGCGGAAAAATGCCGGATAAGTTTGCATGAAAAAACGTTACCCTGCCCGTTTATAGGGTATCTATAAACATTTTCTGTACATTAACCTTTTATAATCTTCTAGCTACCTGTACCGACTTTCATTGGTCGTTATATGACGGGTGAAAAATAAAGGGCGTTTTTATGAAGCAGCTAATCGAGATGTACTACCACTTTACCTAATACGACCACGAAGCAGCGTTCTGGTTTGAAGAAAATACGTGCCATTGTAATTACAGGTAGGTACAACATGATGTGGACAAAGATGTGGCGGCATCTACAACGCCACATGTAAACTACGCATCACACTGACGTCACGCAGGATCCTGCATCGCGCAAGCAGTGTTTTCCGCGCGACGAATATATATACAACGTCCTGACAACAATCGTCGGGCAGTTGCCCACCAGATACAACACCGTCAGGTTGGAGGATCCTTCCTTTTCTATGGAGGATGAGTGAACCTTACAACCTGTTCTCCATACCTCTATAGATCTATGATGCTTCTAGTAAAGCAAATGGTCAGTGTCATCTACGGACATCTGGGAAGATGTCAGTAGATGGCACTGACCATTTACTATCAGGTGGCTGCGGGCAGGGCATAGATGGCCTCGAAAGATGGGGATGGATGGAGTCGAAAGGTTCTGGAGTGGCGACCGTATACCGGAAGACGTCACAAGGTGAATCGATGACCTGGTGGAAAGTCACAGGAATCCGCTGAATGCGAGAAGCACCAGAACCTGTCGAATTTGCGATGCTTGTGGGAGGCCTTTTTCCAGCAGTGGACGTCTTTCGGCTGAAATGATGGGACACCCGCTTGGCTTGCCAGCCAGTAACAGAAATACACAATGATATAACGATATTTAAAAAAAATGTAATCAACAATAATGACCACAGTAACCTTGCTGATCACTTATCGCGACACAAACAGATCTGTGTTGCCGTTTTATCAAAATCACCTCACAATTTTAAATAAACCGCGTGGTCAGCTAATGGATTTCAATTAGCGTACTTTGCTGGAGTAAAACCACAGAAGGTCGGCTCCATACAACGAACGTAAACTGGCGTACGCACACACAGACGCGGAAAACCTTGATCACATGAACCGAGTAGATGGGCGAGACAGCAAAATGAAACTAGGCCGAGAGAGTTGGGTGGACGACTAGGTATTCATACGTATTTTTTAACTTGGCACCGTCGTTTCACAAAAATCGCGGGAAATGGTAGCGTGCTGCGAGTAGGTACGCACCGAGTGCATGTTTATACCTGCCGAGTGGGCAAGCAAGTCAGTGCAGGGAAGCGTGTGCGGGGGCACTTGGTCTAGTAAATAGAACAGGCTCCGAGTGACTTTCTCGCTCTTTAACTTGCCCGAGCGTTCGGCCGAACACTCGGTGATGTGTTTACACGTACCGAGCACTCAGCCGACAGCACTGTCTCTACTCGGTATGTGTGATCAAGGCATAAAAGTCGCTTGTACTCGCTGTATGAGTGCCGTGTCTATGTGTGTGTGCTTTTGTGTTCGTATGGAGCGAACCTTCTTTACGTACCTATCTTTTTTGTGGTAAAACGTTTATTACATAATGAAATCAGTATGATAACCATATAACTTTGCAATAATGCATTACGTTCAATACCAAAGGTACACCCAACGATAATGTCGGACAGGTCAATGAAAAGTACAAATTAATTATAAAAGGCTGACGCATATTGTGGCAAAAATCCTCTAACATCACTTTCATACATTTTATATGAACCCACGCTACAGGCGGGGTTAACAGGCAACCTTTTTTTATCGTATTGTAATGCGATGCGCTGCGGTCCCACGCTACTGCAATGTGCGCTTACCTTAGTTCACGATTATCTGAATTTGATTGGTAAAATAAGTATGTAGCATAGCACTGTTCATTCTCATAGTTATAAAGTAATTATAGTAGACTTCTTTTTTTTAATTTCGGAAGCAAATCAGCTACATTTTTCATAAAGTCTCACGCGACACTGATACAGCTTATGGCGCTGCGACTCAAGGTGGTATCAAGTAACCAGATGTCTTAAACTTTTTCAGTCGCGTAGCCATATCGCGCGTCAAGTGGCACCGGTGTTTGGTGGAGCCGCCCCTAAGATGACCCACTGACCGAGACCCTTAAGAAAAACGTAGTGAGAAAGATATGCCTTTTAAGGTAAGCGCGAACATTGAAATTAAGCTTCGTCGCGCCGTCACGTCGTGCTAGTCTGCACGAGGCTTTAATTAGTTGTTATATTTTGGGCTAAACAAAAATCATTTGAAATGTAGGTATAGGTATAGACGACCTCGTAATTGCTTAACCACTTTTCACAACAATTCTCAGTAACTCGAAACTTCACTAAGATTAAAACTATCTAACTGTCATATAGACAAATAGACCTTGTTTATGACCTGCAAGTGACATATAACCTTAGAGTACTAAATCAATTACGAGATCGACTATACAGAAATGGCTAGCGAGCGTTTCTATAACGTTTAGTGAATCCAAATATTTGGTTAACTGATGCACCGGGTTTGGCTTTAAAAAAAACGCACGGACAATCCCGACCCGTCAATTTACACTCGTCACAAGTGGTTTACACGGTGGCATGACGCGATGGCGCCTCCCTGATAAATAGTTATCGGCAAAGCCACCGATGGTAGGTACACATTTAATTACGACGTGACTTAATATCGACGTGTTATGTCCAACTGCAATGCAGTTGGCTTTCAAATACAATTGGAGACTTGGAAATGGTAAATGAGAATATATTTTGATGGTTTAGCACAGTTTTCAATGCAATGCCAATGCATTGCCAATTCTGCTGGGGAGTTTGTTGCGCCACTTCTTCTTCCCAGCTAAAGCACTAGGAAGTGGTGAAGGGTGGGCGTTTTGGGGGACTGTCTTATGTAATTTTGACGTACGAAAAGTGAATTTTGAATTTTGAAAGATTTCGTTAGTTAGTTTGAATGACAGGAATTTCAGCTTTAGTTAACAAATCTTAACGTTACTATAGTAAAACAAATAGTTTTAACAGCTGCGAGCACAGATTGCATCTGCGGCGCTTGAGTCGCCGATGGAACGAAATGTTGTAATTTTAAATATTATATCATTTATGAGGTATGGTATTTATTTTATTTTATTTTCGATTTTGTTATTTCACTACATGCTGCACCGGTTGACGTCATCACGTAAACGCCGGCTGTCGCTGAAAACCAGCGCTGGGGCTCTGTCTCGCATAGGGTCGCAGCATTATGTTGAGCGATGGCCGTTTTGCGTGGATGTGATGCATATTTTCCCTCAATTTGTTATTCTCGTGTTTTTTTTCTTTGCGTCATATTTACCGCAAATAAACGTATTTTCTTTCTTTTCTTTCTTTTAAAAATAACAAATCCCGACTACAATTTAAAAGTTCAAAACAAGCTCAAGTTTCACGCAGTTTGATGCAGTTCTTCGCAGTTATTTTAGTTCAATCTCAGATTTGACGCCATTCACTGCTGCCGTCCCGCAGTCGGGATAAATCAACATATTTCAATTTGCAAGTACTCCTGGATAAATCAACGGTCACAGAAGCGAAAAGAAAGAAACAGGAGTTAATAAAAAATATAAAATTTCATCAAGCTCTGAACATACGCTAAGATTAAAAACCGAAATTAAGAGCAACACCACTACATAACGACCCGACTGTTATAAATACATACAAAACATCACGCTTTGTTTCCCCGACGGTTTAAGCAGAGGTGTACCCATAGTAGGTACACACACATTTCACCAGTTCTGTTTAAGTCCGATGTAACCTATTACATCGGACTTAAACAGAACTGAATTCATTCGCCCCCTAGGGCGAGCCTATTGCCATCAGCCGGGCACAAATTCAGACTCCAGGCTGCTATTGAGAAATTCCTAGTAAAAAAACCCTATATCACTTTGCCTGACCTGGGAATCGAACCCAGGACCTCATGCTCAGCAGAAGCGCTTGCCACTAGACCAGTCTTTCCCAACGTGGGCGATAACGCCCCCTTGTGGGCGCTGCAGGCCTAAAGGGGGGCGGTAAGAGACTCAGAAAAAAAAGGGGGCATTGTGTAGGGCAGTGATGTCAAACCCCCGTCCCATGGGGCCCTTAGGGCCCCACGTGAGATATTTCTTGGCCCCACTTATCAGTTAAGAATCCCCACTTTTTTGTGTAAATGGCCCCACCAGTCAGTTTAAAATTCCTATTTTCCAGTAAAAATGCCCCACCTTCCCCTCGAACTCTGACATCACTGGTGTAGGGCTTTGGGGTCGATTTATAATTTCATCTACCTAGCTAGGAAGACTCTTAGACACCGACTGAGCTCTCGACTCTCGACTACATCTTGTGAACATCAACTAATATTAATTAAGATATAGCTCAAACTCGGTTCGATATAAAAGACCGCGGGCAATCATGTTTTAACAAGTTTTTGTTAAATAATCCGAATTGTACAATCCTATACCAATCGGCTGGTTCTATAATACTTGTTCTTGCTTGTCGAGTACGATTGGGCATCGAATGAGATAAACGAGTTTATGCACGTTTGTCTTATTCCTGTTGGTGCGTGCTGCTTATGCAATCCTATATAAACGACGTAAATTTATTTTATTTTCATTTGCGGTTTCGCGCATAATAGATAAGCAGTACTTGATTTCAACACTTACGTATTTCTTAAAACAAAACAATGTCGGAAGTAAAAAAGAAGAGACGGCAATACTCTGCGGAATATATTAAATTCGGATTTATTGAAAATCCCACAAACCCGTCGCCTTTGTGTCTTCTATGTCTAAAAACATTTTCGAATGAAGCAATGAAGCCTTCAAGACTGCAAGATCATTTGAATAAAATGCATCCAGATAAGACAGAAAAGAATGTAGCATATTTTCAAGACCTAGAGAAGAAGCATAATACTCAGCCAAGTGTATCAAAACTATTTTCGGCGGCTGCTAAGCAAGATGACGACGGACTTCGAGCTTCGTACAATATCTCTTTGTTAATTGCTCAAAAAGGCAAACCACACAACATCGGAGAAGAGATAATTTTGCCAGCAATAAAGGAAGTAATAACTACTGTGCTTCATAAACCGGCCGCAGATATTATCCGAAAAATTCCTTTGAGTAATAATTCTGTGCAAAGACGAATTGATGAAATGGCTGAAAACATTGAAGAATCATTGTGCAATCATCTGAGGACTAGTCAATTCTCAATTCAGCTCGATGAGTCCACTTTACCAACTAATGAAGCGTTGTTGCTATCTTACGTGAGGTTTATTAAAGATGAGAAAATACGTGAAGAACTATTGTTTGCCAGAAATTTGGAGACAGATACAAAAGGCGAAACCATATTCAATACATTGGAAAAGACAGTTTTGTGAAGAGAAAGAGATTCCTTTGAAAAATATTATATCAGTTGCTACGGATGGCGCTCCGGCTATGACAGGGCGCCATAAAGGCTTCATAGCATACTTAAAGAATAAAATTCCAGATGTCCTTGCTATACATTGCGTTATTTATAGACAACATTTGGTTGCTACAAACTTAAGTGAACGACTATTTCAATCACTGCAATATGTCATCAAAGCAGTCAATAAAATCCGTAGCAGCTCTTTGAATGATTATTTCATCAGCTTTGTGTTACTAATGACGAAGATTTCAACCATCTGTTGCTTCATACTGAAGTTCGTTGGCTGTCAAGAGGCAATTGTCTGATTCGATTTTACAACCTGTTTGACTCTATGATAGAGTTCATGGATCTAAAGATACAGAACTGCGCAACAAGCTCATAACATCAAAGAATGATATAGCTTACATGACAGACCTGTATAAAATGTTCAACGACATGAACCTGCAACTGCAAGGCGAAAACAAACAAACAACAAAAAATGTCGTTGCTGCTTTCGCAGCCAAACTGCTTCTGCACAAAAAGAATATGGGCAGACGTGAGTTTCACAATTTTCCGAATTTATCAGTATACTGCAGTAACGACGACTTGTTTGCCTACTGCCAACATTTGGAAAACCTCCACATTGACTTCACCGAACGATACCAGGACATTTTAAACTTGGAAATACCAGACTGGGTGTTGGATCCGTTTTCAAATGTCAACACAGCAATGTCACCTCAGCTGGAAGAAGAACTTATAGAATTGACAACAAACGAAGAAATAAAAATCAAGTTCAAAAATGGATATCAAGAATTTTGGCTACAAAAACCGATCCCGCAATTGTACCCTGGATTGTGGTCAATTGTTCAACGATTTTTGATAGCATTCCCATCGTCATATTTGTGTGAACGTGGATTTAGTGCTGTGGCAACGCTGCTTACTAAAAAGAGAAATCGTTTGCGTGTTACCGAACGTGGCGACTTGCGGCTGTTTTTGAGTAAATTGGAACCTGATATCAACAAACTTATTGAACAGCATCAGATTCAACCTTCACATTAGTTTTTATATAAGAATTGATTATGTTTGTTTTATTTTCAATAAAAGATACTCTGTCCGAATACTATAAATTTGCGTTTCAATAATCAGTTATAAGTACTTAGCGGTTTTTAAGTATGTTTAAAAAGGGGGGCGTTAAAAAATAATTTATTCTTAAAGTGGGCAGTAGACAAAAAAAAGGTTGGGAACCCCAGCACTAGACCAACGAAGTAGTCTAGCCGACTGTAATATTATACAGTATTTAATAAACATAAACTGCCAGTTAATACCACTAAGACCCGAGTTCACCAACAGATGGTTAAATTTTAAACATCTGTCTAAACCATAAACGGCTGTTTAACAATATTTTACTGTTCACCAAGCTCTAACAATTGATTAAGTACTCTAATCGAACGGTTATCTTAAACGTAGTAGTAACTCAGTTTAACCATTAGTTTATGCTTCCTGATGTGAAGTTTTGCATTGTGCATCACTTTTAGTTACAAAATAAAAATGCAAGATGCTTTGAATTATATATTTGAAGAGGATAATGTATTAGATAATTATGTATATTCCAAACACGGCGCTATGACAAAATTCAAAAATTAAATTAGCAAATATATTATACACTGTACGAAAATATTAAAAAAATATTTTTGTAATAACTACTTAGTTTTATTTAATTTTAAAAAGTAATAAAAGCCTAGTGCGAGAGTACCTTGCACAAAGTACCAGATGCCGCCATACACCATACATCCCGCAAAATGACTCGAGTGACGTCTATAACCTATTTAAAAATGTAGGTACTCTGTGAGTTTGACAATGAAAATTGATTGACGTTGACATTCTACACTCACAAAATATTGTTATACGATTCGATCATTCGGTCATTTTCGACTCACTCATTCAAAAGCGGTTGGTAATTTAACCGTTGGTTGGAAAATAATAGTGAACACGAAAAAAACGCAGTTAGTTTAAACAACTGTTTAATTCTAACAGAACGGTTACGTAATCAATGATTACGCTGTAGTTGGTGAACTCGGGCCTAAAGGGGTTAAGAACTAAAACCTCGCTTCAAAATTACTTTTATACGAAACTTTGTTTAAACTTTTCTTAGTAAACGGATTCGTTTCGGAGACGTTATTTAATTCTCTCGAAAAACTTTTAATGAGTTCTTCGTTGTGAAGTTTGGTCTTTTTTCTCTTGTTAGGCACACCTCTGGTCCTAGTGTCCGCATAAAGATGAAAGGGATTTTATAATCGTTTATGTTCTTCGGGATCAAGTTCAAGGGTATTTTCTGTAGAGATTATCCATGAAATTATAGGTAATTTAAATAAATAAGAGCCATGAAAAAATTTGGCATTTTGTATAGGAATTTTCCGAAAAAAAAATCCAATGTCTGAAGAAAAAAAAAAATTATGACTTAGGAGAATTTATATTATAACAGAATGACTTAATTGTTAATTTAGATGAAAATTTGTATCGTTAGTTTTTACGACTGCATGATTTATAAATGAAAATGGTATTTTATGTTTTTAGTTTATGACTTTGCATGCCGTAAGGTAGAATGTAGCGGAAACATTTAGTACTTTACCATCTTATACGTGTACCTACATTGTTGGCAAATAAATATATCTGAATCTGAAAGATATTTGATAGAGAAATTGCTAAACTATATCCATATCGCCACCATTTTTTTACCATATCTCTGGTAAAGAAGGCAAAAATTATACATCCAAACATGCACAGCAGAGTTCATAGTCACTTCTATTCGACCCGGCTTAAAATAACAGCTTTAACACATTACATTGGCAAATAACTACCCATGATGCTAACTGCCCCCATAATTAGGTAATTGCTAAAATAAATAAAAAATAATTAAATAAACCTATAAAGGGAGGGCACCATTTTCTCGAATGACGTCGTAAAAAGACGTCATGAAAAAAATAACGTAAAAGGTACTAAAAAGTTTATAACTTTAAAGAATACCTTTAAATTAGTTAATGACCTTTTAAGTACAACTTTAGGCCTTAATGCAGGCAGTTTTTTTTTGGCAAAGGTCTGTTTTATTTTAGTGTTAAGGGCAAAGTAGGTTTTTTGTAGGCTTTTACTTTCTGGGTTCTAGATTTTAAGACTCACGTACACAGCTCAGGGTTACGATCGGTTTTAGTCTAGACAATTTGGTCTTATCGTCCATTTCTTAATGCCTCATTATTTTATTTATTTATTTTATTTAACAGTTTATGTACACACATTTAAAGAGACAAGGAAAAGAAAAATACGTACAAAGGTGATGCTTATTTCTAAAGAAATCTCTTCCAGCATACCTGCGATAGGAGAGTGGATAAAAAGAGATGTAGACAACGTGTGTAAGAGTAGAAGAGAAAATAAAATACATAAAATAAAAACATTTAACTATACACTAATTTAAAATATGACCTCAATATGAGAATATACTTACATACATACTTCTAAAATAAATATCTCTAAAATATATATACTAATAATTATAATTTAGTAGGTATATAATATAAAAATAAATACAAAATATGCATTATGCATTATGTTAAGTTAAAATCTGGGATATACCAATTCTCAGGTCTACTTTTCAACTGTACCATATCCGTGGCTAGCGTGAATATGTTAAATTGAATTTGTTAACGTGAATATGTTAACGAGCAGGGTAAATTTTTCAAGGAATGCTTGAAAAATTTACCCTGAGGAAAATGTACTGCCACAAACATTTACAAACAACTTACAAGACAAAAGAAAAAAAGAAAAAAGAAAAGAAAGAAAATACGTTTATTCTGCACAAACAAAACGCACATTTAAATAAAATAAAAACACAAAATACACATACAAAAGTAGCCAAAAGCCTCATATTCAGCCAACAAACAAACGCTATTTATAAAATTGATTCATTCATCGGTTGATGTCAAGGCCACAGACAAAGACAATATTGCGTAATTACTGTAACAACATTACATACTCTGTGGTTGCGACATTGGCAAATGACAACAAAAACATAACAATAACAAAATGCCGATTGCAGAGTAAACTACTTTTGTAATAAATAATGAGAAAAATTAAACTGTGCGTCGCATCTGTGCAAGAACAGGTCATTGCTCAGCGAAATGCTGTGACTTCGGATGAACCTAACGTCAACAGCGCTGGTTTTCAGCAATTACCTAAGGAATGACACATTGACGTCCCCCCGTGTGCTGTAATTATATCGGGTAAGTATTATTTTCCACTGAAATAATATGTGTGATTCAACGGAACATAGTATGTTCACATAAATAAGTAATAAAATAAAAATATATATCTGCATTTGTGCGTAACATAAACTTAAGAAATAATAATAATACATTAAATAATACAATGAGAATATAAAATAAGCACATTCTTATTCTCTATTGAATGCAGTTTTTTTTAATATACTGTTTAGTTCCTCTGCTTTAAAAAAAATGTATAACGGAGTTAATTGTTGTTAATCTATCTGATTAAAAATAAGCAGCAAAACAGGGAATTTTAGCTTGTCACACCTCCTGACGCTAACTGTAACTAAACTATGTTCATGGTTTTTTAAGACACACGTCAGCGTTTTTTGTGAGGTTTTAAAGAATACTGTTTTTTTTTTAAATTATAACATTAATTTTATAAAAAAAAATTTTTGTATTACAATAAAATTCGTAAAATAATGATAATCAAATTAGCACCAAGGTGGACATTCCACTTTAGACACTACTGTTTTATTTGCTTTCCATAGTACAAAACTACCAAAACAAGTTACTTTGGTAAATCAGCCATTTCTTTTTACCCACCGGGCAACCGTGACGGTGTAATCGGTGACGAAAGGCGTACGAAGTACAGGTAGTCAAACAATAAGTCCACTATAGTCACAGTTATAACGTGATACTGGGAAGTTCTTAAAACATTCTTTCATTTGCGAATTATACTTTATATAGCTGCGTATGTAATTAAATAATGATTCCCTCTAAAAGAACAAAGAATATTAGTTTTGTCGTCATTGTTGTTAGTAAAGCGGGAGTTCGTCAAGTCCGTTTAGTGTCGTGAAATATTAGTGACATTTTAAAGTTGTCCATTTTGTCTTAGAGCTTAGTAACGGGTCAATTTTTTACGGAATGGCTCTAACATGTCTGGCGTGGGTCATGGGCAGCCATTTTAAAGTTTATCCTCTTCTGGTATAACTCAATTTTTATAACTGAGTGCTTGGAGCTGTCAAAATCGTAAGTTGTTAGTATTAAATTACACCCGCCCGGTTATCTCCTCAGTGCACCGGCGTTTCTTAATACGGTCTACACAACTCCTGTCTTCTGCACAAATTTGTCTTATTATTCGTTAATTTGTTATTGTTATTATATAAACCACATACACTGTCATTTTTGACGTTGACTAGTGCACAGTTATAAAAATTGGGTTATAAATCGGTAATTTAGTTTAACGTATATGTTTTAGTTGTTATAAAAGTTATTTTATACCATCTTTTGAACGATGACAATAAATACATATATTTAAATTTTTTTGTTGACCATAGTTTGCATAATAATAGACTTGTCAGTATTGACTTATTCACCGAGTTGTCAACTTGTTCACCAACAGTTACCAATTTATTCACCTTCTGAGTGGGAAATATTAGTAGGTAAACAATGTTATTATAAGCGAAAAAAATACTTTCGCAAAATAAATCTCACATCAAAATACACACATCACTGTAAATAAAAATCTCAAGGCCCAGAACCACATTCACAAAGCCACAAGTCGCCATACTTCTTACCAGCTTTAGCGACAATAGAGTGCCCATATTTATATTCCGTGGACGTACCAGAGTCGCCTATTAGTGATAAACAAAATTTATATATACGCCGTCTTACACTTAAGGCTGGGCTGCATGATATAGCTGCGGAAAATCTCTAACATTACGACGATGTAAAGATCTCAGAGGTTTACGTGACGTGTTTTTAAGGAGTTTGTTTAAAAATTGAGAATTTGTTTGAAAGTGAAGGAAAATAAAAATCTTTGATTGTGAAAATAGTTGATGGGGAAATCAATGTAGCTTAAACAGAATGTAAAGTAAAATACTAACGATTACGTTACAAGCAAAACCTTGAAGATCAACCAAGTAAAGATAAGGAATTATAAGTGGTAGCGAAAAATCTAAAAATGTAATTTGCTACCGTTGCCTTTAGGTTTCAAAAACCTGCACAGTCGAATTCCACAACAGTAACAACAGTAAGAGTAACAACAGTACCTTTTACAAAAAATATCAAATTAAAATCATATAACAACAGCTGTTTAAGCTGACAATGTAAAAGCATCCCTTCAATTTGCAGCACAAAGCGAGAACAATACTTACAAGTCCACCTCGCATTTTAATTATTCCACAGGTAATACCGATACACACACAAATCCGCGCCCGCATAAGCCCACGCCCAACACTGGGCTCGTTGTTATTAATAAAACACGAAGCCTGATATGCAATCCAGTTACGAAAGTACAATAAAACATGCTTTTGTGGTACAATTTTGTGCGATTAGCGGTTTCATTTTCATCTGTTTGTATCAGTTAGTTTCTGTGTTTATCTTTCTATTAATCTATTATTTATCTGTTACTGGGTCAAAGTCAAAGTCAAATCATTTATTTCAAATAGGCCCTTATAAGGCACTTTTGAACGTCAAAAATTTACAAAAAAATTTAAATGATTCTAGTCGCCCCTTCCAAAAGGTAGTTTTCGCATGGAGAAGAATGGGCAAGAAACTCCACTGGCTTTCATATATATACTCAAAAGATTTTGCTGTTTGCCCCGAACATTAATACAAAGGGCATTGATGTTACGAAGCTGTATGTTAATCATTTTATTAAAACTCAACTTAGGCAGTAGATACTATACAGGGTGGCATCCCATCGACGCGCAACCTGTTACCATGAATCCAGTACATGATTCGGGACCCCATGCGTTGAAATTTTTGGTCGATTATTTAAAAAAAAAGTTGTTTTGTAGATTTTCACCGAGTAGGTATTATATTAAATTTACACAATTAACGACGAACAATTTCTACGCTATGGGACCTCCATAGCGTAGAAATTGTTCGTCGTTAATTGTGCTGAATTCATGGTTACAGTTTGTGGATCGATGTTCCTGCCACCCTTCATTATTATAACGCTAATGTCCCAGTAATTGCAATATCAGGCCTATCCACACAATCTGATAAGCCGGTGTCTCTCGGAACGCAAATCTCGATCAAGTGTTCATGAAGTTACAATGTAAATTCAACTAAGCAACAGTTAATTGCAATATTCTAAACAATTTGCTTCCGTGAAGTTTCACAACAATTTCAATATCTACATATTTGTAAAGTTAATTAAACAAACACCAAAGGCAATTTCTAACTTATATCTAATATATGGAGAACCACATGCACGTGTATCAAATAATTGATTAATTTTGATACTACCTGTCAAAGTTAGATGTCATGGTGGTTTGTATACAAACAATGTAATTTTACCGAAAAAGTATCTTGAAAATCAAACCTCGTTGACAAAAGCTAGTTCTTATCAACTCAGCATAATCAGCCTATAATGTACCCACTGCTGGGACGCAGGCCTCGTCTCTTCGTGAGGGAGTGGGCCGTAATCAACACGCGGGCCAAGTGCGGGTTGGTAGATCTCACATCTTCGACTTTTTGTTTCTAGGGCATGTCGGTTTCCTCACGATGTTTTCGTTCACCGTTTTGAGAGCAGTGGTGATGAAAATATTTACACAAAGTAAAGCCGGCCTGGGTTTGAACCCACGGCGTACAAGTAAGTCGGGGCCGTTACCACTGGGCCACGACTGCTCTCCACTGGGCCACGACTGCTCTCCACTGGGCCACGACTGCTCTCCACTGGGCCACGACTGCTCTCTACTGGGCCACCACAGCCTCATTGACTTCTTAGTGAGAGTTATTGCTACACATGATGTTAGGGTTCTTTGGGAAGTTCAAAAGTGGCGCTGGTGACTGAGGAGTGGTGTGGAAATCGGTTGTCATGTTCTGGGCATACTATGCGATGGAACGAGGGGACGTGAGGAATAGTTTGAGATTGATAGAGCCCAAGAGACGCAACTAAAATTTTAGTTCCGTTTTGTAATACAACTCTTATCAAAAATAATGTTTATCATTATGTGCATTACAATTTTTAATAAATTACCTAAGATCATAAGGGAGCTACCATTTAAATATTTTAAAATTAAACTTCGTAGATGGTTAATAGAAAAGTGTTTTTATAGTTTACAAGAATTTCTGCAACATAAAGAAAAACAAATATTTTAAGTTTCCTTTTGTTTTGTGATGTGATTTATGTAGTTTAAAGAATTGTTGTTAGATACATAAAATGTTATTTTTAGGTTAAGTTTTGTTATGTGTGTACTCGTACCTCATTATATTTAAAAAAAAACCAAGGTATTTTTCTGTACCTATAACTTATTAAAATAAGTAGGTACTTATTAATGTAAAATTAATTTGCATGCCCTAAACAGGCAAAATATGGACTGTACATTAAAACCACCAACTTTTACAACTGGTAACCTGTATTTTCTGCAAATAAATGATTCTTATTCTTATTCTTGAATAAGACATGCAGACCACAAATCATTGGAATAAGGACAGAAGGATAATTATGTATTATTAGTAGATTCTTTACTCGAGCTCGTGGCTAAGTAATAACAACCGCTCGGGTCGATCCATCAGGTTAAGCTACGCTTACCGGGGTTGGTCCGTGGATGGGTGAACATCCTTACAATCCGAGACTCCTCCGTGCCTCAGAAAGCACGTTAAGCCGTTGGTCTCGGCTGTCATTCGTGACAGTCGTTACGGATCGTCAGAAGCACGAAAGTCTGACAACCAGTCTTACCAAGGGATATCGTATTACCCAGTAAGGATTGTGGAGGTCAGATAGGCAGTTGCTCCACGTAAAATACTGGTATTCAGCTGCATCCGGTTAGACTGGAAGCCGACCCCAAAATAGTTGGGAAAAGGCTAGGCAGATTGATTGATATTAGTAGGCTCTTTACCAGAACTGAATGTTGAAATCTTTTTAATTTTTATTTTTTTTTATTTATTTATTTAGTTCAGACCATAGATCCATAAAGTGTTAGTATAAACTTAACCTATTTGTTAGTACATAATACGGGTATATTATAAATTATTTTAATTGGCGACATGGACGTCTGCGCGCACATGTCTACCAGCCCAATGCCTAATAAATGGCCCATCAATTTTGTCCGCCAGTGTAGCTAGAATATTGTTAGGGCTGCCCCTGAATCGCCGTAGCATAGATGCACATCGTTTGCGCATGACGGCATAAAAGTCAGCAAACATGCCTGATGCGCTGCAAAAACGAGGCAGCCCCAACAACATCCTCAGCGCATTATTATATTGCACGCGCAGAGCATTGTAAGCCTTCTGCGTATACCTCACCCACAGGCTGCACGAGTAAAAATTTAAAAGTCAAAGTCGGTAAAACTACTCGGGAAAAATCAGACCCCCATTAGATGAAACACAAGCCCTTCTCTCATCACTTGTACCCAAATTTTCCTCAACGGATTTATTAGCCGGGGATCAGGTAAAAGGGGTTGGAAAAAAACAAAAAACCCGACCTTTTCGGCCAGGCTTTAATTGTTTCGCTGATTGCGTATTATCCGCAAAAAATCCGGAATTGAAAAAAAAAAAGATTATTTTTATAAATTAATATTATAATGACGACTGTGACTTGTTATTTCTGTGAATGGAGTTTATTTTAGGGAAGTGATCTATTGTTTTTGGGGAGATTTAAGATCTTGGTAGGGTTGAGATATTTTGCTTTCAGTTAGTGGTCTAGATTTTTTTTGTAACTTTATTTTGGTTTACGCTTTCGATAATAATATAAAAAGATATTTTTTTCAACAAAGCAGGTTTACGTTGCTTCTATATTCTCTAAACTCTACAATATATTATCTTACATTCAAAAATTAAAAGCCGCAGGAATCCGCTGGATGCCGGAGGCGCTGAATCGGTCGAAGTGGCGGTGCTTGAGGGAGGCCTATGTCCAGCAGTCGACGTTTTTCGGCAGAAATGATGATGATGATGATGGCATTCAAAAACGATCATCTGTTTGGTTTCTTACTAGTCCCTAAAATGTTACTATAGTATCATATTTTTGTTACGAATTGTTTAACCATCGTCCTTGAGCAATTAATTCCTAACCCCTTTTCTTTTTTTCTCAATCAACTTAAAATTATTACGTGCCCTCAAATTACAGCAATTTTCTTCATAAAACTGTATAACTTAAGATCTACGGTATCGTTTACAGCGCGATACTTAGATCAAGTCTAAAGTATTCCTTTCTTTTTCAAGATAAGTTGAGTTTTCCGACTAAAATTCAAGAGACTTTTATTTTTTCTGTTAGATGTGAATATTATCGGCATAATCAGTAATATGGAGTTTTCAATAAAAATATGTTTAGTAATAACAACGTTATTTCAATCAAATTACTGACCAGATTGATCTTTATCAAAAAAATTCAACGACCTTCGAGGTACATTAAAAATGAACTCAACCAAATAAAAAACGCATTACATTTATATATTATTTCTCAAAAACAAAAACAGCTTAAAAACTCTAAACAAAATTTTAAACAGAAAAAGAGATAAACTTGGTATTATTTTTAAAGTAACAAATACCATTTTCTCAAACATGCTTGGCAATTCGAACATTATTTTGACAACCATCTTCGAGAACATGTATTTTCAACTGCAATAGTAAGTTGGTCGATTATTACTCGTTAACTTGTAGAGTCTACTTAGCTTTTATAGTTTTCCTTTTAATTTCATTATATATACTACGGCCGGAATTTTTTCCACATATCCAGTACCAACCATTTAGCTGGCAGCTGACCATTGACTCTTTTCGTCATGCTCCCTTAGATGTCACTGCTTGCGGTAGCGTCGGGGGTCGGGTTGTCTCCTTCCCTCAAA
This sequence comes from Xanthia icteritia, assembly GCA_949128155.2. Classification (NCBI taxonomy): domain Eukaryota; kingdom Metazoa; phylum Arthropoda; class Insecta; order Lepidoptera; family Noctuidae; genus Xanthia; species Xanthia icteritia. The sequence continues at coordinate 20,433,363 of OX421934.2, read as the reverse complement.
TATGGCGAGGGGGGTAATGGCTGATCTTTGCGTTATGCTCGTGAACGGGTGCTGCTTGTGGTGACTGGTCGTCTTGCTGACCATGGTGTTTGTTGTTGTTATTAGTAATTAACTGTTTATTTATTTTTACATCGATGGTTAGCTAGTTCGCTAGTTTATCATTTGTGATTTCCGAGTTACAGCTTTAATTGCTATATGTAAACGGGCACGCCCTTTATGCCTGGAGGCTTTCATTCGGGTATTAAGTTCTTTTTACTTTTTTTTGTTGGTATAGTGACATATATAAAATAATTTAATTTAATGTTTTGTGTTGCGTAAAGTAAATTATTTTGCATAATTACTATTGTATAGACTAGACAAAAGGCAGAAGGAAAAACACGGTTGCTCCTACTGTGTCGGTAAAGTCTACATTCGCAAAAAGGCAATTCCCTAGGCAATCATCCCATTTATACAATTTTCTTAATAAAGAACTTGATATATACCCACTAACCTACCGCGAATGTAAAAACGCTTTGTCTAAATGGCTTAAGTTAAAAACCTATGACGAAGTGGAAAATATGGTGCAATCAATGAGACTGTAATATTTATATTACGCTATGTTATTTATGGCGCTAATGGAAGTTAATGTTTTGCATTGATTCCGATCCCAAGACTAGTCGCAGGGTTAGCTACATTATTATATAAAACCTAGATAATAATTAATCTCCACCTGTATGAAGTTTGGATTATGACCCTCACCCCCCCACACTTACTCTCACCCACTACTCACTCTCATACACATACTACATACACATTCACCTCCACACCATCTCCTACACACAGAACAGCGCGTTATTTGTCTTTGTTTTATTTGTCTTTTACTCATATAACAATACTGTGTAAGTACCCATTTTGTTCCTGCATTTTTAATTGTATAAGTTCATTTAATATTATGATCAGGTTTAATAACTTAAATACAATTACATAACCCGGGGAAGGGCGGAGTATCCTAAAACAAGCATACTATTTGCTTAAATGGATTCTCCACATTGTAACTAGAATAAGGTATTTAAGTTGAAGCAATAAACTATTTTTATTTTTTTTTATTTTTATTTATAGAATCATGTTTTTCTAACTATTCAGACAGCTGTGCTGCTGGGGAGTTTGTTGCGCCACTTCTTCTTCTCAGCTAAAACACTAGGAAGTGGTGAAGGGCGGGCGTTTTTGTGGGACTGTCTTGTGTAATTTTGACGTTCGAAAAGTGCTGATTTTCAGCCTAGTTTGAATAAATGACTTTTGAATTTGAATTTAACAAAAATTATCACTTTAAAGCTTAATATTTCACAAACGGATCCCTGAAACAAACACTGGTTTTTTAAAACTCCAAAAAACATCCCCACTTTACGTGTACGGAAGGTACCCTAGAAAAAAGTTATTTCATGATTTCATTTTACCACTCTGTCGGCGTGATTAATATACAGTATATCCAAGCCACATTACAGTTTTCCAGTACTAACAGTCTCTGAGCAAAGCCGCGGACAGACAGACAGGCGGACATGGCGAAACTATAAGGCTTCCTTTGACCACGGAACCCTAAAAATGGAACGAGTTTTTTACTTCAACATATGGCAACCAAGGAGGCAACTTATCAAAGATTTTATTTTTTCGATTTAACTATGATAGTTATTAAAGCTATTCTTCAAATTAAAATCAAGTTGACCGTAGATCTATGGGGTTATCTATCAAAGTTTGTACATCCATAATTGAGACTATAGCACCATACATAGGTTTAATATTTAATTTGTGTGTGGATCAAGGAGTCTTCCCGGATTTAATGAAATACAGTAAGGTTATACCACTTTTTAAATCTGGGGACAGTAAAGACACCAACAATTATACACCAGTATCCGTGCTGCCGGTATTCAGTAGGTGTTCGAAAAGGTAATGCTCAATCAAATGCTTAATCATTTTAACACTAACCACGGTAGCGTCAGTTGTACAACGTCCTTACTTAGCCGTCTTGCAAGAGATGTTAAATGAGGACCCCATTGCAACCTTGAGTCGAGCGTGATCCCCAGGAAAACAGTTTTATCTACGAATTCTAGTTTCTCCTTATTCAATACAACACAATCACAACTTTGAACATTCGTTTTTTCCCATTTAATACTAAATTAATGCAGTAGTGCGTTATTCAACCTTTGAACGTCAAGATTTAATGCACGTCTATTTATCTTAAAAATTATGGAAGTATCGTTAGCAAATAGCACCATTTGTGCATGTTTTTTTAATAAATGGGGTAGATCATTAATTAATATATACTAAAAAGAGGAAAGGACTCAATATCGAGCTTTGTAGAACACCCATTTTTACTTTTAGACCGAGTAAATTGACACCATTAATCTGATCTTGCTGTTGTCTATCATTTAAATAGGAACTTTACCTAACTGAGCGCAAGCTTACCTAGTCCGTAATGCTCAAGTTTCATTATTTACGCAGTCAAATGCTTTGGAGGTCACAAAAGATTCCTATGGTATCTTGGGTCTCCTCCCACGCTGTAAATATGTGTTTTAATAAGGTGACAGTGGCGTCAGTCGTACAACGTCCTTTGGTTCACCAAAGGACGTTGTACGACTGACGCCACTGTCACCTATTTTTATTCTGCAGAAAAGAGCCATTAGAACAATATATTGCCTCCGCCGGCGTGATTCATAGATATATTGTACCTTGTCAATATATCTATGAAAACATCATGCATGTACGTAAGGAAAAATCTTAACCTTTTCAGTAAAAGAGGTGATAGATTCAACTATAGTACTAGAAATAGGGACCAATTAGTTCAACCTGGTTTCAGACTGGCTAAAGTAGACTCATTCTTCATGGGGTACTGTTTAAAATGTTACAATAAAATACCTCCCCACTTTGAACAATATTATGATTTAAAAGAGTGTCCGTGGAGTTTCTTGCCCGTTCTTCTCCATGGGAACCTACTAACTACGCTTTGGAATGGGCAACTAGCTTCATATTTCTGACTGACTGACCCTTGACAATTCAAAAATGCCTGTAAATGGTTTCATTGAAATAAATGTTTTGAATTTGAGTTTGCTTGCAAACTGTTTTAAGTAAACAAGAAACAAATGAACCTATTGGCGTGTAAATTTATCGTTGTTCGTGATTAATTCTGGAATTTACTTAGTTTGAATTTCCGCACATTATTTGAGAAAAGTACCTACTATACTTACGGACTCACGTATGTGTGCCTTGGCTCACATTTTCACGATCGTTCATCAATGCCCTTGTTGCAGGCCGCGATAGTAATGTTCAATATAATATTTTCAATGTTAAAACAACGTATACTTATAAGATCACTGTTCCTGATACATACAATGCTTAAATACACGTTCCTTCCCGTCCCACTCCCTTTCAAATCCATTCAAACAACTCACAAGAAACAGAACATTCTTACCAACTGATAATACTAACGTGTTTTCGTAAATTAAATTTCCCGTGTTAAAGTAAAATTCGAGAAATTTATATAATATTTAGTAAAGTTGAGAGTCGTACGCACACCTTCAAAGACGAAATTAATTAGAAGCTCATTGTTTACCGTCAAAGTTCGTCGGAGAACAAAGATGGAGCCTTGGGGTACCCCTTATGCTATGTTTTCGGTTCTGTTTATGATTATATCTTAAAAGACGATAAAAAGGCTGAATATGTTTATGGGGTAACCAAAAATGTTTGATAATGAGTTGTAATCAGGTCACTAATTAAAACCAAAGTCATGGTTCCGGTCATTATGTTTGTCAAAGGCTTATTCTAAAACAACTAGAAATTTAATAAAATATAATGAACTATAATAGAGTAATTGACTATAAAGTTTATTTTTTACAACGAAGGTATCTTAAAAACGTACAGCATATATCCATAATACTATTATATACCAATAATGACTCTTCTCTACACATGTATATCCATTGCTACTGAGGTCTTCAAAAGTCAAATAGTCCCTACCCAAAGGATCCCAAAAGCTGTAACAAAATATCGCGAGCAAGGATTTAATAAATTCGCTCACAAAAGTCGAACGATACGATACCACGACGGCTTAATTGTGAAAGTTTACCGGCGACTCCGCTTTTGTCGAAAATTTTTATATCAGCCTTAAATACGTCAAGATTTGATGAGTTTTCGGTTTGAGTTCAGATATTTTGAGCGTGGTGTAGACGAAGTTTTGTCGGCTTTTAACTTGTGAGTGGGTTTGTTCTTTATTAATACGAGGTTTTATTCATGAATAATTACAAAAGGGTGTTTACTTTATTAGGGTTCGTGAATTTTTGAGTAGGTATCTAAACATTATGTACTTTAGTTCGAAGTTTTATACCACTTAAGTGAACCATTATCCCTTAAATACTACAAGCTGGGCTGTATAGATCTTTATTATTGTTCAAAAATCATAACAGACTTTGTGGCATTTCCCCATATTCAGGTGTGGCAAGTACACAAGTTCACTAATACTAGTAAATAGGCGACCCTGACTGACATTACGCCAAATGATTAAATTAATAAAAAAACCAAAAAAAAAACAACTCGTCGTCAATCCACATTCAGCTTTATCCACATAACACTAATATACAAATATTGTACAAACAACTGCATATATATGTATTATTCATACACGCGGCTCCAACCAAAATCCTACTTCAATAGCGCAAAATATAACAGAACATTTAAGCCGTTTACAGGCCTTCAACAACAAATAGCTGGTGCTCTAACAGTCAAAAACCCCATACATACAACATGGCAGCATACAAAATGCTCTCATGAAAGTAAAAAATCACTAAGCGACTGTTGGCCTATATTGCCATGCGCCATAATACCCCGTACATCATGGAGGATAAAAAATTAAATTTCATAATAATTTTCTTTGTGGTGGTGTGGCTATGGGGTATTCTAGCTATGGATATCTTAGCTCTTTTTAATATTTTCAATAATTATGTGACATAACACAGTGTTCCAGACTTGCTTGGAATATTAAAAAAAAAAGGTTGTAAAGCTCTCTTCATTTATAATTGGAATGTGTCCCGTTACAGTTTGTATGACTGTGTAAAAAATACTGATGTAATTTATTTTCCGAGTTCATTTCCTGCATATGTGTAAATTCATAGCATACATAATTAATTGCATAGAACAGACTGCTTCAAATATACGTTTTTCATTGCGTTTCGCTAATCACGTTTCATACTAGCACCCGACAAAATATCTTCCTGCTTTCTTCCAAACACATGATCTGCAAACATCACTTCCCCATGACATCAGTCTATTCTTTCTAATATTCTTCAATTTATAGCCCAAAGGCACATTACCCTCGCCATAAAGCGTCGTATGTCATGGCGGATAAAAAATAATACTTGATAATAATTCCTATCGCCCGCCATGTTCTAAATCGGTTGGTACATACCACGTGTCGCGACTGCATAAGTTTTAGACCGGGAGTCTGGATTTCAGTACGTTTATGAACTTGTTTCTTACAGAAATAAGTTTCTGTTGGCAAAATTGTTTCGTCTATTGACTTGTGCGTATTTTTCTATTAGATTTTGGTTTCAATCTCTGGACACCAAAAAAGACAGTGACTTGAATCTTTTAATTTATAGACAACTTTCATTGACATCAGATCCAGATGATTGTGGAGATTTGCAATACCTTCTGTCGTGCATTATTATTCGATGAGTTTTAACTCTTGTTCACTTTCAACCAACCGCGACAAGACACCTACAATAAATAATATAAAATTCGACTTTTAAAATTGCGTAGATTGCTAAACTATTATTGTTGTATTTATTTAGATTATAGGTACTTTTTATGTGTTTTTATTTTTTTATATTATGTATGGATCATATCTGAAATAAATGAATTAATTTAATTTAATTACCTCTTCTCGCCTGAAACACAGGATTACCTAGTTCAGGCACGTAAGTCTTAGAATACTCGTATAATTTACATTTAAGCAAAACTGTCCTAATTTTTATGCCTTGTAATTTTTTAAATAAATATTATTATTATTATTTGTTGGTATATATTTTTGTATCTCGACACTGTGCCGGTTTCTTAGGGTAATTATTATGATTAAACTTACTATAGTCTACCCACAGTTCAAACAGCGCCTTAACTTTTCAAAATAATAACAAATTCATTATTATACCGCCCTAAGTTCTGTTGCTATTCATGCCTATACAAAAGACATAAGCCCTATTATCTCATTAGTGGTACATTAACCTATTATATTTGTTCCACACTCCCAGTCCAAAATGGCCGTCTTCTCTTAGCACCATTAATCTGGCTATATGTGTAATATTTCTCGGTAACTGATGTTTTATTCACCCCGCACAACATATAAATTGTTTTCTTTGCTTCCATTCTGTCTACTTAAAGATATATTAGTGGTCAACACGATAATCTTGTGTATTTAATCTGTTTAGATATTGTTAATAATGAGTTATAACGTTGTGTTGTTGTATTTTATGGGGATTTGATCTTCACGTATAAACACTTTAACTCTGAGATTCATGTGTTACTTCTGGGTTGATTTTCGTGGAGGATGTTAAATTAAAAAGATTCCAACAAAAGGGGATTATGACGATTGAAGATGACGTTAATTACCTATAGGAATTAAACATAGGATACTTGCAACATAAGAACTTTTCCATCGTCAACAGTGACAAGGAACCCACTAACGTATTATAAAAGGTGTTTTTTTTATATCCCATAATCCTAGAGTATGAATGAGACCATATCAAAGAATCAACTGGCTAAAGTTTTTTTTTTTTCATTTTTCTTACAAATTAATTCGACAAAGTCGTGATTATTTATGTAAAAACCATTAGGTGAAATGTAAAAAAATTAAAAACATTTAATTGACAACAGACTATTTTTGTTCATAAAAAGTAAATATGACAACGTCGCATTTTCTTAGCTTTAAATATGAATGGTTTGAATGAAAATGATTTACTCGTACTTATCATTGAAACTTCAGACACACAAACATCGAGAGTCTAGTGGTAAGTTATTGTAACGGCTAGGGCTGCGCAGGGTAGGCTGCGCAGGCTGTTAAAGGATAGGTAGGTGTTAGGTATAGGTAGAAGATAATTAAAACAGCTGGATAGGTTAAAACATATATTTAGATAACATGGCTAGGTCGCGGGTAAGGTCCTAAATACTGAGTGAGTTCTGAGCACTCGCACACTTAGAAGTAAGGTGGGGTACCGTCCTTGGCAGCACGTGACAGACGTGGGGGCCTGTTCAGCACAGGCTCAGCAGTAGGCCGGACGGCCCTCGCAAGACCGCTGGTAGAGAGCGTCGGTAGCACGTAGAGGCCACCTGTCAGCACAGGCTCGCAGCGGTAGGCCGCAGGTAGGGCAGGCCTTCGATAGACCTCGATAGCATGCGTAGGTAGCGTGCAGGATTGGGTAAGGGTCCTGCCCTCAGCCCCTACGATTCGGGGCACATAGTATAAATTAGGATTTTCTGCGAGGATTGCTGGTCGCAGATCAAATGCCAGAGTATCTGTAGAACAATGGTGATGTACCACGTTTTTAGTGATGGTGCTAGGAACTTCTTAATTGTGATATTTTAGCATCATTCCACTATTCACAGTTGAGACCACTCATAACGCTACATTATGTTAAAAAAATAAAATTATAAATGCTAGTTGATTCTTTGACATGGTCTCATTAATACCCTAGAGTTATGGAATATCAAAATGAACACATGTTATAACGTACATCATTTTAAACTATCATTTTATCTTCTACTTGTAGTATAACAAGCAGGAATTTAAATGAGAATAATACGATAGGAGAAGTATCCAAATAAACTATTTCTATCTCACATCGGCTCGTCACCTTTGAGTATGGACAACGTAAATATTAAATCTGTCAGAATAGTTAAGACTGGACGCAGTCAAATCGAGTGACAGACGGACTACGCGCGAATGGCGACGCCAGACATGTACTCGTAAAAGAGTTCGAATTGCCCATCCGTCCGTTCAAATTATATCGTCTGGTGCTAAAAGGAGCCTGCTCAATTATTTCACATATGCATTAATGCCTGTTCTCCTTTGAACTCGCATCGCTCAAGCGTTATTAATTTGGACAAATGTATTTTTAAATTGAGAATTATCACACCTCAGTACATTCGTAGATTAATCAAGCGTGTACTAGCCAGTGGAATGGATATTTTTGAATTTCAAAGAGTTCTGTAAATATTTGGTGTTTGTCTTTGAAGTTTCAATAATTTTTATAATGAGGAATATGTGTGTGTTCTCTCCTACAACATTACAACGTATAATTGAAACAAAGTGCCGAAGCTTGGTATGTTTTGCTCGCTAAAAAGTTATCGCGCTAACGCGGTGGTCACATTAGTGGCTTCATAATTTTAACGAATTATCGTGCAATAATCCAAGATGGCCGTTCCAGACGACATTTCACCAGAGAGGAGGTAATCACTGCGTTGTTTTGACAATGGACAACGACTTACATTACTTCTACATGTGTGTTAATTATTACTTCATGCACTTATTAAAACAAAAATAGAAAACTCCTCTACTCAGTCCGGAAACAGCAGTCAAAATGAACAATGCACGTACCACGCTAATTAGCGTGCTAAATCCCTTTGATGTACCGCCACCAGGGTGATAAGTGCTATGACGCAGCCTTAACTATCGCGACGATAGCTGATAATGGTTGGTCACATCTACGTGTAGCGTATCATGTGCGAAGCTTCGTCATGATAGACGCAGATGCGGCCCAGCATAATGTTGAAACTATCTGACACATAAACGAGTAGGTCTATCGTTTTATGACGTGGTGACGTGGTGACATTCACCGGGTGATAAAGTATACAACTCTAACCATTTATTATTATGATCGCAGGTGCGGCAATAAAAATACAATAAAAATAACTATTTCCTCCTGACAAATCCACACCTACAGGCAGTACATACCTTTTGAAGGGATATTCTATCAGAAATCCCTATAGAAATGGTTTCTGATACCCCGTTTGACACCTACACCAAACCATTGTACCGCATCAAAGTGACAACGCGACCTCATTAGTATTGAACTGAGATGAAATCTGAGAACTTTAACCAAAGTACAGTATAACCAGAAGGTCTAACAAGGCCTTAAAGAATTTCTTCGTAAGCTAAGGAACTACTTAATTTTCAAAACGACAGTTTGAAGGTACACTCGACAAAGTTGATGGTTGACTTTACACCTAATGCGCTCAGAATTAAGATTGAAAATTTGTCAACCGCGAACGTAGCCGGCTGTATGTATGAGAATTTTAAAATTTATTTTTGAGTGACGAGCACGTAGAAAACGTTTTAGCAGGACGTAATTTACGAAGTATTGCAGTAACTGTTATGGCAAGACTGTCCGTTTTATCACTTAAAAATGTTTCACCTCGCAACGGGTTTGTTATTCTACGGGTTAATTAATTGTGAAATATCTGACCGACCCGTTGTTCAAATGTCCTGTAGAGTATCTTTTGACGTCCCGCACCCTATTTTTTTCCGTGCACTGAATTTTCAACGCTCCGCTTAGCGCCGAGAGTTAAAATCCAACAGTGTGTTTTTCCACACGCTGGGACGAGAGTGCGTCCACCGCATAGGATTCTCGATGCTCGGCTCAACACCGAGAGTTGAAAATCTAGTGCGCGAAAAAATCTCGCCGCGATATTTTTGCGTCCGTGCGAACGTGGGCTTACCCCGCTGCTAGTCTATTTCTCTCCTTGAATATTGATAATAGTGCCGATTCTCTTGTGCACCGAACTAATCTATCACTAAAATTCCTTACTTTTGGCTATGAGAATCTTAAAGCTATTCTACAATAAAAAATCACTAAATTTAAAAATTATTTTGACACAACTAAATCGAATTTGACAATCGCGATTCTACGTGGACATACTTGTTTGCCCTACCCCGTGAATTTTTCTTAGAGCCGGAGGCGCTTGGGGGGCAGCCTCGACGTGTTTTATATGGAATTTTTCACTTTTTGTATGGAAAATATGAAAAAATATTACCTACGTGATGAGTATTAGGGTTATAAAGATTTTACAAAGGGGGTCGAAATTTTCATTATTTTTGCGATAGGACACACAATATTCGAGATATAAGCTGTGTTGTTCTGTCCCCCGTACGGTTCATGTACGTCAGGTTCGTGCACGTACTCTGTTTGCGCTAAATTCTTGTCGTACGAACTCTGGCTTACGTTGGCCTATTCATAGAATGTTGGAATCCTATAATTCAAATTTCATTGATATTGATATATTTGCATGTACGAAAAATAAATTTAAATCTAATATTATAAGATTTTTATCTTAATTGTAATCTTAATATTTTATTTATTTATTGCATAATTTAAGTGAATGAAATTGTTTTTGATCTGATTTGGTTTTGTAGGTATAGCTAGCCTTATAGTACTTAACTTATTTATTTGTTTCAAAATATGTGATAATTTTGGTAATGCTCGTCTAGTGGCAACCTCTGATCCTTTAATATGTCGTATCTGCGGATAATGCAGTGGACTGCAACATTACTACCGAAAATTTTGTTAACCTTATGTATTATATATGTTGTAGTTGTTTATTATCCCTTAATAAATATAATAAAAATAAAATAAAAAATAAGCAAAAGAAAAGAAAAAAATATACGGTACTGTTTTTGGACCTGAAGTCCAGGTGTTCGTGTGAATTTTAGTTCATGACAACTAATAGTATTCCATACCATTTTTAATCGCGATTAAAAATGGTCAGATTTAGTTAGACAATTACAATTTTAGGTGAAAAACGTCAAATTCAGAATAGCAAAATTGTCATTTTCACTAAATTAAAATCTCAGTGCCATCTTAGTGCCGTCAAACTAAAATATAGTTAAGTTGTGTCACTTTAGTCTATTTAAGAATGGGAATCATCGTTTGACAGGAATAAACTAAATTTTGGTGACTTTTAGTCTAGTTTAGAGGCATTTGTGACAAGAGAACCGGCACCAATGTCTTGCAAACTCAACCTTCTGTAGATATTTTTTGATGCTAGCAGGAAAACACGTGCGTATATCTTTTACGATACTTAAAAAGTGTTGGTGATGAATGGAACCGAAAACGTGCTTTTGGAAAAAAGGGGTTTATTTTTATTTTTGTTTGGATCTCTGGTAATTGTTTTAACCTTTAAAATATAAGTGTTAAGTATATGCTCCAATGTAGTAGGTAGGAAGGAGTATATAATAATTAATGCGTGTACGTACCCACATAATTCAAGACTGAATCCTCATTTATTGGAGGACTTCCTTTGTTATTAGTACGAAAAGACCTTGGAGGGTAGCCTTAAGGATTAAATACAAGATCACGCCTGTAATTCCCGAAGATTTAGGCAGAGATATACCTATAGTAAACCCACATTTCGCCAGTTATGTTTAAGTCCCATGTAATAGGGGGCGAGATCGATGGGGGCGAGCATTTTGCCATCAACCGTCCACAAATTCAGACTCCGGGATACTACTGAAAATTCCTGTTGGAAAAACCTAATCACACTTTGCCTGACCTGAAAATCGAACACAGGACCTCATGCTCAGTAGTCGCTTGCGATCATTAGACCTATGAGGCAGATTACTCTTAGAAGAAAGAATAAGAATAATTGGTAAAAGATTTCACAGACTTTCTTTATTAACTTTCAAAAAGCTAATTTCCAAAAGATTATAATCAAAGGTATTGACGAAAACGCAGTGGATCCCTCTTCAATTATACTTCGAATAAATTATGCGACGACGCGCGAATCGAAATGAAAACCATTGGAATAATCGTTGCTCCAATAAGGGAATCCAATTTCTATTCTGTGGAATTAATAAGAACGTGATCCGGGCGCAGGTGCCTCGTATACAGGGTGGGTCGTAATTTTTATATCGAGTACTAAATTGGGGTTATGGATTTCAGGTATTGATTATCGAATAGTGTTTTTTGTTAGATTAAAATGAAAAGGTGGAGCATTTTTATCGTTTTGTAAATTGATTTTAAAATACGTTTTTATTTTTATTAATTTATTTATCTTTATATATTTTGTGAATGTGAGAACACTGTCGGTTTAGTGGACTGTAGATTTGTTGACCATCATTATTCTGTTAAGTACCTGGTACTTGTTGAAAGACCTACACTGTCCTCTCATACCTATTAACACTGTAATTTGAAAACATTATAAATACCATTTAGTTTTAAAAGAGTAACCGTAGAGTTTCTTGCCGGCTCTTCTCCATAGGAAACAATCAATTGGAACCGTGCACCTAGCTTCTGACGTTTCAAAGCCCAAGTGCCCATGTAGGTTTATGTGAAATAAAATATTTTTAATTTTATTCATAATTCGATTTAACGATATGTTAATATTATTATCCGTATTGATTGATCTGACCTATATACCATTGAATATATAATAAGATAACAACGTAGATGTTATCTTATTAAATAACTGCTATTAAAACTGTAAGTGCTATGTATTAACACGTGTAAGATAAAAATAACACATAACAAAATATCTCTGATGATTAATGTTTGAATTTTGTATGCTCAGAGACTTAAATTATACTGACATTAAAGACATAAATTACCTACGACTCTATGATCCTGTTTAAAAGATGGGTTCAGTCGGTAGAATTACAGTCACAAGAGACATTTCAACTTTATTTCTCGTTTAGGCAAGGCATCCGCAAAAATCCTTGCTTTTGTTACAAACAGCGAAGACCGTTTTCCATTAGGATATAATAGTTCGTTATAGGATAGCAAAAAAGCTTTTTTACTATCCTATAACAATATAAACATAGGTACTTCTTTATTCTACCAACACTCCTTACAAAAATCAGTGAAAAACGAAAACTAAGACCTCAGAAATGTTACACCCTGTAACTTTACAACGAAAACTGGAGATAGTATTTGATCTCCAAATGGAATTGGGATGGATCGAGTCGCAACACCACAGACAGATCTGTGATCAGGGCAGATGTCTGTGCTACTACTGTTATTATAACAATATTATTTTAAGTTATTTCGATCGTAAATCGAAAGTGGATAGTGTTTTTAAACAGCAATCGTCTGGGCAATATCTTTAACTCTTTTTACCAATTATTAAATTTTCTATTCCCAAGTCGGGCAAAGTGTTATTGAGATTTTCTGCCCCAACTGCCCCGTTGATCTCGTGGTCGCAAGCGACTACTGAGCTTGGGGTCCTGGGTTCGATTCTCGGGTTGGGCATAGTGTCATTTTGTTTTTCTCTACATTAGGAATTTCTTAGTAACAGCTCGGAGTTTGGGAGCCGGCGGTGTGATGCCGTTGGCCCTGTGCCTGATGTCTCTCCGGTCATGTCAAATTGCCGTCCCATCGGAAGAGAGTGTGCACCTGCGTCTGCGCACACACTTGTACTCTATAATACCACACACGCCTAAGGCTGGTCTCCGCTGACATTGGTCGCCATGAGCAAAATTCAGTCTGGAGATTTTCAATTAGGAATTTCTCAGTAGCAGCCGGAGTCTAGATTTGTGCCCTGTTGATGTCAATAGACTCGCCCTCTATGACATGGGACTTTAACATAACTGGTCGAATGTGGGTGTACTATAGATAGGTACACCCTCTACCTAACTCTTCAGGGACACAGTCGTGATGTCATGTTATGTTAATTTTAAAACTTTAAATCTCCTCACAGATTCAATCAATCATAAATTATATCTATAAACATACTTACCTTCGTATTGTTTGTCATAGCGCCTGTATTTTTCGGAAGGGTAAGCAAAGTGTTAAGTATGTCTACTGCGCACAGTACACAGTGTAGGGAGCAAGCCCATCATCATTAATAAATACGAGCGAGAAGTCGTATTTATGATGTGTAACATTTGAAATCTTGGCTGGCAGTACCAACCTCTCGGAAAATGTATCTGAGCACCAACTCTAGCACCGCGCACGCTCATTGGTCAAATCAAATAGCGCGCGATTCACCATCTTCCTGCTACACACTTCCGTCCCTTTTCACGAAATCACTCCCACAGATTGCAGGAAAGCGAGAGAAAGATGTTACACGTCAACAATTATAAGCCTAATATTACTGATACTAAACATGATTAACTAATTATGGTTTTAAATTTATACTACATCGGACATACACATCTGATTTCCATATTTAGTGCTCAGCGTGTCCTATGACACGTAGGCTTCTTCCATCTGTTTCCATTCTGTCCTGTTGTGATCCATGATCAATAACCGGGCATAAATGAATCCAAACTCCGGACTGCTAATGAGTATATCTCAATATCATTTTGACGTTTGACTCGAAACGGAACTCCATGTTGAGCAGTCGTGCTTAACCAATAGACCAAGGTAATCAACGTTCGGGCAAGTTTTGATAAAAATATAAGTACAGGGTATAGCTGAACTAAAAAAATTGCTGTTTCATATATTATTTACCTAGTGCAAATAATATATGAAACAGCAATATTAGGTCAGTTTTTTTTTTAAACTGACCTAATATTCCTACGCTATTCTAGAATCATGTGTCGAATTCATGGTTAACGCATCGATGCCCGTACCACCGTATATACTTGAAATTCACACTAAACACGCTAAACTTATTTCTAATCAGGCCCACGTCCTTCATTTTATCTAGATCCCTATAAAAACCTAAATCTAAAGACCCTGATCCAACGCCACGTCTCTCAAACTATCTGTATGTTAATTTTCTTTGTACGCGCATCGCATAAGCTGAGTGAACTTTATCTGGAATAAATCTTTAATATCACAAGACTTTTCATTATAATCCTAAGAAAGAAACGACTTAGGAGATTAGATACCTATATAAAATTCTGGAAAATGTTGGCCCATTTTCGAGATTTGATTTTATTGTCAATAGACGGTATTTTCTAGGTTTTTCATTTACTGAAGGAGAGGAGCTGTTACGAACATAAAAAAGTCTCTCATCCAATGTATCATGTTGAAGATTAAATATAAACGAATAATAACAACGAATCACATAAGCTGATGTAAAAGTATAGCGCTACATTATTTATTGGCGCGTGGCCAGAATCGGAACTAACGCCGCCATTTTGTTTTTTTTTATACATTTCAAACAAAACATTAACAACAGCGCACTCCTGTCAACGTCACTCGAGCGCCAAAAGAGCAGGATGTAGCATCGGCAAAATTCGTAAAACCGATCACCATCTGAACTGAGTGCGCCTTCAATATCACCAATATTTATTACTGCTTTAGGTGAAAATGATATTTACGCAAACGCAATAACTTGTGAAGTCATATATATAACCGTAAAATTGAAATGAATGAATGCAAATTTTCAAATTTATGCTACATCTACATAATTTGTGTCGTACTGTACTCATTTGTAATGACTGTTTGAGACATTATCCCATGCAGTACACCATTACACTATTTACACTATCTCTACGACTAGCAAATTAATCACCAAGCAAACTCATCAGTTCAAGTTAAATAATTTATTTGAATAAGACCAAATTTATGGTCCTATATAATTGAAAGTGCCTACTAGGTATTTACTTAATAAGCACGTTTGAAAGACAAACATGAAAAACTTTTTCCAAAAAAAAAAAACAAACGACTTCCAAAAACATAAACACCACAAAGTGAAAAAATTAAGTTATTGTTTACTTTGTACTATTTTTTTTTGGAAGTCAGATGTTTTTTTTTTGTTTTTTAAGTTTTAACTTTACTTTTTTTAGTTCAAGCATTTACGGGCACTTTTGAATTGTCAAAGAGTTGGTCAGTTAGTCAGAAAGTTGAAGCTAGTTGTGGTACCTACCCCACACAAATTCGAATACTTGCTATAATTGAGACAGACTAAATAGGAAAAATACGTATTATTGAAGTTAACTCAAAAAATACCCAGGCAAAGTTAAACTGTATATGGGGCAAGCCTCCTCTAACAAATAAAAAAAAAATGAATTTTCAAAATCGGTCCGGAATTGGCGAAAATATCGATAAACATACAATACAATATAAATAAAAAATAAAGTACATAAAGTCGAATATAGAACCTTCTCCTTTTTGGAAGTCGGTTAAAAATGAGTAAAATTGCCCATTCCAAAATGTAGTTTCCTATGTAGAAGAAATGACACAAGAAACTTCATGGGTCTAGTCATCATAATCGCGTCCCTATCGACACATTTGTCACCAATTCAGCGTATTTGGAATCTAATAAATATCTTGACAAATATAAGGCTAGCTGGATGATACAGATAATAAAATTCGCGGCTAAGAAAAAAAAGATAAAGGAAGATAGCCATCTCTGCGTACCCATAAGGAAATGTCACAGAGTCGTAACCAGGTTACAGTCAACACATAAAATACTCGACGATGTCATAGACTTGCCCGCGCAGGCTCTATTCTCTATGCTCTATTGTTGTTCTAGCAAGCGTTATGATTGTAGGGTTGTAACCAAGACAAAGTGTGGCTGAAATAGGATTTGACGGTTAAAAGTGGAGGCAATTGTTTTCTCCATCCAGTGTTTATAAAATTGATGTTAATTTTTTTGAACGAATCATGTAGAATTGCCAGAGTTGAGAACTGCTTCTAAATTCATTAGATTTTTTCGATATACGATTTGAGGGTTATAAATGGTGGCAATTGTTTTCTTCAGCCAATGTTTTTAATTGACACTCACTTGACTTTTTAGGAACAAATCATGTAGAATTGTGACTGCTTCTAAACTTGTGCTACTCGTTCGACTATTTGAGTCGAAAATAATCTAGCAATCGCTTTCAAAGCTTTTCAAAAGTACTTCTGCAATTACTTTCAACAGGCTTGTCATGAGCGTTTCGGTAGCTTTTGTCAGTTGAATACATTTATGAGGTTTCACCATCGTTATCGCTGATAGAATGCCACCTTGTCAAGGTCCTCAGAACTCAGGCTAGGTAGAGTGACGATTTTTGAAGATCGGTTGATAGCAGCTAGATGAGAAAGACCGAGCTTTAAGTCAAATGGCGTGCGGTTGGAAAGGCCGTTGTCAATCAGTGGACTACTAATAGGCTTATGATGATGAAAGATTATTTATATAAGATCCCATTAAAATAGATGGACAAACTTTTAGAAATCATTCAGACCAACAAAATAAGGACAATAAGAAAAACGCATTAGATTCTTACAAGAAAAAAAAAATCAGCTAACGAAAATACACTAAAAATGTTGGTTACCCAATGCCATTTATTATTTTAAGTCAAAATAAAATCACTTTAATCAGTGTTTTTTTTTTTTTTTTGCTTGGATATCTTTGGTTAGACGTACTGAACTCTGTGTTAAAATTTGTCCATCTATTTTAATGGGACCTTATATAGTTCAAGAATAGATAATATAATTTGGAAAACAACTATGAAATGAAATGAAATTGCAATCTCAAAAAGATGACACATTTTTTTTAAAGTTAAGTAATTTCATTCGTCTCTTAACGTTATTTCACGTGCCAACCCTTACAACAACAACCTTCCATTATTTAGCCACGTTCGTGAAGTAAAGCGGTCGGTCGAGGGTTACGGCAAGTTTTTATGGTGCACGGTCCGCCACGGTACGGACCACGGTCCAGCCACGGCTTTCATTGTCGGCCCATTTGAAGCCGCGATAAAGTTTATTGGACGTTATGACCGTTCTTCGAAGGCTTCTGGTTACCTGCGAAAGAAAGGCGTTTTCTTTTCTTTGCAAGATTAAGAATATACGGTTTGCCTTATTGGTGGGTAGGTTGTTACGGAAAGTGTGGAAGTTTTGGTGTTTGGTATTGAAATAATAAAAAGGTAAGTTATGGGAACATAAATGAAAGATTGTTTATGGTGTTATATTTTATCAGTCAGCAAATGACTTGCAATAGTAGAACCTAAGAGATAATTGAAGCAATAATATTATTTGTTTTAGTAATAAATATAAAGCAGTGGTGGCCCAGTAGAAACGGCTGCGACTTACGAGTTGAAGAACCACCGAACCCAGACAGGCGCTTTACTTTGTGTAAATTATTTCATCGCTGCTCTTAGAACGGTAAAGGAGAACATCGTGAGGAAACCGGCAAGTCCTAGAACTAAAAATTCGAAGACATGTGATATCCACCAACTCGCACTGGGCCCGCGTGGTGGATTACAGCCCACTCCCACTGTCAGAGGGGAAGCCTGTGGTCCAGCAGTGAGAACATTATAGGCTGAATATGCTTATGCTAATAAATATTACAGAAAAATATATTTAAAAAATTATGGTGCCATGCCATCATATTGAATATCGTCATAATTTTCACATGAATAGTAAATTCCTTTTGAAATTCTAGCTAGAAATATAATTTCATTATCAGCATCAAAATCTATCATAATGCAATGAATAGCACACATTTCAAATTCTATTCCATACTTAACTATTCATGGTGGAGTTTCTTGCCCATTCTTCTCCATACGAAAACTACCTTTTGGAAGGGGCAACTAGAATCAATTTTTTTTTTTTGTAAATTTTTGACGTTCAAAAGTGCCTTATACGGGCCTACTTGAAATAAATGATTTGACTTTGACTTTGACTTTGACATTATTAGTAATAATGCATATATGCCATATTATTATAAATAAAATTCGCTTTTCGTGTCTCTTTGTGTGACCGCGTTCTTCTTCTAAACTACACGAGATTTTGATGCGGCTTTCAACTACATATTATTACGTTGAGGTCGTCTTCCAGTTTAACCGGATGCAGTCGAAATATCCGTATTTTACATGGAGCGACTGCTTATCTGACCTCCACAACCCAATTACTGGGTATAACACGATATCCCTTGGTAAGACTGGTTGTCAGACATTTGGGCTTCTGACTACCAGTAACGGCTGTCAAAGATCTACGAATGACAGCCGGGACCAACAACTTAAAGTGCTTTCCGAGGCATGGAGGGGTGTCGATATGTAATGGATGGTCACCCATCCACTAATTGACCGCGGCAAGCGTAGCTTAACCTTTGATCGACTCGTGCGGCTGTTATTATTTAGCCACGAGCCCCCCAAGGTTTATGTGAATAATACATTCATGAATTGACAAAACAGAAATAAATCTTGATGTATAACTAGCGTACACCAAAATATTCTAAATATTATATTAAAAGACTAACTAAGTATGGAGTTTCTTGTCCATTCTTCTCCATGCGAAACTACCTTTTGGAAGACGCGCCTAGAATCAAATCTATTTCCTTGTAAATTTTAGCGTTCCAAAGTGCCTTTGGTTAAAGTTTAGAAACGTGCCGCCTCGCTAGAAAGAATGTGAGGTTATTTGGGGGTTCTGGAGGGTCTCTTGAACCCTCTTCACCACTTTTTTTTTTCCGGAGATATTTTTTTTTAATAAAATGTTTTTTTTTTATTTTAGGTATGTTTCAAATAATTCTAGGTACAAATTCACGGATGCAAGAGCGAGCTCGGAACTTGGGGCACAGGAGACGCATTTTCAAGGTCAATGTCAAACGTTTCGAAGGTCAAGGACAAACGAAACAATGAATGTTACATGCAAAATATAACATTTTTGAAGTAAGACGTAGTCGACGGGACCCCGCTCCACGGGGCTCCTATTTCTGTGTGGATAAAAGAAAATAAACCCAACATGCCAAAAAAAAATTGTATTAAAATATCCGGCAAAAAAAAATGTTGTGGAGGGTTTAGAAGACCCTCTATTACCCCTAAATAACCTGATATTCTTTCTAGCGAGGCGGCACGTTTCTAAACCCAACCCGTCACTAATTATCCATAATTCAAAATTCCAATTTCAGAACGTAAACAAATAACATCACAAGTCCTCACATAAATATTTCCACAAGCAAAAATTATGGAGGGAAGCATGGAAAACAATTCATTTTTCCAAAAGGATTTATTATTTACATGCATTTTACAATTTTCAGTCAACAAAGGCACGCCCGCGAGAGGGAGTGCGGATGTAACGTCGGTGGGATCGGAAGTCGACGCTCCCGCTTGGCTGAAAACCTAGTAGGACGCTGAAACCATTTTCACAGTTTTGAAATGTTATATTTTTTGCGTCCATTTTGTTATACCTATGTACTCTGGAATGGTCTGAAATTGTTTTGAAAATTATATTTCTGAACTGAAAACTGACTTCAAGTTGTTAAAAAAATTGGAGGATGACGTAAAGTGGATCAATAACAAAGAAAATACGTTTATTAGGGCCAGTCATGGGAACTTCCGACAGAAGTAAAAACTTAAAACTGCTATTAGCGCCATCTAGTACATTCTATAGTTGAGCACTACGCTGCGCGGTGGCGCGATCTATAAGTTTACCCTCTACCAAAAATCGCTGATCCCTGATCTTTACTTGCTTTTTATGAGTGAAGTTTTTATTTAGTACTCGGAATCGGAACCATTCACAGTGTATATTTAATCAGAAACATATATTTTTATCAACAAAGCTTTCCTTCATAAGAATGTTCAACATGACTCAATTTCAGCACAATACACATATTATTTTAGAATTATGTGAATCTCTATTAATGCATACAGTCACTATAGTGAAATTACAGTTATAAAGACTATTACTGTAAAGTGTTGAAATAAAAAATATATTTCAAAGTAACATTCGCTTAATAATCCAATTCTACCAAACAAACTTGTCAGTTTCACTACAAACTTTGTAATTGTATAACAAATGACTCTTCAGTGTTACTGACACAAAAAATAGAACATAAATTCTCAAACTTTTTTATATGAAAAGTATAAATAGGATTTATGCAATAACAACACTGGTTAATGTTTATTTAATTTTTGTTTTACTTCTAAATCATTGTATGTTTGTAAGAATAATATTTATGTAAACATCGAGCCGTGCTCGATAGGATTTTCCATCGGCCAAAGACGAACTTCTATAAAAACTTTCCCCCTATTTAACCCCTTTGGGGTGTGTTTTCAAATATTCTTCCATAATACTTAGTTTCGCTATTTATGAATTTCTCGCTGTGCGTTGTCTGTGAGTAAAAGAATGAATCATTTTATGATTTGTAATTATTTGAGAGGCTCATAGATAAATAAATGGCAGTGTGGATTAATTTTTTTCCGAAACCCAAGAGGTATAATTATTTTCAATGGAAGTACTAAATAGAACACTTTGGGTACCCCCTCGTGAAATTTCAACAAAATCGGAGATTTTTGCCATCTGTACCGTGTGACTCGAAACTTATTTTCTACATGCTTATCGAAAATTATTGGACACAAGGAATAGGTACTTACCTAACTAAAACCAAAGATCCAAATTACTAAAGGCAAGTCTCAGTTTCCTTCAAGGATCCGATTTTAATCTTCTCGAAAACAGTTCACGAATAAAAAGTGTGTAGGTACGTTACCAGAAAAAGAATAAGGATTTTTGTTCAAAGAATTTCCTTGAATTGTAAAACGCTAAAACCTTCCTGTTCCTTACAACTAACTTTGAAAAACAGTCTTAGTATAAAAAAAAACTAATACAAAAACCAAATTTTCAGTAAACAATAGACCGCGGTAATAAAAGAACGCAATCCTTGTTGGATGTCAGAAAAAATGTTAATTTCTTTCGGATTGGCGATTTACAAATAAAAACTTCTCGGTCGGGCCCGAAAGTTGGGACAACTTGTGACGTAGTACTTTCAAGCATAATTATTTGGGACGAAGGCTCTCGAACGAATCGAGAGTGATTCCATTATGGCGTTACATTGGTTTTCTCGAATTATTACTGGATTTAAATAATGGATGAAGTTTACGCTCTGTTTATTAGGTTATGTTTTGTTCTTTTTAATGTAAAAGTGTGGTGTGAAAATGTTTTAGGCTGTTTTAATTTTAAATTAATAGCTATCGAGTTGTGGTTAATATAAAAACTGCAGATCAACTCTGTTCTAGTGGTGACAGAATATTCACAGAATATTCTTCACCCCTGGTTGTACTAAGGCGGCCCTTGCACTCAAACGATCCAATATACACACTACACTACCGAATTGGGAAACTGTAATGGTAGATGTAAGGTCGTTGTAAATAAATAAATAAAAATAAATAAATAAAATAATAAATAAATATTTTCACGCAATAACGTAAGCTTATAAGCATCGATGTTTTCGCGTAAGCAAGACCTGCGCAATACTTATCCTACACGGTGAAATTAAAATAATGGAACAATTAAAACTAAACTTGCTCAAACTTTTGTACAAACATTGCGCAATCTTCGATATTAAGAGGGAACAGGGCCTACAATTCTCCATACAAATGTATTTCCCTTTTCCTAGTCCATGTTATTTCCTTTTTTTCAGCAAGTTATTGGTAAAGACAATATGACCCTCCAAAAATGACAAAATCGCCTCTTTTTACCGCCGTGATTAGAGGACTACCAGACAAATTCGAAAAGTTTTTAACATAAAAGAAAATGATAGGAACCTAGACATATTGTTTTTAAAATATTAATGTAAAAAATAATTGAATCGGCTCAGTTTTCGAGGAGAAAAAAGGGGAATACGAAACTTCGATCTCGTCATTTTTTTTGTGATATAATCGGTCTGAGCTGCAGCTGTCCCTATCGCACCCTACGGAGGCAGACTTGAGGTAAGAGGACGGCAATAGTTTCTTCAAATACCTATTTTTCAAATTCCTCGCAGGCCCTGTTCCTCTTAACCCTAAACGGTCAAAAACGTTGCACGATATTGAGTAATATAATTGATCGTTTTGGGCCCGCCTTACTGGTAATCTGCTCATCACAAAAACTTGTGATCCGTGAGCCTTGTACAGACGCCAGCACATCAACCTACTACAATCTGTCAAATTTCTGTAATAGATTTACAACTTTATCACTGAAACATAAGGTTCAAAGTTGATTGGGAAAATTTGACAGTTTCGGGTAGGTTGACCTGCTGGCGTCTGTACAATCCTTTGCAGTTGGGCTCAAAGAAAGGTCAATACCAATGAAGCAGTCTACAAGGACATAACAGTGCTTAAAAAGTGTACAAGTAATTGGTGCTCGTTATTTAAGGAAACATTTTGCAAAAAATAAGAACGGGAAACGCAAATGGATGAATTCAGAAAACTAGATTTTAGACACTTATCTACGTCTCGTAACATTAAGATCCCATTCAGTTCCTTCTTTATGTTCCTAAGTGATCTTGGCTTAAGCCTATTTTTATTCTCGTTTGCAGGCAAAAGGATTATTCCGAGCCTCGTTGAAAATGGACGTCCTAGATATAAGTCATTTGAATAATTTTGGGCATTATAAATAAAATGTGTTGTTGTTTCCGTATCATTCTGAATATTCAAGATTTAATCATCGGTTAGTTGTTGAAGGTATGAAGGTAACAAAACTATGAGACATCTCAAGTCTCAAGCTAGTACATTTGTTTTCTGGTCATCAAAACTTTTAATTGTAAACTCAAATTTTATTTTATCCATTTCTATAAAATGTCCTTTGCAAATAATGTTGTTTTATAAGATACCTATCTTATAACCTCAACTGCGTTTCTGTAAATAAAGTAAGAATAGAATAGAATAGAATAGAATAGGTCTTTATTTGCTTGGAATGTAGGTACATAAAAATAAGTTGTTAAATTACATAATAGGATCCAAGTACATTCTGCCTTAATATAGCATGCAAATGTATTACAATAAAAATATGTATTACAAAAAAATATCATTTAAGAAATCCTGCACAGAGTAATAACATTTATCTACAAGTAATTCTGTAAAACGTTTTTTAAATTTTTGCAACGGTAAGTTTTTAATTTCGTCAGGTATTTTATTAAAGATTACAGGAGCCATACATATCACATTTCTTTTCAGTAAGCTAGTTTTAAATACGCCTGGGCATAATAGATTCTGGTATTGTGATCTCATAGGTGTACTTCGTTTTCTAGTTTCTATTAAAGTTGCAAATAGACATCGGTTTGTTATTACAAATATCGCCAATTCAAGGATATAAAGGCATGGGAAGGTTAATAATTTATGAGACTTAAATATAGGTACGCAACTGTCTGTTACTTTAAGAGCAAATATAGCTCTAAGGCAGCGCTTTTGAGCTTTGAAAATACTTTCTCGTTCACTACAGTTACCCCAAAAAATTATTCCAAATCTTAAGATGGAAATTACTAGACCATGGTAAGCCACTAATATTGTTGGTAAATTTACTTTTTTAGACAGATTATGCAACATAAACGCGGTTGTGCTTAAACGCTTACATATATCTTCTGCTTGCGGCTTCCAAGTTAACTGGCTGTCAATTATAATTCCTAAAAACTTTGTACTGTTTACTTTTTCTATATTTTGACCATTGTAGTTTATATCCATATCTCCCGCAGATATTCGTTGGTAGAAGTGCATGAATTTAGTTTTCTGGAGATTAATAACTAAATTATTATTGTCAAGCCACTTTATTAAACTACTAATTGTATTGTTGATGTCATTGATATACGATTCTTTATTAATACATGAAACAATTGATGTGCTATCATCCGCAAATAATACCATTGGGTAAAGTATATGACGTGGCAGGTCATTTATATAAAGTAAAAACAGTAAAGGCCCGAGGACGCTGCCCTGAGGGACACCATATAGTATTTCTCTAAAAGACGATATAGATTTTAGTTCCTTTCTAGATCCTAAACACAAGGTCGATATCTCCGTGCATTGTCTACGACCCTTCAGGTAAGTCCTTTTCGCAAGTATTTTATTGTTTTACAAAAGATTGTTTTATAAACTGAGTTCTTACTGCTTTACAAATATTACTTTAGCTGTAAATCAAGAAACAATACTCAAAGCTTTAATTTCACGAATATCGTCTCCTTTAAATCCTTCAGGTATTTTATTTAACGCTATAGTTTTTTCATAACCTTAAAATCACAATGACATGCACATCACTGTTACAGAGTATGTAACTTTCATCACTGTAATGTCTATTCACCTCAGTCAGTTATTCATTCCTACCATCATACAATCTATCATACCGGTCATTCTCACTCGCGTTTGAATGAGCGCGTGTAAATTCAAATTAAAGAAATTATAGGTATGGAAGTAGGCAATCATTTCCTTACATATTAAAATCCGTGATTTGTAGATACAATTTTGTTCTGTTGTTTTTATGTCATTAACATCTACCTTACTTCTATGTCGTGCAAGATGACTTAGAAAGTTTAGAAGAATATATGTGTAGGTGCATTACGTAAGTGAATCAAAAGATCGAAAACATTCAACCCTCTCAACCCTAAAACAAAAGAAAAAACCAACACAACTCAATGTCAGTACACAAGCTCGCTACATTCAGCTTCATCATTGAAATAATTCAGTAACTTCTGATGGGCTCTCATTAGCCGCTGTCATTTATCATTTCTGCGCCCCGTCACTGCGTCGAGAACTTTGAGAATCACAAAGACATTTGACATGTATTCTGAGTGGAAAATTCTATGTATCCGCTGTGTCAGGCGGTGGGGGTCTAAATTGGAAGAAGTTTGAGTAACGCTGAATTGTTCAATTTGATGCGTAATAAGTTGTGCGACGCGATGGTAATTTTATTTTGTGAAAGTTTTTGTTTGTTCGGGGCTTATTTAAAGTGGGTTATTTGACTTGTGTGAGTTATTAACTATTAATTTCGTCTGCTAGAAGGGGGCGAATGTGCCGGGCGATATGCTATCCGCTAGGGCCTAGGAGGCGTTGAGCGTACTTTGGTGTTTGTTTATTATAGTGATGGTTGACGTTAAGCACATTTACAAACCTTAATAGTATATCTTCTATTTGCTCTTTTATAAGAACAGTTTTCCTTTAACAGTATATTTGCTAAATATTGTTTGATAACTTCAAAAGCTCAAAAAGGAAGAGCTCGTGACTAAATAATAACAGCCGCACGGGTCGATCCAAATGGTTAAGCTACGCTTGCCGGGGTTGGTCCGTGGATGGGTGACCTTCTTTTCGTACCGAGATTGCCCCGTGTCTTGGAAAGCATGTTAAGCCGTTGGTCCCGGCTGTCATTCGTGGATCTTTGGCAGTCGTTGAAATGAAATTTATTTTGAAATTTATTTATTTGCCAGAATACATACATAATAACATGGTAGAGTAATTTACGGGTCGTTAGAAGCCCGAAAGTCTGAAAACCAGTTAAGACTGGTTGTCCAAGGAGTAGGTATTGTATTACCCAGTTACTGGGTTGTGGAAGCCAGATAAGCAGTCGCTTCATGTAAAATACTGGTTTTCAGCTGCATCCGTTTAGACTGGAAGCCGACTTCAACATGGTTGGGAAAAGGCTAGGCAGATTGATTGAGATCCAAATATTTTAGTTTAAATATTGTGCATAGGTAAATATCACAACAACAAACTTATTTTCCATCGATACGCTAAAAAGATGATCCTAATAAGACTTAAGGTCTAGAAATCAATTGGTTAGTATTGACCTAATCTTATAAATGAAATGAAATGAAATTGTTTATTCATTTCGGCGTTTCCTATCAGACTACTCTGAGAAGAAAGACCGAAACAAACTCAGAGGTCACAGTATCTTTTAAAGTCCAGACATAATCTTGGTCAGGCCATATGAGGACCACGTAGATTAGTGTCTGAAATTGTATTTTGAGGAAAGAACCCCACAGATTTGAGTAGACCTGTCCAGTCTGTGCAAACATTTGTCAATAATCGTGTAGCTCAACTATGAACTTAAGGAGCTCAACTCGACGAACAATACCAAAGAAAGGGCATTTGGGCAGGCCGCATAAACTACTCAAAGTGCCAGACCATCATTAAAACTCATTGAGAAAGAAATAAATTCATGAAAACAAAAAAAAGCCACATAGTCCTCACATTCACAATAATTAAAATAATATAGTATTTTACAAAGTAATCATGTCATTTTGTATATAATTCTCAACAATGTCAATGTTTTTATAAAACTGGTATATTTTAATGATTAAATAATACTAATAATTATACTGTCAAGTTTTATCACAAGGCTTAGCAGAGCGAGCAGCTCAGATATTGAGATATAGAGCGAGAGCTCAATATAGATACTACTACAAATTTTCATTGCTTAGTTCACGTTCCTATATTTATCCTCCGTTGCCTTTAACATTTATTTTTTATATTCTCTATAAGACAACATTGGCATAGGCGCGAGATTACGAAAATATTTTTTATTGACACACACCGACCGATTGGATTGACAAATACGGACCAATAAACAAGTTACTACGCTGTGCGTGGACGTGGACATATGGACATGAAGGATGGCTGACGGGAATGTGCTTTGTGAGTGACTGAAATGATTCATTGACTGACTGACGTATTTCTTTTGTTCACAACTGGATAGGAACACAGCCTCTCTTGTTGATACAAATCATAATGTTATCATATTAAATGTTTATTGACTACCTCGTTGGTCGCAAGCGCTACTGCTGAGGTCCTGGATTCTATTCCCACGTGGCGCAATGTGTTATTGGGGTTTTCCATCTGAAATTTCTCAGTAGTAGCCTGGAGTCTGGATTTGTGCCCGGTTAGTGGCAATAGGCTCGCCCCCTATATTACATGGGACCTAAACATAATTGACGAGGTGTAAGTGTACTATAGGTACACCTCTGCCCTAACCCTTAGGGGATTACAGGCGTGATGTTAGGTTATTTTATGTAAATGAACCTCCAAACCTCCAAATGACAGGTACAATAAACCTGCTCATACCAACTCGTTAGTTCTTAGCCATTGTTGTAGATTAAGTAGTTCGTTTTTCAAGTAAGTTTATTTAATTTAATTTATGATTCATTCCCCTCCTTTTTATATAAACAAAATGTATATATTATTATCATTCTAAGACTTAAATTATATATTATGTAATGTTCTCTCATTTAATATTAAAATATTAGATGAAAAAAAAGTTTAATCATCCAAGTTGGGTGCGGTTACCCTGACTGAAAATTAACACTTTTTGACCCATAGTAAAAAATCCTATTTAAGATACAGCTTCATATTCTCCACTGTCATGTATATTCATTAATTTTAATCTCTATCAAATTCCCCGACTCGCGCAATTAAAAAAGGTAAAAGAGACTGCAACATTATCACACCAAAAAAAATATCTGCCGTAATTTATCCGAGCAGTATGTCCCAAAACACTTGAGCGGGTCCTGCCGCTCTCGGTAAATTCAATTCCGAGACTTAATCATAAAAGTTTTTGAATAAACAATGTGCGAATCGAGTAACATTCCACTTACTTAAGCCCAAACTTATAAAAGTTACTTTCAGGATACAAAAAAAAAGATAAATATTTATGCTATTAGGCTTGTGGACTGTTTTCGTTTTTAGATTATCTTAGAAGACTTTTTAATGTAACAAGTTTGAGAACAGGTGGTCTGGCTGGTAAAAATAGGTGTCACTACCTAAATCACGAAAGGCTTTTAATCTGAAAAGACGAACCTGATCGATTCGGTTGGACCGGATGCGTGTACAAGAATTGATCGGACTGACTAGTTGAGACAATTTGTTTAGACAAATTGTTCAAATTCAAAATTCAAATTCAAATTCAATGTTCAAAGATCAAATTCAAATTCAAATTCAAAATTAAACATTCAAATTCAAAATTCAAATTTCAAGTACAAAATACAAATTCAAAATTCAAATTAAACATCCAAATTCAAATTCAAAATCAAAATATTTTATTTCACATAAACCTAGAAGGGCACTTATGAAACGTCAGAAGCTAGGTGCACGGTTCCAATTGGGCGTGTTGTTGAAACTAGTCAGTCCGTTCTAGACCCCGCGGCCTATGTATTTAAAATCGATCGTCGCGCAAATACACGATCGTTCGAAACTTTTTGTTCGGTGACCAGAATGCGTGGTCGCGCCGACAGTGGGCATTTTCCAGTTTTCCGAAGAAAAAGTGAGTTATGCACGCGACCGATCACATACGCGCGCAACGATATAGGACGCGGTCGTAGGCGATCAACTTTGAGGTCGTTTTAACCCCACACGGTACGGAATTACATCAGCATAGCTTTTCACAACCAATCTACAGGCTGTCGTATCGAAAATGATACATTTTTAATTACTGATTTTCCTTACCTTCGACAGCAAATGGCTGTCGAAAGAATTGCGGTCGTCAATTTAATTTAAACTGAAGGAAAAATCGAATTTAGAATTTGTCAACGGTCTTTAGAGAACTCCTTTGTTATTATTGATTGTGGTTTGGTTCGGCACGGAAAAGTCTCGAACGGTTGTGAATAGCAATGTAGAAGTATCTAAGAGGTGCTAAACACTTGTTCGGCTTGACATGATTCGGCACAACCGGGCGGCAAAATCTAATATTATTGTAAATAAATATGTTCGGGAAAAGACGCTTGGCTTAGCTCGAATTGTGTCGAACCGACCCGAACATCTTTCAGCGAGGGAAGTTGCCGAACGGAGTTTACCGCTCGGCACGAGCCTAATGACAGTTGAATATGTGCAGGGCTTTGTTGTTCAATAAATACTGCATATATCTAAGTAGTTCTAGTAACTAGAATAAACCGAAACCCAGCCATGCTGTTGACAAGATGAAACTACTTTCCACATAACACGATAGTATCTAATATCTTTCTTCTTATGAAGATTTTTTTTTGTGGGGTTTACCTCTAAGATACCCTCCGTCTGGGTAAAACGAAGGGCAATGTCGGACACCTACCGACCAAAACCTCGCTGTTCCTTCTAGTACCACGAGTCAGAGACCCGGGAGACACTTGTACATTCGCCAAACCTCTTATAAAGAAACCTCAGTATCTATAACTCAAAATAATGATAACACCACTTAAAAAAGCATTTTAATACAACACAATACAATTTAAATTACCAAAGCACACGATACCTTGTTATTACAAAGCTACAAACCTACTGACATAGATATACCGGAAAATACACACATAATTACGTACATTCGCGTAGACAAGTGAACACATACATTGTACAGTCGTGCACTACGTTTTCGTAAACAAGGCTTGGTGCAGAACAGCGTCAACAAGCGTTGTTGATACTGCCTTAAAGCCACGTACGTGTGCACTAGGCTTAAAGATTGCAGTGCCTAATGCATTCTGTGTAGCAGGCAGGGTAGCAAATGATTATGTAGCTTGTGTTTGCGATGGCCAAGTACAAGACGTGTAGGCTTAAACCCATGTCCAATACAACAGACGAACATATAATATGGTAGGGAATTGTATAGAGAAAATATTAATGGGATTTTAGGTATAAATAGTAAGTACGGAAAGCAATGAAATCTGAAATAGGTACTTACTAATAGTTTTCTTTGAGTGATCGTTATGCCTTTTCTGCGAATTGAGTTCTTTATTGAATTACTTACTAAGCTAAACATGCTTGTTCCAGGTTCATAAATATTGCAACGAATAGGCATCGAACTTATGAGCTCTCGCTCACCAGTCCACTCCTTTACCTATAGCCATTTTACTTAACGCTTTAACCAATCGAGCAACTAATAAAAAAATAAAAAATAAATTCAATTACAAAGGACATTTAGATACATGTTTTTGTGTGTGTAATGTGTGAGTTAAATTAACCATAATTATTTAGTTCTCCTATCCTAATTAATATCCTGTCTGACATTATAAACGTGAAAGTGTGTTTGTTTGTTTATTTGTTTGTTTGCTTGCGTGTTACGCTTTCACGTCAAAACGGTTGAGCAAATCTGGATGAGATTTGGCACTTTGGTAGACCATGTCCCGGATACTTCCACCCCGCCACTCCCATGGGATAGAAACCTATGCGGGTGGAACTGGAGGGCGCAGCTAGTATAAGTTTAGGTGTGAATTTAAGAGTAAGCTGAGTGTAAGTGTGCGACAATGTCTTGGGATCGGAAGAAGTCAAATAGATCTTCTTCCACTAACCATGCAAACAGCAACCCGCATGTAAATAATTTGGTTATTGAAGCTAGAGATGGGTAGCACACTCTTTTAAAATGAGGATCGTGCGAGACACTCTTTTTACAAAGTGTGCTAGCACACTGTGCTACCACGAATGAGGCGAGGCTGCAATGGCTTGTGAGCACTGAGCACGTACGTGCTGTGAGTGTGTCAGTGAGTCGGGTGACTCGCCGCGCGAGTCGCGAGTGCGGTGTGTAGTGACGACAACGCGACACGGTACACATTACACATACCCTGTAGAGTAGGCACACGCGGTGATTGGCACACAGCTCGCACGAGTGATGATGGGGAAATGAGAATGGTTACGTGACGTCGTCAAACAAACGCAATAGGTGGCAATTAAACTTAGACCTTAACTCATCCGCTTAGAATCGTAAATAAACTTGCAATTGAGCGAGTAACTCGTTTCGTTCAAAATCACAATACCTACGTAGAAATGTTCTGTGTAACTAATCTGTGCTCTGTGGTGTGTGGTAGCACATCAAAATAAAAAGAGTGACTGACTCTTATTATCCAAGTGAGTAGCTAAAACTGTGCTAGCACATGTGCTGAGTTACCCAAAACTAATTGAAGCGTAGATACAATAGACTCAACATTGTCAAAGGTTTTAGTCTTAAGACAATCTGTTATAACTATGTTCCAGTCTCGGAGCAATATGGAGTACATACGTAGCTCTTTGTTCAGCAAGTTGTAAAGGTAGGAAAATTGCTCTGGGTATTGTCTTTTAGCAAAAGTAGATCTGATCTTAACAGTTGGAGCGACTAGGTAGCTCCTTCTGCTTCTAGGCTTAGAGGGATCATACGGGAGGGATGTGTGTTTTTTAGTATGAGTTGTGAGTGAGTCAATCATAACACCTAGACATTTAGTATGCTGTGACCTGTCAATTTTTACACACGAGCAGTTGGTGGTTGGGACGGTTGTGGATTTTTATTTGTAATTCTTGTAAAGCAGATGTAGTTGGATTTTGGAGGCATTTAGTGTAAGGATATTATGATTACGCCAAGCTGCTATCTTCGCTAGGCCACATTCGGTCAATCTTCTAACATTAACTCAAATCTTAGCAGCGAAGACGATGGCAGTATCGTGTCGGCGTATGAGCCCGCCATCAATCTTCATGTTGCAGAGGTTATTAATATAGATAAGGAACAAGGTCGGTCCGAGGACACTGCCCTGACCGACTCCGAAAGTAATGGTTGACTCAAAGCAATTTTAACCGTTTGCTTGCGATTTTTCAGGTAAGATTTAAAAAGTTCAAGAGATATAACAAAACATAACATCACGCCTGAAACCCCCGAAATGTAGGCAGAGCAGCTGTGCCTTTAGTACACCTATATTTCGCCAGTTATATTTAAGTCCCATGTAATAGGGGGCGAGCCTATATATTGCCATCAACCGGACACAAATCCGGACTCCAGGCTGCTACTGAGAAATTTCAGTTGGAAAACTCAATAACATTTTAACCGACCTGGATATCGAAACCAGGACCTCGTGGTCGGCAGTAGCGCTTGCAACCACCTAGACCAACAAGGCATAGGGCGATTAATTACAAATCCTATACTATTAAACGAGCTATATTTGTATGTAAATATATATTATTTGTAATCACGTTCTCTAAAACGGCTCTAACGATTTCGATGAAAGTTGCAATATAGGGCGAAAAATTTATGTAGCTAGGTCTCATATCTGGGAAAATCCGTTTTCTCCGTATTTTCACCCGAGCAGAGCTCGGTCGCCCAAAGTTTAGAACAAGATGGCTACCTTAGAATAATGACATGGCAGCATGGAATTAGTAAGTACCTACTATCAGAGCAGCATGGACTTAGTAAGTACGTACTATCATAGCAGCATGGAATTAGTGTGTACTATAAATGGAATTAGTATGAACTATCCTACTATTAATTGATCATTCTCTATTTTCACCCCAGCAGAGCTCGGTCGACCAGGTACTTAAACTATAATCTCTTCAGTTATTTCATAAAATTCCAATATTTCATATTCCATTTCATGCGAGGTATTTCCGATAAATCGAACAAAAGTTAAAGCTCGTTATTAAATAAGTATTTTATATTATCAGATCGCATTAAAATGACCAAACAAATGATATTTGCTCTTCAAAATGAGTTATATTAAAGTTTTAATTAAATATCAAGCAATTGCCGATTCAATGGGCAAATGAAATCTGCAATAATAATGATCGTTTCTATTATCTAATATTATACTAGGACGTATACCTAACTAATAATATAAATGCAAAACTAAGTTTGTTTGTTTCGCTTTCACGCTAAAACGGCTGAATGGATTGGTATGAAATTTGGCACATGAGTAGACCATGACCTGGAGCAGTACATAGGCTACTTTTCATCTTAGATCGTAGACGAAGTCGTGGGCAACGGCTAGTAGTAATATTATAAAGCCAGCTTTTATGACAAGTCTTTTACAGTTCAAGCAGTACGGTTATGGAATGCCTTGCCCGTGTCGGTAAGGCCTGCTCAATCTTTGTCCAGTTTTAAAATTCTGGTAAAAAAACACTTCCTCTCTCCTTAAACATCATCATTACATATAGTTCCTTGCTCTTGTTTCACGTTTATAATTTTATATAAGTATATCTATGTATATATAAATATATGAATAAGTTTATGTATGTACTTATGTATTTATTGTATATGTAAATGGTACACCACTGACTAGCTGCAGTATTGTCTCTCCTGTTTAAGCGATAAGACCGCCCATTGTGTCACACTATGTAAAATTTCTAAATTTATGTCTGTAATTTTTATGGTGTACAATAAAGAGTATTCTATCTGTCTATAAATTAAAGTCACTTTTTGTGTCTGTCTGTGTAAGCACGTTATTCTTCTAAACTGCTTAACGGATTTGGATCGGGTTTTCACCATCATTTAGAGAATTTATTCGGGATGGATTACGTGTTTAATACATTAATATTGAACTAACATATAATAAAGAATACTCGATAATTTGTAAATTGTTGTAAAAACTGTGCGGAGCAGGGACGGGTTATGTTTGTCTGTATTCCGAACTAGCTTTCGCCAGTGGCTTCGCCCGCGTGATATCTTTACAAATTATAACCTATGTTACTGAGTGATAATATAGCATTATATTGTTGAAAGATTTTTTTAAATCGGTCCAGTAGTTTTTGAGTTTATTCATTACAAACAAAAATACAAATCTTTTCTCTTTATGAAAAAAAGAAAGAAAGAAAGAAAAATAGGTTTATTTGTCACAGAAACACAACAATTTAAACATAACAGAAATAGTCGGCAACTGCACGTCATGACTGTGACAAGAAGGCATCCACTCAGCATAATGCTGTGCTATGAGGGACCCACAGCACAGCGCTGATTTTCAGGGGCCACCCACTTTATAATATTTGAGTAGACAAATACATAAGAAGAAAAGGTACCTTTGCCATTTATTTGCTTTTAATTAAACAGTCATTTCATTAAAGTATTGTTGAAGTTCAAAAGAAAAAAATCTTATAAACTTTTCGTTTGAAAAACTCTATGGTCTGAAATCGCGAATTCGATGAATAAGAATGGTGACCATTACTCGTTTCTTCTCTTAAAAAGAAGCGGCTTCAAGCTCTGACCACACTGACGCGTCTTCACTCGATTGCGCGTGTCAATTGTTTTGTGAAGTCACGCGACTTTTCGCTAGTCAGTTTGAACACTTCTATACAAGTTAGTCGAAACAGTCGGCGCGAGGTAATTTCGTCCCGCATCCCGCGCGGACTTCACTTCAGTTTGCCCTGCTGCTGTGAGAAAAATACTGGTTGATGATCTCAAAGGCAACAAGGCTTCTGAGAGTAATAAAAGGCTACGTCTTACGCTTTACAACAACAGCCAGTATTATACAATCCACAGAAAATAACGTTTTCAAACTGGAAGAAACAAAGCTTATAAGCTGCTTACGGGGCGATGCAAGCAGCTCAGACTTCCATTTTGTTCTGTAATAGTCGATTGGGGAAAAAGAATCCAATATACGAAGGACTAAAAATGAAAAATCATTTTATGAAATCTTGTTCGTTCATAAAATATGTAGTTAATTAGGTTCTTGAAAAATAGATTCATTTCAAAAGGACTCAAGACACGTTGTAAAAAAACGATCCCAAATAGAATGTGTACTACGCAAAATATTACAGCTCAATGGACCAATATCGTAGACAAGTGTAAAGTACTTAAGAGCGTGCATTCTGAAAGTGGGCCATATTTCTAGCCATATTTCATATTACCATACAATAATATTGCCAAATTAATCAAAACAGGTAAATATTTGACAGCTATTTGCGACGTTGCCAACTTTTAGAATTAACGATCTGAAGAATTTCATCTGGAGTTAAGTACTTAAGAACCACATTCAACTAAATTTTCAGTAGAACGTAGGGAGTGTCAAAATTAAAGCATTGTTATCGCTGTGATCTGGACAGTAAAGAAGATAGGTATATTAAGGGGAGCCAATCTGCCTAGCCGTTTTCCAAATATGTTGTACCTATACAAAATATTGTAAAAGATTTTAAAAGACTAACGGTGGAGTTTCTTGCCCATTCTTCTCCATACGAAAACTACCAATTCTATTTTTTTGACTTTGTTGGGGTCGGCTTCCAGTCTAACCAGATGCACCTGAATACCAGTATTTTACATGGAGCAACTGCCTATCTGACCTCCAAAACCCAGTTGCTGGGTAATACGATACCCCTTGGTCTTCAGACTTTCGGGCTTCTGACGACCCGTAACGACTATCAAAAATCCACGAATGAAAGACGGGACCAACGACATAACGTACATTCCGAGGCACGGAGGATTCTCGATATGTAAAGATGGTCACCCATCCACGGACCAACACCGGTAAGCTTAGCTTAACTTGATGGATCGACCCGTGCAGCTGTTATGACTTAGCCACGAGCTCCTCAGGTATATTAAGGGTAGTAGTTTACTAGATTCATTTGAAAAATAACACTATCTACTGAATATTTTTTTATTTACCTACTCATTTAACGGTAAGCCAATACGCTAGCACCACCAGCAAACCGATTATCTAAATCTCTTATACCAATTTCCACTCTTGGTTTGTTTAAGAAATAATTATTTATTTTCAACTCGACGCAAACCCACGAGGAAGCAGTTAACTCGCTATTAAAGTGATTTTTGGCCCGTTGATATGCAAATCGTGCACCCCTGAATATCGGCGCCATTTTGTCGACCGTGCTTTGTTAGCCAATGAGACGTTGCTTTTCAACATTTTCGTTGATGAAACTATTGTTAAGTTTATTAGCCTTTCCTTAAGTTGGGTAAAAATCTAATCAGATCATATTTAAAATCAGGGTATATACGAAGCACCTGAAATCTGATCTTTGCAACGAAGTTTCGAACCTATTACAGGCATACAACTATTACTATAAGATAAATAACTGGGATAGGCTGGAAATGAAATGAAAATCTTTCTTTGCTTTAAAAATAATGAATCACAAGGCATGGCCACCGCAAAAGCGACTCAATTGATTCGTTTGCAAGCAGCTTAGCGTCCTTTACTACAGTTTTATCTAAACACTTTAAATTTGTATCTGATGCATTCTAATAGCGGTTGTGCATGCATTTTTGCCTGTACAGATTACTTAATAAATGGTATTTTAGAGGTTTTAGAGGTCTGAGGAACAGGCTGTAAAGTTCACTCATCCTCATTAGAAAAGGAGGATCCCCGACCAGACGACAGACGATATATGAGTTTATATAATTGTTTATAATTTTACATTATAAGTCAATTTATTTTATTTTAATTTATTGTTGACATAATCTACTCATTACAATGTTTTTTTTTTATGAGTTGTATTGCAATATGTGGGTTAGCTAGCGACCTTGATAATTTTTTAATTTACCTCAATGGTCCTACGTTATCAATTATAACTTCTAGTTACAGCTATTTGTAAGCGGGCACGCCCTTTATGTCTGGAGGCTTTTATTTAGATATTGTTTTCGTTAAGTTATTTTTATTTCTGCTTGAGTATAGTTCTCGATGTTTTTGGTTGGTATATTGGCGTGTGCTAGCTGTCATATGGCTATTAATTTTATAATTTAAATTATGTTTTGTGTTGCGTAATGTAAATATCATTTTGCATACTATTATATAGATTCATTTTTTTTCTAACTGAACAGACAGCTGTGCTGCTGGGGATTTTGTTGCGCCACTTCTTCTTCCCGGCTAAAGCACTAGGAAGTGGTGAAGGGTGGGCGTTTTAGGGGACTGTCTTATGTAATTTTGACGTTCGAAAAGTGCTGATTCTCAGCCTAGTTTGAATAAATGACTTTTGAATTTTGAATTTTAGACGGGTGTCGTGTCTGGCGGGCAACTGCCCAATGGTTGAAGTCGGGAGCTTGTATATATGTCAATCGCGCAGTAAACTCTAATATAATTTGTGTGATGTCAGGATTTTGTGTGACTTCAGGTCTTTGATGCGTGGTTCGCATGTGGCGATATAGATGCCGCCACAGTATACTAGTTAGACTTAGGTTTATAAATATGGAAATTTAGACAACAATACTCTATTGCTAACTGTGGAGGCTTGTAAATGGCTTGTCGTCAATCATCTCACTATTACTTCTGTATTAATAGCTATATTGAACCAAAACACAAGAAAATAAAATAAAACAGTTTCTTTTTCAAGAAAAATGGTACCTCAGTTATGTTTCCCAGTACTGCAGTTGCGTGTAAATACTATGTTGTTGTTTTCCGCAACTCCACGTCAAAGCGCGTATTTTGCACCTGGTAGTTTTAATAAATTAACAATTAGGACAGTTGAATTTTAAAACGTCTATCGATATCATGTATTACTAATCCTTCATGCTCTTCTCTATATTTCATCGTTGGTGCGTTTCGAGGTATAAAATTATAATATTTTTAATTTGATTTTGTCAGCGCACCTGAATGGTGCGTGTCAAGGAATACCTTTGCAGCGCTTCATTTGGTGTGTATCAAAGTTGGTGCACTTCGAGGAATACCCCAATATCCCATCAGGAATTTCTCAGTAGCAACCCGGAGTCTAGATTTGGCTCGCCCCCTATTACATGGGACTTAAACATAACTGGCGACAGGTACACCTCTGCTTAACCCTCCGGGGATAACTGGCGTGATATTACGTTGTGTGTCTTCTTAAACATAATGGCCTTATGTCACAAGTGATCTCTTAATGGAGTAAAATGAAGGTTTTACTCGTTCCCCACATTAATAAACTGGGAGGTAGTTGAAAATACAGCACGATTTACGACGTGTCGGTGACCGGCAGCGATATACGGGATGGAATTTTGAACCGAACTGTCTTAAACGGAAGGTAAATGATGTAAATGTTGTTATTATGTACCACAACGTAACTGATTTTAACGTACTCAATTAATGTTAGAACAAATTTAAAAATTGTTACTTTATTTTTAATTTAAATTTATTTTATTTTATGAATAAATTGTATACTTTTTGCTGTGCCCTACAAGGTCCGTAATAGTAGTAAACCTTAGCTTTAAGACATTAACATTAACACTTTTTTTTGTACCTACATTATGGAATACAAATAAAGATATGAATATGAATAATAAATATTTAAAGAGTGAGATCTTGACCATATTTTGGGCTAGTATACCTTAATAATAATAAATAAGAAAATAAGCAGATTAAGTATCTTGACCTGGCTCGCGAGGTTGTCGACATGTGGGATGTGGATACAGCAATCATTGTGCCGATAGTCGTGACGGCCAATGGCATAATAGCCAAGAGCCTCGACCAACACCTGAGGAGGCTCTCGTTAGGCAGCTGGATCAAGGGCTTGATCCAGAAAGCGGTACTTCTGGACACGGTGCGTATCGTTAGGAGATTCCTCTCTCAGGAGCCCTGACCACCGGTAGCTTGGACCCTGTTCCCGATACCGGTGGGCTACTATTTTTAATATTTTTAAATGTTTTTGTTTTTCTTTGTTTTTATAAAAATATTTAAAAATGTAAATTATATGTAAATATATGAAATAAAGGAAATAATAATAACCTCACCGCTGTATCTCTATGTTGACGTAGTGGTGGGGTTTGCGCGCTCCGAACTCTGGGTCTGTGCCGGTAGAGTTTACTTTGCCAAAACAGGCCTAGGGTGAGGAGCCAGACCAAGAGAGATACAGAAACCAGCAGGGCAGCATGTGGCGAGCTGTTGGGCAGTAGCGACCCCACGGACCCTATCTCCCGGGGGAAGTCTTGTTCCTCATCTCTGGCTTGCCTTTATTGGCCGGCTGGAGTAAACACTGATGAGGAACAGAGCTCCCACCTCTTTCTTGCCTTTATTGGCCGGCTTGAGTGAAGATTCGCAAGAGCAAAGGTGCTCGGAGGAAGGAAGTATTCCAGTAAGATGCTGGTAGGGATCTTGACCGTACTTCTGGGATTGTCCTGATAGCCATGGAATACCTCTCCACTCCCCATTATAAGTGCCTCAGGACATGTTGCCCCCCTTGTTGCTACGACACTTTGTGCTAGCGACCGTTTCTGGAGGCCCATTATAGAGTGTGCAAGTCACCCCCTTCCATTTTATCTGTGTACTTTATATAAAACATTGGTCAGGCAGGGGCCATAGTCTTTCCACAGTTCAAGATAACCAGCTCACTTAGCCACCCAGACCCATAATCCAATATCTTTGTTTCCATAAGCTGCAATAGTCCTACACCAACCGGGGGTTGTCCTTGGCTGCACTTGCATAGTGCGAACAGGGATAATCATTGGATGGTTCCTCATTCCATTAAAAACGTCTAACAGGCCTCTGCGAGGTGGTCCCGAAAAATGTCAAGAGACGAATAAAAATAATAATAAAAATCTTTATTGCAGACCACATGGTCCATAAAAAAACACATAATTTTAAAATAACATTTAATATTAAAATCAAATTTAAAAATAAATAATCTAGGTCTAGGCTAGGTCTCGGTAGCATGCATCCTATCAGCAAGGTCCAGCAAGTAAATAATTATGGTAACGCATCGAGTAGTATTTTATAACTTCATAACTTCCTCAAGCTGTAAGTCAATCATGCTCAGAACGTACGTAGCTCGAACAATGCTCAGTCACTTTCACAACTTTATTTTGAGTCGGAATAATGGCATCGACGCCATCGACTCAAGGGCCCAGGATAAAAAAATAAAAAATATTTTTAGATGGGCACGTGGCTAAGGCGGGGCTTGGAGCTAAGTAATAACTGCCGCACGGGCCGATCGATCAGGTTAAGCTTCGCTTGCCGCGGTTGTTCCGTGGATAGGCATCTTTACATACCGAGATCCCTCCGTGCATCGAAGCAAAAAATGTTGGAAAAAGGCTAGGCAAATGATGACGGGCACATTGAATTTTGATGTAGTTTACACTTTGACTCACCTGCTACGCTTATGAAAGGAGGTAGGAATGAACAGACTGTTGTTTTAACCTTGCTTTATCATAAAATCTATAATTTTTACCTACAAAATATGAACCCGTAACTCCTGTGAGATTTACCCGCGATGTCATAACTAATGTTTAATTGCCGGCGGCGCATCCGAGCCCAAGGAGGGGCATTAAATTTTCCTTAATAATAACTTGTGCAGCAGTGCGTCCAGAAGTACATGGAAGAGGTGGGTTACCTCGTTACCTTGTATGCAGATGTAAGGTAAGTAATTATAGGTACTTGCTTTTACCGTAATAAATTGTCAATAATTATGTGAAGCAAGCTGAAGTGGGAATGCGC
The DNA here is from genome assembly GCA_949128155.2 of Xanthia icteritia. Taxonomy (NCBI): domain Eukaryota; kingdom Metazoa; phylum Arthropoda; class Insecta; order Lepidoptera; family Noctuidae; genus Xanthia; species Xanthia icteritia. The sequence goes on along the minus strand of OX421934.2, from coordinate 20,392,716 downwards.
CGGCCATATTAGCCGTAGAACCGATGACCGTTGGGGATGACGTATTCTTGAGTGGAGAACGCGAATCGGCAAACGTAAAGTAGGACGCCCTCAGGCTAGGTGAAGCGATGCACTTCGCAGGGTGGCTGGTAGCAGCTGGGTGAGAGTTGCCGGGAATCGAGCTGAATGGCGTGCAATTGGAGAGGCCTATTTCCAGCAGTGGACAGCTGCAGGCTGATGATGATGATGAATCATATGATAATGCGACTTTGCGGTTTAAAATATGTAGTGACAAAAATTAAAAAGTGAATGCTTAGATGGTTTGGTCATGTTGAGTGGATGAATGAAAGTCGACTAACAAAATATATTTACAAGGCAGATGCGAGTGGAAACAACTGTAGGGGACGCTTTAGAAGGACAATTGGTACCGATTCTCTTGTACACCAAACTAAACTATCACTAAAATTCCTTACTTTTGGCTATAAGAATTTTAAACTATTCTGCAAAAAAAAACTCTAAATTTAAAGATAATTTTGACGCAGCTAAAATCGAGTTTGACAATCGCGACTCCACGTGGTACATAGTTGTTCGCCCTACCTCGTGAATTCTTTTAGAGCCAGAGGCGCGCATGCGGGGCATCCTCGACGTGTTTAATATGGATTTTTTTTATATTTTGTATGGAAAATAACCTACATGTTGTGTTTTAGGGGTTTATGGGTTCTTTAAAGGGGGTCAAAATTTTCATTATTTTTGCGATAAGACACACCATTTATTTTTGCGATAGGACACACCATTTTCGAGATATAAGCAAAAGAAAAGAAAAAGAAGATATAGTACTGTTTTTGCACCTGAAGTCGAGGTGTTGGTGTGAATTTTAGTTCATGACAACAAGTTGTATTCCACACCATTTTTAATCGCGATTAAAAATAGTCATATTTAGTTAGGCAATCAAAATTTTTGGTGAAAAATTTCAAATTCAGAATAGCAAAATTTTCATTTTCACTAAATTAAAAACTCAGTGCGATATTAGTGCTGTCAAACTAAAATATAGTTAAGTTGTGTCACTTTAGTCTATTTCAGAATGGGAAATCATCATTTGATAGGAACAAACAAAATTTTGGTGATTTTTAGTCTAGTTTAGAGGCATTTGTGACAAGAGAATCGGCACCAATAGTGACCTTATTGGTGATATTCTTCAGAAACGTGTAGTCGCAACCGGCGCGCGGCGTGGTGTGCGTGTATGACCAGATATATGAACGTAAATGAAGTAAAAGGATTATGTAATGATCGTAGCAAGTGGAGTTCTGTATTCTCTGCCTACCCCTATGGGAAAAAGGCATGAATTTAAGGATGTATGAATGTCAATTGCCAGTGATGAAACATTTAAATTTTATAAGATTTTATGTATTACAATATACTGTCGCCTGGGAATATTGTTTGAATCACATCACTTTATAAACGGCCAAATTAACGTCTTCGTTTCATGTTTGAATATAGCATTATGTTGTTATCAATGCTCTAGGGATCTTAAAGTTCCTTCTTTTTATTACGGAATGGCCCTGCTCTTGACCCCGATCTCGACTGATGGAAATCGTTTAGATCCATTACGTTAAAATATTAAAGATATCAGTAGATGGACAGCTGTCTTTATATTGAAAGCCTGTTTTTTGAGATCCCCAAAATTATTGTTTCGACAAAACTCTGCAAATAAGGTTCTAATAGCCCACCAGGCTACAATCTTAGGTCATATTAAAACCAAAAGTGAAAATGCCACAATTTATTGCCACCACCTCGACAGAATAGGTCTTAACTTTTAAAATGAGGCCCAAAAGACCTATAAACCCAGATATCCCACAAAATGCTAATAGGGTAAATATAATGTCCGTAACAAACGCACTGGTGATTCGTCTTCAAGGCTCGGCAAGCATTCGTCTTGTAAATCTTTACGTTTAATCATAAGAGGCAATTTTGTGGCTCTTGTACGACGGGGGGGGGATGACGTCACGCAGTTCATTTGCGGATCTCTGAATGAAATGTTGTGGTGTATACTGATTTTTACTAGAACAATATTTATTACCGTTGATTGAAAGATAGAAGAAAAAAATAATATTTGGAACACGCACAGGAAATACAAACCGTTAACAAAAGGTTTAAAACAAAAAAATTAAAACGTTCTTAAAAAAAAATATACGCCATGAAATCTTAATGGTTGTTTTCCCGCAGTGAAATGGTTTTGTCTTGGTAATACAATCGTTATATAAACAACTAAAAAATTAGAAACAATTTTGAAAACAAAAACAACCATTAACATTTCACGGTGTAAAAATATATTGAAAATGTGTAAAGGTCGCATGTTTCATCAAAAATACATTATTTTTGTTAAAAGTAAACCAATTTGTAACATTCATGTATTTAAAACACATGTCATGATAGAAATTCGTAACAACCATTTCTAAATATTTTTTCTACACAATAGGTAAACATAACAGTTTATTTATTTTTGCTAAAGGTTAAACCAACATTTTTCTTTTCCGAAATCACAATTTTACACATCGATTTTTGCCCAATTCTCCATTATTCTTCAAAAATCCAACCTGTATAACAGAATGTTCAGCAACGGATCTGAAAATGTTACAAATAACAAATGCACACAACGATTCACAGGATTTGTTTTGATACACAACTCACCAATTCTTCCAAACCTTTAACCCAAGCTTAAGCCTTTGTACACAACACAGTACACAGAAAAAATACACACCTGCCGTTATATTTGTGTAAGGGATAAAATTGTGTGTATTCACAGTCACACTGACAGGCTTTGAAATTTAAAGCCGAAGTGTACAAACCAATCCTGGTACTCTGGTAAAAACTGCGACAAACGGTTTAAAAAAGAAAAGCTACGATGCTTGTGGTGGCCTATGTCCAGCAGTCGACGTATTTCTGCTAAAATGATGATAATGATGAAGGACATTTTGTACCGTTTGCGTGTCGTGACGGCCCGAATGACCGGCATCTTAAAAACCCTGGTTTCTGGGTTCAACAACTTTGCAATATGATACTAGCTGCGCCCCGCGGTTTCATCTGCATAAGTCTCGATCGCGTGGAAATATCGGGATAAAAAAAGTATCCTTTGTCCTTTTCCAGGTCATGGTCTACCCATGTGCCAAATTTCATCGAAATCCGTTCAGCCGTTTTAGCGTAAAAGTGTAACAAATAAACCTAACGAACGCACTTTCGCATTTATAATATTACTAAGAGTAAAGAAAAAAGGAAAAACAACTTAGATTTCGTGTACAGATTTGAACACACAGTATAAATAAATGCGATACGTTGTCTTTTCTTCTCATCACAAATACAGACATACTCGATCTACATATAGGTATCTACTGTCTCACATCTGATCAAACACGAACCACAAACAGCAGATTAAGGAGCAATCGCTTTAAATTATATTAGCTGAGCTGAGCAAGGGAGCAATGGAGCAACGGGAGCAATGAAGTGACGGGTGCGTTGGGTGCATACATAGGGAGCAATTAGACCAAATGCGCTAAGTCAACGGGTGACGTTTGCGTTGCTCTTAATACAAATGCACATATAGTGTTATTACATGTTGGCAATAGAAATTGGAGGCTATTAATAATTGATATGGAAGCAAAGACAATGCAGTTGCTTTTAATTTAAATCATTATTTTAGAGGGTTTCCTGCCAGGGTTACGGGAAAGTCCGAAAGGGATACCGTAGCCCCTGGCAACGTACAGGCAACTGAAGGAACACGGGTGGGTTTTAGTCAGTAAGAGTCTGACACGCCCTCTCGCTCCGCACAGAGCGGGAGAAGTTAAGTTATTTGATAAGTTCCTAACAAAAAAAAGAGGTCAGTTTCAAAAATGTTAAAATTTTTGGGTTAGTTTTATAAAGACAATTGAATTTTTAAACCATGCCCTTTGCAACTAAGATGAGAATCTCTTCTTTCGTGTGAAATTTCCCGATATCGTAGTCTGTGAAATTTCTCAGCAAGTTGCTTGCAGCAAATTACAGACTAATAAGTTATATAGTTACGGCCATAAACTTATTAGTCTGTATTTGTATGTGTGTGTCCTTTGTCCTTCTAAGATCTGTAGTCACTAACGAAACATCAGAATTAAATCAATGTTTGCCAAAGCAAAACCATATTTCTATCAGCACACGTAATATGAAAAAGGCTTATTCAAATCAGCTGCACATTTAAACATAGCTATTAAGGAATAGCTGCTCGTCTACAGCTGGAAGAGCTGGCATTCATTGAATTTGATATTATTATTATTGCAATCCTATAATTTCTAATGTCTAGCCGCCAGCCAGTTTATTAGCATTGCGTATAAGTATGCAAATATACTCTATTTTATATAATAAAGATGTGTATTTTTTTTTTATTCGGATACAATTGTCACCATTCGCGTTTTCATTTAATTCTGCCTGGAAATAATTACAGGCGACATGCTTTACCATTTTAACAATCTCAAAGCACCCATTATTTCATCAATGATATATTTAATCCTGTTACGAACACATTGCACTGCCTTAACCATTTTGATATTCTTTTTACCCGATTATGGCGAAGCAAAAAGGAGGGTTATGATTTTAACTGGTATGTATGTTCATCTGTAACCTCATAACTTCTAAACTTCTCATCATAATTTGATATATGAGATGTCGTTGGAAGCGACTTGATCGTCCGCTGGTTATTTTCTATGTGACATTAAATTGAATATGGCGCCCTTCAGAGGACATAAAGTAAGGAACTAAAGAAAAACAAAATTCAATTGTGCCATGTTGGGTATAAAATGAAAAGGCTTAATTAGCACATTTCAAAAACCTATATAATATTTTATATAACCCCAAAATAAAAATAAAAGTTATAAAAACTAAAACCCAACACGAAAGACAAAAACGTCAACTAAAAAGGTATACAAAACAAGACATACAAATTAAATGTTAATCAATGTTATCAATCTGTATTATTATTATTTTTTTTATATTTAGAATGCAATTTTTGTTATATTATCGGATCACATAAATTACCAAAAATTAATGAATAACTTAAATTTCAAATTTCCGTTTTAGCTTTTATACTATGTAAAACCATAATTGGTGCATGTTGTGTTAGCCTGTAAGTAATTGTTGCACTTATAAACGTACTATTAAGGAATTGATCCAATCCGGAATCCGGAGTCACACGTTCTATTTGTGACCTAACACGACTCTGGATTTTTAATTTGTATGTCTGTAATGTCTTCTTTATAACTTTTTAGTTGACTTTTTTTTCGTAGTTGGGTTTTAGTTTTATTACTTTTATTTTTATTTTGGGGTTAGGTATATAAAATATTATATGGGTTTTTGAAATGTGCTAATTAAGCCTTTTCATTTTATATCCAACATGGCACAATTGAATTTTGATTTTCTTTAGTTTTTATAACTTTTAATTTTTAAGTCAAATATTTTGTAAACCATTTGATGTTTTTGATAATCTCTCCTTGCGTTTCTGGAGCTTGCAGACATGCTATCGTTGATTAAATTGCGCTGAAACAAAGGCAGTATAATAACACCTTAAAGAAATATAACTGTAATACTAATGAGAAGTCTGCAGATAGTTTGCAAGCACCACAATATCCTTCCCGACTAGACTTTTACTTTCGTGCAATGGCGGCGGCCATTCCTCTGGGAAATATGCACGATAATTTACTTTTATCTGTACGCTGTTCCCCCTTAAGTGTTGAATAGAATTCCAGGCAGAATTGCTGCAGTTGCAACATGTATGTAGCATGTAATTAGAACAAATTCATTTATGAAAATATTATGTATGTGAGAAAAAATCTACATCTTTTTAATAAAATAAGTGATAGACATAATTTTAATATTAGAAATAATGATAAAATAGATCAACCATTTTTCAGATTATCTAAAGTATATTCATCTTTTATGGGGTATTGTGTTAAATGTTACAACAAAATACCTTGAATTACAATTAAATGAAAGAAAATTTAAAGCTCATGCAGCAGGCATTTTGTAGATTGATAATAGGCGAATTTTTAAAGTCCCAACTATTCTAATGGTAAATGGATTCGATATGACGTCATCTATTTTAAACTTAATTAATACATTATGTAGGATTCAAAAGTTTTATAAAGATTTGTTTTCACGAGAACATCTACCTACTACAGTAATATTAAACAATAACTGCGCCCCGCGGTTTCACCGTTCATTCGTTTTAGCGTAAAGGGTAACAAACAAACAAACTAATTTCCGCAGTTATAATATTATTAAGTTAGGATTAATACTAATAGAATCACTACATTATAGTAAACGGAACGTTTGTCACTTGATATCATCACATAAGTGGCACCTACTGTCAATCCATCAGATTTGCCCTTCTATATTTCAGAATCCCTTGCTCAACTTTGAAAAACACGAAAAGTGCCAGAAAACTACTCTAGCAAATGTTACCGGAGGGGCTCGTGGCTAAGTAATATCAGCCGCACGGGTCGATCGATCAGGTTAAGCTACGCTTGCCGCGGTTGGTCCGTGGATGGCTGACCATCTTTACATACCAAGATCCCTCCGTGCCTCGGAAAGCACGTTAAGCCGTTGGTCCCGGCTGTCATTTGTAGATCTTTGACAGTTGTTACGGGTCGTCAGAAGCCCGAAAGTCTGACAACCAGTCTTACCAAGGAATATCATGTTACCCAGTAACTGGGTTGTGAGGTCAGATAGGCAGTCGCTCCATGTAAAATACTGGTATTAAGCTGCATCCGGTTAGACTGGAAGCCAACCCCAACATAGTTGGGAAAAGGCTGGCAGATTATGTTACCAACATCGGTGTTGGTACACAGAGAGTGTACCAACACCGATGATCACCATTAGTTTCTATGGCCACACGTAACAGTGACCGCATAAGGCTTATTCAAATAGTTGCACATTTAACTGCGCTCAATTAACGAATAACGGCCTTGCCTTGTCAGGCCATCGCTGTTTGTGGTTTGTTTAGCCTTCTGTAATCGGTTTGCATGAGTTTTATAATAAGAAGTAGATAATTTAATTGGCTGGCTTAGGGGGCGTCCATAAATTACGTGAGGTGTTTTTTTTTAATTTTCTGTCCCTCCCTCCCCCCCTGGTGAGATGTTGTGAGATTTTATTCAACCCCCTCCCCCATCCCCCAATCTCACATGAGATTTTTTCAAAATGTGGGTTTCTTACGTAAACGCGTTGGATTGTTATTGTAAAAAGAAAAAAAAAATTTGCTTCGTTTTTTTATTTACGACTAGTTAAGACAATCAATATTGCTGAGAAGTTTAATTATAAGTGTAATAAAAATTTTACAATAGAATACTTAAATCGTAACTACTGTGATTAAAAAAAGAATATCTACTCTAATTCAGTCCATGGAGAATCATGCGCGGTCTCAAGAGAGACTATTGGAACCAACATGTCCATATGATTTTTAGTAAAATCATATGCTCCTTCAACTTCGTTTTGATCTAGCCAGTCTAAGCCGTTGGCGCTTGCGCACAGTAACTCATTAGCTCGTCTTGTGACAATCCGTGAGGGTCGCACTTTGCGGCACATACGCGCTTGCTTAGCTGGTGCAATGTGGGCTGCTCGCCTGTGCTCTGCAGCTCTTGTGCTAGATGCAAAGTAAATACCGCATGTACTGCAGCATCTTTTCTCCAAATCATCACGTACACTTGGGTAATAGAGATCATAAGGCGTGCTGATGAAGGCATTCAGCGGTTGAATCGGTAGGCAGTGGCGTATTAGAAATGGAGCAAATGACTTTCCGTCATGCTCTTTAATATAGAATTTTTTTTAAATAGTTTTTTTTTTTGTTTCTATCAGAAAAAAAATTGCGTGATATTTGCCGAGACCCCCCCTCTCTCCAACGTAAGATTAGATGAGATTTGACTCGACCCCCTCCCCCCCTTAAACATCTCACGTATTTTATGAACGCCCCCTTAGACGTTTTATGATAAACTAAAACAACACCGTAGGTGATCCAGTGGTAACAACCGCGACTTACGAGTTGTACGTCGTATGTTCGAACCCTGATAGGCTCTTTACTTTGTGTAAATTATTTCATCACCACTGCTCTCAAAACGGTGAAGGAAAACATCGTGAGGAAACTGGCATGCCCTAAAATTCGAAGACATGTGACATCTACCAATCCACACTGGGCCCGCGTGGTGGATTACGGTCCACTCCCTCTCATAGAGAGAAGGCTTTTGTCCCAGCAGTTATAGGCTGATTATGCAATGCTAAAACAAAACAAATATGGTGTACATTATAAAGAGTATTCTATTCTATAAATAGTAAAGTAGCCTAGTTAAAAAGCTTGGCTTTTAAATCTACTGAATTTACAATAAAAAATACAGGTTACTTTAAAACAGTTCGTATAGGGAAGTAGTACCTACCATCGCACCTATTTTTGCCACCAAGCTGCACACTGCTGTTGCTGCTGCTGTTACTGCCATAGCAACTGTATCAATAATATAATAATAATAATACAATTTATTTCAGGCGACACAGGCCCATAGAAAAATACCTTAACATACATATTTTAATATAAACAAAAACTTGTGTTAATAAATAAGGCTTAGACTATGTTAGTAGCACTTCACTTTGCACTTGCTTGACTTTGTACTTTCTTGTGGAACTTGTCCGCGGAAGCGACGGAACACCACGTCTTGCGGCCAAAAGTCTTCTTCCATGACTAGGGGCAGATAACAGTTCGGTACACGCACCACGAACGCCTTGAAGTTTACGTTCCGGTGCGATTCTAGTAACTGCACCCTCGGCACGTACCTCGTCTTTTGGCGCACGTACTCCACGATGTCCTCCGCCTTAGTGGTGTAGTGCAGGCGGGAGATGTACACCGGTGTGTTCGGCTTTGCGGCACGCAGGCTCCCTTCGGGGTCCGTAGGAGCTTTGCCGCAGCGGTTCTTGTTTGTTCGCGATCGGCGCTTCCTACTTTGCACCGTCACGAAACCGTCATCATTATTAGGCGCCTTTTCTGGCATGAGCTTGATACAAGGAGCGCCAGGGGCATTCGCGGTGACGAAATTCCTTTGTAGGGGTTTCGCCAGAGCTGCAGACACTGGCAGCGGGATGGGGCGAGGGCCACGGGGGACGCTGCGCGGGGGAGCCGCGGAAACGAGCATGGGGCTGCGTGGCACGCCGATGGGGCGCTCTGCAAGCTAAGCAATCCACGGATGCGCTGGCGACGAAACTATCAAATGCAATAGCAAGTTCAGCTAGTCATTACAATATAGTGCTTCCCCAGATGAACTCATTCTCGCGGAAAACTTAAAGTTCTAAGTACAAATTCAAAACCAAAGGTATTCCAGCACTATATCATACTTTAAAATCACCTCTTTCACAAAAGCCCACCTAGATAATTTATGCTTACCTCATTACCTGAGTACCTGTACTCCTTACTTCACAAACAGCAGTTTGTGAGACATCAAAGAGCGCACTTATTCAGCGTCCGTGAATACTTAGAGGCTCCTAATTCCTTAGACAGCTTAGCTTGCTTTGCAAACACTTCTCACTTCCCACCACGATATCACAAACCTACATTTGCTACTCTACAACTTCGTTTAACACGACATCCATTGCTGGTTTTCAACCAAGACAGTTTTCATTGGTCGACAAAAACGGGCAATGGTTAATGAAGTTTTCTTCGGGCGGTTTTTATTTCAGTTTTGTCACCGGTGCGGTGTTGACGAAGATTTCCCTCAGTACGCAAATCTGTTGTACTTATAATGACTGGTGACGCTTTACACGGGTTCGTGCTTGTCATAAAATAATATTGAAAGTGGATTTTATTAGGAAAGTGTCATTAAAGTAAACACTGAAATAATAGACTTTTAATTGTAAAACACATTGGCCCTGGTCTAGTGCGTTTCGGACCACCACAATGAAGGATTCCGCAGTTGGAATGAATTTATCCCAAGAACAAACTTAACGATGTAGTTTAAAACCATAATATTCTCTCATACATTCCAACTGCAAATGTAAGTTTGTACGCACAATAATGAGAGATTCGCCATGTTATTTTAAGACCATACGCTTGTTATAGGTTTTCCCGTGATCTTTAGGTATAGAACTATTTTCTGTATATTTTTCACAATTTTAGGCAAAGTAGTTTCGAAGATAGGGGATGCTCAATTTGCATCTATTTTCTTAAAAAGTTTTAAAACTATTTACTTTAAATTTAATTTATTAAAAAAAATGCCAAAGCCCTTTCATTTGATATGGCACACAGTACAATAAGATAATTTAAAAAAAAACTTATTTACTTCTCAAAACTGACGTCCATATTCAAAATTCATTGATTTACGTTACACGTTCATTTGGGTCCCAAAAATTCATGTGTACCAAATTTCAACATAATCGACGCATTAGATTCGGAGCAATATAGTTGTGACAGACGGACAGAGACACACGAGTGATCCTATAAGGTTTCCGTGTTGTCATTCGGACGTACGGAAACGTATCGTAATGACAACCTCAGACTCTGATCAGTTCCAGTAGTAACAACATTTCCTTAAACAAAATACAAGAAAACAAAGTAAAACCAAGAAACAAAATACATTCTAAGCACACAAATTCCGAGGCTTACCACGCTTGCTATTAATAATATGTTTATTATAACCACCATTATTTGCTTAAAGAAAATCTCACGACGTCTTATTGAAATTCAGGAGCCATAGCAATTTCGTACGTTGAATAATTACCGCGAATTTCAGGCTTTCAGGTTCTTGTGTGGCTTTGTGTGAGAAGGATATTTTGAAGTTGACATTGTATTTTTGGGATGAAAGAAATTCAATTATAGGTAAGTAATGGAAAACATACAATATGAAAAATAAAAACGTGTACGGTCGGGGCCGAAGTACGTTCTCACGTATGAATTAAAATAAATACAAAAAATTTTGACACTCGAAACTTGAGTCCTTGAAAGAGATTTTTTTTTCGATTTTTCTTTTAGCTTGCATAGACTGTTTTACTCACCCTCAGACACGTTTTTAATACAGAGCCTAGTATAAGTTTTTAGTAGCTCTCATAAAGTTACCACACTCTTAGGTGTGACTCTGTATTAAGAGTGAACAGGGCCTGCGATTCTCCATACAAATGTATTCCCTTTTTCTGTTCCTGAATAATGCCTCTAGAGAAATGATTTTTCATAAAGTCAAGGTCTGCTAAAGACACGTCCCTGTTATTTCCTTTTTTTCGGCAACTTATTGGTAATGAAAATATGACTCCAAAAATAACAAAAATGCCCCATTCTTACCGCCGTGATTAGAGGACTAGCAGACAGATTCGAAAAGATTTTAACATTAAAGAAAATAATAGGAATCTAGACGTACTCTTTCTTAAAATTTAACTGTAAAAAATAATTGAATCGGCTCTATTTTCGATTAGAAAAAAGGGGAATTCAGAACGTCGATTTCGTCAATTTTTTTGTGATATAATCGGTCTGAGCTGCAGCTGTCCCTATCGCACTCTACGGAGGCAGACTTGAGGTAAGACGACGGCAATAGTTTCTTCAAATACCTATTTTTCAAATTCCTCGCAGGCCCTGTTCCCTCTTAAGGGGGATGCGCCCGCGAAATTCAAAATTTATTTCGTTTTTTGCTATTTGCAGGTCAGTGTCAGGTTTTCTGTTGATTAAAATATGATTCGCGACCGTAACAAATATGGCTTTACAGAATTATAATTATTGGAATCAGCAATACAACTCCTAAGTTAGCATAAACCTCAAATGTCATGATTTCATGAAATAGTCATTCAATAGGATTACATGAACTTAGAGAGTTTTATTGATGATTTCTATGATTATAATTCTTTAAATAAACATTTGTAATAAACAGTTGTTTATAATAATAATTTTGTAATTTTACATAATATTTAAATCAACATACAACCTGATACTGACCTGCAAATTGCAAAAAACGTAAAAAAAATTGAATTTCGCCGGCTACCCTGACGCTTTCGCCTTAAAATCGCGTATTTGATTCACACTTTGTCTCTCTCTTTCTCACAAAGTCACATGGGGCATAACGCTTTTTCCTTACGTGACGATTTCTACCAGTCAACTCCCACCGAAGCCGCGTTAAAGAACTTCATTCCAAAAACCAGTAAGGTATTATAATATGAGATGCCATGTGCCCGTTGTGTAAACGTTCTGTCAAAAGCATGTTTAGCTTAGTTGAAGAAGCTTACAAGCTATAATTATTAATGTGAAAGTCACATTCCAAAATTCACTTTTTTTCGACTAAATAATCCATCAGGTGACGGATAAAAGAGTCACTGTAGCACGGGATGCACGTTGCTAATAGCATTGTGCAGGATAAAATTAACGTGCTTTTCGAGGCACGGAGGGGTCGCGGTATGTTAAGATGGTAATCCATCCCACAGACTGACCGCGGCAAGCATAGCTTAACTTGATCGATCGGACCGCGCGGCTGACTTAGCCACGAGCCCCTCATTGAATTTAAAACTTTATTATTGGCGTGTAACGTAGTACCTACCTAATTTTGCCTTCCACATCCCACATTTGTGTCTAAAGTTCTAAACAACGAATCTGTACAACCCAAACACACCCACTATACTGTAGAAATCGTAGCTCGAGGCACAGATTTCGACTCAGATAAACTGGCAATATAATCGTAACCTTTCAAGTCAATTCCCCTTGAATACGCGGCTGCCAATACCACACACTAATGGTTATCCTTTCCAATAAATTAGACAGATAAAGAACATGTAGCCAACTGATATCCTTCCTTGAGATCAGTTTGATTTGAAAAGGACGTAGTAATATATTAAAATATATTTGGGAAAGGGTATTTTTGTTGTTTGTTCCAATCTTAGGGTGAAGAACTAGATATTTAAAATAATTTCCATTTCTTTAATTTAGAAAAAAAAACTAGTTTTTTATTATTAAAAAAAATGGAAATTCTTTTATTTATTGATTTAATAACCATTCTTTTAATACAGTTTTTTTTTTTTTTAATAATGAAAATGGAATTTCTTTTTTTTTTTTAATAGTATCATTTGACTTATGGTAGTTAACAAAACAGGTAGCTGTTGCAATTGCAACCTTAGGCGCGGGACATACACAAGTGGTGAGTGGCGCAAGCGTGGCGGCGGCGCGGCGGCGGAGTGCCACGGGCGGTACGCCACCCGTTTCATATTTCATATAAAATGTATAGGAACGACGTGGCGCGGAACGTATACAAGAAGCGTGGCGCGGGCGAGGCGAGAGTGTGGCGCGGGCGTTGTTTGTATGTTCCGCGCCACGTTGTTCCTATAAAATTGTATGAAATATGAAACGAGTGGCGCAACGCCCGCGCCACATCGTCGCCATGCCCGCGTGTCTCGCCACTTGTGTACGTCCCGTGCCTTAGAAATACTGGTAATATTGAAAAATAACAGCTAGAATTCCGATTAAAAATAATTTGGTACGAGTAGATACGAAATAAAAAATAACTAGCAAATGATCGTCATAACAGCATTAGAGATAGAGAGATCATTCTCCAATTTCTTCGATGTGACACTGAATACACGCAATACATGACTAAAAAGTTTAGTTCCACTTGCGTTTTTAATATAAGTACATTGACTAACGACCCGCCCCTGCATCGCACGATTTTTATCACTTCACAAAACATGGAGATTTATTTACTATAATAATGTAAGTTTAATATGAATGTATTATACACAAAAACCTCTAAATAAATTCTCTAAGCCCAGGTCCGCACGGACGTTTTTATATAATCGCTGCGATTTTTTTTCGTACACTGGTTTTTCAACTCTCGGTATTGAGCCGAGCGTCGAGAATCCAACGCGTTGGGACGCACTCTCGTCCCAGCACGTTGAAAACACACACTGTAGGATTTTTAACTCTCCGGCGCTAAGCAAAGCGTTGAAAATCTAGTGCACAAAAAAAATCACCGCGATTTTATTACGTCCGTGCGGACCTGGGCTAAATTATGGTGAAAACCGCATCGCTCGGGTGAACACAGAGAATGATCATTAAATTGTATAGGATAGTTCATACTAATTCCATGTATAGTACATACTAATTCCATGCTGCCATGATAGTAGGTACTTACTAATTCCATGCTGCCATGATAGTAGGTAGTTACTAATTCCATGCCGTCATGTCATTATTCTAAGGTAGCCATCTTGTTCTAAACTATGGTTGACCGAGCTCTGCTCGGGTGAAAATACGTATATATATATATATACAAATATTGCTCGTTTAATAGTATAGGATATGTCGCAGTAAGATGGTTATAGTCGTGGCATAGCTATATATCGTAATATAGTTATATGAAAGCGGTTCATAACTGTCTTATTAGGAATATAACTATGATACGGGCTCGATCTAGTAATATAACGATTAGGGCACTCCGACCAAATAGGTCAAAGTTAAATCATTTATTTCAAGTAGGCCCGTATAAGGCACTTTTGAACGTCAAAAATTTACAAAAAAAATTAATTGATTCTAGTTGCCCCTTCCAAAAGGTAGTTTTCGTATGGAGAAGAATGGGCAAGAAACTCCACCGTTACTCTTTTAAAATGTTTTACAATATTTTGTATAAGTACATTAGTTATATAATTATATGTGAGGACGATGCACCTAGAATAAAATTATTATACCACAATAGGTAAAAAGAATTAAGAATTAAAAATGAAGCAAAAACAGATAAACTAATTATGTGATAGATACATGGTGCTCACATATTTACAAACATTGTAAAAGTAGACGATCCTCCTAAGATTCCACAATTTATAAGTCAGTGTGCGAGGAATTGGTCATAGAATGTAAAAACAATGTCATATAATAAGAAATAATAATAAAATATACACTTAAATTTGCAACCAGTTTGATTTTGTCTTGATTCTAAATTATCCTATGGAGCAGGACCAGCATGTTTCCAAGCATTCTTATCTTGGATATAATCCTCTAATTTGTAATATGCTTGTTTACAAAGTGTACTTTTAATATGAGCTTTAAATTTTCTTTCATTTAATTGCAAAATATCACAAGGTATTTTGTTGTAACATTTAACACAGTACCCCATAAAAGATGTATGTACTTTAGATAATCTGAAAAATGGTTGATCTATTTTATCTTTATTTCTAGTATTAAAATTATGTCTATCACTTATTTTATTAAAAAGATGTCGATTTTTTCTAACATACATAATATTTTCATAAATGAACTGGCTAGGTTAGGTTAAGTTAGAACTGTCACCAACTGCGCACGAGCCGAGCGAGCGCTACGTCGAAATTGGTCGCAGTAACAAAATTACACCCCGACAGTTATGAACCGGTTTGCCAAGTCGAGCAAAACAAACACAAAGGCACAGCCGTACCATCTTTTCTCGAAGCCATTCAGGACATTTTTGACCCCCTGTAACTTCGTTTAACTATATTACGGTATAGGTAGCTATATTCCTAGGGATATAACTATATCACGGCTATAACCATCTTACTACGACACATACATATAGAAGATTAGATTAGATACAAAGACGATGGTACAACAAAGGAAACAAAAGAACAACGACTACACAATATTCTCTGCCGCCATATTGTTCTTCGAAATATAAACACAATCAAGCAAAAGTTATCTCCCAAGACTTCTAAATTACCCATCATACTTCAATGACACCAAAACATAAACAAAATTAACAATTCAAAATTCTTCTGAAGTTGATCAGCAAACATTCGTAAATTTACAAGCATGCAGCTGACATCGGTTTCAAAGTTCACGAACTTTATTTATTTATTTTATTATTTATGTACACACAGAAAAATAGATACAGATAAGACATAATCATAATTATGAGTACAAATGTACTGCTTATTTCTTAAGAAATTTCTTCCAGCAGACCTGCGATAGGAGAAATGAGAAAGAAATGTAGACAATAGTGCGTGAGAACAAGAAGAGAAAAATACAAATATGCGAAGTCTTAAACTAAAATATTTAAATAAACCTACACGTTTAACGTAATAAATCAAGAACGATCGAAGAACTTTGTACATATGTACATAATATTATTGTAATTTATTCACCATTAAGAAAATTATCAACCGGCCAGGTGCGAGTCAGACTCGCGCACAAAGGGTTCCGTACCATTATCTATAAAAATGGCAAAAAAAAACACGTTTGTTGTATGGGAGCCCCCTTATATATTTATTTTATTCTGTTTTTAGTATTTTTTGTTAGAGCGGCAACAGAAATACATCAGCTGTGAAAATTTCAACTGTCGAACTATCACGATTTATGAGATACAGCCTGGTGTGACAGACGGACAGCGGAGTCTTGGTAATAGGGTCCCGTTTCACCCTTCCGACAGCTTCCGATAGGCTGTGAACCCTAAAAAGTAAGAATGAAGCAGCTAGATGAACCAACGACCTTAAAAAGGTGGCTGGGACAGACTAGATGCTGAAGGCGGAAGACAGGGTGTTGTGCCTGGGGCCTATGTCCAGCAGTGGACTGCGATAAGCTGATTGATTGATTGATTGAAGCACGAAATTTTGCTTACTACCCAAAAAGGAGTGTAATGTTTTTAGGCTTCATGTATGTATGTATGTGAGTTTCTTTGTTCCGCCATTAATTTTGAAGTTATTTGCTGGTAAACAAACCGTTTACAGTTTCCAAAAGGTAAAATGAGTAGTACAGTAATGAGGCCGCATGTCAGTGCTAACAAAACCAGTGTATGCTGGGTTCAAAAGGCCAGCTCAAGGTCGAAGAGTTACCACTGAAGTACGTATGGCCTACCTAAACAGACAAGTTCCTTCACAAGCTCTATTACTAAAGCCAATCTAAATGAACTGTTCAGATTTTCCCGTAAAGTGTAACAAACATAGAACTCTCTTGACACAATCGATTCACACCTTTCCAATGTTCAAGGCGAGATTTTTATCAGACATCATTCCTATTGAGTTGGTTCAGTCCCCCGATCGCAGATACCACGAGCGCAGAAACAAAGTGTGAATGCCTCATTTATGCGGCGGTACTCTATCACTCGTGCCCACGTTCGGCAATGATCGGCAGCCGAATGATCTGTCCATATAGGATAGTGAAAGACCTAACAAACGCGGTTGAATCTGTTCGTAATTTGACAGGTTTCAATCATTCGATCGATTGCGAGCCTCATCAGCATGCGAACACATTACTACCGTGGTGCGACGGCGGCACTGCGGTTATACGAGTAAGTATGGGTTAATTCAACTGCAATAATGCTGATCCAGGTCGCAAATCACACGGATAAAATCGAGTCAAAAACAAGAAAGTAAAACAGTTTATTCAGTACAAATAAAACGCAATACAATTAATAATACACTGTAAAAGCAAGGCCAAAAGCCCAGTGTTCGAAGGAAAAATGTATAGTTAAAAACTTATATTATGATAGAAAAAACGAAACTATTTTAGGATCACTCGTATCTGTCTGTCTATCACAACCAATTTGCTCCAAAGTTGGTACACATATCAACTTCTATGACCCAAACACGAATGTGCTACGTAAATAAATGAATTTTGAATGTGAGAGATTACTTTTGGGAGATTTAAATAAGAAACAAAAAGTTTTGGCACACTGTACCGTGTGACATATTAAATGAAAGGGCTTACTATCTATCTAGTATATGTAATTTATAATTAAAAAAAAAAAAAAAAATTTTTTTTGAGAAAATTGACGAAAATTGACCACTCCTTCCACCGTTCTTATCTCCGAAACAAATGAGCCTATATTTTTGAAAAAAAATGGCAGTAAAACGTATAATTGTGTATGGTTTTAAAATAACATGACAAATCTCCCAATATTGTACGAATAAACTTACATTTGCAGTTGGAATGTATGGGGGAGCATGTTTTTCAACTACAATGTTAACGCGACACGCAATGGAACCCTCAATTGTGCCTTGTCCGACACGCAATTGGGCGGATATTTTTTTTTCTATTAATAAACTTTTATTTCGTAGATTATCGTCGGTGAAACTCATATATGTGAGACAGTCTTTTCTAAAGCTCGATGTCTCATTTTAACCTATTGAAACTATTGGATTCCTTTTCCAACACGAAATAAAATCCCTCACAAGAATCACATTCCTCCATTCTCCCCAACTAACTCAAAACTCAAAGAACACATAACCAAAAATTAATTATTCCTCATCCGTACTAAAGATCAATATGAACGTTTTGTCCAAGTTCAGAGAATGCAACTCAGTTCCGAACCATTTTACGTACCCGACAAGTTTCGCCGAGACTTGGGGGTTTCTTAAAACCAGTTTATTTGTGTAGCGTCCGCATAAAACCACATTTCCCGTGGGTTCGCCGCGGTTCGAGACGGTGCTGCGTTTGAATTTATCTGGGATGATTAGTTGAGTAAAATGTCTTGCCCGATGAACCGCCAGCCCGTGCCGCAGCTGAGCGTGTAGCTTTAAATTCCCCGCATAATAATAATGATCTATCCTTGATCCAGCCTGTCCCATCTTGCTGTCCTCCCCCGTAGGGCGTCGCCGCCCTAAACCAAGGTTCGTACCCCGCAGGGGGTGCCCTTAGCGAGCGTTCTCTTAGCTTTAATTTAGAATAGTTTTTAACGCTCCTGGCTGGAGGCTCTTAGTGTAGAAGCTAAAGGCAGCTACAGGAAAGTCCAGTTAAGCAGCCACGACCTTGGTGGTCAACTGCTAAATGCCACAGTTAAAAAAAAAAACGAGTCAAATGTTTATGCACTGTCTTCGATTTAAACTTATGTTAAATACTCGTACATCGTGATTCTGTCACTAACGATACAAAATAGAAGTTTTAATTCCAATCAGCTTGCGTGCCAGCTGAGGGGAAAAAACGTGATAAAATAAATATTTTGTAATAGGTAAACGCATAGAAACAACATACTCTTCTTCTACAGTGTCATTGTTTGTAGTGCTGGCTCTAAAAACTTCTTACAGACACAATTAATTCCTAAGTATTATGTGCCCATAGGTTTGGAAAGTGTTGCGCCCCAAGTAACATGTGATAAAGGCAGGAAGATAATGATTATGGGCCCTAAGGTCACCGTAGAAACCAAAACAAGAGATAAATGTAAGATACAAGAAAATCGTTTTTTGCTGTCAAATACACAAGCTGTAAACTTCACAAACAAAAATTCTTGCATCAAAAAGCAAAGATTTAAAAAAAATGGAACCCAGAATGGAATGGATGCCAGTCTAATTCTAATCATGCAAGTAAACTAGCGCGTAAAACAGGCCTTCACCATCCAAGCATGCAGTTTTGAAATTCCGTATTCCTGTCTACACTTCCCCAGATCTGAGGTTATTTATATTTCTTACCGCTGATGTATTTCCATTCGCTTTTCAATTACACCCTAGTGCGATTATTTATAAAATAATTTCCTCACTGAAACGAAATGGGGTAGATGTAGTGTATCGGTCGCTTGGCGGGTGTACGACAGTTTTTATGAGGCTAGGAGACGCCGAACGTGCAGTTTAATCTAGATATCATATTTGTAAGAGCCACGATAGCTCAACACATTTTCTAAGTTCAAATAACCTAAATTATACAAGCATACTAAGGTACTATCAAGGTACTAACAGAATTAAAAACATTAAACAGCATAAAAACGTTTGAATAAAAAAGTTAACACTATCTTATGCAAGCTTCGCATTTAAATTCTAGATTTCAGTTACAACTACGGCTGAAAACTTTGTTTTCCTGCACCTTTAATGCCTGCTTGCTTTATCCAAGGAAAAGTTTTACTTAAGAATGTTGCTTATTTTTATGACATCGCTTAAGATCAAGATTATGAGATCAAGAGTATTATGTCGTATGGCATTTTTCTGTGGGGTCGGGCTGCTGACATTGAATCCATCTTTATTTTGCAAAAGAGAGCTGCTGTCAGAGCCATTTATAATCTACGTCACCGCGAATCTCTCAGGGAACTATTTAAAAGGATTAATATTATGACGGTACCTTGCCAGTTCATTTATGAAAATATTATGTATGTTAGAAAAAATCGACATCTTTTTAATAAAATAAGTGATAGACATAATTTTAATACTAGAAATAAAGATAAAATAGATCAACCATTTTTCAGATTATCTAAAGTACATACATCTTTTATGGGGTACTGTGTTAAATGTTACAACAAAATACCTTGTGATATTTTGCAATTAAATGAAAGAAAACTTAAAGCTCATATTAAAAGTACACTTTGTAAACAAGCATATTACAAATTAGAGGATTATATTATCCAAGATAAGAATGCTTGGAAACATGCTGGTCCTGCTCCATAGGATAATTTAGAATCAAGACAAAATCAAACTGGTTGCAAATTTAAGTGTATATTTTATTTTTTTTTTTTATTATATGACATTGATTTTACATTCTATGACCAATTCCTCGCACACTGACTTATTAATTGTGGAATCTTAGGAGGATCGTCTACTTTTACATTGTTTGTAAATATGTGAGCACCATGTACCAATCACATAATTAGTTTATCTGTTGTTGCTTAATTTTTAATTCTTTTTACCTATTGTGGTATAATAATTTTATTCTAGGAGCATCGTCCTCACATATAACTAGTATATAACTAATGTACTTATACAAAATATTGTAAAACATTTTAAAAGAGTAACGGTGGAGTTTCTTGCCCATTCTTCTCCATACGAAAACTACCTTTTGGAAGGGGCAACTAGAATCAATTAATTTTTTTTGTAAATTTTTGACGTTCAAAAGTGCTGAAGATTTGACTTTGACTTTGAGAATCCAAAACGTCGGGACGCACTCTCGTCCCAGCGCGTTGAAAAAACACACTGTTGAAATTTCAACTCTTGGCGCTTTGTTCTTTACATACCGAAACTCTTCCGTGTCTCGGAAAGCACGTTAAGCTCTTGGTCCCGGCTGTCATTCGTGGATCTGTGACAGTCGTTACGGGACGTCAGAAGTCCGAAAGTCTGACAACTAGTCTTACCAAGACTAGTTACCATTACTAGACTACTTACCAGGACTAGACAACCATTCTTCTCCATACGAAAACTACCTTTTGGAAGGGGCAACTAGAATCAATTAATTTTTTTTGTAAATTTTTGACGTTCAAAAGTGCCTTATACGGGCCTGTTTGAAATAAATGATTTGACTTTGACTTTGACTTTGGATAGCTAATTTTACCTATGACTAACTTAACATCTGTGTAAACAGATAAAAGAATCTATTCTGTATGGTTCTCCTACATTTCGACAATTAAGTCGATTATGTCTTAAGTCTATGTATGTATTAAGGATAAGCACATTCACACAACTCTTAATAGGAACCCCAAAAAACAGGTACCTACCTAGTTTGGGACACCATCCAAAGAAACTAATTGACGAGATAGTTCCAATCTAATAATAATAATCAATAATCTTTATTACACAAGAGAGTGGTTACAAAATAGTGTGAAGTCCCTGATTCCTGTGCTAGGTGGAAGACCTGTGTTACAGGAGCCAGTGCCCTCTCCCAGTAGGAGATAAACAGTATCTTATGCAAAAATATTAACAAAAATAAAAAGAATATGGTAACAACAAAAAGCGGATAGAAGAAGCCTGTATTGAGTTTGTGAGTGTTGTGTGTGTGTGAGTGTTTGTGGAAGTGTGTGTGTGAGTGTTTGTGGAAGTGTGTGTGTGTGAGTGTTTGTTTGTTGAATTGTGTGTGTTTGTGAGTGTGTGTGTATAAGTGTTTGTTTGTTGAAGTGTGTGTGTTTGTGAGTGTGTGTGTATGTATGCGTGTGTGTCCAGATAAAATGATTAAGTAATAGTTGTAAGATAATCTTTGTAACCGTGAGCGAAATTGTATTATTATTCTAATTCTTAATTACCAACACGACCAATTTCGAGTACGTACCACCAAACATCAACCAAATCTAAACTACATCACACATTCTGTTTAAAGCCGCCCAGCACTTAAATTTCCCGATATCGATACCTCCACCAATTTGTGAGGCGGCCTTATATTTAAGTAGGTCGGTAGTTGCCAAGTGGGATCCCTAATTAATCCCGTTTGTCCAGTCTAATGGGCCCTGCGAGGATTTAGGGTAATATCCTGTTACATCTATATGTGGAGCTCGGTGCCTTAGTTAGAGTAATAGTGGGGACTTAGGGGTTTGGGGTTTGTAAGATTATAATGAGGAGTTTTGTGAGAAAGACGAGAAAGAAAGCTTTAAGAAGTGCTTTGTCAAGTATTAATTTGATTAGGTCAATTCATATAACAGTTACTTAGCACAAATAATTTATAAAATCCACCAGGCAGTTGCCTTTTAAAACACCAAAAAAATTAAGACTATTTTTACTATCCAATTTTGATATTACAATGTAGGGATTTATACTTAACAAATCTTAAATATAATATATAATCTAACACTAAAATATTATGAACAAGTATATAAAGGAAAAACAGAAGAAAAGGTCAAGGTCAGTTGGGACTGGTCATCTCTTAGCTGCCACGGCATATTTTAATTTTTGAATGGTTCTTTGTTTTTATCTGTTTATTACGGACGCTTTGATGTGCACGTCTTTCTACATTGTTCTCACATGTATAATTTCAACATGAATGATGTAACCAATATTTTGTAACAAATTTTTGATTTAAAAGAGTGTCCGTGGAGTATCTTGCCCATTCTTCTCCATAGATACCTACTACTTATGCTTTGGAATGGGCAAATAGCTTCATATTTCTGAATGACCGACTCTGTGACAAAACAAAAGTGCCTGTAAATGGTTTAATTGAAATAAATGATTTGAGTTTAAAGAAACTGTAATTTTTTTTTATATTCCCTTAGAACGGATCCTCTCTTACCGCTCATTTCATAATCATAATCATTTATTTGCAATAAGTATTGGTGGTACAGTGTTGGTGTTATAGTTAGTTGTAAGTTCCTAATACAAAGTCAGATATTTGACATGCAAAACATTACAATGTATTTAATGCTAGAGTTATTATTTATGTCCAATGGCAAGCT
Organism: Xanthia icteritia; assembly: GCA_949128155.2. NCBI lineage: Eukaryota > Metazoa > Arthropoda > Insecta > Lepidoptera > Noctuidae > Xanthia > Xanthia icteritia. Next base: position 20,369,698 of record OX421934.2, on the reverse strand, counting down.
TTATGTGTTTCTATTATTCATTAGTTTTATATACATTCATTATTAATATTATCGTTACATTCATTTAAAATAGATTATTAACAGTATTAATAAATTCATTTATAGAATAAAATCTTTTTCCGGTAACCCTTTAAAGTTCTTTGGTATTTTGTTATAGATAAGTCCAGACATATTTGTCCACTTTTCGAGGGCGACGGTCTTGAGCCTAATTCAAACAAATCAAAGTGCCGTCGGACAAATTTAGCACATTCTATAATATACATACTGGGTAATGTAAGGAGTTTTAATTTTAGAAACAATGGTTTACAAGATTCCCATGGTGGAATGCCACAAATGGCTTTTTTGTACCCTAAAGGCTTTAACAGCTTTTGTTGAGTTACCCCATAGTAGGTATAAGGCCGTATTGTAGAGTCGAAGCAACGCTTCAAACACTTTCAACGCTATTTCAAAATCAAAAGAAACTCTCAGCCACCACAAATCATTTCAATTTCCCAAATCTCATAAAAATATTCTACGAAACTCGAACAAAATATGAAACGGCAACTTTTTACCATCCTTCCAAAAAACTGGTTAGCAAAATTGCTCCGCGCCAAAAACTTTTTGTAACCCTAGTGGCGTACGATGAAATAACAGAAATCCGAAAAATAATTCCGAATCCATTTGAACAGATGGAAATTTTCTTCCCGTTCGGTAAAACAAATAAGGAACAAGTTGGAAAAAAAGAATTTCCGCCTGATAGTGTCTGTCTGATCTTCGGCATTTGATTCCATGTAGAAGCTATTTTTCTTACATTCTGTCGCCCAATGGATTGTAAGAGATTTTGATCAAGTTAACACCGAAACACTAGGCAATTTGATCCGGAACTGTTTCCAATCTTAATTCGGAGTCACAATTTTAACGGCATAAAAACTTCGCAAAACGTTTGAATCCAATGGCGTAGTAATACTGGATCTGGACTACCTATAAAATAAACGTGCCTACCTAATGTCACTGAGAACAAATAATGACAGTTACTTTAAAAAAAAAAGTATTTATTATTTATTGTATTATATATTATTATATGTATTATTATTTATGTATTATACCTTCTGTTGTACATAAACACTCAAATAAACACTTTGCAGCGGTACAACTAAGGGAAAGAGTGTTTTCGATGAACTCTGGCACCCCAATGTAAGATTTAACTTGTGTTTAGGGTGCCAGCGTCCTCGCCTTTAATTTGGACATATATCAGTAGTTGTAGGACGAGCACAGTACTATTATCAAGTTATCTACTTACAAGTAAATCCATACAATATGATGTGGCCTCTTATAGTGCCTATGTGGGGGTATGTGTATGTATTGAGAGAGAGATAAATATGGTGTAAACTTGTGTTTATGTAAGTCTGTATAAATATAATTATAAGTTATAACTTTATTAACTACATTAGGCTAAGCGATCCATGCATGTAGTAAATCTTTAGTCTTACCGTAACTCAGTGTCAATAGCCATTTTACATAATGTATATGCACGAAGTACAGAATACCAGGATGTACTGCAAAAACCACAAACTGATAAACCATTAGACGTGACAGATCGTTGTGATAGATTTAATAGATAATGTTTATGTGACCACAGTGCGACAGTGAGCCACTAAATTGTCGACTCGGCCGTCAGTGTTCCCTTGACCGGACTCGTTTCATGTCCAACTACTAAATCATTGATTGAGTTGCACATAGATTTGTGTTCCGAACCGGATAGCAAAAACTTGCATAGTTCATCCTCGTGGTTAGTACATCTGTTCCCTATCTATAATCCTATAACTTGAGGCTTTGTCTCTATTATTTGCTTGTTGTTCTGCCGTTCCGCATCGCCGGAAGCTGTGGCAATACAATTTATATGAAAATCCGGTTGCTGAGGTTGGGTTCGACGTTTGTCAGTGCGCAATGACATGCGAGATTCACGGGTTAGTTTGTGAAAGGAATACCTGACTTTTAAATAATTGTACTCTTGGAATCGACGTGGCTCGCTATCCTCCTAGTACAAAAGTACATCACAACGACGGTAATTAAAGTCAAAGCAGTCAGGTTAGTAGCGAGGCTGATTGTCTAAGGTTTTGAAATTCAAATTCAAAATATTTTATTTCACATAAACCTACAAGGGCACTTATGAAACGTCAGAAGCACGGTTCCAATTGGTCGTTTCCTATGGAGAAGAGCCGGCAAGAAACACCACGGTTACTCTTTTAAAAGTAAATGGTATTTACAATGTTTTCAAATTACAGTGTTAATAGGTATGAGAGTACAGTGTAGGCCTATCGATAAGTACCCAGTACTTAGCAAGATAGAAAATGGTCGACAGAGCTACAGTCTGTTATGCCTACAACGTTCTTACATTCATAAAATCTAAAAGAAAAGAATATATATAAAAGCAAAAGAAAATAATAAAAATATAAACCTATTAAAACCAAATGACATGATTGCCAGCTACAGCTACAGCTGTAACAAATCTAATTTATTATAAAATATAGAATACCAAATATACAGTTTACCAAAGGTACTCACATAAGGACATAATATTGTTTGTCATAACGTTTTCGCATAAGTTTTATTAGCACAATAATACTTTGGCATAATGCAAAGGTTAGCATAACTGTCATTTGGTCTAATTTGTTTTTGCGTAATTTGGAGTAATATATTAATCATGAGCCATAAATATAAACATTATTTATTATAATTTGGGAATTACTCTATTCGATTTGGTTAAGGTGAAGCGGCAGCCCTGAGCCGCGATCATGTTTTTTTTTTATATGAGTTATGTTAGGTTAGGTTAAATAACATATAAATAATAATATATGATACTAAATAATAAATAATAATATTAGGGTTTATTATTTTTATTCCAAAGGACATTATGTGTAAATATCATTATGCGTTTATAACAACATGCTTTGAAAATTATGCTTCATTATTATTATACCAACAGTATTTATGATTTTTAAAACATAAGATTTATTATTAGTAATACATCTACAAGTCGTCAGTTGCGACCGTTAACACTGGGCCACATACACAATTTTATAAATAAATTCTGACATTTTAATTAATGCTCATATTTTTATAAATTTTCATATATGTATAATAGAATAGTAACATAACTGAGCGTATGTCTGTACACCTGTAAGGCAGTGAAGCCCGGAAGTTTACGTCCGGCATTCACAAGAGTATACCTATGTCTTGTCGTCAAACAAACTTTGATATCGATTTAAAAGACAGGTATATCATCATAGGTTGGTAGGTCATCAGTTTCAATGATTTCATATTATATTTATTTATGTATTTAAAAAAAGCATCGCAGTCATTAAACTTATGCTAGAAATAATCTTTATAACTAAAGGACTAATGTACATGACAAATACGGCGTACATACAATACAGTACTTAACTTTAGTGGAAAAGATCACCTGTATCTTGTACTAGTTAAAAAAAACTGTATCACAGGAGACAGAGCCTTGCGTTTAAAATGACCCAGCGTATTGACAATGTATGTAAGCCGATGTTTGTTGGAAAAAAACAAATAAGTAATAAAAGGATACATGAAAAAGTAGGAAGACCAACATCTTCATCAAAAGAAAGTAACTGTAGGTGTGTGTGTGTGCTGTGTAGGTGTGTTGTGTAAGTGTGTTGTATGGTGTGAGTAAGTTGGTGCAGTGTGTGTGTGTGGGCACACCCACACACACACACTGCACCAACTTAAAAGAAACAACAACTTGAAAGTCTTCTTACTTGAAAGTCTACTTATTACCGATTAAATTCTACAGTAAAAATCTGTACACTCATATGCAATCACAATTCAATATCAATTCTACAATTGTGATTGCATATGAGTGTACAGATTTCACTGTAGAATTTAATCGGTAATAAGTAGACTTTCAAGTAAGAAGACTTTCAGTATCACTATATGAAAGTTTTAGAAGCCAATCATGCAGCAGCAATTTGCACTTTGGGAAAGAATGCTCGTAAATGTTGAGTAGTTTGTTCGCTTTGAACAATAAAGACGAGGACCGAGGATATAGAAATGTCGACTAGCAAGAGTGGTCCTATAGCGTACGATGGGACACACATTACTATTGCGTCGTTTCTCACTCATGAGCCCTGGAACATAGGTGAGAGAGGAATGTTGGCGCAGAATTGATTGAAGGACAAACTTCTATCTATGAGACAGCTCTGTCTCATAGATAGAAGTTTACAGAAATGTAGGGTACATGCGTGGATTCTTATGCATAACCTTTAAGACAGCTCTCTGTTCTCTTTCAACTTTTAAAATGCAGTGGTACAAGCAGCACCCCACGCTGATATATACAGCTGTAAGCGAAACACTCTGCAAAGTCGATCTAAGCCTCTCGAAGGTAAATATAAGTTTATGGACACGACGTGTCAGTACTTTTAGATGTGTGTGCCAATTCAGGGTGGAGTGAAGGAAGACTCCAAGGTACTTGACATTATTTGCTCTCTCTATGCTTTGGCAATTGCAGGTATGTGTATTTGTGCCCAGACAACTATGAGCCTTAAGGGAGAGCAAATTACTTGAAGGTTGGGATTGAGTGGATGGTGAGATAGCGACATAGCTAGTTTTAGCGACATTTAGAGTGAGCAAGTTATTATTCAACCACGTCATAATCATTCTGCGAGCATTCTCTGCATCAGTTTAATCGGCTAAATTCGTTTGCGTAGATTAAAAAGAACGTAGGACCAAGTACACTACCCTGGGGCACCCCAAAGCCACTGAGATCAATGTTAACTCTTTGTCAGTTCTGTATTTTCACACATTGGCTTCGTCTTATAAGGTAGTCTTTGAAAATGTTCAGAGCCACGCCCCTTATTCCCATGCCTTCCATTTTGTTCAAAAGGATGGTGACAGAGACAGTGTCAAATGCTTTGGACAAATCTAAAAGTATGCCTAGTGTTTTGGTTTTATTATCTAGGGCATTAATTATGCTATTGGTCAGATCTAGAACTGCATCTTCAGTACATTTATGTTTTCTGAACCCATACTGGTTTTGCGCAAGTATATTATTATTTTCTAGGTAATTAGTTAGTCGTGAATTTAAAGCCTCTTCAAAGATTTTTGGTAATGACTTAAGAAACTATATAGGTCTGTAGTTAGAGACACTGCCTCTGTCATTTCCCTTATGAATAAATAACAATAATAATATTTATTCAAAAAATTACAAGGCATCAAAATTAGTACAGTTTTGCTTAAATGTAAATCATATTCCTAAAACTAACGTGCCTGAACAAGGTAATCCTGTATTTCAGGCGGGAAGAGCTTAAATAGACTTATAAAATAAATAAATAATCAAAAGGTTAACAATAGATCACTAATAATATGTTGAGTAGATTAACTCTTAGTTTCTAAATTTGATAAATACTTAACGTAGGTAAAATTAGTACATATATTCACTTTAACACTGTTAGTACCAGGGCGTTTTTAAACTCGGTGGGAAATACAACTTTATACTTTACATTATTCAGTGTTACATATAAATAATAATATGAAATATATTATTATCTTATATCTAATTAGTTCATAAAAATAGCAAAATTATAAACAAAATTATAACATCGAAAAAATCATCCGCATCGCTGTCGACTGGTAATGCACCCAAGAGACTGGCCGCATTGCTACGTTGTATGGCAATGCTTAGCCTCTGCCCAAGGTAAAAACCAGCCCTTGGGGCACGGGAAGTGTCAAATAGCCGTTTTGATATTTCATTGAACAGGCCGTGAGCACTCGGACCCCACGGCCCGAGGGTTTCAACCCCAAACTGCTCAAAAAGGATAGAATTTTCCTGATTAATTTCTCAGTGCCGGGGACCGAGAATATGAAAGCCGATAAACTAATACTAGAAATTTTGCGGAATATTTTTACTTTATACAGACAAAGATTGATTATGTGCTTCATAAGAAACATTTTAGCAGCTTCAATAAACGCGGTGGGTATTTTGTCAACACCGGTAGCGCTGTCATTGCGTAGGCTCATAATGATATAGTTTAATTCACCTTCGTCAACTGGTAATAGGGCCATCGAGTTACAGGGAATTGGAATTATGTCTTACAGGGTAGGTTAAAAGGGTTTAGCGGTGGAGTAATTTTTGTTGCTAACTCCTTGCCAATATTTGCAAAAACTGTTGACCTTGTTGATAGATGTCACTTTTGATATTTAGGAGATCGAGTACTGGTTGATACGTTTTTGTCATATTTGCTAATTCTTTAATTATATTCCAAGTGGTTTTGGGATTTTTGCGGTGTTTTTCTTGTTCAGACTGGTTATAATTACGTTTTAACTTTCTTAAAAGGTTGTTGCAAAAATTACGATATCGGATGCAGTGTAGACAGTTTTCTATGTATCAACTGGTGATCTCTTTAGATATTTAATGTAGTTTATCACATTTTAAGAGACTGGGTGTGGTCCATGGTTTAATGATTCTATTTTTGCAGGATACCTTTACTACTTTGGTATTTTTATTTATAACAGCCGTCAAGGTGGCTACGAAGATTTTTGAGGCTTCACTGGGATCACAGCTATGAAAAACTTCGGAAAATTTGATGGCTTCAATGTCCTTAACTGCGTCTGGAATGTTATGCGAATAGCATTGATTACAATAATCTTTTTGCCTTGCAATTTAATATAGTAATTTAAACTAAATCTAAAATAAACTAAAACAGACTAAAGTAACGGGAAACATATTAATAAAAAAAAATAAGAAAAAAGAAGAGTGTTTTTTTTTGACGTGATTAGATCTGACATTGATTTTATTATCGTTCACGAAAAATGCCTCTTAGCATACCTTGAAGGACATCATCATCATCGCACTTACAATATCTGCAAGCAGGTCACAGGAAATAAAAAATGGAGTCAGGCCAGCACCCCTGCTGTATATTTAAACACTAACAAAACAGTGAAGAGGATAACCTGAAATCCACTAAAGCTACACAAAGCAAAAGCACGTAGAGGCTTTAAAATTGCAAGTATTTTAAAGAGACAAATTGCTTCCCCATTAGTACAGAATTGGACACATTAGCCCGCTCTCCTCAATCTAATCGACCTACTCTCGAAGACGAATTACTGACACGTGCTAGCTTATTTTTAGACTGAGCCTATCTCTGTGCTTGCTTGTCGTTTGGGGGGTAAGTTAATCATTGGATATATTTAGAGCCTTCTGAATATGTGTGGTCTTTACGTTTGATTGTTAAGATATCAGGGGTATACGCATCAGTGTCCTGAAAAAAATACTGAAATGAAATTAAATTAAATTGTTTATTCTGTAAATAGGATATTGGAATCACTTTTACACGTCATCTTAAAAAAATAATTAAAAATTAGCTAGATGAGTTCGGCGTTTCCTATCTGACTACTCTGAGAAGAAAGGCCGAAACAAACTCAGAGGTCATAGTCTCTTTTAAAGTCCAGACATAATCTTGGTCAGGCCATATGAGGACCATGTAGATTAGTGTCTGAAATGGTCTTTTGAGAAAAGAACCACACAGATTTGAGTGGACCTGTCCTGTCAGTGCAAGCATTTGTCAGTAATCGTGGAGCTCAACCCAGAACTTAAGGAGCTCAACTCGACGAACAATACCAAAGAAAGGACATATGGGTAGGCCTCATAAACTACTCAAACTGCCAGACCATCATTAAAACTAAATAAGAAAGAAAAAATAATAATAATTAAAAAATCCACATAATCCTCACATTCACAAAAATTTTAAAAAAATACTTTACAAAGTAATAATGTAATTTTGTATATAATGTTTATATAATACTGGTATTTATTTTATGATTTTAGCACAAGGCTTAGCAGAGCGAGCAGCTCAATCCCAAGCTTTTTTATCATCTAAATAATCTAAAATTTTATAGTACCCTTTTTTACAAAGTTTGGTTCATTTGCAAATTATAGCCTTCTACTCATTGTGTGGTCATCTAGGCTTTTAAATAGCCTGCCAGTAGTAAGGTACAAATCATGTTTGTAGGTACTCATTCAGAACGTTGTCATTATTTTTTCACGTGGTTATCCCCCTGAATTTGTAATTTTTTTTAATATACTGCATCCTGCTATCGCATGACAATTCTAAAATCGCTTGCAAACGTTCTTTGATACCGTCTAGAAGAAATACACAATCAATCTCCACCTAGAGCCATAGCTACTTATCGTGTCTACTGCCCTGGTACTTGGTTAGTTACCGGTAAAGATGCCCGTCGACCGCACGCCCCCCACCTCTCCGCTACCGACGTCATCTGTTGTTGAACCATTGGACGAAACCCACCTACAGGCTCGTCTTGCTGCTTATGAGTCCCCTTTGCATCAGTGTGTCTCGGCGCCTGATCTATCAGTAATTGCAGAATTGCAGAACAGAATGTTAAGAAGTGGATGTTTGAAGGTGTCGATGGAAATGCAAGCGCTTTAACAATGAACGCTTTCTCAGATTTTTCTAAACTACAGGAGAATCGCTTTGAAGACAAAAGTACATACCTACACTACGTAAGTTTTGTATGGTTTCAGATTTTTTGTTTAAGATTTTGATGCATCTTTTTGCATGTCTTTTTGGCTAATATGTATTATTGTCTATTTTAAGGAGTCTGGCGCTGTATGCCGAGATACAGAACTCGTCCTACTTCGGCTCCCATAAATTACTCGTATATACTCCCAAATACTAGCCTATAAGTATGTGTAATTCGTTGTATTATTTTTTGGTGAAATAAATAAATTATTATTATTATTTCCTTTATTTTACTACATTCATATAAATTATATTTTTTAAATATTAGAATAAAAATATTATAAAAACATAAACAAACAACACACACAAAAAATGTAGCCTGTTGGTATCGGGAAAAGGGTCCAAGCTACCGGCGGTCAGGGCTCCAGAGAGAGGAACCTGCTAACAATCCGAGCCGTGTCCAGGAGTACCGCTTTCTGAATCAAGCCCTTAATCCAGCTGCCCAACGAAAACCTCCTTGAGTGTTGGTCGAGGCTCTTGGCAATTAAGCCATTGGCTGATAAGACTATCGGCACAATGATCGCTGAGTCCACATCCCATATGTCGACAAACTCGCGAGCTAAGTCAAGATACTTAATTTGTTTATCTTTCTCGGCTTTCACGAGATTCCCGTCATGCGGGACCATTATTATTGTTTTATTTTTTTTCTTTATTAAAATCTCACGGGTGTAAACCAAGGTGAGATTTTAAGTTTGAGTAGTTGCAGTATGAGTTTTGTACTGCATTGAAATTATTGTCTAAATCTAATTGTAGGAATTTCCGCACTATGCGAAATGTGTTTAATATAGCTGCTTTCTGTAGTGTAATATGTATATTTGGAGGGATTGATTATATTTAAGCTAATAAATAGTTGTTTCAGGATGATACCAGTTGTTGATACCACTATTGGTACTATGGTTACTCTGTTGATGTTTGGTTTATGTAGGAAGGCTGTAGATCCACATAACTGTACTTTTTGTTTTTTTTATTAATTTAGTTGTAAAATTGAGTATCTGTATTTTTTTTATTTTTTTTAAACTTTTGCGTGCCGTAAGGTAGAGTGTGTTGGAACTCTTTTTATAATGTTTACATCTTATTTTGTACCCACATTCATTGCAAAATAAATGATTTCTGATTTCTGTTCATTTTCCAGTCCCTGGTAATTTTCTATATTTTTGGTGTTCATGATTTGGTATTGAATGGCCAGCATAAATCCTTCTGTTTCTGGAAATGATCCACTTAGTTCCAGCCATTTGTTGGAAGCTTCTTTATCAATGTATGTTTGGTGTAAATCATTAGGATGTCTTCCGTGTAGTTCTTTCTGTCTCCATTTTTTCTGTATCTCCTCTAGATGTCTCGCTTTATCTATCGTTTCAATATTGTCTTCGCTAAGGTTCAGTGGTGTATATTTTTTATCTATCTCTACTATTGTTTTGTGCTATTATTATCTGCTTAGCTTTTTCCCAACTTTGTTGGGGTCGGCTTCCAGTCTTACCGGATGCAGCTGAATACCAATATTTTACATGGAGCGACTGCCTACCTGATCTGGTTGTCAGTCTTTTGGGCTTCTGACTACCCGTAACGACTATCAAAGATCTACGAATCACAGTCAGGACCAACGGGTTAATGTGCTTTCCGAGGCACGGAAGGAGGGTCTCGATAAGTAGTGGATGGTCACCCATCCACGAACCGACCGCGGTAAGCGTAACCTAACCTTCGATCGACCCGTGCGGCTGTTATCATTTAGCCATTTGTCCTAGAGGAGGAAAAACACACAAGGTCAAAACTTTTACATAAACATGACCCGAAACCAATTAATTGAATCTTAAACAAATAAACATGGAAATAGCTATAGTGTTGATTTATTTTAAAATATTCCCCTCCGTTATGAAAGAACGACACGTTTTAAAAGGTTTTAAAAGAGAACCTCGTTGCACAATTTTCATGGACGGAAAAACTTGTTGCTAGATTTTCCAGGATAAAATATTTTTATGTGAAAAACATCAGGTTTTACTCATTTCTCATTAACCTCGACGCAAAAAGGAATTTCATGAGTTTGACGCTCGGGCTTATTCGTATGTGTTCGTATGTGACCATCACACCTCCGAAATGAGTTTGGACTTAATTTGATGCAGTTTTTAAGTATTTGTTTTAGTTCTGTTACCAACTGTATTCACAGGTATTTAATTATTGATGTATACGTACTTTTATGAAATCTAGTTAACAATATTCTGACTGCTGCTGTGTGCTTACCGGAATAGCGAATTTCGAAGTTACCCATCCACAGACCAACCCCGGCAAGCGTAGCTTAACCTGATGGATCGAACCGTGTGACAGCTATTACTTAGCCAGGAACTCCACTTAGCTCATTTCAGTTTAAATAGATAAAATCCTAAGATTATTCGTGAGAAATCTATGTCTATTAAAAAGTCTAAATCAAGGTTTCTTGTAAAACCAATGAGACAGTTCGTAGTACAGACTGGCAGTTAATAATACAAATTGCAATAGACATAAAAACAAAAATTACTGCCTCATTGGTCTAGTGGTCGCAAGTGCTACTTCTGAGCATGCGGTCCTGGGTTCGATACCCAGGACGAGTAAAGTGTTATTGGGTTTTGCCATTAGAAATTTCTCAGCAGCAGCCCGGAGTCTGGATTTGTGCCCAGTCGATGGCAATGGGCTCGCCCACTATTACATGGGACTTAAACATAACTAGCGAAATGTGGGTGTACTATAGATACAACTCTGCCTATACTTTCGGGGATTATAGGCGTGATGTTATGTAATAAGAACAAAAATATGATATCAGGATATCATAGTTCACCCAACACACGAAACTTCCATCCAAAATTATTTCTAGAATAAAATCTCTTTTTTAGAATAAATTCTCTTTTTGAAAATATTTGTGGCCGTCCATCATTGAACAGCGGTACACACAATGGTCCATTATGGGATATTCGGAGCGGCCGGTGACCCGTCGTCATTAGAGCTCAGCGCTCTCGCATCTGCAAAAAGTTTTCCTTCATAAAACAGTGGAAGAAGTGGAGTGGTGTTGTTTTATATTTTTCTGAGCAAAGTAATTTTTATAGTGCCATTGCCTTTTTTAATTTATTTTTACAGTTTCAACTGGCGGAGAAGAGGTCGAGATGCCTTGGATTTTGGATAGTTTCCTCATAAATTGGCGAGCGGAAGCATAACATCGAGAGAAGTGGATAGAATGGGAGGAGGCCTGTGCCTAGAATTGAAAAAATAATAATGTTCTACGCAATTTACATATTTTGAAATGAGTCGAATTGAAATAAAATGGCTCTGACATACTCTCAAAAAAATAAATAAAGCAACCGATAGCTATAAGAAAAAAAGATAATTTTCTTTAAATAATTCGATAAACGAACTTTGCTCAGAGGAGCAGTCGTTTATGGGAAAAATTCTTCGTAGTTCATTAAAACCACTTTTGATAATAATTATAAACGCTAATTACTATGACTGGTGTGAGAATATCCTACCCGTATACCTACTCAAATATAATTTATTAGTTACTAAATTATTAAACCTACTTAAGACCAGAACCATAATTACATTTTTAGGTAATTATGGTTTTGTTATTGAATACACCAAAGATTAAATATTATAAAACTAATTGGTGCATCTATGTTGTTAGATCATCTGTAAAATAAAAACTAAACTCCAAAAAATCTTTTTGTCAACAACAACTCCACGGCACCTACGTGGGCGAAACAAACGCTTTCATTTCAGCAGGTTTTCGTCCGCTGTCGAAACTTATTTGCATAAGTAAAACTGGGAAATGAAGCGACAAATGCACGGCACCCAAGTGATTCTTTTTGCAAGTCAGTAATCTTGTAACATCGATGATTCTGTACCAATATTCTGTTACCTTTAGTAATAAATCGTAATTGTGATTCGACTCCTACTACATAAATGTCTGTTTAGATAATTACTACCTAGTACCTACCTATACTAAATATTTAATTTAACTGCGAATTTGGACAGGGATAGGGATTTTTAGGGATATAACTATATCGCGGCTATAACCATCGTACTGCGACATATACATCTTTTGGAAGCTGACTGTACCTATACAAAACGTTCAAATTCGCTGTTCTGAATTCCCGTACGCGTTCTTGGTCCCATCATTGAGTTTCGGGGAAAATAACTTGAAAATTTAGGTACGGTACTCTTTGAACATCACCAATCCGCCCCACATCAGGGCTATTATTTTATTGAAACCACAGCTAACGGTGACAGCTTTTTAAAAGAGTGTCTTTACCGAGAATCAGTCGACTTTAATATTAAATACCGACACTTTTAAGGGGCCTGCGGAGCATGCGTAGTTCATACAAACGTAATACCAAAATAATTTGTAAATCAAACATATTCTTAAGGTAGTGTGTATTTATTCCGATTGGATTACAGAATATCAAGGCTCCCAAATATATATTTTGAATGGACACTGATATAAAGACGAGATATGAGGAACTCATAACTCGTCTTTAAATCAGTGTCCATAGTGAGCCTAAATATTCTGTTACAAACTATTTTGGTATTACGTTTGCATGAACTACGCATGCTCCGCCGGCCCCTTAAATGGTACATAATACCTACCAACGACGACATGCATGTGAAGCCAAGTCAGAGGCCCACGGGTGGCATAAAAAACACCAGGCTAGTCACTAACCACACGAGAATAAAGAAGAAGAAGAAAAACGGTACATAAAGACCAGTTCCGACCATTTCCAATGACGTACCACACATTACACGAGCTTCCTTTAAAAGTGGCTACACAGTATGAAGTCACGTACTGTAATATCGGAGTTCAGTAAAAAGATAGCAATACTACACACGCTTCCTCAGTTTCTTGCAATTTAGTAGTTTGTAGGTATAAACAGCTGTTGCAGACATCGTTTTTAGCTTTCATTCTCAGAATGGGAAGAAAATTCGAGACATACTGTTTTCTGCAAAAAGGTCAGCAGAGTAAACTATATCTAGGTATTTCTGAAAAGACTTCATGGACTAAGAAAGAAAATAGCACAGACTAAATATTAAAACACAAACAATGAAAAATAAAAATAACTAAAACAACAGTAAAAACTCTGGAAGAAATTTCTTAAGAAATAAGCAGTACCTTTGTACTCATATTATGATTATGTCTTATCTGTATCTATTTTTCTGTGTGTACATAAATAATAAAATAAATAAATAAATAAATAAATAAAAAAAAAACAAAATCCTGTACGAGCCGAAAAGGCAAGACGATAACGACATCTAAACATAATAATGCTTAATAACTGAATAATTTAGGAATATGTCATCGTCGAACCATTTATCGGACACATGTCTAAATTAGGAACTGCTAATGAGAATCTACTTACCTACTTTCCTCTGTAATTATAGGGTAATTTTAAGTCATTTTCATGCGGGTGCTCTTTCGTAAATAGATATCTAAAATTTGTTTGTTGCTGATACTTTAAAGGAACAATACAGGGGCCGTATTATGACGTATTAATGCCACCATTATTCCAGTGTGAGTGAGAGACGGAGCTATACAAGGCCGCTAGCACCATCCTTTTTTTGCAGTGGAATAATGATGGCATTAATACTTCATAATAAGGCCCCTGGACAGGATGTGCTACCGATCTTTTCGCGAAAAGGCAAGTGACTTTTGCAATATACCGCCATATCTGGGCTTTTATGAAATACTTAGTATCTTATTCGCGATCTCCTGACTTTGATTATTATAATATTTAAGTTAAAACTTGTTCCCGCAAAAACATCTTAATTATGTCGTAAAACAGGACTTTCTCTCTCCTACCCTTTTGCTGTGCCCTACAGGGTCCATAATGATCTAAATTATATAGTCACCACCTAAGTACACATTATGGTAAAGCAATAAAGATATTGAGTATTGAACTCGCTGGAAGCTTGTTTGGGCCCAACTTCATGGTGCAGGCCGTAGTGTGTTCTGCCACTATCTATACATACATAAATACAAATAAATAAAATTAGATTATCTGTTTGTAATGTCAAAATGACAACATTTGACTAAATACTTAGAAAAGTATATACGGTATTAAACAAAAAAAAATATATGTTGTCTGTCCGTTTGTTCTGGCTAATCTCCGAAACGCCTAGACCGATTTTGACGGGACTTTTACTGGCAGATAGCTGATGTTATAAAGAGTAGACTTTTATTTTAGAAAAAGAATTAGGGTCTACGAGGGCGAAGCCACGGGCAGCAGATAGTTCTTGATATGGTAACATCATCAGTCACCTTTATTCTTCATGTGCCATCATTCAAACTTTTCACCATAACCTTTATGGCTCTAGTCTCATCTTCGGGATAGTTAAGGCCGGACTCGGCCAGTTCCTTCAAGGTAATAGTAGCGATGGTCGTGAAGCCGGCTCGAGCTGCACTGATCTGCGAAGCGGGGCCGGTGAAGACTGTGGATGTGGCTTTAATGCCGTTGTGGAGGCTGAGGGGTTTCTTCTAATCAGTGGACCGTTAGTCAGTTATTTTGAAATAGGTTTTGATGTGCGCACATCGTTTGATAAATGTTTTTTTAATTTATTTTTACAGACAGATACTTATATTATATATTTACTTATATTAACGGCTGTAGGTACTATTACCTAACGTGATAACCTTATCGCCATTCTGAATATAAACTAAATAACATTTTTTTTTTAAGAATTACTGTCCACGCGGGTGATGCCGTGGCCAGGAACTAGTCCTTATCTTTATCCTTACATATTGTAAAACAAAATCCCCCGCCGCGTCTGTCTGTTTGTCTGAACACGATAAACTCAAAAACTACCGAACGGATTTTCAAACGGTTTTCAACAATGGACGGAGTGATTCATGATGAAGGTTTTGATGTATAATTCATTAGGGTTTTGTGTAAATTAACTGAAATATGACGGCTTTTGTTGAAGATGTCGGACAAATACATGCCGAATGGAGCTTTACTGACGTGCGCCGCGTAAACCATGAGAGATAAATAAATGTAATTTCTACAGGTTTGTATATCTTAAAAAGTTCAACGAAAAAGTCCACGATGGCATATGTCTATTATCTAAGGGTGACCCACAGTAGCCATTTGTATCTTTCAGAATTTGATAACGATTTCATTATTATTTTCGAAGCTATTTTGACTGGTATTATATTAATCCTAATCCAATAAAATATGCTATTTAAATTGAGCACTTAATTTAGATTAAAATATGCCTGACATCATATCATTTAAATGAATAGTTTAAAAGATATCACAGATTCAAAATTACGCGTAACAAAGTAATTATGGTTGACGGCAACGCGGGTGCAGCGGTAGGAGTCAATGACCTTCCTCGGCTATTAGGTATGAAATCCCGGTAGTACGTTCCCGTGGGATATTTTCCGACATCCACGCGGGCGAAACAGCGGGCAAAATCTAGTTAATCATAAAGCTTTTGGTTCAATACACACTTCACTTTTCACTTTTTCACAACACCAATAACTCGTATATTTATCTCATCTACTCGACGTCCGTATGTCACTGCAGGGATTCAGCAGAATATCAGTGTCAGGTATATTTGCCTGGCACATGCTGAGCTGGACTCCCATTTGTTGCAACCTTGAGACGCACACCGCAATTTTTTATGTTCCTTGATCCATTATTTTAAAGTATGTCATAGCCAATAGTGTCATCACAATGTCTTGTTTTCTTCCTTTTTTATTTGTTTGTATATTGGTACCTTGCAGTTATTTCCTAATAGCTAATTAGTCATTATTTAATCGTGTTTTTTATGTTGTGCTGTTTTTTGTGTGCACTAAATAAACGATTTATCTATCTATCTATTAATACATTTCAAGCGTGTTTGCTTGAATTGCATTCCTTAATCCAGAGTTGAACGCAATTAATTCCTCACGCTCAAAGACCACGCTAACGAATAAGAACATTTCGCAACAAGCAATTCAAAATGTATGCTCCAATTATTCCATTCTTAATAATAATGTCCCGTTTCTGGGTTTAAGCACAGCAGCAACTGACCTCTTTAAAAAGAAGCCAGAAACTGAAATATAGCCGTGTATTTCAGTTGCTCGTAATAATATAATATTCTGAATAAATCAGAATTCATTTTGCGTATGAATATTTACGACAAAACGACATTAAAATTGCATTTTTTGTTCAATTTGTTTATTTATTTATGGGTGCGTGGTTCGGTAATGCATCTTGTCATCATCATCAGCGTCAACCTATTGCAGTCCAGTGCAATATTATGTAGGCCTTTCCAATCACGCGCCATTTTTCGGTCAAACAGGCAGCTGTTTGACCGAAAAATGGCGTTTAAAGGGTGGCTGGTAGCAGTACCAGACATCCTGAAGATCGTCCATATATTTCGTAATAAAACCTATGACAGACCGAATACGTTACAAGTATCAGTATAGTTAAGGACCTTGCTGATATGATGTATGCCTCCAAGACCAACAAGCGGTGGTTGGAAACAGCCGCGTAAATGTTTGAATTAATGTGCAAGAAAGAAAGGCGTTGTGTGTATGTATGCCATATTATTGTATTGTATTTTTTTTGTGTCAATTATTATTTTTTAAATTGTGTTTTTTTTATGGATCATGGGGTCTGCAATAAATAGTTATTTATTATTTAATAACACAGGAACTAGATTTTTCACGCAAATCATGTGTTTCATTTAGAGTCACGGGTGCAAGGCTAGATATTTCTAACCACTCAACTTGCCTTGTCAATGGATCTTTGTGACATTTTGGGTTAAGGACTATTTTCAGCAGAAGACGACAAAAAGCTATGGATGATAATAACAATTGAGAAAATCAAGGTAGATAATCCTAATTACCTTTATAATCTTTCTCCCAAAACACAACCTTAAACAAAATACACAAGCAAGACGGCCTTCTAAAGTTAAATTCATTCTTAGAGCCTGATAAAGTTTAATGTCAAAGCCTACGCCAGATTGCTAAACATAGCCACACCCACTTAAAAATCTCCACCTAATTCAAAACCAGTGTCTAAAGTTCCAAACTAAACTTCAAAATCCATTACCTCTAATATTCCCTACCATTTCACAGCCACTGAACATAAACAGTAATGTAAATAATACTTAATAAATACCCATACACCGCACGTTTGCGTAATAACGGTAATTCTCTAGTATTTCCACGCGCTACCGAGCTAGTTTCATGTAACTGCCGAGACAGTGACGCCACAGAATAAATAACTACAGAAGGTTTGCCTCATACTACTTGCGAAAACTAGCACATGCACAAATAGAAACGTACGTACGGTGAACTTAAACCACATAGTACACATATATACAGTGTAATTAACACCTAACAGTTATTCACCTCCCATAAAATTCAAATTCAAATTCAAAATATTTTTATTTCATATAAACCTACATGGGCACTTATGAAACGTCAGAAGCTAGGTGCACGGTTCCAATTGGTTGTTTCCTATGGAGAAGAGCCGGCAAGAAACTCCACGGTTACTCTTTTAAAAATAATGGGCTTTTACAATATTTACAAATAACAGTGTTATTAGGTATGGGAGGACAGTGTAGGTCTTTCAACAAGTACCAGGTACTTAACAGAATAATGATGGTGAACAAATCTACAGTCCACTAGGCCTACAGCGTTCTCACATTCACAAAATTGAGAAGAATCTATATAAAGATAAATAAATTAATAAAAATAAAAACGTATTTTAAACGAAATGACGTGATTGCTATTACGGCTGTATCAAATCTCAATAATTATCATGTCCACAAAAGCCACTAATAAAGAGTTGAAATAAAATTTTAGGTATATAATGTCAAACAAAGGTATGTAATGCCATACGTTTGACATCTTAAAATTTTTGACATTTCTCAATACCGTAGTACATTTTACCCACTGATGTCCCACTTATGTAAGAAGTGTGTGAATAAGATAGCTGTTTGGGATATAATCTCCGCTTATTTACCACCCTCCCCCCCTCCCCACGACTGCTTTACGAAAACGCTCCCGATGAACACATGTAAATAGTTACACTATGACATAACTATGCCAAACAAATGCAATGCGCGTCGCGAGCGCAATTGCACTCGCGACGCGCGTGCGTGAAGCATCTGTAGCGACATCTACATCGCCACATTCAAACTACACATCACACTGACCTCACGCAAAATCCTACATCGCGCAAGCAGAGTTTATCGCGCGACTTCCATATTTACAACGTCCCGATATCAGTCGTCGGGCAGTAACCCACCAAATACAACACCCGTCAGATTGGAGGATCCTCCCTTTTCTATAGAGGACGAGTGAACTTTACACCTTGTTCCTCATAACTCTATAAGTGTCTGTGTGCGTGCGTTTTTAGTCGTTGTATGGTCCCGACCGAAAACTGGCTGACAGAAGCCAAAGACCAAGATCGCTGGTATTCACTGGAGTAAGCCTTCACCCTCACTATTTGAGGGGTTCATGCATGCTATTTTTATTTTAAATGAATAATTCAACAATTTCATAAATGCTAGGTATAATTAATATGCTCAAATTTCATTTTTACATATTCAACTGTTATTAACTATTATCAATTTATCACTATAACTATTATTATTATATTTTTATTTTGACTTCTATCGGAAACTAAAACGAAAATAAATTATTATAAAATGATAACAATTAAATAAATAATGTAACAATTCTTTTTAAAACACTATATTATATTAACATACTTAACGTCATGTAAAAAAGTTGTTTTTTTTTGTTAAAAATTGTTATTTTCGTTCTCTATCTGATCGATGTGCATGAAATAAAAGGGTTTTTTAATATTTTTTTATTTTTATTTATGGTCCCGACCTTCTGCACCTATCTATTTCATGTAATGGCCGAGACAGTGTCGTTACGCGCAACAAAAGGGATTTTATTCAAATAGTTTCCGTCTGGCGTTGGGTTTATATTGAAATTCTTGTGGGCGAAGCTGAGATTTTTTTTAAAGTAATTTGAAATTTCTAAGTGTATCTAGAAATGTTAGTGGAAGGAGTTTCGTAGAACTAGGTGCTTTAATTATTCGTTGGATTCGGTCTAATTTAATTTTGGCATTGGACATGGTGGTGATTTTGATTTAGATGTGGCCCGTAGTGTGGGGACAAGTATCCAAGTAAATTATAGTTTGACAGATTTAGGTTCTGTATAGAGATCGTATTGGTGATGTTCTTCAGAAACGTGCGTAGTACTTACAACCGGTGTTGCGAGTACTGCTAATATGTATGAACGTAAAGATCAGAGCAGATGGCGATCTGTAGTTTCTACCTACCCCATGAGGACGAGGCGTTAGTTTATGTCTGTGTGTAAACCTGTATCTAAATACGCATCGTACTTTGATACAAGCAAGCGTTAGAATGAAAAATACAAAATTATTTCTAGAAATATAGGCTAAAAATGTGTTAGAACAAAAATCTTATTTTTTTATACTTTCTTACTTCCAATACCAAAATGCAACATGTCCGTTCCATCTCAACATGTCAAGGGTTCAGAATCCCTCGCCATATTTCTCAGGACGCGCGAAAATTTTTCAATCTACCCTTTTTGGTGCCAGTACATGCCTGTTCAACCGAGCAGCAACAAAAACGGCAATTCATGGACGTTCTCAATTCAAAATGGAATGCGTTCGGGACGGTGAGAGTCGACGGTGAGCGATGGAGGCCGAACGTTGACGATGTTTCGCGAAAATTGCCGAAGGCCATTTTGTTTTATTCCTGCGAAATTTTTGAAGAGGTTTAAGCACAGAAGTTATGTTTCAATTTATTCTTTATTGCTCTTTCTAAAACTTTGAATTTCAATAGTGGTGGCTGGTATGAGTTTTTTCTACAGCTTCATGAACGCGAAGTTATATGAGCTAGACAATTGCTTGTCGTAACGAACTTTGATCTCTTAACTTTGTAGTTATAGGTTTTATATTCCCAGAAAAAATATGTTATTTCTTTTTTCTCGTGAATGTCAAAAATTGTCAAAGAACCAATCACAGTATTAAAAAAAAAATTAGACTGTAGTTTCGGAGATAAGGTGGGGAATGATCAATTTTCATCTATTTTCTTAAATATATGTAAAACTATTTCTTTTAAAATTATAAAATAATAAAATTTGAGATCCTCACAACAAGCCTTTCCATTTGATATGTCACACGGTATTGCGGCACTATATTTTTTTTCCAATTTGCCCCTTAAAAGTGACCCCCATATTCAAAGTTCATTTATTTACTTTTATACGTCCGTGTTTGGGTCACAGAAATTCATATGTGTAAGAAACTTCAACTAAATTGGTCCAGTAGATTCGGAGCAAATTGACTGTGACAGACAGATAGACAGACAGCCAACCAGCCAGACAGAAAAAAACTCAAGTCAAAGTCTCTTTTAAAGTCCAGACATAATCTTGGTCAGATCATGTGAGGACCATATAGATTAGTGTCTGAAATGGTCTTTTGAGAAAAGAACCACACAGATTTGAGTGGACCTGTCCAGTCAGTGCAAGCATTTATCAGAAATCAAGGAGCTCAACGACATAATAAAGTGACCCATGTGCAAAATTAAATGATTTTGGGGGCTATAAAATAAAGCCAGACATACAAAAATAGGCTATAAAATAAAGCCAGACATACCTTATAATGCAATCATCACATCAAAACTTCTACCATCAACCATAACACTATTAACAAAAACTGTTCACAGTATCATACATCGCCCGCCGTGGTCGCAGTAAAACCTTTTTAATTGAAAAACTTTGCGCCAAAGAGGCTTACTCGAGCTACAATGTAGCTGTACATAACACTGTATCATATTTTCAGCTTTATTTATGTTTTGCTTCGGAATTTTCATGAGTTTTTCTTTATCTATTATAGCTTGAAGATGGTGGAAAATAGTGTGAAAATTGAGGCGTCTTTTTGCTGCACGAAAAGTAGCTAATTTTATCATACAACTATTTCTCTATCACCTAAATCGTTTGTAGCGTCTTGCGAGCTACGACGTGCTACGCCGTAGCACATTGCTACGAGCTACGAACAGTAAGGGCAGTGGCTACGCAAACACTTCGACTATGTTCAGCGATGCAGTTCCACGTTCCACTGCCGTTTCTGCCGTTTGCACGTGTTTTAACAACCCAAGGAAGAAGCGCGTTTAGAACTAAACACGGTCGTTGTTACAAAGTTATTTTTTTAATAAAAATCGATATTACATTTGAACTGTTACTAGAGAAAAGATTAATTAAAAGAAAAGGTTTAAAAATTATACTGACCGATGCAACCTGAGGTAAAAGATCTTACTCACCAACGTCTCTAATAAGAGAAACAAAACACTCCTAATTAAACTTTACCTAAAATACAACTCAAACACGAATATTTTCTTCAAAATCGTATTATTTCTAAGGACTTTATTTTCCATCCTACAATGCCTAAGAGTGACACAAAGGAAGGCTCTCATTATGATAAAATTGAGATAACTGTTCTGAACAAACAGTTTCGTCTTACGAACACACGTATCGTGTTAATTACGAGTTGATAAGTGTAAGTAAGGACATGTTTAGTTTGAAGTACACAATTCGACGAAGTAATTGTAATAAACGATGTGAAAAGAACATCTAGATTTTTGATGTATAACATATTTCCTCTCGCTTTCCTGCAATATGTGGGAGTGATTTCGTGAAAAGAGACGGAAGTGTGTTACAAGAAGCCGGGGAAGCGCGCGCTATTTGATTTGACCAATGAGTGGACAGTTGGCCGTAACGACCTTGACGAGGCCTCCTTTTCGGACCACTTGCGTTTAAGCCGCCATTTCTCACTATTTTACTATGAACCCCATTTAAAACTGATAACTGTAACTGTTTCGTAATCTGTATAACATTTCCTACTGGTTCTTATAAGACTAATAAGTCTCATGATTTTCTCTCTTTCTCTCTCTATACGTGACCTTATTTTGCCAGCTTTCTCACACCGCAAGCATATTGTAAAAGGCAAACAATGTAACTTAGGAAACTCATTGCAGTTCTTATATTTCATGGCGAACGACACTAGATGAGTTTCCTTGCTGAAATTTTCACATCACCTGTTTCTCTGTCTTTTCACGTTGATCCTTCGAGCCGAGGGCTATTCGGAGCTATTCGTGATCTCTAATAAAGGTGTCGTCTACTCCAGTACCCATTGGACCTTCGGAAGGCAAGATCAATTCAGTACTACTTCAGTTTAACTCCGGGTCATTTCCCAATATTTTAATTTCGTAACTTATGTCATTGTAAGCCACAGATATGGTCCACCGGAGAGGTCGAATGATTAAACTTAAATTATTAAATTATGGCTCTCCAACAACTTCTTCAATACACACGTACAGTAACAAATTTTAG
Organism: Xanthia icteritia; assembly: GCA_949128155.2. NCBI lineage: Eukaryota > Metazoa > Arthropoda > Insecta > Lepidoptera > Noctuidae > Xanthia > Xanthia icteritia. Next base: position 20,346,784 of record OX421934.2, on the reverse strand, counting down.
AATTTTTGGATTAAGGTGAACTTGCCACTTAATAAATAATAAATAAATAAATTCTTTATTGGCATACAAAATGTGTACTAACAAAGTGAAGCCATGACTCCTGCGCTAGGTAAAAACATCTGTGTTACAGGGGCCAGTGTCTTCTCCCAATCAGTAGGTTCTGGATTTTATGTAATCACATCATTTGAATTTACTAGTCAAACAATTTTTTTAAATTAAAATAGCAAAATGTAGTTAGGTACTCTATACTTGTAAATATTAAAGCCAAAGCAATACATATTCTTACCTGCGTAGGTTGCCCGTAGGCTTTAGTAATAATAAATATAAGCCTTTATTCAGACACAAAAAATTATATAGATTCATCATCTTATATTGACGATTCTGGTGAGTCGATGATATCGACAACTTGGTCTGTTTGCTCAACTTTGGCAAAGGCCTCCTCCATTTCTTTCCACTCTGTTCTGTTTATCGCTTTCCGAGTCCATATTTTCCCTGCTGTGGTCTTTATTTCGGAACTGTCTACCTCGTTTCCTTTTACTATTTCTTGGGTACCAAAACACAATGTTTTTGTTCCACTTCTCAGTACCTCGCGTAGCGTAGCGTGTATTATGTTCCAAAGAAACTCCTAGCATTGGAAGCGCATTTACCAATCATATCACACAACCACGCCACTCCGCTATCTGCATCTCCAACGCAACATCTTTATAGTTGAACTCGAACATCGAACTACAATAACTAAAGCTAACCGACTTGGAGCTGACTAGACCGAAACTTAGCCCGACACGTGCATACTTCAAAACTAGTGCTTATCATAACGTGTACGTAACTACTCCTGTTTTGGATCAATGAATTTTAGTACTGGGAGTTTGAAATTCAGAGTTGGGACAACAGGAATCTTAATAATATTATTTCATGTGGAAGTTGCCGAGTTTGTATGTATGTTCCTCTATCACGCATTAACGGCTGAATGGATTTGAATGAAATTAGGCACACAGGTAGACTATGATCTGCACTCTAATTGGGTAACACACGATCAATCATAATCTGAATAATTTTGAAGGATATTGCTTATCCATTGCTTCAGTTGTTTAAAAAAATTGTTTGCTTAACAACGTAAATAACGCAATGAATGTTGTTGAACTGTCAAAATGAAACAGGTTGTGATTGATCGTGTGGATTTATAATATAAAATACTTTTTATCCTGTTTTAGGTACAATTTTCTGAAATACATGACCGATTTTACTGTCGACTAATGCTATTATAATCCTACAATTTAACACAATATATCTGAAATGGCAGGCTGACAAATAAGACATACAAAACACGAAACCTCCTTTAACCGACACTGCAGTACATCAATGGCCAATAAAGTGATTTATAGCAACTTTTATTCCAACAGCGCGATGGCGCGCATCAATCACTTTCAATCCATTTGGAGCTGAATAAATAACTCCCGCGTCGATACTCGGCGCTTTTTAATGGTTATAAGCGTGTATTTATTGTCTACGGAATAAAATAAAATAAGGCTCTTTATTTTAGTTGGTTTTGCAATGCGAATTGGATTGAACATTTAAACAATTTTTTTTTTTTTAACTCTTTTAAATTATATTGTACATCGCAATGCCGATTGGAGAATACTAAATACATTATGCAAAAACGAAAATATTTTTTTTAATTAGACTGACAATTAAAAGTCTCAATTCTCAATTCTTTATTGCGTACCATAATGTATACAGTTGGTAGGGAAACAGTTACATAAGTCTCAATTATGGACCCTGTCGGGCACAGCATAGATCAAAAGTAGGAGAGAGGAGGAAGAACGCTGGGTGTTATTATAGGTAGGAAGTCAAATAACCAGTATATAGGTACTTGTATTTAGTAACTTTTGTTAAAAAAGAAACCATTTTCTTTTAAATTATTAATTATTCTTTCATTTATTTATTATGTGATTTAATTATTTTTCATATTTATAATTTATCATTTAAGTATTCGCCTATACTATAGTAGCATTTGTTTTCTAGGAAGAGTTTCAATTTATTAATAAATATATTATATTTCTCTAAATTCTTAATACATGCAGGTAACTTATTATAAATTTTTACGGACATGACAAAGGTACTATCGGAGTGCATTTTTAATCGTGATGTTGGCAGGTTTAATCTATTTTTGTGTCTTAAAATAATTTTTGTTTGTATGTCCTCTCTTTTTGTAAAGAAATCTGGGTACTTACGCACGAACTTACAAACTTCAAATATATAGAGACATGGTAGGGATAAAATCTTTAGTTCCTGAAAGTGGGGTTTACAGCTGTCGGTGGCTTCAATATTTACTAAAATCCTAATTAGTTTTTTCTGCAGGGTAAATAGCGTGGGCGCGTCAGTACTATTTCCCCATAAGATAACACCATATTTGAGCCATGCGTAGGCGTATGCGTAGTACATTACAAGTGCAGTTTTAAGGTCCGTGGTTTTTTTGATCTCGCGGAGGGCGTATGAAAATTTTGATATTTTTGCTCTTACTTTCTGAATGTGAGACTTCCAATTTATATGTGTATCAATGTCTAAGCCCAGTAGGGTGAATTTGTCAACTACTTCTAATTTATTATTTTTAAAGTTTATATTTATATTTATTGGGATTTTTTGGCGAGGGTGGAATGGAATTATTTTAGTTTTATTGAAATTTATATCTAGGTTGTGTTCAGTCATCCAATTCATTGTTGAGTATAATATGGAGATTAATTTATCATTTACATTGGTGCTATTTTCGCATGAGGTAAGGATAGATATGTCATCCGCAAATAGGACACATTGTTCAGTTATATTATTTGGAAGGTCATTGATATAAACTAGAAATAGGAAACACCCAATTACGCTAAGTCAAGACTGTTATGCTCATTGCGGCAAAGTCCGAAAGGATACCGTGGCTCCTGGCAACGTACAGGCAATTGAAGGAACACGGGTGGGTTTTAGTCAGTAAGAGTATGACACAAGAGCGGGAGAAGTTATTTGATAATTTCCCACCCAAAAAAAAGGCTGTTATGGGTAAAAATGTATGGGCTGATTAGATTGATCTCTGGGGTGCAAGAGCCTTTAAGAGTGAAGACACCTAAGTTCTGCATACCTTGGTTACCTCGTTGACTGTGTAATCTTATCATCGCCAAGGTATGGGCTATTCTTGTTCAGCTTTTAGCATAGCATAAACATAATCAGCCTATAATGTTCCCACTGCTGGGAACGGCCTCCGCCCAGTGAGAGGGAGTGGGCCGTAATCCACCACGCGGGCCCAGTGCGAGTTGGTAGATGTCACATGCCTTCAAATTTTTGGTTCTAGGACATGTCGGTTTCCTCACGATGTTTTCTTTCACCGTTTTGAGAGCAGCGGTGATGAAATAATTTACACAAAGTAAAGCGCCTGTCTGGGTTTGAACCTACGACCTACAACTCGTAAATCGCGGCCGTTACCACTGGGCCACCACTACTCTTTCGGCTCGTTCAGCTTTTGCAAATAAGAAAATAAGGAATAGCTACAAAAATTACCTTATAGTTATACCTTACAGTTACACAAAATACAACCGGTTTTCTCAAGCAATAAAAATTTGCAACTTTGAGAAAATTCCCATTTCTTTATGGTATGGCTTTGATAACAAAGAAAGAAAGAAAGAATAATATTTATGTTCTTAACACTATACAATACCTATTAATACTTTTTTGCATCTTGTGTAAATGTAACATATTTTTGTTCGTGACTGTGCAACAAAAACGCCAACAGTTTTCTTAACTTTTTAACTAAAAACTTTTACCTACACACGTCCAACAATTAAGTGTCTCCGAATTAAAAAAAACCGGTCAAGAGCGAGTCGGACTTGCGCACCGAGGGTTCCGTACCATCAAATATAAATATTTTAGATGCGTTACTTTACGTACAGTCCTTCAAAACTAGGATAGATGGACAGGCGGACAGGTGGATGGGCGAACAGACGGACAGTATTTTACTATTATATGTTTATTGTTAATTTACAAATCTTAGCCACAACTGCTTATGATGACTGAAGAACGTTTCAGCCACTCAACATTGAAAATCGTTTATATTAATTAATAAATAACCGATAGCCTATTAGGAGCTTCATTCGTATAGGTACCTAAATAGTTCTGTGTCCAGAAAAAACTACAACTGTGCTTCACCCAAAGCAACCTGCGAGTAGGTAGGAAGGAGGATATTTTGGTTATGAACCGTGAAACGTTTTTAAATTTTCATCGGCGAGGCCTATATAATCGTCAAAGAATTTTAATACTGCGGTGTAGAATATTGCAGTTTTAGGTCAGCGCCATCTCTTCACCGATAGTGGAACTAATGTAATGTTCGTTGATGATTTCTGAAAAAGTGTGCTATTTAGAGACATCGTTTTATTTTATTTTCCATCACATAGAATAGTCTCTATTTTTTCTATTTTTTTTTTTTACATTTTTCGTCTAAAGTTGAAAATCAAACGGCCTAAAAAAAAAAGAGTGTGCAAATAGCGCTCATTTATACATGTTCTGGTAGCCCACTTCAAATTTTTAAGACACACGTTCAGTCGCTTTGCAAAAAAAAAACCATTCTTATTCCTTTCTTATTTGCAAAATAGTTGGGCAAACGTCATCTAAAACAATTCCAAATTTCAATTTGATAGCATTAGCAGTTCTTGAGATATCTACCTGTGACAGACAGACGAAACCCTAAAAAAACAAAAATTGCAACACTAAAAAAATAAAATGTTAAGTTTTATTCAAGGCTGGCAAGCGAAGGGGCGATAAATTGGAGCAAGATAGTTGTACGGCAAGGAACATTAAACCAAGCTGCGCTGGGTACAGGCTGCTTGCTAATGAATACAACCTTTTCGCAACTAAGTATGGGAGGAGCTAAACCGCTTTGATAGTGATAAAGGATTTTTAGAACATACAGTGATCGTCGCGCGAACACACGACCGTCGCGTCGCGTTCATTTTATTCGGCGAACCTGAACGCGTCATCGCTCTCAAAGAGGGCGCCTTATGACTTTTCGAACAATAGGGATGTTGACTAAAAACTTTTCTTTTGTCCGTCAGGTCGATTATTAAATAAATATGGAACACGTATTTTTTCTTTTTTTACGTAATCAAAAGATCATTTATACATTGAGTTAAAATGCGGCATGACATCACTTCCCGGTAGATTTTATAGTGACTTGTGACGTAGCGAGCCCCCACTATCCAACTTTAATAATGCGTTTTATCTAAATCATTTTTTATTAATATGATAAAGCAAAAACATATTATGTGTCTAATATTTTTTTTATTATCTGACTGACCGACTAAATAGTTTTTTTTCCTAGTCAGCATCCATATTGAGTGACATACGAACGCGACGTTTGCGTAATGGCGCGACCGATCACTTTGGTTAGGACACGTGTTCAGAAATCATGGTATAGTTTGCGCAATGGCTGTGTGTGGCAAAAAAATATATAAAAACAATATACACTATTTTTTTTGCTGTATTTTAGCCCTTTTAATACAATTTTCATTTCTCTATCTTAATAATTGAGGACGCTAACCCCCGGTCGCACCGTTCTTCAAAACTTATACCCTACTGAAGCGATCGAAAAAGCATTTCCAATGCTAAAAACTTTTTATAAAAAAAAAACAACCGACTTCCAAAAAAAGCACTACTAAGTGAAAAATAACTTTAATTTTGAAAGTCGATGGCAAAAAGCAAAAATTCAAAACCAAAGACACGTATGTTCTTTTGACGCATAACTTTAAAGATGCTTTTCTTTAACACCTCTTACTTGCAGACTGCAGCCAACTCCAGCCATTGTGTACACGTACCCAAACCAAAGTTGGGCCATAAACTATCTTTGTAACCCGTCACCTGAGGTTAAGGTCTAGTCAACTGTTCCGATAGAGACATTAAGGCAATCTGCGTGCTACGTGCCTCCGTCGTAATGAGCGCCGGTTGGCGACGCGACGTTCCTATACTTTGAGAACGTTCTAGAACGGTTTAAAAGTTTTAGAGAGGTTCAGTAACTGAAATAGAAGTGGTAGGTACTGGTTTCTATTTTGAACTTCGAACGTTTTAACCCCCTTCGCACGATTTTTACCAGGGACCGAAAACCTTTATAAATTACGGCAAAGATCTCGAAGAATTTTGGTTACTTCTACGACTAAGGTTACCGCTATCTGGGTAACCAAGAAGAAGAAACATGCTACCTCATTTAAATTACCGTTTTAATACCGGTTCACACAGGTAATGCGCGCCCTTTGACTAATACAGACAGCACGTGTAAGATAGAGGTAATTTGTAGTTCGGTATCCGGAATTAATACTGGTTGTATTCAATTTTACCTTTAGAAATACCTGTAATGATCATACGAGCGCGACGTTTGCGTAATGGCGCGACCGATGGTGGTCAGAAATCATGGTATAGTTCAACATGGAGGTTCCATGTTTTTTACCGAAACCGGTATTTACCACCTATTTATTATGTGTATGTTTAATATTATCATATTATACTCCCAAACCTTTCGGAATAAATTCTCTAAATGATGGCGAAAGCCAAATCAAAATATGTTACGTACTTGTAGTTCAGAAGAACAACGCGTTCATACAGACAGACACAAAACACCCCTTTAATATATAATAGGTATATATATAACAGTAAGGAGCTTGTGGCTAAATAATAACAGCCGCACGGGTCGATCCATTAGGTTAAGCTACGCTTGCCGCGGTTAGTCCGTGGATGGGTGAGAGACTCCTCTGTGCCTCCGAAAACACGTTAAGCCGTTGGTCCCGGCTGTCATTCGTGGATCTTTGACAGTTGTTACCGGTCGTCAGAAGCCCGAAAGTCTGACAAGCAGTCTTAACACAGTTACTGGGTTGTGGAGGTCAGATAGGCAGTCGCCCCATGTAAAATACCGGTATTCAGCTGCATCCGGTTAGACTGGAAGCCGATCCCACCATAGTTGGGAAAAGGCTAGGCAGATTGATTGATTTTGGTAGATTTAACAGAAAAGTTTTATTTCTTAAGATCTTCATAGTATCCTTCAGGTTTAGCAAGGTTGTTCTTTCAAATTAATCATACGCTCTTCCAAAAATAATACCCCTATTTTCGGTAAGATTTAATGTTAAGCCAATTACACAGAACCATTCAATAGAAGTATTTGCTCTTTCAAGTAACATTTATTTCACAGAAGAGAAAAGAATAAAATAGCTGAACATTCTTTTTAATAAAAAATATAAGTGAAAAAAATACTAAAGCAACGTAAAGTTTTTCAAAAGAAATTCTTTTATTCATTGAGTTGAGCCACGGTTGAAAGTTGAGGAACTTTAAATGTGAAAAAACGTAGAAAAGTATGATCAATCAATTTCATTCGGTTAAGTTCTGAAGGCGGTGATTGGCAGAAGTTGGTGTGGCTAAAATTGAAACACGTTAGGTATATAGGGCACAAATTGTTAAAAAGGGAAGAAAAGTAAGCATCGGCTCATTAGACTAACGATCATTTATAGAACTTCTTTAGACTTCTTAACTTAACTTATTTACCTTATTTATTAGCCTTTGACCGCGGCATTGTATAATTGCATAGCACATGTGTGAGTACTATTTACCGACTATAAAGCTACCATTTAGGTACTGGGTATGTCTTTCATTGAATGAATGTGCCCTGGCGGCGGAGAGTATGTCATGCTCACTCTAATGTCTCGCTGACGGTGGCGCGTGTGTTGGATCATTTAGCTCCCTTCAAAATGGTTGAGTTGAATGGTGCTAATTCATGCGTCATGTTCGTGAACGGGCGCCGTCAGTAGGGACTGGGCATCTCTTAGCTGCCACGGCGATTTGAGTTTGAGTTTATTACTCAAGGACCGATTTTGAAACCGTCAGATAATTTTTATCCGAAGAATTAATAAGGCGGTTTCACATTATTTCCGATACAAAAGCTGTCAAACCGACTTACTTATTACTCAGATAAATGTTAATTGACAGTTGGAAATGCCAATATGCTTGGCTGCATAGTGTGCGTTTAATATAAGATTTAAATTTCGTTTCATTCAGGTGAAGTATGTGGGGAGGTATTTTATTGTAACATTTTAAACAGTACTCCATGAAAGATGAGTTCACTTTAGCCAGCCTGAAACCCGGTTGAACTAATTGGTCCCTATTCCTAGTGATATAATTGTGTTTTGCACCTCTTTTACTGAAAAGATATAGATTTTTCCTTACGTACATGATTTTTTCATAAATATATTGACAAGGTACCGTCATGATGTTAATATCTTTAAACTGTTCCCTTAGAGAGTCGCGCCTGCGGAGGCCATATATGGCTCTAATGGCTCTTTTCTGCAGAATAAAAATAGACTCGATGTCTGCAGCCCGTCCCCATAGTAGAATACCGTGTGACATAATACTATGAAAGTAACTAAAATAGACTAGTCTCGCGGTATCTACATCAGTAAATTGACGGATTTTTCTCACAGCAAATGCTGCTGAACTTAGCCGTTCTGAAAGGGATGTTAAATGAGGACCCCATTGAAGCCTTGAGTCGAGCGTGATCCCCAGGAAAACAGTTTTATCGACGAATTCTAGTTTCTCTTGATTCAATACTATCTCACAATTACTACTTTTGACATTTGGTAAAGAAAATCTTATGCACTTAGTTTTTTTCCCATTTAATACTAAATTATTAGCAGTGAACCAATTGTGGACCTGCTGTAGGGCGTTATTTACGTCGTCAAGATTTGATGCACGTCTATTAATTTTAAAAATTAAGGAAGTATCATCAGCAAATAACACCATTTGTGGTTGAGTTTTTAACAAATGGGGGAGATCATTAATATATACTAAAAAGAGGAAAGGACCCAATATTGATCCTTGTTGTACACCCATTTCTACTTTTAAACCGAGTGAATTGACACCATTTATTTGAACTTGCTGTTGCCTATCATTTAAATACGATTTTACTAAACTGAGTGCAAGTTTCCCAAGTCCGTAATGCTCAAGTTTCAAGATTAAGGTTTCGTGGTCGACGCAGTCAAATGCCTTGGAGAGGTCACAAAAAATTCCTATGGCGTCTTGGGCCTCTTCCCACGCCGTAAATATGTGTTTTAATAACGTGACACCGGCGTCAGTCGTACAACGTCCCTTGGTGAAACCATACTGTTGATCATGTAAGATTTTATTGGTGTTAAAATGATTGAGCGGTTAGTTAAGCATTACCTTTTTCAAACACCTTGCTTAAAACTGGCAACACGGATACGGGTCTATAATTATTGGTGTCTTTACTGTCCCCGGATTTGAAGTGGTATTACCTTACTATATTTCATTAGATCAGGGAAGATTCTTTGATCCACACACAAATAAAATATTAAGGCTAAGTACGGCGCTATAGTCTCAATAATGGGGGTACAAACTTTAATTGACATTCCCCATAGATCTTCGGTTAATTTGATCTTGATTTGTTTGAAAGCTTTTAGTACTATTAAGGGGTTTATATGCTTGAATTTAAATTCAATCGGGCAGGATGAAACATTTGCTCTTAATAAATCAATAGAACGCGAGGGCGAGGAATTTAAGGATTCAGTAGTTTTAACTGGGATACTGGTAAAGAAATTTACAAATTCTTGAGCAACTTCTTTGTTAGTGCTTATGAGGCCACGTGAAGTTTCTAGTGTGAAATCATTATTATGTCTTTTATTCCTGTTTGTTTCGACATTGATAATTTTCCAAATTTTTCGTCTTCTATTTTTCGTCTTTATTTTATTATCGGCTGATTTGATCTTGTCGCTAATGTACAAGGCTTTAGCTACCTTACAAGTATTTTTAAAAGTTTTAGAGTAAGTAGCAACGTATTTATTAAAAGATTCAGAGTTAATATAAGGCTTAAGGCCATACAGCTCAAACAATTTTTCCCTGGTTTTCCTAATACCCTTAGTTGCCCAGTCACTGAACAAAAAAATTGGGCAAATGGTTTAAGTTTTCTTTTTTAAAGTATTATTGAACTCGGTGCGCACTACCGAAAAGAATTCCTCATATAATTCATTTACATTGTTTATAATATGACCCGGTATACTTAACTTACTAATTAAGTTATTATTAAATCTATAATAAGAAAATGTAAATAAGATGTAATATAAGAAAATGTTTGTAGTTAACTTTTTATTTTAAATCTTTATTTATTTAAGGGATTTTTGTACACATATGCGACGATGTCAATCCCATCGTGCTTATTTATACAAATAACGACTAACTCTTCAACTAAATTAACTAATCTTAGTCACACAAAACTTAACTTAATCTAATTTCTTATCTAAAAAAGTACATAATATTTTTGCTGATTCAGACGTAGGCTTAGCTAAAATACCATGAAACATTTCAACGTCCATTACCGACGATTTCATCGAGTTGAGAAGTGAGTTTCTTTTGTTTGTATATCGGACACATTCCACCAACACATGCTGTAATGTAGTTAACTCAATCTTGAAATAAAAACAGCTTAGCGGCGACGGCCAGGAAATCACTTCAATTCATTTCACTTTATGACTTTATGACTATAAAGCCAATAAAGGGAACCAGACAAGTTATAGGAAAACATTACATTTCTCTATCAATATAATACAATGACACCTGCTTTCTCCTAATTTACATCAAAATCAACCCTAATAAATATACCAACATTAATTACATTTATCGTTATGCTGGGGCCGCATCTGCGTCTATCGTGACAAAGCTTCGCACAGTGACACGATACACGCAGATGTGACCAAACATTATCGGTTATTGTCTCGATAGTTTGGGCTGCGAAGCACTTATCGCCCGGGTAGCGGTAAACAATAAGCGTGGCACGTGGTTGGACTAGCGTTGATAATTTTGACTGTTGTTTCCGGGCTGCGTAGACGCTCTGTCGAAATAATGGAAAGCCATCTTGTATTATTGCACGATAATTCATTAAAATTATAAAGCCGGTAACCACCGCACTAGCGCGATAACTTCTTAGCGAGCAAAACATACGAAGCTTCGGCACACATTGCTTTCTCACGATATACGCAGGTGCGGCCGCAGCGTTACTGAAATATCCAATTTGTAATCCCAATAATACTACGACCTAAAAACAACATGGACTCCCGGTCTCAGTAATGATTGGCTTAAACAACACTGACAGTTGCATAAACAACTGGACTCTAACAGACAAACACTGTAAAAGGTGCAAGCAGAAGGGCCACTCAAAAAGTTTTATGAGGATAATCAGCCTAGCTATCGAATTGCGTAACACATTTTCGTAAATGATTAAGATCTGTTTCATTTTGACAGTTCAACCACATTCATTGCATTATTGACGTTGTTGAGCAGATTTTTTTTTCGAACTTACTAAGCAATGGATTAGCAATCTGGTTCAAAATTATCAGATTGTGATTGATCGTGTAATACGATTGACATTCGAAACTTACCCATTAAACGATTTAAAAGCTGTATTAAAACCAAACTTTGTAAAAAAGGGTACTATAAAATTTCAGATTATTTAGAAGATAAAAAAGCTGAAGATTGAGCTGCTCGCTCTGCTAAGCCTTGTGATAAAACCATCAAATTTGACATTTTAATTATTATGTAAAATCATTAAAATAAGTATACCAGTTTTATAAACTTGACATTGTTGAAAATTATATACAAAATGACATGATTACTTTGTAAAGTATTATATTGTTATAATTATTGTGAATGTGAGGACTGTGGATATTTTTTTTTTTTGTAGTTTTTTTTTACTTTCCTTGGTATTGTCCTTTCTTTGGTATTGTTCATTGGATTGAGCTCCACGATTGCTGACAAATACTTGCACTGACTGGACAGGTCCACTCAAATCTGTGTGGTTCTTTCATCAAAAGACCATTTCAGACACTTATCTACATGGTCTTCATATGGCCTGACCAAGATTACGTCTGAACTTTAAAAGAGACTGTGACCTCTGAGTTTGTTTCGGCCTTTCTTCTCAGAGTAGTCAGATAGGAATCGCCGAACTCATCTAGCAAATTTTTATAAGTGATTCCAATATCCTATTTACAGAATAAACAATTTCATTTCATTTCATTTACGCAATTAGAATGTAGATCAACCATCTTATTCATAAACGTTGATTAAAGTTAAGAGACGCTTAAACGTCAAAAATGTATGGTTAAACAGTCGCTAATCATTACTTAACTTTAAGCAGCGTTTATAAATAAGGGCGTTCATGTTTGCAAAAGTCGTAGGCTTTGGCGCTTTTTTTAATCCAAATATCAGCCCCGCTTTTGCCTAATTATTCTTCTCATACCCGCTTCGGATTTCCCACAAATGACCAACTTCCAAACAAACATTCATCCCTATTAAACCCCTTTTGGGAATGAATTTTCAAAAATCCTTCCGTAGTGAACTCATTTCATGCCTTTTTAGACTCAGCGGTTTAGGCTTTGCGCTGTCGATCAGTGAATTTAAGAATTTTTTTAAGTAGATAATTTACTATATTATAAGAATATGAGAAATACACACCACTTTTTTAAATGAATAAACCGTAAATAAATGGTTTCTTCAGTGACAAAATGACACGTAAAAGTTGAATACGCCAGCAGCCATACAATTATTGCAATTCTTGACTTTTTAGTGATTGGGTAACTGTAGGAAGAGCGAAAGAAAAGTGAGATTTCTGAACTTTTCTGTTCTGTGTCACCAAGCAAATACTGCAAATACTGCAAAAGCGCATAGTATTAAAAAGTGGAGTAACAAAATTGTCCAATTACGAACGAGCGGGACGTGGACTGTCCGCTTTTTATGTAAATCATGGTGTCCGGAGCTGGAACAAGCTGTTCCTTGGCGCTAAAGAATGTAGTTTACGTCCCAGCCAGGGTGACCATTTGTAAATGAGTTCGGACGCAGTTTAAATTGCGAATTCCTGTCGCATTTTCTGTTTGTACGTGTTTTAAAAAGTTGGGATTACTTTAAGAATGACGTTGTTTGTTCTTATGTTTTGCTTTTTTATTTTTTCAGTTATATTTTTTTGTTTCTAGTGACTTCTTTTTGTGCATATTGCAACAGTAACGTAATGTACAAAGTATAGGTAATAAGATAAGTGTTAAAAAAAAATACCGAATTAATATTTAATCATCATTGCCAAAGACACACACTTTTCTGCCTTGATTGTCAAGAATGGCAGTATTTTAATTTTAATTTCTTGATTTTCAAGTCATAGCTAGTCCTCGCGAGGACACCAGCAGCCCCACAACACGTCGTGTTCCAGCGACATAGCACGTGAGTGCGAGCAACTTGAATCGGAAAACAAACATCCCCCTAGGGAGTACATGCCTATAATCTATAGTCACACGACTATAGCGCTACGAGGTTCTTTTGGCGCCTGGTCAAAATCGGAACTAACACCGCCATCTTGTTTTTTCAATACATTTTACAAAACAATTGCACAAATTTTCACCAACAGCGCCCCCCCGGTCGTCGTCATTCGAGCGCAAAAAGGTCCATATAGCCACAGATTAATACAGATGGTTCCATCCGCAAAATCATTTTAATAAAAAGCGACTCTTGCTACGACACAATAAAGTGCAATTCAGTTCGCACAGCGCTAATTACCTACAGTTATATTCACCTAGAAGTTGCCTCTCTTTCTATCGTGTAACTCTTAGATCTTCTGACTACGTTACACTCGCTGAATTGGCCCGACAAGACGGGCCCACCGCGTATTTGTAGCTTCATACCTAAACCATCTGTATTCATCTGTGATATAGTAGTGTATAATGCGAGGTTCTCCCAAAGCCACTAAACATCTTCAAATTACACAGTAAATACCAAATCTAAAGCTTCAATATCTCTAATAATTCAACTGTAACAATCTCCTTGTTATCGGGGTGTCAATTCAACGCCACATGAGTGTACAATGTTAATTGGCACTTTCGAAACACAATGTTGGAAATTATTATAGAGTAATAACTATAGTAAAGAGACCGACTTACGGCGATGATAACCAACTTTTACTTATACTGAAGATCGCGTCTAGACGAGTAGTGTTAATGATTTGGAAAAATAAATGTTAAATTCGAGTATTTTCTAAATAATTTAATATATAAATAATTTTGAATATGTTTATATTACATAGTGAAATAAATTTGTAAAGTTTTGTCTAACGCGGAAAAAAAACTGAGAATCACGCAAAAAATATCAAGTGTATTTTTCTGAAACCTCCACCATTTTAAAGATTATTTAATTATATCTATTAGTGTACGTGTTTTATTAAAATACTTTTTGTTTTATGTATTAATGATGCGTCTCATTTGGGACAGCGCTCCTTGATAGGCGAGTCCTATTATTGGCTGGACGTACAACGCGTTGCGTGAGCTCAGTACAGAACATGCAAGCTAACCACTCAAGGTCACTGGCATATATCCTAGTATTAAGCCACCGACACATGACTGTGTCGTGTTGTGTCGTGCTGTGTCGTGACGCGGGATACACCAATCAAACGAATCTGTTCAGGACTATGCCAAATCACAACGAGTTTTGAACACTGCGTCAGAAGGCGTCACGACAAGACACGCTTGAGGATAATATCAAGCGTAGACACTTAGGTCACCAGCTTACAGTTCTGAGGCCGGACAAAGATAATAAAAAAAATCTCGTCCTCATGGTAATCAAAGGGACTGCGACTGAAAAAAGGAAGAGGGGAAAATTATTGAGTTCTCTTTCTAACTCATACGATGTTCCATGGGAAAGAAAGAGACGGATATATTGCAGCGTTTTCCTTTTTATGACTCCCTCTGTGTTTTATTACTCTGTGGAAGTTATTGTACACTGGAGTAGATAAATGTTTCAAATTGTGTGATTAGGTATTCAGTGGTATGTTATTACAAACACTGAATTATTACAGCATGTGTGGGATGTGTGTCTAAGTGTTAGGTGTAATGAACGCTTAGCAACATAAACCTAGCTTGAATGGATTAAGATTTAACACGTGTAAGCAGCGGGTTGTCTTCTTAGCCCAAGTTCGCACTGACGTGTTTTTATCGCGGCGATTTTTTTCGCACACTGGATTTTCAAATCTGGGTATTGAGCCGAGTGTTGAGAATCCAACGCGTTGGGACGCACTCTCGTCCCAGCGCGTTGAGAAAACACACTGTTGGATTTAGAACTCTCGGCGCTAAGCAAAGCGTTGTAAATCCAGTGCACGAAAAAAAAGCGATTGAATTACGTTCGTGGGCTTAGTCAGATACTTCTAAAACCGGCCAAGTGCGAGTCGGACTCGCACACGAAGGGTTCCGTACTGTATTAATATCGAGCAAAAAATGCCGGAAAAATCACGTTTCTTGTATAGAGGACCGCTTTTAATTATTAACTTTATTTAATTTTTATTATTTGTTGTTGTAGCGGGAATACACAATCTGTGTCAACAAATTTCAACTGTCTACCTATTACAGTTCATGAGATACAGCCCGCTGACAGACAGACGGACGGACAGCGGAGGCTTAGTAATAAGGTTCCGTTTGGCACCCTTCTGGTACGGAACCCTAAAAATGAAGATTGAATTCTATTTTTCAACTATTGTTTTGAATTCAAATATAATTCACTAAAGATTAGGTACAATTTGAAACAAGGACTTGCGACAGAATAAATACATCCTATATTTTTTAGAATAAGCCGAAAAGCACCTACGCTAACAGAAAGAAAATCGCTCGAAAAAAGATGAAAAAAATAATTCCAAACATCAACAGCGGAATCAGGTTTAATGGGAACGCCGCTTTTAAGCGCTTTCTGCTATATTGTTAACGACGCTGTATGGGGTGCGGCGATATTACAAAACACATTTTGATATTTCATTCGCGGTAACGTTGTTGAAATGTAAATTAAGGGATATCGGAAAACTATGGGATATTGTTGCGTCGAATTTATTAATGGAAGAGAAACAATATAAGCACAGAAAACCTTGACAATGGACACAGAATCTGCTAAGTTACAGTAGAAACCATAAAATACTACCATTACCTATTTTATTACCCTATAACTCCCCTGAAAGCAATTACTTTCCGACTTTCTTCCTCTTCTTTTAGCCGATCTTCCCCGAAGTATCCCGAAAAAGAACCGAAGCTTCAATCTGTTTATCATCCGCAAATTACGAAAGAAATTGAGTTTTCTTTTTGTCAAACTTTTCGCCGGAAATTCGAGACGTTTTCTTTCTTTAAATTAAAAGATTTAGTTTAAATCCAGAGGTTTTTTAGGGATTCAGAGGCAATGAACGTCTTACTCTGGTGTCACCTTTAGTAAAATTATACTTAGTTTTTTTTATATAGATGCCTGCAAAATAATTCCCAAGGGGTGACAGGGCCTCAAGTTCTTATAATCTCACTGACGCCCTTTCCTTAAAACTAGAACACAGCAATGTTAGATACCTCGAGAATTCCGCGATGAGCTTTGTTACTACACCGACCGAAGAAGCGAACAGGGGCCGTATTATTATATATTAATGCCACTATTATTCCAGTGTGAGTAAGAGACGGAGCTATACAAGGCCGCTAGCACCATACTTTTTTCGCAGTGGAATAATGATGGCATTAATACTTCATAATACACCCCTGGTCGCGTTAGAAACACTACCCTGTATTTAAATGTTGGAGAAAAAACAGCCAGGCTTAAGTGGGAGTGTCCTGGCCACGTCGCACGACTGCACCCGGAGAGATGGGCCAAAATCGTCACTCACTGGACTCCTGAGGGAGAACATCGCCGTCGAGGTAGACCGCAGCGAAGGTGGTGTGACAATCTAATTATGTTAGCATGGCCAACATGGCCAGAGATCACACAGAATAGAGAGGTTTGGAGGGAAAAAGGGAAGGCCTTTCCACAGTAACAAAAAAAAACTAATAAAGATACATTTTTAGAATACCTACAGTTTTTATCACAGACTTTAAAATACAAAACGTTTTTAATAAAATTTTATGGGTTACATAACTAGGTACGAGTAAGTAGGTATCTCAAAAGGCATAGCTGTAAAATTAAGCCGATTTTTTTTATCGTTTTCGCGTAATATTTCATATAAAATACTTCGGCGGTTCGTAAACAGTTTTTGTTAATCCTGTGGATTTGTTTTGTTAATCCTAGAATTATTTTTTTATTTAAAAGGTTCTTGGAGGGGGTAAAAACATTGATATAGACTATTTTATTTTCTAAGCCACATAACATGAAGAGTGTTTTCCCCGTTTTTCAGGCTTAGGTAGAGGTGTGCCCATATTTCACCAGTCATGTTTTAGTCCAATGTAATAAGGGGCTAGCCTATTGCCATCAATCGGGCATTGCTCCAGACTCTGGGCTGCTATCGAAATCTGAACTTGATAAAACAAAAAAATGTATATATAGGTAAAGTAGGCACTCGGTAATCCGACACCCATTTTTTTCCGCCAATTAACTGTTGGAAACGCCGGATTATTGGATTTCTATAGGAAATGTCAGCTAGCTAGTAAGAAAAAATGCTTAATACAGATTTGCAAAGTAATACATCCTTATTCGTTTACGTAATAACTACTCGTAGAACCGGACTGGCCTGCAGAACGACAACAAACAATGCGCGCGCTCTGTAATTCGGACCTTAGTTAGGAACTGCCGGACTATTGGACGTGTCGGATTCGTGAGCACCGGCTTACCGAGCGCCTACTGTATGTATATATAATTTAACCTTCTATAGTCACTCAATTTGGCGCCAAATACATAATATTGGCAACGCTTTTAAGGGGCCTGTGTCCAGCCGTGGACGTCTTTCGGCTGAAATGATGGTGACGATGCTCTTATCAAACTCAAAGCATTCATTTCAATTACTTAACACAATTACACGCATTTTCGAATTATCAAAGAGTCGGTTAGTCACAAAGATGAAGCTAGTTCTCCGCTCCAAAGCGTAGTAGGTTCCTATGGAGAAGAACGTTCAAAAAAACCCCATGGGTGCCCATGGGGTTTTTTTGAACGTTGTTCTCCAAAAAATTTCGAATTTCGTTCTTCTCCTCTTTAAAATCGAAATATGGTTACATATGGGATAAGAAAACCCCATGGGTGTCCATGGGGTTTTTTTGAACGTTCTTCTCCAAAAAAATTTGAATTTCGTTCTTCTCCTCTTTAAAATCGAAATATGGTTACAAAATATAGGGGCATAATTCATGATAAAATTATACACAACATTTATGCGGAGAACGATGTAGAAGACAGAGACATAATATTTGTAATGCCCATGGATGTCAACGGGTTGTACATATATACTAGTTATACCATATAAATGGTATTTTGAAAACAAGAGGCATCAAACAAACATTAAATTCTTCCATACAATTTAATTTTACTCCTCGACCAATTTTATTGATATTTTTTGCCTCTGAGAGTAATATATATTTTTCATGTTTCAAGCAACTCGAAGAGATTCTTATAATAATAATATTTTTTGGATATTGTGTTTTTAAATAAAACGTCATAGATTTTTTTATCCCCGCTTATTTTGGCAGGATTAGCCGTAAAGCAGGGCTTATGTTACCGTTTCAATTTAACTTGAGTACGAAAAAGCGATAATATTATCAAAGCAGATAGATTGTTGTGTAAAATACATAAGTCTTGTTACTACATCACGTATTATTTTGATCAGTAAGTTCCTATTTACGTTAAAAACTCTATCGTTCTTTTGTTCTCTGCTTATCGCAGTCAACTCCTGGACTTAAGCTTTTCCTCAACCAATCTTCCTAGCCTTTTCCCAACAATGTTGGGGTTGGCTTCCAGTCTAACCGGATGCAGCTGAATACCAGTATTTAACATGGACCGACTGCTTATCTGACCTCCACCACCCAGTTACTAGGTAACACGATACCCCTTGGTAAGACTGGCTGTCAGACTTTTGGGCTTCTGACTACCCGTAACGACAAACAGTCAAAGATCTACAAATGACAGCCGGGACCAACGGTTTAACGTGGTTTCCAAGGTAGCGGGTCCTGATATGTAATGCATGGTTACCCATCCACGATCCGACCGAGGCAAGTGTAGCTTAGTCTTCGATCGACCCAAGCGGCTGCTAAATCCATTTAGTAATAAACTTCTAACTTTTCCACTTCTATATCAATCGTTGACTAACACAAAAACTGTAATCTTAATCGATCTTCGCGGTCCATTTACCACTGAGGGGTTAATTGATTGATCCAGCCCGTGAAATTACCGGATGGCTGTACCCATTAAATATTCAATTAAATTGCCGAACGGCTAAGATGTCTGATTCGATCGGGATCAGGGATATCCGTATCAGGAAACTTGTGCTGATATTTGTGAGAGATCACTTGACCTTAGGAATAAACTTAATCGTACGTACAGTGAAAGATGATATGGCTAGAAACGGGGTGACTGCCGAGATGTCGACTAGTAGAGAAGTATGGAAGAAAAAGAGATGTTGCGTCGACCTCAGGAAAATTGGGATAAGTGCAGGAGAATGACAATGCAATGTTGTAAAAGTCATTTATTTTTAAAAGAGTAACTGTGGATTTGATGATCTTGTAACGGCCGCAGGAATCCGCTGGATGCAAAAGCACAGAATCGGTCGAAGTGGCGGTGCTTGGGGGAGGCCTATGTCCAGCAGTGGACGTGCTTCGGCTGACATGGTGATGATGATGAACCGTGGAGTTTCTTGTTGGCTCTTCTCCAAAGCTCTTTAGCCTGTATGTAAATGACCTTATAGTGGAACTCAGCAGCATGCGTGTCGGATGTCGGGTGGGTGGTATTAGTGTTAATAATATCAGCTACGCAGATGACATGGTGCTGCTGGGTCCCACTGCTGGGGCGCTTCGTGAGATGCTGAAAGTTTGTGAAACCTATGCCGAGTCACACGGACTTATTTATAATATAAAGAAAAGTCAGTACATGGTCTTTAAGGCCGCCGGTAAGTGTCCTGAATCTGTTCCACCCATTACTTTGAATGGTGTTAACTTGGATAGGGTGTCGCAGTTTAAGTACCTCGGACACTACCTTACGGACGACCTTAAAGATGATGTCGACATAGAGAGGGAGCGCAGGGCTCTGTCAGTCCGTGGCAATATGCTGGCTCGTAGATTCGCCCGCTGTACGGACCAAGTCAAAATCACGCTATTTAAAGCGTATTGTCAGGGTATGTACACGGGTGGTCTATGGGTTAGTTATACTAAAAAATCCCTTGACACTCTGCGCGTCCAATACAATAACATTTTCAGGATGATGTTGGGACTTCCCCGTTTCTGCAGTGCCTCCGAGATGTTCGCGCAGACTCATACGGATGATTTCCATGCCGTCATTCGGAAAAAAGTCGTGTCACTTATGAGGAGGGTGCGGGGGAGTCACAACAGCATCCTGAAAACAGTAGCTGAAGATGTTCGTGCACCTGTGTTGAGGCATTTCGTTCGTCTGGTGATTTCTAGGGAGGTATCTCCCTATTGGTTATCTTGACGGGGCGGGGTGTCTCAGCACAGGGGTATTTTTATTTTTATTTTTGTGTGTTTTAGATAGGTACCTGTTATTATGATAAGTGTTATTGTTTTGTAATTGTATAGTACTAATAATAGTTTCTAAGTTTTTTTTTTTTTTTTTTTTTTTTTTTTTTTTTTTTTTTTTTTTTTTTTTTTTTTTTTTTTTTTTGTATAACTAACCCTTGGATCTAGTTGTCCCAAAATAAATATATTTGAATTTGAATTTTGAATTTGTAAGAAACGACCAATTGGAACCGTGCACCTAGCTTCTGACGTTTCATATGTAAGTGCCCATGTAGGTTTACGTGAAATAAAATATTCGATTTTCAAAGTCAAAGTGATTTATTTGCTTTAAATGCGGTAATACAAAGGCGGTAGATAAATAAATATTCTTGTGCGATGACACATTTCGCCATATTTTGGCAAACAAATATAATTATTAAGGCGCTTATTTAAATAAGCTATACCTACAGTTGAAAATATTATTATATTATTTTATTTTTATTTGTGTCAATTTACGACGTTATCGCCATTACATACGGCTGCCAAAGAAAGACAGTTATGATTTTACGTATAGTTAATTTGCTAAGCAATAGTTTTCTTCGCCTAGGTATTTTTGAAACGTATATTTTCCAAAATAGAAAATAAATTAAATTGTTTCTTCTGTAAATAGGATATTAGAATCATTTTAACATGTCATCATAAACAAAAAAAAAAAATTGCTAGACGAGTTCGGCGTTTCCTATCTGACTACTCTGAGAAGAAAGGCCGAAACAAACTAAGAGGTCAAAGACTCTTTTAAAGTCCAGACATAATCTTGGTCAGGCCATATGAGGACCATGTAGATTAGTGTCTGAAATGGTCTTTTGAGTGGACCTGTCCTGTCAATAATCGTACTCGACGAACAATACCAAAGAAAGGACATTTGGGTAGGCCGCATAAACTACTCAAACTGTCAGACCATCATTAAAACTAAAAGAGAAAGAAAAAAAGAAAAACCACATCGTCCTGACATTCACAAAATTATAATAACATAATACTTTACAAAGTAATCATATCATTTTGTATGTTATATTCAACAATGTCAATGTTTAATAATACTGGTATATTTTGATGATTTTACTGAACAATTATAATGTCAAGTTTTATGATTTTATCACAAGGCTTAGCAGAGCGAGCAGCTCAATCCCAAGCTTTTTTATCTTCTAAATAATCTAAAATTGTATAGTACCCTTTTTTACAAAGTTTGGTTTTAATACAGCTTTTAAATCGTTTAATGGGTAAGTTTCGATTGTCAATGGGAAGTTTGTTATAAAAGCGTATAAATTGACCCATGAACGAGTTGCCTACTCTGTGGAGACGAGTGCGGTGTACAGAGAGCCAAAACGTCATGGGACTACTGATACACCCTATTCTACTAACAGAAATAATGTTAAGTGATTAGTGTAAAGAACGGAACTGCTGAAGCTATAAGTAGGTAGGCTACATGCTATTTACGCCGACTTAAAATGGAGGAGGTTATATGTTCGTGTGTATGATTTTTTATTTGATTTACGTTCATCTATATTTTCGTCAATTGTGGACCGATTTTAAAATTTATTTTTTCATCAGATAGAAGAAGCTTGCGCGATGGTCTCATACAAATTTTATCATCTTATTTTATTAGCTTGGGTAGTTTTTGATATAGCTTTAATTAAACGTATTTAACTTTGTGTATCTTGACTTATTACTCCCTGTCACTGACATAGCATGTAGTGGTATACAAATTGGTACAATTGCTAGGTACCATACCAAAAAAGTGATGAATAAAAATCTTTTCTACCAAAAACACTACAAAGTGAAAAATAATTTTAATTTCGGAAGTCGCTGGAAAAAAACTAAAATACAGATCCAAAGACACAGACTTCCGAAATCAAAGTTATTTTTCACATAGTAGTGTTTTTTTAGAAGTCGGTTGTCAAAAATCATAACGTACTTCAATTTTTTCTTCCAAAATTTACCATTTTGGGAGAAAAAATTGAAGTACGTTTACCCTAAAACAAAAGAACTACAACAAACCAGCCAAATCTGGATTCTAAGGAACATTTGAAACGCGACATTCGTTTTTATCTCCGAACAAGAAGTAAGGAACAACCTTAAATCATTTAGGGTCGTCCAAAAGAGTTATCAAGATGTTTAGCCAAAAATTCGGTCCCCGCAAAAAAGTTCTGCCACAATTTAGGGACCAACTTAATGGGTTTTACAGGTGTAGATACTGAGACTTGGGTTTATATTATTATGTTGGTTTTGGTATTAGAAAAAGGAACATTCAATTAATAATTTTCAAAGTCATTAGTGGAAGATTTTGTATCATAAAAGGGAGGGTGAATAAAATGTGATTGAAAGAGCGACTAAAAGTTTCTGTGCCCTCTTTTAAGTGTCTCTATGAAATATTTGAGCTGATTTTTGCTGAATATAACATTACCTACTATACATGGTAACAGCAAATCAATGTTCACGCCTCCCCCTTAAGGATTAGTCCAAATATTTTTTTTATATTCGGATAACTCATTATCTAAAGAGGTGCCCTAACGAATAAGAACTATAAATCAGAGCCTTAAAGTATTCGCTTAAGATGTGTAACATCTGACATCATGGCTGACAGTACCAACCTCTCGGAAAATGGGTTGGTACCATCTGACGGCCAACTCTAGCACCGCGCGCGCTCATTGGTCAAATCAAATAGCGCGTGCTTCCCCGGCTTCCTAAACATAAACCCAGTGAGAAATCGGAGCAACGTCACATTTTTTTTTTCAACCAAAATTTACGTATCTGACGGCACAGCAAGTGGTGTCGTCTAGTTTCGTTACAAGGTTACTAAGAACCACCGAAGAGGTTGGATAACACTGGCTGATTACTGTCAGTCCAGCAGAGCGTCACATCCTTAATTGCGTGGCGGGTAGCGGCTGTCTTCCGATGACAGATGAAGTCAGGAGAGCTACTGTTGGCCGCTGTTGTACCACGTCCACGACGAACTGCTATATCCCGACACAATCCTGATGATATTGAAGCTGCTGAACTACTAATGACCACTTCTGGTAAAGGCTATCCTGCGCCGTTATATCTAACAAAACATTATAAACAAACGCAATACTACTAACCTCTTAAAAACACACCTTGTACACAGTATAATATAACTCAAGTGGTAACGTTATTAGTACCTAGATAAATAGTATCACCTCGAACATTATTAGAATATACGGCAAACCGAAGTGTCTTACCGCCGCCTTAATGGGTCAAATGGAAAAACTTTTTCTCCCACAACTTAATAGAAAACGACTCTTTTGAATGGCCCTGCTTTGTTTCCTGTACAAATTGGATTTTTTTATCTTTTATTAGAATGAACTAAAGGTGTGGGTCTTGTGGCAGGAAGAGCGGGTTGCTGGTTTTTTTAACAAAGCATAGCAAAATAGTGCTAGTAAGCTAGTCACTCTGACCTCGTGTCAGAGTGACAGTGACAGCCAGGATAGTATGCCAGGATATTATTTTTCTGCTATCGCTTACCGCGTACTGGTTCGCGTAGCGTTGAAAGACCTCCTACAAGGTGAACCGATGACCTTGTGAAGGCTACAGGAATCCGCTGAATGCGAGAAGCACAGTGTGTTGGTTATTGCGCAATAGAAAAACCGTTTGCAAGTCAGATCAAATTATAATTTATAATCAAATTAATCACACTGGCAATTCACACACTGTAAGTACACAACACCCCCACCGAGGGTGTCTTCACGTTGACGTCATGGTGGCGCTTGCATGTCTGAATGATCTTGGAGCTTTGCCGGTAGACTCACTCATGCCGCAAAGGTTCAAGTTAGAGACCAGACTAAGAGAGACACAGGGCAGGGTCTATAACATCGGGCTTCTGCGAGGGGCACACCGCTTGAGAATATGAACAGTGTTCGTGTGCCTGGACGATGCGCGAGTCATTCTTCGAGATTTTGGAGAGTGAATAGGGAGGTTTGCATCGTAGCGGGTCTATCGGAAGGTGTGTGATGTGCGACTCACTCGTCAAATTTGTCGCGGAGTGGGTCTGGGGTTGAGGTTTTTGTTGTGTATCGTGCAATGACCCACGGAGCGGGTGATTGGACGATGCGTGCCTTGTGATTCGCTCCTTTAATTTTATTTAGAGGAGCAAATCTGGGATGGGGATTTTCGTCGTGTACCGTGCGATGGCTCACGGAGCAATGCAATTGCTGGTCGCCTGGAGAGACGTGCAAAACTATGGCAATACTGTTTAATTTAAATATCTATAAGGCTCTAATAAAACGGCGTTTTTTTATCGCGCCGACGACGCGCGTATACGCGCTGCAAACACAATGAGTGCTGATTTTTCAAGGCAGAAAACGTGGCGTCGACAAGCGTTACATGAAACGCGCATATAAAAAATGCCGTGTACATGGATGGACCCGTGTTAGTTTTCTGCTATGATCCTATATCTCTTAGCAAAACAAAAGATAAGCAAGGGGCAGGCCTAAGAAGCAATGGATGGTGTGGAACACGCACTCAGGAGCCTTAGGGACGAGTTGAACTCAGAACAGTTAAGGTCTGTATATTATGCGCTGGTTGAGTCTAGGATAAGGTATAGCATCGTGCTCTGGGGAAATATTTACAGTTATAACTAGCAGAGAGCGTTCATCTTACAGAAATGAGCCATAAGGACAATAGTCAGAGTTTCGCAACGTGTCTCATGCAGAGATTACTTTAAAAAATTGGGAATATTAACAGTACCTAGCTTACCTATATATATTGGTCCTCTTAAGTCGTTTTGCTAAGTATCTACATGAGTTAGAATCACAAGAGGAAGGTGAGATTAGAAAAAAAAAAATCTTCTGCGTGCAGAGAGCACGCGAAGAAAAATTTTTAAGCAACAAATAGCACCAAAATTGAATATAGTAGAGCATTACTCGAAGTACCAAGCTGTTGAGATATTTAATGGATTGCCTTCAGAGCTAAAGATCCTGATTTATAACACCCACTTGTTTAAAACAAAATTAAAAGCCTTTTTATTAGAAAAATGTCTATATATTATATCGGAGCTAATATTACACAATAATAAACCAAATCTATATCTATTATAATCTAGAATCTTTTGACATTATATTTAAAATTGTATGACATTATATTGAAAACTGTTTGACATCATATTTAAGCCTGTTGAACATTATTTAAAAAAATGTTTGACATTATATCTAAAACTGTTTGACATTATATTTAAAACTGTTTGGGACTTTTGAATTTCAATTGGAATGTTAATTAATCATTCAGTCTTTGTATTTGCATGTATATATATTCAACACAAAGTAAATTGTTTTATGAATAAAAGTAATGAACATAATATGCACCTCAAAAGCCCCGAAAAAAGGCTCAGACGCTTCCCGCTTCATCGCCCGCTTCCGCTTATCACGGCATCATGCCCCAATTACCGACTTGTTCCTGGGCACTCGCTTTACTCCAAAGAAAATTGTTCTACTTTCTAACAGTTGTTTCCAAATGACATTATTGATGGTCTTATCTTATTAATTTGTTAAATGAACCAGGTTTTATTTGATTTAATGATGGGGTAAGGTATTTATTTTTGTATTGAACAAGGTTCCATTTTGGAATGTAGGTAGTGCTCCAGGTAAATGGGTTACTGCATTACGCTGTAGCTATAATACGATCGTTGAAAGCCTTCATTCGTTTTTCAAACCTTGAGGCTTTAGAAAGGCATTTTCCAATTAATTTTCTGCATTGGTTGAATTCAGGTTGACACTTATATTGAAAATACTTGTTTCTGCCTGCGACTTCATCCGCCTATAAGATATATATCCTATTATGATTATTGATGAAAGATTTGTACTCGGATCAATACTTCCACAAAGAACACCTCTCACAAACAAATAACCCATTTTACATTTATATTATTTATTTATCACAAACACTGCTATCATTACAGGAAATTCCTAATGCGGTAGCGTGGTCCTTAATTAAACTATCTTAAATAACATAACACATACAATATTATTTTTGTGAATTCATTCAGAGAGCAGGAAAATAAATCGATCCTGTCAGCCGTGTCATTCAGTGCGTGCAAGGCGCGCGTCAGTGGCGCTTTGCTGAGCAAGTTGGTTCGTGCGTGTAGCACTGCTAGTAGCCGTGGCTTTCGACGCCGCGAAACGTAATTTTCAGGCACATTCAGACAAATCTCCTTCAAAACACCGGAATTATAGGTCTTAC
Organism: Xanthia icteritia; assembly: GCA_949128155.2. NCBI lineage: Eukaryota > Metazoa > Arthropoda > Insecta > Lepidoptera > Noctuidae > Xanthia > Xanthia icteritia. The sequence continues at coordinate 20,320,049 of OX421934.2, read as the reverse complement.
CACGTAACAGTTTGAATACATATGTGATTATAGCTAAGTCCCTCCTTGTCTCGAGTTTGTTGTACCCGACCATACCGATAATGAATAAAGTTCGGTACATCAACGGAAGAGCATCAATAGAAGGGCTAGACGCCGTATAGTTTCATGTTCAAAAATCTGGTGAATTTGTCTGTTGTATTAGTTTATATCATCAATTCGACGAAGAAGAAGATAATACATTTCATAAAAGACACTTTGGATCTTTCCGACTATGGAATCTACACCATACACTGAAAGGTCCAAAGTGTCTCTCTAAGTCTCTCTACTCTAGTCTCTTTTGACATTGGCTGTAAAATTGAATTTGATTTTTATGTCATTTTTGTTTAGTGCTATTTGTATTATGAATTAGCTTTTATGACATTTCAATTTAATTTTTGTATTTAAATTTGATTCTGTTGTTAATTTTGATTTTGTATTTAATTTTATTTTGTATTTTACCTATTTTGATTTTGTATTTAATTTTGATTTCGTATTAATTTTGTTTTCTAATTTTTATTTTTAAACTGATTTAAATTTTGCTTCAAACTAACATCTTACTTTATGGGGCATGCGGTGCTAACCTATAAGAGATTGTTATACTAACCTTTGATATAATAATGTTTATTTTAATATGTAACAGTATAAACAATTGTTGGTTGGCCAAAATAAATAAATAAATAAAATACTCAGAAACCTCAGTCTGAAACCATGACAAATAATCGGCGTACAACCATATTAACACCGAAATGCCTTCTGATCCCCTCATATCATCACCAGCTCGCAAAACCCTTAATCCAAAATGCAATTATGATACAAAGACGCGCGTACACTGTAAGTAATACACACCTACATCCAGCTAATAATCTTATACAGGCCAATGAAAGCTTATTACACAGTTAATATCCTACTTTTATATAACTATAATAGCGCTAATCGAGGTCATTTACTACGGTTCTCAATGTTGAAAGGGAATTTGAGTTGCGAACTTGGATTCAAAGGGCTTCTTGTGTTTGCCGATGGATTAATAGAGGCATTGAATGATAAAGAGTATTTTATTAACTATATTTTGACTGGGTTTGGAATCGTCACGAATTCACGATCCTCTTATTAAAAAAAACCCGACTACAAAAACACATAACTGAAAAGACAAAAACAAGCATTATAGTCTATAGAATTTTATACATAGCCTATGTCACTCCCCCTTAGAAGAACATATGTTAAAAACCATCCGTTTAGGCTACATAGCATGACAAAGAAATAGACATACATACGCTCGAAAAATATTACCCTCCTTTTTTATAGGGTTCCGTACCCAAAGGGTGAAACGGGACCCTATTACTAATATAGTGCGTTAATTATAACTTGTCCCGTGACGCGATTGGTAGCACTGAATTTTGCAGTCTTATTTTCAATACTAATAGAGATCAAAATGGCGATTGACAGAACAGTACTACCAATCACATGATTACAAAATTCAGAGCTACCAATCGCGTCACGAGACAAGTTATAATGAACGCACTGTATATTAAATATTTCGTCTTGACAGACAGTAAAAGGTTGAGAAACAGCCGCATTACACAAGCTGTGTTCGACACATTTCACGGAACGGACCCAGATGCTTTCCACCATTACATCCAACCCTTTCTGGGTTCAATTCCATTGTATCGTCCTACAAAATTACAGTTTTCATTGCGTATAATTTACGCTGGTCGAGGTGAATTAATTCTGGTCAATGTCGCTTGTTATACTGAAGTTTTTTAAGCTGTGACATTTGAAAGGATTGGCGGGTAAATTGGCGGTCATCATTTATTTCTGAACTCACAATGGTAGGCATTTCGTGAATTTTACTGCTCTGTGATTTTGTCAAACTTTATTACTCTCTTATGAAGAGCATTGTTCGTTGATCAAGATAATGAATAAGGAAAAAGCTCACACAGCAATTTGCTGTAAAAATCCTACTAATCCTACTTAATATTATATATGTGAAAGTTGGTTTAGATCTTTAATGATGGACGAATTTGGATGAAATTTGGCACACATATAGCTCATAAGCAGGATTAACACATAGGATACTTTTTATGCCGGTAGTACATTCCCGTGAGCTAATTTCCGACCTCCATGCAAGCGAGGCCGCGGACAAAAGCTAGTAAACTCATGAAGATCGAAAAGTCTACCCGCCAACGTAGAGAATAGTCTCGATTGAAAACGATTCATATAACCAGGTACCAGGTACTTACTAAAGGTCCACTGAAGCTGCGATTAACGTAGCTACCTACTAGGCTCAAGTAATCGAAAAAATGTATCTACAAAAAAAATGCCACAAATATGAAACCACCCAGTCCAACATACAGAAAAGTCTTGGCCAATTTCAATACAGCTATGTACTATAAGTACACACGTACCTAGTAAACTCTGTAATATGCTGCGGAATAGGCAAAGGTATTGAAATGCTTGACACATCACGTATTCTCTTTGTGTCTGTTATGCTGAGTCTGCCTTGTAATTGGAAAACATATTAAACGTTCAAAGTTACCGATATTACATTCTGGCTGAAAATAATAATATTTAAAGAAAAATCGCTATAAAAAAACAGCAACTATTTAATCTTTGCTTCTTCTTTGCGTCAAAGAAAGTGTAAATAACGAAGCCACCAATTATCTACGACTCAAGCATTTTATTAAAAAAGTCGTGAATTTCTTTGGAGTAACAATAATTGGCAATTACTGTTTTTGAGTTGGGAATGTCAAAATTCCAATGAATTGGCTGAAAATATGTTTTAATTTATAATACCAGACTAGCTTACAAAATATAACATTCTTATTCCATAAAGCTATAAAATTACGATTGCTAATTATTTTTGCTATTTTGAAGTCGTCTTACTACTCTTTTTCTGATCTTTCTCGTCGTTCTAGTTTCATAGACGACTGGTAAAGTGGCATATTCTGTTGTTAAAGTTTCTTTTTCCGTATAGAGCGTAGTTCCTATGGGTTTCTCGGATGTGATATTAAACGGCTCAAATTCAAAGTCCCCTGTTATTCGCTTCATAATTTCCAAGCTAGTATTATTCTGTATTTCTATCCTTTTAGATATAGTCGCGATCATGTCTCCAACATTATGCGAGTTATTCGTTATATCGTCTGAGTATTTATTCTTGTCGACATTTTCATTTGTTAAATTCATTGAAATGATATCTGTGGTCTCGGTCTTCATCGGACGTTTAGTTGTACTGTCTTTAGACACATCATTCAGATCTTCAATTTTAACAATTGTTTGGTTGACTAGGGTTTTAGCCTCTGCACCGGCATTGGGTGAGGTCGAATTCTTATCAAAACTGCTTTCAATTAAGCTATCTATTAGTTTTTCTAATGAGAAAGCACTGCTTTCTGTTTCAGAATCTCCTACTACATAAATCGCTTTGATATCGACCTCACTATTAGTATTGTTTGGTAATTCTCTTTTGTAGTATTTGGGTGGGTAATTTGTGTCTTTATCGGGGAACAAGGACATAAAGTATCTGGGGCTAATTGTACTTTTTTGAGATTTATTTTGACCAGCTCTTTGGCCAACACTTAATCGACGGTCGAACTTATTCATCGGCCATCTTAAGTTAGACACATCTACGTTTTCAGTTTTCAACATGTCTGACTTCATGTTCTTAACCTGTTCCCCAAGGTTGTACCTCAATTCTACTTTTGGCATTTTCTTGTATTTGAAGAGAAACTTGTATCTGTCTTTAAATGGATCAGGGCGCATATTTGCTGTCATGGAATTTTCAGATTGCGTAGGCACTAAAAACATAATGAATATAAGTACACAGTTGACTACTTTTTAATCATACATAATATAGAATACTCGGGATATATAATAAATAGTGTGAGAATATAAGAAATTATGCAGTGTCAACAAGTGTCGAAAATAATATCTATAAAAAATTATATCTTTATAAAATAATTGTAATAGTCTTTGCCAACGCAGGAACCAAGTAAAAAGTATTTTACAGTAAACTTACTTGAAGCAACTATTGGTATATTATCATCAATGTAATTCTTCGCAAGGAAATCATTCATGAAATCATTCTTCTCTTCAATAAAGAAGATTGGTTTGGGGCTGTCACTCATCGTAGCCACGGGAATTGTAACTTCTGCTTTCTTATTCTTCTCCGCTCTTTTTAAGCACCCATTGGGATAGCAGTATGTTGGTTGATCGAGGCACATTTGAACGCAAACACAAATTGGCGGCGTGTTGTGAAACTCTGTGAAGATTATGTTGAAGAAATGTTCGACCAGTGATGACTTGGCTGACGTTTCGCATGTTGTTTTCGATGATCTGCGGCCCGATCCAATTGTGAGTAGTTGACTGTAGGTATCTGAAACAAAGCAGTACAGAAGAAGAATTAACGAGACAACATGAAATGTGATTTTAATTAGAATACTACCATTGCTTCTGTCACCCAAAAATAAAGATTTTTGTCGTCTTTCTTTTTCGTGTGGTTAGTTACTAACCTAGTGATAGATTTTTAAAGCCGCCCATGGGCCTCTGACGGCTTCACATGCCATCGAGAAATATCTCTCAGGTATGTCGGTTTCCTGAAGATGTTTTCCTTCACCGTTTTTGAAGCAAGTGATAATTATACCTACAATACGCACATGAATCCGAAAAGTCATAGGTGCCTTGGGTTCGAAATCGAGACCTATAACTGGACAGGCTGATCGTCACTCCATTAGGCTCACTGCTGTTTAAGATAAAAGTTTTATGTACCTACCTACCATAAACAAAATTGCGTGGAGACCCTTTCAACCAAAACAATACTGCTTGGCAACAAAAATTGAAACAGCAACAATTAATTACGAGTAATATTTTCAAACAAAGAAAATAAAAATCTCAAACATATTGTGGCATATATTTCAAACTGTGCTGAACATGCCAAAGAAAAAAACACCGCGCTAGTTGGCACGAATCTGGTCACATTTCTTTGGGCTATATTTAATGGCAAAGCAAAGAACTTGGCTTGGGTTTGCCCCTCGTAATTTACTTGTAATACTACGTCTTATTTTGGGTTCAACTTTATTTGGAACGGTCAGCTAGTTGACCGAATTTTGTTTCTATTTTGGTCTTGTCTTTCTATCGTCTAGCTTCTGTCAAAATAATTAAAGTTTTTTTTTTTAATGGAAGATGGTACTTTTCTTTTATTGTAAATCTCTTCTTCTTGCAACACTAGTGCATATTTTTTTTTTCGAAATCTATTTGTGTCTTAGTCTATTTGTCAGCACAAGAACAAGCACGCACTATCAACATAAACAGTCGCAAGGTACGTGGTGGTCTTTGCCCATTAATTATTGCATAATGTTTCATTACCGTTTGTTTAGTTGCCGCCAAATCCAACCCCGCTTAAAATTCAAGCTGCATCAAACAGCCACTACATAAGATAATAACAAAATTCAAAAAAATCAAAATCATTTATTCAAACTAGGCTGACAATCAGCACTTTTCGAACGTCAAAATTACATAAGGCAGTCTCCCAAAAACGCCCGCCCTTCACTACTTCCTAGTGCTTTAGCTGGGGTGAAGAAGTGGCGCAACAAACTCCCCAGCTGCACAGCTGTCTGAATAGTTAGAACAACTTGATTCTATACAATAGTACTTAAGCAAAATAATTTACTTTACGCAACACAAAACGTTAAATTAAAATATTTTCTATATGTCACGGTCACCTAGCACAATCAGCATCAACAAACAATCTACCTAGGCTTTTCCCAAATATGTTGGGGATGGCTTTCAGTCTAATCGTATGCAGATTTGACCTCCAAAACCCAGTTACGAGGTACCACGATACTCCTTAGTAAGACTGGTTCTCAGACTTTCGGGCTTCTGACGACGCGTATCGGCTGTCAAAGATCCACGAATGTATTAGTTAATAACAAAGGTACAATTTCATAATAGGTCCAATTTCGATGAACAAGAAATCGAGTTCGATGACATTAACAAAACAAAAACATACTCACATCTGACGACTCCAAACACAAGCGCTATAAGAAGCGTCTTCCTCATTTTCCTCTGATCTTCCACCAACAGAGTTTCCTGTAACACTAACTTACGTATACACGTTAGCTGTGATTACTCTTGATTCAAATAACATCGGTTTAGCATCAACAAAGAACAGTGTCTTGTTTCAAGTGAAAGAACTGATGTAATGATGTTTCACAAACTTGTAAATGTCAATAAACAATAATGCTTTCAATTTACTGCGTAGTTCCGTGTTGTTGCTGTGAACATATTGTTAAAATGAACGTTGAGATTTGTAAAAAGAATCATAATCATACACGCCGTGTACCCGCGGGATTTCCTATCAGCAAATTCTCAGGAGCCTTAGGGGATGAGTTTCGAAAAACGATGATACAACTAACTTTTGCTTATAAATAGAAGCCTATGTACCAACAACCACATTTCTAACTTAAAAAAAACGAGCGAGCCTTACAGTAGTCGCATAATTATGATGTGTAACATCTGTCATCTCACCTTGGAAATAAGCAACAGTAATAAGACGATTTAATTTCTGACGTTATCGAAAAATTAAACAGGGATTTGATAGCCATAAAAACCTGGTCTGATAGATTTGGTGTAGCAGTAAACCCAAACAAGTGTCAGGCGATCATCATCGGAAGTTCTCGGACCATGAGTAATGTGGATGGTACAACCTTGCCGCCAGTTCTCTTCAATGGTACGGTCGTCCCATTCAGTACTGATGTGAAGGACCTTGGCTTGCACATGGATAGTACTCTGAACTGGCGTACTCAAGTCGCGAGGGTCAGCCAGAAGGTAACTGGAACGCTGCGGGCTCTGTACCGACTGAAAAATTTACTACCAACAAGTACGAAGACAATGCTTGTGCAGTCCTTAATTTTCCCTATCATCGATTATGGTGACGTGTGCTACTATGACCTGAATGCAGATCTCCTCGACAAACTTGACCGTCTTCTCAATAACTGCATTCGATTCGTTTTCAATCTGCGTAAATATGATCATGTTTCTGTGCAGCGGTCGCTTCTAAAGTGGTTTCCCATACGACAACGTAGAGAGCAAAGGGCGCTAACCACCTTGTTTTCATTTCTTCACTCACCCACTTCCCCTAGTTATCTAGCCCCCCACTTTCAGTACACTTGTGACAACCACAGTAAAAATCTACGGTCATCAAATAATCGCGTTCTTCAATGTCCCACTTACCGCACAGACTTCATTCATTCTTCCTTCTTCGTTCAGTCTATCTCTCTATGGAATGCGCTCCCCCAGGAAATCAGGATGGCAACCAACAGATTATCCTTTAAAATTTAAGTTCGCGAGCACATTCGTAAGAAGCTGGCAGTGTCATTACAACGTTAATGTTTTCCCATTGTTTGTCTTATTTGTTCTAGTATATTCGAGTATTTATGTATATTTATTTGTGCTTATATTTATATATAATTAGGCATATATATTATATTAATAGTTTGTAATAGGTATATGTGTATCTTTAGTATATGAGTTACTTTAAAAATATTCCTCAATTTCTCGTAATTGCACCTACCACTGATTGTCTCTGCATCACCCAAAGGTTGACTGGTAGAAAATGCCTATGGCATTAAGTCCGCCTCTGTACATTTCTGTGCTTGAAGTATTAAATAAATAAATAAATAATAATAAGTAACATTAAAGGGACGGGGCCTCGTCAAGGTCGTTTCTGACGGCCAACACAAGCACCGCGCGCGCTCGTTGGTCAAATCAAATAGCGCGCGCTTCGCCGGTTTCCTGTGACACACTTCCGTCCCTTTTCATGAAATCACTCTCACAGCTTTGGATATTTAGTTTTTTTTGGATTTTAATTTTGATTGCAGGAAAGCGGGCGGAAAGATATTACACATAAAAAATTACGAACTTTCTTAGAACATCCCTATTTAACCCCTCTACGGGCTGTATTTTTAAATAATTCCAGCCTTAGGTTATATACGGAAGAAGTTATTTATTGATACTCTTGTTAAAAATTTCATGCTTCTTTTTATGTACTATCGAATTGCTATGGATCTTGGTGTCCGAAATAAATGATTTTTATTTATTTTATTTATTATTTATTTATTTATTTAATAACTTCAATTTTATTTTATTCTTCAAAAAAAATGTATACCATATAACTTGTAGAGCATCAAATTCTGCGTATTTTAGTACCCATTTCATTGACGTAGTTTTATTTCTCCTAACATAATCGCAGATAGACACTTTCACTGGAAATGGGGTCCGTACTGAAGCGATCGAAAAAACATTTTCAATGTTAATAATTCAAGTTTTATTAATCTTTAAAAACATCACACCAAATCGGTCATGTTGAAGTTAATTAGTTAGACTTTTAATTAATAATTTAAAGTCCAAAACGGGGCAGATTGTGGTGTGGAAAAACTAGTTCTTCTTTCGAGTGTTTTCAGCTTTTTGGAAGACGAAATTTCCTGCTATAAAAGTGTACCTATAGTAAGAGCTGGTTTATATTAGCCTCTGATCTTGTGTTACTTTTTCCAGTTATAAAATGAGTTAAGAACTGGCTAAAGCGTATTCTGCATGTTCAAATATATTGTGCAATACCACATATTGCTCAATGTTACTAATCGAAATCATCGACTGTAGTTTCCTTTTTTGTATGTTTTTATTAGCTGTAAGTCCTCCATGTACGAAATAAATAAATAAATAAATCAAATGGAAAGGGGGGTAAATCAAATTCACAATCTTATTTTAGGTCTTAACCCCGTCTTATAGCAACCATGGTGTCGTGTCATATAATCATTAATCTACTTAATACAAATCTTAAATTCACTGACAAACACAGCCCTTATGGGTGAAAGAGAAGCATGAAATTTTTATCAAGAGTTCCATAAATAACTTCTTCCGTATATAACTAAGGCAAGATTTATTTAAAAATTCAGCCTGTAAAGGGGTTAAATGGGAATGTAAGTTTATTATATGGTAGTTCGTATTTTTTTTATGTGTAACATTTTTCCTCTCGCTTTCCTGCAACCAAAATCAAAATCTAAAAAAAACTTAGTATCCAAATCTGTGGGAGTGATTTCGTGAAAAGGGACGGAAGTGTGTCACAGGAAGCCGGCGAAGAGCGCGCTATTTGATTTGACCAATGAGCGCGCGCGGTGCTAAAGTTGGCTGTCAGAAAACGTCCCTTTAATATAGCTTATTACCAAGGTGAGGAGATGTCAAATGTTATCACATGCGACTACTGTAAGGCTCGTACATAATAGAACAATCATAGGTGTTGAGTAGTCAGATAGGAAACGCCGAACTCATCTAGCTAATTTTTAATTATTTTTTTAAGATGACGTGTAAAAGTGATTCCAATATCCTATTTACAGAATAAACAATTTCATTTCATTTCATTTCATTTCAATAATAATTACAATGCAGAACAAATATTAGCCTGTCAATATTAAGTGAGCCGGAAACGTATCATGTAATCATGTCTTAGTACAGATAAGTTTAAGCAAAATTAACGTCGTATCGTAATTTAGTATACTTAATTGAAATAATAGATCACTTATCTTTATACGTTGTTTTACTGATGATAGTTTAAGGTCTATTTAAATTCTTGTTTCCAATTGATGTTATTTCCACTTAAACAAACAACAACTTTATGACAGTGCAAATAAAGTTCATTTTAGACTGACTAGTACTGCTGAAAACGTTATAAAAAATATATAGTTATGGCGCAAACTGAACCTTATGTGTAGGAATTACAGTTGGTTTTCCTAAAACTCGTGTTTGTTTACATGTTTGGTAAATAAATTGCGAACGCAGATTAGTTGCATGAATCGAATAAGGCTTGCAGCACACTGGCAGTTGGCGGGGGAGCCTTTTCTCGTTTGCGAATACTGACGTGGAAAAGCCAATGACATATCGCTAGAGTTCTCCAGCTAATTTGATCAATTCGGTATCTTCCAACAGCAACTGCAGACTCTCAAGTTCATTTTGTTTAGATAAGTAGTCATGATCATTGACTTAAAATTCTCGCCAGCCGTAGGTCTGCTCACATTGGTAAACGGAAGTACCATTTGCCTTGTTAGTCATTTTTGATATTACCTACAAACTAAACGTTTGCTTGTCAAGTTAAAAGCTAACAGTCTTAGAATAATATTAATAATATGTACAATTATATAAAAAAGGGAGGGGAAAAAGTCATAGAGCAAGTTGTGATTGGTTGTTGTGTCAGAAATAACAGTATCGAAACCCTGACTGAGATTGGCTCTTTCAAAGCTCCACCCTGCGTACATTTGATCTATCAGCCGCAAGCTTTTCCATCGGACAAATTGTGCGTTTGCAACGAGCCTTACGTCATCTTAGCAACTACTTACGTAGCCGAAATTCGACATAATTTCTTAAAGTTCCATACCCGATGCGTGCCACACAATCAATCAATCGGCCTAGCCTTTTCCCAACTATATAGGGCCAGCTACCAGTCTAACCGGATGCAGCTAAATACCAGTATTTTACATGGAGCGACTGCCTATCTGACCTCCACAACCCAGTAACTGGGTAATACGATACCCGTTGGTAAGACTGGTTGTCAGACTTTCGGGCTTCTGACCACCCGTAACGACTGTCAAAGATCCACGAATGACAGCCGGGACCAACGGCTTAACGTGCTTTCCGAGGCACGGAGGAGTCTCGGTATGTAAAGATCATCCACAGACTAACCCCGGCAAGCGTAGCTTAACCTGATAGATTGACCCATGCGGCTGTTATTACTTAGCCACGAGCTCGATGAGCACGGTGCTAAACGGTACCTTATTATAACTAAACCTCCGTTGTCCGTCCGTCAGTCTGTCAGCGGGCTGTATCTCATGAACCGTAATAGGTATACAGTTGAATGTTTCACAGATTGTGTATATATTGCCGCTATAGCAACAAATAATTAAAATAAAATAAATTTCAAAATTAGATAGATAGATAGAATACTCTTTATTGCACACCGTAAAAATTACAGACAAATTGAGAGATTTTACATAGGGTGATACAATGGGAGGTCTTATCGCTTAAAGCGATCTTTTACAGACAATCTAAATTAAAGGGGGTGGTCCCCATACAAGAAACGTGTTTTTTTTACTAAAGTAAAAAACGTAGTGTTAAATATTGTACGGTGGTACGGAATCCTTCGTATGCGACTCCGGCTCGCGACAAATTTTTCGTATTTACTTCTATAATTATGTTATCATTCACAAAATATTTGATTGCAAGACGGTCAGAGGATACAGTAAACATTTAGCAAAAAAATATACCATTTAGATAAAGAATCGCCACAAAACATCTACAACATATGTAATTAAGTAATGGAAGTTAATAAGTAAAAATTGACACAGACGGCTTTATAAACACGAATCTCAGTAGATTCTCAATCAGTCGCCTATTGAACTTGAACTAAAAACAATATCTTATCTTCAAAAATGCTTACAGTGATACTAACGTGCGTCATTTTTGTGTTAGCCATCGCTTATTTGAAAGGCAAATATAATGAGAACTATTGGAAGAAACGTGGCGTAGCTTTCTACGACAAACATAGGACTGGTGGACCTTTGTGGCAATTCGGTACAGAAGATAAATCATTTTTCCAAATTTTGAATGAAATCTACTGGAGCTATGAAAAGGAGCCTGCTGTCGGTCTGGGCTCGTTCTGCGATCTAGGACTGTACGTGAAGGATCCCACCAACATCCAGTACATCACACAGGGTGACTTTCAAGCTTTTAATCAAAGAGGGATTGCTTTTACCGAGGAGGATATCTTGGCACAAAATGTTCTTATGTTGCACGGCCCGAAATGGAAGCTCATCAGGCAGAAAATGTCTCCTCTTTTTACTACTGCCAAATTAAGAAATATGTTCTACATTATTGACAAGAGCGCCCAGGATTTTGTAGATTTTTTAAGGATTAAACCAGAAAGATTGACGGGAGATACCCTCGAATACTTGTGCCAGTTCTGCTCTGCTGCTATCTCAGCCGCTGTGTTTGGGATCGGAACAAAATCAGTCTTCGATTCTCCATTCCGTGATATAGCTAGAGAGGCCTTAGTGCCTACTTTCTGGGCAAACGTAAAGTTTACATTAAGTGGAGTCAGTGAGAGACTTTTTAAAACTTTAAAATTGAAGTTGTTTCAAACTCAACAAGAGGACTTTTTTATTGGAGCGATTAAACAAGTTATCAGACAACGTGAAAAAGAAAACGTAAAAAGACACGACTTCGTAGACATGTGTGTTGAGCTTCAAAAGAATGGAACGATGGTAGACCATGAAACCGGACTGAGATTAGAACCAACGGATGAAGTATTAGCTGCTCAGGCTTTCTTCTTCTTCCTAGCCGGTATTGATCCTACTGCCGCCGGAATCTTTGGAGCTTTAATGGAAATGGGAAGAAACCCTGATGTCTTGCAAAGAGTACATGAAGATGTAGATGCACTTTTCGAGAAATATAATGGTCAGCTCACTTATGATTCTATCTATGAAATGAAGTATTTGGACAACGTTTTGAACGAGAGTCTTCGACTGTACCCACCTATTGCTTTCGTAACGAGACAGTGTGTACGGGATTCTGTGCTGCCCGTTGGTAATGTGCCTGTCGAAAAGGGGGTAAAGATATTCATTCCTATTTGGGAGTTGCATCATGACCCCAAATACTTTCCTGACCCAGAAAAATTTGATCCTGAACGGTTTACAAGGGAAGGAGAAGTGAGTGATATGACCTATTTGCCTTTTGGAAAAGGCAATAGATATTGCATCGGATCCAGATATGTTCGTGTTCAGATCTTAACCGCGATCGTTCATCTTCTAAAACACTATACAGTGCGCACACACGTTCAGAAAGGAGGCATAAAATATAAAAAGGAGCAATTCCAACTAAGATTGAAAAACGTTAACGTTGAATTTATTCCTCGGTGCCAATGACATTCGCAAGCGAATTTGTTTTTTTTTTGTGAAAGAAACTCTGCAGTGCTAGGTATTCTGTAACCATCTCACCGTGAAAACTTAGATGAAGTGAGCTCGGAATGAGCTGTCAGTCCCTAGCAGCAGGCGGAATGACAGCTCACTTCAAGCTCACTTCACCTAAGTTTTCACCGTGAGATTATTACAGAATAGACCAGCTGTTGTGTATACTTTGTGTGATGTGATTTTCAAAGTTTTGCGAGACTAGAATAAAGATGGAATTTTTAAATACTGGAAACTAGTACCTACTTTATTGACGTGTTTTATTTTGGGCTGTAAGAATATGACACAGATAGAGTTACTGCAGGTACCTAAACGAAACGTTTGCCATCAGCATGGTGTTCACGCGCTCCGGCTCAGCCTAACGGCGCTGGGTACCCGGTAGCGTAGTGTCTCTCTCGACCTTGATTACAAACACAGGCTTCTGTGCACTTTTTTAAGAGTTATATAATTTAGTTTTTTTGTTTACTAACAACCAGTTTACTGTTGGTAAGCCTATTTAGTTGCTGTAGCAAAATAGATTTTCTGGCTCGTAATGACATGTGCCAAGTATAACGTCTTGCTAAAAAATAATATTTAATTCTGAGGTGAAAATTAATCATCTCAGATTTAATTAATTTAAAACTGGGTACAAAATAAATAATTTTATTCCAGATCCAATAAAATACTAAAATGGTGTCTACTTAAAGAAATTAAGTAGATACTTGTCGGTTCGGTACCTAAGTGGATTTATTGATCTACTTTTTAAGGAAAGCCGATTTTATCAATCTTTGTTTGCTACGCTAGAGTCGAACCATACCTTGAATTAGGACATATGTTTTATCTCTCAACTATTGTTTTATTAAATTTCTATCACATCCACTTTGGCCAAATCCTTGATGTAATTGCACAGACTTATTCAGTTCGATGGTCTCCACCTCACACCGCACCTCTGGTCGCACCTCTTAAAGTTTGTAGAGTTATTTTTTTAACACCATATATAATATTCATGAAGGTTACAATGACATTAAACCAAGCAGACCAAATTCTCTTACAGAACGTACCTACTTACCTATGTAGGTAGGTATTTTCGTTTTAATTACAGTTATTCGTACCTACTTCTTGGAAATGTCGGGATTCGAGAGAAATAAATAGCGCCGAGAGTTTAAACTGTGGTTGTACCTTTTTACTTCTGAACACGAGTAGATTTATTTCACAACTTTTAAGTAAATCACTTCTTTTTTTAACCACTTAGATTCTAAATCCCGGAATTAACACGAAGTATGAGTAGGTAGGTACTTCGTGGAAATTCTCATACTTTGTGGATTAAAATAGGATTTGTGGCGAACAAATTAGATCAGATTATGATGACCGCGAACTGAAACCTTATTTCTTTAACTGGAAAGGTATGAGAATTCTCAATAAGTCTTAAATACAGCGCCTTCATTTTACAAGAACACAACCACTTTACATACAACTTGTTGCTATTATCATATTGGTGGAAACCGATAGACTACCTACTTATAAATCTTTGCGTAACGAAATGTTTTTACCTTCTGTAGGAGTCAAGCTTTCACATTGCTTGTACACATTTTTTATGCCAATATAGAAATTATTATTTCCTTTATTTCAAATATTAACATATAATTTACATTTTTAAATATTTTTATAAAAACAAAGAAAAACAAAAACATTTAAAAATATAAAAAATAGTAGCCCACCGGTATCGGGAACAGGGTCCAAGCTACCGGTGGTCAGGGCTCCTGAGAGAGGAATCTCCTAACGATACGCGCTGTGTCCAGAAGTACTGCTTTCTGGATCAAGCCCTTGATCCAGCTGCCTAGCGAGAGCCTCCTCAGGTGTTGGTCGAGGCTCTTGGCTATTATGCCATTGGCCGTCACGACTATCGGCACAATGATTGCTGTATCCACATCCCACATGTCGACAACCTCGCGAGCTAGGTCAAGATACTTCATTTGCTTATCTTTTTCAGCTTTAACGAGGTTCTCGTCATGCGGGACCGCTATATCAATAATCATTGTGCGACGCTCTAATCGATCTATCACCACTATGTCTGGCTTATTGGCAACAATAGTCCTGTCAGTGATGATAGATCGATCCCAATACAAATTATTATTATTATTATCTCTGGCTTCTGCCGTGAAATGCTCATAGAGACTCCGCCCAGGTATGCAGAAAACTTTGAGAACAAGAAGAACGTAGAATTCAAGAGCGAGCGAAGCGAGCTCATAATTTTAGCACACTACCTCGAAAAGGTAAGGTTTTCTTTTCACTTTTCATAGATAAATAGGAGAAAAAAATGTAGGATGCTAAATTTTAGCACTGTACATTTATATTTAGCATACGTAGGGGGCCCCCAACAAAGACTGTCTTTAACTTACTAAACAAATTTTGAGCTTGCTTGGGATTTCATTAAGAAGTATTTCTAAAGTATTGGGGGGGCCCCCAGGACCAGAGGCCCGGGGCGGATCGCACCTGCCGCACCGCCCTTAGTCCGCCAGTGGTCTGGAGTCTCCACTCTGTGACCCTGTACTTACAGTAGAATGCACGGCGTCAGTGATAAGGATAACACTTTGGCCTTAAGGGGCCGGGGAGTACGGCCTGCAACTACAAGGTGAGATGTCTGCAAAATTCGTTTGGATTATTGCTATCTCTGTTTGACAAAAGCAGGCGGGGTGGCGTGTGTGTGTGAATGGATATCCTGTGTGAATGATAATCCGGTGATAGTAAGGAACCCAACAATTATAGGCCTGTGTCAATTCTGCCAGTTCTCAGTAAGGTGTTTGAAAAGTTGATACTCAATCAAATGTTACGTCACTTTAATAAAAATTCCATCTTTCATGATCATCAGTACGGTTTCACCAAAGGGCGTTGTACCACTAACGCCGGTGTCACCCTAATAAAGAACATTTTTAACGCCTGGGAAGAAGCACAAGATGCCATTGGAATCTTTTGCGACCTCTCGAAGGCGTTCGATTGCGTAGACCATGAGACACTTCTACTGAAACTGGAGCATTATGGGATTAGGAATACAGCTCTTGATTTGCTTAGATCATACCTGAAAGATAGAAAAGTTAAAGTTCAAGTCAACGGCATAAACTCATTAAGGTCTGAAATGGTAATGGGCGTTCCTCAAGGTTCGATATTGGGTCCATTCCTCTTTTTAGTTTAAATTAATGATTTACCCCAAATATTTCAAAATCAACCGAATATGGTGTTATTTGCTGATGACACATCATTGATCTTTAAAATAAACCGACGGTCACAAAATCTTGACGACGTGAATTTAGACGCTTTATTGTTCAGGTCCAAGATTGGTTTACGGTAAATAATTTGGTACTAAATAAAAAAAAACAAATGCATTAGATTTAAATTACCAAATGTTAGAAGCAGCGAATGTGACATCATATTGAATGGAGAAAAACTGGAATTTATTAATCAAACAGTTTTCCTAGGAATCACGCTAGACGAGAAGTTACAATGGGGACCCCATATAACATCTCTGGCGGGGCGGCTAAGTTCAGCCGCTTATGCTGTTAGAAAGATAAGACAGTTAACAAATGTAGAAACCGCGCGTTTGGTCTATTTTAGTTACTTCCACAGTATTATGTCGTATGGCATTTTACTGTGGGGTCGGGCTGCTGACATTGAATCTATCTTTATTTTACAAAAGAGAGCTGTCAGAGCCATTTATAATCTACGTCGTCGCGAATCTTTCAGGGAACTAATAATAATATTTTTCTAATAATATTTAAAAAGATTAATATTATGACGGTACCTTGCCAATTCATTTATGAAAATATTATGTATGTGAGAAAAAATCTACATCTTTTTAACAAAATAAGTGATAGACATCATTTTAATACTAGAAATAAAGATAAAATAAATCAACCATTTTTCAGACTATCTAAAGTACATAGACATCTTTTATGGGGTACTGTGTTAAATGTTACAACAGAATACCTTGTGATATATTACAATTAAATGAAAGAAAATTTAAAACTCATATAAAAAATACACTTTGTAAACAAGCATATTACAAATTAGAGGATTATATCCAAGATAAAAATGCTTGGAAACATGCTGTTCCTGCTCCATAGGGCAATTTAGAATCTAGACAAAATCTAACTGGTTGCTAATTTAATTTTTTTTAATATTGATTTTACATTCTGTGATTACTTGAACTCACACACTGACTTATTAGTACCTATTACTTGTAAAAATGTTAGGAATATCGTAGAATTTTACAAAGTTTGTAAATATGTGAGCACCATGCATCTATCACATGATTAATTTATCTGTCATTCCTTAATCTTTCATTATTTTTACCAAACGTGGTATAGTAATCTTATTCTAGGTGCATCGTCTTCACATATAATTATATAATTGATGTATACAAGATATTGTGAAAACATTTTAAAAGAGTAACGGTGGAGTTTCTTGCCCATTCTTCTCCATACGAAAACTACCTTTTGGAAGGGGCGAGTAGAATCAATTTTTATTTTTCTGTAAATGTTGACGTTCAAAAGTGCCTTTTTTGTGCCTAATTGAAATAAATTATTTGACTTTGATAGATCGCTATTATTAGCTGTACTTGCGACGGAATTGATATTTTTTATTAGTAATTAGGTATGTTTATTATTTGCTTTATTTTTGTTGACTAGGTAAATTGGGGAATTGTTTTTGAATGTACAGACTAGTAATGCATTTTTAGGAAATTTCTTTACTATGCCGATATCTCAACATATTAGGATTATTTTTAGTATTTTATCTCAACTAATCTCGAGGTCTAGGCCTTGTAGAGAAACCCTACCCTACCTACCTATTCGTCATTTGTCGGCAAATCGGCCGACAAACGGCACTAGTTGCGTAAATATAAATGATTGGGATATTTATTATTATTGTTTTTATTTAGGTATTTAACCCTGTTTATGTTTATTTATTTCCTTTAGGGTGGTCTCAAATTTAAAAACTAAGACTTCTTATTGCAGTACCTATTCCTTTTACTAAACTTCAAATATTGTTATTACTAAATACTGAATAAAAGTCAAATAATAAAAGTGTTATGCATAGTACCTATTAGTAAAAGATAAATATTCCAATAATTTATATTTACGCGATGTCCGCAAATTCAGACAAATAACCGCGTTCCGAGCTAAGAATAATAAAAAAACAAGGATTTTGAATAACCATTTATTTAGTTATGTTCTTACTTCAGAGATATCAAGAAATTCATCATTAAAAAAAATATGAGTCGAAACGTGATAAAGGCCATAGAATTATCGACCTCGTTCAAATGACAAAAAATACAATTATGGTAATCAGACATCGTGTCAAAGATCCACTCTAAACACGCTGAATTATAAGATTTGGCTTGATACCATAGGTTATCTGCAGTACCATACATATATACGATGATAATCAACCGTAATCAAGCAGCAAGAAGTTTTATTATATATATAATAATAAAATCCCATCATGCAAAGTAAATGCGACAAAATACGAAATGTATTGGTAAGTACTGAGCTCAATGCAGATTGTTTATGTAGACTAGTTTATTTATGTGGATAGACATTATTTGCATAGCAAATAAATATATCTCAAGATACCTTTGCATATATCGGAGGTATAATTTGATGTTTTACTGCTCCTCTTTACATGTAAGTACTGTATTATCAACAGTCATTGTTCGCTGAGGATCTTAGACGCATGAAAGTAGGTACCTAGTGTACCTACCGACTAATATTAGAGATGAAACGGATACTCGTTTGTCTGGATACGAATGTAAACACATTTGAATTTTGTTAGGTCAAATGATATCTAAAGATAGGTACTCAGGAACATATTAGGTCTTTACCTATGAAATTGCCGTTCTGCAGTACTGGCCATTT
Organism: Xanthia icteritia; assembly: GCA_949128155.2. NCBI lineage: Eukaryota > Metazoa > Arthropoda > Insecta > Lepidoptera > Noctuidae > Xanthia > Xanthia icteritia. Next base: position 20,301,145 of record OX421934.2, on the reverse strand, counting down.
CAAATCAAAATAATTTTTGTTTGGCTAAGAATTCTAATTTCAAATTAATTTTATTTTAAAAACATGGATTTTTTTTTCCAAAAGTAGTCATTTGTTTATTGATCAGTGTTACATTTTCATCGCATTTCAATTTTTTTCGTTATCATGGATACGTTAAAAAATCGAGTAATTATGGAATATGAGTACCGTCGTGGCAGCAACACGGCACAAGCGGCACGCAACATCAACGACGTTTACGGAGCTAACACTACAAACCAACGCACCACCTGGAAATTTCGACCTGAAAAATGAACCTCGCGGTCGTCCGAAGACTTTGATCGACAATGACGAATTAAAGGCGATTGTGGAAGCTGATGATACACAATCTACGGCTGAATTAGCAGCAGCTTTCGACGTTAGCGTCAAAACAATATTGGTCCATTTGCGTCAAATTGGCAAGGTAAAAAAGCTTGATAAATGGGTGCCCCACGAACTCAATGATCGCCAGCGCGAAGTACGCGTCGAGACGTGCCTTGCACTACTCAACAAACACACAAATGAAGGAATTTTGAACCGCATTGTTACCTGCGATGAAAAATAGATTCTGTTTGATAACCGCAAGCGCTAAAAAATGCCCTAAACGAAAACTTACCCCTAGAAAAGTGATGGTCACTGTTTGGTGGTCTAGCGCCGGTGTGATTCATCACAGCTTCTTACCAAACGGGGTGAGCATTACTGCAGATGTGTACTGTGAAGAACTGAACACAATGATGGAGAAGCTGGCACATCTCCAACCACCATTGGTCAATCGCTCGTCTCCGCTGCTCCTGCACGACAACGCGCGACCTCATACTACACAGCAGACTGTCTCCAAGTTGCAAGAACTGGGGTTGGAAGCTCTCCGTCATCCGCCCTACTCACCAGACCTTGCGCCTACAGACTACTACTTTTTTCAGAATTTGAATAACTTCTTGGCGGGAAAAAAAATCAATACCCCAGAGGCAGTACAAAATGCCTTTGAAGAATTTGTTGCCTGCCGTCCAGCTGATTTCTTTAAGAAGGGCATCAATAAACTGCCACTGCGTTGGCAAAGATGCATTGATTGCATGGGTGATTACTTCGATTAATACAAATAAAAAATACATTAAAAAAATTCGTTTAAATTTTTTCATACAAAACGGCAATTTCATAGGTAAAGACCTATTATTAATGTATACAAAATATACTTAGGTACCTTACGATTAGTAGAAAAACCAGACCAAGAAAAAATAATATTTATTTTCGTGGGCTGAGTATAAAAAAAATATGTAAGCAATTCTTAGTAGCTAAGGAGGTAAGTAGGTACCGAACTTATATCATTGGGTAACTTGCTGTGAGATACTTCTCCAACGTTCGGAGTCCATGAAAACGATACACATGATGCAAAATTTGAAAATGTTCGCAGCTGCCATCTTGAATTTGCATTTTGACCTCACTATCGGCTTTATCACCCTCGAGAACTACGAATTTTTTTGAAAATGTTCGCAGCCGTCTCTTGGATTTAAATTTTGACCAAATTCACACTTTCTCACAGAGAATTTCGCATGGAGGGCCATAAGAGCTCAGGGACACGACGCCCGTCGCCGCGCTGCCGCCGCACCGCCGCGCCGCCGCACAGTGGATCGTCCCCATACAAGAGGTTGGACATAGAATCAAAAATTGAAAAAGTATTTAATTTAAAAATATATATATACAGTTGCATTCCTCTATTAAAGAACAACAAAAAGTGTTACTACGTTTTTTTTATTTGACCAGCACTTTCGGAGCGATTCGATGGAAACTGTTATTTTACCAGCGCTGTTGACGTTAGGTTCATCCGAAGTCACAGCATTTCGCTGAGCAATGACTTGTTCTTGCACAGATGCGACGCACAGTTTAATTTTTCTTATTATTTATTACAAAAGTAGTTTACTCTGCAATCGGCATTTTGTTTTTGTTATGTTTTTGTTGTCATTTGCCAATGTCACAACCACAGAATATGTAATGTTGTTACAGTAATTACGCAATATTGTCTTTGTCTGTGGCCTTGACATCAACCAATGAATGAATCAATTTTATAAATAGCGTTTGTTTGTTGGCTGAATACGAGGCTTTTGTATTTGTGTATTTTGTGTTTTTATCTTATTTAAATGTGCGTTTTGTTTGTGCAGAATAAACGTATTTTCTTTTTTTCTTTCTTTTTTTTATTTTTGTATGGAAACGAACACAAAAATGTATGTAAGTATTGAGATACAGACATTTTTGTGTTCGTTTGTGTGATTCCCTCCTTGTTTCGATTTGCGGTGTTCACTACTGTTATTTACCCATTTTATGCCATATTTTCTTCTCACTCGGCGCCGTCGCGGCGCTGCGGCAGCGGAGTGGCGACCTTGCATATACACAGCTAGGCGTGGCGGCGGCGGTGCGTCGACGGTGTCGTGTCGCCGAACACTTTTGCTTTTTCGTTCCGTGACGATTTCTACCAGTTTACTCCCGTTCCAATAATAATATAATAAAATAGGTCAATAGTGTCAGAAATATTACAATACAATGTAGCAAACAAATAAGTACGCACGTACAGTACAGCACAACACAGTAAAGTACCTAATCGTTTATCTTTACTGACAAATTCCAATCAAGCACGTTGCGCTAGTGTGTTACTGTCGGAGCAATATACACGTACGACCACGCACACGTTGACAATTACTTATTGCTTGACACGACAGCACTACTAGCTATCGAACAATTTATGATAAATTTGGATGTGTTCCGTAATACCAAAAATTATGAATGAAAACTTAATGTTTTTCCATTTATTTTTTCGATAATTTGTAACTTGATAATAATATATAAGCTATGCTTCTGATGCAACAATATTAAAAATATCGTTGTTTATAATACAGAAAAACAATATGAAAACATGTCATTTACGCTGTAAAAATGTGCGAAATTCAATTCAACATCTTTTTAGCTAAGTTTTTTGGAAAAGAAAAGATGTAAAAGCCTAGATAAATAATCTCTAAATCCGAATATCAACATAATATGGTGGAAATATGCTCGAATTGCAAATGATTTAGGTGTTACGTTTGTATGGACAATTCATCCGTCACCGCATTAAATAAGAGACTTGACACATCACCTGGTTTGACTTGCGCAGTAGACGATTTATGGGTCTCTTTAGCGGTATGAGGTCTGCGTCGTGGCGTCATCGGGGCGGCGGAAAGAGCAGCGGGTGGCGCGGTCAAGTCTCATCTTACGTGGCGCGTATTTTACGGAATTTTAATACAATGCAAGGCCAGCATAAACTGGTTTTGTTACCACTACCGTGCGGCCGATTGTACTGTGATCGGCATAGAGACTGCAATTACATCAAGGATTTGACCAAAGTGGACGTGATAGACATATAGAATAGTTGAAAGATAGAACATTATGTCCTAATTCAAGGTATGGTTCGACTCTAGCGTAGCAAACAAAGATTGATAAAATCGGCTTTCATTAAAAAGTAGGTAGATCAATTAGATTCACTTAGGTACAATACAGACAAGTTTCTACTTATTAAACTTGAAAATGTCTGGGAATGATACTCTATAAGTAGACATCATTTATTTATTTTGTACCCACTATTAAATTAATTAATTCTGAGATGATTAATTTTCATCGCAGAATTGAATATTATTTTTTAGTAAGACGTTACACGCACGCGTCATTACGAGCCGGAAAATCTGTTTTGCTACAGCAACTAAAAACGGCTTACCAACAGTAAACTGCTTATTATAATAAACAAAAAACTAAATTATATAACTCTAAAAAAAGTGAACAGAAACCTGCTTATACCAATACCTTTTATAATTCGTCTTAAGTTATGTGTTTGTAACCAAGGTCAAGAGAGTAACACGCTGTAGTAAAGGCCGCCGTCCACAAAGCAACATCCACGTTTACTGTTGTTGTTTAATATTGGAGTTGGATACTTACTCATACGAAGGTACATTTTATAGTAACTTCTTTTGGTGTTATTGTGGCCTACTAAGCTATATCTTTAAATTGAGATAATAACCGGTCACGATTCTTTCACATGCAAAATGAAAGTATGCGACTTTATTTATCAAATTCTGTTTTTGTTAACGATAAACGAATTAGGTAATTACCGAATCATAAAAACTGGCCAAGTGCGAGTCGAACTCCTCGTACACGAAGGCTTTCGTACCACCGTACAATATTTAGCAAAAAAACTCTTCTTATATTATGGGGACCCTCTTTAATTTTTAACTTCATTTTGTGCTTGACATGACACGCTTAAACTGCGTCATTACGGTGTGCAAAATGAAGCTCTCAACCTTATACATTCTTATTTACATAATAGGTCCCAATGTGTAGATGTTAAAGGTGTGAAATCTTCCGGGCTACCAGTTCAGTTAGGTGTACCTCAAGGCTCAATACTGGGTCCATTCTTGTTCTTAGTCTATATCAATGACTTACCATTATATTTAAAGGGTATCTATGAAGTTGTACTGTTTGCAGATAATACTTCACTTATTTTTAAAGTAGACAGGAATAGACAAGACTTTGACGATGTAAACAGTGCACTCTCAATGGTTACGGATTGGTTTTCGACAAATAACCTAGTTCTCAATGGCAAGAAAACGAAATGTGTAAAGTTCGCCCTTCCAAATGTTAGAAATCTAGGACCCAACATCGTCTTAGATAAAGAGTTGCTTGAAACTGTAAACTCGGCAGTTTTTCTGGGCATAACAGTAGATGCCAAACTTCAGTGGGGCCAACATATATCGAGCCTAGCGGGAAGGCTCAGTTCAGCCGCCTACGCCGTCAGGAAAGTAAGACAATACACTGACGTTGATACAGCTCGGTTAGTCTATTTTAGTTATTTTCATAGCGTTATGTCCTACGGTATTCTGCTGTGGGGCAAAGCTGCTGATATTCAAAATATATTTGTCCTTCAAAAACGAGCTGTTCGAGCAATTTACCAGCCAGAGTTTCTCTGAGAGATTTTTTCAAAGATATCGGTATCCTCACAGTGGCATCACAATTAATTTCAATTCATTAAGTTTCTTGCCCGTTCTTCTCCATAGAGATCTACGTTTTGGAATGGGCAACTAGCTTCAACTTTCTGACTAACTGACCGACTCTTTGACAATTCAAAAGTGCCTGTAAATGGTTTAATTGAAATAAATGCTTTGAGTTTGAGTTTGATTTTCGCCAACATATTATATATTAGGCAAAATATACACTTATATACTAAAACTAGTGATATTCACAATGTTAACTCTAGAAATAAGGACAAACTACGTACTCCCTTTCACCGGCTTCATAAGGTTCATAACTCATTTGTTGGGCCTTTTATAACAAGCTACCTTCTTCTTTGCTAGATTTGCGTTTTAATGCGTTCAAAACTAAAGTAAAATCCAACCTCTGTTCAAAGTCATACCATTAGAATAGTATGCCTTTGAACAGAGGTCAACGACTACTTAAATGATAAGAATAGTTGGTCGCTGTGATTAACTCAAGACAATGTTAACATGTTCTTTCTCCAGAATTAGCTTACTTACTGACAGGTTATACATATGAGTTTATATAATTGTTTATAATTTTAGTTTATAAGTAAATTTATTTTATTTTAATTTATTGTTGACATAATCTACTCATAACAATGTTTTTTTTATGAGTTGTATTGCAATATGTGGTTAGCTAGCGAACTCGATATTTTTTTATTTTACGTCGATGGTCCTAGTTTATCAATTATAACTTCTAGTTACAGCTATATGTAAGCGGGCACGACCTTTATGCCTGGAGGCTTTTATTTAAATATTGTTTTCGTTTGGTTACTTTTATTTCTGCTTGAGTATAGTTCTCGATGTTTTTGGTTGGTATATTGGCGTGTGCTAGCTGTCATTATGGCTATTAATTTTATAATTTAAATTATGTTTTGTGTTGCGTAATGTAAATATCATTTTGCATACTATTATATAGAATCATTTTTTTCTAACTGAACAGACAGCTGTGCTGATAGAGAGTTTGTTGCGCCACTTCTTCTTCCCAGCTAAAGCACTAGGAAGTGGTGAAGGGTGGGCGTTTTGGGGGACTGTCTTATGTAATTTTGACGTTCGAAAAGTGTTGATTCTCAGCCTAGTTTGAATAAATGACTTTTGAATTTTGAATTTTATTTTTATTGTTTTTTGTTAGGAATACACAATCTGTTCAACTATCTATTACGGTTCATGAGCCTGCTGAGCGCTGACAGACAGACGGACGGACAACGACGGAGGCTTAGTAATTGGATTCCGTTTGACACCCTTCGGGTTCAGATCGGAACCCTAAAAAGATAGATAAGATAATCTATTTTTATATTCATCAAACACCAAAATTGCGACAAACTTTATCAATTATTTTTAATGTACCGCAAAATTATAAGGGTCATGATCAAGACTTACTTAATTAGCAAAAGAATAAGATTTTAATTTCAAGTAGTATTTAGGTATTCCTACGAAGTCCCAAATTCCCGAGTATCCAGAATAAGAGTGCTTGTGGTTTGCTGAGAGTCTGAGAAATAATAGACCAGAAACAGGTGACAGTTTCAATTCCAAATGGGTGTAGGTAGTACAGAAAAATCCAAAGAAAATCATAACTTAATGTAAAGCTTGTCCACTTTGAAATGACGCGCCCCATTACCGCATTTTACGCACACGGTAACGCGGCAGTGGGGCGCGTCATTTCAAAGTGGACAAGCTATAGTTTGAAATGTATTTTCTAAAATTGAGAACATTGTAAACGCGCGCTTAAGGTAAAAATCTCATTAACCGTAACATAAATGTTGAACCGTAGACACAGGCACTGTGGAGTTCACTTACTCGATCTAGGTCTAGGCCAACCTCTCGTCAGGAAGCAAACATTATCACACAGTCGTGTACATCAGCTGTACAGTGCTAACGTCTCATTTGTTGAACTAGTGAATAAAGTGCCAGCTTCGTTTTAAATACGGTAAATTGTTTTAATAATTTGTAAAGTTTATTTGTCATACATAGACGTATTATACGTCTATGTTGTCATAGAATTCGTTTAGAACTCAATACCTAAAATTGTTATTAATTCGTTTATAATTTTATAGTAGATATTTAACTGACTAACATCAATTAAATATTTACATGCCATTTATTTATTTTATCATTTATGTACACACAGTAAAATACATAGAGATACGACAATTTATGTGTAGATAACATATTTTGTACCTACCAAATTTTATGCAAATACACGATATTGATTTGATTTTGATTACAGTCTTTTGTTTGTACCCGTGAGGTAATCATTATCACTTTGATACAGTCAACTGTTATGTTGATCAGTGGGAACAGGCCTTTATAATCAAATTGTATAAGCTATCAGAATCTAGATGTAGTCTGTATTGAGTAATATATTGACAATATCGCCTTGTATGTGCGTCTAGACATTTATTATTAATATTAAAAAATATTTTTAAAAAGTGTAACGAAAGTTGATTGCGTTATTTTCTAAATATTGGTAAGTGATTTATTCAATATTATAGGATTGTAAGATTAAAATATTATTTAGTTTTGTTGCCAATTATTTCAAGGAAGTGTTTAAAATGCAGTGCATAGTGCATCCTTGAATTATAAATAGCATAATTAATATTATTAGGTATGTACGATAGGTATGTTAATTGAAATGATTATATAGGTAAATTCTATAAGTGCCTTCTGGTACCAAATTAATTTTATTTACTTACTAGCTTTGCTCGCGGCTTCACAGGTCGGAAATTATCCCACCGAAACGTTCTACCGACATAATAATTATTTTTTATCTTAAACCAGGTCATAGTCTACCTGTGTACCAAATTTCATCAATATCCGTTCAGCCGTTAAGGCGTGAAAAGGTTACAAACAAATAAACAAACAAACTCACTTTCACATTTATATTATTATACTAGCTGCGCCCCACGGTTTCACCTGCATAAATCTCGATCCCATGGGAATATCGGAATAAAAAGTATCCTATGTCCTAATGCAGGTATTGGTCTACCCATGTGGCAAATTTCATCGAAATCTGTACAGCCGTTTCAGCGTGAAAGCGTTACAAACAAAAAAACTCATTTTCGCATTTATAATATTATACGAGTAGTTAGGATTGGTGAGAATAGTTATGATTTATTTATCTCAATATGTTTTATTATTTACCGAAATCAATTTGGTAGGTAAGTACCTAAGTATTCCAAAAAAATCACGAGAGGTAACGAACAGTTCAAAAGGAGTCTCGGTTCGAATCTAAAACTATTCGGGCATTCCCGTAGACTTAGCAAAGCCTTTCATGAAAATGTTTGCTCTTCAGGATAACCATGGGTTTCAAAAGAGTCTGGGACTCATCCTGCCCCCGAGTTTGGGACAAATGGGAGGACAATGGAACTACGTGGGTGATTCGCGACCTTCCACCGGAAGATGATGAAGAGGCGATCAAGATACTGGTGGAGAACCTTTGTCCTGATGAAGCTCTGTGTGGTCTTAGTAGTAAGTAGTTTTATCATAGGTCCACTGTTCAACATGGTGATGTGAACATCATGGCTTCAACCCTGTACAATATTATCCGGTAGCTACTGTTCCGTCTTCTTCTTTTTTTGTGGTTACTAACTAACCTGATGTCAGAGTTTTAAAGCCGCCCATGGGCCTCTGGCTTGGCTTCACATGCCGTCGAGAAGTATCTCTCAGGCATGCCGGTTTCCTCACGATGTTTTCCTTCACCGTTTTTGAAGCAAGTGATAATTATAAAATAGACATATGAATCCTAAAAGTGAGAGGTGCGTATCTTGGGTTCGAACTCGAACCTATGACTTGGTAGTCCAATGGATTTATGATCGCAGTTTGAGTTTGCTGTCAGTGATTTGCAGGCCGATTGGTGCTGTCGCTCTTAATTAAGCTCTTAGTAATCTGCTTAGGTGGAAATGGTGGAATACTCCTTACAAACCACCACATTGGTACAATATTCATGTTAAGATTTTTAAAATACCTATCTTACAAGATCTACTTACCTAAATTTTCTTTGAAATCACGACTTTTAGCTCACGACTTAAATTTTCAGACAGTAGGTAGGTAACAGCAAAAATGTGAGTACCTACCTACCTATTTACTAAAAATAATTTACATGACTAGCTACTTTGTTAAGTAAATTATTACCATGGTCGACTACCGTGTAATAATTAGCTCTTACTATTTTAAAGTGTTGTCGTTAAGTGGCAGATTATTTGTTATTTTAATGAGGTTTTTTGTTAAAAGATTGCCTCTTTTTAGGTATGATAAAATCACGGTGAAACAACATAGCCGTAAACATAATATTTTTTAATAATTTTCTTCATTTACACTTCAAAGTCACAAACAACTGTGTAGCCCTGGCTCTTGTACTAGGAGTTCCTGTATCACAAGAGCCCTGGCCTTCAATTTACAGGGAAAATGGTACAGAAGCGCGATAGACAAAAATTAAATAATTAATTACAGTTATGGCATGCATCATAGGAAGGTTTACAAATATAAAAGAGGAAAAAAAATGGAGTTTAAATTAACACTGCGTTCTGTGGAGAGTGAGGCGAATGTGAGTGAGGTGTGTGTTAGTGTGTGTGTAATCGTTAAACGAATGGGTGCAATTGTTGATTTTTTTATTAATCATAGGTAGTCTGGCCAGAAATGTTTTGGCCAACCCACTCGCGATATATTTTTTAACATTACATACTAAATTTGATATAAAATACTTTTCATCCATTTTAAACAGATGGGGGAAGGTCGTTCCTCTGCGGATCTTAGACCATTATCATCTCAGCTGGAAGACGTTTAGGTACTGTGGACATTTATATCCCGTGACTTTCAGTAGGTCGTGGGTCCACTAATAGTTTCATGCTACAAGTTCAAATTAAATTAGCTAATTTAATCAACTCCGCAAACGTGAAGTCTTTTTTTTACTTTATAGTGCTTACATATCGATACTCATTACGTGCACGGAGTTTTGCTAGCTGATAACTTGATCTTAATATCTTGATTTATCACTAGACTCCACGAACCAATTAATATCTTCCAGACCTCATTGAAGACCCTTTAAGCGTGCAGAGTATGGTAGACTTCTGGAGAGGCTACCTGTCACAGAGGATGTCACTAGCCTGTTACGCAGAAAAGGACGGCAAGAGTAAACTAATAGCGTTGAACGTGTGTCTGGTGATATGTGAGGGAGAAAAGGCTGATGATGTGGTAAGCGTTTCATATATTTATTTTAATTACTTTAGCCTTTTTTGACGCGGCACTTGGTATGCCAAATAGACTTTCAGTCAACTTTTTCTTTCAAACACTTCTTTCTTTCTTATTTTTCTTGTGGTTAGTGATTAAGCTGATATCAAAGTTTTTATGCCGGTCATCGGCCTCTGACTTGGCTTCACATTCCGTCAATAAATTACACGTCGAACACTAAAATCTCAGGACAAAGGCTCTTCCAATTGAATGATGCTAAGATATAGGTATCACCGAGAACTTCATTCATTTATACTCTTTCAGATCGAAGGCGAACGTTGGAAGAACGTGTACGGAGCTTTAAAAGTGGCAGAAGAGAAAGTGGACGCCTTCAAATACTTGGGAGTGGAGAAGATCCTGTATGCTCTCGGTCTGGTGGTGACAAGAGACTATCGGGGAGCGAAACTTGGATCACGGATACTGGCAGCGAGGTAAGCTAGTACCTATTTATATTTTCGTAATTATCACAGGCAACTGCTTGTTCGTTGGTCAAGTGATCGGTCGGTAGCATTATGTTGAGATCAAATCCTGGGGCGGCAGTCTCGACACCGGTAGCGATCGCTATACGACCGAATACGGTCGCAGTCTTAATAGCGTCCCTAAACGGTCAAAATTCTCGAAAAAATCCCGTGCTTGTGAAGAACGTCGCGCGAGTCTAGGGACGCCATTCCGACTTTGCGACCGAATTCGTTTGTATAGCGATCGCTATTTATGTCGAGACTGCCGCCCCTGGGTACGTCCCAAAGATCGGGCAAAGCGTTTTATCGGTAATGAATTTGCTGAAACTGTGCGGAGTTTGGGCTTGTGATCGGTCAATGGTAATAAATAGGCTTGCCTTCTACTTATTACATATGAGTAAAAATTGGCGAACTCGTTGGATGCAGTTTTATCCATTCGGAGAATATATGCGTTCTGTTATATTTTCTCAGGCGTAGACTATCGCAGTTCATGGCTTTGTACTTAACTTCCATTGAATCTATTTTCGTACACTCTCATATAATATTATGGTTACTTTATCTGATAATGCAGACTATTGGCAGATAAGCTAGTAGCTACCATAATATTATATGTTTATCAGAACAAAATAAAGAAGCCTTTATTCGCTTACCAAATACAATACGGTTTTAACTTTATAAATTTAGTTTTTAAATCTAGTTCAATAAAATAACTTAATTTGATTAGGTAAGTATACACACTCTTCAGCAACTAGTTTGTTGGACAGGTTGTCCTTCGACATAGGGCTCCCCTAGTTCCTTCCACCTCTGTCACGAGCTAATCTTCTCCATCCTTTTGGTAAGTCAGCTTCCCACCTTTTGATTTCACGTTTATCAGAAGAACTACACGTGTACAAAAATCCTCAAAACTAAACAAAAGTACATAGAAAATACACGCTCATCGGGGTAACAACGCGCGAGCGCCTTTAATTATGTCCTAGCAGTAAGGGCGATTTTCGTAGTGATGTAAGTGCGCGTAAATGGCCGTATTTAGACATGCACTTCAGTAGCTAGGTACACAACAGAAAAAAAAATGATAATAAGGCCGAGCCTTTTTTAAAACTGATCTTCGCGCGAATACGCGATCGTCGCGTTCGCTTCGGTGAACAAGAACGCGCGGTCGCGCCGCCCTATGTTGGCGCGACCGTTTTCCGTTATTATCATTTTATATTCCTTTTTTTCGTTAAAAAAACGTTGCCCCACACTAAGAATTTCTCCTGTATTGTGAGTGCGTTTACAAACATTTAAACTCACATACACAAACAGCCAGACCCGGAACAACTACATGTAGGTGCACGCGACGATCGTGTGATCGAGGTCGCGGGGTTATCCTCCATAAGAACAAAATAATCTTTACGATTGTCGACTTTGTGATTACAAACCAAAAATAAACCGGTCGATGACAGAAAACAAAGAGATAACAAAGTCACATGCATTCTCGTCATTTTCATTATACTTATCACACCTGCAATTGATAAACCGTGCACATGGCAACGTATAAATATTAAATTAGCCTTGTACACGCGTCAATTGTCGTATTAATTTTAAGGCCCGCTTGCAATTTTTGAGAGCAGTGGTAGCCCAGTGATAACGGCCCCGACTTACCAGTTGTAGGTCGGGAGTTCGTACCCTGACAGGCGTTTTACTTTGTGTAAATTATTTAATCACCACTGCTCTCAAAACGGTGAGGAAATAGTGAGGAACCCGCCATGCCCTAGAACCAAAAAATCTAAAACATGTGACATCTACCAACCCGCACTGGGTCCGCGTGGTGGATTACGGCCCATCCCCTCTCACAGAGAGGAGGTCTGTGTCCCAGCAGTGGCAACATTATAGGCTGATAATGCTTAAACCACAAGCTACTTAATAGATACTAACGTATAGCGGTAAACTTGTTTAAACATCGTTCTGTTTCTGTCAATCGTTTGAAGATGACAGAGAGAGAATAATGTTTTAATTTTTACCGTTAAACGCATTTGGATTGTGGCGCAAGCGCGCCTAGGGGCACCGGTCAGGCCTCACAGTTTGACAATTCACGCGCGGTTTACGTCACTTAAAACATTTTTCTGAATTTTTCGGTGTTACCTGTAATTTTTTGATTATTTTTGGTCTAATTGACGAAAATATCCGTAAGACCATAGGTTAAAACAGCCCACAGACGATAAAAGCCATTAAATAGCAGTAAAAATAGTGCGTAAATACCGCGTGATTAGACCGTCACGTATTGGTTACGGTAGGTTAAATCACTATTTTACCGCTTTACTTATTGTACAGCTTTCTTCGTTTGAAGAACTGTCAAGATAAAACTGGTTTGCTTTACACCATGTACTACTACCAATTGAACCACGTCCTTATTCGAGTGCTCGCATGATAGCAAGGTACCTATTAACTGTCTTTAGTAAACCCATTCAATAAAATAAATCGATTGTTTCCTTTTTGAACGTGGTTCAGCCTTTGAGATTATTAAATTTGACCTCTGCACCCTAATAACACAGTTTCAATCACAATCCAAGGGTTTTGAAGGATATTTCTAATCCATTGCTTCATAGGTTAAGAGCAATTCCCCACTGTATGCGTCTGCGCATGCTCCTTTGCTAAACAGATTTTCATTCGATCAATAGTTAATAGGTACCCAATTCATAATTATAATAGAGTTAATTATACTTAATAATTATAATGCAGTCAATGAAGATCACTGGTTAAGGCTAGCAGCTGGTTTGACGCAATTTACCTAACATTTAGGTACCTACGTCACCGATGTACAGCATATTCAGAATGGCGATAAGGTTATCACATTAAATAATACTTACAGCCGTTAATATAAGTTGATATAATAGATAGTATACCTAGTTAAGTCTGTTAAAATAATCAAAAAAGCATTTTATCGAACAATATCGAATAATTATGTTGGTAGCAATTTTTCACGAATGTCAGCCTTGATAATATTAGCTTACTGACCTATAAAATATTCTGTTTTTAATTTATTTAATATTAGGCTATATGGCGACTATACCTTTGACTCTCTTTCAACTTGCGAAGACGCGGCGCGCGATAAAAGCAGCAAATTAAACTATAGCACAAATAAATCACGTTCTCGAAAACGGCTCTAACGATTTCGATGAAAGTTGCATTATTACGGGGGCAAAAAATATATCTAGCTAGGTCTTCTAGGTTGAAATTGGTTTTCTCTATTTCCACCCGAGCAGAACTCGGTTGTCCAGGTACTAGGTACTTTACTAAAGTGCTACAATACAAGGATCATTCAAATTTGGCGCTTGAATTACATCGACAGAGGCGTTGTGAGCAGCGAAACATTTGTGAAATTGTATTGAAAAAAACAAATGACGGCGTTAGTTTTGATTTTGGCCACAAGCCAAAAGATCCTTGTACTTACAAATGTAATTTATTTATTGTAATTTATTTTCGAAAAATTTGGACTAAGTAATGAAGAGTAAGTTATATTGATTTGAACCGCCGGATATTGTTACTGAGGCACCAGATAACCACTATTTGCCATATTATGGTTAAGAATTGCTCAAAATCATACTCAAAATAACTAACCAACCAAAACCAACCTTTAGTATTTTCCATGAATTGTGTGCACATCAAAATCATTTTCAAAATAACTGAGCAACCATACAGCCTCTAATAGCGTGCGGCATCTCAATCAATTATATCATAATAACTAACGAACCATAACCAACCTCTAGACATTTGCTCTTCACTTAGCGTACAGTACGATACAACTTAGATGTCGCATCAATTTAAGAATTTTCATTCATTCATTTCAATTTAACTTATGTATTTGGTTATTTGATATACCAAGTTATTGCGTTTTTGTAAAGATCATTTTCACCAAAAGCAGTTATATAGATTGGTGATTTTGAAGGCGCACTCAGTTCGGATGGTGATCGGTTTTACGAATTTTGCCGATGCTACATCTAAGTTGTGTCGTACTGTACCTCCTACCTACTCGTCAAAATTTTCGAGTAACTTAGGTGATACAAAATATACCCAATCTCTATTGAAATTAAGTTAATTTTGTATTGAATATTTGCGGAAATACGCCAAGTGAAGATGTACGCACATCAAAATCTATTTCAAAATAACTGAACCACCAAACTATTTACAGGAAACCCCTCAGCCTCCACAACGGCATTAAAGCTACATCCACAGTCTTCACCGGCCCCGCTTCGCAGATCAGTGCAGCTCGAGCCGGCTTCACGACCATCGCTACTATTACCTTAAAGGAACTGGCAGAGTCCGGCCTTAACTATCCTGAAGATGAGACTAGAGCCATAAAAGTTATGGTGAAGAAGTTTGAATGATGGCTGAGGAAGAAGAATAAAGGCGACTAATTACCATATACTTACTTAACTTTTATTTTAATTCTTTTTCTAAAAAGAATTGCAGGCAAAGGAATACCTTATAACATCAGCTATTTGCTAGCGAAAGTCCCGTCAAAATTGGTTAGGCCGTTTCGGTGATTAGCCGGAAAAACAGACAGACAACAAAAAAAAAAAGTGTTTTTTTGCTATAAGTACCGTATATACTTCCATTATGCATTCAGTAAAAAGCTGTTCTTTTGGCATTACTTGTATAGATAAGAGAACGGTGAAAGTATTATTTTAGGCGGTCAGAGATCAGTCAATGCATATGAACAACTGTTTGATATAGAAGCATTTCAAAATCTACTAATATTCTATCTAAAAATCTCAACTGATCTATAGAAATATCTTTTTACAACCAAAGTGGAGATATTTGCAAAACCAGCCATGCAACCAGTTTATATTTTATTTATAATCTGAGAATATCGGCACTTAGAATTTTCAACACATAGCACGAATTATTTTTTAGTTTTAATAGCTAATAATATAATTATGTAAATAGATAATGCTGGGATAACGCTAAGTTGAAAGGTATAAATATAATAATTAATATTTAATGTAGGTGTTATTTTTTTTTATAGGAAAAAGATAGCTTTTCAAAGCATTGTCAGTATGAGTAAACTCCGACCGCCGCCGGCGCCGAGACAAAGCGTTCCTGAAACCCCTCAGTTGGACACAATAAGGAACAAATAAAGCATAAATTCGTAAAACATGTAGGGGTTTATTTATAAGCGTTGCTTAAAGTTAAGTAATGATTAGCGACTGTTTAACCATACATTTTTGACGTTTGAACGTCACTTAACTTTAAGCAACGTTTTTATATAAACCCCATACTCTTTTGTACTCAACTGACAGGTGTCATGATCGCATTCTCTCGGTAGCCGGAATATAGAATAAGTCGAACTGACTTATTCTATTTATACTCTGTTCTTGTTTACGATGATTAATATAAGTTATCTTGTCACTCTGTTTCGATTCGGCATTAAATTCTAATAATAAATTATTAGTTTTAATTAGGGATGCAACGATACGGCTATTACGATACCAATACGAATGACGAATACATCGTAATGGCCAAATACGATAACGAATTACGATACGAATGCATTACGATATTTGTTTAATACCATTTTGATGAATTTATTGGAAGCTTTGTTGTATGTTATTATTGTAAGACTAAGTAAAGTAAAGGTATAAAAAAAGTTATGCATTTTTAATCAATATATTTATTAATTTTATCAATTTTCATCATTACCTTATATTTTAATTTTTTAAATTGTTACTATTTGTTACATTTACTGACTATTATTTAATTTTAATTGTAGTCGTAATTTATTACTGGCAAATTCTTATTCAGAAAACACAACATTTGTAAGTTTTTTCCCTTAAGTCGGTTTCTCTCATCACTGTGTATCAGTCCTGCTGTGGAGAATAGTCTTTCAGATGGCACCGTTGCAGGTTTAAGGGATAAATATTTCAATGCTATCCTTTTCAAATTTGGATACTCTGAAGCTTTATTATTGCCAATAGTCAGCAACACTAGCGTCCATATCTAAATTAGTAGTTTTCAAATAGTTTTTTAACTTAAAACTGTCAATGCCAAAAGTGACGGATGCGAAGCGTTCAGAAATTGACGCGTTATGCGTTTCGTTTCACCCGAAACAGTAAAAATTTAAAATTTTTGAAATAAATGTATCGTAAAAATAGCGTATCGTAATATTTACGATAACGAATGATCGTAAAGGTTTACGATAATCGCCGATATACGATTATCGTATCGGTATCGTTGCATCCCTAGTTTTAATCTTACATTTAGATATTTTCAAATATGTATAGCTTAACATAATGCTTATTTTATTAGTAATATATACTTTAGGAAACATGGTATACGAATAGTGTTGTAGCTGAAAAGTAAAAAAAAAAATATGAAGTTGTTTGATCGTTTTATAATGGATGATAAATATTTTTTTCAATGATTTCTATTTTTATTAACCTTAGTTTCTAGTAAAATCTTGTTCGGTATCCCTCTAAGTTTTTTGAAAAGCTAAAATAAAAACAAGAACATAATATTTATAATATTCTTTAATAATTATTGTCACAAAATAATGCAGCTATAACTAATAATATACAATAACACACTTCAGTCAACATTAACATAAATAATTAATTCTTCTTAATTCAGTTACAACTTTAAGCGTGACGCAATTATTTATACAATTATAATCGCATGAATTATAGTTTTAACGAGACCGCTGTACCGCGCCTTAGGAATGCGCGGCGAGGCGGACGGTAGGACGCCGTGAGCGTTGACTAATGAGCGTCCTGCACTGCGTCCCCGTGAGACGCGCACACACCTAAGGCGCGGTACAGCGGTGAGGTCAAACTATAATCGATAAAACTAAACAATTAAATCGAATATTCATCAGCTATGCATTTTTTTTTCTTATAAAATAATTGTCCATGTTGAACTTCCACATAATAAAATAGCGCATCTGGTATCGACATAACTTTTGGTTTAATTTTTATATAAAAGTTGAAAACGAGTAATCCTTAGGCGTTTTTTTTTCGAATTTTTGTCGACTCTGCTTTGTATATTTTCACTCGATTTTAAACTCTAAAGTAGTTACATTCAATGTCATTATTGGGGCAAGCCTCTGATTTCGGCGGACAGACTGGAATTTTGCTAGATGCAGTCATGCTCCGTCTCTGTCTTGTATAAAGATTTTAGACTCTGACTACATACACTTAAGGTCTAAAATCGGAAACAGTGTTCCTCTGAATTTGTCTCGCAGACTGGAATTTTCTTTGACATTGTTACGTAACGAATTTAAACGTTGTTTTCTTAAATTTAAGGTCTGAAATCCGGTAAGCAATGTTCCTCAGGTTTCGGTGGAGGGTCATCAGTGAGGTATGAACTTAATAAGACAGGAGCACATACTGGTATTCTCTTAGATATAAGCCAAGCGCTGTCTCTGTCTGATAATGGGTAGCGTTTGTCTGCGAAACATACTGTTATGTTATCGTTCGAGTATGGCGGCCTGAAATATAATAAAAATATATAAATAAGGTATATAACTTAATACGCGTCATCATTATAGCAGCTACGACAATTTTAGGAGAGAGAGAGATATGGTGTTAGAAACTCATCTAGCGCTTTTTTAGCGTATTAAAAGAGAAATTAAGGATTTCTGCTATTATCAAAAAAGGGTTTGTCTCGCGATACTGGAATTTAAATTTTTTTTGTTGCGATTCGGGTATAAATTTATATCGACACAATTTTGTCAAGTAGCTACAAATTGATAAATATTTTGGTTTTGAGAGATACAAAGCAAGAAAAAAATTATTGTTATTCATTCCAGCTTTGCGGGCCGCCTTTATAACCGTCGATGTTCAAGACGAGCTGTAGGATTTTAGCAATAAATGAATTAAGAACTCACTCGTCTTCCGGCGCCTCCCCGCCGCCCGCAGTGACCAGCCGCGCCAGCAGGCGCCTGCGCGGCGGCGGCACGTGCAGCAGCGCCACCACGCCCGCCAGCGCGCCCGCCGCCCCGCGCGCGCGCGCCGCCCGCCAGCGGTGCGCGGCGCGCGCCAGCATACGCTCGGCGCCCGCCAGGGGGGGGAGACACGCGGCTAGCGGGTTTCCCCATTCGTATTCCTCTTCCTGTAATAGGAAAAATAAAGAGGGGACTATCAACATCAAGCTACGCTACGCAAGGTGTGCTACGAGTCAGCACGTAACGCGTCAGTGTGACATGCGCGAGTGACATAAAGAATAACGAATACGTTGGCACGCGATGGGAAGAGAAAACACGTATCCCGTGACCCTTGCAGTGTTTTAAACAAAGCTTTGACTCGTTATATATATTTTATTATTCTAAACGGGCCAGCTCTTGGCCTACATCTCATCTAATAATAAGTGATGATCAGGTTAAAGGTGGAAGCGAGCTTCACCCGGAATCCTCAACCACAGAGGAACTAGCTATCTTACCTCTAACTGCCGAAACACACACAGACATAACAACAAACCTAAATAAAATGGTGATAGCTAACCAAGCGGACTTAGAACAAGCCATACCACTAACCAAACCGATCAGAAAATTTTGCCCCCATTGAGGATCGAACCCGAAATCTGTAGGTCTATGACAGGTGGTCTAACTACTAAACCAGAGACGGTTATAATATATGAGAAGCGAATTAAATAAATATTAAATCGCAATTCACACAGCACAACCAAATATAGCTTAATTTTAATTAGTCACCATAAATGTATGAATTGTAAACTTGATACCTTGATAGTAAGTACCTCTCAAGTCTGTATGTTGACATTATTTCTAACTTAAAATTACACAGTACAATAAAACTTGCCAGTGGACACCATATACGTCATAAATCAATGTCAATGACATGGTACATGAGTTGGTTTCCCTACTGGCCTCCCCTCTCACAGAGAATAGATCTATTTCCCAACAGTGAGAACATTATAAGCCGATTATGCTACTTACCGGCAGAAAACTCCCCGCAGCTCGACTCTTAGCGATATAAACAGGGTGTAAGACCCATCTACCAGCCGCTATAGAGCCCAACATCTTCTCACTTCGCCCGGGCGCCGCGCATAGTAGATGGGTAACCTCGGGGTCCAACTCGGCCCCTTCAAATACTTCGCCGCCGAGGTGGGATATCATTGAGATTATTTCGTCGCGGTTCTGTAAAGGCAAATTCAAATAGGTATGAATAATTCGAATGAACAAATTAACATCAAGTGTTCATTCGCTACAGTTGTTATTTCCACGTAAAAAGATAGCCAAGGGCTACACAGACATCGCGAAAGCCTTTTCGCGATGTCTGTGCACATTATGTCCAAAAACTGTCGCACTGAGCAAACGCGTCTGTCACCTATTCGCAAACGGCGCAAGCGGCTTAGGCGCTTCGTACACAAGGCTATGCAAATCTTCGATGATAATGTTGTAAACGTATACTGGTAGCTCACGGTCCGTACACACGACATTGAATCGCAAGACGCGAGTTGTCTATTCTGCCACTGCAGGCGTAGCGGCTACAAGGGATGGCGATTCTTTACGAAAAAGATCGATTTTTAAATCGATTCAAATCGTAACCTAATAAATCGATTCACAAAAAAATCGAGGTCCAAAAGATCGATTCCTTAAAAATCGATTTTTTTCTAAGTTTGCATTTACAATGTAAATATAAATCCATTTTTATGAAAAACAAGAAAAATAACAAAATAAATGATCTCTTATCAGTAAAATCACGGAATTTTTTAGTTCAGGGAATTCGATAATGACAATTATAGAAAATTATTTTTTAATAAATTATTTTTATTACCATGTTAAAGTATCAGATCAGGTTTAAAAGAAGACATTTATTTTCTAAATGTATTTGTTACATTAAAAAGTGAAGAAAATAGATAATTCAGCTTATAGTTCCACTTCCCAATGTTTAATATCTAAGCTTTTTAAAAACAACAGCCTGCCAAGTCTACTGGGATCCAAACGGTTCCGCTCATCACTTGCGATGTTGCCGGCAATGGAAAAAAGACGCTCACAAGGAACAGATGATCCCACGATACTCATATATATAATTGCTATTGAGTGAATGTGGTGATAAATAGAGCTTTTTTGTTCTTGCCAGAAAAGTATAGGATCATACTTCAGGTGCACAACTGCCTGTGAAAAATAGTGTTTAAATTCTTCGTTTAAGCCCTGACTTTCCAGTGCAAGTGCATTACATGTAGAGAGTTGCTTTTTCACAAGCAACTTATGAAAATCCCAAATTCCTTTTTTCATATCAGTCCCTTCTATTGCATCATATATAATATAATAATAATAAGTATTAAAATAGATGAAATCAAAATAAGTGTAAAGTTAACTGAGTTACGAATTATCGCAAAAATATGGTCCCTGATTCTTTATTGGTTGAAAAATTAAAGCGCGTAATTTAAATTCCTAATTGGAAATAATTTTATGGTTTTTACCAAAACTGAAAAAATCGAATGTCGATTTTCAAGGGTGAAGAATCGATTCACTGAATCGATTCAGATCTACATATCGATTTAAAAAATCGATTTTTTTGCCTCGAAAAATCGATTCTTCGATTAATCGATCTCAAATCGCCATCCCTATAATAGTGAGAGCTAGCTAAATTCGTGAGAGCCGTGCCACGGCTCTCACGAATTTAATTTACTAAATACTCCGCCATCTTGAAAATTGCAGCGACGTTTGTAGCGACGATCTCGGGCGGCTGGTAGCGCGCGACTACGCGCGATACGAATCCCAATGGAACACTAGCGCGACTCCTTTAAAAAAATATTATCTCGTGCCTGAATAGGAATTATGAATAAGGGCTAGTAAGGGCCCTCGGTAAGTGTGTCGAGAATTTTCTAATAACTTTTATAAAGTTTCATATGGCCGCTTTTCTTTAGATCGAATTTTATTGCTTCGTGTCTGAAGCAATAAAATTCGATCTTAAAAAAAGCGGCCACGTTCCTCTAGATCGTATTTTGTTGCTTCGTGTCACAATATGAAACTTTATAAAAGGTATTAGAGAATTCTAGAGACACTTAGTGAGGGTCCTGAATAGCCGTTTCATAATTCCTTTTCAGCCACAAGATAATATTTTTTAAAGGAGTCGCGCTAGTGGTCCGTTGGGCGCCCTCTTAAGTGAAGCGATTGATCTTGCGTTGTCTGAAGCCGCTTTAAAATGGGCACCGTCTATCTTTGAAATTAAATACAGACAATCTACTATTTAAAATACGATAATAAATCAAACAAAAACAAATTCCCAAATAAATCAGACAAATTTTGACGGGATGTTTCCGTAATTTTTTGATAAATTGTGGTGTTGTTACAAACGCAAGGGACTGTCGCCTAAAGGAATTGTTTTTATTCGTGAGCACTGAATAAATATTATGTGAATAAGTAATATGAAGTATAATAAAAATAAATAAGTAGTAAGAGACTCACATCAACATTAGAAGACAGCATGAACCTCTTGACTTGTATTTCCAAGGACATCTCAGGTTCGGGCTCGGCCGCTTGCTGCGCGGGCGTCGTGTCGTCCCAACCGACTGTGTTTGGCTGGGATTCTGGCGCAGGTTCTGAATCTGGGGCTAGAAAAATGGATTATAAAAATAATAAAGAGCACATGACACAATAATAGAAAGAAAGAAAAATAGGTTTATTCGTCACAGAAACACGTACATACAAAAAACAACAATATAAACATATAAACAACAAAATATATTCGGCAGCTGCACGTCATGACTGTGACAAGAAGGCTTCCACTCAGCGTGATGCTGTGCTATGAGGGACCCACAGAACAGCGCTGATTTTCAGTGGTCACCCGAAAAATACGTACGGACATCAGTAAATAAATATGAATAAATCCAGTGTGTAAATATTGATTAAATCCAGTGTCTTGTCTCGCTCCCACCCTCACCGTAATAATCAAAGAGATATTCTAATACTATGTAAACGCGCAACTGAAGTTTCAATGTGCATTTAGCGCACTCAAATTTTGCGGACGTTATTAGAGCTGGTCACAGTGGAATTACAAAACTAACCGGCGGAAAAAATACAGGGGATCCCAACTAAATCTAAGATCTCACTCTTACAATATATCAATATAATTCATAATTTTTTTATAATTTTATTTAATATTATAAATACGAAAGTGAGTTTGTTTATTTGGTTCGCTTTCACGCTAAAACGGCTGAACGGATTTGGACGAAATTTGGCACATGGGTAGACCATGACCTGGGTAAGGACGTAGGATACTTTTTATCTCGATAGTATGTACTATCGAAGAAATTAATATCTAAGCAATTTGAAAACAAAATCCCGTGAGCACGATGACCACATCTGTTACCGCTCGGTTCTATAGCGGCTGAGCGCTGCAAGCAGAAATTGTCCTTACGGTGTATAGATATGAAATTCTTCGATGGTACCTGTGGGATAATCTCCTCCACGCGGGCGAAACTGCGGACAAAAGCTAATAATATATAATAACAGCCTATTTCTCAACAAAAAACATGAAACATTATACACTTACGAGGCACAGGAACTGAAGGTACCGAGTCCCTGTTCCGTCGAGCGCGCTGTGAGCTAAGTCTTCCTGTCAGCGCTGCATTCAGCCGCTGCAGTTGCGCGTCTACGGCTGCGGGGATGGATGCTGATGATACGCTTTTAGGAGTGTCTTCTGTTCCTGCGGTGCTGATGCCTCCTGGACTCTATACGAGAATAAAATAACTCATAAAAATTAAGTATTGTTTGAGGAATCGCGGGAGACTGATCATTCGCATTACATAAAGTAACATCACACCAGTATTTTCAAGGGCAGAGGTGAACAATGCACCCACATTTCGCCAGTTATGTTTAAGACCCATGTTATAGGGTGCGAGCCTATTGCCGTCAATTGGGCACAAATCCAGACTCTGAGCTGCTACTGAGATATTGCTTTGTCCAACGTATACCCAGGACCTTGCTTTGCCCAACTTATGGAAAGTATACCCAGGACCAGGACGCTCTGCAGTATGTGGTAACCAAAACATCTCCATGCTACGGATCCCGAGTTCGAAGAATATCCTTTTGTTCAATAATAAGCTTTTTTTTTAGCCTTTCTGTCCCACTCTTGTGCAAAGGCCTCCCTTCACTCCTTCCATGTTTCGCGAGCCCACGCGTCCTCCTTCCAGTTGGGACGGAACCTTTCTATTTCGTCCCGCCATCTCCTACGTGGCCTGTCGCGACCCCGGCTTACTGTCTCAGGGCAATAGTTTCTGTGCTATTTGTATAGCAGACAGTAAGTATGCCTGCCAAACTGTGGGAACAAGCCCACAGTTTATCAGACAGTCCCGTTTAAGTTGGGCAAACATTACAAAATAATAATTGTATAATTCTTACCTGTTCTGGTGTAAACTTGGCGACTTTAGCAGGTGGAGTCTCACATTGTTCCTTCAAATTAAATATTAGAAATGTTATACTGGCACTGCACTTGACGTATTAGTGCAAATATTCACGGTATTTTGCTAATACAAAATCAACTTTATTCCAATAACCATAAATGATAAATGATTTTATTTCTGTAAGTAGGTTTGTTTTTACTTTTAGACGACAATCTTTTTTTTTTTACTGGATGAGGTTGGCGTTTCCTATCTGACTACTCTGAGAAGAAAGGCCAAAACAAACTCAGAGGTTAGTCCTTTTTGAAGAGAAATATATCATAGCATAGCTTAGGGTATACTTTGTATAACCTAAATAACGCAAATGTTTAAACAAAAAAAATACATACAGTCGAACATATAACCTCCTTTTTTTGAAGTCGGTTAAAAATAAATAAGTACGCATTAAACATGAAAAATTGAAGAAGGTGCATTCCACGAACGCGCGTCAATCATTCCGAAATATACCTTATTACAATGACATAAGAGTCACAAGACACGCGTTCGTAAATTACATTTTCTTTACCTGTAGCTGTAGTTTTCTGGGCGCAACACTGTGTTCAGAAGGTGGAGTTGCTGCATCACCGTTGAACTGTGCGAGGAATCTGTTGCGGATCTCTGATAATGGCTGTAAGAAATACAAAGTTTAATACTGGTGAACGTATCTTATACGGAAGATAATTTATAATTATTTATTTATTTAAAAACTTTTTTAATAAATATTAAGTGACGAAAAAAAAACAGAAATGACAAACGACAAATAAAAAATAACCCTTTAGTGTAACTAAGCTTCTAAACTAATATAAGTAACAAATTTCGAGGAGGCGCCAAACACACATTCAGTTTATTTTTCGCATTTGAGTTACCATTTTTTTATGGTATTTCTCAAGTAAGGAATTTCCTCAAAAGTCTTCCGTCTTCATCGTCAGACCTTCGATGACAGTCATACCCTAACCAGATCTAAAGTTCTCATAGAGGTGAATGAAATAAGCCCAAACACGATGCAGCTGCTGTAAACTGCTGAGGAGTTCTCGCGACTGTCTTCCGTCTCCATCATCAGATCAACTCCATGTATTTATTATGTGGTTGTGTCGACAGAACCACATTAGGTACGCGAAATTAAAATTTTGTAGGTTAAAAAAAGCACAGCCACATCACATACATTAACTAAACTTATTCCAAAAATAAATCTTAATAACTAAAGGACTATAGTACCTATATGACAATTAAGGCGTACATAGCGTCCATAATTTGTTTTTTTTTTCTTTACTGTATTTTAATAATGTGTTTGTCTTTGTCTTTGTCTTTAACTAATGTAATTGGCCTTGGCCGTTTTATGTTAAAGAAAAAATAAATAAATAAATAAAATAAATAAATAAAATGAATAAATAAAATAAATAATTAAAATAAATAAATAAAATAAATAAAATAAAAAAATAAAATAAATAATTAAAATAAATAAATAAAATAAATAAATAAAATAACAATATCTTAATAAATCTAAAACTAAACATTAGAATAACTTACTACGCATCTCTTCAATTTTGTCTGCTATGCAAATAAAACGTTGTATTTACTAGATATTAATAACGTTTTCACGGGGTCATCAAATATCATAACTTAAATAAACTCGAGACTTGAATACTCAAGTCATAGCCTAACAGCTAGCTGGCTTAAGGGGAGTGCGCTAAGGTAGCCCGCGAAATTCTGTTCTTACGTTTTCTGCAATTTGCAGGTCAGTGACAAGTTGTATGTTAATTAAAATATGATTCGCGACCGTAACAAATATGGCTTTACAGAATTATAATCATTAGAATCAGCAATACAACTCCCTCAAAATGTCATAATTTCATGAGTCATTTAATAGAGTAATATGTTCTTAGAGAGTTGTATTGATGATTTTTATGATTATAATTTTATTAATAAATGTTTAATACAGCCGCGAATCATATTTAGATTAACTGAATCAACATACAACCTGATACTGACCTGCTAACAAAAAATGTGATAAAATTAGAATTTCGCGGGCTACCCTTTTTTCTTTCTTTTTTTTTGGTTGGGAAATTATCAAATAACTTCTCCCGCTCTGGGTGGAACGGAAGGGCGTGTCAGACTCTTACTGATTAAAACCCACCCGTGTTTCTTCCGTTGCCTGTACGTTGCCAGCTACGGCAACCCGTTCCGGGCTACCCTGAGGCTTTCGCCTTAAAAACTCCGAAAGACTGCTCTTCGAAATCTCACACTTATATATATGTTTGACAGAACGTTACACCAGACCTGTAGCAATGTTAGACAATGCCCCAAAAACTCCTTTGGGGAATTTCCAGGTGTTTCGCCTGCTAATTTAAGTCCCAAGTAATTGGAGGCAAACCAATGAAAAGTCTCGTTGGATCTAGGAAAATGATCCCTATGCTTAAAATCTAACTCACCGTATGCTTATCCCGTATAACCGGCTCGGGCTGTTTGCTGGGCAGACCGTCCACGAACTTCCACAGTCTCTTCCGGGCGTCCGGCGACATCCTGCCGGAACCGGGCCGTAACGCCGCGCCGAATGCACTGTCCGGCGTCGATGGGTTCTTGTCAACTGCGGATGAGTAAGGGGCAATAGCATTAGTCAACTGCTGGTCAACATAATAATGCCCAAGAGGCTGAGTTTTTCGTAAAAAAAAATAATCTGATGTAAATTTTATTTCATGAATAAATGATATCTGGCGTTGGGAAATGTGTCCTAAGACCACCACATAACATAACATAACATAACATCACGCCTTGTTTCCCCAAATGCTAACAGTTACAGACGGTAACAGGTACAGACGGTAACAGGTACAGACGGTAACAGGTACAGACGGTAACAGGTACAGACGGTAACAGGTACAGACGGTAACAGGTACAGACGGTAACAGGTACAGACGGTAACAGGTACAGACGGTAACAGGTACAGACGGTAACAGGTACAGACGGTAACAGGTACAGACGGTAACAGGTACAGACGGTAACAGGTACAGACGCCAGCAGGTCGACCTACCCGAAATTGTCAAATTTTCTCAATCAACTTTGAACCTTATACTTTAGTGTTACAGTTGAAAATCAATTAAAGAAATTTGACAGAATGTAGTAGGTTGATGTGCTGGCCACGTTTCATCAGTTATGTTTGTGGCGGCATCCATATCGCCACATGCGACCTACGCATCAAATACCTGAGGGGCAATTCCCGTAATTTTTGAGAACGTTCGCATTCTAATCTCATTCGTAATCTGTCAAAAATACAATCAATTTACCAACATTTTTGACAAGTTTGACAGATTGTGACTTGAATGTGAACGTTTTTTAAGTACGAGAATAGGCTTTCTGGGGCCTTATTATGAAGTATTAATGCCATCATTATTACACTGCGAAAAAAGGAAGGTGCTAGCGGCTTTGTATAGCTCCGTCTCTCACTCAAACTGGAATAATGGTGGCATTAATACGGCCCCTGACGTCACAAAAAATCCTGACGTTACAAAAATCCTGCATCGTGCAATCAGAGTTTACCGCGCGAACAGCAAATATACATAAATAAACTTCCTTGACATCAATTATACATCATTTAAAAAAACGCCTTTCTCTGAGCGGAGGCCTGTGTCCCAGAAGTGAAAAATAATAGGTTGATTATGCTTCTGCTAAGATATAAGATTTTATATTATATAATATAAACATCTTGAAAATACGAAATATCAATGAATAAAAAGTACACTCACAAGGGTCGGTGGGTGTGCGGATGGGGTCGGACGGCATCTCCCCGCGCCGCACGGCCTGCAGGCGGCGCCGCGTCGTGGGGCTGAGCGCGGCCAGGTTAGGGCTCGACAGCGCGTCTTCTACTGTTGGGGTTCTTACTGCGCTTTCCCCACCTGTACAGTAGCGTTCATAAGTCCATAAGCATCTCACAAAGGAATAGACTGACGCTTCGGTTTGACTTACGACCTTCTTCGATAAATTGTTACAATACTATAGAAACGCACACACACACACTTTGTCTGCAACTCATTATAGTTCATAATTTTTACCAATAAAGTATACGGCACGCTAGCTTAGTGATTAACGAGCTTTGGTAACTGTGATTATGGCGAGCCGAGGTTTCGAATCTCACCTGGCGATTTGTTTGTATTTTTTTTAATAATGACTTTTTATAGTTCTTGTTTCTTTTTATTATTGAATAGTAGTAGTTCGCCAGTCATTAGTTTTTTGTTTCATTCGTCTTGTTTAAAAAACGGTTTTTAGCTGGTCTTCGGTGGTGCAAGCCGCACCACCGAAGACCAGCTAAAAACCGTTTTTGACAGAAAAGCATTAACAAGAACGTTTAAGTTTCACGCGAGAATATTTAGACTTCTGACAACTGGGACACTGCTTTATTTTAACCTTAAAATATGAACTGTAATAAACAACAGATTCGTTATTGCACGAGTTCACTCTTCTTTCTTCGTCCAGGCTGTCTTTCTTTGGAATGCGCTCCCTCTGAACATCAGGATGGCAACCAGTCGGTTTTCTTTAAAAGTGGTTTTAGTGCTGTGCACTTCTGTAAGTGACGAGTTCACAATACCTAAAACTATATATGATTTTTCTATGTGTATGTTTAAGTGAGTAAGTCGTTGAAGTGCCAAATAAATAAATAAATAAAGTAAAGGCACGTGAACATATTCGTAAAAAATTGTCAGAATCATCCCAGCGCTGATTTGCTGGATTCGTTTTCTCCTCTACCTATCGTTATTTCTCCTGACTAAGTTAATATATATGTATATATATATGTATGTATTAGTATATGTTCTTTTTCGAGTTATCTATCACTTATGTTGCACCTGCCATGTTTTGTCTCTGCACCACCCTAAGGTTGACTGGTAGAAAATGCCTCAGGCCTTAAGTCCGCCTTTGTACAGTATTTTTTTACTTGTGCATAAATAAATAAACGTCTGTTCAGGGTTTTGCTGTAAAAAAAAAATACAAACTTTCCCTGTCGAATTTATGTACATAAAAATATATCTTTTATGAAAACATACGTCATTATAAAAAATATTCAGATTCACCAACACCTGAGGAGGCTGTCGTTAGGCAGCTAGATGAAGTGCTTAATCCAAAAAACGGTACTTCTGGACTCGACGCGTATTGTTAGGAGGTTCCTCTCTCAGGAGCCCTGACCACCGGTAACTTGGACCGTGTTCCTGATACCGGTGGGCTACTATTTTTTATGTAATAAGGAAATAATAATATTCCGATTAAAATGTTCAATATCATACCTTGTCTGGCATCATCCTTGAGGTCACCTACACGTTTGGGAGTCTCCTGCGAGTCGCACCCGAGCAGACCTTGTCGCGCCATCGCTATGTACCGGGATGCTGGAGACATCTCGTCCACATCTGAACAAAACATTACTTATTCAAAAACAATGTCGAATAATTGTAAAAGCAATCTTTTGCGTTTTTATTATGACGAAGTTAGTCAGCCAGGCGCTTCAGAATACTGGCTGATGATTTAGAAACAAAAAAAGCGATTGCGTATGATAACTTTAGGGGCACATGTATGGCTGTTTATTATTGTTTTGCTTAAAAAGAAAGAAATATGTTTATTCTGCAAAAACAAAACGCACATTTAAAGAAAATGCACAAATATAAAAGTAGCCGAAAGCCTCGTATTCAACCAACAAGTAAACGCTTACTTGCATAGGGATTTGAATGCGTGCTTTTTTTCAGGAATACTATCCCGAAACTCAACTCTTAGGTTCAAATAATCTGGAAAACAGTACCAGAGTAAAACCTTCACCAATAAGCTCTCTAAGGTTTTCAGCGCATAATCATGCAATCTGGTTACCCGTGCTATTAGATAGCGATTTCTATTTACCATTCGATATCAATTTTCGATTGGCTGTCGGGTTGTGTGTTAAACTAGCACAATTTTATTTTTATTAATATTTTTAACAAGTCAAAGTCAAATAATTTATTTCAATTAGGCACATAAAAGGCATTTTTGAACGACAAAATGTACAAAAAAAAATAATTGATTCTAGTCGTCCCACCCAAAAGGTAGTTTTCGTATGGAGAAGAATGGAAAGAGCAATGGTTGCCCATTCGTAACGGCTCCGACTTACGAGTGGTAGGTCGTTAGTTTGAACCTAGGCACGCGCTTTACTTTGTGTATTATATTTCACCACCGCTGCTCAAAACGGTGAAGGAAAACATCGTGAGGAAACCGGCATGTCCTAGAACCAAAAATTCGAAGTCATGTGACATCTACCAGCCCGCACTCGGCCCGCGTGGTAGATTACGGCCCACTCGCACAAGGGAGGCCTGTGTAACAGCAGTGGGGACGTTATAGGCTGGTTATGCTTATATACTACAATACCACCTTGAATACTACATTTAATAGCCCCCTTACACGTATGGCAAGGCAATATAATGAAAGGTCCAACTTGACGGATTGCCCTATTGATATTTTCTCCATGACTTTCGCTTCATACAGACGCTCCCTATTTAAGCAGTGTGATGAGTGCCCCTCTATCTAGCTCAAATTGGTTTGTTTTTGTAGTGTTGTAGATTTATGTCTACTAGACACACTTTATATTGTTCTCCTGTGTCTCTTAAATTTCATATGTGAATGTCATGCATACCTGTCATTTGCATGGTTACTGAAATGCTTATTTTAGATGCTATTTAATTTGAATTGTAAGTGACTGTGCTGTTGGTGTGCTTATGATAAATAAATATGCTAACATTTTGAAGAAAGCAAAATGCTGAAATACTTCAGTTTCGATTAAAGACATGCCAAAATAATAATTACCGCCTTTCCCTTTAGGTGTCTGCTCCCTGCTACTAGGCACGGAGCCTCTCCTCGGTATAGAGGTGGCCACAGGAGGTAACATGGCGTTCTCTTTGTCCTTATCTGTAGTTATATCCGCTGTCATGTTAGGTTGTATGTCTGCTTCAGGCTCGGGTTGAGGATCAGGTTCCCGTTCGGGAACTTCCATAGGTTC
The DNA here is from genome assembly GCA_949128155.2 of Xanthia icteritia. NCBI lineage: Eukaryota > Metazoa > Arthropoda > Insecta > Lepidoptera > Noctuidae > Xanthia > Xanthia icteritia. The sequence continues at coordinate 20,270,024 of OX421934.2, read as the reverse complement.
TGGTAGTTCTTCTATTTGAGGTTGCGGTGCTAAAAATAAATGTTATGTTATTATTTCTGCGAAAACATAAAACGTTGTCATATTATCATGATCAACGTCATTTGTGACAGTAAATAATGAACAACAGTCCAACGTTACTATGTGGATAAAAAAATTCAATCAATCTGCCTAGCTTTTTCCCAACTATATTGGGGTCGGCTTCCAGTCTAACAGGATGCAGGTGAATACCAGTATTTTACATGGAGCGACTGCCTATCTGACCTCCACAACCCAGTAACTGGGTAATACGATACCCCTTGGTAAGACTGGTTGTCAGACTATCAGGCTTCTGACCCGTAACGACTGCCAAAGATCCACGAATGGCAGCCGGGACCAATATCTTAACGTGCTTTCCGAGGCACCGAGGGGTCTCAGTATGTAAAGATGGTCACCCATCCACAGACCAACCCCGGCAAGCGTAGCTTAACCTGACGGATCGACCCGTGCGGCAGATATTACTTAGCCACGAGCTCCTACACGTGGATAAAAAAAATGTGTAATGTTATTTCGGCAGGCAAATTTGACCAGCACAGTCCATACTCTCACTCAATCTACATTTATTGATAGTCTACAACATTTTTTTTGCTTAAGGCACAGATGAATACAGATTCACATGTTCACTCCGCAAAATCATTTAAATAAAAAGCGACTCTTGCTACGACACAATAAAGTGCAATTCAGATCCTACAGCGCTAATTTATACCAACAGTTATTATTCAGCTAGAAGTTGCCTCTCTATCGAGTAACTCTTATATAAGTTCTGACTACGTTACGCTCACTGAATTGGCCCGACAAGACGGGCCCGTCGTGCACTTGTAGCTTCATACCTAAAATGCGAAGTGGACCATCTGTATTAATCTGTGCTTAGGGTCATCCAACATAGCAACTGATCGACACTAATGAAAGTGTCCTTAAATTTTTGTTAAAAAATTTCCACTCCTAAATATTTTTGACAGATTTGAAAAAAAAACATTTTTTACATACCTTTTGTATCTCCTACAAGATGCGCATTCTCGCTCACTCTCCTGCCTTCCTTCACACACTCCAGTAACCACGACGCTTGTACCGCGGGTAGGCCCCACTTGAGGGCTCCTAAGTATTTGTCCCCAGTGGCTGTGGGACATATTAGGTGGGTGGACGCGAGGGCATTCGCTGTGTTTCGTCTGCAGAAGCGGAGTTGGGTACTGTGGAAATTAAAAATAAATATTTGTAAGTTAAGTTTATTTTTCAAGTGTAACTAAATAGACAATCCTAACCTATACTATAAAATGAACAATATTTGTATATATATTTGTAATCACGTTTTCGAAAACGGCTTTAACGATTTCGATGAAAGTTACAAGGGGTTTACGGGAACAAAAAATTGATCTAGCTAGGTCTCATATCTGGAAAAAATCATTTTCTCTATTTTCACCCGAGCAGAACTCGGTTGCCCAGGTACTTGTTGTAGAAAGCGCTAAACAACCCTGCTGTATAATAAATTTTTGACAATTACTGAACTTTTTTACTTGCTAAAAATAAAACTGCTAACCCGATTTGCAGACTTTTTAATTTTACCCAATTAATTTTAACCAAAATGATGATATAACTGTTAATTCCAAGACATTTGATGTGACTTTCACAAACCCGCACTGGGCAAGCGTGCAAAGCCAAGAGCGGGTGGGTGTATTACGACTAACTCCCTATCACAGAGGTTGGTCATATATTTAAACAAATAAAATGATCTCCATAATGTTTTACCACGTTCTACTCGCACCGTGTGTACAGGTAAACCAGAAAAGGTATGCGCTTCGGTAAAGTTCGTGTTTCCGTTTCCTCTGTTATGTGTTTACGAATAACAGAGTAGCTTCAAGTTTTTTACTGAAGCGCTTTGTCGTAGTGCAACTATCATTGCGCGTTTGTATGAACCTGTCTCTCTATTGAGTCGCACCTTGTCATGTCACTTAAAAACTTTTTTGACATAACAATACTTTTTTGAGTTTTTTGATATTTCAAAGTCATTAATCGGAAATTTTGTAACCATGGTAATGCAAACTTGGTAAGTACTTTCAAAGTTATAAAAGCTCAATGTTGGATCTCTTAATTGCTTGTTCGTATTTCCGAAGATAGGCGATGATTACCGAAGCGCATACTTTTGCTGGGAGATCTGTACGTACTGCAATTACTCACGTGGCTCCTAGTAGCTTCGCCAGTTCGTCTAGGAAGGCTCGCTCGACGCCACTGTATGTACTGAGACTGGCTACTACACCGGTTAGAGGCCCCGGAGCCGTGCATGTTACTCGCACCGGTCGGTGGTAGTATTGGATTGGGACTAGCTCTTGTTGGGAGAGGCAGTCTTTCTATAACAAAAGAAATAGCTATTTTTTAAGGAAGAAAATATACAAAAAAAAATCTAAAAGTGCAAATCAGTGGCAAGTGAAAGAGAAGTTGTGATCTCGAATCCTACAAGAGCGTGTTATCACGTCAAAAGTGAACACATTACACTTTTGACGTGATAATCCACAACTATTTCAAGCATATTTTACTGACAGGAAGGATTATCAGAATTAAGTTTTCAATATAAATTACTAACCTCGCGACAATTTAAGAAGCCCGATTTGACACCTATCAAAATACTTTGTGTAGTGATGGGAACAAAAAAATCGGTTGCTTTAAAAACCGATTCTCGAGACATCGATTTATCATACTTAGAGTTTGCAATCGATAATTTATCTGCATTGCTTAAAACTAATTCGTATCGTTTTATTACACGTCATTATCATCATCATCAGGTAAATAAATTTAATTCACTAAATTTGTAACTTTTTTATTCACTTTCGTCACTGGATGATCCAGAAAAATTATCATCAGTTGACCTGTCTTCGTGGGTTACCCTTATAATAAATAAATTTTCAATCATATAGTCAAAATGGACGTCTCTTCTAGTCTTCCGTTATAATTTTCTTTCGATCGATTTTATTTTTATATGTTTAAAATTTTTATAATACAGTAATTATACGTTTCTCTCTTTTCTAAAAGTATCGATTTTCGGAACATCGATTTTATTCGGTCAAAAAACGGCTAAAAAACGGACCCGAACACACGGCAACGAACCCAAAGACATGACATTGTAATAACGTCCTGTCGGAATATTAATCAACGATAAATTCGTGTTTTTGAGCGCATTTTTTCAATTTGTAGTGAAACTTGGGGCTTACAAATGATACTCATTGTTATAGTGTACGGATAACATAGTAATTAATTAGGATTATGAATTAGATTTTTCGATTTCTTACGTAGACGTTCATACAAAGTTATCGCGGCATGTATAATTAGGAACGCCAAATCGGGCTTCTTAGATTGTCGCGAGATTATAATATTATATAAATATTTAGCATTTAAAGTCTCGTAGTCATTAAAGTCAAAGTCAAAGTCAAATCATTTATTTTAAATAGGCCCTTATAAGGCACTTTTTAACGTCAAAAATTTACAAAAAAAATTAAATGTATCTAGTCGCCCCTTCCAAAAGGTAGTTTTCGCATGGAGAAGAATGGGCAAGAAACTCTTTTAAAATGTTTTACAATATTTTGTATACGTACATTAGTTATATAATTATATGTGAGGACGATGCACCTAGAATAAAATTATTATACCACAATAGGTAAAAAGTGCGTCAACCGAAAGGTCATTCTCGTCGCTAAAACGTATACACACCTACTTAAGAAATACACAAGGCCAGCAACGACTTACAGATCTTTCCATGATTTCAATAGAAAAAAACCTTCTTACGGAAATAAAACGCCTTCCCAACTTTTACGATTCCATATTGCAGACATTCTTACAGAAAGATAGGCGTGTAGATTTAATATACAAATAAAACAATCTTATATAGTATACTCACACCACCATCTTTTCACTGCTTTTATTTAAATTTTGCAAATCACATAAACATTACAAAACATCAAACAAACGCGCCGAAAGGCCACTTCGAATATCCGTAAATTGATATGTCTATAAAATCAGTCAATCTATGGATATTTGAGCTGGCATTTCGCAATTACCTACATCATCAATCGACAAGACGACGAACCAAAACTAACGTGCAGTATTTTTGGTGAGTAAAATTTTCTGCCTACCCTGTCTTAAAACTGTGTGCACGCCACTGCCTACAAGTAGTTGTTCCGGGTCTGGGTGTTTGTGTATGTGAGTATAAATGTTTGTAAACGCACCCACGATACAGGAGAAATTCCTAGTGAGGGGCAAAGTTAAAAAAAAAAAAAAAGTAACTAAAATAGACCAATCGCGCGGTTTCTACGTATGTTAAGTGTTAACTGTAAATAATTAGTGGTTGAAAGCTTACATGTTTTTGTTGGTCAGAAATATTGAACTTACCACCAGTACACCGAGCGAAAAGAAGTTTCCACATCAAAAAACTCATTAATTCTTAAATAAAAAATATCACTAAAGAAAGTTAACATGCTAAATTAAATTTTAATTCGATACAATTTAAATTATGTATCTATGTTTTAATATGTTATTTTTATGAAAGTAATACTTTAAAAACAACTTACCACCCAAAACACAGTGACAGCTTCAGCGCCCTTGGTTACCAGCTCGTCCCCGTCGAAGTCCAGCGGCACCAGCACGTGCGAGCCGCCCGCGCCCGGCGCCGCCAGCGCGCCGCCCGCGCCCGCCACCTCGGCGCCTATCTCGCAGATAGCGTCTTCGTCTAGGCCTTGCACTTCGATTTTTATACCTGCAATGATTTGTTTAAAAAATCATGAAATTCTTCACACTAAACATAACGCATAAACATTGAAGCAGCAGCCATAATGAGACAATGAAAAAAAAAAAAAAAAAAAAGATTAAAGAACCGTTTAAGGTCCATGCACGAAAAAAACCTCTTTTGTCAATTTATAATCTAATTGGTAGAATGCAAAAAAAATATTGAAATAAATAGACCTATTTGATCATAAAAGTACAGTTGTGCAAGCCCATTCGTGTAAGGCACAGCACTATTAATTGTTTCATCACTTATCCACTCTCAAAAATATTGTTCATTTCATTTCGCCTTTGATTTACTTTTTACCGATATTGTATTTTCATAAAATAAAATTAAGATTTAAATGAAAGGATAGCTGAAGATTAATTTGTATTTTTTAAATTTCTTGGAAATTTTGCTATAAAATAGAAAAAAAAAAAATTTCAACATTAGCAGAAACAGAAGACAGTCAGTCTGGATTGTTTCTAAGTATGTAGTGTAAATCCCTCAAAACCAGTTAAATATTACATAATAGTTCTTAGCCCTCATACGCACTAGCGAGGTCGGCTAGTCGCTTTTTAATTTTTTAATATGCAACCGCTTTGGTTGTACGCGCTTAAGAGGGAACAGGGCCTGCGATTCTCCATACAAATGAATTCCCCTTTTTTCTTCCTGAATAATGCCTCTAGAGCAATTTTTTTCATAAAATCATAAAAAAAGGAAATAATAGGGACGTGTCTACACGTAGGTGTAGACACGTCCCATTATTTCCTTTTTTTCAGCAACTAATTGGTATAGAAATTATGACCTTACAAAATGCCCCATTTTTACCGCCGCGATTAGAGGACTACCAGACAAATTACAAAAGTTTTTAACATAAAAGAAAATGATAGGAACCTAGACACACTCTTTCTTAAAATTTTAATGTAAAAAATCATTGAATCAGCTCAGTTTTCGATGAGAAAAAAGGGGAATAGGAAACGTCAATCTCGTTAATTTTTTTTGTGATACATTCGGTCCGAGCTATAGCTTTCTCTATCGCACTCTACGGAGGCAGAATTGAGGCAAGACTTCGGCAATAGTTTCTTCAAATACCAATTTTTCTCGCAGGCCCTGTTCCCTCTTAACCGCCATCAACTTCGGCGGTTAGCCGCGCGGTTAACCTAGTGCGTATGAGGGCTTAGTATTACGAAATCATTTTCTGTCTGAAAGTTAGATAATATTTTACAGCTACATGAATATGTCGCACTCAGATTTCGTATTGTTTGAATGTGAATGAGATAAAGCCTTAGTCCTCAGGCTCGGGTCTCTTTAAAACGTCAGACGCTGTTGGTTGGTCCATCGCGGGCGGCGTGTGAGCGAGACCGCGTCCGTGTGTTTACGAACATAGCATTCGGCCGTCGTCGGTGACGAACGGCTACAGGTCGTAAGTCGCGGTCGGCGTGTGATCAGATAGACAGCAGCCTCAGTCAATTATTTTTATTCCCTAATATTAAATCACAGCTCAATATTTTTCGAAAGTGACTGGCGAAGATTTAAAGTTCACTTAATCAGAACTTACCACTAAATATCTGTTCGATCTCCTCAGTGGGATCCTCTGCGGCGTCCTCCGTGATGTCAGGCTGAGCATCCACGTGCACCGTCACATTACGAGCAGGCTCGGGAGTCTTCTCTCGCTCTGGTTCTACGTGCTCTGACGGGTGGAAAATACAGGTTGCAAAAAGATCCCTTACATAGCCGTTATCTACGCATTCTGTACATCAAACTAAATAACATTGAGCAAAAATTACTGCTGGGAAACGACTTTTTTTTGGTGTGAAAATCGCTGTTCACGGCAGCACGTAATATAACGTACGCAAAACATTGTGCTTTGGAGTTGGGGGGTATTTAAAGGTAAGTTTTAACATTTAAAACTCGTTTTTGCCAAAAAAAGGTTGGGACCGTAACCAGGTTTCCAGATATGGCCCACAACAAAAAAAACAACGGGTTGCACTCCGGCAGTGCCGGCAGAAGTGAAAACTTGAATATTTGTTGTGCATTTTTGATATTTTGGTACTACTCTCTCTCCGTCTTATGAATTTTCGATCAGGTCACGTGTCCCTGACGCGAGTTTAATATTTTTTACCCATCACAAAAAAGTGCACAACGCCGCTAAAGAAGTTTTCATTTAAAAAAATGATCACAATAACGGGGAGTAGAAGTGACTCTCGGCTTAAATAAGCATCTTTTTACACCCGTCAGATTAGATGATTGGGAATACCAGTTCTGACGTAAATACTTCTTCATACCAGATATAGCAAAAATACATTCTGCCAAGCGTTAATTTAAAACAAGTTTACAACCAAATCTAACCCTGTTATTAGCCCCAAATCCATTAGTCCCGGGAATAATATTATAGAGGGCGTAACCTAGTTTCAAAAGAAAACAGTTCAAGAAAAGTACGAGAGAAAATAAAAGAAAGAAATACATTTATTTGCACTTAATTTATTTATTTATGTGCGTGACAGATAAAGAAAAAATCGAGTTGGGCGAAAATATGCATCACATCCACATAAAGCAGTCATCGCTCAGCATAATGCTCTGACGCTATTTGAGAAATAGCCAAAAATACATGGAAAATGTAATACTTACGGCTAAGATAATGATTGACAAGCTCATCCTGAGGCTCTTCAACTTCAGGAGTAGGCGGCGGCAAGTCGAGCGGCCCCCGCCGCAGTAGCGCCAAGTTCCGCTTGCTCATCGGTGAAGCGGGCTCCAGCCGCGGCTTGCGGGCGCTCGACTTGGCCGGAGTGCCCGGCTTTGTGTCTATTAGGAACTGTATAATGTGACATAATAATATCCGTCCCTGCAACTTCTTCGAACTTAACCAATCTGCGTCAGGTTGTTCGATGTTACACAGAGATAATGAGAGGGACTTAGTGCTGTTACATACCTTTTTTTCTGTACCTCAACAACATTATAACATGACCACTCTGAAATGACGCGCCCCACTACCGCATTACCCATAGAAATCCGCATTACCCATAGAAATCCGCATTACCGTGTACGTAAATGCGGTAGTGGGGCGCGTCATTTCAGAGTGGACAAGCTTTACATACATAGAATTTATAAAAAACAATAATAAAATAAAAGTGCTTTCCAACCTATAGTTCGACCGAAACCGCTGTACCGCGCCTTAGGTATGTGCGCGGCGATACGGGGGGCAGTGCAGGCCGCTCATTCATCAACGCTCACGGCGTTCCGCCGCTTATTCGTCAACGCTGACCCCGCCTCGCCGCGCATTCATAAGGCGCGGTACAGCGGTCTCGGTAAAACTATAACATATCCGTGTCAGGGTACCCTATGCTCCCGAGATACACATACTTGAGCCTCGTCTAGCGCTCGTCCCGCCTGCACACTCTTCACGAGCCACAGCGGCGACAGTACCGGCACAGCGGGCAGCTCTCTCAGCACAGCGTGCGCGGCGCCAGTGCTCGCGGCCACGGCGTGCGTAACGCGCGGGTGCGCGGCGTCGTACCGCACGCCGCCGCAGCGTGACACGCAGGCTGCGGCACGCTCGCGAGAGATGCCTTCGAGGCCCGTTACCCAGATCTGGTGGACATCAACGATCGGTTTTGAGTTCAGGTTCAGGGCGAAATGAGAAAAAGTGACATGTAAAACACAACGTGTTCAAGGAGTCATAAGCTCGATTTTAGAGAGAAATCGAACCATATGTATGTTTTTAAAGGCAACCATAAACAGAACTCGACAATATTTATGAAATAAAAAACACCCTTTTTTATTGCATAAAACAAAAACTGCGAGACACCGAATCCAATGAAAATATCTCTCAAGAATGTAAGCCGGGCAAATATTTTCTTAACTTTTCAAGAAATGTATCATTACTTGCTCTTACTTACACAAAATCCATCAAATATAGATCCAGCCTTCTTGATGAGACTCATGTCTAGGTTTTCAAATGCCGTCAGAATTTCTTTGTCAATGGACACATCAGTTTTCTTCGTATCTTGCGTGAACTGAAATAAATACTCAAATTACCAATTAAAATTTGAATGCTTAGACATAGATTAATACAGACGCTTCACTCCGCAAAATTACTTAAATAAAAAGCGAGTCTTGCAACGACACAATAAAGTGCAATTCAGGTCGCAAAGTGCCAATTACCTACAGTTATATTCACCTAGAAGTTGCCTCTCTTTCTATCGCGTAACTCTTATATCTTCTATCTACGTTACACTCACTGAATTGGTCCGAAAAGACGAGACAGCTGCGTACTTGTAGCTTCATAACTAAAATGCGGAGTGCGCCTTCTACACTATTTTGTGGCTAAGACCATATTTTTTTTGGAAAATCAGTTTTTCGTCTAGCTGGCATCAAAATTCAAAAGTCATTTATTCAAACTATTCTGAGAATCAGCACTTTTCCAACGTCAAAATTACAAAAGACAGTCTCCAAAAAACGCCCGCCCTTCACCACTTCCTAGTGCTTTAGCTGGGAAGAAGAAGTGGCGCAACAAACTCCACAGCAGCACAGCTGTCTGAATAGTTAGAAAAACTTTATTCTATACAATAGTACTTATGCAAAATAATTTACTTTACGCAACACAAAACATTAAATTATTTTCTATATGTCACCTAGCATACGCCAATATACCAACAAAAAAGTAAAAAGAACTTAATACCCGAATGAAAGCCTCCAGGCATAAAGGGCGTGCCCGTTTACATATAGCTATTAAAGCTGTAACTCGGAAATCACAAATGATAAACTAGGGGCATCGAAGTAAAAATAAATAAACAGTTATAATCTTATTCGAACGATACCGCTAAAAGTCTTTCTCTATTTACGTATTAGTATCTCACCTTTATTTTACCGGATACCATGGTTGCGTCTGCTGATCTGGTTTCGTCTACAAAATTGCTCGGCGGCCTCAAATTTGTGATACGGGAGAAGTTTAAACCTGAAGAATGAAAAATGATCATATTTCTTTCCACTTGATTGCAGGACATATCATTTAATAGCCGAACATACAACTAAAGAGCAATACATACAACTAAATCGCAGAGCATACAACTAAATAGCAGGTTATTCAATTTAATAGCAGGACCAATAATGGTGGATCCACAGTTGTAGCCCGTAAATTTCAGACTTTATTTTTAACTAAAATATGTAACATAAATTTATTAAAAAATTAAAAATAATTATATTTACATAGTATAATCCATACGAATATTAAATGTTTGGGCTAAAAAAATATTTAAAAAGAAATATTAATGGATTAGGAAAGAAAATTATTTAATAAATTAATTTTAATTAAAAAAATAAACAAAAAATAAAAAAAATACTTACTCATATCAGGCAAGCGTGATTCAGCGAGAGGTGATGAAGTTGATGCGCCTGCGACTCTGTATTTAGCAAGTGGTAGTGCCACGCCCTTAGCCGCGGAATCCTTTACCCATGAAGGTAAGACTACCGCTTTGCCGTACTCTAAAGCGGCTTTGTATTTCTCGCTGCCGATGCCTTCCCTAAAAGTTTAAGTTATGTACATTCATACAATCTCAAATCACACCTCAAAAGAAAACGATTCGAAACGAATATGGATTCTGCTGTTTAGCCATAGCTGCTATAAGGATGCCAAAAATAGCCATTTACGAAGTCAAAACATTTTTTTAAAAGAAACACCTTAAATAAAGAGTAGGAAGGTAGGTATCAAGTTCAAGCATTCAAAGAGCTGACAAATAGCGACGCCGACATCTAAAGAACGACGAATAAATTGGATGTCATCAAACTGACATGAAAGCTAAAATGACTTTGTAATGGACATACAGATTGACTTTTTTAATGAGGGGACACCATGGCAGGTATGAATGCGATAATGTTATAAATGTACAGGCCGTGTGCCCAACGGATTTCCTATCGGCAAAAATGCCGAACTTCCATACAAACTTACTTACCGGTGCGCGCATTAAAGGGGTTAAATAGGGGATGTAACCCTTTAATGTGCTCACCGGGAGCATTCGCCTGTAATGTAAGTACTATTGTTGTGTATCTTCAGATTCGAGCATTACAGTGCACAACCTGTAATGATACAAATTTAATCTTGGATTGTTACAGTACAGGCGAATGCTCATCAGACAGTGAGGCAGTATTGTAACTGTTGTATATAGGTACCTACATACTTTGTAGCGTTTATGTTGGTTGTTTATTAGTTCTAAGTCTACCCTATATCATATTATTGTTCCTACCCTACTCTTACGATTTATACACTTGTATTTCGAGGCTACTTAGCTCAATACACAAATTACGATATTTGGTGTTTTATTGAAGACATAATATTGGCGACGAGTAGAAAACATGACGGAGTGTAAATCAGTGAAATTTCATGAGTTTAATGTGAAATGTGATAATTGGGACAATTACATCGACAGACTTAAATATTGTTTTGAGGCGAATGGCGTCGTCTCAGATTCGACTAAAAGGACAAATTTCTATACAGTGTGCGGCGTACAAGTTTTCGAGACTATTCTGGCGTTGATTACACCCAAAAAATCTAGTGAAGTAACATTCAGTGAAATTGAAGCAATTCTAACCAAACATTACAGCCCAAAACCTAATGAGATTTCTGTGTCGTTCAAATTTTATAAGCGCGATCAACTACACAGCGAATCTGCCGCTGAATACATAGCGCAACTCAGAAAAATCTGTGCCGGTTGTCACTTTACGGACATGGAAAGGATGCTTCGTGACAGATTGGTATGCGGTATGAACAATCACAATTTGCAGTACGAACTGCTAAAGAAAGATAATTTGCGATACCATGACGTAGTGGATGCAATGCTATCGGCTGAAAGTGCGGGCAGGGACGCTCGTATGATGCAGGGCGCCTCCGTCACCGGCGCCGCTGCCGCCGCCAGCTACGACGCGCCGGCAGTGGACGCCGCGGCGACCTCGCCGCCGTCATGTGAGCCTATGGACGTCAACGCCGTGCAATCCAAAGCAAATGTTCGACTGTGTTATCGATGTGGAGACCGGCACGCGGGCGAATGTCGCTTCGTAAACGCCGTGTGCCACTTTTGTAAGAAGAAAGGTCACATCGAGAGAATATGCACCGCTAAAAAGAAAAGTCGTTCGGAAAAAATTTACTTAACCGAAAACGAGACTGACGTGCCTCTTAATGGCATTTATAACATGGAGAGCACGACGAGCTCTCACGTTCCGGCCTACGAGGTGAAACTGCTACTAGACGGCGCGCAGGTAGCAATGGAGGTGGACTCCGGCGCCGCTTTCTCCTTGGTGAACCAGCAGACGTGGGCGCGCGTGCGCTCGCGCAGCGGACTGCGCGCGGTACCCAACCGCCTGTGCACGTGGAATAGTTCGCCGGTCACAGTGATGGGACAAGCTCAAGTGCAAGTACAATATAAAGACATTAAGTGTGTTTTGAATGTTATTGTAGCTAAGGGCTCGGGACCGAATCTGTTGGGACGTAACTGGTTCGAGGTACTAGGTATTACTCTAAATGTTAATATGATATCTGAACTTGACATGTCTGCGAACGATCAGATTGTAAGTAAGCACAGTGAGGTTTTCAGGGACGGACTCGGTACTTACAAGGGGGACCCTGTGGCTATACATTTGAAACCAGGTGCGACTCCTAGGTTTTTGAAGGCACGTCCCGTACCCTATGCTATTAAAAACAACGTTGAAAAAGAGATAGATCGTTTAGTGGGAGAAGGGGTACTTCGCCCTGTGACTTTTTCAGAATGGGCGACCCCGGTTGTTCCAATACCCAAACGAAACGGGGACATTCGTCTTTGCGGTGACTACCGTAGTACGGTTAATCAGGCTACCGAGTCTGATACCTACCCTATGCCGACTGCAAGTGAAGTGTTTGCTACGGTTGCTGGAGGCAAATTTTACACGACACTCGACCTTGACCGTGCATATACACAGGTGGTCGTCACAGACGCCACAGCACAGCTGTTAACCTTAAACACATGCAAAGGTTTGTTTTCAGTACACAGATTGGCCTTTGGTGTTAAAGCCTGCCCAGGAATTTTCCAGCGCTTGATGACGGCTTTGTTGGCGGGCGTTCCCGGCGTCGCGGTACTGATTGATGACGTCATCGTCAGTGGCCGGACGTTGTCAGAGATGACGCAGCGCCTCGACACTGTACTGGCGCGTATCGGTAAGGCAGGTTTGCGGCTCAATCGGAACAAATGTAAGTTTGCCAAAGAACGTGTCGAGTTTCTAGGTTTTGTCATAGACGCTGAGGGTATTCATCCTGCACCTAGCAAAGTTGAGTCTATCGTTAACACTCCTGAACCTAAGAACGTTCAACAGCTACAAGCGTTTTTAGGATTATATAATTTTTATGAGAGGTTCGTACCTCGCAAAGCCACCATGCTCGAGCCCTTACATAGGTTGCTCGACAAAGCACGATCTTGGCAATGGACAGACAGGGAGCAAAGGAGCTTTGACACGGCTAAAAGGTTGCTGTCATCCGACTTGACTCTCGTTCATTACGATTTAAATAAGCCGTTGGTACTCACCTGCGACAGCTCAGAATACGGCGTCGGCGCTGTAGTATCCCACGTTATGGAAGACGGACAGGAGCGCCCCGTAGCTATGAGTTCGAGAACTCTACATAGTCACGAACGTCGTTACTCACAATTAGATAAAGAGGCCACTGCCATTTCATTTGGAGTTAGCAAGTTTCATAACTATGTAAGTGGAAGATCCTTCACTATAGTTACAGACCATAAACCGTTGTTGGGCATATTCGATCCGAAGCGACCTATGCCCACAGTCTTGTCGCCTCGCCTAACGAGGATTGCAATTCTGTTGACGTCACACAATTACGAAATTGTGTACAAACCGGGACAACAGATTGGTCACGCTGATGGATTGAGCCGTTGGCCACAACCGGTTCCCGACCAACCTGAACAGCAGTTATATGACGTGTTGCTGATGGCAGAGACACCTACCGACTTCCCTGTGGATGCTGACCAAATAGCATTAGCAACGAAGCGAAATAAGCTATTATCTCGTGTCAGTCATCATGTACTAAGCGGTTGGCCAGCTAGAGTGACCGATGATGAACTGCGTCCATACTGGTTACATCGTTCGGAACTCTCTATGCATGAAGATTGTATCTTACTTGGTTGTCGAGTGGTGGTACCGTCATCATTGCGTGAAACGATACTACGTGCTTTACATAAAACACATAACGGCATCGTCCAAACGAAATCACTGGCCAGGAGTTATGTTTGGTGGCCAAAACTGAACGAAGATATTGAGGCATTAGTAGGCGGTTGTAACAAATGTCTTGAAAATCGGCACATGCCTCCGAAAACTAAATCTGAGTGGATCACGCCTACAAAGCCGTGGTCTCGATTAAATGTGGACTTTGCGGGACCTTTCCAAGGTAAATATATTTTAATCGTTGTAGACGCATATTCCAGATGGCCTGAGGTGATCTTGGTAAACAATATGACAGCGGGAACGGTCATTAAACACCTCAGAAATTTATTTGCAATCCATGGTTTGTGTGAAACATTGGTTTCCGACAACGGAACGTCCTTTGTGTCAGCTGAAGTTAAGCAATTTTTGGACGCGAATAAAATAAAACATATCAAGACAGCGCCTTATCATCCTGCAACAAACGGGTTGGCCGAAAGAATGGTGCAAACTGTTAAAGACAAGTTGCGCAAGATGGATGGCATCTCTTGGGATGTTAAGATTCCTCGAATGCTACTAGGATTGCGGGTAACTCCTTGCACAATAACTAACAAGAGCCCCTCTGAACTCTTGATGAATAGGCGCCTACGTACCTTGTTAGATGTTATACATCCGGATAATCGTGTTAAAAATAAAACTGATCAACAGATTACCAATAATGCTCATAATGTAACTCGGGAAACTAATGTGGGCCAAAGTGTGATGTATAGAAATTATAGTGGTGGACCTCGTTGGTTGCCTGGTACGGTGGTTACAAGGCAAGGGCCATCCAATTATCAAGTTGCAACTGGTGATGGTAATGTTGTCAACCGACACATCGACCAACTGGTTAAAAAGAAATTCACAGAAGATTCAAACCGAGGAGAGAGGGAAGAAGTAAATAATGAAGAGGCTAGTTTGGAAATGGAAAATCGAGATGGGGAAATGGGAGGTACAGGCTCGAGTGAGGAAATAATTGAAATACCGAGTTCGGACCAATGGGCGGAGATGTTAGGTATACCCAATGATTATGAGTCTGGCTATTCTGGGGGTAAGATTAAAAGTAAAGTTTTATCTCATACAAAAGGCCCTTACGAAAGGCCTGATTCAATGTATATCGAATAGACTGTTCATGAAGAATGTTATTGTTGGTTATTTAGATAGATACAAAATTGTTGACTTTAAGTATAAGTTAAAGTTTCATTAAATATATTTTGTATACTTGGGGGAAAGGTATGTTGTATATAGGTACCTACATACTTTGTAGCGTTTATGTTGGTTGTTTATTAGTTCTAAGTCTACCCTATATCATATTATTGTTCCTACCCTACTCTTATGATTTATACACTTGTATTTCGAGGCTACTTAGCTCAATACACAAATTACGATATTTGGTGTTTTATTGAAGACATAATAGTAACGAAATACTCAAAATCGAATCTTGGATTGTTACATTACAGGCAAATGCTCTAGTGAGCAAGCGCCTTCAGTGGATGCATTTTCAAAAAACCTTAATGTTCACTGTTGTTATGAAAGGACGTTGTATGCAAGATTGCATGCTTCTAAACCCAGTGGTTTAAGCTGTGCATGGTCTGCACAATTTTTTAAATGTAGATCTATAGTTTTTACTACTAACTTGGTTAACACCACAACATCAGTTGTTTCACTCTGGAAGGCTCCAGAGAAAATCCCTCCTTGTTCATGAACAAGCTTCATAATTAACTGTTTCTCCTTCTTAGGAATCCCAGATGTGGTCACTTGAAGGTTGGTGAAGGGAGGCAGACGGTGGATCAGGAAGTCTGGTGACGCACCACTTACATTGAGACGAAGGGACGCCTCCCAGACTGCCTCAATCCAGGTTATAGCCATCACTGGTATGCCTTTTTCGATTGATTTCTGGAAAAAAATTGAGGGAGGTGTTAATTTATACAAAAAATTTCAATAGCCTTTGATTCTTTATGAGCTTGGCTTGTTAACTGATTCATACCAAGCAGTTAACACTCCAAAAGCTTAAATGCTTCTTTTATTTTGGGGGTGATGGGGGCAAGCTCTTATTGCTCCCATCACAGGAAATACAGAAAATTACAAATTGATTCCATAAAATAATCCACAAGACTCACAATAACAAAGTATGTCCAGTGACCTCTAGGCAATCAGCACCCTGAGCTGACTGAATGATCTTTTCACTGTGATGTCAAGTTGTTATTTTTATCTCATAGCTTGGGCCAAAAAGGTTTAGAAAATAAGTACTTACAACATATTTATCAGAAAGCACAGTGTCTGATATTAAATGTGTGGTGTCATCTGTTAGAACTGTGCTGTAAATGCCACCCATCCAATGTACTTTCCTCTTTATTTCTTCCTGAAAACAAGGTGAAATTAAAGTTGCCATCCACAAAATCACGCCCCACTCTTCTTCCTAAACGCGGTTGCTGTACTGTAAGCATGGGGCGTTTAAGAGTGGGGCGCGTTTTCATGGATGCCAATATCTATTGATGATAAATCTTTATAAAAAAATACATACAGGCGAACATAGAACCTCCTCGTTTTTTGAAGTTTGTTAAAAACTAAGCATGCAACCTTAAAATGCTATTATTTACTTATTAAACACTTTATTGTACACCACATAAATCAAAAAGGACAAACATATTTAAAACTAGTGTACAATCTGTAGTTTTGCCCACAAGGAAATTTCTTACAGACAACCAAGGTATTATAAGTTTATAACCTATTTATATACTTGTGTACCTATTTTATTTATTAATATAATTAGAATATGTTTTTAATAAAAAATAAAATAATATTAGTCTCAAACAGAGCACCAACTTCAAAATTCAAGTCATTTATTCAAACTAGGCTGAGAATCAGCACTTTTCGAACGTCAAAATTACATAAGACAGTCCCCCAAAACGCCCACCCTTCACCATCTAATCTCTTCACCACTCTAGGTTGGTTAGTAGAGAATGCCAGTAACTTTTTGTAACTTTTTTGGGTGTGAAAAGTTAAAAGTTGAGTTAAATAAATAAAGGAGACATGAATGATTTAGAATTAATGTTTGTTACCTTCTGTAACTTTGACAATCCACTTGCAGTGACCACCAGGCCTCTCATGGCTATTGTGAAGACAGGCTGTGGACCTGATGGTATTGGAGTACCTTCTGTCAGGCAGCATGATAGGCAGCGAGGACCCACCAATCTAAGTAGTGACAATTTCAAAAAAGATGTAAATGGGTCATGATGAGCAATTCACACATTTTATAAGAATTCAAAGTTAATCCCAATGGTTACAAAATAAATACAATATTTTCATCAATGAATGATACACAATATTACCAAGACCTTTGGGGATAGTACCAAGCCTAGGTGGCCAGTGTTGTTGTGGCTGGTGTTGTAGTGGGCCAGTGTTGTAGTGGCCAGTGTTGTGGTAGCCAGTGTAGTAGTGGCCAGTGTTGTGGTGGCCAGTGTAGTAGTGGCCAGTGTTGTAGTGGCCAGTGTAGTAGCGGCCAGTGCAGTAGTGGCCAGTATTGTAGTGGCCAGTGTTGTAGTGGGCAGTGCTAAACAGGTCTAAGTCAACTACTAAATATGTATTAAGTCCATAATAAAAATTGTATACAACATTGTAAAACTTACAAACACTTAGTAGCCTGTAGCTTGTCATAGAGCGCTCCTTCAAACTCAGTCAGTACAAAGACATCTCTTTTTGTGAGTCCATCAAACTTAGTCCACTGGCTCTCATGAACCCATCGTGCTTGGAGACCTCCACCGCAATGCTGTTCACATGTCTGCAGGCATTTATAAACAGATTGTTGATAACAAGCATACTTCCCATGATATTGGAAACTTAATTTTACTAGGCACTTTTTCACACAGGGTCTACATAAAAGGCTGAGAGTCTGAGACTGCAGGAGGTAATAAGGCATTGGGTAAACCAATTATAAAATGTTTATTTATTTATATCAATTGACTGGTTTTTCAAGGTTTTGAAGTGTTTATTAAAAGATAAGATAATTATTATCATTGTTGGTGGTCAAACTTTAGCATGATAGCTATCAAGGGTCCATTTCTTTAGAATTACGAAATCTATTGCCACTTTTTTGTTCATCTATATACGAGCGCCGTCATACGTGCCTTTTAAGATGATTAGGAAAACATTTTAGACCCAGATTTATAGCAATTTCTAGTTTTTAACTTACGACAAAGGCAAGTTGCATGTCCTCCGAACATTCATTGTCAGTTCGGCAGTGTTTCGGTATTATGAACGTAACACTTATGTCCTCGGTCATTTTTCTAGGATTTCTCAACAGTAAAAAACACTAATAACATACGGATATTACTATTTTTATGTTAATTACATCGTTTTCCTAAAATAATCAACTTTTAACCTCAACGTGATTTGTTTACAAAATTTTTGATTGAACGAATGAATGAGAGTTTGAGACATATGGCGGTTGAAATAAGAATTTGCCGCCATCTTTTGGTGTTTTCGATCAAAAATAAAAAATCAAACTAATGTTGCTTTATCTCCTTGTGTCCTTTACTGCGAATTCATGCGACTCGAATGAGAAGTCTCTTTTTAGGAAATTATGCACACCTTTTTCCAAATTAATTAGCAAAAATTATATTTATGATGAATTTTATTCAAGTTTTGTTTATCTAGTTTCCGAACAAAACATTTGTCTTGTCACGGACAGCTGTCATTCCATGTCTAATCGATAAAAAAATTACTCCTTAAAGAGGTTATAAAAATGTGAGATGTACCAATTTTTCTGTTTATTAAGTTAAAGTGAATAAAAAAAACGTGATAATGTTGTACGACGACTTTAAACCGATTGTAGACTTAGTACTCAACAACTGGACAGCGCTGCAGCTCGCTGTCGAACATGGAATGGGAGCGCCCGGGGGCGAAAAGGTAAATATCTTCGAAGTTAATAAGTATAATCAATCTAACGTAACACACTATAATATAGAAAACGTAAGGAAACAAGAAAAAATTGTCTGTGCATACTCCTGAGGTCAACAATATGTCATTGTGCAATTTATTCTAACAAATGCATTCATGCATTTGTTAGAATAATGCACTTTTGAACAAATTTTCTACACTATTTAATTAATCCAATTAAGATCCAATGATGTATATCAATGTATGTTACATTACTCATAGAACTTCACAATTGTTTATATTAACTGACACTAAGACAAATATCTCAGCTTTAAATGGATCATGTTATCATAATAAATGCCTGGTAACTTATACTATCTCATGTAGTAGTAATAAATAATAAGTAATATAAAACAACCACATTGAAAGTCACCTTAAAGGTACAATAATAAAGTATAGAAAGTTATTATTATCATTCTTGGTACATATCACAGTGTTTTTCAGCAGATAGGAGACAACAGTGCTGTCTATCCGTTAAACATGATACCTATACCACATTTTTGTTCAGCCTTGCATAGAGTGTGGAAT
Organism: Xanthia icteritia; assembly: GCA_949128155.2. Lineage (NCBI taxonomy): Eukaryota > Metazoa > Arthropoda > Insecta > Lepidoptera > Noctuidae > Xanthia > Xanthia icteritia. Next base: position 20,250,565 of record OX421934.2, on the reverse strand, counting down.
GACTTGTATTGAAAAAGTTTACATGCAAACACTAGATAAATAAATAGTAATGAATTATAGATATAAAAGAAGATATTTTACATAGTGTCACAATGAGTGTTATAGCTTAAAGCGAGCTTTTAAAGACAACCTTTACACAACTTTACTCTTACAACAACAAAAAAAAATTGTATCATATGACACTATAGAATCATCAATAAAACTCTCTAAGATTTGGAATTGGCCAATTCCAATTGAAATAGTTGATTTGAATGAGTATTCTACTGTTATTAAAATAATTAATAAAGTAATTTTAAAAGAGTAATGGTGGAGTTTCTTGCCCATTCTTCTCCATGCGAAAACTACCTTTTGGAAGGGGCGACTAGAATCATTTCAATTTTTTTAAAGTGCCTTAAATGACTTTGTAAATACATACTTGTTACAATCTCAAATCATATTTTAACTATCATACTTCTAATACTGATTTGCAAATTGCAAAATATGTAAGAAAATTTGAATTTCGCGGGCTATCCAAGCTTTCGCCTTAATAGAAATGGTTACTGTAACAAACTTTTTCTTCACATTACAGACAGCTCAACTAATGTCAGTCTACATAGCAAGATATTGTGTTGAGAATGTGGTGGATAGAGATGAACTAGTTGAGGTAATAGAAGATCTGATGGATGAGGAGTTTGAAACTGTTTGTCATGATGACTCTCCTAAAGGTAAATATTAATTGCTCTCTTTTGCCAGCAGCGGAAAATGTCTTACAGGAACGTACTACTGAGATAAAAAGTTCTAGTGTGAAAGTGTAGCAAAAAAAACTCACTTTCTCATTAATAATATTAGTTAGGATTACTGTCAAAGTAACTGGGGTCTCTTGTGTAAGACTAAGGGCAAACAAGGTGACCCATTAGCATGTTATTTACAGCCTCTTTTGTACCTCTTTAGAAGAGAATTTTCGTCTTTCTAATCTTTCACAGCATGTCTGGATGAGAATAAATATCAAACATGAACTTATCAATAAACTTATTGATTAACTTAAGTTTGTATGGCTGACAATGATTTTGAATTTTTGATATAAGTAGTAGGAAATTTCTACACACTTCACTTCTGGTGGCTTATTCTTTAAAGAGAATCTTACAATACACTGTGAAATCTTAATGGTTTTTACTTGGTAATACAATCGTTATATAAACAAATAAAATATTAGAAACAATTTTGAAAACAAATTATGTGTTTTGCATGCAAACTAGTTTATGCCGTATCACCCCGTGCGAGAGTTTATTTTGCTTTGAACATGTATGCATCGCTGTTCCCTTTGTCGGCGGCGCGTGCGATTCCAGTTCTACAGACGCCAGCACATCAACCTACTACAATCTGTCAAATTTCTTTTATAGATTTTCAACTTTATCCCTTAAGTATAAGGTTCAAAGTTGATTGGGAAAATTTGACAGTTTCGGGTAGGTTGACCTGCTAGCGTCTGTACCTGCAAGTTACCTGTTACTATTGATTCTCACGTTTTCGAGTTGATGAATATTTGTTAAATTATTTGAAAACAAAATCTTCTTAATCTTTATTTTTTTACTTTTACTCTATGCTTCGAAAGTACTCCTTATGGAAAGTTGTTCTGCCGCGGGAAAACAATCATTAAGATTTCACGGTGTATACATAATCTTTTTATTCACATTTTATCTAAGACTTCCCACTCAGAATTATATATTTATTCTTTCCAGAAGTAGCAATTTTATTGCTCCAGTTCCTGAGTCTTCTAAAAGATGGGCTACATGATGAGCTGAGGGCTCGACTTGATGCAATGCCAAAGTGTCAGAAATGGCTCAGCCAGCCTATACATGAATCTGTACCACCACAAGTAAGTTTTGTCAACTACTAGCTAAAACATTCATTCAAAAATATATAGTTTCCACGGAGCATATAATATAAATGGAGTGTTCACACATCTAGGAACAACTGTCATTGAATGATCACGATGCGACACGACTAAGCTCTATCATCTCTTATCATCTCTATTATCTCTTTGTAATAAAAAATGTTGCGGCTGTATTCTTACAGTGTCTAAGCAGATTTTTCCACAAAAATATAACAAATTCCCTCATTCTTTTTCCAGTGCCATGGCAACCCAGATGACGACTCAACAGACAGTAGTGGAGAAGATGAAGGCCCGGATAACAACATGAATGGAGCAGCAGCATCTTCATCAAACAGAAATCAACCAGAACCAATGGATGAAGACGGAGACCCTGGGTGGACAGTTGTGCGGTCAAGGCGAAGGAATTAAAACAATAATATTAATTTATAATCAAATTTTAATCAAGTTTGAGCTGCTCGAATTGTTATAAACATATCCGTTAGCTTTTTAGTCTCGCTAGTTTATTAGCCTGCGCAAATCAATGGATTGCAATGTTTTAATTTTACTTTACATCTATCAGCTTTATCTTAACGGAAATAAAGTTGAGTTTTAACTGTAATAAAATTAACGGCTTCCCGTGGATTTGCGCTGACCCTTAAGATTTAAGTAAACATAGTATTGATTAGAGTCACTCATAGCCTATACCCATTAAATGCCCTGCAGATTACTCACTAGTAACCATCTCCATTGTTGAATGATTAGTCATGCCAAGGTTTAGAAAGTGCACTTATAAGCACAAAAGAATTATGAGCAGCTCAAATATGAATTTAATAGTCATAGAATGATTTTAATGTTTTAAATCATAGGCGGGGTTGATTCGATTTAAAATAATATTATGATTATTTGATATTTTTTATTTGATATAAGTAAGTAAAATTGTATTTTATCAAAAATATATTTCGATTACTAACTGTAGCATTGAATGAAAAATATCAGTAAATACATTATTTCTATCGTTTTGTTTTGCGTGCTGTTATAAGTACCAGTATAGATACTTGTTGAAATCGAACAACCCTAACCATAGGGCCCTGTTTGAATGTATCATCGATCATGTTACTACTCTAGGTTATTAGGATATTTCTAGTAACTCTACTGCTTTTTCGTAAGTCAAAGGAAATTTTTATTCAACCTTTTTTCGCCGACTACCTTGTTGCAACGAAAGTGATTTGGGGACTGATAAATATTTCCTTAGACTTATAAGTATTTAATTACAATGTTAAAGTTGATTATACTACTCTAGTATTTGCAAAATAGTAATCTACAACAAGTGTGTAGTTAGAAAATAGCCGGGTCAACACCGGTCCAGCCGAGGTAAATGGCTGGACCGGTCTGGAACCCGGTTATTGGTCGACTATCAGTCGCATCGTACACTGTAAGGCTTATTGATATTTTTTTCCCGCGCGTCTCGCAAATACGGTGAGAATGAATTTGATTATTCCATTAGCTATCTACTCTGTGGTATAAACAGACAACCGCACACAAGTGGTAACACTTGCACTACGAAAATCGCCCTTACTGCTTCGACATAATGGTGTTATCAATGTCAAATTGTTACTACTGATATGCGGTTGACTGTACCTACTGTAAAGTAGTACAATATTAATTATGCTACATAACTTGGGAATATCTTTGTAGGTAGAATGTGTGACTGGTGTGTTGTACCAACACTGTATTTATAAACATTTTAACTAATAAATATGTATATAAATGTTAATCTGTTTGTTTTATTCTATGGCAGTCAAAAGTATAAAATTTGGTCACCTGGCCAGTGTGACCCAGGTCATGCCAAAACCTTAGGCACCTGTCCCAATCGAAATCTCCCATGCAAGGTTGCCTCTAAGGCCCAGACTCCACCAAAGCGGAGATGTCCGAAGCGGAGACGAGAAGATATGTTTTTCAACTAAAGTGTATCCACCGACGCTGTGCGGAGATGCGTACTGGCTAGGCTGGAGCGGATATGTGTGCTGACTAGAGCGGAACTGTACTGCGTGCGGCGAGCGTTAGATGCTGAGATGTACGCAAATCTCTTCTCTGCTGCACGCCGTCGCCAGCTTGCGAGGCACAGCTCACATCTCCGCTATGTACCGCCGCTCAGGTCAATCTCGGCGAGGCACAGCGTTCATATCCGCAGGCATATAATTTGATCTTGAAATTATGAGTTCTAATTTAACGAAAACATCCACCTACACCTTTGATTATTTATATGTCTAGATAGTGTCGTGAGTGTTGGGGTTCATGGCTAGATAATAAAAGCCGCACGGGTCGATCTTCAAGGTTAAGCAACCCTTGCCGAGGTCGGTCCGTAGATGTATCCTCTAATGTCATGATTTCATGAAATAGCAAGTCATTCAATAGGGTAATCCGAACTTAGAGAGTTGTACACCCATTGATAATTTTTTATGATTACTTCTTTATACATATTTAAGCGTTTGATACGGCCATGAATCATATTTCGATCAACATACAACCTGATACTGACCCGCAAATACCAAAAACGAAAGATTTGAATATCGCGGGCTACCCTGACGCTTTCGCCATATATAGAAATCTGTGGAACACTCTGTTGACTTGCCCGATGAAGCGCCAGCCCGTGCCGCAGCTGAGCGCGTAGCTTTAAATTCCCTTATTAATAATAATGATCTATCCTTGATCCAGCCTGTCCCGTCTTGCTGTCCTCCCCCAGCGACGCCCTAAATCGAGGTTCGTACCCCACAGGGGGTGCCCTTAGCGAGCGCTCGTCTAGTTTTAATTTAGAATAGTTTTATGCTTCTGGTTAGAGGCTCTTAGTGTAGAAGCTAAAGGCAGCCACATGAAAGTCCGGATAAGCAGCCATGACCTTAGTGGTTACCTGCAAGAGGGCATAGGAAAAAAAAAAAAAAAACTGTTGATGTGAAAGATATGAAAGCTATGCTCATAGACGCGCTTTTAATGTCAACTGGCTGTCACTCCTGTCTGCTGTCTGTCATTGTCAGTGTCACTTTTGGCTTGCGCAGCTACGTACCGCTTTGTGTTAATTCTGAAAATAAATTCACATTTATGCGAATTTTCTACGCATAGTAAAGGGAATTAAATGATTTAGACGAAACAACAAACATTACGATGCCGCTCACGGCAAGACAACGGAGTATACACAATAAGAACGGAGCTAAAAGGGCCACAAGCTTCAGCAAAGGGAAGCGGAAAGCGAACGAAGGGTATGTAATTAAAGCTAATTTTCTATAATATAAACGCTTTTATTAATGTCTATTATTAAATTCTAAACTTGCTTACTGTTTTGTGGTATAAAAACACTTGGCATTATCTAGGTTATAATAATTTTTATTTTGGCTCATCAATGCTCTAATTTGTTGCTGGTACTACAGTTTGGCGCTTATCCAGACGTTTCCGTACTCAAACAAAGGTAAAAACAGTCCGCTGACGTTAATTAGGCATGATGTTATACTAACAAAAACTATTTTCGAGTTGAGTGCTAACTTTTTTTTTTCGTAAATGCTACATTAGTGTGTCAATCTGATATAGTGCCACTAATATTCTGTCAGTCTTTTTGTTAATGCCCAAATGATAGCGTTATACTATTGTTGATACATAACTATTGTGTCAAACACAATATTACTAAATCCTATTAGAATCCAGTATGAATACAAAACAAAACTACTTGATAATCTTTGTCATGTAAGACTATATTCTACTAATAACTTACCTTACTTGAGTAATTCCATAATAAACTTATTGTGCTGCATAGATACCATCGAAGAAGTTCATATCTATACACCATAAGGACTATTTCTGCTTGCAGCGCTCGGCTGCTATAGAACCGGGGCGGTTACAGATGTGGTCATTGTGTTCATGGGATTTTGTTTTCAAACTGCTTAGATATGAAGTTCTTTGATTGTATTCTACTAAGGGGTTCTATATGCTAACAATATTAGAAATTGATGATTTATAAAAACTAAAAAGTAATTCTGTTTACTTTTTTAAGGGAAGTAAATAATTTGTCAGTTTTGGAGTTACTTCTTAAGTTATAAAGTGTCCTAATGTTTTGTATGTAACATTCATTTCATGGTTGTAATTCCGAGATGCTTATTTCCCCTGTCCGAATCATTTGGTCAACATAATTAGGACAGTTTGATTCATGTCATAAATAAACTTGACTGTCAATATTTCATACTTTACAATTGAATATGACAGCAGCACAGTTTGCATAGATACATCAGCTCCGAGGCAAAAGTATGGGAAGTATGCCATGCAAAAGTCTGTGACATGTCATAACTCAGCGACATCGCTACATGTCATACATATTAGGCAGTTCGTATTTATTGCCATCATCATCTCTTAATACATAAATATATTTTCCAGGGAGTTTCTCGTGACAAATGCCCCTTCTGACCTGCGCAGTATAGCATACCCGGGTGGTGCAGTGGCACTGGGCTTACTACTAGCTGCCCGCATTGTGTCTGCATACTGGGGACATGTCGCTGATTGTGATGAAACTTATAACTATTGGGAGCCATTGCATTATTTAGGTAAGCAGTCAATTAGTTCAAATGAATAATCAAAGTTTCAAACTTTTTTTCCGACAAAAAAAAACAAGCTACTTTATATTTTATATGACTTTAATATTAAACTGCTTCTTATGCCATGTTTATTATGATTAACCCCTTTTTGTCCCCACTAACAATTAAGGAATATAATATATTTATCCTGGCTCAATCCAACAAAATATCTCTTTTCAGGACTCCCTCTTTTGCAAATGCACATTTCTTTTTGGATATTCAGTAAAGATCTTCATATTTTTATTTTCAGTATATGGCAGTGGACTTCAAACATGGGAATACAGCCCAGTCTACGCGATACGTTCCTACATGCCACTATGGCTGTTTGCGGTTCCTGCCAAGATATTGTCCTGGTTCATGACTCCTGTCTCAGTGTTCTACGCTTTAAAGATGTTGCTAGCCGTACTCTCCGCCTGCGCTGAGCTTATGTTTTACAAGTGAGTTCACCTTTATATATGTATGTCTACAAAAGATTGTAGTATTGTGTTAAATGCAGATTTTGTTTATACAGGGTGGATTTTTGAGATGGGGCAGTAAGGGCAGCTACCTTAACCTCTACAGCTACAGGAAAACAGTCTTAGGAGACTGTCCTTAACTTTCTGAGAAATTTTGAACATTCACAGATATTGAAAATAAAATACAGTTAGCAAGAAAATGGGCAGTGTTCACAAAAACTTTATTGATGCCAATCAAGCTGTTTCTTATAAGGATCAAAAAACTAGATCGAACCAGTTGGGGTTTGAGTACTAGAAAAGTTAGAAATCGCAAAAAACTTTTCCCATACATTTCGTAGGCAATGAGACTCCATCCTACTTTTCACGATGGATAGACGAGCCGAAAAAAAAACAAGAAAAATTAAACTTCGAACGAATACGCGTAATGATTTGAGGACAAGATAGTTTGTTGCTTGTGATTTCCGACGTTCTAAGAAAAAGATTACCTCAAATAATTTTGAACTTTCAGACTTGTATGGGAAAAAGACTGTCTGCTGCAAAATGTCTATGGAAAAAGTTTTTTCAAAAGCAACAAACTATCAAAACTTTGTTCTGGAATCAAATAAAATTATAATGTGTATTTGTTCGAAATGTAAAGTTTCCACTTTTTATTGTTTCGGCTAGTCTGTCCATATCGTGAATATTAGGTTTGAGTCTCGTTTCTTACGAAATGTATGGGAATAGTTATTTGGGATTTCTGAATTTTCTAAACCGCAGTTAGTCCAATACGGTTTTTGATAAGATTGAGATCAATAAAAGTTTTTGAGAAAACTGCCTATTTTCTTGCTGACTTTATTTTTTTTTTCAAAATCTGTGAATGTTCAAAAAGTCTCCAAAATTTAAGGACAGTCTCCTAAGACCGTTTTCCTGTAGCTGCAACAGTTAAGGTAGTTGCCCTTACTGCCACATCTCAAAAATCCATCCTCTATAGTGATACAGAAGGTTATCAACTGCTTTTAACAAACAGAATTATAATGGCAAAATTTTATATTCATTATGAATTTTTGTGGATAATTAGTTTGGGTTATTAATCTCAAAGTAAAAAATCAAACCCATTTCCTACTTACATTTTCGTGTCATGAGGAAGTTTCTAATATCAACATTGGTTTGACTGTGATCACAGTCTTAAAAAGTCAGGATTCATCTATAAAATAATATTGGAACAACAGGGGCTTGAATTCAGAATCTTTGCATAATACCAAAAAGATTAATTTTTTGCCTTGCCATCCTTTTAGAGCTGTATGCCACGAGTTCGGCGTGCACGTCGGCAGAGTATGGTTGGCCATGACGCTACCTGCAGCGGGCATGTTCGCTTGCAGCGCTGCAATGCTACCGTCAGCGTGGAGCAGCGCTTTAGCCAGCGGAGCGCTCGCTTGTTGGTGGCGGCGGAGATACCCACCTGCTATTTTTTTGACGGCGGCTTCGACTTTACTTAGTAAGTAGTCCAAAATTACTGATTATTGCAATTCATAAAAGTCTGTCTTTGTATATATAGTATGTTAAGGGGTTTGGTTTCCGCACTGAGTCCGTCAGGTGGACCATTGTGCGTGTGTATATACAGTAAAAAAAAAGCCATATGATGTAGATGTGTTAGCATATTTTGATCTGTCTGTATACTGTGTGAGGGTGATGACCAAAATGCGCGTCCTCTGCATGCTGGTGGCCAGGATACCCGTTGAAGCCGTGGGCTTGCGGTATGAGTCGCCTCATGAAAACTTGCGGGAGTGATGATGATGAGGTCACGCTGAAGTAGTTGCATGAAGGCTGCGCTGACGTTCATCACGTCGTGGTCACCAGTATCGTAGCATGAGGGTGTAAAGTTCATTCATCATCTATAGAGAAGGGAGGATCCTCCGACCAGACGGGTGTTGTGTCTGGTGGGCAACTGCCCAACGTTTGATGTCGTAAAGATATGCTGATCGCGCTGTAAACCCTGCTTGCGTGATGCAGGATTTGTGTTCGCATGTGGCGTTGTAGATAATACACAAAGATAAAAAGACATTCTTAACAAAAAAACACTTTAAAATCATTTATTCAGATTAGACTGAGAATCTGTGCTTTTTGAGCGTCAAATGTTACAAAAGACTATCTCAGCCACCTTTTTATCATGTTATAATTTATAAAAAATGGCAAACAATCGAACCTCCATTTATTCCTACAGGCTGGCCCTTCACAGCACTCCTGGGCATACCGATCGCAATCGACATGATATTGATGAAGAGACAAATCCTGGACTTTATCAAATGGTCTGTAATCTCTCTCGTCATAATACTGGTACCTACCGTGGTGGTAGACTCTTGGCATTATGGAAGACTGGTGGTAGCTCCATGGAATATCGTCGCGTATAATATCTTCACTGAACATGGACCTGATTTGTATGGAGTTGAACCCTGGACGTATTACTTCGTGAATGCGTTCTTGAATTTTAATATTGTGTGGGTGAGTTTTTGTTTTGTTTTTATTGAAGTGTTTTAGGAAAATGTGTTACCAAGGTCATTAATGTGTTGCCAAGGTCATTAATGTGTTACCAAGGTTATTATTTAAGTGAACTTAGTACAGAAGCGAACAGTATTTTTAGGAGGGGTGTAATTTCTCCTTGTCGCACTAAACGGTTTTTGTGGCGTAATTTTAGCCCTCAGAAGTAATTTGATTTTAGAAATTATTGACCGAGCGACCTAAGCGTCTTTGCTTCAAGTCTACCAAAATTTGCTTTCGTGTGTCAGTTTGCTGGTACTCCTCTACAGGTCGTATTTTACAACCGATCTTGACGAAACTTGGTATACAGGTTTTGGTTTAGACTCTATAGATTTTTTCTTGTCGGTGATTTTTGATTGGAGGGGATACGTCCTCCAAAAAGGGGACTACTGAATATGTCCGCCTTATGAGATCAAATTTCGATGGCTATTTTTTTATTTGAAAGGTAGTAACTTTAAGTTGGTCTCATAAAAATTTCGTGAAGATCTAATAAGGACCTATAAAACCGTTTTTAAACCTCATATTATGAATTCCAGGTGCTAGCCCTATCCTGCCCATTATTCCTACTGGCATGCACGGCGATGAAGTCAAGTTCGACTGCGCGCGCTCCTTTCTGCGCACCTTATTGGCTAGATCTGATGCCGCTCGCGCTATGGTTAGCCGTGTTTATGTTGCAGCCGCATAAGGAGGAAAGGTATATTTATAAAATATTTTTTGTCATTAAACGCCTTTCCGACCCAAATGACCCCATCACACTCCTCCAGGAGAGCAGTAGGGCCACCAGTATAGTCCACAAATACAAAAGACACCCGTCATACCGACCTCGCCGCCGAGGTCCTCCGCGACCGCGACCCCAATGTAATAACCCCCCTCCCCCCCCCGACCCTTGCTCGATGAAGGGCCAGCCCGCGCCATAGCTGCGCCGTCTAATAATAATGATCTATCCTTGATCCAGCCTGTCCCATCTTGCTGTCCTCCCCCCAGCGACGCCCTAAACTGAGGTTCGTACCCCACAGGGGGTGCCCTTAGCGAGCGCTCGCCTAGTTTTAATTAGAATAGTTTATGCCCCTGGCTGGAGGCTTTGAGTGTAGAAGCTTAAGGCAGCCACAGGAAAGTCCGGTTAAGCAGCTACGACCTTAGTGGTCACCTACGAGACAATAAAATAAAAAAAAGTCGATAAACGATGATTTTCGTGGTCAGGGTTAAATTGTATTTGATTCGAACAGGTGACAGTTTGTATCAAATTCAGAAAGAAACCATTTGATTTAGAATTCTAAAATATCGAGAATAAGTCACGGTTATTCTTCATGGGTTTATCGGTTTCTGAATAACCCAAACAGTTCGGGACAAGAAGTCCCTATTTAATGGGACCGAATCCAATTCGTTACGAATGCTGTTTCGTTTAGCTATTCGGTTAATGTTTCGTTTCGTTTTTGCAAAATTTTAACAGGACTGTCACTAAGGCTTCCTGTACTGAAGCCGGAGACGCACCGGCGCCGGACCGCAAGATGAAAAAAAATCTGAACATCTCAGAATGAACATGTAAATCTACGTGGCGCCTTACGGTGTGGTGCATTGACGATATTCATTCGCATACACAAACATGTGCTCCGGCGCCGGTGCGGCTCCGGCGTCATGCACAGATGCCAGCAGGTCAACCTACCCGAAACTGTCAAATTTTCCCAATCAAATATGAACCTTAGGCTTCAGTGATAAAGTTGAAAATATATTAAAGAAATTTGACAGATTGTAGTAGGTTGATGTGCTGGCGTCTGTACAGGAAGCCTGACAATAATTTTGATGTTTTCTTTTATAGCATATCACACTTCACTGCCGACGGGAAAATATCTCTTAATATTGCCCAATTTAATTTTTATTATATGATTTTTCCAGATTTCTATACCCAGCATACAGTATGATCATCCTCGCAGGCGCCATAGCTCTCGACTGCCTACAAAAGATGACGTTTACAGTCGGTACAGAACTGTTCCGCTGGAGGAGGGAGCGAGAGAGGCGACACTATCTCGCTTACACCGGGCCGCTGATGGTCATGTGTGTGCTTATAGCAGGGCTTGCAGGTCAGTAAAATGTTCTATTCCACTTCAATTCAACAAAACACTTTATGCTAACGATCAATCATCTGAATCATTTTGAAGGATATCGCTAATCCATTGCTTCATATGTTCGAGAAATTACTCGGTAAATGAATATCTAAACGATAGACATATAAAATCGTAATAACTATAAATCTCGTGACTATATATATATATTTTTTATTTTTTTTATTTCTGCATTATTAATTAAAATTTCAAATAAATTCTATTTACTAATGACAATATTAAATATGACATACAATTATTAATTATTTATTTATATATTAAATACCTAGTAACTAAAGGCCATATTACACTGCTCAATAAATATCCAACCATTTAATTATATATATAAAATAGCAGTTTCATAATTATTATTTATTTTTTTTATTTCTAATAATAATCTAACATTATCAATGATTATGCTTCCTCTCTCCTAACTCACTTGTTTTTGCTGTGCCCGACAGGGTCCATGTCATGATCTAGTTTTAAGTCTACCACCTAAGACAACATGTGGAATGCAAATAAAGTATTGAGTATTGAGTAAAAATTTGTCCGCTCAAAAACGTAAATTACGCAATGAATGTTGTTGAACTGTCAAAATTAAACAGATTGTGACTGATCGTGTGTAACGCAATCAGGGTGCTGGTTTCCCTGGCAAAAACGTTCCGTGTTTCGAAAGCCTGCAATTTTATTGAAGTGAAAACTTCTTTAGGCGCGTTGAGCACTTTTTGGGTGAACAAAAATGATGGAACTCGCGTCATCGTCACCGAACGCTTTCCATGAGCTATATGTACGAGTATACTTTGTATATATGTGTACTTTTTGGGTGAACAAAAAGCGTGAAACTCGCGTCATCGTCACCACACGCTGTTTTCACTTCTATCGGCAGTCCCCTAAGACTGCCCCGTATTTTTTTATTGGTTGTTGATACTAGTCCATGGGACATCACGTCAATTGCTCTAGGAATTAATATGAGATTGACCAGTACACTTTGTTAGGCTATACCGTGAGCATGAAGAAACTTGATTGTTGTACATTGAACTTCATATCTAAGCAGTTTGAAAACAAAATCCCGTGAACATGATGACCACATCTGTTACCGCCCCGGTTCTATAGCGGCCGAGCGCTGCAAGCAGAAACAGTCCTTACGGTGTATAGATATGAACTTCTTCGATGGTACATAGTACATTACAAGGCATATAATGGGAGCAGTGGTGGCGCACTGGAAACTTACCGAGTTTTAGGTCGTGATTACTTTGTGTAAATAATTGAATCACCACTGCTCTCAAAACGGTGAAGGAAAACATTGTTAGGAAACCGGCATGTCCTAGAACCAAAAATTCGAAGATATGTGACATCTACCAACCCGCACTGGGCCCGCATGGTAGATTACAGCCCTCTCCCTCTCAAGGAAGTGGCGGGCGTTTTGGGGGACTGCCTTATGTAATTTTGACGTTCGGAAAGTGCTGATTCTCAGCCTAGTGTGAATAAATGACTTTAAATTTTATAATCATTTATTTTTTAAAAGTTTTGTTCATACAGTAGCATTGGTTATTCGCAGCATTTACTCTACAGACCATACACTCACCGCAGTTTCAATGCAAAACAAAAAACCTTTTTTCTTTTTAAACCTTTTTTCTTCCAGGCATATCCCGCACCGCAGCCCTCTACACCAACTACCACGGTCCTATGACAATTCTCCGCAACCTTCCACAAGTGCCCGAAAACACCAACCTTACCGTCTGCTTTGGTAAGGAGTGGCATCGCTCGCCGTCCAGCTTCCACCTGCCGCCCGGCTACACTGTGAGGTTCATACCCAGCGAGTTTACTGGCCAGCTGCCGGCGCCTTATGCGGAGAGTCATAATGGTGAGGAAATATTCGCTTTTTTCTAACCATAGACAAGTGTGTGTGAGTTTTATGATTTTAGTATAAATTTAACTAGTTGCAGCAACAACTGCGTGCTAAACTGAAACTTATTACTTAAATGTCCCAAGCATTCTTGCTGAGTACATTGGTGCGCTAACTGTGTTATTTTCGTCTACTGAATGGAATCGATTCAATTTTTTTTGTAAATTTCGAAATAAATTCGTTGACTTTGATAACCTGCGCAGACTGGCGGGTGGGACGGCAGAGGATAAGTTAATTAAAACTTTGTTTTTCCAAGACCGACCTTTTTTTTGAGAGACCGACCTGCAACCTCAAGACAAAATCAAACTGGTTGCAAATTTAAGTGTATATTTTATTATTATTTTTTATTATATGACATTGATTTTACATTCTGTGACCAATTCCTCGCACACTGACTTATAAATTGTGGAATCTTAGGAGGATCGTCTACTTTTACAATGTTTGTAAATATGTGAGCACCATGTATCTATCATATAATTAGTTTATCTGTTGTTGCTTCATTTTTAATTCTTAATTCTTTTTACCTATTGTGGTATAATAATTTTATTCTAGGTGCATCGTCCTCACATATAATTATATAACTAATGTACTTATACAAATATTGTAAAACATTTTAAAAGAGTAACGGTGGAGTTTCTTGCCCATTCTTCTCCATACGAAAACTACCTTTTGGAAGGGGCAACTAGAATCAATTAATTTTTTTTGTAAATTTTTGACGTTCAAAAGTGCCTTATACGGGCCTACTTGAAATAAATGATTTGACTTTGACTTTGAACCCCAATTTTTATTTTTTTTCTTTGACATGCGCACGTCATCAAGTTCATTATGCTAAAATTCAAATTCCAACATAAAATTCAAATCAAAGTCAAATAATTTATTACAATTAGGCACATAAAAGGCGCTTTTGAACGTCCAACGTTGCATAGATCTTAAGAAAAACCTCTGTGACAGATGGACAAGAAAGTGAAAATAAAAAGGTTCCGAGTTTCACTTGTTCAGAACCAAGGCTTCGCCAAATAGAACGCGTACTTAGCGCGCTAGCCAGACGCCACGCTAACATAACGTGCGTAACGCACTGCTAGCACTGGCGTCTGTAATCTGTTGGACAGTAAACGTACGTCATAGTACAACACAATTCGGCGCTATAGCGCGGCGTCAGGCTAGCGCTCTAATACGCGCTAAATACGCGTTCTATTTGGCGAACCCAAAAATTTCTACTAGTTCCTTAATATCTCTGTCTCTTTCCAGCAACCCGCCTCATCCACCCACACTTCAACGATCTCAACAAAGGCGACAACCGAACCTACATCTCACCCAAAGAATGCCACTACTTACTAGACTCCAACATAGGAAGCCCTTCAACCCTAGAACCGGCCTACCACAAAGACTCCTCGTGGGAAGTCATATCCAGTGTTGCCATACTCGACGCCCAGAAGTCCCACCAAGTGTTTAGAGCATTTTATGTGCCGGTGTTGTCAAGTAGAAAAAATGTTTACGCTAATTTGTATTTGTTGAAGAATAAGGTGCTTGTCTAAGATAAGGATTTGTAAGTGTTTGAACATTTTTAGTAATTTTGAGAATTTTGTGCGCGATACAGTCATTGATTATTATGTCGACCCACCTGAACAATCATCTTGTTCACTGGCTTATATTTTTAGTTTGGCACAAGCCATTCTTATGTATTAGCACGGATGAATACACATGGGACACTCTGCAGTACAAGTATGAAACTCCAGCGGCAGACCCGTCTTGTTGGGCCAATCCAGTGAGTGTAACGTAGTCAGAAGATCTAAGAGTCACGCGATAGAAAGAGATGCAACTTCTAAGTTTGGTTAATATAACTGTAGGTGATTAGTGCTGTGCGACCTGAATTGCACTTTATTGTGTCGTAGCAAAAGTCGCTTTTTATTTAAATGATTTTCGGAGTGTCCCATCTGTATTAAGCTATGGTATTAGTTCGTACCGATACAAGAGAAGAAGGCCGAAAGCAAATCATCATGATTTGGACTCGAAAACGTATAGATCTGTAGGTACATAGAAGTTACAACCTGTTGGAGGTATTGAAGTCCTCGCGAAGTTCCTTTTTGTTGATCAATTTCGGGATCTTGTTCACTCGGTCTTTATGATAAAGCGAAAATTAAAGAACTCTCTGCCAGCGTCTGTGTTGCCTTCCACGTGTAAATCAGCCTTTATAGCAAGAGTGAACAGGCATCTTCTGGGCATGCTCGTTCCATCGTAAACCTCATCCATCGCTTTCCATCAGGCGAGATCGAGGTCAAGAGCAGATAACACAATAAAAAATCCTACATGACATAAGTTTTACGACCACTTACTAAAATGTATGGCCATTAGATTTTTCCGTTTATATTGGAGATCTATCGATAACAACCTATACAGGAGACATTATATTTGCGCAAAAAAATGTTGAAATACTTACAACTCTGTATATAACGTTACCAAAAATACTGAGGTTAGTCTAGTTAAGGTTAGTTGTCAGTACAAAATAATCTTGCATACATACACTGCCATCCCTTATTTTAATATTAGTACCGAAAACTTGACATTCACCTACAATAAGGGCGAATTTCACCAATGAAACTGAACGCGATCAGCACATCTAAACCGCGTTCAAGAGCTGTCAGTGTCAATATTTCGCAACAATGTTGACAGTGACAGCTCATTAACGCGGTTTAGATTTGTTGAAATTCACTCTAAGTAGCTTATTATAAAATGTTAACGAATTCGGACCTGCCCGACAAGTTCCGGACTCGCGGGAAGTTATTACCAAGAAACTCATCAGGCAGAAACCGCAGAAAAGCCGAGAGCCGAACGTCGAGATTTTAATGATGTCTCATGAAAGTGATAATACTAGAAATAGTTGATAAAAAGCTTGTAAAAGTAAAGATATTGTGCAACTTGGCATGAATACTTCCAGAATTGAATTGAAATCAACTTAGGGCGGAGTTCACCAATGAAACAGAACGCGATCAGCACATCTAAACCGCGTTCAAGAGCTGTCAGTGTTGGAATATTGACGCTTACATCTCTTGAACGCAGTTTAAATGTGCTAATCGCAGTCAGTATCATGGGTGAAATTGCATACTTAGGAGTTGTTCTATAACTAGACGAAATCTCAGCGTACAGTCATATACAATAATAAAGCATATCAAGTATGTTTTTCTCACAGCACTGAATTAGCGATAGAATCATCCTACAAACGGAGCTAGTCATAATTTAACAGATATTATGCTTAAATTATGTCCTAATCATAATTAGTTGTAAGTTTCTAGTGCAATAATAATATTACGACAGTTCTCTATAAGTGTTTTTAAATGTAAAATGGTTGGTTGCGTTGGGTCGAAGTCAGGACTTTTACGTCAATATTCAAACTCATTTATGGGGTGTAAAAATACCCTTGACGAAGCCAAGAGACACTTGTTCTTCCCGTTATTATGATCGTTTTTTTTGTACTGAATTATACCTGGGAACATTATGGTTATGGAGATATTGAAAGTCAAAATTACAACGTATTTAAATGTTTTTTTTTTACGAAAACAAGTTTTAAACGTTATATGCAATGTTAAATAACAGACGGCGTTCCCGTTAACCCGTAATTGTATAGCGTCCACAAATGCAAAAAAAAAACGTTTTTTTTTAATATCATTTTTTTATTTTTTTAATATAACTTAAATTTAAACACTCACACGGTCCCTGTACTGTTGCATGCACTAATAATCACTATGTTTTGCGTGCTTAACATTGCGCAATACCGTTAATAGCGAATTTTTACACCAAAAATAACAATACTTTCCCAGCAAATATTTTTGCACAAAGTTACTTAGTTCGATGTACAGAATGCGTAGATAACGGCTTCGTGAAGGGTCTCGTTATATCCTGTATATTGCTTGAATAAATCCCAATAGCATTTGAAAGTAATATATTTCGGGGTTTTTAATCGATATTTCAAACGTTGGTGCGAAGTTTTGCCATGAAGCGACTTTGTAGACAATATTACTTGTAAAAGCATTCGCGAATGTTACTATAGGCCTACCGCTTAACTGAGACGTTTCCTGAGGTAGCTGCGCGGTTCGGGAGGGGTGACACAAGTTGACGAATCACTGAGCTGTTGCATCACCACACCCCGCCCACTCCGCGCAGCTAAGCGGTAGATATATAATGAACTAAGGCCCACTTACACCACAAATCACTACAGTTAAGATTTCCTTGAAGAGCAGTTTTGCCGTCATATTATAACGACCGTCATGCTCTGTATTTGGACAGCCGTTATTGTGTGACCGCTCAGACTCGAGTTCTAGGTCGTAGGGTCAAACCCAGGTAGGCGCTTTACTTTGTGTAAATTATTTCATCACCACTGCTCTCAAAACGGTGAACGAAAACATCGTGAGGAAACCGGGATGTCCTAGAACCAATCATTCGAATACATGTAACATCTACCAACCCGCACTGGGCGGGGTGGATTACGGCCCTCCCTCTCACAGCCTAGCACTGGGAACAACGTGTCAAGAACTCTCTTGACGGTCGAACTGTAAGCAGTCATCAACGTATCAAATGTCTATTGAGAATCGAACTTGGCTTGTTGGCCTTCCAAGTCTAAATGATAGGTAATAAAATTGATGAGTACCATTGGTATCATTAATGATCGCAAGTTTTTAAACGTATAAACCAATATAATGTGGAGGTTGTGGACTTCGTTTTACGTATTGTATCGATAAAATAAGAATTAAATAAACTAAATGATTAATTTGCCACGCTGACTGTACTTTGCAACATTGAAGATTTAGCACGAAGCGAGATGTTACTTAATAATTAAAATTTTCAGCTGGAACGTTAATTTGTATTTTGCATTTTTATAAGCACGACGCAATTTTGATGTAACTATTGTTTTGTGATCTATATTTTTTATTATTAAAGTTATTTCTGAATATGAGATTTTCACTTCTCTTTTAAAAAATATTCATTTATGCAGCAAGCATAATACTCCATATTAAAAGTAATGCTAGCCTAATTTACCATTCATCTCGGGAGTAATTTGATCAATCAAGCTTGCCCTTTTTTAATCACCAAAGTCAAAAATTGCTATAGTTTGACCGGGACTTCTGTTCCGCGTCTTAGGTACGTGCGCGGCGAGACTGGGCAAGCCGCTTATTCGTCAAAGCTATCCGCGCGCGGCGTCCCGCCCGCCAATCATTCTTTACCGCTGCCCCCCGCCTCACCGGGCTTCCTTAAGGCGCGGAACAGCGGTCCCGGTCAAACTATAACACACCGAGTCAGTCCAGATAACCTCTAACCATAACAAGCACTTCGATTGAGGAAGACGGAGCTTCCAAAGTCGTTATAGTCGCTTCATTGCAATTTAAACCTTGTGTCAATGAAATAAAAGTCATATGACGTGCGCTCGTGATTTGCAACTGCTTCAAAAGAAAATCTGGACTGACTTCCGTATTGATAAATGATTTTATTAACTAGATGAGGTCGGCGTTTCCTATCTGACTACTCTGAGAAGAAAGGCAAACTCGGAGGTCACAGTCTCTTTTAAAGTCCAGACATAATATTGGTCAGATCATGTGAAGACAATGTAGATTAGTGTCTGAAATGGTCTTTTTAGGAAAGAACCACACAGATTGAGCGGACCTGTCCAGTCAGTGCAAGCATTTGTCAGTAATCGTGCAGCTCAACTCAAAATTTAAGGAGCTCAACGATTCGACGAACAATACCAAATAAAGGACATTTGGGTAGGCCGCATAAATTACTCAAACTGCCAGACCATGATTAAAATTCGATGATGATATTCGAGTCCGTGATCTCCTTGAAATTCTAATGCAGATAATCCAGTATTATAGTTGGTATGCCATAACCATCCCGTTCAAAGCTACTTGGCCATGAAACAAAACGCCTTTACTTACATCATTAGATAATTTAGTTTATTTACCATTTTAATTAGATGTAGGCGTATTCAACAAGTTTTGTTATTTTAGTTAGTTTTTTAAGAAACTATTTTGTTTTTGTTTGTTTGTTTTTGGTAAATTCACTGTGTTATAATGAGAGAAATAGTCCACATTCAGGTCGGGAGGTGCGGCAATCAAATTGGGTCAAAAGTAAGTAAAAGATGGTCTATACATTTGCTTTGGAAAATGTTTGGAATTGGGAGAAATAACTAAAATAAAAACAGCAATCTTTCTCACTCAGCAATGCCTAGACTAGTTAAAGAAGCGAAGAAGGAGTTTCACAGTGTGATATAATTTTGTTATGCTGATATGAGCCATACGCTAGAGTTTCTAAGGTTGTGTTTTAACTGGTACGTACAAGAAGTCAGCAAACCTTTATTTAATTTCAGTTCTGGGAGGTGATCTCCGATGAACACGGGATCGACCCATTTGGCGAGTACCACGGTGACTCCGACCTACAACTGGAACGAATCCAAGTCTACTACAACGAAGGATTATCCTCAAAATACGTCCCCAGAGCAGTTCTGGTCGACCTGGAACCTGGCACCATGGACGCCATAAGAGGTGGCGTCTACGGACGGATATTTAGACCAGATAACATCGTATTCGGCGTCTCAGGCGCCGGCAATAACTGGGCTAAAGGACACTACACCGAAGGCGCAGATTTGCTTGAATCAGTCCTCGATGTTGTGCGAAAAGAGGCGGAAGGATGCGATTGCTTGCAAGGATTTCAACTTGTGCATTCTCTTGGAGGCGGTACTGGGTCTGGATTAGGAACGCTGCTTTTGGCGAATTTGTCCGAAGAGTATCCTGATAGAATTTCTGTCACATACTCCGTGGTACCTAGTCCTAAAGTTTCTGATACTGTAGTAGAGCCTTATAACGCGACGCTAGCAGTAAACAGACTGATAGAAACTTCCACACAATCTTATTGCATCGACAATGAGGCGTTGTATGACATTTGCTTCCGGACCCTAAAGCTGAAAACTCCGACATACGGCGACTTGAACCACCTGGTGTCTGGGACCATGTCGGGCGTGACGACGTGTCTCCGGTTCCCGGGACAACTGAACGCGGACCTGAGGAAACTCGCCGTCAACATGGTGCCGTTCCCGAGGCTGCACTTCTTCATGCCCGGCTTCGCGCCGCTGACGTCACGGGGAAGTCAAAAGTTTCGAGCTCTGACCGTGCCAGAACTCACGCATCAAATGTTCGATGCCAAAAACATGATGGCAGCTTGCGATCCTCGCCATGGAAGATACCTGACAGTGGCAGCTATTTTCCGTGGTCGTATGTCAATGAAGGAGGTAGACGAGCAGATGGTCAACATCCAAAACAGGAACAAAGATTTCTTCGTGGAATGGATCCCCAACAACGTGAAAACAGCAGTTTGTGACATTCCTCCAAGAGGTTTAAAAATGTCTGCGACCTTCATAGGGAACACGACAGCTATTCAGGAGCTGTTCAAGCGAATTGCAGAGCAATTCACGTCTATGTTCAGGAGGAAAGCGTTCCTCCATTGGTACATATATGAAGGGATGGATGAGACGGACTTCACGGATGCTGAAAACAACATGAGTGATCTGATATCGGAGTACCAACAGTACCAGGACGCGACGCCTGAGGACCAGGACTTTGAGGACGAAGAAGGAGAAGAGGCCAACGAGAGTGATGAATAGGCTGTTTTTATCGTTTATTTAATAAATTATTTGTATGAGACTATTTTTTACTTAGTAATTTTTTGCTGTGCCGGTAGATACATAGAAAGAACGGCAGCGCCTCGTTTGACTTGTGCCCATTTTGTTGTCGCCATCAGCCTCGTAGGTACAGACGCCGGCACGTCAACCTACCCGAAACTGTCAAATTTTCCCAATCAACTTTGAACCTTATACTTTAGTGATAAAGTTGAAAATCTATTAAAAAAATTTGACAGATTGTAGTAGGTTAATGTGCTGGCGACTGAACATTACACTAGGAGTGTTCCGAGTTGAACAGTTTGGAAAGTAAGTAGATAACAAAAAATCTGCCAAGTGCAAGTTGGACTCGCACCGTTCCGTACCGAAGGGTTCCGTACCGTATTAAGATCGAACAAGAAACGCCAAAAAAACATACTTACTGTATATATTTTTTATTATTTGTTGTTATAGTTGCGAAAATTGCTCATGAGATACAGCCCGCTGATAGACAGACCGACGGACAGGCAGTATTAGGATTTCGTTTGGCGCCCTTTGGTTACAGAACCCTAAAAATAGCAATCCAACCTCATTTTTTCACAACAGACTGGCCCTTCACAGCACTCCTGGGCATTCCAATCGCAATCGACAGGATATTGATGAAGAGACAAATCCTGGACTTTATCAAACGGTACCTCATATCTACTGGTAGCTACCGTGGTGGTGAATTGTGGTGCCTCCGTGGAATATCGTCGGAACCCAAAAAAATTATCAATACTCCTAGATAGGCGCCAGGCGCAGCAGTGTAGGTTTTGCGTCAAGGATCTTTTGGCGCTCGAATGACGTTAACTGAGGGGCACTGTTCTGTTAAAAAACAAGATGGCGGCATTATAGTTTGACGGGAGGCAGCGTTGACGAATGAGCGGCCTGCACTCCCCCCCCCCCCCTCCGTCTCGCCGCGCACGTACCTAAGGCGCGGAACAGCGGTCTGGGTCAAACTATAGTACAGCTTTAAGCCACGCGCCAACATAACCTTGTAGTACTCTATGGAAAATTGGTGGGGGGAGATATAGCGGAACAGACAATTCAACAAGGAGTCGGATGCCCAAACTTTTCTGCAGGCAACTCTACTGATGTCACATTTGACCGTTGCATTTGCCTCGTTGTGACCAAGGTTGGGGCCAGTCATGAGCCCAATAAAAACTTGAATATCTATACTTAATTATTAATTCAAGTTTCTGGACTCATGGTCGTGACCGAGGCCTCAGCAGTGCGCTTCTAGCCTTTAAGCTACGGTTTCCTATATGAGTGGTTCCGTCATATTATAACGGCCGTCATGCAAATCTGTCATTTTCAACAGTATTTGACAGAAAAACACTGTTTTTGGACAGCCGTTATTATGTGACCGTTGACCGGTTTTTAGGCAACGCGCACTGTGTCGACAGATCGCTCCGGTATATGTCTGTGCGCAAGCACACACACCAAGGACACATTTTGTAGCGGGGACAGTTTGTGGCGAGACGTTTGCCGCGCTACACGAGTTCAAGATTGAACACGTTCGTTTTTTGTGGCGCGGTAATTTTACAAAAATTTAAGACAACATTAATTTTTCCGGGAGTTTATAGCAGAGGTTGAAAAAATTCCTATACAACCCTGGACTCGGGATGGATTTCTTTATCGAACCGTAACTCTTGCGAAATTTTGAAATTACCGTACCTATCTTGTTTAAATGGGTGAACCCAATAAGTTTTTTGTAATTAATTGCCACATCAAGAAATCGGTATCGTCGCACGATAATATCGACAATCTGGAAGCTGCGCCACAACGCCCACAACACTGTGCGTCCGATGTGCGCGTACACGATACATTTGCTCTGAGCTTAATAAAATTAATGTAGCGCAGTAATTGTAGCGACGTAAATGTAGGGTGCGAGTAGCGTGTGGCGCTAGCGCCGGTGAGCGGCCTCACTTGAAACCGTAGCTTAAGGCCTTATCCACACTTGTATCACTTTGGTGTATTAGATTCTCCGTTGCTTGGCACCGCCGTTCTCACAAAGCGACGCCCGCTTTACTTGTGCTTACCAAGTGTACAACACGCTGTGAATGTGTGTGAAAGGGCAGCTCTCGTTACCGTCCGAGACAATGGCGAAGTCAGGCGTGTGCGTGTGCTTAAGCGACTACCATAAGTAAAGTGCGCGTCGCTTCGTGAGATAAAAATACTATTCCAAACACTAGTTTGGACGCAAAATGAGTAAAAGCGATTGGCGTTGGTGGCCCGCTGGTTAGTAACGGACATCGATAGTTTGCGTAGCTGCTGCACTAATCGTAGCACGGCACGGCACGTGGACAAAGATAGTTGTCGTCGTGCCGTTGCACGGTTGCATATTGTAATGACCATATTCCGTGCTACGTTAAAATGATAAAAGCGCCTAGATAGTGGCGTCGCGCGCTGCATTCATCTGCCGCGTGCATCATGTGTGAATTCGACACACTGTATTGACTCACTGCAGGACGAAGGTCTCCAATTCTTTGGAAAAAGGAATGGGATCAACTCGATAGTCGCACTAGAAAAACTAATCAATAATTTACTCTTTTAGAATGTATGTGATGCAAGTCTGGATAATTATATGAAGGTAAAGAAAGCTTCCGGTTGTGCTGCACCACATGAACTAAGGGAAGCATTGAGGAACAAATGTGGAGTCTTCAGAGACGCCAAACTTCTGGGTGAAAGTAAATGTGAGAATAGTTGTGGTCCAGTGGTAATGGCTTCGGCTTACGAATTGTAGGTGATGTAACCAGGCAGTGAAATGTATTTCATTCCCAATGATGTTAAAACGGTAAATGAAAACATGAAACCGTGAGTAAACCGGCCGATGCAAAATGTTCTAGTAACCAAAAATTCAAAAGATGACTGTGACATCCCATGTCCCAGCAGAGGGAAAATTAAAGGGTTATTATTATCGGTCCTTCCCCGTAGTCAAACTATTTTGTCCAACTGATTTGACCACAAGGATCTTTCCCCGTGGTTTCCCCAAACTACTCAAATGATCCTCCCTATTATTTCAGTACAAGTGTTACCATTTATGTACCCTGCTACAATGTCAAATACATCTAGGTACAGTAACAGCCAAAATACCTTCCGTCACTTAAAGCGCAGGCCACACCGCCAGCTAGCGGGCGGGCGGGCTAGGCGGTCGAACATCGTTTCACCTCTTTACATACTTCGGTTCATACCGCGAGCTACCGACTAACCTAACGAGCTAAGCTAACGAAATTTCCGACGATTCCAGCGAAGCTACTCGTTCACCTCGTTGGCGCGCCCGGTTCGTTCGCCCGTCCTCCCCGTTTCGAGTAGACTAGTCGACGCTCGTCTTTCGAATAGCAGTGTAGTGTTGTTTGTGAACGATGAATATGTCATATATCGACGAAAGTTCTGATGATGATTTAACTACAAATGTTTAAAAAAAATATTACTGTTAAATTCTCTTCGAATTAAGAAGAAGAAGAGAAAGCGTAGATTTTGGTTGAATAGACATATTCAATTCAGGCAACAATCTGGAGAATTTTATACTTTGTTTCGGGAGTTGAATGACGAAGATTTTCCAGATTTTTATAGACTCACAAGAGTACAATTTCAAGAAATATCCGCCCGTCGCTCGTCTGTCCGTAGTTTTCGGTGTGAACCCCATAGTTTAGCTCGCCAATATTTCGCGTAGTTTGTATAGTTTCCTTCGTTCGCTTCGCCCACCCGCCTAGCCCGCCCGCCCGCTAGCTGGCGGTGTGGCCTGCGCTTTAAGGGGCTAGTTTTGTCTGCTCATTGCTCAGTCCTGCTGTCCAGTCATATTAGGGGTTTCTCCGCGGAATGAGAAATAATAAGCTGGAAAGTCGTATACCTACACCTTAATTTTGCCGTTCTCTAATATGTAATAAAAACCCTGTCCGATCCGAAAGGGTCATATAATAGGTACTGCAATAATATTACCAAAAAGATGAAAAATACTAATACTATGTAAACTTCACTTTTTTGGTACCAAAATTACCCCAAATCCTTTAAAAATGACTTTGTTAGATGGCAGTATCAGCATTTGAAATCTACACTTGGGAGCAAATAAATCGAGCCACTTCCTTTTTCACTCATTATGGTAATTATTTTTGGTATTAAGGAACGCATCGATTCGAAACATATATCGCCTAAAAGGGTATTTAATAACCTTTACAATGAGGGTAGTTAGTTGTCAAAATTTCATTTTTATTAAAGTTTAAAGGGTAGAATAAAATTATCGCATTTAATTTGCTTATGACATTTTTATTGTACTCTGTTAAGAAAAGATTAAATTTGAGGTTTTTGTTAATCATACCCATATTACTTGTTATTGTTGTCTTTATCTGTGTCTGTGTAATCAAAATAACCTGATAAAATGGATACTACACCGACGGAAGCTGCCCAAGTTGTAGCTTTACTTGAGGTTGGACACGGACAACGTGAAGTGGCACGCAGACTTCATTTGAGTCGTTCAAAGGTACAGCGGGTATACCGCAGGTATCTGGAGACTGGTGCTTTTGTTCGGCGACCTGGAACTGGCCGACCACGGGCAACAACAGAACGTGACGACCGCTTTATTGCAACCAATTCGTTGCGCGACCGTGGACTTAATGCTGTTCAGCTACAGCAAGCGTTACGTGACGTTCGAGGAGTCGCAATCAGTAGGTGGACAGTGAGACGAAGACTAAAAGAACGAAATTTAACATCACACAAACCAGCAACTGGCCCAAAATTGACTGTAGCTCATCGCCGATCTCGCTTGGAGTTTGCTCGAGAACACATTAATTGGACGTTAGAAGACTGGAGGTCAGTTTTGTTTTCTGACGAGTCAAGAATCTGTCTTTTTAGCAATGACGGGAGAAACCGAGTGTATAGACGTCCTGGTGAAAGATTTGCCCAATGTTGCATTCGAGAAACGGTGAGTTTTGGTGGTGGTTCTTGTATGGTGTGGGGAGGAATTTCTCTAGACGGAAAAACGGAACTTGTCTTCGTCGACCCCGCCAACGATGGCAGTGGTAGACGTGGATTAACAGCTGACCGATACATAACTGACATTCTTGAAAACCACGTAATGCCGTATGCTGGTTTTGTCGGAGAAAATTTCTTGTTTATGCATGACAATGCGAGACCTCATACCGCGCAGATCGTTACGGAATACTTGTCTGCGATCGGGATTCAACAAATGGTATGGCCAGCACGAAGTCCCGATTTGAACCCGATTGAACACCTATGGGACGAGCTAAAACGGAGAGTCCGAGCCAGGGTTCCCGCTGTTTCATCCATTCCCGAGCTTAAAGTCGCTGTGCTTGAAGAGTGGGAGAACATACCACAATATGTCATCGTAACGCTGATCAGATCGATGACTAATAGGCTACAAGAATGTATCAGGGCCCGGGGGGGTAATACCAGTTATTAAGAATATTTTTTTTGCAATAATTTTGTTTTTTATTGTTTTTATGGACTGTTTTAGCCCTACTAAATTTTCTATCAAAATTACCATTTTTCTTGCAGAGCCAATAATTTATCATTCAATAAGGTTATTATTCAATAATTTACCCTCATTGTAAAGGTTATTAACTAAACTTTTAGGCGATATATAGTTCGAATTGATACGTTCCATATTACCAAAAATATTTACCATTTTACGTGAAAAAAGGTAGTGGCTCGATTTATTTGCTCCCAAGTGTAGTTTGGTGTGACAGTAAATAAAAATCAATATTGTTACGTACATTTTCATTATATTGTAACAAATAAAAAAACATCAAAACGAATAGTTACACCTAACACTAAACATGGACATGGACAATACAAAACATTGGACGGTTACAAACAACATTTACTCTTCTTCCACTTCCTCATCGAATTCCCCTTCGTCATCTGCCGTCGCGTCCTGGTACTGCTGGTATTCAGACACCAGGTCGTTCATGTTGCTCTCTGCCTCGGTGAACTCCATCTCGTCCATACCTTCACCAGTGTACCAATGCAAGAAAGCCTTTCTTCTAAACATGGCAGTGAATTGCTCAGAAATCCTCTTGAACAGTTCCTGAATGGCTGTGGTGTTGCCGATAAAGGTAGCAGACATTTTCAAACCGCGGGGAGGTATATCACAGACGGCAGTCTTGACGTTGTTCGGGATCCATTCGACGAAGTAACTGCTGTTCTTGTTCTGGATATTGAGCATCTGCTCGTCCACTTCCTTCATGGACATGCGACCCCGGAAAACTGCGGCGACGGTGAGGTATCTCCCATGGCGCGGGTCACACGCCGCCATCATGTTCTTCGCGTCGAACATTTGCTGCGTGAGCTCCGGCACGGTGAGCGCGCGGTACTGCTGGCTGCCACGTGACGTCAGCGGCGCGAAGCCGGGCATGAAGAAGTGCAGCCTCGGGAACGGCACCATGTTGACAGCGAGCTTCCTCAGGTCCGCATTCAGCTGTCCCGGGAACCGGAGACACGTCGTCACACCCGACATGGTCGCAGACACCAAGTGGTTTAAGTCACCGTACGTTGGGGTCGTCAGCTTCAGCGTCCGGAAACAGATGTCGTACAGCGCCTCGTTGTCGATGCAGTACGTTTCATCGGTATTTTCAACCAATTGATGGACCGACAAGGTCGCGTTGTAAGGCTCTACTACGGTGTCCGATACTTTCGGACTGGGGACTACGGAGAAGGTGTTCATAATCCTGTCAGGGTACTCTTCCCTGATTTTGGAAATTAGCAAAGTCCCCATTCCGGAGCCGGTGCCACCTCCGAGTGAGTGCGTGAGCTGGAAGCCTTGCAGGCAATCGCATCCTTCAGCCTCCTTCCTGACGACATCGAGGACAGAATCGACTAGTTCAGCGCCCTCGGTGTAGTGTCCTTTGGCCCAGTTGTTTCCAGCTCCAGACTGTCCAAATACGAAGTTGTCAGGGCGGAAGATTTGGCCGAAGGGTCCGGAGCGCACGGAGTCCATGGTGCCGGGCTCGAGGTCGACGAGCACAGCGCGCGGCACGTACTTGCCGCCCGAGGCCTCGTTGTAGTACACATTGATACGCTCCAGTTGCAGATCGGAGTCTCCATTGTAGGCACCCGTGGCGTCGATGCCGTGCTCGTCGGAGATCACTTCCCAGAACTGAAAAATGAAATTGTTATATACTGTATGTTCGCCGTTCGGTAACCCCTCAACAACATTTGAAGATCGCACGGGTGTAAAGTTTAAGAAACCTTTCAACATGTTCCTGTCTTGTAAAGTTTAAGAAACCTTTCAACATGTTCCTGTCTGTGGAATTTTACGAAGTTTGAATGTGGAAAGATGGCTATTTGCAGAATGCGTCAATGAAGACATGAATCGTTGTCATAAGTGAACAGCAACCCTATCCAACTGAAGCAATCGATCTGTTAAGGCAGGTTTATACGAGCCCAGTAATGTGCAGTCCAGTTTTAACCCAGTTCTGTGCAGACTTTGCGCCCTCAAGTCAGTGCAGTTGACTAACCTGTATTTTCGAGATCAGTAGCTTCCCCCGCCTGACTAACTGCCGATATCTCATCTACATGAACCCACTGACTGGGTTCGAAATTCCGAATCACTGGGTTTATATGATAGCAGTGACTGACTGCCATCGTATAAACTAGGCAATAAGCACATCAGAATCGTGTCGGGCGCTGCGGGACAGGAGGTATGAGCGCTCTATGCTTTGTAGTAACTTCAACAGTGCCTTACCTTAGCTCCGATCTGATTGCCGCATTGCCCGGCCTGGATGTGGACGATTTCCCTCATGATTATAAGTTCACAAAGAATTTAGCGCCTAACTTATGGTATTAAAAAATCACTTTAGTTTAATTTGTCATCAAACAGTAAAAATAAATTTAAAAAAAATAAAAAAAAGTTGTAATTTATTACTTCATGTGCATTGCACAAAATTTCCTTGTATAATGAGACCTTTAAATTCTTTTGTCATTCGATTTGAAAATTTGAATCTGTTTTTGTAAATTTTTGACATTTTGACAATCAATCACGTTGGCCAGGCATTTTATCAGGATGATTTAATTAAAAACTTTTTATATTGTTTTAAACAATCGTTCTTCGGTCTTTAAATCAAAAGGTGATTTCAAACGAGCAGCACTGCACGCACCGAATTCTGACTGGAAAGTGATGGAGGAGACACTCATCTTTACGCACTGAACGTACTTTTACTCTGTAATTCGCAGCGCAGTCGTTTATTTCATAAGGAGTATCTGGGAGCACGTTAGTGCCCCCGCCAAATCGAGCAAAAACAAACAAGCAAAGGCACAGCCGTACCATTCTTTTCTCGAAGCTAATCGGGACATTTTTAACCCCTGTGTAACTTTGTTGTGGATAAAGCTCGAAGCCTGATTTTTTAGACACATTCACTGACTCACCGTTCATCAAAAATCTAAGGTACTTCTAGCAGACACACAATATTCAAATTTTGTACACAATAAGTGTTTATCCTACAAAGCAAGAAAAAACTAAAACATACCGCATTATAATTCGAGACTTTAACTTTTATCCTAGATACCATATCTTATCAATACGAGAAAGGTGTGTTAGATCACAATAGCGTCGAGCACTAATTTCTTCACGTAGCTTAATGTTATGTCCCTGAGTCCCTATATCGATAAAATTATGAAGAACACCCCAAACTGTTGATATGTTGCAGGGAAATGAGGATACCAGGTGTTTCACCAAATTCCTAGGGATACCACGAAATCTCGGTAGATGTCGAATATTCTTGTTTATTACGTCTTCTCACAAAAACGTTTAGTGATATGTCGTTTCACTAAACTAAATCTAGTAAAATGTCAAAAAGCGGACACTAGAGAATAAGATTCGAGCCATGCATTTGTCTTGCTCCCACTCATACCGGCTTGGGGCCGCCCGAGCATAGATTTTAGTTGTTAAATTATTACGCAGTATTTTAGTCATAGAAATGGGGAAAAAAAGAACTTTATAAAGTTGGGACTTCAGCTAATATAAATAAAGGATTGGTTACCCCAAAACTGTCTCTTTTCTCATTTTATTAGATTTAGTTTAGTGAAGCGACATATCACTGACATTATAGTAGCATTTTGTCATATATCACTAAACATTTTTAGTAAGAAGACGTAATAAACAAGAATATTCGACATCTATCGTGATTTCGTGGTATCCCTAGGGATTTCGTGAAATTCCTGGTATCCTCATTTCCCTGCGACAGATATAAACGATAACTCAGGGTCGTCCATACTAATATTATAAATACTAAAATGACTCTGTCTTTTTGTATGTTACTTTTTCACGCCTGGCGCCACCTCCACGGGAAATTTGAAGGCACAGCGTGAGATTATCGCTACGATTCTCTCATCCGTAGAGATGGCGCCTGAACCGACAGTAAAGCCCGCTCTGCATTCGCGCGCGAATCTTGCTGTGAATTGACGCCGCGGTTCGCGCCGTGAACTTCGCGTAGAAACGTGTTCCTCCACACTAAGTTTCGCAGTTTCGTTCCCGATCTCAGAAAATGCACGAGGATGAGGTTGTTGCTGCTGCTGTGACGCTATGTCCTGTATCTTTGTATTGAAGATAATAAAAAGAGATGGAGAAAGAGAAAATGGTAGATGACGAAAATCCTTATAAAAAATCTATGCTTATAAAAAAATCACGGAAGACCACACCGTACTGTGGCTCGTGCGCTATTGCGAAAAGCTGTAAATACACTCGGTATATGCGTTCGCGTTCGCACGCTGTGAACCAAGTGCGAACCCTTTGGCGCGGGACAAAAAATCGGGAACGGCGCGAATGCAAAATCGCGAACCATCTACACTCGTCTTCGTCGACTTTCGCAGGCGTTCGCGACGCGAATGTAGAGCCGGCTTTATGAAAATGAAATACAATATAGATAAGTCACAAGCAACAGAAAGGTGCAAATATCGATATTGATTGCCATATTTAAAAAAAAAACTAGAATACTTTCGATAGTATAGTTCCGCAGCACTATTTTGATTTTAAATAATATCGATAGTTATCGATAACTATTGCTGGGCTGTGAAGAAGACGGATGAAAAAGATTGCATGCAGTGGAGTTAAGTATAAATTATTGAGATGTAATGAGTATATTTATGTGGAAGTTTGATAGTAGCGTCAGTGACAGGAAATAAGGGAAAGTTTGAAAGAAATAAAATTGTTTGGCTTGGTATGGGGCATGCGATGAGGGAAAGGAAACGCATCCGACTATAAAAGGATATGGGTTGTGTGAAGAATGATAATTACGAAAGTAGTGAATGATAGCACACCGGTTGACAAAGAAAAAACGTGTTGATCCTGGGTAAAGCGCAAGCTACACTGGTCGTTTAGCTTCGCTTATGTAGCTACCACGTCATTTCATAATTCGGTTCATAGTTCACGGTGTGAACCGAAGTAAGAAAACACGCGGTAGCTACAAGTAAACGAACTTAGCTTAATTCCCAGTGTGGCCTGCGCTTTATGTGAGTAATAAAATAATGAAAGAAAACTACTAAATATGATTCTGGTTTTAGTTTTATTCGGACATTCACAAGGACAAACACAAATACATAAACGAATAGTAATTGCTATTCCATACACTCTCCTTCCGCTTCTTCGTCAAATTCCCCTTCGTCATCTGCCGTCGCGTCCTGGTACTGCTGGTATTCGGACACCAGGTCGTTCATATTGCTCTCTGCCTCCGTGAACTCCATCTCGTCCATACCTTCACCAGTATACCAGTGTAGGAAAGCTTTCCTCCTGAACATGGCCACGAACTGTTCCGCTACCCTCTTGAATATGCTCTGGATAGCTGTCGTGTTTCCAATGAAAGTGGACGCCATCTTCAGCCCTCGTGGCGGGATATCACACACCGCAATCTTCACGTTATGTGGTATCCACTCCACAAAATATGTGCTGTTCTTGTTCTGGATGTTCACAAGTTGTTCGTCCACTTCCTTCATGGACATTCGCCCTCTGAATATCGTGGCCACGGTCAGGTATCTGCCGTGTCTCGGGTCGCAGGCGACCATCATGTTCTTAGCGTCAAACATTTGAAGTGTTAATTCGGGAACCGTGAGCGCTCTGTACTGTTGTGCGCCCCGTGACGTCAGCGGTGCGAAGCCGGGGGTATAGAAGTGTAACCGTGGGAACGGCACCATGTTCACGGCTAGCTTTCTCAGGTCCGCGTTGAGCTGTCCAGGGAAGCGCAAGCAAGTTGTGATGCCGGACATTGTGGCGCAGATAAGGTGGTTCAAGTCACCGTACGTGGGGGTCGTGAGCTTCAGCGTCCTGAAGCAGATGTCGTACAGAGCTTCATTGTCGAGACAGAACGTGTGGTCGGTGTTCTCAACCAGCTGGTTCACCGCCAGTGTCGTGTTGTACGGCTCGACTACGCAGTCCGAGACCCTGGGGCTCGGGAATACAGAGAATGAAAGGATGATTCGGTCAGGATACTCTTCGCGTATTCTGTTTATGAGGAGCGTGCCAAGACCGGAGCCGGTGCCGCCTCCGAGCGAATGCGTCACTTGGAAACCTTGCAGACAGTCGCAACCCTCTGCTTCTCTTCGGACGACGTCGAGGCAGGACTCTATGATCTCCACTCCTTCAGTGTAATGTCCACGTGCCCAGTTGTTTGCACCACTGTTTTGGCCGTAGACAAAGTTGTCGGGTCGGTACAGGCAGCCGAAGGGTCCAGAGCGCACGGCGTCCATGGTGGCCGGCTTGAGGTCCACGAGGATGGTGCGCGGGACGTACTTGCCGCCGGACGCCTCATTGTAGTACACGTTGATGCGCTCTAGTTGGAGATCGGAGTCGCCGTGGTAGCACCCGCACGGGTCGATTCCGTGCTCGTCAGATATCACCTCCCAGAACTGTGGACAATTATACAAGTAATGTTATTTAATGGCAATGGCATAGGATATTAATTTCGTGCAATAAGATGAAACGGGACGGAAGTTCTGTCGGTAATCAAGGTAGGTAGGTACAGGAAGGTTCTGTACAGAGTAGTCGGGGTCGCAACTTTACTTTTACTCACCTTTCCGCCAATCTGGTTCCCGCACGAACCAGCCTGAAGGTTAATGATCTCCCTCATCTTGGTAATTTATCACGCAGATAAGTGTAGATACAAATACTTGTTAATTTCTCGTAAAAAATTATCCAAAAGTGTTCTCAAAATTGATGCTTAACATTAGCTTAAAAACTAATAAAAAAAATATAAAAAAATCGATACGCAACAATTACACCATGTGCGTTGGTTGGATTTCAGAAAAGTGAAGTCAGAAATAGGGATTAGACGTCCAAGAATTTTTAAATAAAATTCTAGAATATTTTATAGTTTTTTGAGAAGATTTTTTTCAACCAGTGTTAATTTTTCATTTTTCATTTAGAAAATATTTTTCTTGATTGGGAAAAAAAGTTGCGTGCTAATATTACTTAAGAATCATTATATATATATATTACAGACCTACTTACCTACTAAACGCCAATATCTTCGCTATATCCCAAAATAAAACATTTAGGGCGACATCTAGCCAAGTTTACGCGTACTAAAAAGAAACATTGAAACATAATTTTCAGGCAACTAGATATTCCTGCGGGAATTACGCGCTCGACACGTACGAACCTGAAAGTTCCACCATCTTCCGCCAGATGTCACTGTCCGTCTTTCAGGGTTGTTTTGTTTTCAGCGGCGGCGTACTGTCACTATTGTCATGGCGCTCCCGTGTAATGTCACCGAGGTAGCGAATCGTTTGTACAATGTAAATTTTTAGCTTATCCTGTATGATGTAGTTGTGTTTGATGAGTGCCGTGTGTGTGGTGTGCGAACGCCTGTGGAGTGATGTCAGTGGCCGGTGGGAATGCGCCCGCAGAAGAGAAAAAACCAGGTTATTGTGAGGACAGCACGGACAGCGACAATGACACAGAGAGGAAGAGACTCCTTCGGAGGGTATCAACAAGCAAGTGCGTCGGGAGACTCGTGAGTAGCATCCTAATGTGAGAATAGTAAAGGATATGTTGTTGTAAGCTTGGGCGTGCCAACTGTCAAAGCGCGGGGGAGCGGGGGCTCCATGTGCCCGGACCCAATTTTCGAAGATCAATTTTTCAAGTTATAATGTTTGTTTAGCCTCGGTATTAAATTTTGTGTGCTCAAGTAATGAGATGTGGAGTTTGACCTATTTGGGGAGGCGAAGAGTGGCGTAGAGGGGGTTGTACGGTGACCATGATTTCTCCAGGATAAAGTTGATCCTTCATATTTATTGATCTCCTCGTTCCGACAGGTGGTTCAACGTCCTGAGCGGTGCGGGAACAATGCAATTGTTGTTAAATACAATACATGGAATAGAAAAGCTCCAGTTTATTTAATATTTCGTTTAAAGATCTTAATCAGTTTGAGAAGGCGTTCTATTTTTGTTTGTCCGCCTTCGTTTTCGACACGATGATAAATGCTTTGGGGCAATAAGAGCGCCATGGATTTTGGCGGTAAAATATTGTTCATTTAGGAAGACTGATTACTGGGAGTTTCTTGAGTAACAGCTTTTCTTTTGTAGATTTAATTAAGTTAATTAAGGATTTCGCTTTTACATGTGATACAATAATGCCAATATTTAAAGCATTTAGAATGTAGGTATTAATTGTCATGAATGTTCGCATAAAAATGGTTTTATTATCAACCTTGATAAGTTAACAAATTGGCGGGAACCCTATTCGATGTTATCGACCCGCTACTGTTGCCAATATTTGCATAAAAACGCGGTTTTCCCTAACTAACTAGTTTTCTACTAATGGATTGCGTTACGTTAGAAAAATTTATGTAGATAAAGGGCCGATTTATCACGAATCTATTACCATGAATTAGTTTGTTGTTACCTATTAGAAAGTATCCTTTGTTATTTATTTTATTGTGGTCTGCAGTTTAAGTGTATTTTCTTTCGAAATGCTGTGCGCTTTGCAAAACGTGAGAGCATCTACGAGACATATAATTTCTTGGTTAAACGACAATATTTTTGAAACTTTTCTAGCATTCAATACCATCACGTTCATCGCCAGAAATCTTCTTGAGATAATATTCTATCTTTCGCAATCTCTAAGATAGCGACAACCCACCTTCCCGGATCACAGAATTTCTGGTCACATTTTGAAAGACGCGCTACCCCATCTCTTAAGGGTATTCACACCCATATCACCTTCTAAATGTCTTATCGTCTATCACATTGTTACACTGTCTCTCAAACGCCAACATTATGGACGCCCTACATTATGCCGCGTCCGACCACGGATGTCCGGTGGCTGTCAATCTTTTGACTGTTCCAGTTTCGTATACAGTTTGTGCCTCCTGTGCTTCGTATAGATATGTGTGGTTCGATCCCCTTTGTGAAGAGGTCTACATGTGGGTAGGTATTGCTAAGCCACAATATTGAGGTTACAGCTAATTAATAATATATTACCTAGGAAATCTATTCTCAAATTCATTCAATTATTCACAGACATGCACAGCCTAAGCCGCTGGGTGAGAAGCATGAAATTTTGCACCCCCTTAAAGGGGTTAATTAGAGGATGAAAGTTTGTATGGAATTTCGTCATTTTTGTCGATGGGAAATCCCATCGGGCACATGGATTGTTTTATTATAAGTAAAAAGCAAATTATTTTGCTCAAACATGAAATTGCCGTACTGGCCGAAAACATGCAAGCGCCTGGCCGGCAATGTTTGTATGAAAATCCATATCTGTCATGTATTAATAGTGGCCAAATAAATTGCTATGAAAAGTCATATCTGTCGTGTTATTTAAAAATGGAGCGAACTTTTTATTTCAATACATGGCAACCAAGGAGGTAACTTTCGATTTGGCTTGCAAATAGAGCTGTTTAAAGTAAAAAAGAAACAAATTAGCTTATTGGCGCGTGAAAAATTATCGTTGTTCGTAATTGATTCTGGAATTTATATTTTATTTACTTAGTTTGAATTTCCGCGCATTATTTGAGTGTAAAAGTACAAGCCTCGGCCGCAACCAGTCATTGATGGACTCACGTATGTGTGCCTCGGTTTCGCCTCGGCCCACATTTTCACGATCGTCCATCAATGCCCTTGTTGCAGGCCGCGACAGTAATGTACTATAAAAAAACAAAAAACCTGATTGAAACCACTGACCTGAAATATGGTGTAACTTTTGTTTGTTCCGCCTGCGATACCTTACAAATAATAAAATTCAATGCTCAAATGAATTGAACTTTTTTTTTCTCTTTTCAGTTATGTGTTTTTGGAGGTCGGGTATTCTGTTTTTTTTTTTCCTAGTAATTTGCTTGATTTCAAACTTTTTAGTTTTATTAAATACAAGGGACCCGCCCCTGCTTCGCTCGGGTGCAATGTACTGATGCACACGTCAACATCCCAATGTTCATACGGTTAAAAACAAAATGCAGTACCAAACTGCCAAGAAACTGCCGGATGATCCCAAATTATACAGTAACAAAATAATATCGGTATCATCGCTGTGTGAACGGGCATTTTTTTTTTTGGGTGGGAAATTATCAAATAATTTCTCTCGCTCTGGGTGGAGCAGGAGGGCGTGTCAGACTCTTACTGACTAAAACCCACCCGTGTTCCTTCCGTTGCCTATACGTTGCCATCGCCGTGTGAACGGGCCTTACAATAAAAAAAACAAAAGTGTTCTATTTTCTATGTATGGTCCCTCTATTTCGTTGAATACATGAAAAAAATGGTACATCCTTCTCCATTTGTGGAGTTTGAACGTCCAAATACTTTTATTAATTCAATTCATAAATGAATTTCAATAATTGCAGTTTCTTAAAAACCGGGGAATTATTTTGCAGCGCGTGATTTTAAATATGTGATATCTTTTATATTGTACTTTTCATTTAAATGA
Organism: Xanthia icteritia; assembly: GCA_949128155.2. Classification (NCBI taxonomy): domain Eukaryota; kingdom Metazoa; phylum Arthropoda; class Insecta; order Lepidoptera; family Noctuidae; genus Xanthia; species Xanthia icteritia. The sequence continues at coordinate 20,213,586 of OX421934.2, read as the reverse complement.
TGTAATGTCCGGGCATATTTTAATCTTAATTAAATGTTCTATTTTAATAACATATTTTATTAGATAAGAAAAAAAAAAACATATTTACAGTGTTCGTAAATTGATACTACGATTGATTATCACTTGCTTCAAAAACGGTGAAGGAATACATCGTGAGGAAACCGGCATGCCTGAGAGATATTTCTCGACGGCATGTGAAGCTAAATCAGAGGCCCATGGGCGGCTTTAAAACTCTGACACCAGGTTAGTCATTAACCACACGAAAATAAGAAGAAGATACTACGAGTGCGGTTAACGCACGTAGCTGTTCAATTGCTCGATTCGAATTATAGAAGGTAGGTAGGTACTTACTTACGACTTTGAATAAATTGTAAGTCGGTATTCAGGACGTCGGATACGTAAATAATGCTTCAGTGTCTGCAGACAATGCAACCCAGAACCTTAATGAGATAAAGTCACGCCATAGATTCTTACTGGATCTGGGGCCTACCACCAGCCCTTCAGCAGTGTTATTTTGATGGAGCGGACGTATAGCTTCATCTCTTTCCCACACTGAAGTAATATTAAAATAATACTGTCCCCAAGAACAGCTTATTTATCTTATTACTTGCTTTTGTCCGTGACTTTGACCCTGTGGTGATATTATGCCACGGGAACGTGGTACCATTGAAGAAGTTCATATCTATACACCGTAAGGACTATTTCTGCTTGCAGCACTCGGCTGCTATAGAACCGGGGCCGTAACAGATGTGGTCATCGTGTTCACGGGATTTTGTTTTCAAACTGCTTTGATATGAAGTTCTTCGAAAGTACCTACTAACGGGATGAAAAGTATCCCTCGTTCTAACCCAGGTCATGGTCTATCCGTGTGCCAAATTTCATGCAAATCGGTGCAGCCGTTAAGGCGTCAAAATATAACAGCCAGACAGACCTACATACGAATAGAGTTACTTTCGCATTTGTAATATTGGTAGTAGCTTTTTAGAGTTCCGTACTCGAATGGTGTCAAACGGAACCCTATTACTAAACCTCCGATGTCCGTCCGTCTGTCAGCGGGCTGTATCTCATGAACCGTAATAGGTAGACAGTTGAAATTTTCACATATTGTACAAAAAAAAAATACAAAATATTTTATTGGGAAAATAGTAGATTACATTACATAAACGTGTTTGGAGCCTCCTTTTAAGCAAACAATGCCTGTATTAGAAGGCTCCGCTCTTTCACATCAAAATAGTACAATATACCGACCGGAGCCGATATAGTGAATTAAGGATAAGTATGCAACGTAAGTATATTTCCCAGAATACAAATTTTAAACTAAAAGTATAGGATATAACTAGTGCATGCTTGTGATGATAGTGTATGAAGTTGAATGTGGTGTGTGTATGTGTGTCTGTGTGTGTGTGTGTGTGTGTGTGTATGTGTATGTGTGTGTAATTTTATATATTATGTATTAGATTTTTATTTTTTTTAAAATATTGTGTACTTCTATTGCCGCTATAACAAAAAATAATAAAAACTAGTAGTTCTTCACCCAACTTTTATGAAACCAACTTAAAGTTACTGCCTTTAAAAAAAAAGAACCATCGAAATCGGATCTCATAAGGCGGAGATATCCAGTAGCCCCCTTATTGCCCCTTTTTGGAGGAAGTAGCCCTCCAATCAAAAATCCCCGACGACAAAAAAAAACGATTAAGTCGTAAAACCTGTAACAAATTTCGTCCAGATCGGTTGTAAAACGACCTGTAGAGGAGAACCAACACACTGACACACGAAACCAAATTTTGGCAGACTTGGAGGAAAGACGCTTCAATCGCTTCACTCGCTCGGTCAGTAAAATAAATTTAAAATTTAAAGAGGGTCCCATACAAGAAACGTGTTTTTTTTCGGCGTTTTTTGTAAGTTATTGTACGGTGGTACGGAACCCTTCACGTGCGAGTCCGACTCGCATTTCGCCGGTTTTTTACTAGACACCTCTTTTTCAATAAATCTGTCATTTATCATTATCACCCCATTCAGTCCACCGCTGGATACCTACACCCCTCCAGGCGCACACCATTTAATCCTGCACTCACTGTCTAGTTCAGCTGCTACAAGCCATCCTGCGAAGATCGTTGGTCCACTTTTTCACTACGACTTGATTCTGCAAATCCTTGCGATATCTATTACTGCCCTGCTAAGCCAAAAGGCGCTATCTCTATCGGAGTAAGTTTTGAGAAAATTTACTTTTTGTGAATTGTAATTTAAGGAAAAGTTGAGATATCAAAAAATTCTTAGTGGTTTTTTAAATGTTTACCATTAGATGCGAAATTGTTATAGCTATTGAATGGTATAAAAAATTAAAAGCGCGTATTTCAGAGATGGCGCCTTTCGACTTCGCAGGGCAGTATATCCACTTCATAGATAAACACTTAATCGAATCTAATTACAGAATATCTAATAAACCCACGTCCAATAAATAAAACTAATGCATTCATATCGCAGCAGGTTCTAATTACGAATAAAAAAGAAACTATCCGTCTCCAATCAGAAGCAAGGACATTGAAAGCAACCATTTAATGCAATTCCAACCCTATGTCGTCTGAGATAGAATGTGAATTACAAGAACTGGTGTACGATAGGGGGAAACTCGAGAGGCGTATTTCCGTAGTATGCGTTTTATCCGGAGCAATCAAATTATACCTGAGATACGGACTACTCTCGGCTGGATTATATTTTGCAATGCAATTTGATGGATTGCAAGTTTATATTAGGTTTGGATTGTTAAAACGTTGAAATGAAACAAAATGATGTTTATTTCTGTAAGTAGATCTTTTATGACAGTTTTACACGTAAATTTGGTGATTATTTTAAAAACTAAGTAGATGTCGTCCGCGTTTTCTAAATTATTGATCCTTGAGAAGAAATGCCGAAACAAACTCAGAGGTCATGGGCAAAGTCCAAACATTGTATTATTAAGATTTTATCTGAGTCTAACAATGTAGGGCCATGTCAGGAAGGGCACTTCGTAGAAAGAGCCATTGCAGCTTTGAGTTGACCTGTACGGACAGACGTCATGCATTTTTTGCAGTTACACCCATAGTTATCTAAAATGACGTGGCAGAAACTAAAAAGAGGCCGAAGGGCACTTCTCTCGTTTTAGAACGTGCTATAATTACTAGAATAGCTAATGCAGTGGCAAATGGATTTAAACAGTAAGGTTGGTACTCTCGTGAAGGGTTTCAATATTCTTGGCCGTCGCCCTGCAGTGACAAAATTACAGGTTTACATAATTATTTATATACTCTTTTCCTTTTCATCAGGAATTTCTCAGTAGCAGCCCGGAGTCTAGATTTCTACCCGGTTAATAGCAATTGGCTCACCCCTATTACATGGTACTTAAACATAAGAGTCGAAATGTAGGTGTACTATAGGTACACCTCTGTATAACCCTTAGAGGATTACAGGAGTAATGTTATGGGTGTGTTGTGTTATGTGAATCTTAGGGTCAGTTCACATCGAGACGTGACGCAACACGACGATGCTTGAAGAGGCCAGTGGTTTCGCGCTGCGCCGCGAGACGCTTCGCGACGTCGCGAGGCGCATCGTAAAGTCGCTGGCAGCCGCACGCCTTGCTGCTTCGTGATGCGTCGCGCTGCGCCGCGAGGCATCTCAAGGCGCAGCGCGACGCAGTGAGGCATTTTCGAATTAACTCAATAAAATGTGTATCTTTTTGAGTAGTAAATAAAGTTATATTTTGTATCGCTATCTTAAAAAGTGAGCGCAGCGACGTGGGCCCAGTGCGGGTTGGTAGATGTCACATGTCTTCGAACTATTGGTTCTACGACATGCCGGTTTCCTCACGATGTTTTCCTTCGCCGTTTTGAGAGCAGTGGTGATGAAATGATTTACACAAAGTAAAGCGCCTGCTTAGCTTCGAAACCACGACCTACAACTCGTTAGTCGGAGTCATCACCACTGGGCCACCACTGCTTATCAAAATCATAAAAATCAAGCCAAATTAGTCCAACTCCTCATTAAAATCAACACAAGTAATCAAAACAAAAAATTACACGATTCTTAAATAAAATCTTCTTATATAGGCTAAGATTCAGGAGATCAATGACCGTTTGGTAGTACACACACATACATACATACTTTGTATAGGTAGTTGTATCGTGGGCCGTCGTGAGCCATCGTGGGCCGCGGTGTAGCCCTGTTTACTCGCTGGCTCTCGTCCAAAACTCCAAGATGTAGTGCGTAGTGACACTAATTGATTTACTATATCGTTTCTGCTCATCTGAACAAGGTTTTTATATTTTGGAATTAAATAAAATGAGTTCACGATGTCGTCGTTCTTTTAAAGGATGTTGTACAATGTATATTATTATATACATACGAGTAGTTTTGGCGTTTTTTTATGAAGGTGTTCGGGAAGTTTTCTTTACGATGAGGATGTGGCTGTTAACTAGCTTCAACACAGACCCTCTTTTTATATCTTCATCAGTTTTTTCTTTTTGAAAATTGTTTTTTTTTACTGATATTTCAAGCGACTACACGACCAGCGGTCATAGACCCTCCAAAAAAGTAGTGTGTTTAGATATCGAAACTCACCACGTCTGTGGTCTGTCACGATGGTTTGTGTGGTATGTTTAATTAAAAGTTAAACATGTATGTAAACTGTTAATGATTAATAATCAAAAAAAAATAAAAAGTTTCGCTAGGTAATTTTAATTTGACCCTGTATAATGCTGAGTTGGTAATTCTATCGTGCAATAAGCAGACAACATTTGCCTTTAAGGTGCCGAACATATTTTGGGTATGACTGTACTAGATACTTCTCCAGTAGGTAACGTTCCACAAATAGGTACTGCTTAATAGCCCTTCCCTTCCTTTTTCGTATGGTTAGTGACTAACCTAGTGTCAAGAGTTTTAAAGCGGTCCATGGGCCTCCGACTTGGCTTTACTCCGGCATCGCTCAATAGCCGTATTAGCCGTACAGGCAATGTCAATTTATAAACCAAAATTACTGCCATAGCCGTTATTATACCGCGCGCAAGTGTTAATCAGGAAAATAGTAATCGGACATCTGTTTACATTAATATTATTAATAGTTCCCAATAATAATGCATTTTCCTGTAACGACTGAAATCGTTTTCAGGAATATAATCGTTCTCTCTCTCTGTCTATCAAACTATAATTTGCAATTTTCCTCAATTTCATGATCAACAAAAACAATATGTAAAATTGTAGGTTCTGCTTTTACCCAATTCCGATTTCAGGTGTATCTCATTCTTCTGTACGTGTGTATGTCACTACTACTCCTAAACGTACGACCGATTTTGATGAATTTTTTGTGTGTTTGAGTCGGAACCTGAATGGTTTAGATTCACAATTGGGCCCGGTAGGTGGCGCCACTAATAGCAGGCAAACCAACATTCGGACAGGGCAACGTCTGTCGGGTCCGCGAGTATTATATAATATCTTGACTCTCAACTGTTCTATCTCAATTAACATGTTCTATCTAAGAGAGCCGGGGATCTGTAACTCAGGACCCTCTTACCTCAAACACCTTTCTCTATTTAAGATTCTCCATTTTATTTAGACAGTAGGAGGGCTCGTGGCTAAGTAATAACTGCCACACGGGTCGATCTATCAGGTTAAGCTACCATTGCCGCGGTTGGTCTATGGATGGGTGACCATCTTTACATACTGAATCTCCTCCGTGCTTCGGAAAGCACGTTAAGCCGTTGGTCCCGGCTGTCATTCGTGGATCTTTGACAGTCGTTACGGGTCGTCAGAAGCCCGAAAGTCTGACAACCAGTCTTATCAAGGGGTATCGTGTTACCCAGTTACTGGGTTGTGGAGGTCAGATAGGCAGTCGCTCTATGTAAAATACTGGTATTCAGCTGCATCCGGTTAGACTGGAAGCCGACCACAATATAGTTAGGAAAAGGCTAGGCAGATTGATTTTATTTATACAGTGTCTGTATAATGATGTTGAGATTTAGGATTATTATGATTATGAAACAGGGTTCCAGGCACACAATATTGTTCAAATAGTTGACGGTAGATCAGAATGTGATTACGTGACGTCACAGATGAGATTGTAATGGAAAGCTTGAGGCTTATCTCCATTAGGCAATATTAGATAAGGACGTAGGTATCTACTTGAATGATGTTAATATTATGTGAAGCGATATCTGATATTATGTAGCTAAGAGTAGTAGGTACCCACTCTTATCTATTATGTGGTAATAGTAGGTCCCCTTCTACCTGACTTATCGTGGCAGTCAATTATAGATTGTCAATTCAATCAAAGGGAGGTAATGGAAAAACTGCATACCATAGTACGGTCGTCGAGAGAATACGTTCTTGACACCTGTCAGACCTGGACAATTTCTAGCAGTAATAAGGATCAAATTCGCAAAACACGTATTCGTTAGTGTGAAACTGACAGGTGTCAAGAACGCATTCTCTCAACGGCTGAGCTATGTTTTTTCTTTGCAGCCAGGAATTTTTCAAAGTAATTATTATGTTTTTTTGTATGCTCATTTCGGTTAATCTAAGACAACTGACTCAAGTTCAAGGATAACATCGCGAGAAAACCTGGATTAGATGAATTTTAGGGGTTCAAAATTTCTATCAAACACGAAGTGGTCAAAGTGTGTCAGTTTCAGGCTCATTGAAATAAAAGCGTTTGATAGAATTTGGTTATTTTTGAAGTGAAAACTTCTTTAGGCGCGTTGAGCACTTTTTGGGTGAACAAATATCATGGAACTCGCGTCATCGTCACCGAACGCTTTCCATAAGCTAAATGTATATTGTGTATATATGTGTACTTTTTGGGTGAACAAAAAGCGTGAAACTCGCGTCATCGTCACCGCACGCTGTTTTCACTTCTATCGCAGTCCCCAAAGACTGCCCCGCATATTTTTTTTAAGTTAACCTACACTGCCCCACTGCTGAGCAAATGCCTCCCACAAATCGTCCCAAGCTTGGTCCTAACCTAACATACAAAAAATTATATAACTTTACCTTACTGTACTATTTGAGCTGAATGGAAAAGCGTTTTCGAAAAACTACTTTAAATAATAAAAACGTAGTATTTAAACAAAAGAAATGGTTTTAATCGTCGCAGTGTGCCTCGGTGGCTGTAATTAAACATTTTGCGGTCGTGGCGTCGCCTAGCGGAATATTAGCGCATACCTACCCGTATGTGATATCTATGAATACATTCATACCTTTTTATGCTTTATATGTCGTTGTAATGCTACGCTTTGGAATGGGCAACTAGCTTCATATTTCTGACTGACTGACCCCTTGACAATTCAAAAGTGCCTGTAAATGGTTTAATTGAAATAAATGCTTTGAGTTTGAGTTGAGTTTGAGTTTGAGTTGAGTTTGAGTTGTATTATTTTGTGCTGTTTTCATTCATACGAGGTAGAAAAAATTGATTTGGGTATCTGCGGACATAAACGGAAAGCTGAAAGATTTGGTAGGCTTACATATCGCCTATATCAAATGATTCCAACAGCCACTATAATATTCGCCAGCAGATTTAGAAATCATGGTAAATTCATTTATTTTTCCACCTAACGTCTATCACTACAGGGTTTTTTTTTAAATTACTTATTATTTATTAATTTCGACAATAATTAAATGTTGTTACTTAAAACCATAGACGTATAAAAAAGGTCGGACGGATTCTCGCTAACAAAAAACTGTGTCACTCAAAGTCAGCCAGTTCGCTGTACGTACAGCACACATTCACACAATAGTCAGCCATTTACGCGCAAACGTCAACACAGGCGATACGTCTATGCGGTGATATTTCTTTTTTAAGATACAGCATTTCTTGTGTGGTGAAATGGTGTAAAAACCGTAGTAAAAATCCAGGAATCACGTTTCATGGGTAAATGAATAATTCACTCATTTAATTCCCGATTTTATACATCAAAATCAATCTTCATTCGATAAAATTCGTCACAAGGCCAGTGTTGCCAATATTCACGTGTGCAAATTACCCGAAATATGGGAAATTTATATGAACTATAAAGTGTGGAAGATGTATATGATGATGTGTTTGCTATATTGTATTGTAATATTTGTGAACTATTTTATTAGAACGGGAGTAAACTGGTAGAAATCGCGGTGGCGTCGCGGCGACGGGCGTCGTGTCCCTGAGCACTTATGGCCCTCTATGCGACATTCTCTATGAGAAAGTGTGAATTTGGTCAAAATGAAAATCCAAGATGGCTGCTGCGAGCCGTGCTCCCCGGCTCCTTAGCCCAGGTTCGCACAGATGTATTTTTATCGCGGCGATCTTCTTTTGTACACTGGATTTTCAACTCTCGGTATTGAGCCGAGCATTGAGAATCCAACAGAGCGCATCCAGCGCGTATCCGAGCGCGTCAATAAAACACACTGTTGGATATTCAACTCTCGGCGCTAAACAGAGCGTCGAAAATCCAATTCGCGAAAAAAAATCGCCGCAATAAAAATACGCCCGTGCGAAAACATTATGTTAAAAAGTAAAATTTTAAACATTTAAAATATTTTCAATTATCTGTGTTTTATTATCTTTTTTTTTTCTTTTATATTTTCATAATAATTGGTTCTTAACATTAACCTTTTGAAATGGCACGGTATAATTCTGCCTACACACGACTTTTTGTCTTAATAAAACAAAGCAATAATAAATGGGTAAATTTGGCTTACATGGCATCCCTAAATTCACTCACACATAAATTAGTCGCCGCCATTACGGGACACAGTTTTGTCTTAGCGGGAGTTCCGTCCGACCTTTTTTATACGTCTATGCTTAAAACAAACAATGCATTCTTCGTGAATTAAATTAAGTATTCATATTTCTGTAAATACCCACCTACATCTCTAAAAACACTGTTACATGTCTATAACACCTAACAGGCATTAACGAGATGCAATTACCTACCTATTTACCCGTTTCAAAAGTGCTGCATTTATTACGTTTCATTCAAATGTTTGATTTCGTCGTCTACCATATTACGTTCTAGTTATGCGCACAACAGCATTGGAGATCTAGCCACACCATCGTGCCGGCTTTATGCCACTCTAACAACCGCTAGCTCGCTTCGTGGAGCCTATTACCGGCTGCTCTCCTGGTAACAAGTGCACTTGCTGAAACGAACATCGTACTGCGAGATGTTCTAGAGTAGCTGGACGGCGAACAAAATGGCGGAGGTGTAGTAGATCCTATACTATTAAATGAAACAAGCAATATTTCTATATATATATATTTATTTGTATTCACGTTCTCGAAAACAGCTCTAACGATATCTATGAAAGTTGCAATATAGGGGTTTACGGGGTCGAAAAGTCGATCTAGCTAGGTCTCATATCTGGGAAAATTCGTTTTCTCCGTATTTTCACCCGAGCAGAGCTCGGTCACCCAAAGTTTAGAACAAGATGGCTACCTTAGAATAATGACATGGCAGCATGGAATTAGTAAGTACTACTATCATGGCAGCTTGGAATTAGTAAGTACCTACTATACATGGAGTTAGTATGTACTATCCTATACTATAAAATGAGCATTCTCTATTTTCACTAGAGCAGAGCTCGGTCGCCCAAGTACTGAATATAGATACACACATAAACTCACGCCTTCTTCTCATGGGGGTAGGCAGAAACTGCAGAATGCCTCCTGCTACGATCCTGAACTTTGCTTCGTTTACGTTCATACATTTGGTACGCTGGCGTGAGTGTATCCTATACTATTAAATGAGCAATATTTGTTTATATATGATATTTGTAATCACGTTCTCGAAAACGGCTCTAAAAATTTTGATGAAAGTTGCAATAGGGGTTTAAGGGGGTGAAAAATCGATCAAGCTAGGTCTCATATCTGGGAAAATTCGTTTTCTCCGTATTTTCACCCGAGTCACAAGATGGCTACCTTAGAATAATGACATGGCAGCATGGAAGTACCAACTATTATGGCAGCATGGAATTAGTATGAACAACTACTAATAAAAAAAGGTAATTTTCAATACTAATTCCATGTATAGTGAAAATAGATAATGCTCATTTAATGGTATAGGATACTATAGTATCAAATTAGTATTCTCTATTTCCACCCAAGCAGAGCTCGGACCTACTGAATATAATCTGTTAATTTTACACCTTTAAAAAAAAAACAACCGACTTCCAAAAACAAACACTACAAAGTGAAAAATAACTTTAATTTTGGAAGTCGGTGTTTTTGGATTTGTATTTTAGTCTTTTTGGCACCTTCAAGGATAACATGGCATAAAAGATCAACATATAATCTCCTCCTTTTTAGGGTTTTGTACCTCAAAAGCAAACAACGGACCCTTTAAGATCACTCATGGGTCTGTCTGTCCGTCTGTCACAGCACTCACAGCCAATTTGCTCCGAATCTAACGGACTGATTAAGTTGAAATTTGGTACACATATGTGTTTCTGTGACTCAAACACGGGCGTGTAACGTACATAAATGAATTTTGCATATGGGGGTCACCTTTTGGGGGCAAACAAGAAAATTTAAAAAAAAGTTTTTCAAACTGTACCGTGTCAAATGCAAGGGCTTATTGCGTGGATCTCAATTTATTATTTTATGATTTAAAATAATTAAATTTAAAGATATTTGAGAAAATAGATGAAAACTGACCATTCCCCCCCTTATTTCCGAAACTATTGAGCATACAATTTTGAAAAAAATACAGAGAATGCTTCTTTACTCATAGATTACAGAAAAACCTATAAGAAGTCTATGGTCTTAAAATAACACGGTAAATATCTCAATAATGAGCGTACAAACTAACATTTGCAGTTGGAATCTATGAGAGAACATGTTTTTCAACTGCAATCTTAAGTTTGTATTTGGGATAAATTCATCCCAGCTACGGAACGCTTCAATTTTGCGTAGTCCGTCCGACACGCACCTGACCGGTTTTCGAAGACGGCTAAAAAAAAGAAGTGTTAAATTGTGTGATAGTATGTTATGCATGGAGGTCCCCCGTTTGTTTAGGTGTAGCAAAGACACGACTAAATACTTTTAGAAAGTAGACCCTATTCATTTAATTTAATTTTATAATTTTTGGGAAACTTACAGCACGAGTACAGTACACAGTACTGTACTTACATGTACGAGTACAATACTGCATTTATTAATAATGGCCAATTAAAAGTTTTCACAGATATGGTAAACTAATAATGACGATGATAAAGATACTTAGGTACGGCATTATTTGCTTCCAAAAGTGCCAGGCAGATGTCGCGCTTTCGAAGTTTACTGAAAAAGAAAACTTGAATTTCTATGTCATAGATACAGAGTAGATCAAGCCATTTGTATTAAGAAAAGACATTTCCGCGAATAGACTTTTGCGCGAATGGACTTTTGCGCGAGACACTTGCGCGAACGGACGATTGCGCGAAAAAGTTGCGGTAATGAGATTTCTTCATAACATCACGCCTGTATTAATTCAAAGGGTTGGGCAGGCGTGTGTGTGTGGATAATTCCAAAATCAGTCTGTAAATCTCTGTTTGCATTCTCTGGCCATAAACTCAATACAGCCTGATTAACATGTTGCGTTTACTTGCCAAACGCATGCAATAAGTTGAAGCAATAATAGTTGTAACTGCGTTTAGACGATGCAAGTCAGTTGTTGCTTCAATTTTATTGTATGCACAGGCAATAAACTTGGATCGTGTAAATGGGGCTTATCTAAGTATCGGTAGCCGGATTTGCAATTATTTTCCCGAAGAGGATGTTTAAACCCTGAAGATTGGTACAGTGAAACTACGGTGAAGAGAGACATTTAAACAAAACAGTCGTACGAATATTATTAACATGGCCGTAGAAAATAAATAGATACATAAATTAAAAAGTTAATAAATAAATAACCTGATAAATAAATAAATAAATTACTAAATAAATCAGCCTGTGCTGCCCCCCTGCAGCCTGCAGAGCAAAAGCTTCCCTTTTTTTTGTAGAAAATTAATACAAACAATAAGCAGTCTTGTTCGTCGTTTATTAATCCAGCGAAAGCGGCAACAAATTCTAAGCTTTCAATTTCATTAATTATACGAGAATTTAAATTATAGTCGGGGCGTAGCATAACGCTCTTTGTACTTTCCCGTTGTTGAATTTAAAAACGTGATGTATTTTGAAATAGAAATGTAAAGAAAATACTGTTTTCCTTACTGTTTCAACAAATGGAAATCAACAACAATGAACAACAAACAACAGCACCGAACAACGAAGGAACGAGTCAACGAAGTAAACAGAAATATTGTTGTCAAGTAGGAATGTATATGGTATCTTTTATTTAGCATAATATCTGTTTATCTGTTACAGTATTTTTATAATCAGCCTATAATTTTCTCGCCACTGGGACACAGGCCTACCCTACTCCCTCTCGAAGAGAGAACTCTTCGGAGTAGGGTAGTGACCTACCCGTGGGCCCAGTGCGGATTGGTAGATGTCACATGTCTTCGAACTTTTGGTTTTAGGACAAGCCGGTTTCCTCACGATGTTTTCCTTCACCGTTTTGAGAGCAGTGATGATGGAATTATTTACACAAAGTAAATCCCCTGCCTGGGTTCGAACTCATGACCTATAAACTCGTAAGTCGGGGCCGCTACCACTGGGCCACCATTGCTCTCTCGTAGTATAATTATTTATTAAGTATAGTATATTGTATACTTGTTATTTGCACCATCACACATGTACAGGCAAAGCACTGTCCATTCCCAGGTAGCCTGGTAGAGATCGCAGAAAGCGATAAGGCCGCCCATTGTATATTTTGTGGTACTTATTTGATTGCTTTTATTTTTTGTGTATTTTTGTGGTGTAAAACATAGTATTTAAAAATAAATAATTTAATGTTTGAATTCCGAAATTCAATTTAAAAGGGCAAAGCTCGTAAAGTGGTTGTTTTGATCAATTTTTGGCAATTTCAGGCCATGAAACCAGACTTTTTCGTATTTTAAATAGGTACCTATTTGCCCCATTATTAATAAACGCTGAGTTGGTACTGTTAAGGCTCGTGCAGACTAGCGTGACTTGTCGCGCGACGCGACACCGGTAATTGTTTTACCGTGAAGTTTTCTTAGGAATTGTTTTGTTAGAGTCGCGTCTGCACGGCGTTTTATGGCAAACTGAACCTCGATAATGTATACTATTTGTTCCTTATCGTGTCCAACTTAAAGGTATCAGGAACGCATTCTCTCGGCGGGTGGAGTTTAGAAGAAAATACTGGTCCTTTAATTAGCGAGAGATCCGATTTGGGGATCAAACTGGAATTAACTCGAAAAGTCCACGTTAGATCATAGATTCGGCTTAACACGAAATTCAAAGTTACCTTATTTTCTCTTGCATAAGATATCATTTTCAAATCCTGGATTTGCCGTCGAATTCGTTTACCTTACCTACTTTGTTGTATTTCTTCAATCTTCTTTGTGTAAACTTTTTCAGCTCCGTCAAAATTGCTCTAAAATAAATTATAGGCGTCGCCGTAAAAATCTCAGTTTACAAACGCTGTTGCTTTCGACCTTGTCAAAGTAATGTTGTGACATGAATCCTTCGTCAAGACTTTGTCGAGTTTGCTGAACTAATTATGTTTTCTTATCCTTAGGGTTAAGATTTAAATGGGACGACGTTGACCTTCGCGACGATGTCTTTCTTTAACGTTGTGAACGTGAGTTTTATTCGTTTGGGCTAAATATTGTGAGAAATTGAATTTAAGACCCGGTTGCACCACAAACCACTAAATACGTTTAGCGCTAAATACCTTTCGCTTTACCTCGAGGTTTCAATCGATTTTTGTGGTTTCATAATGACATCCACGAAACGGAAAATTCGACCTATTACGTCACTAACTGCAAACACTTATGTAGGCACTGCATAAACGTATGTAACCCATATACGCTTTTAAAAGCCCATGTAACCGCAACGATATTTTACGCATTTCAGCAGATTTCACTTGCCTTTTATCATTTTAAAGAGGACAATTATTTACTAAATTATTTTGGTTTGGGTATAACATCGTTAGTTTAGAAGGTAATTTTTCATGAAAATTACAACTATGTCTGGTTTTATAAACTGTACATTTTTGGGTATACGTTGATATATTTGACAGTTTTCTAGCTACTTTTACTTATAGCGTAGCTTGAGTAGATCCAGTTCAGTACCTTCATCGTCAAACAAGTGAAATTGACAGCAGGAGTTCCAAGTTACGAACATTCTTTCAACCTTTCCATTCTTTCATTTCTTTGATGTCACAACAATATTCAGAGCCCATCGCTTCACCAGCTTCGCATCTAATATCTCACGTCCCGAACAGTGTCTCCGCCATCTTTATTTTTATTTCCGCATGTCTTCATAATTATCCGCACGGTTTCGTTCACGTGCCGCTCTGACGTCTGGAACAGTCAACAGGGAAGATGTTCTATTTTTAAAACGAATAAAAGAAGTATTAAGGATAAAGAAAGGCTTAGGCCGGTAGCCACACAGGTAGGAGATTCGCTTTTACGGTGACGTGATATACCTACCAACTTTAAATATAGTACATTACTGTCGCGGCCTGCAACAGGGACAAAGATCGACGAACGTGAAAATTTTGCCGGAAGCACACATGAGTGGGTCTATCAATGCCTGATTGCAGCCAAGGCTTGTATAGTACTTTACCCAAAAAATGCGCGGAAATTCAAACCAAGTAAATTCAATAAAAATTCCAGAATCAATGACGAAAAACTATAATTTTCACGCGCTTATATGTTCATTTGTTTCTTCTTTACTTTAAACAGCTCTATTTGCAAGCCAAATCGAAATTTAAATAAACACTTTAATAAGTTACCTCCTTGGTTGCCATGTGCTGTAGTAAAAAGTTTCTACCCTCAGCAAGAAACCCCATTACCAATTATTTAATTTTCATTTCACAAGAATCGGCACAAAAATTTTAGTAGTAAATGACCTTACGCTATTTAGGACTCACAATAGACACACATTTTGCGGAAGCCCCATATAAATAAAGTACGATCAAAATTCTCAAAATTCACCTACGCATTTCGAGAAGTCAAAAAAACTACCGAATTGCAAACTGCACTTACTACTTACTACGCCTACCCTCATACATGGCTCAGCTATGGCATTATAGTGTGCGGAAATAGCACAGACGTGCCTGCCCTTTTCATTCTCCAGAAGAAATTAACTCAGATCATAGTCAACATAAAACAACCCTTTTTCAGAAAACATAAAAAACTCACCTTACCATCTATCTATATTCTAGAAACATCCAAATTTGTTAGAAAATACATGAACTTTGTCACAACTCACAGCGATAAACATAAAGACCGATCTGTCAGGTATAAAAACATGTTAATGTTACCCTCTTCGCGCATGAAACTACATTCCAATAGCCCCTACGTAATGTCCATAAAAATATTTAATAAACTACCAGATGCAATAAAAGATGATCCAGCGATACGACATTTATAAATAAGATCAAGCAAATATTAGTTAAAAAACCGGCCAAGTGCGAGTCGGACTCGCGCATGAAGGGTTCCGTACCATTATCTATAAAAACTGCAAAAAAAATCATGTCTGTTGTATGGGAGCCCCCGTAAATATTTATTTTATTCTGTTTTTAGTATTTGTTGTTATAGCGACAACAGAAATACATCAGCTGTGAAAATTTCAACTATCTAACTATCACGGTTCATGAGATACAGTCTGGTGACAGACGGACAGACAGACGGACAGCGGGGTCTTAGTAATAGGGTCCCGTTTCACCCTTTGGGTACGGTACCCTTAAAAGCATACTACACAATAAACGAATACATAGGTACATGACAAAAAAAAATGATTTAACACAAACAGGCACCGTACACAGTTAGTCATAATATATATATTCATACATACATAGATAAATATTATAATATGATATTATGTTTAATTTTATTGACCTTATCAAATAATTATTATGTACTTACCACAACTAACAAAAAACTAATTCACATATATAATTAATGTAGCTATACAAAATAATTGTAAAAAAAAAAGAGTAACGGTGTAGTTTCTTGCTTATTCTTCTCCATGCGAAAACTATCTTTTGGAAGGGGCGACTAGAATCAATTCTATTTTTTTGGAAATTTTAACGTTCAAAAAGGCGATATAAGGGCCTATTTGAAATAAATGATTTGACTTTAACTTTGAATTACCTCAGCTCAAATTCACTTTTTATCTCACTCGCACCATACTGCTGGCGGACTGAGTGACAGCGAGACCGAGTGGGGTGCTGGCGGCTCCAAGGCGCCGATAATTTAGGTAATTTCTTTTTACAGTGAAAATACCGGTACCTAATTAAAAATAAAAAGCATAGTATCTACTTTATGTTTAGTTCGGTTATTATGCGAAGTTTCATGATCTAGTTTGAAATATTTTTTTTAATACCAGCGGTTTATTGTTTGATTTGGAGGTAACTTTGGATTTTTTTACTGTCGAAAAAGTTTTATGTAATCGTGTTTTCGTCAAACCATCAACTTTAATGTATATTTATTTCAAAATTCATGCTGCAGTATTTTCGATATAATGGAGGACCATGCTAAGCAATTTGAGGATAGACTCTTAAGCATTTTGGTGCCATTACCTACGAGCAAGCGCTAAATTTATTTGCTTTCTTTGGCTTGCGTTATTCTTATCTATCTTATCTTTTGAGATGCTGCTTAGAAGATTTTATAAATTGTATGATTTTAGTGATTACTAGCTTCTACCCGCGACTTTGTTCACGTGGAAGTCGGAAGTCGACAAAATACAGCCCATGTTACTCGCTTATAATGTAGCTTTCTAAAGGTGACAGATTTTTTTAAATCGGTTAATTATTTTTTGAGTTTATTCATTACAAACAAACATACAAAAATATCTCATCTTTTCTCTTTATAATATTAGATTAGTTAAGATTTTTATGACCTTGATCCGGAATCCGCTGGATGCGGGAGGCACAGAACCGGTCGAAGTGGCGGTGCTTAAGAGAGGCCTATGTCCAGCAGTGGACGTCTTTTGGCTGAAATGATGATGGTGATGATTACTTACATCCAAATGCGTTTTACTCAAATCAATGTACAGGAGCAGAACGTAAACTTTAAGCTACTTTCCGCACAGCGGGCAAATGTCACGATTTCTAACTTCTTACCATTTTCGTTCTCGGAAGAATAACAAGTGTCATGCACAGTGCAACAAAAAATGTACCTAAAGGTGCTTATTCTTGTCAGCCTATAATTGTAAATCGGTCACCATTGTGTCAGTCTTTAGTCAGTGTTATGTTGTATCTTGATCGAAATAATAATATGATTCTCTATCATAACTAATATGTTTTTACAGGATTGTAATCATTATATAGATTTGTTCCTTTGAATTACTTTTTCATGAAGTTATGACACTTCAGAACAAATCTAAGTTAGAGAGATGTATAAATGATTCTAAAGATTATAATTCTGGATCTGTAAATACATATTTGTTATGGTAGCGAATCATATTTTAATCAAGATACAATCTGACACTGACTGGCAAATAGCGAAAATAATAAGAACATTTGAATTTCGCGGGCTACCTTTGCGGATACACCTTAAGAAATTTCTGATTTGTCCCCCCTCCCAGGCCAAAAGCTGGATACGCCCATGATCGTGTCATTCCGATCTAATCCTTTATTTTTCGTTTGTCTCCAGCCCGTGGTCAAGGAGGGTTACCTGATGAAGCAGACGCGCAGCTTCCAGCGATGGCAACGCCGGTACTTCAGGCTGCGCGGGCGCACACTATACTATGCCAAGGAGAAAGACGTGAGTAGTAGAGTAATAAGTTTGATATATATAGTATTTATGGACTCTGACGAAACTTTGAATATATAATTTTATCGTCAATTTCCGGATGTTGAATTTTCAGGAATTTTATTATAATCTGTGTATTTTTTGTCAAATATCTATAATAACTTAAGGCACTAGGTACCCTATTTTTTATAAGTTTTCTATTTTAAAATACGGTATACGCACTCTGTGCTGTGTCTCCGAATTTTATAATTTTTCATCGAATTTCAATGTGACCTCGAAAAAAATATCCGTATTGGTTTTTCTATGAGGTAACTATCCTCCGAAATTCGGCCCGAAATGCCGTCCCGGTTTGCTCGTCAAGTTGAACGACCTCAAACTATAGTTAACGTCTTAACGTAGGTGCAGTTTTTTACGTTTGGCCCACCAACGTTTATATCTGTCTTTGTAAGGATGCTGAAATATGCTGGCATAACTTAAATGGCGTCACAGGAATCAATTTATATTAAAATAATGATTTTGATACGAACTACGGCTATGTTCTTTTAAATTACCTACCAATATTCGTCATTGGTATAATGCAGAACACATGATTACCATATTATGATGGATTCGCTTTACATATTGGTACAGACGGCTACACATCAAGATATACATTTCCAGTTTATGCTGATCTCGCATTGTATAGGATTTCCGTACAAAGCGAGGTGAGCTTATACTGGAAATGTATAGCTTGATGTGTAGCCGTGTGTACAGGTAGGTACACGTTATATTGATACGCAATGACAAAATATTGTATTAGAAAGTTTTCAAGATGGCTGACAGCGTAATTTCCGAGATTGACGTAAGTGGGGCATCCCCGGTACTGAGGACCCTGAGGGGCTTTTCATATACGTATTGAGTTACTTATGAGGTAAAATTATGTTATTAAAATACATACACAAGGTATCGAACGAAAGTTGGAGTTTCTGTGCGCGTTGTAATGAAATTGGTACTTATAATTTCAATTATATCTACTAATAAAAAAAACGATTTTTCTGTTGAAGTTTTTTATATTCTCAAGGGGGATGCGCTAAGGTAGCCCGCGATATTCAAATTTCCTTCCGTTTTTCTGCAATTTGCAGGTCTCTGTCAGGTTGTTTACTAATAAAAATATGATTCGCGACCGTAACAAATACATACATAATTTATTTACAGAATTATAATCATGCAAATCATCGATACAACTCTTTAAGTTCAAAATACCCTTTTGAATTACTATTTCATGAAACCATGAGGTTTTTTTTTTTGGTGTTGGAAATTATCAAATAACTTCTCCCGCTCTAGGTGGAGCGGGAGGGCCTGTCAGACTCTTACTGACTAAAACCCACTCGTGTTCCTTCCGTTGCCTTTACGTTGCCAGGGGCCACGGTATCCCTTTCGGACTTTCCCGCAACCCCAAAGCATGAGGTCAAATGTAAGTGGTAATAGTAAATAAATAAATACATTCTAACTTAGAGAGATGTACTGGTGATTCTGTTTATTATAATTCAGTAAATATATTTGTTACAGTCGCGAATCATAATTTGATCAATATACAACTTTAGTGATATGTATCACCAAATTGCAGCAGTGTTGACCCAGTGGTAATGGCCCCGACTTACGAGTTGTAGGTCCTGGGTTCGAACCCAAGCAGGCGCTTTACTTTGTGTCAACAATTTCATCACCACCGCTCTCAAAACGGTGAAGGAAAACATCGTGAGGAAACCGGCATGTCCTAGAACCGAAAATTCGAAGACATGTGACATCTACCAACCCGCACTGGGCCCGCGTGGTAGATTACAGCCCACTCACTCTCACAGAGAGGAGGCCCAGTGGGAACATTATAGACTGATTATGATTGATATGATGATACTTATCATTGAAAAAAACTTAAAAAAATATTCTATAAGTATTTAAAAAAAGCTTTGCGAAGCATCTTTACTATTCCAGCAATAACTACTAAAAATAGACAACTAAACCTAAAATACTACAGAGTACACCTTTAAACCACCAGACCATAAACCAACCCGTTTTATGTTAACCCTTCACCCGCCTTGCAGAGACAAACAGATTTTTATCTACACTTCATTACCTTAAGAAGAACATACACTTAGGTGATGTACGCACGAGCTGTTTTTCCACATTTATTTTAATAGATGTTGAAAAACCGGTCGTGCGTACAATTTTAATGGAGAACAAAGGCAAGCAATTTTTTTATTGTTATTAGATTTTTGTTTTTAGAAGCTCGTGGCTAAGTAATAACAGCCGCATGGGTCGATCCATCAGGTTAAGCTACGCTTGCCGGGATTGGTCCGTGTATGGGTTACCATACCGAGACTCCTCCGTGCCTCGAAAAGCACCTTAAGCCGTTGGTCCCGGCTGTCATTCGTAGATCTTCGACAGAAGCCCGAAAGTCTATCACAAATCTTACCAAGGGGTATCGTATTACCCAGTTACTGGGTTGTGGAGGTCAGATAGGCAGTCGTTTCATGTAAAATAGTGGTATTCAGCTGCATCCGGTTAGACTGGAAGCCGACCCCAACATAGTTGGTGAAAAGGCTAGGCAGATTGATTAGATTTTTGTTTCACGCACGTGGAAATAGTACTCCTGCGATTATTCGTACTGCGAATAATGGGTAGAACACTTAAATGGCGATGATAAAAGAGCTCGGAAACAGAGATGTGGGTTTTGGGGTTTTCTATCCCAAAGATTACAATATTGGTATCGTCTGTATGTGACAAGCCAGTATCTTTTTGACCGTTAGATAGCAGGTGTAATACATACGTGTTACTTTAGGTGTTGACAACCAATCAGCCTAGCCATTTCACAACTTTTTTGGGTCTGTTTCCAGTCTAACTGGATGCAGCTGAATATCGGTATTTTACATGGAACGACTCCCTATCTAACCTCCACAACCCAGTAAAAGGTAACACGATACCCCGTATTTAGGCCTTCTGACTACGACTGTCAAAATTCAAAAGTCATTTATTCAAACTAGGCTGAGAATCAACACTTTTCGAACGTCAAAATTAAATAAGACAGTCCCCCAAAACACCCACCCTTCACCACTTCCTAGTGCTTTAGCTGGGAAGAAGAAGTGGCGCAACAAACTCCCCAGAAAGATCTACGAATGACAGCTGGAACCAACGGCTTATCGAGCTTTCCGAAGCACGGAGAGGTCTCAATATGTGATGAATGGTCACCCATCCACTATCTCGGCAAATATAGCTTTCCTGTTCCATTTGACTTTGAATATCAAGCTATTATTCGTTAATCGGGAACCTAATAAAGTTTATAAATAAAATTACTACAAAACAATTTCACTAACAGTGTCTCGAGTATCGAGCAGAAAGTCTCGGGACCCGAGACAACTAAATTTGCAAAAAGTCCCGGGACTTCGAGACACGAGACGTCCCGGGACCCAGACGCTAATCACTCGTCATGCTGGCCAAGTTAGACTATATTTTAGTACTAAAGTACACTTCTAAATAAGAAATATTTTTGGTGTTAATATTAAAGTACTAAAATTTTTTTAACACGAAATATTGTCATTCGATAAACCAGCTGAGCCCAAAACAACTAAGTCGTAGCACGTAGGCTTGTCTGCGTAGGCTTAAGTCTACGTGCGACGCGCTACGTGCTACGGGCTACGAGGTCTACGACAGTCGTAGTTTATGAATGTTTAATGTTTAATGTTGATATTTTCTTTGTTCTGTTTCTTTCTATTGTTTGTTTCAAAGAATACAGTACAGTACAACTATTTTCTTAATATCCTTCGGGAATCATCGGATTTCCGAATACAAACAAATGCTTATTTCCATGTCTATCAGTTATTAGATTTATCGTGTATAATAATATCTTGAATTCAGACCTAAGTACTTTACTGTTGTTTTGTTTTGATTTCCGTGTGAGCTATAAAGAACAAGTACTTAGTTAGTAAAAAAACTAGCTTCAACTTTCTGACTAACTGACCGACTCTGACAATTCAAAAGTGCCTGTAAATGGTTTAATTGAAATAAATGCTTTGAGTTTGAAAATAAATTGATACAATTTGTCATTCAGGTATCCAATGAAATGCAATAAGACTTCTCTGATACAATACATTTTTTCTGCCTCTGCGTAACTGTGGACAATATCTATTTATTTATGTAACCATACATTATGTACACACAAATAAAGAGACAAGAAGAAAGGAATAGAAAAATACGTACAAAGGTGATGCTTATTTCTAAAGAAATTTCTCTCAGCATACCTGCGATAGGATGTAGGCACCGTGTTATGTATAACACTCTAGAGCCAACATTCTCTTGTCCTTGTTCCAATTTAGTTGAGATCGCCGCAATATGTATTTTTCTTCCATAGTTCTTATTAGTCGTCAAGGAGCTCGTGGCTAAGTAATAATTGCCGCACGGTTCAATCCATCAGGTTAAGCTACGCTTGCCAGGGTTGTTCTGTGGATGGGTGACCATCTTAACTTACCGAGACTCTTCCGTGTCTTGAAAAGCATGTCATGCTCACTCTAATGTCTCGCTGGCGGTGGCGCGTGTGTTGGATCATTTAGCTCCCTTCAAAATGGTTGAGCTGAATGGTGCTAATCCATGCGTCATGTTCGTGAACGGGCGCCGTCAGCAGAGACTGGTCATCTCTTAGCTGCCATGGCTTATTTTAATTTTTGAATTGTTCTTTGTTTTTTATATTTTTATTACGGACGCTTTTAACGTGCACGTCTTTCTACATTGTTCTCACATGTATAATTTCAACGTTAATGATTTAACCAATATTTTGTAACAATTTTTTGATTTAAAAGAGTGTCCGTGGAGTTTTGCCCGTTCTTCTCCATAGGTACCTACTACGCTTTGGAATGGGCAACTAGCTTCATATTTCTGACTGACCGACTTCTTGACAATTCAAAAGTGCCTGTACATGGTTTAATTGAAATAAATGCTTTGAGTTTGAGTTTGAGTTTGACGTTAAGCCGTTGGTCCCGTTTGTCATTCGTGGATCTTTGACAGTCGTTACAGGTCGTCAGAAGCCCGAAAGTCTGCCAACCAGTCTTACCAAGGGATATCATATTACCTAGTGACTGGGATGTGGAGGTCAGATAGGCAGTCGCTTCATGTAAATTAACCGAGACTCCTCCGTGCCTCGGAAAGCACGTTAAGCTGTTGGTCCCGGCTGTCATTCGTGGATCTTTGATAGTCGTTACAGGTCGTCAGAAGCCCGAAAGTCTGACAACCAGTCTTACCAAGGGGTATCATATTACCTATGTAGTTACTGGGTTGTGGAGGTCAGATAGGTACTGCCTATCTGACCTCCACAACCCAGTAACTGGGTACTCTATCTGGGGCTTCATGTAAAATACGGTATTCAGCTGCATCCGGTTAGACTGAAAGCCGACCACGATATAGTTGCGAAAAGGCTAGGCAGATTGATTGATTGAGATCTTATTAGTCGTAATCACGGTAGTCACCCCTTTTATAACCATATCACCTTTACACAGTACATCGATCGTTTCTTTGGTATTCCCTAATACCCATTCCCCATCCTCACACACACACTCCTATGCACCCATCCACACTGCACCCTTAGATATGCTGAGAAGGTGCTAGCATGGCATCCTGTTTGTTTCGGATGCATGTATAGTTATTATATTGTAAATCCGTAATTGGCTGTAAGATTATTTATCCTAAATGAAATTGTTCAAGAGCTGTGGATTTTGGACACACACACACAACAACACAACACTATACACTCAAAATAAATTGAAAAAAATATTATTTAATACCAATAATTATTTTGTCATTACTCAATTTCATGGCTAGGGGATTATTCGTTTACAAGGGTTGTCACCGCCCCGATCGATCTTAATTTAATAATAATTCTCATCGTATAATGTTTGAAAGCACAAGCCTGACTTTGATGCAGGTTGTTTATCTATTAGTAAATTATTTGTTATAACCTCAATTATTATCTATTAGCTTCCGCACGCAGTTTCGCCCGCGTGTTATGTCGATAAAAAGTTACCTATGTCATTCCCCAGGATTCAAAGTATCCTTATCATAAGTATCATAGAACGCACTTTACACTTTTTATTTTCTTTTCTTTCTTTTTGCTTTTATTTCTTTTACTTTTGTGCCTTTTAGTTTGTGCTAAATAAATGTATTTTCTTTCTTTTTTTCTTTCTTTCTTTCTTTCTTTCTTCCTTTCTTTTCTTTATTTTCTTATATTTTTTTATTATTGTTTGCGTTTATTTGATATTTGACATATGGTTTTATAATATATGTTTGCGTGGTATTTTACAATTCTGTTTATCTAAATAATATTTCGTAATTTAAATTGAATTGCATGTTTTTTAATAATAATATCCGTATCATCGTCATTTTGTAATATTTGTGTATACTTATGTTTCATGTTGGATTATTTCGAACGCAATGTAGATTGTCTTTGAATAAATTGAATTGAATCATACCAAATTTCATCAACATCGGTTCAGCCGTTTGGCCGTGAAAGCGTAGCAAGCAAACAAGCTCACATGTTAGAATGAAACTGTTGGAAGCATTTGGCCCAGCAGTGGGCATTACAGGCTAGATAATTACATACATTCTGTGTGAGAATGCTCTCTGTGCGAAGTATCTCCTTGAAAGGTAAACAGGGTTACCCATCCACGGACTTACCTTGGCAAGCACAGCTTAACCTTGTTCAGTTGAGTCTTTCATTATCATTACACAAGAATAGTACTATTATCCTCATTAGTGTGAATTTAAAGAACTGCTTACCACCATCCTAAAATTTTCAAATTTATAATTTAATGAAGGCTATATACTACTGTCCTTAAATAGACCTAGATTTAAAGCCTCCCCCCCATAGGCTAAATGTCAGCCTGGCTTATTTACACCTATCTAGATTTAAGCCGGCTAAAGATAACTTAATGCAACATCTACATCAATATGACCTTTGCCACACTTCGGCGTTATTTCCGCGTTGATTTGGCAACGGATCTGTATGCTGAACCAATCCTTATATTATTATAAAACAAAGTCTCCCGCCACGTCTGTCTGTCTGTCTGAACGCGATATACTCAAAAACTACCGAACGGATTTTCAAACGATTTTTACCAATGGACGGAATGATTAATGCGGAAGGTTTTTGTGTATAATTCATTATGGTTTTGTGTAAATTGGCTGAAATATGACGATTATTGTCGAAGATGTCGGAAAAAATCATGCCGACTGGGAGCTTTACTGGCGCGCGCCGCGTAAGATGTAAGAGATACATGAAATTTATGTTCTACAGAATTGTAGATCTTAAAAGTTCAATAAAAAAATCCTTAATAACATATTTCTATCTTCTAAGGATGACCTACAATGACCATTTTTATCTTTAAGAATTTGATAAACATTTCATTTTTATCCTTATCCAATAAAATATGTTATTTTAAATTGGTCATTTAATTTAGATTAAAATATGCCTTGACATTATATCATTAAAATGAATACTTTAAAAGATATCACAGATTCAAAATTACGCGTAACAAAATAATTATGGTTGACGGCAACGCGGGCGCAGCGGTAGGAGTCAATGATTGATGATGAATGATATCTAATCCCGTAAGTACGTACCCGTAGGATATTTTCCGACATCCACGCGGGTTGTGGTTTGGTTGTGGTTTGTGGTCGTGGTTGTGGTTGCGGGTTGTGGTCGTGGTTGTGGTTTTATTTTCAAGGATTGCTTTTTGCATGTTTTGAATAAAGACAAGTTGGAAATGACTCTCGAAAATATAACTTTCCAATTTCCTTTAGTTTTCTCTACTACTGTACATAAGCAGTCTGCTCATATGTGGCGGCGCGTCGGGGTCATCAGTATAGAGGTATGAGGAACAACATAAAGTTCACTCATCCTCTATAGAAAAAGGAGGATCCTCCGGACAGACGGGTGTCTTGTCTGGCGGGTAACTGCCAAACGATTGATGTCGGGAGGTCGTATATATACTCGTCGCGCGGTAAACCCTGCTTGCGCGATGCAGGATTTGTATGACGTCACGTCTTTAACGCGTAGTTCGTATGTGGCGTTGTAACTGCCGCCACACCTATAAAGTTAACAAAATAACTAGGCCATATTTTTTTGGTCTTTGAACTTTTGTCAAGAATAGGATTAAGAAAGTTTTCAGCGGTTTCACCTCTCTACTGAATTGGCATACCTACTACGATCTTATTCTAGAGTATTCGATTCTATTCTATTGTTCATTGCCAATAAGTTTAGAATTGTAATCAGAAATATACCAGCCGTTGTTTAAGATGGACATTGGATTGATGTCAATGAACAACGGTAGCCTTTAAAATGCCTTTTAAGAACTTAAATACTTAGTGTAAAGTTTGAAGATTCGTTGTCATTAAGAGATGATTTCAGGCTCTCGTGTAAACAAAGTAGCCTATAATCGTTCACATCACTTGAATACGTGATAATGTTGACCGTTGTGCCTAAATATTGCCCTTTCAGTGTACTTAAATACACTCTGAACTTAAATATTTAAACGCCTGCCTTTAGCCGCCAAGCGGGGCGGAGACAAAAGCCTGCCGTTTACTAGATACGCTAGCGTACTACGGTTACGCCGACGCGCACCATCCCTTTCTGTCAACGAAGATGCGGGTTCGGTGAGAAAGTGAGCGTAAAAGAGATAGCAGTAAAGTGTCATCCCTATTTTCCTTGCCTCATCCACGCTTGTATATGTCAGTGGCGTACACCTGCTTTCCCGAGACTGCTCGGCGCCTCGCTTGCCTAGACATCGTTAGTCGCGCTTTCGGCGCTGCGACAGACACACGTTCACTCTGTGTCGGTCGCAACGAAAAACGGTGCGATATAAAAGCCTATAAATCATTAATGAAAATCTATCTTAAACTTTCTATTTCGCAATAAGTTATGCCTTAAAAGTGATCTTCGTGTATACTATACATTTTTTAAATATTTTGTGTGGTGTGTGAGTGTTTCTTCGCTGAAATTGACCTGGTTTTATTTTGATAACTCTTGCACAATTTTTCCTGTGCTGTGCTGATCAGCTGAGTTTTATATGTAAGTACTTTGGAATTTATATTGACTTTCGTACTAATCTGTGCTTTGGTTTACAACAGGGGATATATTGTTTTAGTGTGTTTCATTCAAGTTTGCTACGTATTCGGCGTTTGTGTCGAAGGACCAAACATCGCGATTGTCACATCAAAGATTTATAATATCGAACAAATTTAATTATACCATTACTTGGTTGATTTATTCCAGTTCTAGTTGTAAATAATAGTAATTCTTGATGTCTTTTAATTTAATAGTTTTTTGAGTTAGCATGGCAACATATGTAGGTACTGTAAAGGTAAATGGCGACCTTACGTCGCTAAGGTCAGTAGAAAAATAATTCTGGTTGCATTCGAAAACTCAAAAAAAAATTGGAATAAGCTTTAAAAAAAAAAAAATATACTACAGTGCTGTATTAGGCTCTTGGATGTGAATAAGTACGTTTTTCTTGCAATAAACGGAATAAATATAATTTTATTTATTATTTACATCAGCACTACTCTCACTAGAGTGACAGAACTTACTTAACAATAAAATACAAATAAAATTGACGTTACATTTCCACAGAATATGATCAATTCAATCTATTAATTTAATCCTGGAAAAATCATTCTAATTTTGAATTTCAAAATATTTCAATTTACCTACTAGTAGTAGTAAATTTACGCAATAAAATCATTATCTGTCATCCCGACCCAACTCAATGTTACGGACTTAAGTAAAAAGTTTGTGAAGTAAATGAAAAATAATGTTAATATTTAAGGTACACTACGAAATAGATCCAATTGTTCTCTTTCCTTAAAAGTTATGTCAGTACCCATACTGTGACAACTGAAAAATACAAAATGTATTTAAAATACTTGGGACGTGCATGGACTACACTCAAAATGATTTTCGCATTTTAAACTGGGACAACGGCTTATCGGGTTCCTAAATAAACATAAAAGTATAATGAAAAATACCTGTCCTAGGCATACAAAGTCTGTAAACAAAATACTGAACTTTTTTGTCCAAAATTAAACAGGCAGGTTTTCGGCTCTGCGAATTTCATTACAGGCAAAACAAGTTACGTATAGTAAATATAGGCGCGTACTAAGGTAAGGATTTATGTTTGTTCTCGGAAAAGAGAACGTGGTTTCACTAGAAATCTAGGATGCGAAGAAAAGGACCAATTTTTACTCACCTGTATTTATTTAGCAACAAATAAGAGGCGTAAAGATATAAAAAAAATGTACCTAAAGTTTTTCCCTATTTCCATCTCTTAAACGTAAATAATGTCTTTCAAAAGAAAATTTGTAACTAATAGTACAACAAAAGTAATTGTCGAACAATTTTAATAAATAACGTTTAAATGTGATTAAAACGTAATCCTTACTTATTAATTAATATTATAAATGCGAAAGTAAGTTTTTTTTATTTGTTACGTTTTCACGGTAAAACGACTGAACAGATATGAATGAAACTTGGCACATGGGTAGACCATGACCTGGAGATGGACATAGGCTACTTTTCATCCTAGATCGCGAACGAAATCGTGGGCAACAGTTAGTTATATTATAATTACACAAATAGAACCATTCTAAAATGTATTTGAAATTAGAAATCATAAAATACAAACAGTGCGTCATATTAATTTGAAAATGGAACCTAAACATGTTCGCGTAACGTATAGTTCGACGAATGACAATTCAATTAGGAGAATTCAATTTGGAATTGGTATTCGGGAATTATTAATTTAAATTATAATTGAACTAACTCTGGTGTTTGAAACTTTGGAAAGTTTGTTCCTTTATTTGTTTGAAGCCTTTCAGCAGCATCGGAATACGGTAGGCGATGACGAATGATTAAAAACAAAAAAGTCAAGTACCTATTTACTTCGTTCTTCGCGAAATTTTGAATTGTTGCGAAAATACAAAAAGATATACATAAGTTTTCACGACGGAGTCATTGAAGACATATTTGTCTTATCATATATATATATATATATATATGTATAAATAAAAATGAAATGCTATTCGTTGGTAAAGGTCTCACTTGAGAACAAACTTGACCGTTTTGGTTTTTTTTTTGTTTTTTTGGAAAATTAACTGGAAAAGTTCCCGGAAAATTATCAAATTCAAAAAACTGAACTTTGTTTTTCCAATGGGATTTTTAAATTTTTACCGGGTCTGTCAGGTCAGAGATTGAGGCCGTTCTAATCGAAGTTAATCAAATAAATAGGTAGGCAAATGACGCCTGTTGCGTTAATGACCAGTCTGAAAAATATGCCTCATAATGTGTACTTATTTTTCGAGTACAACGCCGTCTATACACCATCTCTACAAATACTTGCTTCTTAAGGCAAGAAACTGAAAGCCGTTATCAACTTTATGGAAACCTTATTCAACAAGTAAGTTTAAAAAATTCATAAAGAGTTTTAAGGCTTCAACGCAAACCGCCAATCCTGGTCTAGAAACAAGAGTTCGAAGACATCCACAAACTCGTATTGGGCCCGCGTGGTAGATTACATCCCACTCCCTCTCGAAGAGAGGCGGTCTGTGTCCTAGCAATAGAAAGAAAAGAAAGAAAGAAAGAAATAAAATACGTTAAATGGGGTGATTACGATGATTCAATGCGAAATTAAACACGAAAAACGTCACTTTTACTTGTGCTACCTCACACTAATTTGTATACCTAGTGGTATAGTGACTTGCTGCGTAAACAACACTGAAAGGAAGTTTTATGACATCATCAAACTCAAACTCAAAACTCAAAGCATTTATTTCAATTAAACCATTTACAGGCACTTTTGAATTGTCAAAGAGTCGGTCAGTTAGTCAGAAAGTTGAATCTAGTTGCCCATTCCAAGAAGAACGGGCAAGAAACTCCAAGGACACTCTTTTAAATATAGAAATTACAAAATCCTGGGTACATTACTTTTGTTGCTTCTATATGTGAGAACAATGTAAAATAAAATAATAATCAAAAACGATTAAAAATAAGCAATGGCAGATAAGAGATGACCAGTCTCAACCGACGGCGCCCGTTCACGAACATGACGCGTGGATCAGCACCATCCAGCTCAACCATTTTGTAGGGAACCTTCAGGAAACATCAACATACAGCAAGTTTAATCCACTTGTTATGTATATTATAAATAAATAAATGTATTTTATTTCTTCCTTTATATACGTATTATTGAAGCTTACTCAAAAAATCCCGATATAAGTTAATAAAATTGATATGGGACCACTGCGAGGGCTTCCTCTATTAAATGAATCAGCCTAGTTATCACAGAAAAACTTACATAAAATAAAAAACCTGCCTTAATTATTTTTATTATTATTTATTACTTCAGACATAGTACCATATTTTTGTTAGTTTGCTTAAGAATTATGTTAGTAACCAAAGATTCACACAGTAATACTATTATAACTAAATTAAATAACAGAAGTAGATTACGAACATAAATAAAATCACAAACATCAATTATGAGGAGCTCGTGGCTAAGTAATTACAGCCGCACGGGTCGATCCATCAGGTTATGTCAGGGATGGGTGACCATCTTTACATACCGAGACTCCTCCATGCCTCGGAAAGCACGTTAAGCTGTTGGGCCCGGTTGTCATTCGTGGATCTTTGACAGTCGTTACGGGTCGTCAGAAGCCCGAAAATCTGACAACCAATCTTACCAAGGGGTATCGTATTACCCAGTGACTGGGTTGTGGACGTCAGTTAGACAGTCGCTTTTTGTAAAATACTGATATTCAGCTGCATCCGGTTAGACTGGAAGCCGACTTCAACATAGTTGGGAAAAGGCTAGACAAATTGATTTTTTCATCAATTATATTTTATAATCTTTAAAATCATTCAAATTCATAAAATATATTTAAAATCAAGAAATTCATTATAATCGTCAAAATTATAAAACGAACGAGAATACTTATCCATTTTTTGAAGTCAGTTAATACATGCGTTACATACTCGTATAAATGTAAAACACGAAGTTTTCTAAATGGTCCTCAATTTTTACTTTTCGATTCCGAAATAAATGAGGTGCGACGACATACATTTTTTACGATGTATTCTAAATGTAATGTCGGTCCTCAATGTTTACTTCTCGATTCATCTTCCGATAGGTTCTAGACGTATCAAACCCTTCAAAGTTTTGACATAGCTTTATTGGCATATTGATCCTAGAGTTCGTTTGTTTGCTAAAGGACCAAGGACCATCCTTGAGCTCCAAAACTTTTTCGTCGAGAGGTTTTGTAATTACACACAATATAAAATGGATATCACTAGGTACATATAATATTAGGTTTTTATTTATTTACACATACTTTATTGTACTCTAGAAAATTCAAATAAAAAAATAAAACAAAAAAACACTACAAAACATAATGGACGGGCTTATTATCAGGCCAGGGCTGCGACATAGGGCGATGTGTCTTGTGTGCATCGGTTCATCTTGCGGCGCGAGGCGAGGTGCTCGAATGTTCCAGCGCCGCTTTCCTCTCCGCAAGTCACACCGCGACGTCTCATAGGTAGCACGCTCTAATTTATAACTTCTTCCATTTTGTTGTTGCCGCAGTCGCAGACGCAAGACGCAGGTCGCGCGTGCGGTGATGTCGTGGGGGAGTTATCGAGCGCGCGCTCCGCCGTCGCCGCTCGCGTCGCTTTTTGTAAACTAAACGCATTTTTCAAAAGCAGCCCGGAAGCTGTATCTGTGCCCGGTTGATGGCAATAGGCTCGCCCCCTATTACAGGACTTAAACATAACTGGCGAAATGTGGGTGTACCTACTATAGTTACACCTCTGCCTGACCTTTCGAGGAATACAGGAGTGATGTTATGTTATGTTAAACATATTTTATTGTTTCTTGGTGTATTTCGTCCCTAAGGACCGACAGTCGGCTACTTATCATGTGGGATATGTTTGTTTTTCTTACGTCCTTTTTTTGTGGATTAAAAAGGAGTGTAATTTATCAGTGGTACGTATACAGCTTCTAATGTTCCCACTGCTGGGACAGCAGGCCTCTTCTCCTCGAGAGAGATTGGGCTGTAATCTACTACGCGGGCCCAGTGCGGGTTGGTAGACGTCACGTGTCTTCGAATTTATGGTTCTAGGGCATGCTGGTTTCCTCACGATGTTTTCCTTCACCGTTTTGAGAGCAGCGGTGATGAAATTATTTACACAAAGTAAAGCGCCTGCATGGGTTCGAATCCACGATCTTATACCACCACTGCTCAATATCAGTGGTAAATTACCATTTTATTATCAGTATAGTTTTTTACTACCTATGCAAATGTTAATTACGCCTACGTTAATTATCAAATGAAACACAGTAATTTACTTTAACCCATCTCATATACCGAAACTAAACGCAGAATCATCATCAAACGAGAACGGCTGCGAACGGTTACTAAAAACTCCTTTGATCTTAACCCTTTAATGTTTTGATTAAATGAACCATAGCCTTCCGGCGGTAGCTGTGTTTGCTTTTAATTTTGAATTAGGAATATGACTAAAAAAGTCTAAACCAAAGTTATTTCTACTTTAACATTTAATTTAATAAAAAAGTAACGTAACGAGTTGAGTTTGGACCTCTAAATTAAATAACTCGACTTTTGGTCGCGTTAAAGGTAATTGAAATATCGTTATGGACCTTTTTTGTTTAGGACCACGCCCTACAAGGACATATACTGACCTTATTGGTGATGTTCTTCAGAAAGGTCTGGTGCGTACTTCTCGCAACCGGCGTGCGTGTATGACCAGATGTATGAACGTAAACGTATCCAGGATGTTGTCATGTCTTGATTCAAAAGAGTCTCCTTGGAGTTCCTTGCCCATTCTTCTCCATAGAGATAGTATGTTTTGGAATGATCAACTTGCTTCAACTTTGTGACTAACTGACCGATTCTTTGACAATTCAAACATAACATAACACATAACATCGCGCCTGTAATCCACGAAGAGTTAGGCAGAGGTGTACCTATAGTACACCCACATTTCGCCAGTTATGTTTAAGTCCCATGTAATAGGGGGCGAGCCTATTGCCATCAACCGGGCACATATCCAGACTCCGGGCTGCTACTGAGGAATTTCTGATGAAAAAACCCAATAACACTGCCCGACCCGAGAATCGAGCCTAGGACCTCATGCTCAGTAGTAGTCGCTTGCGTCCACTAGACCAACGAGGCAGTCCGGGGCGGTCGACAATTCAAAAGTCTAAATGTTTAATTGAAATAAATGCTTTGAGTTTGAGTTTGAAGCAAAAAGAGTACCTATCTATGTAGGGATCGAAGCAGCTGTGCGAGTAGGGAGTGCAATTTCGATCTCGCGAGATCAAACTACAGAACGCTATCGTGTTCTGTAATTTCTGCCTACCCACATGGTAAAAGGCTTGAGTTTTGTTTGTGTTTTTTTGACATAGGTACATTTGATGATATTCAAGGTTTGTCTTTTGTCTTTAACCTTACGTTGACCAGTGACAACCGCAAATGTAATGTGAGTTTATTTCAATATGTATGAAAAATACAGATATCTAATATTGCATCAGAAAACGATTTAGTTATTATTATTATACATGTTTCGAGCAAGTTTTACGTTCATATAACACACACAGACAACTCGACGCCCGTTTTTGGTGTGGAAGTAAGCCCAACTATCTAATTAAACAAAATTCTGCTCAACAACGTAAATAACGCAATTTGTCGTAATCGTTTACGAAAATGTGTTGCGACATTTTCGTAAACGATTACGACAAATTTGTTTCATTTTGACAGTTCAACAACATTCATTGCGTTATTTACGGTGTTGAGCAGAATTTTGTTTCGAGCTTATGAAGCAATGGATTAGCAATTTGTTTCAAAACGATTCAAATTCCGATTGATCGTATATCACGGAATTAGGGTACAGGTTCGCAACGGGCGTATTTTTATCGTTGCGGTTTTTTTCCCCGTATTGGATTTGCGACGCACTGTTTAGCGCCGAGAGTTGAATATCCAACGGTGTGTTTTTTTGACGCGCTGGATGCGCTCTGTTGGATTCTCAATGGTCGGCTCAATACCGAGTTGAAAATACAGTGTACAAAAAAAAATCACCGCGATAAAAATACGTGCGAGCGTATATGGGTTAACTCTAATAACCACATCACGTCGGGACATAAATACAATAGACAATGTGTGTGTCCTGGGAATTTCGAAGTGAGTCAGCTGTCGTACGATTGTGCATAACAAACGTTTCTCCATTTAAACTGAAAGATAGCATTACTCTTAGGAATTATTGTTATTTATTTATTTAATGTATAGAGGATCTGCTTAAACTGTTGTAACTGTCACATTAATATAAAGGTTTTTCCGTGATGATTTTTCTCTTCTTTTTCGTGTGGTTAGTAACTAAACAGAGTTTTAAAGCCGTCAAAAACCGAAATATCTCTCAGGCATGGCCGGTTTCGCGGGAAAGTCTGAAAGGGAGACCGTGGTCCACGACACACGGGTGGCTTTTAGTCAGTAAGAGTCTGACACGCCCTCCCGCTCCGCCCAGAGCGGGAGAAGTTATTTGAGAATTTCCCACCCACAAAAAATAAAATGGCCTGTTTACTGATGACTTTACTGATAAATGATATTCATTTCTGTAAGTAGGTTTATACAAATACTTACTCATCAGTAAAAATTAGATCAGGTCGGAGTGTTCGACTACTCTGAGAAGAAACACCGAAACAGACTCCGAAACACGATCATGGTCAGATCAAGTGATAACCATATTTATGTGTCTGAAATGTTGCTTTACCAGAAAGTAACATAGAAAGTGACACAATAATTATGTTAATAATGCAGTCACGAATAGTCGCAGTTACGATGCCTCTTTGGTGTTACACGACTGCCCAAAAAGGAGGGTAATGTTTTCAGGGTTCATGTACCTATGTATAGATAGATAGATAGATAGATAAATCGTTTATTCAGTGCACACAAAAAAAGGACAACAAACAAAAACACGATTAAATAATGACTAATTAGCTATTAGGAAATAGCTGCAAGGTGCCAATATACAAACAAATAAAAAAGGAAGAAAACAAGACATTGTGATGACACTATTGGCTATGACACACTTTAAAATAATGGATCAACGAACATAAAAAAGTGCGGTAAAGTATGTACTGAGAGCAGTGGTGGCCGAGCGAGAGCAGCGGTGGCCGAGCGAGAGCAGTGGTGGCCGAGCGAGAGCAGTGGTGGCCGAGCGAGAGCAGTTGTGGCCGAGTGGTAACGGCCACGGCTTACGAGTTGTAGGTCGTAGGTTTGAACTCAGACAGGCGCTTTGCTTTGTGTGAATAATTTCATCACCACTGCTCTCAAAATGGTGAAGGAAAACATCGTGACGAAACCAGCATGTCCTAGAACCAAAAATTCGAAAACATGTGACATCGACAGTGCCATCGACAATGACATCGCCCAGCAGTGGGAACACTATAGGCTGATTAATGTATGTATTTAAATTAAAAAATTAAAAAAAAAAAAATGTTATTAATGTGACGCAT
The DNA here is from genome assembly GCA_949128155.2 of Xanthia icteritia. Lineage (NCBI taxonomy): Eukaryota > Metazoa > Arthropoda > Insecta > Lepidoptera > Noctuidae > Xanthia > Xanthia icteritia. The sequence continues at coordinate 20,178,184 of OX421934.2, read as the reverse complement.
TATTATGAAGAGTGTCTTTTGCAATTAGCAACCATACTACATTCTATAACACTGCTATCCGGGCTCTCAACAATACATTAACTCTGTCTACTACAAAATGGAAGCGCGAGCTTATAAAAAGGGTTTTCAATCTACTTACGTTGAGAAGGGTTGAATTTCGGATGAATCTATCTCTTCGAAAAGCATTACCATTAAAACGTAAAGCTACGAAATATTTTCTGGATTATCCTTATAAGTATGAGGGTATATAACTGCGTGTAAAGTTCACTCATAATCTATAGAAAAGGAAGGATCCTCCGTCCAGTCGTGTCTGGCGGGCAACTGCCCAATGGTTGATGTCGGATAATCTTATATAATTGTGTCGTTCGCGCGGTAAACTCTAATTGCGCGATGCAGGATTTGTGTGACGTCAGGTCTTTGATGCGTAGTTCGCATTTGGCGATGTAGATGCCGCCACATATATATCGGGGGGCACGGCAGTGCCCCCGCCATGTCGAGCAAAACAAGCACAAAGGCACAGCCGTACCATCTTTTCTCGAAGCCATTTAGGACATTTTCAACCCCCTGTAACTTCGTTGTGGATAAAGCTAGAATACTTGACGGACTTGGCAATCGCAAACGGCAATATAATCTACATTATATTATATACAAAAAAATCAACCTAATATTATCGCTGCGCTATATTTAATTAGGACTATTTAAATAGTAGATTGTTGTTATGTGATTATGTCGCGGTGCGATGGCCTAGTCATTATATTTACTAAAGAAATAAAGATGACAAATAGATAGGTACTGAATAAATTAACAGATTTGGTTTTACATTAGATCTCACATCTTTTTGCGGTAGAAGAACAGCGTTGCGAGACTTACTACATGTTATGTTTTTGATGGGATACTAATATAATAAAGGTGAAGAGTATTTTTGTTTGTTTGAACGTGCTAATCTCTGGAACTACCAGTGGGATTTGAAAAAATTGTTTTGCATTTGATAGCCCAATTCTATAGGATGGTTATAGGCCTTTAGGAGCCGAGCAAAAATAAACGAAAGTCAGGAAGAATGCTAAGCGAAAATGAAGTATAATAGCGCGGGCGGGCGATGCCATGCGATGTAGTCGGTCGGAGGCCGAGGGAATTTTATAAATATGTCTGTTATTTTAGTACATTGTGTATTTTCCCACTTCCACGCGAATGAAGTCGCGGGCAGAAGCTAGTATGCAATAATCTTATTCGAATTAATAGCACATTTGTAACCAAAATAATCTGCGAATGACAATTATACTCGTAAGAAAAGAGTTTTTAAATTCAACCCTCGCTTTTGGAAAGTATTAGATTTATTTTAATAAATTGTCTGTCCTTAATTCTCGTTAGGCCATAATTTTCTATACTTACAGAGAGTATTATAGAGTTTACGTAGCATTAAAATAAATAATGCTGATGGTCAATTTATTGTATCAATCTTTGTTTAAAAAATATCAGCATCGCTACATGTTATAAAACAAAGTCCCCCCACTGCATCTGTCTGTCTGTTTGAACGCGATAAACTCAAAAACTACTGAACGGATTTTCATACGGTTTTCACCAATGGACGGAGTGATTAATGAGGAAGGTTTTAGGTGTATATATCCATTAAGGTTTTGTGTAAATTGGCTTAAATATGACGATGATTGTTGAAGATGTCGGAAAAAATCATGTCGACTGGGAGTTTTACTAGGGAGCGCTGTGTAAACCAATAGAGTTATATGAAAACAATGTATTACGGAATTATTCCTCATAAAAAGATCTAAAACTGTAGTAACGATATATTTCTATCTGCATTTTTCATTTCTCTCTGGACCCAATTCGACTCGAACTCGACGCAGACGAAGTTACGGACAAAAGCTAGTACATTATAAAATAATAAATAAAGTATTGAACGAACTCGTTGATATATTTCGAATATTTAGGTAAAATGTTACCGTGATAATATTGAAACAACTTTTAATCGGATTTTACTTTCATCAAACTGTGGGGGAATCGAAACTTTATGTTTGGTTCAAGCATCAAACACAAATATTAAATAACAAAAAATACTATTCTACGTTTTTTTTTGACGTGAAAACTTCTTTTCGCTCGGAGTACCTACTGATAGTAAGTTCAATATTTCTGACCGTCAAAAACATGTAAGATTTAAATCGCTAATAACTACAAGATTTTTAATCCAAGAGTAATGGTTGAACACGCAAAAGTCAGGTTGTATTTATAAAAATTTTGAGACAGGATATAATTTGCCTATGACGTCATATCGCGAGGACAGGCGCATGCGCGCGACCCTAAATTTTTTCATCAGTGTTGTCAAGACTTTGGATCGCCTCAACATTCACGTGATGATGAAGTCTGTGTTCATGAGCTTCTGCATATTTTTGAATGACTATAATATGTTTACGAGATTCATCTTGAGGTCCTGGTGGAGGTCGCTGTTTCTAATGTACCAGGGCGCGTTGACTATATCCCTTAGTACTTTGTTTTGAAATCGTTGTATGGTTTGACGAGCTTTGGCTGGTGCAGCCCCACAGCTGAATACCGCAGGTCCATACAGGCTTTAAAACTTGTTTATCTCTCAACAATTTGTTTAATATCGACAATGGCGACTGTCTACCAAGTACCTACCCAATACATTTTTTTGTATCGAATATCCAGTTCAGCTCTTTTCTACGAAATTACAACAACTTTTTTGGTCCTTTTATCCTCATCCAATATTCAAGCTGTAAAGACAGCAGCAATACTTAGCAAGTGATTTCCATTTTCTGACTTAGATAAGTTCTCTCCTAGTTCCCAGCGTGTTATCTGCACGGGAAATGGGTTACTTAACGAGGCAGCTTGGTAATGAGCCGGTATCCTGCCATTACGGTTCGTTGAAGATCTCTGCGACGAACAGTAGAGAATTTGCATTTGGTCCTACGAGATGTGGCGCGGGTTGAAATGCTTCGGGACAAGTCTTTGTACGATCTATTTTACTCAGATGGCGGGAAATTGATGTTTCATATCAAAATGTATCTATGTAAGTATTTTTTGTCTGAAGGTAAGCCTTTCAACCGTGAGCATATTGCCGTAGTTTATATATTTTCCTCTTTTATTATTTAACACTAACTTCTGCCCGTGTTTTCATCGGCGTGAAATTTCTTGTTTACACATACCCTGTGACACTCGGCAATACTGTAGCTTTCCATTACTGAAATAAGTTTCGTATTCGGATCAGAGGTTCCGCAGATTACCCGGGACATACAAATTCACAACAAATTTTACGTCTCTGTAATAAGTATAAGCTTTATAGTATAAGTATGCATCAACTTTTGTGAGCTGTTCTTGTCTTTTTAATGAAAGTCTAAATAATTATGATTGTTTATATTCATTCGAAGACATGTGACATCTACCAACCCGCACTGGGCCCGCGTGGTGGATTACAGCCCACTACTAGGACACAGGCCTGTGTCCTAGTAGTGGGAACACTATAGGCTAATTAATGTTAAAAATGTTTATTTTCATCACATTTTAATTAACTTTTTATATCAAAATAACTTGCCATTAATAACTGTCTAAGTGTCTACACAACACATTATCTTTCCAAAGGAAATTAGCAATTTAAATCACTTATAAATAGTCCTATTATTTTCCTTATTAAGCTAAAAACGATTAAAAAGAAAAGTTTTCTAATAAAAGTTTGCTATAAATGTTGTAGTAATTTATCATTATCACGTTCGGGCTTATTATAACTACGTCAAGGTTGTTTTTAAGGTTCCCTACCCAAAGTGTGCTAACAGGACTCTATTACTAAGGCTCTGCTGTCCGCCCGTCCATTCCAGGGCTGTATCTTCTCAACCGGAATAGGTAGACACTTGAAATTTAATTTAGTGTTAAATTGTGGCGGTGGTACGGAACTAATCGTGTTCGAGTCAGACTCGCACTTGGCCGTTTTTTTATCATTAATCTTCAAAGAGTCTCATTTTATTAAAAGTTGGTCCTTTGGGCAATTTGTTCTTGTTTACCACTAGTAGTACTTATAAAAGTATATATAAATTATAATCTGTGTTCTTCCCCAATCGTAAGTAGGTATTAAAAGTTTTACGGGATAAGTACGGGAATCTACGTCATCCTGTCTATTACAAACAAGAATGGGCCTGGGCCATGAGCCGATATCATAAAGAAAAAATAATACGAGATATTATATTTCAATACGTATATGAGGTTAGAATAATATTTGCCACGGCAAACCAAAGCGAATTGGGAAAAAATGTGTATGTATTTTTAACGTAACCAATAATTTTACATCTCATTATAAAAACATTTTTTCGGAATTGATGCTGGTAAGGGTACATTTTCATCTCATTTTACCCAGCTCAATATTGGTTAACCCTTAACGGGAAAAAAATTGTATAATATGTAAAAAATAAAAGGTAGGTAAGTACCTTTTCATACAGAAACCCAAATAATATCAAACCTGTATTATAAGTACCTACTCGTGGCTAAGTAATAACAGCCGCACGGGTCGATCCATCAGGTTAAGCTACGCTTGCCGCGGTTGGTCTGTGGATGGGTGACCATCTTTACATACCGAGACTCCTTCGTGCCTCGGAAAGCACGTTTAGCCGTTGGTTCCGGCTGTCATTCGTGGATCTTTGACAGTCGTTACTGGTCGTCAGAAGCCCGAAAGTCTGACAACCATTCTTACCAAGGGGCATCGTATTACCCAGTTACTGGGTTGTGGAGGTCAGACAGGCAGTCGCACCATGTAAAATACTGGTATTCAGCTGCATCCGGTTAGACTGGAAGCCGACCCCAATATAGTTGTGAAAAGGCTTGGCAGATTGATGACAAGTACCTACAGTCCAATTACATTTGAATTTACACAAGATATCCTTTCATATGACTGCCTCGTTGGTCTAGTGGTCGCAAGCGCTACTGCTCTGCGTAGCGCTTGAGGTCCTGGGTTCGATTCCCAGGTCAAGCAAAATGTTATTGGATTTTTCCATCAGGAATATCTCAGTAGCAGCCCAGTGTCCAGATTTTCGTTCGGTTGATAGCAATAGGCCCGCACTGCATCCTATATGATTAAATGAGCAATATTTGTACCTATATTTGTAATCACGTTCTCGAAAACGGTTTTAACGATTTCGATGAAAGTTGAAACATAGGGGTTTACGGGGGTGAAAAATCGATCTAGCTAAGTAGCTAGGTTTCATATCTGGGATAATTCGTTTTCTCTTTTTTAGATAGATAGATAGATAGATAAATAAATTATTTAGTGCACACAGAAAACAGCACAACATACAAAAACACGATTAAATAATGACTAATTGGCTATTAGGAAATAGCTGCAAGGTGCCAATATACCAACAAATAAAAAAGAAAGAAAACAAGACATTGTGATGACACTATTGGCTATGACATACTTTAAAATAATGGATCAACGAACATAAAATGGTGCGGTGTGCGTCTCAAGGTTGCACCAAATGGGAGTCCAGCTCAGCATGTGCCAGGCAAATATACCTGACGCTGATATTCTGCTGAATCCCTGCTGTGACATACGGACGTCGTTTTTCACCCGAGCAGAGCTGGCTAAATGTGGGTGAACTGTACCTAGATACACCTCTGACCTTCGGGGATGTTGACCTTCGGGCATGTTAGGGGTCACAGGCATGTTGTTGTGTTATGTATATCATATCTTTGAAGCGTGTATGTTGTACAGCTTGTCCATTGAATAAATGATTCGGACCTTGGTCCTTGTGTCCGGAGAATACTCATACACGTGCCAGTGAAAGATAATTTGCATTTGATTGTACTGCTGCTAAGGGCATAAGCGTCGAATGAATGCAATTAAGAGAGTGCTTTCTGCGGTATGCGCGTAATGTAGGTACGGTAAGTAATTTCAATCATAAAGTTATGAGGATGGGTCACTACGTCATCCGGTCTACTACTTACTGTATAAAAATTATGTATTATGTATGTTGAAACTATTTGTTACTTATCCGTCACTTGCCTATAAGGGTTCATTACAAAATCAGCGTCAGACAGCATCTGTATGGCATTAAAGCCTCGTGCGACTCGAACAATACAATTTCGAAATCTTTACGGTAGAACTATTACTGGTGTCGCGTCGTGCTGTCGCGTCGCGCTAGTCTGCACGACGCTTAATGCTGAAATGAACCTTTTAGGCGCAGCCGTGAAGCACATAATTATGGTTGTTAAAAAAATATTTTTACTTTTTGGAACTAAGTTTTTTAACGCGGCTTGCGGTAGGAGTTCAGTGGTAGAAATAGTCACGTAACGAAAAAGCGTTATGCACTCTCCATGTGACGTTCTCTCTATCTCTGTCCCTTTCTGTTATATACGAGGGAGTCCGTGCGTGCAAGTATCGCGTAAGGCTGCAGTCTATCTGACCACACGCTGACCGCGACCGACGACGTGTAGCCGTTCGTCACCGACGACGGCCGGATGCTATGTTCGTAAACACACGGGCGCGGTCTCGCTCGCTCGCCGCCCGCGACGGACAGTTGCGACGGCGGCAACGAATGTTTTGGCAACCGGCGGCGTGTCAGTCGTCCGCCGTGACGTCACCGCACGCTGTCGGTAGGGTCTGACCTTTTGATGAGACCTCAGCCTTAGAAACTTAGGTTTCTGACGAGGGTCCCCCAACCACACACATTTTTTTTAAATTTGTACTTTGTGTTTCACTTACTGTGTCCAAATAAATGTTATTATTACTTTCTTTCTTTACTAAAAATAAGAATCTGCGATCATAGCGGGGATATAAAAAAATGCGCATTATTATATTTTCAATAATTAAGCTTTTGATATTATCAGACTACATACGAAACGCAGATTCCTATACAAATAAGGAGCAAGAATTGAATGCTCCTTTACGATACGACCCAGCTTGTCCCTTGCTGTCCTTGCTGTCCCCAGCGATGCCCTAAGCCGAGGTCTGTGGGGTACAGACCTCGGCTTACCTTCAGGGGGTGCTCTTAGCGTGTCGTCGCTCAGTTTAGAAGTCTTACGCCCTGGCTGGCCTTAATTTATTAAGGCATTCACAGGATAATCCAGCTAAGCAGCTGACAATTTCCTAGGTTGATCTGTGAGACGCCATCCACCAAAAAAAAACAACGGGCTGCACTCCGGGAGTGCCGGCAGAACTGAAAACTTGAATATTAACATTGCGGTCTACTCTCCCTCCGTCTTACGAATTTTCGATCAGGTCACGTGTCCTGACGCGAGTTTAACATTTTTTTCCCATCACAAAAAAGTGCACAACGCCGCTAAAGAAGTTTTTACTTCAAAAATAATGGAACCGAACAAAGAAAGTGGGGTTCAGTTTCTCACTGCGTGTTGACCATTTATAACCTTAAATCTAGGTTTTCTAATCTCAGCGTAATTATCTCATTAAAGAAGTCACGGAGCATAACACTTTTGAAACCCACAACCCGCAATAATTATGGAAAATGCGAATTTCTGCTCAAGAAAAATTAGCAGTTTTCCGGGTCCGCGCGACTTTTTCAGCCTTACCTTAGAGCAAGATTCACAGATTGCAGTTTGACATTACTTTGTCGGGTAAAGTAAGCGAGCATCTTCTTTTTGTGCCGATTGATCAACTCAAACTTAGTCCGATCAGTAAGAGCTACCAGGATAGCTCTGTCATTCGCCTCGTTCAAATCCTGGAGTGTGCTGGTGGTTGTGCATGATTGGCAGGAAAGAACGTGAGGGTCGAAAATACCCCATTTGGCCAGATTTTTTTTACAGCGGCTAACCTGGCCCACAATCGGTTTAAAAATTTCCAGATTGGCCACTGCAGTTCGTGTTCAGGGGTCAGATGTTCTACCGGAGGGATGAAGTGTGGAGGGGTGAGATTTTATGTTATATGTTATTATGAGCACGAGAATATAGTATATATTTGTATGAAACACTTACTTAACTTTATAAAGTCACAGTGCGAACTGTGAATCTAGCCCTTAGAGCCACTTTCCAGTTTACTCAAACTCAAAGCATTTATTTCAATTAAACCATTTACAGGCACTTTTGAATTATCGAGAAGTCGGTCAGTCAGAAATATGTAGCTAGTTGCCCATTCCAAAGCGTAGTAGGTACCTATGGAGAAGAACCGGCAATAAACTCCACGGACATTCTTTTAAATCAAAAATTTGATACAAAATATTGGTTACATCATTCATGTTGAAATTATACATGTAAGAACAATGTAGAAAGACGTGCACGCTAAAAGCCTCTCTTCCCTTAGTTTGCATCCTTGATGTCAAGTCTAATAATTAATATACAGAAGTAAAATTTGTGAGCTGGTATGTAGGGGTAATCTTCGGAACTAGTGATCCGATTCCGAAGATTATTTCACTAATTAATAATTAACAAGAAATTTCACGCGTGGGAAGAAGCTAGTAATTCACTAAAAGCGTTTGTATAAATAACTAATCGCCTTGTACACGTGCGCCACGTGTAAACGTAGTAATCCTTGCAAGCAGCGCTGGTTGTTTAATCATCTGAAACGTTACCTTAACGAGAACCGAAGAATTTAAATAATTAAGCTAAGTGTCATGGTGGATTATCTAGTCAAAGTTTTTCTTTGTTATTGGATCGTTGAATAAACGTATAGTGAACTTTTCTTTTAAACGTTATGCTTTTTCTTGAACAAAGAATTTTAAACATGGCTCTTTATGAATGCTGCGTACGATTTCTTCTTGGAAATCAATCTAGAGTTATTTAAAAATAAATTAATAATTGAAACGTTTGACCCGTGAAAAAGTTGTATTGATATTTATTATACATAATATATTAATGGCGGAGAGCTTAGACCGACCTCAAGAGACTCTCATTGTGTGGCTGGGTCAAGGCCTTGATTTAGAAAGCAGTACCTAATCCTGGACATGGCATCCATAGTGAGCAGGGTCATCTGTCTAGTGCCCTGACCACCGGCAGCTTGGCCCCTGTTCGTGATGCCGATGGGCCACAAATTTTTATATTTTTTTGTTTTAATAAATACTTATATTTAAAAATGAAATTGAATATGTATATAAGTGTAATAAAGAGGAGGGGGGAGTAATAGTGATGATGATTAACTTGGAATTAGGTACCTACATGTGGTGAAAAAATCAAATGAAGCAAAAGATTTGGATCCTTCTGTCCGCGAAGCAGACATACAATAGGTAAACAATCGCTATGCATTTTAGGGCACTGGACATTGAAAATGTCATACTGATAACACCATGGAAAATTTTCACCGCTTTTCATTAGGTAATCGCATAATCATTATAAATAACAAGTGAAGTATGGGCAGTTTACAGTGCAATAATCGTATAATGTTAATAACGCTGTATCTAAGTTTGTATACCTACCGCTCGTAAACAGGCTGAATAGGTGCTTAACACCGGCTTTTGTTGTTTGGCTTTACGCTTTCCTTAGGATCGGTCAGTAGTTAAATTCGTAGTGGATTTTAGTTATGTAAATACGGGAAGATGTACAGTGTATTCTTCGAACAAGGCACGTGTCACTGCAAGCCAATTAATTGCGCACACACTTTCATTCATAATCTGAATGATTTTTGAAGGCTATTGCTAATATAATAATAATAATATAATAATATATTTTGGGGCAACTCTACCAATAGAGAAATGGCATTTAAGGCCCAAAAACAATGTCTTCGAGCCATATGTTTGTTAAAAACCACCGAAAGTTGCAAACCATTTTTTGTTAGTTTAAAAATACTTACGCTTCCATCTCTCTATATTTATGAATTTTCAATATTTGTTAAGGAGAATCTGTCTAAATTTGAAAAACTTAATACTAGACGTCACCAAAGCACACTAAAATCAAAAAAACACAATACTGCACTTTTCTCAAAGAGTTGTCTCGGCATGGGTCCAAAGATTTACAATAAACTACCAAAAACTTTAAAAAGCATGACCAACATAAACCATTTTAAATCGCAATTTAAAAAATTCTTGATTGAAAAGGCTTACTACTCTATCAATGAGTTTTTAGATGATAGAAGCATAAAATAAAAAATGTCCGATCCACTTTTTATTCTGTCTTATTTACGACGTTACTTGTTTGAAACAGTTTTATTTAGTTTGTAGTTTTTTACGCCTAATTTGTACGCCTTGCAAGGCAAAACATAGTGATACAATGCAAATTTTATACCATGTAACCATATAACCTATGTTCAACAAATAAAATACTTTGACTTTGACTTTGAATCCATTGCTTCATATGTTCGAAAAAATTGTCTGCTCAACAACGTAAATAACGCAATGAATGTTATTGAACTGTCAAAATGAAGTGTAGTATTGTAAGTGTTTTACGTAATTATCCCGCTGATCCTCGCTTGTGGCCATTACTTACGCAAACGAATTTCTCTTTTGCTCTTGATATCAATCAAACAACCTGCCAATATGTCTAAGGCAAGCTATGTAGATGAAATGAGTTTATTCTGGAAATTTCGATGTTTGTTTTCGAAAATTCTTTTCATAAATCTAGAAAGTCTGTGACAGAATAGTGTATTGTTTTCTTGACCAACGAACGAACGAAGTGAACGCCAAAATAGAAGAACTTTCGGCTCAAAATAACGCTCGTTCAATATTCCATTCACTAGAGATTGGAGGGTTATGTTGTTAGTCCCGAATATTCGATTTTAGAACGTGTTTCTGTACACGGTGGAAATTGAGTTTCAACTTGGTGTTCGATTTTTGAATCTGTTTGTAACGGTCGTGTCATCACTCAGTGCTCAGTTTTTGACATTTCCATTTGTTACTGTCCGGGGCTATTTATTTTAGGCTAAGTGAATAAAAATCTGGTCCTTTTCTCATTTATTTCTATTTTATTACGGTATAATATAATATTTATTTACTTAAAGCATTGTAACATTGTAATAATACAGTTTTCAAAATTAATACTGTATCTACAATCGTGTGGGTGAATACTGCTATCCTAGCTAGGTTATGAAAACCTAGGCTAGCTAGCATAGGTAAAACAGTGCTATTGCCATTCAAAAAAAGTAGTAAGTAGTATAATAAAGAAAAAAAAAAAAAAAATTACAGCAACAATTTGCGAGGGAAAAAAATCTAAACCTGGCCAAAACCACTACAACAACAACAGTAAAACAATTGTAATACCTACACATAAGGTTCAGTTTGCGCTACAACTTCATATTATTTTTATGACTTTTTCAACAGTACCAGTCAGTCTAAAATCAATTTTATTTACACTCACATAAAGTTGATGTTTGTTTAAGTGGAAATAACATTAATTCGAAACAATTATTTAAATAGACCTTATGTAGTTTATTTATTTATTTAGAGATATAAAAATTATGTATTAGGTATGTTGAAACTGTTGGTACTCCCCGTCACTTGTCCATAAGGGTTCATTAGAAAACCAGCGTCAGACAGCATTTGTCGGGCATTAATGCTGAAATGAACCTTTTTGGCGCAGCCGTGAGGCACACACTATCATCGCTTTATGATTATTTTCACTTTTTATTTTTACTTTTTTTTTCTACTGTGTCCAAATAAATATTATTCTTTCTTTCTTTCACTAAAAACTATTTTAAAAATCCATCAGATACTCCATATAACAATATAGTTACAAATTTAAAATGCAATACAACATTTGAAATCTAATTATTCCATTAGATTGCTTATCCTTGGCTATGTAAGGGTTAGCCGTAGTCCTAAGTGATGGCTTGTTATTCCAGTCAGAATCTTGAGTGCTCTCCTAATCCTTTACTCAGAGACAATTTTCTGCGTAAACCAATTTGTGAATTTTCTTGACCGTTGAATAAGTGAAACTTTTTTAGTAGAATAAGTGCTTATGATGTTACGGAAACTTAGAAAATATGCAGGTCGTCTTAGAACAGAATAAAGGTACCATTCCGTAGCCGCGTTTGTCGCCGCGTCATGACTCGTTTCTATGAATTTCTATGAAATACCTTCCGTAGCTAGCGACACATCGCGTCGCCTGCAGCTGCCGCCTGCGGTCGGCTACAGAATTGTACATTATGCGATTCTCCATACAAATGTATTCCCCCTTTTTCTTCCTGAATAATGCCTCTAGAGCAACAATTTTTTTCTATTTTTTAATTTCCTTTCAGATAATCAAGTTAAGAATGTATCGTTGAAAAATCTCAGAGAAAACCTCTATCAGTATCTAGAAACTTTATTTGTTTATGCATAAGTTCTGGGTCACTACATTTTATGAAACAATGTCCCCCGCGTCTGTCTGACTGAACGCGATAAACTCAAAAACTACCGAACGGATTTTTATACGATCCACACCAATGGACGGAGTGATTCATGAGCAAGGTTTAAGTGTATAATTCATTAAGGTTTTGTGTAAATTGTCTGAAATATGACGATGATTGTTGAAGATGTCAGAAAAAATCATGCTGACTGGGAGCTTTACTGGCGAGCGCGTTAAGGTAATATACGTTTCTGTGGGATAATGTCCGAACACCGCGCGGGCAAAGCCGTTGGCGAAAGCTAGTAACCTAAAAATGTATTAATCTTAGATTCACCACACCAGTTATAAAGAAAAACTTTCAAATGCTTCTTAAATGATTATTTTAAAATCGGTTTTTGAGAAACTAAATCTTCAGCTCTTTAATAACTGTAAATTCGATCCCAAAAAACATTACACATCTGGACCGACTCGAGTGGACCATATTGAACTAAGCCGTCCCGCAAACATAACCAAAGCTAATGCATCAAGACTCAAAAGCCAAAACGTAACCCCTAGCTTACAAAATAAGCCAGGATAAATAAAACCATCAAATTTAATAAAATAAATGTAAGCCAATAATAAACGGATCAGACAGATCCGTTTATTATTCGCTTACATTTGTTTTCGATCGCTCATGCTGGATTACGTCGTACCTTGACCCATTTGGTGCTGGAGACAGCACGCCAAGACTTGGATGTAAAACAGATCGGCACTCGAATCAGTAAATTAATTAAATTTAGACGGTTTTGTGTAGATTGGGATATTTTCTAATTGATAGTTCCACGTAGTTTTGTATTAAAAAAATGGCAACAATACTAAGAAAAATTGATTTAAGATTTGAATTGATTACAGATTTAAGAGTTAAACTAATTGAAATGTAAGCATTTTTCTTCACAGTTGTAACCTAACATATTTTAGTCGGGGTGCAGCTATTTTGACCAGTATATGATTAATCCTTATCTATCTATTAAGATTAAAATACGCCTGGAAATTAAATTATTTAGATGAAAACTATAAAAGATATCACATTTTAAAAATTACGCGCAGCAAAATAATTATGGCTGATGGGGTGGCGCAACAACAGACAGGGTCAATGACCTTTCCGCGGCTATTAAGGAACTGCGATTATTGCCATTTGATGACAGGTGGTGGTTGAGGCTGGAAACCATTAATAATTAGGTATTTGGACGTCCACTAACAAATGGAGAAGGATTCACCATTTCTTTTTCATATATACAGTTCAACCCTCGTCAAGACATTTCTTTTGATACCAAACATGTCTTAATTATCTCAAAAAAATGTTTTCGAGGTTATTTTATATGTAAAATCTTCCATGTTAAATTTAGGGAGAATTTATTTATCCTGTCACTCGGACCATTATTACAAACCTATTGATACCTCATTCATCAAAATCGATTCAGTAGTTTAGGCGCTACGGTGGAAAAAACGTAAAAGCGTAAACAACACAACAAACGTATACATACATAGACTGCTAAAATCATAACCCTTCCTTTTGGCATTGCCGTAGTCGGGTAAAAATCGTGGTAGCAACGTTGTAGAGCTCAAAAATAAAACAAAAGTACAACGACCGCGTTAAACTACTTCGCATCGTATCTCGGCTTTCCTAGTCTGTCTTAAGTTCCGCACGAGTAGTATCACTAGAATGGAAAAGTTTAAGAACAGCCTTAAGTATTTTATAATCGTTTACTGAGTTGTATAAGTCTTCGGCTTACCTCTTCTTTTGCTGCTATCAATGAACCTGAAAAGCTTCTTGTCTGTATACATAATCCTTCTGTTAATTGTGCAGGCAGCAAAATTGATTGTTAATCAGAATCGCACACTACGTCAATTTGCCGTGTTGTAGCCGTATTATACAACTTTCAAAATCGGTCCACAATTGACAAAAATATCGATGAACATACATAAAAAAAATATACAGATAAATTGAGAACCTCCTCCTTTTTTAAGAAGTCTGTTAAAAATTACAGTTGTGATTGTGAAAATGATCATTACAGTCAATTTGCTTCAAAATTCAAATTCAAAAAGTCATTTATTCAAACTAGGCTGAAAATCAGCACTTTTCGAACGTCAAAATTACATAAGACAGTCCCCCAAAAACGCCCGCCCTTCACCACTTCCTAGTGCTTTAGCTGGGAAGAAGAAGTGGCGCAACAAACTCCCCAGCAGCACAGCTGTCTGAATAGTTAGAAAAACATGATTCTATACAATAGTACTTATGCAAAATAATTTACACCTAGCACACGCCAATATACCAACAACAAAAAAGTAAAGAGAACTTAATACCCGAATGAAAGCCTGAATGAAAGCCTCCAGACATAAAGGGCGTGCCCGTTTACACATAGCAATCAAAGCTGTAACTCGGAAATCACAAATGATAAACTAGCGAACTAGCTAACAATCGAAGTAAAATAAATAAACAGTTAATTACTAATAACAACAACAAAAACCATGGTCAGCAAGACGACCAGTCACCACAAGCAGCACCCGTTCACGAGCATAACGCAAAGATCAGCCATTACCCCCCTCGCCATATTTGAGGGAAGGAGGCAACCCGACCCCCGACGCTACCGCAAGCAGTGACAGCTTAGCAAATATATTCCCTGGTTTTACAGAAGTATAGATAATACTTGAACCATGCAATTAATATTTCTCCTAGATACCTTCAGCTATGGTCCTTAGAGAAGCTGGCTAAAAGGCTGGCGATAATGGCATACGACTGTAAACCTTATACTTTAGCATTTAATATTTAAATTTGTTTAAGCGAATGTGACCAAGCGTTTCATAAGAATATGAACACTAAACGTTTTCAAATATGGTTTATATTTGAATGAGGCGCTCACTTGACTTAGCAAAATAAAGTCACGTGCGGTTTGTGAGTATTGACATAAGTTGCCTTCAGCCATTTTCCGAGGAACTCCAAACGTGTGTTGACTTTAACAAATTGCGGTGAGTTATCTCTTCTATGTGGGTCGGGGTACTTTTGATTGCAGTTCGCCCTTTGTTTCCCTAGTGTGAGACTGCTACGAATATTTTGATGGGTTCTGAATTATTCATGTAGGCTGTTTTGATTGGATTTATTCTGCAGAAATATGCAGCTATCTGTGCAAAGTTAGGAGTCTACATTTTTTTTGGTGGGTTTTATTACGTGGTTTTTTGTTTTATAGACTGGTAAACAGGTTTAAAGCGCACCTGTTTCAAACTGTTTACTGTCTGCTTTAGCTTTAGTTTTATGCAGCAAAAAGGGACAAAATAAAAAGTTCATAAATACAGTTTTATTTTCGCCCTTAGAAAATAATTAAATATTTGGAAAATCCAAAACTGCACGCCTCAGAATGCTCATTCGAAAATGTTACCCATATGGGTAAAATTTCTCACCTCGCAATCCTTACGTACTGTCAAAGACTATTTAGGTTTGCTTTTTTGGGTGCTAGGCAACGGAAGAGGGTGGAAGTTGGAAATATGTATACTAGATATTATATTAGTTAGTTTTTTTACTAATTATAATTAAACTACTTTGAATAAAAAAGCCATTTTCAATAGGGTTCCTCCTATGGCTGAAACGAGTCTATTAAAAAAAAAAACTCAATTAATTGATTTTTTCGCAAGCTACAATGTTTTCAGGTTTCATGCTTGATTGACGGGAATTTTTTAAAACTATTTTGATGTTTTTTTCGTTTCTATTTTTGAAAAGTACAGAATTAATCTCCATTAAATTATCTATACAATGGTATATAAATTAATAGTCCAGTCAATATAGACATTCCAGTTTGCATTAATTCCCAAAAAGCTGGATTTTTGTGCAGGCCTTGAATACGTCATTACAAATGATATGTCCAAAGTCCCCATCGATCCCGCTTGTGCGTTGTTTTTTATTCGAGGTCAAAGGTCACAAATTTGCGTTTTTTGCGTATATCTCTGAAACAATGAGAGCTACCGAAAAATAGTTCAAACAAAGTTTGTAGATCGTAAAATTGTCTACAAAAAAGGTCTCAACACTTTTTCTTCTACGGTGCACTGTTCTCGAATTATGGCTATTTTAAACATAGAAAATACGAATATGCACTCATACGTGCCCAGTATGCATCATCGGGTTAACCATTTGAACAAAAAAAAAAAAATATATAATAGGTCTTTACCTATGAAATTGCCGTTTTGTATGAAAAAATTTAAACGAATTTTTTTAATGTATTTTTTATTTGTATTAATCGAAGTAATCACCCATGCAATCAATGCATCTTTGCCAACGCAGTGGCAGTTTATTGATGCCCTTCTTAAAGAAATCAGCTGGACGGGAGGCAACAAATTCTTCAAAGACATTTTGTACTGCCTCTCGGGTATTGAATTTTTTTCCCGCCAAGAAGTTATCCAAATTCTGGAAAAAGTAGTAGTCTGTAGGCGCAAGGTCTGGTGAGTAGGGCGGATGACGGAGAGCTTCCAACCCCAGTTCTTGCAACTTGGAGACCGTCTGCTGTGCAGTATGAGGTCGCGCGTTGTCGTGCAGGAGCAGCGGAGACGAGCTATTGACCAATGCTGGTTGGAGATGTGCCAGCTTCTCCATCATTGTGTTCAGTTCTTCACAGTACACATCTGCAGTAATGCTCACCCCGTTTGGTAAGAAGCTGTGATTAATCACACCGGCGCTAGACCACCAAACAGTGACCATCACTTTTCTAGGGGTAAGTTTTCGTTTAGGGCATTGTTTAGGTGCTGAACCAGGATCCAACCAACTTGCTGAGCGCTTGCGGTTATCAAACAGAATCCATTTTTCATCGCAGGTAACAATGCGGTTCAAAATTCCTTCATTTGTGTGTCTGTTGAGCAGTGCAAGGCACGTCTCGACGTATACTTCGCGCTGGCGATCATTGAGTTCGTGGGGCACCCATTTGTCAAGCTTTTTTACCTTGCCAATTTGACGCAAATGGACCAATATTGTTTTGACGCTAACGTCGAAAGCTGCTGCTAATTCAGCCGTAGATTGTGTATCATCAGCTTCTACAATCGCCTTTAATTCGTCATTGTCGACCAAAGTCTTCGGACGACCGCGAGGTTCATTTTTCAGTTCGAAATTTCCAGAATGGAAGCGAGCAAACCAATAACAGGTAGTGCGTTGGTTTGTAGTGTTAGCTCCGTAAACGACGTTGATGTTGCGTGCCGCTTGTGCCGCGTTGCTGCCACGACGGTACTCATATTCCATAATTACTCGAATTTTTAACGTATCCATGATGATGAAAAAGATTAAAATGCGATGAAAATGTAACACTAATCAATAAACAAATGACTACTTTTGGAAAAAAAAAACCATGTTTTTAAAATAAAATTAATTTGAAATTAGAATTCTTAGCCAAACAAAAATTATTTTGATTTGAAATGGCCAGTACTGCAGAACGGCAATTTCATAGGTAAAGACCTAATATAAAAAAATAAATAAAAATAAAATATATATATTCTTCACAAAGTTTAACTGCATATCCAAAATGTCAGCCTCATATATTATTCCTTCATGCGATAACTGGCTGTGATACGACATCAGCAATTTTCAAAAGAGGCAAAAATACAGTATTCAAATTGTTTGAAAAACGTGAAGACTTGATTGATAATGCAAAAGTATTTACAAATATTAACTCGTCAGCAGATGTTATCTTCACCAATGGAATTCGTGTTCTCCTTGCTATGTATGAAGCTCCAAAAAAAATGGAATCGATAGACAAGTATAGATATTTGAGTTTTGTGAAAAATACAAGAAAAAATAAGAGAGTGCAGTTATCTTGTCTCCCTCCAACATCTGCTTCTGCTTATCAACACTTGTTTCGTGTGTTCTACAAAGTGCAAGTGTGGCTAGGCAATGATCTAAATCCTGAAGATTGGGGCTGGAAATTGATGAATAATAGTTTGGAGCCAATCCAGACTTTACTGCCACCTGCTCCAGAAAAATTACTCAATACAATTTTTTGTAATTGCAAAAAAGGCTGCACAAACAATTGCGGGTGCAGAAAATTTGGATTGTATTGTTCATTGGTATGTACCAATTGCCGAGGCCAATCTTGCACCAACATTGAATCAAACAGATGAAGATCGTTTCGAAATTGATGAGGATATAACTGATATATCTCTCTTCTTGGAGCAGTCTATACAAATCGAGCAAGAAGAGGAAGAAGACAGTGAAGAGGAAGAAACGAGTGACTATGAAGAATTTGATGATGAATGATGATGTAATTTTCTTGCTGTTAAAATTTTCGTTAAATTTAAATTAAAAAAAATTTCATCAATAAAATAGTGTCCCATTACATTCTCTCGATTAAAATATATTGTGGAGTATTCCTATTCGTTAAAAAAAAGCGCCGTGTACACTACCTCAGAGGTGGTGCGGAAATGTATGCATATAGTCGAAAATACGACTTTCCTGCGGTCTAAAGTCACGATATCTCGAAAGCGATGCTTTGTAGAAGAAAAGTGTTGAGATCTTTTTTGTAGACAATTTTACGATCTACAAACTTTGTTTTAACTAATTTTCGGTAGCTCTCATTGTTTCAGAGATATACGCAAAAAACGCAAATTTGTGACCTTTGACCTCGAATAAAAAACAACGCACAAGCGGGATCGATGGGGACTTTTGACGTATCATTTGTAATGACGTATTCAAGGCCTGCACAAAAATCCAGCTTGTTGGGAATTAATGCAAACTGGAATCATAATTTAATCTATTTTGACTGGACTATAAGTAGATTCTGTGTACTAGCAGGAGTGTAACAATAAAAACAGTTGCAGAAAGGAGGCATAACAAATTTTTCGATGGCAAAGCACTCTAATGCTTCGCATTATGAGTCGTGCTAAAGAAAATATAATAAGTAAGTACATAAAATATAGAGCCTACAGTTAAGGTTTAAATTTGAACAATACAAAACCAACCACGGACCACTCAAGTGATGTCGCCTGTCACTTGACGAGCATCCGCTCCGGAACCAAACGAATCGAACGACACCTCATTGACCCAAATCGGTGCAGCCGTTTAGCCTAAATATGCGATGACATGCATCCTGACAGGTGTGCCGAATATTGCCCACTTATTTCTTTCATTTTTTGGCTTATCACGCGCATTAGCTTTTTACACGGCATAGATTTAGAAAAAGCCTCAGCTAATCACATACTAAAAGTTACTAAAAGCATAGAGCCAAATCCATCTGAAATCTCTTCCATAACGCCCAAATGTCAGGCATCTTTAGTAAGTACCTCAAAATAATCCGGACACCTCTAAAACTTTGTTGATAAGGTTCAAATTCGAATGGATACCAGTTCGGGGAGTGTAAACTTGGTTTCTAGGAAGCGTGGCCCTAAATGTAGGGAATGACATCAAAATGTTGATTAAATTGCTTGTGAAGCTAAACTGACATAGTTGAGGAGATATTATGCTTTGATATGGAATTTTGATGCACGTTAAAGGAAATTTTGTATTCTTTTGAATGATGGGTGAAATACTGAGGGCTGCCTGATTTTTACATATACAATAAATAAATATATACATAAAGCATATACTTATCTACATATCTTCTTTTTCTTCCTATAGATTAAAATCAATTGCCGTGCGTTCGTTTCGCAAAAACTCGAAAAGTGCTCGACCGATTGCGATGAAACTTTGGTAAGTTGCTGTGTGCCAGAGAAGATTCCAAATAAAAACAAGGCATTGCAACGCATTCTAAAATTCCGGGCATATATAATTCTTCTGTACATCTGTATATCACTTAATTCCTAAACGGCTGGAACAGTTTTGACGAAATTTTTGTGTGTGTTTGTGTGATGGTTTTTAACACCTGGCTGGAAACACGCACGCAAATTGCCAATTTGATAAAGCCCTAAGAGTTTAACTAAAAATAAACGGTCCTCGAGTTTATGGAGTTACAGATTTTTTAAATAAATAAATATTTTCTCTGGCCTTTGTCACATGCAGTTCTTCGTGTACACACAAACGATTAAACAGGCTACCAATGAAATACCACTAGAACCTACGAGGCTTCTGTGGAACAGAATCTGTTAGTCTGGCTATCCATTAACCTTGGAGGCCACATAATGGCCGTTTCGAAGTAAATTGACCGAGGTAATGGCATGAGCAATCCGGAAGCTATTATGACAGTCTATCGAGTTCCCTCAGAATCAGATTGTGATGTATGTATTAGTGAATGCAGGTCAAGATAAAATGGATTCTTTGAATTTTTGCATAAGAAATTTTGAGGAATGTTGAATGCTTCTGAACTCACATTTCTATATTTTTCAGAATCGTATTTGTCTTTGAATTTGTCTTTATGCTAAATGTTTGACGGGAAATGTGAGTGATGTGTGTGTGCTAAAGTGTGAGGAGCTCGTGGCTAAGTAATAACTGCCGCATGATCTATCCATCAGGTTCAGCTACGCTTGCCGGAGTTGATCTGTGGATGGGTGACCATCTTTACATACCAAGACTTCCGCGCCTCGGAAAGTACGTTAAGCCGTTGGTCCCGGCTGTCATTCGTGGATCTTTGACAGTCGTTACGGGTCGTCATAAGCCCGAAAGTCTGACAACCAGTCTTACCACAGTTACTGGGTTGTGGAGGTTGGATAGGCAGTCGCTCCATGTAAAATACTGGTATTCAGCTGCATCCGGTTAGACTGGAAGCCGACCAATATAGTTGGGAAAAGGCTAGGCAGATTGTTTGACGGAAAATGTGAAATTACTGTGTAGTAATATATTACATTCTACTTTTATGACCAGTTTTTCGCGTGACTTTGTCTGGTTGGCTTTTGGATATGAGGGAATAAAGGATTACACCCTTTATTTTGACTATATTGGTACAACTGCCCCGTTGGTCTCGTGGTTGCAAGCGCGACTGCTGAGCGTGGGGTCCTGGGTTCGATTCCCGGGTCGAGCAAAGTGTTATTGGGTTTTTCCATTAGGAATTTCTTAGTAACAGCCCGGAGTTTGGAAGTTGGCGGTGTGATACCCCCGTGCCTCGGAAAGCACGTTAAGCCGTTGGTCCTGCGCCTGATCTGTCTCCGGTCGTGTCGGATTGCCGTCCCATCGGACTATGAG
The DNA here is from genome assembly GCA_949128155.2 of Xanthia icteritia. Lineage (NCBI taxonomy): Eukaryota > Metazoa > Arthropoda > Insecta > Lepidoptera > Noctuidae > Xanthia > Xanthia icteritia. Next base: position 20,156,853 of record OX421934.2, on the reverse strand, counting down.
AGTGAGGGAAGAAAGAGTGCATTTGTGGCTGCGCACACACTTGTGGACTATAATATCTCCCGCGCCGAAGGCTAGTCTCCGTTGAGATTTGCCGCCGTGGCTGAAATACGGTCTGGAGGACTATATTGGTACATCTTTTGTATTGTTCTTTATGTAACCGGTGTTATGAAATTAAACTCGAAGTAAGAGGTAAAACTTTGTGTCTTTATTTCGTCAACCTTTACAATAATAATAACACAGGAATATATTCACGACCATTACCAACCCAATCTAGGAGCGCACTGCCGGCCCCCGAGCCGGGCGGCCGCACCGTGCGGTAAACCTTATTGCTATGTCAGCGATAATGCAACATTGTGTCACTACACATCCTTTCTGAGATCCGTTACAAATAATTAATGCTCCTGGAAGAAAACAAAATAAGAAAAAAGCGTTTCTCCCCATTTAAAGCTCCGAATAGATTAACAGATAGGTATTGTTAGAAGTTAAATTCATGCCATAATGAAGGAAGACATACACTACATACACGTCTTTCCCTGCAGAAGACAAGTCAAATAAAAAAAACACTAAAATACTTGGGTAGGATAACATTTCCTAATTAGCTTTACATTTATTTGCAAAGCTAATAAGTTATGTATGTATCGTGCATTACGATATTGGGTCCTTTGATATACCTTTTTGTTCGATACGATACGACATCGTAGAGAACTTTGTCTCTAAAGGTCTCTGCCTGTAATCCCCGGAAGGTAAGGCAGAGCTGTACCTATAGTACCCCCACATTTCGCCAGTTATGTTTAAGTCCTATGTAATAGGGGGCAAGCATATTGCCATCATCGGGCACAAATCCTGACTCCAGGCTGCTACTGAGAAATTCCAGATGGAAAAATCCAATAACACTTTTCCCGACCTTGGAATTGAACCCAGGACTTCATGCTCAGCAGTAGTGCTTGCGACCACTAGACCGATAGGCAGTCATTAATTTAATCAATGTATCTATTTAGCTGTAATGTCTCACTGCTGCGCAAGGGCATTAATTTAATGGCTTGCCTTGTTATTATTTTTTTCCACTTATGATGTCATGTTATTTGGATTAAGACGCTGACAACAGCTAAACCGCGGTCACTGTCGGACTACATAGAAAAGAATGAGAAGTGCGATGACACAACGCCTGTAATTTATTGCAAAATATGAATCAATTATCGATTTATTCAAAAATGGGTTGAGTAATCGGTAATAAAAAACAACCAAGTTCTGCATTCCAATAAGACGTTATTCTTATTAATTATAATACCAACGTACGTTGCTATTTAATACAGAATTTTTGGATTCGAACTCAAGGAAAAGGGTTAGTTTAACGTTAATTTGTATCGAGTTTTTTTTTTCAAAACGTGTTTTGGTAACAATCAAGTTCTGAGAAATATGTTCGAGATCCACATATATTTTTTCCGCTACCACAAACTATATAGATTTGGCAATTTTTTTGTTTAAGTCTAGCCTACTTTTACCGTTTGCCTGTTGTCTGCGCCTTAAGTAGGTGTCATAATCGTATTGTAACGCGAAAAAAGCGAAAACTGAAAATCATTTTTTCTTCCAGAATCTTATATGATAATACTCGTACATCTTAATAAGTAGTACTCGTGAACTTCAAGGTTATCCTTAATAGGCTGGATAATGTACTTATTATTCCAAAAATCCTTTTGTACGGCTGAAATCCGTGTACTGCCTGAGGGAAGCTTGTAACACAATCTAGTTACAACAAGGAATATTCCTGTAATATTATATTATATTCTACTTTACTAAGATTATAACTATTTGCTTGTCATGTTAAGGCTATAGTAGAGCCTAATAAAAATAAAAGTTATAAAAACTAAACCTAACTTCGACAAAAAAGTGATCTAAAGGTAACAAGACATCACAGACAGTTGCCTATAATGAGCGGACGATCAAGACGCTTCCCACGATACCTCATTTGTCAAATTATGATCAGCAGTTTAGAAGTTTTGAGGGAACAGATGAACATACATACATACCAGTGAAAATCATAACCCTCATTTTTGCTTCGCTGTAGTCGGTATAAAAAATCAGTCGTAAAATAATTGTCAGAAGCGACTAATTATTGACTACTGACTTATTTTACTTATATCTACGACTAGTATTTCTATAGCTTAAGGGTACGCTAGTCGGTCATTCTTCCATACAAACTTACGATGGTGATTACTCGTCTGTTTGACGGTGTACGTTCAAAACTAAAATAACACTAATTTTAACGCATCTTTGGGCGTATATAAATAACTTATGTAGTAGTAAAAAAAGTGGCAAAATAGAAATCGTATAGGGATAGATAATTTATTCAAAAATTAAAATAATTTTATTTTGAGTAAATACATCCAGTAGTTTTTCCATAATATCTATACGCGCAAAGGTCTGTTCATAAAATCTTACGCTTTCGTTTTCGTTAAAAATCAACGTCTGTTTCACTAAATAAATTAATAAATATATAAATAAAAACTAGATAAATAATTACTAAATAAATAAAATTAAATAAATAAATAATTAGACTAAAATTAGCATGCGTATTAGTCACGTCCACCAACGAGTTCGAGCCGTCGCCGTCGACTAGTGCACCCTTAAGGTGGTCACTCATACGCAAGTAATATCGAATATCGAAGTAATATCCGACTTCTAAAAAGGAGAAGGTAAACAATTCTTTTTTTTTGAAAGAGTATGCTCTTGAGGTTGTCCCATATAAATTTTATTAACTTTGCTTAAGTACTTTGTGAGTTAGTTTCAATAATACATTTAATTCCCACTTATTCTATGTGTATGATGTTATAATAACTTCCTGTCACTGTTACTGAATTTGTGTAGGGTAAGTAACTCGACTAAAAAGTGAAAAATAAAAATTTTAAAAAAAGGCAACCGACTTCCAATAAAAAACACTACAAAGTTAAAAATAACTTTATTTTGAAAGTCGGGGTCTTTGGTTTTGAATTTTCGGTGTTTGCCCCTGACTTCCGAAATAAAGTTATTTATCACTTTGTAGTGTTTTTTATTGGAAGTCGGTTGTCATTTTTTTAAGTTTTTGTTTTTTTTTCTTGGAAGACGGTAGTCGTTTTGTAAAAAAAAAAACAACGGGTTGCACTCCGGGAGTGCCGGCAGAAGTGAAAACTTGAATATTAACGTTATGGACTACTCTCCCTCCGTCGTACGAATTTTCGATCGGGTCACGTGTCGAGACGCGAGCTTAACGTTTTTTACCCATCACAAAAAAAGTGCACAACGCCGCTAAAGAAGTTTTCACTTCAAAAACTATGAACTCTCATGAGTCACCATCTCAATTTAATGGGGTTGGCGCAACATGTCTTTTTCGTCCATACCTACTTCTCTATCAGTCTTCATCTCGGCAGGCGCCCCTTTTCGAGCCATATCATCTTTCACGCAATCCATCCATCGTTACTACTCTTACAGTCCACCGCCATCCACGTCTATACACAAAACTTTCAAACTCAAACTTAAACTCAAAGCATTTATTTCAATTAAACCATTTACAGGCACTTTTGAATTGTCAAGGGGTCAGTCAGTCAGAAATATGAAGCTAGTTGCTAGTTTCCTCACGACATTATTTGGTTGTTGATTACAGCAACGAGGGTTAAAAGGTATGAATGAATAATTATTTCATTTATGCCAATTACTTACCAAAAACGTGTATCTAAAATTAGAACGAAAACCTGTAATGGTAAAGGCCGCTAGGTAACAATGTTTTCCTGTAATTATTTTGACCAAAATGTTACATAAATTTTGGTCAAAATAATTACAAAATAATATCTAAAATACCTTGCTCTGGTTTAATATTATAATTATATTCTGTAAGCAGGATGCCCGGATTAATTTATAATTACTGGCGGTGATGACGCGGAATAAACCGGAGATTAATCTTAGAAATTTATATTTAATCAGTATGAAGCGATCCTTTGATTATAAAGTGAATTGGAAATTGTATGGAAGTATAATTTTCTCAACTTCTCTATCCATGTTTTTTAATTAGCAGTTATCTCTCAAGATTTTGTAAGTCATGTTTTTTTTTTTCAATGTACTGTGGTAGGTATCTTATTACAACTGCCATTTGACCGAGTTATGCGTGAGTAAGGTAGTATCATTGTTCGTCTAAGTACTGTCGAAGATTTTCAAATCTAAACAGTTTGAAAAAAAATCCCGTGAACACGATGACAACATCTGTTTACCGCCTCGGTTCTATAGCGGCCAAGCGCTGGAAGCAGAAATAGTCCTTATGGTGTATAGATATGAACTTCATCGATGGTACGTCTACAGAGAAAAAAGAAAGATTTTTTTTTTTTAGGGCGGCTATTTCACATGATATAATCCTTACTATCCTAACTTCTTAACTAATGACGTAAATGCGAAAACATGCGTAGTGTTGTATAATTATCACTTGCTTCAAAAACGGTTAAGGAAAACATCGTGAGGAAATGCTTGAGATGCCAAGTCAGAGGCCAAGTCAAGGTCGACGGCGCTTTGTGTTCCACGCGCGCCTCAAAGAGATGTTAGCAACTGAAGGGTCTGATAAGATCGATGCCTGCCGGGGTTGCGGGAAAGTGCGAAAGGGATACCGTGGCCCCTGGCAACGTACAGGCAACTGAAGGAACACGGGTGGGTTTTAGTCAGTAAGGGTCTGACACGCCCTCCCGCTCCGCCCAGAGCGGGAGAAGTTATTTGATAATTTGCCACACAAAAAAAAAACAACGGGTTGCACTCCGGGAGTGCCGGCAGAAGTGAAAACTTGAATATTAACGTTGCGGTGTACTCTCCCTCTGTCTTACGAATTTTCGAAGTTTTCACTTAAAAAAAAAAAGAGGCCTAGGGCGGCATAAAAACTGAAACTCTTACATCAGGTTAGTCACTAACCACACGAAGAATGCGAGTGTGAGTTTGTTTGCTTGGAATGAGATCATATTTTTTGAAGTGAAAACTTCTTTAGCGGCGTTGTGCACTTTTTTGAGATGGATAAAAAAAATTAAACTCGCGTCAGGACACGTGACCTGATCGAAAATTCGTAAGACGGAGGGAGAGTAGACCGCAACGTTAATATTCATGTTTTCACTTCTGCCGGCACTCCCGGAGTGCAACCCGTTATTTTGCCGTGTGTACCCACTAAGTATTATTTTAAAATATTTCAACCAGTAAACCGTAAAGAGACACCAAAGCATTAGCTTTTATTACTTTGTAACACAAAAGCTTTCACAAAATAGGCCCATTTTCGTAAACTTTAACAAATACTCCCGTTAAAAATGTCCCCGTTGTCCGGAGAGAATTTCAGAGCAAATTCAAGTAAACTACTAGTGAAGTTCGAGACGGATCCAGGTTGGAACAAATCCTTTAACTTCTAGCACTTTGCTCTTTGTTAATACCTCGGAAAAAGCGGCCAAGTGCCAGTTGGCCTCGCACACGAAGAGTTCCATACCACTGTAAAATATTTAACTTTAAAAATTTTCTTTAAAAAAAAATACTTTAGTAAAAAAAACACGTTTCTGGTATGGAAAAACGTGTTTAAACGTGATATTTCCTTTAATTTTTAAACTTTATTTTTATTATTTGTTGTTATAGCGGCCATAGTAGTACACACTCTGAAAATTTCAAGTGTCTACCTATTACCTTTCAAAAGATACAGCCCTGTGACAGACGAACGGACGGATCGACAGCGGAGCCTTAGCAATAGGGTTCTGTTGGCACCGTTTGGGTAGGGAACCCTAAAAAGTAGAAAATAAAGATCTTTTTCTTAGAAAAGCTGTTTCCTTGTCCAAGGTTTTTCATTTAAAACTTGGTTTTCAAACTTTCATGGAACTTTAATTCCGATCAGTACTGCGATAATTACCTTTGTGGCTCATAATAAAGGAAGAAATAAATAGAAGAGAATTACTTCATGAGTTTTCTTCTTTGTTTGTACTTGTTCTTGTAATTCTGAATGGGTTAATGGGTTTCGGTGTTTTTGATAAGCACGGTACAACATTATATAATATGTTATTGATCGGCACAGACGTCTAAAGACGGTTGTGGAAATAAACTTAACATTGGCCGGTAAAACTTGAGTTTATTTTCGAGGAGCGGTTAATATGCATGCATCATCATCATCATCATTTCAGCCGAAAGACGTCCACTGCTGGACATAGGCCTCCCCCAAGCACCGCCACTTCGACCGATTCTGTGCCTCCCGCATCCAGCGGACTCCTGCGGTCTTCACAAGGTCATCGGTCATCACAAAAGACCAGCACCAAATATGCATTCAGTTCGACATAATGTGCATTATCGATAAATGATTTCATCTTTAGCCGGTTAAATTGCATGTTAGCCTAAACGCAACGGCTAATGAATATTCGATTTATAATCCAGGAGCTGGGAGAGCGCATGAGCACGCGACCCCTTCGTCGCAGAGTAATATTTTCACGGTGTTCTCAAAATAACAATAATCGCAACTCATCACATTCGAAAAACACCACATTCCCAAAACTCTTCTCTTGTGCCTAAACAGACTGTAGATCTGTCGACCATTTTCTATCTTGCTAAGTACCTGGTACTTGTTGATAGGCCTACACTGTCCTCTCATACCTACTCGTATTAACACTGTAATTTGAAAACATTGTAAATACCATTTACTTTTAAAAGAGTAACCGTGGAGTTTCTTCCCGGCTCTTCTCCATAGGAAACGACCAATAGGAACCGTGCACCTAGCTTCTGACGTTTCATAAGTGCCCTTGTAGGTTTATGTGTAATAAACTATTCTGAATTTGAATTTTATTTTGAACCGACCCCTGGCACTCGGCGGCCGCTGCTGCGGCCGTGTATTCACAATGTACTTTTTTACAATGTACTTTTTTACTCACAGCCATTCGTCAGTGTCGGAAGGAAGAATCTGTAAGAATGCATCAGTCAGTGTATGAGTGTTGTGCCATTAAGTAGTTTATGCTAGGTCTAGTGGAGAAGTATGGAAGAAAAAGACATGTTGAGACGACCGCAAATAAATTGGGATAAGGGGCAAGAGAATGGTGATTGATCATCATTAACTCACTAAAAACGGAGAAGTTCGCAAGCAATAGGAAATTGCTACTGAAGGCTGCGGGTGTCGACCTCAGGACGAGCTGCTTCTCACACGGACAACTGTACGTCGCTTGCTCCCGCGTGACCAGTTCTGACTCTTTGTATATTTTGGCTGCGGATACCAAAATTAAAGACGAAGTATACAGGCAGGGTTGGGCAGTATTTGTAATTGAAATACAAATACATATTTAGTATTTGTAATTCTATTACTTCTTAAAAATGTAATTTGTAATTGGTATTTCAAATACCTGACGCTGGAGTATTTTGTAGTTAGTATTTCAAATACTCATAGCTCCAAAATACATTTGAACATAAATACATTTAGCGATTGTCTGAATGGGTGCGTTCTGCAGAAAATAGCGCTTGATAGCTTTCGTAAGCAAAATGGCGACCGCTAAATATGTCAATCTTTAAAGTTGGCAACGCTGCACCTGTACTATACGTCAAACGGTCAAATGGTCAAGTATCTTCTCAATTGTAATTTTCGTTCATAGACGGTTATTTTCAGTGTTCATGAAAGGAAATTCTTCTTTTACTGATTAATAGACTGGGCTGGATTAGCTCTATTATATTTACATAACCTGACACCTGACTGTATTAAGTACAAATTACTTAATACAGTCAGGTGTGTCAGGTGTGATTTTGTGTTTTAAATAAAAATGGTTAAAATGCTGTATTTTGTATTTTATATTTCAAATACACGACTTAAAAATATTTTGTAATTCGTATTTTAAATACGTGCGAGATAGTATTTTGTAATTTGTATTTTAACCCCTCGGACGTCAGGCCTCTTAAAGCCAAGCATGTATTTTGCCCAGCTCTGTATACAGGGAAGTTTTAAAATAATGTGGCTGTTGTTTTAGATATTGTGGTGTCTTACGACTTCCACGCGAACGTAGTCGGGGGCAGAAACTAGCTTATATATATTTTTTCTTCATAGAGTAGTGGTGAGCCTGTGGTAATGGCCCTGACTTACGAGTTGTAGGTCGTGGGTTCGAACCCAAACAGATGCTTTACTTTGTATAAATAATTTCATCAACATTGCTCTCAAAACGGTGAAGGAAAACATCGTGAGGAAACCGGCATGTCGTAAAACCAATAGTTCGAAGACATGTGACATCTACCAACCCGCACTGGGCTCGCGTGGTAGATTACAACCCAGTCCCTCTCGAAGAGAAGCGGTCTGTGTGCCAGCAGTGGGAACATTAGAAGCTGATTATGAAACATATATGCAGCCCTCCCTCTTGTACTAGAAGTTCCTTAACACAAGAGCCAAACCTCTCAATTTCCAGGGAATAAGTATTTGAAAGTCTCTTTCAAAGTGTTTTTATTTAATCTTATGCTCACGCGCGTCATTACGCGCAGCATAAGATTAAATGAAAACAATTGAATAAAGCATACTCGTAGCTCATTAGCTACGAGTATGTTTTATTAAATTTTTATCTCATTTCAACCTTGACGTAAAGTTAAAAGGTAGCGAGGAAGCTTAAACTAAGTTGAAAGCTTAGCGAAATAGGTGAGATGCAGCTAAGCCCAGGTACAAGAAATCTTTGTATACATACCTAAGGAAAGATGTTAAGCAGATATCAGACTCTCCTAGTTTGTTCATTTTGTCTTTCACTTAGCATCTTTAACTCGAATTGAAACGTCTTGACACAAAATTAATCAAAAGTAAAAATTGATTCATATATACTTGATATCTTTCACTCGCCTACCGAATAATCGAAAAATTTAATTAAATGAGCAGATGAACGTTCATGTCTATGTAATTTTGTCACTGTCATGTGAAAGTGGAATGAAACAAAAATGAACATTCATGAGAGTGAAGCGTCTGCAATCAGCTTTTTGTAAGACGCCGACGTCAAGACTTCAGTTTCCTTTGTAACTTTAAACATAAAAATAAAACAAAACCATGGTAGGTAAAACATGATAAAATTGATTAGGTTCTTTCACTGTATTTTATACGAGTATTTTATATTGTTATTGGCTGCAAATACTATTCCAGAATATCATCATTTTACACTAGTTACTTGTACAAAATCATCCCAAGTACAAAAGTTTTACACTACAAAAATTTTGTTTAAGAGCAAGATTCACTGATCGCATTTCGGTTAAGGTTTATATTCGATTATAACATATAGGTAAGCTTAAGAATCGGGTATAATTTTCGTATGAAACGCCAACTTTGCTCAGCAAAGTAAAGTCAAAGCGCGGTCTATGAATGTCGCCCTAAGAGATGAGTAGCCGAAACGAGTCCGATATTTGGCTTTGGGAAGTTCCGAAACTATTCGTCGTAGCGTCGGTTATGTTGCAACTTTAAGCCCTGTTAAGCGCAGGCCACACTGCGAACGAAGATATAAGTTCGTTTAGCTTCGCTCATGTAGCGACCGCGTCTTTTCATACTTCGGTTTACACCAAGAACTATGGACCGAAGTAGGTATGCAAACTAGCAGCAGCTACATGAACGAACCGACATAAACCTCGCTTAGCTCCCAGTATGGCACACGCTTTAGGCACTAACCTAGTTTCCGATCCCTACCGGAAGACAGATACAATTAGGGCTTGGACGATCCGCTATTATTTTGTGAATGGTGAAATTACTTAACTTGTATAACGAACGATTAATAAAACATATTAAAATGTATGACGGCACAGGATCAGACATATTGTAGAATAAAAGAGGTTCTTTAAATAATAAGAAATTATAATTCCTGATTAACTTTTTAATCAATTAATTTTACACGAAACAACACTTAATCAGTTTCAAGAAATAATTAATTTAACACCTTACAAAGATAGCCATGACACCCAGCAATAGCTTAGTTCACACAAAAGAGTAACACTGTACAGAGAGGCAGAGTAACAATATTTGAGAGCAATACAACCTGTGCACCGGGCGACGCCTGAAGTCAGAATGTCGTTTCGCCTTTTTTTTTTTTTTTTTTGATCTAGGGCATCTTGCAGGTGACCACTAAGGTCGTGGCTGCTTAACCGGACTGTCCTGTGGCTGCCAATAGCTACTACACTAAGGGCCTCCAGCCAGGGGCATAAAAACTATTCTAAATTAAAATTAAGCGAATGCTCGCTAAGGGCACCCCCTGTGGGGTACGAACCTCGGCTTAGGGCATTCGCTGAGGGGAGGACAGCAAGTTCAGGGACAGGCTGGATCAAGGATAGATCATTATTATTAGACGGGGAATTTAAAGCTACACGCTCAGCTGCGGAGCGGGCTGGCGTTTCATCGGACAAGGGTCGGGGGGGAGTAATTACTCGGGGTGGTCGCGCACGCGGTGGACCTCTGCGGCGAGGTCGGAACGACGGGTGTCGGGTGTTTTTGTTTTTTATTGTACTGGTGGCCCTATTAGACTCCTGGAGGAGTGTGACTGGATCATCGGGATCGGACAGGTCGTTTCGCCGCCGTGCGGACTCTTTTATACAGTAGTATTGTAGGTGGGGCAACGACGTAGCGCGCCACGTCGTAGCGCGCACTAACTCCGCCCCACAGCGAGGAGGTAGGAGAATGACGTAGCGCGCTACGACGCTACGGCGCTGCCGCGCAGCCCGATGCACGTGTTGTTTACAATGTGACGCCGACACGGCCATGCTGACGTGCGGACGTCCTCGCACGCTTAGCTTACACCACATCTAGAACATGAAAAACTGATTAAGTACCGTTTGGTCATCCTGCTATTGTTTCTGGCCCGGTCTACTTAGACCCTTCAGATATTTAACCACTTGGTCCAGTCAGCTATGACTCTACAAGGCTTGTATCTTGGTCCGGTCAACTGACCCTACAAGATCAGCTCCCTGGTCCGGCAATTGTTTTGCCCTTCAGGTGTATCCCTTCAGTTAAACTGGACCGGATCTAGCTAGGCCGAACATGTATCGTTCCTTTAGCTTAATTAACAAATAGCTCAATACTTTGGTTGATGTACAAGTGCTTCTGTTACAATGTTAATTGATTCAGGGCCAATAGATTCTACAGAAACAGCACGTAAGCCAGGGTTTCTACAATTCGCATTACTATGAGAACTGGTAGATATAGTGTCACTTTTAGCAGACATGGTATCACTATTGACAGACATGGTATCACTATTGGCAGACATGGTACCACTATCGGCTGAGATAGTATCACTATTAGTAGACTGAATATCATCATTGTTAATCTGTTGCCTAGTCTCGTGAACAAGAACCCCTGTGTTATTATTATCCGTCGACACGTCATCCTCATCATAATTTTCTGCGATTTCCGAAAAAAATGACTGACCACGGGGTACTTCTCGCAAGTTTTCGTGAGAGTATTTGTAGACTCTATTGTTTCCGTTAATGTGTTTTAATTCGTACCTATCATTTTCCAAAATAGCGGTTATTTTAAAGGGGCCTTTGTATTTACGGTCTAGTTTTGTTTGGTGTCTTTCTTCGCATTTAACAAAGACAAAGTCACCTACTGAAAAAGGTTTTACTATAGCTTTTCCCTTGTTAAATCGCCCTGTGTCATATTGGGCCAGCCTTTTTATACTAGCAGAAGCATCGGATCGAATGGTTTCGAGGTTTAACCTATCTTCATCAGGATGATTAGTAGATACTCTTGATATCCCTAATGAACTACCCTTAATACCAAACATTAATTCCAAGGGCGTGAACCCTGTTACTCTACAACGAGTACTATTGAGAGCTAATATATCGCCTACATGATCCTGCCATAAGCTATCCGAATCTGTTTCAACTATAGTGAGCATACTTTTCAAGGTCCTCATGACACGCTCGACCTGGCCATTTGCCCTACTGGAACCAGTGGCTATTAAATGTAAATCGATACGATTATCTTTACAAAAATTCTTAAATTCAGTATTGTCGTATGACCTACCACGATCTGCAACTATTCTTTTAGGAGCGCCAAACAAGTTCACTGCATTTTTAAGTGATTTAATAGCATCGGATGCATTTAGGGTTAAGGTATGCTCTAACAAGACGAATTTTGTAAAACCATCAATAATCACGGAACAATACTCTTTACGCTCGCTTTTTCCGCTGAGTTTGCCAGTTAAATCTAAATGAATTGTATGCCATGGCACGGCCAATTTAGGGATTGGATGTAGACGGACCTGCTGGGCACCCGACGGACCTTTGGCAGCCTTACAAACGACGCATGAATCTACAAATTTTTTAACAAGTTTGGACATATTTTGGAACCAATAAAGATCGTATAATTTATCTAGGGTTTTTTCATAACCAAGGTGTTTTATTTCGCTGTGTACATGATTAATCATTGACCAGGTTAAAGAGTGTGGCAATATTGGTAACCATTTAGTGGTTTTACAACGTTCGATTTTACGATAAAGTATGCCCTGTCTAATATCGTATGTGTGTGATATTTCAGACGGCAAGTCATTTGAACGGAATTTGGAAATAATGTCTGATATTTCAGAATCACGTTGTTGTTCCACAGATAACCAACTCCTCTCTAGTTCAGACAAATTTACAATTTTAGCTGGTTTATGAGTAAAAGATGTGTCAGCATGATTACGTGAAAGGAAGTCTGCATGTGCCATATTTTTTCCCTCTTTATAGATTATGTCAAAGTCATACGACTGCAAAATTGCCCACCACCTATGTACTCTAGGTGTAAGGTCCTTTTTGGAATGAGAGGCCTTTAAGGCGTTACAGTCAGTAAAAACCGTAAATTTACGCCCATACAAGTAATGTCGAAAATGTTCCACAGATTTAACTACGGCTAATGTTTTCAATTCATACGAATGATAACGACTTTCTGCACTTGTGGTTTTGTGACTAAAATAAGCGACCACATGAGGTAAACTATTATTTTTTTGTATAAGTATAGCCCCATATCCTTCACTGCTTGCATCAGTGTGGAGTTCAACGGGTAAAGAAGGGTCAAAAATTGTTAAAACTGGCTTAGATATGAGATATTTTACTATTTTCTTGTGTACGTCATTATGTTCACAGGTCCAAGTAATTTTACCCTTTTTGACCGCGGTTAAAGGATACAAAGGTTTCATCAATTTTGAGAAATTTGGAATAAATTGTCGAAAATATGTGGCTAGGCCTATAAATTGACGGACCTGAGTAGCAGTGCTCGGAGGAGGGATATTTTTTAGGGCTTCAACCTTATGGGGATTTGGTCTAATTTCTCCAGAGGATATTACGAAACCCAGATATTCAATTTTTGTCTTCATAAATGAACATTTCTTAAAGTTAAAAGAAAACCCTGCTTTAGACAATATATCTAGTAATCTATTTAAGCGAACCAACCCTTCTTGAACGGTCTTTGATGCAGAAAGTACGTCATCCATGTAGACCAGAATTTTATCGTCATTTAGAGGTTTAAGTGCAGTATTTATAGCCCTTTGAAAAACCTGTGGAGCGTTTCGTAAACCAAACGGCATGGTTAGGTACTCAAACTGACCGGAAGGTGTAACAAAGGCAGTCTTCTCTATAGACTCCTTATGGACACAGATTTGGTGAAATCCAGAGGCCATATCTAAACTAGAGAAGAAACAGGCCCCATGTAACTTATCGATTTGATCACTAATTAGTGGTAAGGGATAGCTGTCTGGTCGAGTATTGCTATTGAGTTCTCGGTAATCAACACACATACGATCGCTACCGTCCTTTTTTTTAATTAATAATATAGGACTCGCGAAAGGCGAAGAACTTTCTCGAATTATGTTAGCATCTAGTAATTCTTGAACCTTGTCATTAACGATTCCTAACTCGGTGGGTGATAGCCTGTAAGGTCGCCTATGCACAGTTTTATTTGGATCTATGAGATCGATTTTTAGCTCACCGGTCTTAATACGCGTAGTGGGAAGATTTTGTATAAAATGCGAGGAATATTTAGTTAGGATTTTAATCAAAAGTTCCTTTTCTTTACCGGTAAGATCTGTGTCAATCGAATTAATGTTAAGAGGCATTTCCAATTTAGTGCTAAGATTTGAAATTTTATTTTTGGAAAAAGTTAAAGCATCGTTACTAACCACAACGGATATTCCTTGCCCTAAAATGTCGCGACCTAATAATACATTTTCATTAAGACATTCGTCAGGCAATACATAATATGTAACATCGAGAAGACAGTTTTGTACTAAGGTTGGGCATTTTATTTGGAGTGAGCAATTAACGTTATTAGAACCGACCCCCTTTAAAAGTACTTGTTCATGAAACTTTTCACCAGAAAGAACATCACAGTTACTTTTCTTCATAAGGCTACACTCAGACCCAGAATCAAATATGAAAGGAAATTGCATACCACTTATTTCCAGAACACCACGCGCTGCTCTGGAACACAGGTTTACTTGTTTGCTGGTGTTGCTCGGTGTGGGGTCTTCTTTCTTCTTCCAGCGTTTAGGGCAAGTGGTGACCACGTGGCCTGCCTCGCCACATACGAAACAGGTCACCCCAGGGTTCGTCTGTGGAGTTCTTGCTGAAACAGGTGTACCTTTTGAAGCAATGTGCTGTTTGAGTCGACATTCCTGCCCTCGATGACCGACCTTCCCGCAGAAATTGCAGTTTCCCCGAAATGGTGTTGACGGACGGGGCTTTTTCGTGTCTGATTCGGACGCGCCCGGTTCTTCATTTCTTCTCTTTAATGAGAAGCTGCGCAACGTGCGAAAGAGTTGATTCTTATCGTTTATAACGACAGAATTGAGTTCACGGCGAATTTTGTCATCGCACTGTGACAAGATAGATATGGAAAAACCGATAACTACATTTTCCGGTAAATGTGCATCAGGAACCTTTTCAATAAGTTGCCACAATCGCATTCCTGCCTCGGCTGGGGTTTCTTTATTATCAATTTGAAATTTGATAATTAAATCAAAATGATCCTGCATTGTCATGGGTTTGGAAAATTTAGAGACCAGCATTTCCTTAATGGCAACCCATGAAATATTATCTGGCTTTATTCTCGTCAGACACATGGCGGCGCGGCCCTTTAGAGAGTGTGTGAGGGCTAAAATAAGGTCTACCCCTTCTAGCTTTTTACTCTCAATTACGATCTCACTTAACGCACACCAGTTGATAATGTCGGTTTCAGGTGCATCAGGATCGAAAGGAACCAGCATCGACTGCATACTGGGTGTTGTGAAGCGAGGTGTCATACTATCAGCAATTTTTTTTAAAATTGATTCCATACTTGCCGAAAAAAATGACATTTGTTCCTGTATTAAATTGCCGGCAGTCCCAGATAAAGGTGGGAGTGGGTCTGATCCCACTTCTGATGACGGCACAGGATCAGACATATTGTAGAATAAAAGAGGTTCTTTAAATAATAAGAAATTATAATTCCTGATTAACTTTTTAATCAATTAATTTTACACGAAACAACACTTAATCAGTTTCAAGAAATAATTAATTTAACACCTTACAAAGATAGCCATGACACCCAGCAATAGCTTAGTTCACACAAAAGAGTAACAATGTACAGAGAGGCAGAGTAACAATATTTGAGAGCAATACAACCTGTGCACCGGGCGACGCCTGAAGTCAGAATGTCGTTTCGCCTTTTTTTTTTTTTTTTTTTGATCTAGGGCATCTTGCAGGTGACCACTAAGGTCGTGGCTGCTTAACCGGACTGTCCTGTGGCTGCCAATAGCTACTACACTAAGGGCCTCCAGCCAGGGGCATAAAAACTATTCTAAATTAAAATTAAGCGAATGCTCGCTAAGGGCACCCCCTGTGGGGTACGAACCTCGGCTTAGGGCATTCGCTGAGGGGAGGACAGCAAGTTCAGGGACAGGCTGGATCAAGGATAGATCATTATTATTAGACGGGGAATTTAAAGCTACACGCTCAGCTGCGGCGCGGGCTGGCGTTTCATCGGACACGGGTCGGGGGGGAGTAATTACTCGGGGTGGTCGCGCACGCGGTGGACCTCTGCGGCGAGGTCGGAACGACGGGTGTCGGGTGTTTTTGTTTTTTACTGTACTGGTGGCCCTATTAGACTCCTGGAGGAGTGTGACTGGATCATCGGGATCGGACAGGATATGCCGTGGACGGCGAAATTGACTGAGGGTCGAGGGGGTATAATTGGCCGCAGCAACAATCAGGGGATTGCGGTGCAAGGCGGCGGAGTCAAAGTAACGCTTGGACATGCGTTTTAGAAACTGATGAATGGTGGGGATTCTAAAATCGAGATGGAGCATCTCGTTCCTAACGTACCAGGGCGCTCCCGTGGCTTTACGGAGGAATCGGTTTTGGATCGTCTGCATCCTATGGATAACGTGGGGCTTTGCTTGTGCAAAGACTGTACCCGCATAGGTCATGATGGGGCGGATGCACGCAGTATAAATGCGCAATTTGCCTTTAAGAGACAATTTGCTGCGTGCGTTAAGGACATAGTGGAGTCTACTGAGAGCGAAAGCGGCTCGCGAGCGAACCGACTTTATGTGCTCTGCGAAGGAAAGGTGGTGGTCTAGAATCACACCGAGATACTTGGCTCGCTTCTCCCAAGGGATAGGCTTGCCTAGCATGGTGATCTTCTGGGAGGGTTGGGGGCGCTTAGATTTCGGTTTAACAAATAAAACCGCCTGACTTTTGTCGGGATTTACTTCTATCCTCCACTTTCTAAACCAGATGCCAAGTTTATTGGCAGCTGTTTGTAGTCTGCGGAGGATATTGGAATGGGTGAAGCCCCTATAATATATGGCCGTATCGTCTGCGAACAGACCTAACTCGACCTGTGGAGTTTTGGGAATATCGCTCGTATAAAGCGTGAATAGGAGGGGGGCTAGCACAGAGCCCTGAGGGACTCCGGCTCGAATAGGACGGGGGGAGGATAGGGCTCCCTCGATACGATAGCGAAAAGTGCGATTCGACAAGTAGTCCCGTAGAATGACCACGAGACGATCGGGCACACCGAGTTTGTATAGCTTGTATACCAACCCGTTGTGCCAGACCTTGTCGAACGCTTTCGCTATGTCGAAGAAGACCGCTCCTGTCGACCATCCACGGTAGTAACCACCATGGATGTATTCGACGATACGGTGGACCTGATGCACGCTAGAGTGCTGAGCTCGAAAGCCGAACTGCTCGTTGGGAATTAAGCCCTTGGTTTCGGCGTAATCCCTGAGACGCTTATAAATAAGCCTCTCATAGATTTTGCCTAGTACCTTGAGCAGACTAATGGGACGGTAACTAGAGGGTGCGGATTTGGGCTTTCCGGGCTTTGGGATGCCTATGACAGTGGCCTCTTTCCACGCCTGGGGAAAGATGTTGTTGCTAAGCGCACCATTGAAGATGGTGGCCAATAGCATTATGAGATGGGCGGGAAAGAGCTGGATCACCTTATTGGTGATGCCATCTGAACCGGGGGCTTTGCGAGTATGTAGACCCTTGATAATGTCGTGCACTTCGTCTGGAGTGACGGGAGGCAGAGGGCATTCGGGGTCATCAACTGGCGGGAGGGAAGCTCTACGTTCGACTTCGGCGTCTACCTCATTGAGGTGAGCTTGGTCTACTGGTAGGGAGCTGGGGGAGCATTGAGCCTCTAGACTGTCGGCAAGGCACTCGGCCTTGTCGTCGTCATCGAAAGCTATGGATTTATCGGGGCGTACTAGGGGGGGCATAGCGGTTTCCTTCCGGGACCTGAGTTTCCTCTGGAGTTCCCAGAAGGCCTGGTGATTTGGGGTCAAATCGCTCAACAGCTTATCCCAACCCGCTTCACGCAGCTCAGCTATGCGTGTCCTTACAGCACGCTGTAAGTAGCGCATGTGAGCCTTGTTGGCGGGGCAGGGGAAGTTGTCGTATGCACGGGTGGCCGCGTTCTTCTCAGTCAGCAGAGCACGTGCATCGTCCGGGAGTTTCAAGAAACGAGTATTCGTTTCCGGAACCTCCCTTGAACAATCGTTCAGAACGGTTTGAACGTGCTCCGTGAGTGAGTCGATCGCGACCGTGGTGTCAGCGATAGAATCAAAGATGTTGGGGATAGAGTCCAGTTGGGGGGATGTGTTGGATTTCAGCTTATCGCTTACTTTCCTCCAGTCCGTCACCCTTTTGGTAGCTGGGGGTTCATTGGGGTCAGAGAGACCTATGCGGGGGGCCAGTCTTATAACTACTGGGCGGTGATCCGAGTTAAGCTCGTGAACCGTTTCTATTGACTCTAGTCTGAGATTGACGTTCTTAAGGAGCGCCAAGTCAAGGATATCGGGGGAGTGATTGGGGTCGTGGGGATAGAAAGTATAAGTCATCGGAGCGATGACGTCAAAGTTACGAGAGGAGGAGAGGTTGAACAAGTGTCGACCTCTATTGTTGACTACTGAGCTATTCCAAGAGGGATGTTTGGCATTGAGATCGCCTGCTATGATAACAGAGTCACTCAAGCCAAGAAGAATGTCTAAGTCGTCAGAGATGGGTTGAAAACTCTCTGCGGTACTACGGGGAGGAATATAGGCTGAGACTAAGGTAATCGGCTGATGGCCTGTCATACCTAGTCGGCAAATAGAGACTTCTACTTTAGATAGAGGGGGAGGGTCCATAGGGATGCAGTACAGATCCTTTTTATAATATATTAGAGTGCCGCCCTTGTGGCATCGCGTTCTATCGTTTCGAACGAGACGATAGTTCGCGACTGCCGGGTTGCTTTGAGAGGGTTTTAGAAACGTTTCCTGTGTGAGGAAAAGGTCAATGCGATGATCGCGGAGGAACTCCGCTACCTCATCGCGTTGACCTTTCAACCCATCTGCGTTGAGGACGCCTAGGTTAAGGGATCGGGGTTTGACTCTACATGGATTCGTATTATACATGATGGGGGGTTACGTAATCGGCGAGGGCCTGAGTGAGGTCCGGGTACGTGCGGAACACGTCCTGGATCCTCTTAATGTCACCGGATGCCCGAGCGACTCTAATATCATTCGCCATTTGAGTGGCGCGGGGGGTACAGAAAAGTACGAATGTGTCAGAGATGACATTAAAGTCCTCTGACATGGACATTGCCTTAGGATAGGCAGCCTTAAGGGCAGGCGCGGGAGCGGGTTTCGCGAGGGGCGCGGAGGGCGCGAGGGGCGCAGAGGGCGCGAGGGGCGCAGAGGGCGCGGGTGGCGGGAGGGGCGCAGAGGGCGCGGGGGGCGCAGAAGGCGGGGAGGGTACTTTGGCCGCAGAGGGCGGCGGGGGAGGGTGGGCACGGATGCGCGGATCCATGAGCGAGTAGAGAGGGGTGTGGGGGAGAGGGGGTCTCGCGGTTTGCATGGCTGGAAAAGCCTGATAGTGGTGGAGTTGATTCCACGGACTGGGTCTCTGGGGACTCAGTCGCTCGGGCATCTGGGAGGGTTGGAAGGGCATATAATCCCTTTGCTTTGTCTGGCGAGCGTCAAGACGCTTAGCCGGCTTCAGCGAATGTATCTTGGGGGCCTTGGGACAGCCACGGTAATTGGCCGTGTGGCCTTCTTGCCCGCATAGCACGCAGCTAGGCGGGCTCAGGCAAAGGTCGCGGTCCTTAGGGCGGGGACAGTCAGCAGTGCCATGGTCGCCCAGGCACTTTACGCACCTGGGTTTCGCATGGCAATGCCTCTGCGAGTGGCCGTATTTCTGACAATTATGACATTGTCCTATGGAACTATTTTTCCAGGGCTTCTCAATAGTGAAGCCCGTGAGATGGCATATGGCCTTTACATTAAATATGGGGTGATGCCCCTCGGTTGGGGAGCACACGACAAGTACCATGTCGTATGCTTCCCTACCGCGCGAACGGTGCATCCGGTGCACCTCGTCTACCGGTATATTCTGCGACTTAAGGTCGGCCAGAATTTCAGGGGTGGGGATTTCGCGGGGGATACGTTTAATTACCACGCGGGTCTGTTTTTCCTCAGGGAGGGAGTAGGTGTGGAATGACACACCTCTCTCTCTCAGGAGTCGAGTAAAGTCCCTAAAATCGCGGGAATTAGGGAGACTAACTTTAATACCCTGTTGGGTGGACCGGGCATTTGTGTAGTTGATCCGTTGATCAACACACCATTTGGAAACGGCTGTCCACTTCTCCTTGTCTTGTATGAAGACAGGGGGAGGTGGCGCCATTTTCTTTTGACCGGGGACATTGGACTGGGATTGAGAGGGCGCGGTGGTATCCATCGCGGTGGATGTAGACGCAATCGGGCGGGGGGTGAGGGGGAGGGAGAGGAGAGCTACGGGGGAGGGGGAAGCCGGGGGAGCGTCCCGGTCTATATAATTTTTGGGAGGGAGAGAGGGAGAGGGCTCCTCCAGGGCGGCTACCTTAGCCGCCTGGGAGGAACTTTGCTTCTTCTTCTTCCTCTTGTTCCCCTTCCCGGTGACGGGTGTGAACCCATCATCCTCGGATTGGGAACCAGAGGAAGAAGAATTAGCCTGGACCGTCTCGCTATCGGACGAATAAGGGGAGAGGGCCGACTTTGAGGAAGCCGGCTCAGAGGTGTCCATTGGACTGAAAGGGGCGGGGAGGGAGGGGGCTAGAGCGTCACTGAACGCATCCAGAGACTGATCGAGGTCGGGGGAGTTGGGGGCTTTCTGATTGAGAGACTGAAGGTCATCTCCGAACTTTTCTATAAGAGTGGGACTCTCCTTAAGCATCTTCTGAATGAAGGTAAGGAGGGTCTCATTCCTATTTTGGAGTGCATCTAGCTTGTCGCTAAGCGACTGAATAGTTTCCCCCATGATAAGGGGGAAATTAGAAGAGGGAGGGAGTTTGGGAACCTATTATAGTCCCTAAAATATTCCTAACTCTAACTCCCCGGGGGATAACCGGGGATGTGTAAACCCTCCCTGTCGGGTTAGACAGGGAGGTTGTGTACTTAAGGTGAGCCCTAAGCTTGCTTTTGCCCGTTGCCTATCTTATTGTGCAACGGGGTCCTAACCAGTCTAGTGCGCCGGGTGTAGACACACCCGACCGACACTAGGTGTGTAGCTGTGGAGGCAAAACTGTCACCAATGCCGACTAGGAGACCCCCCAAGGCCGGACACTGGGACCCGTCCAATTGACTGCCTTACCCTGAAGGGGTTCGGCGGGTGTGATTGGGCCAACACCCCACTCGGTTTCGTTGGCACCGTAAGGTTTCCACCGAGGACCACGAAACTGTGGTTTTGCCCGGAAGGGGCCAAGGACGCGACGAATGTGTTTTTGACCAAAACTGTTACAGAAACACTTTATTAATTGTGTCCTGAAAAGGACAGCAATTAATAGCTGGAGAACACGATGAAACTCGGAGTTCAGGATGCCACAGGTGGGAGCACGGAGAAACAGCACGACCGTCCGCGACCGATGCCAGTCGCAGAGTGTCGTTTCGCCGCCGTGCGGACTCTTTTATACAGTAGTATTGTAGGTGGGGCAACGACGTAGCGCGCCACGTCGTAGCGCGCACTAACTCCGCCCCACAGCGAGGAGGTAGGAGAATGACGTAGCGCGCTACGACGCTACGGCGCTGCCGCGCAGCCCGATGCACGTGTTGTTTACAATGTGACGCCGACATGTACTTATTTGGCGTCCACATTGTTTTCTTCGGAAGTTGACGGTTGCTACAAACTATACTGTTGGGTGTCACTTAGAATAATAATCAACTGTCAGTCAACTGTCAACTATCTGTCAAACACCATACATATTGATTGCATAACATAAAGTATTCTTACTTGCTAATTACATACACTAAAAGCCGGTTATTTGAAACGTGCGCGCTTGTTTACGGGTCCGGGTATAAGATCAAAGTTCAAATAGTATTTGAATTGTAACATGTAAAGGTGGTCCCGGGGATGGGTTCGGTACTACATACTATACCAACCAGGGTTAACATTTCGAAATAGAATATCATTCCCCAAGGTATAAAGCAGTGTCTTATGTTACGGGCGCTATATTGAATACCGCAGGAACGAAGGATTCTAGGGCTAACTCCCGAGCACAGCGACGAATTCAATTGTTAACTCTTGAGCGAGGCGAGGGAGTTAAGACAAGAATCCTGAGTGTAGCGAGTTTGAAATTCAAGCTCACCCAAGACGAAAATGCCTTTATCCCCGAGGAGAATACTTTTCGCAACTTTTACGGGGTAATAAAAAGCAATTCGATTTTCAAATAAGTTCTTTTTGTAAAAGTTTTTTTTGTTGAGGTTCCATATTTAAATCTTTTTATTGACCAGCGGGTTATAATAAAATTAACTACAATGTTATTGCTCAGCTAAACCCCAGGGCTATAATGAATTACTTTAGGTTAGGTTTGCATGATATTTAATTTAACATTATCGAGCAGGTGGTGTGAAGAAGTCGTAATTGTGGTTTCGTATACCAGCTTGCAGGGAGCTCTGTGTGTGTTTTAAACTGATAGCGAAAACCAGTGTGAGCAATTAAAAGTTCCCATTACATTCAGTCTTTAAACAAATACGAGTAATAGCAGAGTTCTCTTCCATACACCCAAAGTGCTATTCACTCTAAAAAAATGCCACTCTGTATAAACTTTGGTTACTCACAACATTTTACAAGGTATTTTTTACACGTTGCAACACTACAATGACATTTGGTTCTTTTGGCGCGTGGCCAATATTGGAACTAACGCCGCAATATTGTTTTGTCAAAATCAAATTCAAAATATTTTATTTCACATAAACCTATATCGGCACTTATGAAACGTCAGAAGCCGAAGAAACGGCCAAGAGCCGGCAAGAAACTCCACGGTTACTCTTTTAAAAATAATTGGCTTTTACAATACTTTCAAATAACAGTGGTATGGGAGGACAGTGTAGGTTTTTCAACAAGTACCAGGTACTTAACAAAATGATGATGGTCAACAAATCTACAATCCACTAAGCCTACAGCGTTCTCACATTCACAAAATAGAAAATAATCTATATAAAGATAAATAAAATAATAAAAATAAAAATTATATTTTAAAACAGAGCCATCTATTATAAGTTTTTATTAAAAAACAAATACTTTTGACAGTTGAAACTTGAGACTATACTAGATGGCTCTGTATTAATACATAATATACAGCGAAAGGAACTTGGGTCCAACTGGGTGTCCCACGGCACCTCCGATTTTTTTTATTTTCGCCCCTATGCTTGGTTCCTACCTACGCTTACAACAACTTAGATTGCTATAATCAGCAACCTGAATTCTTATTAAGTGAACGCTGTCTGATATTTTAATAAGCATTCTCCTTTACCCAAATTCAGCACAACGTGTAACAGAAACCCGAAAAGGCAAAATATAATATTCACAAAGCAATATCATTTTCGCGCAGATTCCTTCGGCTGCAAAATTAAATGGCGGTCATATGACGTCACATCGTGTGTACATATTTGATAGCGACCTTTAGAACCGCTTTTAATTGAAATGACGCGTTTTACTTCACTTTAGTAGTGTCGGGGCACAGATGAATACAGATGCACTCCGCATTTTATTTGTATTTATTTATTTATTTATTAGGGACAAAAAGCAGTTACATGTTAAGGCGATACAATAATATTCTTAAGATAAATCGTTAAACATATAACCCACACTATTGTCCACGGATTAATCAAATAAGTGAAAAACGGAAGCTGATTTTAAGAATATTGTTGTAAATTATTCGAATTAGGTGTAAGTTTAAAATTTTGATGCTAATGAAGTGATAGCGAGAGTTTTAAATTTTTTATTAGAGAAAAAGAAAATGTCTATGTCCATGAAGTGTGTGTTATAAGTTTCCACAAGGCGTCGAAGAGGTGCTCGTGCCCCGGCATTGGTCTTACATGAATTCACGTGGAATAGGTTGGGCACGCGAGTCCCACGCCAGATTACATTTCTGGGTACCGTGTAACATATTTTATTTGTGATTTCAGTGCAGTCAAATCTATTGTGGCACAAACCATGCAGCATCATTGCATCCAAAAGTATGAAGCTACAAGTAGGTACTCGACTTGCTGGGTCAATTCAGTGAGCGTAACGTAGTTCCATAGAAAGAGAGGCAACTTCTAGGTGAATATAACTGTATTACACTTTATTGTGTCGTAACAAGTGTCGGTTTTTATTTAAATTATTTTGCGGAGTGAACCATTTGTATTAATTTGTGGTCAGGGTTGAATACCGATAAGTAGTCATATCGTAATTTGTCGCTATATTAGGTGATATCTACGTTAATACGTAGGTAGAGATCGTTTACTTTAAAATTCCAATCCACTCAAAATTAAAAAAAAAACAAAATTCAAAATATTTTTATTTCATATAAACCTACATGGGCACTTATGAAACGTCAGAAGCTAGGTGCACGGTTCCAATTGGTTGTTTCCACTGCTTGTTGTATACACATTTCAAATGTTTGTATGGTTTTTTTTTGAGTTTTATATTAAAAGATCTCTACTAGGTTTACTTAGGTACTGCCTCATTGGTCCAGCAGTCGCAGATCGAACAAAGTGTTATTGTATGTCTCTATCAGAAATTTCTCAGTAGCAGCCCTGAGTCAGAATTTCTGCCCGGTTGATAGCAATAGGCTCGCCCCCTATTACATGGGACTTAAACATTACTGACGAAATGTGGATGTACTATAGTAGGTACACCACTGCCTAACCCTTCGGAGAAATACAGGCGTGATGTAATGTTATATTATTTACATAAATGTAGTCGACCTTGTTAGCATTGCCACCCTAAGCTAGAATATCACTTGCAGTTAGATAGTTTCAACCTTAGTAATGTTTAAATTTACTCGGAATTTTGTTGTCAAAAGTGGTTATGCAATCACGAGGTCGGCTATACCTCCAACTCCAAAGCACCTTGGACAGCCAGCCCCGGTATGTAATGAAATAGCTGGAATATTGCGAATGGATAGAATAAGAAATGAGTATAAAAGAGGAAGAAGTCTGGAAACGGCAACGGCGACTGAAAAGTTTTGCGACATTCGGTTGTCACGGTCAGCACGCTTACCATGACTATAATAGAAACGGGTTTTGTCGACGGAAGAATAGACAAAATGACAGATAAACAATCACGTCACAGTAATCTGTCATTTTGTCTATTCTTCCGTCGACAAAACCCGTAGAAAGCCCGTTTCTATGGCTATCATGCTACGCGTGCTGGGCATGTAATGCGGGGGAGTGAGGAAAATGTCGCGAGGGAAGTTTTGAGTATGGATGTGGATGGTTATAGGCTTCCTGCACATGACGCCGGACCGCAAGATGAATAAAATATAGAAGAATATCTCATAATACGTGGAAAATCTACGCGGACTGTGTGAAAGATGAGGCTAAAAAGGGGGTAACTACGCGATGACGAGACTAACAGATAAGTATGGAAGAACAAAAAAATGTTACGCCGACCTCAAATAAATTGGAATTAGGGGGAGGAAAATGATGTAGGTTTATTATGAATGTTCCACTAAGTTCCTATAATTGCCTTACCTAACCCACAGACCATGTGAATGACTCACATTTGAGTGAAACAAAGATTCCACGCAAAATTAACGATTATTAATATGTGTTTGTAAAGCCCACTGTCCACGACTCTACTCAAAAGTAACCAGTTACAAACTCAAATCACCAATGAGTAGCCAGAATGTCATAGAACTAGTATTTTATTGGCGGTTCTTACACGACGCAACCAATCACAAACTATAGTCCGCGCGTGAGGTATGTGAGCGGTGAGACGGGGGAGGGCGCCATTGACAAAATTGGCAGACTGAGTTAGCTTAGCCTTTGTCTACTTCCCCGTCTCACCACCTCAGGCGGTGACTAGCAGTCGCGCACGGACTGCAAATAACGCGTTAGTAAGCCGCGTCGTGTACGGACCGCCATTAAAAGTGCTGTGATATTCTGGCTACTCATTGGTGATTTGAGTTTGTTGCTGGTTACTTTTGAGTAGAGTCGTGGACAGTGGGCCTTACAAACACATATTAATAATCGGTAATAATCGTACATCATTCTTCTGCCCTTATTCCAATGTATTTGGGGTCGGCGTAATTTTTTTTATTCTTCCATACTTCTCTGTTTGTCCATCTTTCACGTTAATTTACATACATAATAAAATTTACGCCTTCTTCTCATAAGCAGCAACTACATAACGCCATCTGCTAAGATCCTTACATACCTAATCTGCGTTCGCAATTTATTTGCCAAACATGTAAACAAACACGATTTTTCCACTTAGACACACATCAACTTTATGCATGTGTAAATAAAGTTGATTTTAGACTGACTAAATTACTACTGTTGAAAAGTCATACAAAATAAGAAGTTTGTTTTTCCTAAAACTCGTGTTTGTTTACATTTTTGTCAAATGAATTGCGAACGCAGATTATTCCGTTTGCTTCGTTTACGTTCATACATATGGTCGTACTACAACGCACCTGACTTTTCTGAAGAACATCAGCATAAGTTCAATGTTCTCGTATTATGTTAATATGTCTACATGAATATTAATTTCAATAACAATGAAGTTTAGGCATTCCGATCTAGAATGTTAATACAAGATCCGTCGATGAAAACATACCAATAGTACCTATTATGTTTTCATCGAAGATAATAATCAAATTAAAATCATCCCATTATGCTGCTGGCGATAAGGCTGTTTATAATTAACTGTAAATGGATGGGCCAATTTGCAGTATTATTAAATAAAGCCGGTCATGATAGCGCATCGTTGTTTTCTCTTTATTTTCCAATAATATTAATGTATGACGTTACTAGGATAAGTGGGGATTCATGTTCTGGGAATGCGCTATAATTACAAATTCTGTACTAAGTACAGGGGTCGTATTATGACGTATTAATGCCACCATTATTCCAGTGTGAGTGAGATACGGAGCTATACAAGGCCGCTAGCACTATCCTTTTTTCGCAGTGGAATAATGATGGCATTAATACTTCATAATAAGGCCCCTGTTCGCGTCAAATAACTTAGCCGCTCTGAAGTAGGTTATAAATGACTGCGCAGTAGTCAATTTTCCTAAAAAACAGTAGTGCGCATGCCAGCGCGCATGCGCAACCTAGCTTCAGAGCGGCTAAGTTATTTGACGCGAACTGTACACAATTCCGTAAGTGACAATATTCCAAATTGGAATTATTTATTGAAATAACTTGCATTCATTTGGCCTTACACTAAAACTGGTATCATAATCCTAAATTAATAATATTATAAATGCGAAAGTGAGTTTGTTTGTTACGCTTTTACGCTAAAACAGCTGAACTGATTTGGATGAAATTTGGCACATGGCTAGACCATGACTTGGATTAGGACACAGGATACTTTTTTTCCCGATATTCCTACGGATCGAGACTTATGCGGGTGGAACCGCGGGGTGCAACTAGTATATAATAAAATAGGATCCAACCTGAACTGGGAGCAACCTGTACCTCAGGTCAGGTATTTACTTACTAATTATCTTTTTACATAAATATTTCCTAAGATAATCTATATAATCTATATATTAAAATGAATTGGGATTAAATATAATGACCACCAAAAAATACGTTGATACCCTAAGCTCTTGTATAACTTATCACCAATTATAGTAAAATATAACAGTCAAAAATAGTAAATGGTCACCAAAATTAGTTAATGATCACCAAAATTAAAACCGCTTTTTTAGGATACAAGAGCTAGCTCGGGACTTGGGGCACCCCGACTCGGACAGGTTAGGTTAGAAGGGCCATCCCCTTCGTGGTTATTTTTTTTTAACTACCCAGATATAGGCTATATACATATAGCTAACGTCGACGTTAGCCGTTTTGGTGATCATTTACTATTTTTGGTGACCATTTACTATTTTTGACTGTTATATTACTATATCTGGTGATCAGTTAAACATAAGCCAAATGAATTGCTGTTCGTTAGTCTCGCAAAAACTCGAAAAAAGCTCGACCGATTGTGATGAAACATTGATAAGTTGTTGTGTGCGCGCTGGAGAAGGTCCCTAACAAATATAAAATGAACAAGGCATTGTTTATTTATTTATTTTATAATTTTTTTTTGAGTTTTTTGGGAACATTTAAACTTAAAATCTAGAGCGAATTTGTCACTTGCAGGTGTGCACAGCACTTACATATTTCAAGTTTTAAAATATTGTATTTTAAGTTTAAGTTTTTTTTTTAGTCTTTATGTACTTCTACATGTAGACTAAAAAAAAACAAAACTACATGAAAACAAAATTCAAAATTAAGAATAAAAAAAAAAAAATGAGATAACGTGTTGTTCTAAGGAATGACACAGTCAATGACAAATAATAAATAAATAATGTCTGGTATTGTAACGCATGCCAGACATTAGCTAGTTACGTATTCAATTATTCTCCATTTGTAAATTATTCTCCATTTAGAATTGGAGAATAATTTAATCAGACCTATAATAGTCGAAAAATGAATTACAAATAATATGTAACTTAAAACAACCAACAACCTTTCTTTGATAAGACATATTTTTATTACCTTCAGCTCACTCTGAGCAGTCAGCTCTCGCTTTTAACATTGCAAACTGGCCTTATCATGTTACCACAGCATGAACTACTGTCGCATATCTACGTGCTTTTTTACACTGCTTGTCCATCGCACATCGTCAACGGGACGTCAACGAGAAACTAGATTATTCGAACCGAACGTGACGTCTCCTTTACGGACGTGCGGTGGACATGCGGCCAAAGTAAATGTATGTATCGCTACTTCGGCACCGTCACCTCATTCTCGTGGACGTCCCGTTGACGTGACGGTGGACAAACGGCCTTACGCTTACAGTAATTTTATTTTATTTCGTGATATCATATTAAATCCTGCCAAATACAATTTTCTCTTTCCATCACGCAATTCTACGGCTTTTAAAGTCCATACCGCCTCTATTTCTGCCTACCCTTCACGTAACCCAATCCTACGGGAGTTAATGTCGTATAATTAACGTAAGCAGGCCCCCGGTGTTCTTCTAACTAATTCTACAGTTGTTAGCGTCACCTGTTGAGTTCGCTGCGTCTAAATAGCTTTGCAGAGTCATTCTTGAGAACAGTAGGAACACGAGTATTATTACAATTTCGTAGCATTTGCGATAGTATTGTATTAATATAATACGACACGATTTAATGAAATTGTGATGAGGCAATAAAGTCAAAATAATGAACTTAGACTGGGAAAAAAGAAAAAACAACGGGTTGCACTCCGGGAGTGCCGGCAGAAGTGAAAACTTGAATATTAACGTTGTGCATTTTTGATATTTTGGTACTACTGTCCCTCCGTCTTACGAATTTTCGATCAGGTCACGTGTCCTGACGCGATTTTAACATTTTTTACTCATCACAAAAAAAGTGCACAACGCCGCTAAAGAAGTTTTCACTTCAAAAAGTAAGTGCATAATCGCGTCGGGACTCCGAAAGCGTAATTTCGCTGCAAGTCTGGTCGAAAGAACGGGCGTGTGTGAAGTTGCCACGTTCTGCGTTCGCGCTTTTGTTTATCCGCTTGTATTTGTTCCTAGCCTTCTATGGCAAGTTCTATTTACACGATGCTGTTGAATATGATGCTGAAGTTTTTTGCCTGTAGCACACAATAATATAGAAGCAACAAATGACTTGCACCGTCTAAACACTGTTTAGTGTGCACCTTTTAGTTTTACTTCAACTTGTGGTATGCCACAGCCAATAAACTTGTATCATGTAAATCAGGCTTACGGGTATCAAACTTTAGAAGCATGAGGAATAGAGTGTAAAGTTCACTCATCCTCTATAAAAAAGGGAGGATCCTCCGACCAGACGGGTGTCCTGTCTGGCGGGCAACTGCCCAACGATTGATGTCGGGAGGTCGTCGATGCAGGATTTGTGTGATGTCAGGTCTATGATGCGTAGATCGCAAGTGGCGTTGTAGATGTCGCCACAAAACAAAGAAAGTGAAGGACTGCTTGGATCTGCCGGGGTTGCGGGAAAGTCCGAAAGGGATACCGTGGCCCCTGGCAACGTACAGGCAACGGAAGGAACACGGGTGGGTTTTAGTCAGTAAGAGTCTGACACGCCCTCCCGCTCCGCCCAGAGCGGGAAAAGTTATTTGATAATTACCCACCCAAAAAAAAAAAGGACTGCTTGGATTTATGATAATTTAACAGTTAGTTAAGTTTTTTTTTTGTATTTAATGAATTATTGTGGTAAAATAAAGCGTTAATTAAATGTTTTCTAATACGCAGACTTCATTGCCAGCTGATTCTCACAAGCACTTCAGCCTCTACTAAAAGTCACATCACATTTAAACGAGATTCCTTTTGATGAAATTAATTTCACGCTACACTGAGTCAGGAACGGGTGTCAAGAACATAAGGCCGGCCACAAAGAACTGGTGGCTTAGATCTGTAGACCTTTAAGATACCTAATTTAGGAAGCGAAGGTTGCTTAAATTTTGGTGTAAACGTTTTGAGTTGGGTATTTTGAGTTTTAGGTGAGGTAAAGATGTCATTTTGGGAATGTTATTGCGAGTTTTGATTGTACTTTACACAAGTTCATTCTACTTTCTGAGAGTCTGATATCCTAACTATAATAATTATTATGAATACGAAAGTAAGTTTGTTTGTTACGCTTTCACGCTAAAACTGCTGAACGGATTCGGATGAAATTTGGCACATGGGTAGACCATGACCTGGAGATGAACATAGGCTAATTTTCATCCTGGATTGCAGACAAAGTCGCGGGCAACAGCTAGTAATAATAAAAACACATTGATCATGTGTAATGTGTATCAATATCACTATTATTTCTACACTTTTTACACTACACTAAACTCAAACTCAAACTCAAAGCATTTATTTCAAATAAACCAATTACAGGCACTTTTGAATAGTCAAGGGGTCGGTCAGTCAGAAATATGAAGCTAGTCGCCCATTCCAAAGCGTAGTAGGTACCTATGGAGAAGAACGGGCAAGAAACTCCATGGACACTCTTTTAAATAAAATAAAATGGTAAATGCTAACTAAATGCTAACTCGAAGGGTTTTAGTCTTAGCACTATGTTTGTGTTGTCTAACAGCTGTATTGCCTTGACGTTCACATGTCGGTGGAGTCTGTGTTTTTGCTTGAACTGTAACGACTACTAAAAAAATTTGGAGCCTCAAAATTAAGGAAAATAGTGGGGCTGTCTGGAGTACGTCGGACGTAAATTTTAGTACCGCCACTTGTTGAGGCTATTAGATGCACGCCGAAACACAAAAAAAGTTTTAAAAATAAAGTGAAGGACAGTAGTAAATATTTGACGCACCTGCTCGGGTAATTTGGTTTTACTAAATCTACTCTGTTAATTTTATTTTGATTTATATGTGGCCTCAGTAGTGTGTGGAACAAGGCTGCCAATGATGATGATAATGATGATATGATACACACAAAAAAAAAACCGTAATAGTATGCAAATAGTGAATAAAGGACGGATTTAAAACAAGGGCCATAGATGAATCACGAGCAAGTGAAGGATTCTAACAACTGAATCAGGACCGTAGGGAGTGCTTCATGATGATTGAATCACTCGCTATAGAATCCTGAGCGACGCGAGTGATTCATGGCCCTCGATATAAATCCTTTTTATTCAAGAGTTGCATACTATACTTTATACCATGACTACGAGAAAAAGAAAGATTTAAGCGAAAATAGACATTTAATGAAGAAAAAAGGCAGGTTAAATTAATTAAAATGCACATTTAAATTGGAACAATTTGTGTTCGTACAACTTTCAGTATTCAAAATAGCGCCAATTTACTAATGACAGCAAAGAACACAAAACAGTTTTTATTTTAATGCTAAACTCCTTTTCGAAAATGTCGACCAATCAAATCTCTAGGAGTTATTTGCACACGCAGTTTGCATGTCGAGTATTCTTTGCACAAGGAGTTTGTATCGAGTATTTTTACGCAAGGAGGTTGTATAGCATTGAGATGGAGGTCGAATATAATATATTGGTGCGTTCTAAATTCAAACACCAAAATAGTGATAAACTGTTTTTAGTGAATAAAATAACCTTTTTAGATGGGGAATGGTATAAAGCTTATTTTTACATAACACAAGACAGTCTCATTTCAATAACGTAGCCTACACATATTTTGCGAACGGCCAACAATGTCCAACGTTAGACAAGGAGTTAGGTACCTATAATTATGACAATTAGTGGAGAGCAGTCGTAACTTATACAGGGTGTCCGGTAAATAATGGATAACCTTGAAATAGCATATAATAGACCTGACGGCCGTTTTAAAACAAATACCAAAAAAAATATTAAAATATAACCTACGATTTTTTTTAACAAAAAATATAGTTCAATTTCTACTGTTCACATTATTTACTGCTTCTCTGTCGGCATAGTCAACGTACAATATTACAACAACAAAATAACCGATGGAATTCATTCACTTGTGGTCGTGGTGAAGAAGAATGTAAAATAAGATAAAAAATGGTTAGTTAAAAATCTTATGTACTACTAGGGTTTTTTTGTTTTTTGGACTTTTTTTAGAACGGTCATAAGATCTTTTATATGCTATTTCAAGGTTATCCATTATTTACCGGACACCCTGTATAACCAGAGGAGGAAAAAAATTTTAGAGATGATGGTGGCCGAATCGCCATATCAAAATCTATGTTACTTTTTAAAATTTTAAAGCACTGATCTTCGGCAACAAGACAGTTAACCACGTATTGATGACTGTGAACTCTGTATATCACCTCTTTGCATGAACATTTTCAGGACAATTACGTAGCATAGTTCATTTAATCAAGCGACCTTACAAAACTGAAATGAGCAATCAAATACTTAGACAGTAGGTAAACAGTCCTAGTCCACGACTGTACGTTACCTAAGCTATGTCTCATTAGAGAAAGGCGGCTATCAGACAAGGAGTCAGGTATAATTGTGAGAATAAGTGGAGAGCAGTCGTTAACTAAGTAACTAGAGGAGGGACTAACTTCCAAGAAATGAAGGTGGTTGGATCGTGTTGGAATCACGTGCCCGGTCTAGAATGTTCTTGTAACAATGTTGTTTTAACTTCACTTTTGAAGTTTTAATTCGGAAGAAAGTTTGTATTGGAAGAATTATTATTGTGTTTTACAAGGTCTTTTTGCAATTTGGAAAGGTTTTGATCATGTTTTTACCGATTTCTACAAGGTGTCTCGGAATTAACGCACCAAGGACCCCAATACTGAATTTTTACTAATATTATAAATACGAAAGTGAGTTTGATTTGTCACGCTAAAACGGCTGAACGGATTTGGGTAAAATTTGGCACACGGTTAGACCATGACATAGGATAGTTTTCATCCCAATATTCGTACGGGATCGAGACTAATGCGGGTGAAACCGCGGGGCGTAGCTAGTTATGTATAAAACATAGTTAATTTATTAAATTAGATAAACTGATTGTGGGAAAAAATTGTGGTCACATTACAAATCTACGCACGCACACAGTCTCACACGTCTATGGGTCTCGCTTAGTAGGTACAGATGCCAGCAGGTCAACCTACCCGAAACTGTCAAATTTTCCCAATCAACTTTGAACCTTATACTTTAGAGATAAAGTTGAAAATCTATTAAAGAAATTTGACAGATTGTAGTAGGTTGATGTGCTGGCGTCTCTACTTCGTCCATTTTGTTTTTTTTTTAGTGTACAGCGGAAGTGTGACTATAATTTACGTACTGAGTTTTAATTATTGTTGGAATACAAAGTTACCTACTTAAAAAAATACAGAAATCGATTCAGTAACCGATTCTGAACAAACAACTTTCATAATGAGCATTAATTCAGTTACACGTTGTATATTGTTTTGTAATTGCCATAGCTTCCAAAATTGACATAAGTAATTGTGTTAGCAAACGGGATAGTTTTGCTGTTCATTCTATAATTGTATTTTTTAACACGCTTTTATTAGCTTGATCTGTATCTATCTACCTATGTATCTATGTAACGGAATCTTTTGACGTAATTTTCACCAACTTCAAGACATCCGATAAACTTGAAAATTTGCACACGTATCGAGAACCGATGACAATACAATAATTTCATCATTTTAGCCGCTGATCTGATGTTGGAGCTAGGAGGTGGATAGTGGAACTCTTCAGTGGCTACTAGTAAACCCCTCGAGTTTGGGCTCATATGATTCGTTTTGATGAAACTTTTTCTTTCTCAACTTTATCTGAATATGACACCATTTAAGTTGCAGATGTGAGTGGAAACGCCAGGAGGGGACGCCCTAGGAGGACATATAGTGATCTTAACGGTGACGTTATTCAGAAAGGTCAGATGCCTATTACTCGCAATCGGCGTGCGTGTATGACCAGATGTTTTTTTTTTTTTTTTTTTTTTTTTTTTTTTTTTTTTTTTTTTTTTTTTTTATAAAAACGTTGCCCCACACTAGGAATTTCTCCTGTATCGTGGGTGCGTTTACAAACATGTATACTCACATACAAAAACAGCCAGACCCGGAACAACTACTTGTAGGTCATACAAATTTTCTAGCGTATAATTAAATGTAATGTGGATGTAATGTTAATGTTAACTTATAAACTTAACTTTAAGTTATATTATTTTGTAACCTTTTGCTGCATAAAAAACTTGCCCAATTGTAACCGAAATGGAAGAAGTCACTGGCTCCTGAAATACAGGTACTCCAACCTAGCTCTTGAGCCAGGGTCTCACAAAACTGTAACCTGTTTTTATGGCAATAAAGAAATTTATTTATTTATTATTTATTATTTTATTTACAAATATTTGTTCCGTGCGGGAATCGAACCCGCGACACGCAGCGCAGCAGTCAATCGCTTAACCACTACGCCAACCGTGCCGTATGAACGTAAACGAGGCAAAAAGAGTATGTAAGGATCGTAGAAACTAGTACTGTAGTTTAGTTCTGCCTACCCCCCTGAAAAGAAGGCGTGTGTTTATGTGTAAAGTTCTTGTGCTCTATTTAGATCCAATATTTTTAAATTGGCAATTTTTGTGTAATAACGGTTACAGCCTGAAAACTTTTATTTAAACTGATATAATAAAGAGAAAAGATTTTTGTATGTCTGTTTGTAACGCTTTCACGCTAAAACGGCTGAACGAATTTTGATAAAATTTGGCACATGGATAGACCATGAGATGGGTTAAGACATAGGATACTTTTTATCCCGAAATTTCTTCGAAACTGCGGGGTGCACCTAGTAAAATATATTTTTGTAATACGGCTCATGAAAGAATCATGAGCCGTACAGAACCCATAAAATAACTCCATTTGTCACCTCCTTTCATCCCTGTTGTTACCACCCTAATTAGCTACACGGTTGTAAACGCAACCCCCCTGTATTACCGCAGTAACCTTGTTATGACGTCAACACTAAACGCAAGTTACCGACTCACTCTGTACACGCTGTAACATCGTACGTTCGTTGTATCGGTAACGAGTTTCAGAGATATTTTAGTGATGTTCTATTGTGTTGTAACAAAGTTTATACTAAGTTTACGATGTGTTATCAACTTTCGACGTATGTATCCATCGTTGAGGTATAAATAAAGCGTAAGGCACACTGGGAACGAAGCTAAGTTCGTTTAGCTTCGCTCATGTAGCTATCGCGTGTTTGCATACTTCGGTTCACACCGCTAACTTTGAACCGAAGTATGAAAAAATTAATAGTTTAAAAAACACTAGAAAAACACGCTTTTATATATGAACGTAAAAATAAAAAAAAGTCCATTACGTGGCCTTTCTCACAAGTGCAAACACGACTATGATACGATATTCCATCATGGAATGCCAGTGCCTATCTTCCGGCTTCATCGTCAGACCTTGAAACCTAATCGTGGTCAAAGTTCATTACAAGACTTTTCTAAGAAATCCAAAACAGCTATGATACGATTTTCCATCATGAAGTTCCAGTTTATATCTTCCGGCTCCATCATCAGATCAGTTCGACAGTACCATATTATTGTATTGTCATCAGAACTACATACAGCTGCCAATTTCCACTACGCTACGACCCTTGGAAGATGGTTAAATTAGTTAGGTACCTTAGATTCCATTACATAGTTAGTTACATACAGGTCGACCTAATAAAAGCGTGTTAAAAGCACGGTCGCTACATCAGCGAAGCAAAACGAACTTAGCTTCGTTCCCAGTGTGGCCTGCACTTAAAATATAAAAGAGTTGCGCAGTGAACTGAAAAGGTTCTTCTTAGACATTGTGTTGTGTTGCTGTTGGTCCCAAAGTAGGCTAAGCTTTTACAGAGCTCTTTATTTATTTCCATTTTTCTATTTCCAGTCTTCAAGTATTCTGACCAAGATTACGGCTGGACTTTAAAAGAGACTGTGACCTCTGAGTTTGTTTTGATGTTACTGCTCAGAGTAGGTATTCGGGTAGGAAACACCGAACTCATTTAGTTTTAAAATATCGTTTATTTCTGTCGTGTAATAATGTTTTTTTTAAACCAATTTATGGAAAAAAGTTTCATTTATCTTAGTTTCACAAAAGCAATGACTTCCATGTTTAGTATAAATATAAAGTTTTCAACAAAATATAAAGTGTAAAGAACGGATTTCTCTCGAACACGTTTTTAATAAAAATTGGAAAGAAACGCTTGACTGAGTTGACTGAAGTTAAGAAGAATATCGCTCAATCTGAAATAGTTCACGGAAATAAAGGTACGTTTCTGATAGCAAAAGGTATTTTGCAAGAGAAAATCGCGATGCAAATAAGCATGGCTCGAAAAATAGACGTAGTATCTTGTTTCAAAAAGTTGTTTGGCAACGTGAAACTCCGTTTGAAATGCAAGACTCCTTTTACAAAAAAAATAAAGACTGTTGAATTCATGCCATATTTGTCCTTCATAGAAAATACAGTGGTTGGTTTGGTGGTTGGTTGGTTTTTCCATGGTTGGTTTTTCCATCCGAAATTACTCAGTAGCAGCCCGGAGTCTGCACTTGTGCCCGGTTGATGGCAATAGGCTCGCCTATCACATGGGCCTTAAACATAACTGGCGAACTGTGGGTGTACTATAGGTACACCTCTGTTTAACCTTTCGAAGAATATAAGCGCTATGTTATGTTGTGTGTAGAAAATACAGCTTTATCAACTACAAAGTTGTTATGTGCAAAAGTTATTTTCAATTGTGTTCAGACTCAAAGGCCCAATACCACATTACCGTCGATACCTTGTCATATTCATTCTTCAAGTTAAGATCATAATCAACACGACTTTGAAAGCGAGTGTGTAGAAGATATATTATGTCGCATCTTTGTTTTCACTTAGAAGTGTACTAGATAACTTCAAAGTCTAGTTATAGTCTGAGGAACTTTAGTACCGAAAGTCAGGGAAAGTTAAGTGCTGTGACATGGTGTTGACTCGCGGTCTACAAAGTGGCTTGGTGTTTTCAAGACTGTTGTAGTATTTCCTACCTACTGTCGCCATTTTGTTAGGTAGTGTGACAGTGAGCGCGCTCGCACAAGGCATACTCTTTGTAGGTCCAACATTTGGTGAGATTTTTTTTTGTATGACCTACGTTGTTACATTTGATCTCTTCTGTTTTATTTAGCCCCTACAAAAAATTGGCCACCGATTGTATGCCGTCTGCAAACGCTCTAATGTTTCTTTATTTTTGCAGATATAGCTATTTTATATTTTAATTAGATTCCTGTACTTAATTGTAGGGGACTACTTTCAGCAAGGTATTTCTAGGTACTCCGCCGGAGTAGAATGTGTAGTGTAGTTGCAGGCCGCGGCGCGGCGTGAGCGAGGTCTCGTCCGCGCCGCTCCCGCGCGCCCCTCTCCACCGCGTAGACCCGCCGCTGGCACACTGCGCCCGCGCGCCGCCTCAGCCACCGCACACCTCCAACCCGTCTCATTGATGTCTTATATAGACAAATGCAATATTCCGAAAATTTGTTATACACATGATAAATTAATTATATATACAGTAGGTAAACTGCACTCGATAAATGTGACGCATTTCGATTTCAATTATAAAACAAATTGTAATTAATCAGTAATTTATTGATAGTACGTAAACATGGTCCTGTTTGTACTATCACATCATCAGCAAATATTGGGTTTTGGCCGTATATACAACATGTATAAAAACCTTCCATCCAATCCGTGAGGGTGTTGTTAGGTATCGTACTGAGAGTCTATTTATGCGGTAAAAAACAAGATAACAAAAAAAATCGTCACATTTTTTTCAATGGGGAATTTTACCGGGTGATTACAAGGCGCGCGGACGGCCCTCGTTTAGTGGGTGTCTACAAGTCATAACTTAAGACCCCTGGTGAAAATTTGCAAATTTTTAATAGATTTGGGGTAATTTTGCTACTAAAAATGTGATTTTTAAATAGCAATAACTTCTTGAAGTGAAAAATTCTTTAGTGGCGTTGTGCACTTTCTTTGTGATGGGCAAAAAATGTTAAACTCGCGTCAGGACAAGTGACCGTCAGGACACGTGACCTGATCGAAAATTCGTACGACGGAGGGAGAGTAGACCACAACGTTAATATTCAAGTTTTCACTTCTGCCGGCACTCCCGGAGTGCAACCCGTTGTTTTTTTTTTCAGTAATAATAAGGGTTTTTATTCCTTTTAGGTAATTTTATTGCAGTACCTATGTGTTCCTTTCGGATTCGACACGGTTTTTTTTTACATATTGTAAATACGACCGGCGGAATAAATTGCTTTTTTTTTCGCGAATAATTAACATTCAATTTATTTTCACACTAGCTCTAAAATAACCATGTAGATATTGTATTTTATTTACGATCCATGATTTGCTGTAGCTTTTTGTCGTAGTTATAACCTCATGAAAATACTGTCATGATCAGTGAGTTATGTCAACTGGCTTGCAACAAACTGGAATTTATTCTCTTCTCATCAATAGTACAGTGCTTAACAGACCGTATACAAACAAAACTAGTGTTGTACACTCTAGTTACAGGTGCAATAAAATCCCCATACCACTGCATTTTTTTTTTTTTGTTGTATATTATCAAATAACTTCTCCCGCTCTGGGCGGAGCGGGAGGGCTCTAACTGACTCTAACTGACAAAAACTCACTCGTGTTCCTTCAGTTGCCTGTACGTTGCCAGGGGCCACGGTGTCCCTTTCGGACCTTCTCAGACCCCATACCACTGCTTCCATCATTCGGGGGCGGGGTATATGCGCACATGCTGTAAGTCTGGTGACATTCAAAGCAACTCTAATAGGCATCTGTAGCCATCTATTAAGGTCTGAACTAACCTGATTTGGTTTCCCATTACACGACTAATGAGGCCTCGGCGTCGCCATTAAGGCTCTTGCGCTGGATCCAAATAGACTGTACGTGTGTAGATAGTGTTTTATTTTTGGAAAACTGCCTCCCAGACTGCCTCGTTGGTCTAGTGGTCGCAAGCGCTACTGTTGAGCATGAGGTCCTGGGTTCGATGCCCAGGTCGGGCAAAGTATTATTGGGTTTTTCCAACAGGAATTTCTTTTCAGGAATTGTGCCCGGTAGATGGCAATAGGCTCTCCCCTATTGCATGGCACTTCAAACTTAACTGGCAAAATGTGAGTGTACTATATAGGTACACCTCTGTCCAACCCTTCGGCGAAACAAGGCGTTATGTTATGTGTTTCAACAAACCGTTTGCCTGATGGAATTTTTCATCGACGAAAATGGCTTTCATCTCCTATTTAACCCCTTCAAGGGATGTTCAAAAAACCTTCCGTTGTGCTCACTTTCGTTAAACAGGGTCAAGACAAATTAGCTAGCGAAACTTTTTAATTACACACATACAAAAGAAAATTGATCTTGTATATGGAACCCTTGTGCAAAGTTTTATTCTTCAAGACCCAGCGGCTTATGTTCAATGAATTTAAGATTTTTATTGAGTAGTTCATTTTTACACGTGCTTTTTCGACATGACACGCGCTTAAGTTAACATTACATGAGTATGTTTAATCCTACGAGGTCTTAGATCTAAGTCTGAGGTATGATACGGTTTCAAACCTAAGCTTATAAACATCTCGGTTTTCAAAACTTAGTTGGTCGTTTTACAAGTCTAACAAGATGAGGTTAATATCAGTTTCTTACACGGTACACCGTAACCCAGTTTCTAGACAATTCCTAGACTTTGAGCTCTGACTACACAGTACTAAAGCCTACCTGTTTTAGTTTTATGTCTGGAATCAACGGTAATTTTGTTTTCATAGCATTAATTAGTTTCTATGTGGGTTTTTAACCATCAGCTGCATTACAATAAAACACAATTTACCTACGGATTTTCCATCACTACAAACCATTCATTTAATCGTGTCGTGTTCATTAAATTAATAAAATAGTAATAGTATTGGAAGTCAAAGTCCATTATAGTCATTAAAGTCCATTTATTTCAAGTAGGCCATTAAAAGGCACTTTGAATGCCAAAATTTACAAGAATATAGAATTGACTTTAGGTTCCTCTTCCAAAATATAGTTTCGTATGGAGAAGAATGGCAAGAAACTCCATTCACACACTCCAGTTACTCTTTTAAAATGTCTTACAAAATTTTCTATACATTCATTTATTATAATTACCTATATATGAAGACCATGTACAACCTATTTAATCTCGACACGTGCTTTCTCGCATATCTGGCTGATAAGAAAAAGCGCGGGAAAAATCAGACGCCATTACTTTTGACGGCTGTCCTATAACTCAAATGTCACGCAAAAGCGATTCCGGGACGCAACGCTAAGGGTGTTGAGTATAAAACGAAAATAAAAATGTGTCATTTCTATAGAAATTATGTTTTTGCCATTTGCTTACTCGGAAATGTTCCGCGTTCATTACTGGATTGTTTACTCCTCCACGACTTGTGTCACAAAATTGTGAGATATCTTTTGTGATACTTGCTTAAGTTTGCAGTTTTATTAATGACGCACTTTGAAAATTTTGTGATGGTACAATAGGACAGAGTTGTATGACAGTTGAATGCAAGATAGAGATATCGCTGTCCTTAGCTGGCTTTACTAAATTTTAATCTCTTATTAGGGAGTCTACTTTCTAAGCACGACATCCGTAGTTCCGGCCGAAGTTACGGTCGTTTCCTAACTCGTATTAGGGGTCTACATTTTAGGTCCATCAACGAAAATACGAGCCCGTCCGAAAGTAGTTGATGCGTTAAAAAAAGTTCTAAATTAAATTTTTCGAACGGGCAATACGTATCGAGAATAGGGACAACTTTCAATTCGTGTTGACGTTCATTCTTAGTTCGTGTCACGATCTAATCATAAATGTCCGTAAGTGATTACGGAGTAGGAAACTCCCATAATTTTGGCCAAAACTACGGATTTCGTGATAGGGAGTAGAGCCTGAGAGACAAAAGTAGACACTCATATTATTTGCAAACTTTTTATATGGCAATGCTATACTAATGTCAACTTCAATTTGCCAAAACAAGATGGAGTGTTGTTGGTGATTTGTTGTGATCTTGATACAGCATTTACTAACTGAAAAATGACAAAACAGTGACTCTAATGAATCTTTTCACATGGAAGTTTTAGATTCAGATTTTGATTATGGTACTGATTATTAACCAAAATTATTATAGATAATTGTTGTTTTTTTTAAATCGAATTGCTTCGTAATACCTAAGACGTATTTTTATTCACACGAAGTAAACAGATTTTCGACATTTCAAGAAACGTCCCTTTGATTTGGATCTTAATAGGTGCCATGATTTTAAAGAAATAATTCTAAAGTATCAAATTAGGTTATTCCAGGT
This sequence comes from Xanthia icteritia, assembly GCA_949128155.2. Classification (NCBI taxonomy): domain Eukaryota; kingdom Metazoa; phylum Arthropoda; class Insecta; order Lepidoptera; family Noctuidae; genus Xanthia; species Xanthia icteritia. The sequence continues at coordinate 20,115,121 of OX421934.2, read as the reverse complement.
ATGTCATTGTTGTGCGTGTTGTGTTTAGGGTCCAGATGAAATGATAAGCGATTTAAGGTTATACTGAAATATTGGTTATTTAATAAAAGGTTCACAATATACTTGATTATAATCTACACGATAAATTAGGACGTGGCAGGGCGATGGTATGTAAGCGACTGGCCATCCGGCCGGGCGGAATATCAAAACTGCAATTCAGCGATCGCGTCGCTAGGGTCGCTACATCACACCCCCCCTTTCTCCAGAAATTTTTACATTATTCACAAAAAAAAAAGAAATTTCTAAAAATACATTTGGTTTACAATGGTGCTTACACAATCCTTACACACTAGCTTATCTAACAGCTTGCGGTCTCTCCATGTTTGAGAGCCGTCTTTACAAAAACATAAAAAAATATATATATAGGATACATTTAGGTTTAAGGGTAGCTGTCATAACGTCCGTTCTGCAATAATTAATAACGCCACTAGGGCCGGCAACTTCCGTTATGACAGCGCCAAAATGCTAACATTCACACGATAAAAAAATATACACAGCTAATCTAACCGTACATAGTTCTCGATGACGAATACAAGAATTTTTGATTTCTGAGTAGCACTCAATTTAAATGGGCGATTCTTACACGATTCACTTTTCGTACACTGTTTACACGTAACTTGCTGCGGTTGCCGCGGTACCCATATTTCCAGGCGCTACCGCTGTCCCGGTCAGTGTCGTCACTTCCTTTCTCAGCCAACCTCTCAAATGTCCCATGCAGCCTCTTTTTATTGCGTAACATAACAATATTCCCAATAGAATCGCGATGATAATAAGTGTTATCCCAGGTCCATCTCTCCAATCAGCCTCTGGAATTGCTTATCCGCGCTTTCCTCATAAATCGCCAATAGACGCCTTTTCAACGCTGCGTACTTGCCTGACGGGCTTCGATTATATCCGTAACTTGCCGCACTGTGTCCTGGGTTAACCTGGCGATTGCTAATTCGAATAACTGCGCGTCACCCTGTTTCTGCGGTGCCATAATAGCCTCGAACTGACAGAACCATGATTTAGGCAGATCTGTCCAAAAATCTGGTATTTTTGCCTGCACCGATACTGCTGCTACTCCGGGGGCAGCTGCCTGCGTAGCCGTGACCATCTTTGCTGCTGCTGGGGTAGTCATCGTAGCCGTAGGTAGTTACTATTTTCGAGACTATTCACTGTTACTTGCACCCACGCGGTATTTCTAACGCGCACCTGCCACGTCGCCACTGAGTCGCTTACGGCGCAAAAAAAAAACTATTATTCTATTATTTGTAAACGTTCGGGGTCACCACTTGTTGTGCGTGTTGTGTTTAGGGTCCAGATGAAATGATAAGCGATTTAAGGTTATACTGAAATATTGGTTATTTAATAAAAGGTTCACAATATACTTGATTATAATCTACACGATAAATTAGGACGTGGCAGGGCGATGGTATGTAAGCGACTGGCCAGCCCGGCGGGTTCCGGCCGGGCGGAATATCAAAACTGCAATTCAGCGATCGCGTCGCTAGGGTCGCTACATCATACTAATTTTGGGGTTGCTATGCTAGTGAGCCCGAACTAAGAATGAATGACAAAACGATGTAACCGTTGTTTCTATTCGCGAGTGCCCGTTAAAAAAAAAATACATTTATTTTGACGAATTTGAATTTCCTTGTAAGTTGAGCAAATAAAGCTTTTCTTTATAAAATCACTAAAACTATAGACTAATTAACAAAGTTAGTGAAATAATTCAAACGTTAACTTGTTCACAATTGTCGATGACGTCATCGCTAGTATTATTTTTGAAGTTTTTAGAGTTTGTTTGATTAAGTAATGGGTCGCCTACGCTTCTCTCTACGCGTCTTTACTTGTAAGTTTGCCTAAATTCGACAAGTTACAAAACTAATTATATTTAATTAATTTAATTAAGTACTACTCTTTGTAAGTTTGTGTTGATTTACTTTCCTTACTTTCTGACTGAGTTCTTGAAAGTTGAGAAGTGTCTGTTAATTTGTAAGTCAAAATAAATGCCTTGATTTATACATTTTCTGTAAAAGTATTGATATTTTCATAACTTTTCCAAAGAAAAAGAAGAAAATACATTATACTTTTCGTCTAATTCCGTCATCATCGTCTGCCTAGCGCCCTAGTTTTTCTCTACAATGTTGAGGTCGGCTTCCAGTCTAACCGGATGTAGTTGAATACCAGTATTTTACATGTAGCGACTGACTATCTATCAGACCTCCACAACCCAGTTACTGGGTAACACGATACCCCTTGTTGAGACTGATTGTCAGACTTTCGGGCTTCTGACGACCCGTAGGGCTGTCAAAGATCCACAAATAACAGCCGGGACCAACGGCTTAACGTGCTCTCCGAGCCACGGACCAGCCACGGCAAGCGTAGCTTAACCTGATCGATCGACCCGTGCGGCTTTTATTACTTAGCCAACGGGGGGCCTCCCCCGTTACGTAAAATAAGTGTTATTCTGATTATAAGTAACTCTTAGGAAAAGGGTTGCTCTTTATACCTCCGGTTTCACAAAATGAGGGTTTTTTTATATCGAAGTTCGTGTGACACCCACTTTGTTAACAGCATTATGACGGCGAAATACTAAGCTTAGTAAAGATTAAATACACCTAAGTAAACTATCGAAACTACCCATCATTCTCTTGCCCTTAGTCCAAATTTATTTTGGGATTTTGGGGTCGATGCATCACATATTTTTCTTCAATACTTCCGTGTTACTCATCACCTCGTTAGCCACCCCCTTTCAAGCCATAATTATCACACAGTCCATCCATCGTTTCTTAGGTCTACCCCTACTCTTACAGCCATCCACATTCATACCGACGCCGGCACGGTTGGCGCAGTGGTTAAGCGATAGACTGCTGCGCTGCGTGTCGCGGGTTCGATTCCCGCACGGAACAAATATTTGTATGACCTACAATTAGTTGTTCCGGGTCTGGCCGTTTGTGTATGTGAGTTTATATGTTTGTAAACGCACCCACGACACAGGAGAAATTCCTAGAGTGGGGCAACGTTTTTAAAAAAAAAAAAAAAAAAAATACCTATTCAAAACTTTCGTCACTACATTTTCCTTACCCATTGAAGATTAAACGTTCATGCACACACGTCAGACACGTCAACGTCAAGTCACTGATCAGTCACGTCAATTTCAGGGACGTGTGTGAACAGACTGTCAGTCAGTCATTGTCACTCAATCAATTTTTCTATATCTATGTTTCGTTCGTAGCAATACAAGTGTTGACTTACGGGGACGCGACGTCGACTGAGACGCGCCGTGACGTGACTGATGTGTGTAGCCAACGTCCTACAACTTCTACGTAACTATATTTTTTGACGTGACTGATGGGCGACTTGACGTTGATGTGCCTGACGTGTGTGCCTGAACCTTAAGTGTCCAGTGTCCAAACAAGCACGGTACAGATAACTTCTTAAAGATCCCGGTTTAATGTACTATCTACCACTTCCAAGTTAAGCCTGTAAAATACTATGACCACAAGTCTTAACAAAGCTGGCTTAAATATTGCGGTCATCTGACACGGTTTGGTCCTTTCGAAATCAAAGGACCACGGAGCGAACTGATTTCTTGCTTCGCTTAGCTCTCGCTACCCATGATGTTTGAAGTGCTTTCGATCTGTAAAAGGATTGCTGTTCTCTTTGACCGGAAAAAAGACAGTTTTTTGCGGTGTATTAAAGACTGGTGGCTACGGTTTAGCTCGCTCTTATATTTTATGGCACTGATTGATAGACAGACAGCCAGTTGATTTTATAATTTGTAAATATCTAAAACACATTTTTACTTGTCTTTTTTATACAGATTTTCGTCTTCAGAAATGACTGTGCTCTCGCCAAATGACTATAGTCGGCGTGCGACTGCTAGTCACAGGGGGGACGGGGGAGGGCGCCATTGAAAACATTGGCAGATTGAGTGAGCTTAACCTTTGCCTACCTCCCCTGTCCCTCACATACCTCAGGCGGTGACTAGCAGTCGCGGGCGAACTATACCTGAACGTTTCCTGGGGCTTTTTAATAAAACCGACAGGCGACAGGTGACAGGCGACAATCCGACAATTTTGTGAGTTTCTTTCATAGTTTTCTGTTTTATTAAACAACACCTAAAAAAAAATGATTTTTTATTATCTTCCATTGTACATAAACAGTTAGTTAAACACTATGCATCGTAACAACTAAAATAGTGTTTTCGATGAACTCTGGCACCCAGAGTAAGATTTAACTTGTGTTTAGGGTGCCAGCGTCCTCGCCTATAATTTGAACATATAACAGTAGTTGTATGACGAGCACAGTATATTATTATTAAGGAAACTACTTACTACTAGTAAATGCATGTTATGATGTGTCTGTTAAAGTACCTATGTAGGGGAATGTGTTTGTGTATGTATTGAGAGAGAGATAAAATATGGTGACCTGTCTTTAAAATGTGTAAATTTTCGCAGTTTTTGACAAATATGTTTCATTGTCAGTTATATTAAATACGGCCCTGAAGGCCAATTCTCGTACTTAAAAAACGACCACATTTAAAGTCGCAATATTCTGTCAAACTTGATAAAAATGTTGGTAAATTGATTGTATTTTTGATAGATTTATTGCGAATGCGTTTAGAAAGCCGACGTTCTTAAAAATTACGGGAATTGCCCCTCTAATAGAATACACAATCCAAAAAAAAACAAAACACTATCTCCCGTCCATGGATAGTTTAACTACGGTGCAACTTTAAAGTAACGACTTGCAACTCATCATTTTGATATTCTCCCCGCATTCAACTTAATATTTTGCTTATTACACAAAGTTTCAACCTCATATTCTGAGTGCACAAGTCGCAGCCACAACATGGTTTAACTTATCATAACTTTGAAACTTAAGTAGAATTCACACTAGTAGTTTTACATAAAATTTTCTACAAGTCTTAAGGCTCCGTGCACGAAAAAAACCCTTTTTCGTCAATAACTTATATAATTGTAAGTAAGCTTGAAATAATTTACATTAAGTCTGTATAAAAGTACAGTTTTCGTGGTGCTAAGCCATTCGTGTCAATCACAGCAACTGTTAATAGTTGCATCACTTTTGCGCTCTCGATAACATGGTTTATTTCGCCTTTGATTTACTTAATGAAGATATAGTATAATCATAAAATTAAAATTTTATTTTATTTCAAGGATAGCTCAAGACTAATATGTTATTTTAAAATTTCTTGATATGTTTTACTAAATAATAGGAAAAATACATTATTAAAAGGGCTCTTAAAAAAATATGTTTTACTCAACATTATTTTTCTGCTATATTTTGTACCGAAGTTGAAAAAAGTGGTTCAGCCACATGCAAATATACCATAAATGATGTTGATGATATTTTTAAATGTTCAAAATCAAAAGTAGTTTCTTGTAAAAAAGTGATCAAACGTCAGTCTCGCGTAATTTTTCGGAAAACTTGTTGCGTATATTTGTGATTTTCCATGAATACTTAACTTATTTGAAAAATCCCTTTCAGCCACATGCAAAAAAAAGAACTCGACTTTTCAAATCACAAATCGTTTTGTTTAAATGCTTATTCCCTTTCTCACAACTAATGAACAAAATTGGTCAAAATCAGTCGACGGCCTCTTAAGTCAAATTGAATTGAAATGGGTGAACTTTGAAGACGATTCTGTTTCACTTTTGACTGAAAAGCTATCCGGGTTGGGCGAATGAATTTACATTAGTAAGGTTTTATTTAGAAAGCTAATGTATGTGGCGTTATTTAACACATCTTTTTCTGCAAGTGGAGAGGGGCTAGTGGCATGGGTTAATCTTCAAGAATAAGCAACACTTGCCGAGGTCGGTTTGTGAATGGATGACCATCCATCACATACCGAGATCTCTCCGTGCCTCGTAAAGCACGTTAGGAGTCTTACCAAGGGGTATCGTGTCACCCAGTAACTGGGTTGTAGAGGTCAGATAGGCAGTCGCTCCATGTAAAATACTGGTCCGGTTAGACTGGACGCTGACCCTGGCAACAGCAAGTGAATAACGAGATACTTTTTGAATGACAGTATAGCCTGATATTGCCTGATCTTTCCATTTTCAGATCCTAGGAATACCTAAACTCTTGTCTTGATTTTCTCAAAGATTTCGATCCTATTCCCTTCTATAACTATAGCTTTTACATAATGTTATGCCAGTCCTGTCCTGCCGCACCACTGACGCTTACATGTTGAAGCTGGGAACAAATTATGGACGCGTCCGTAAGTCGCGGCTGACAGTCGCGACCGATGAGTGTGCCCGTTCTTCCCAGCTCCAGCCGGCCAGATTTCTATCAGACGTCCGAACGCTCAAGGACTGCCCAAGGTCACGTCCGTGAGTTACGACCGATAGTTTGCACAGGGTAGTGCTAAATGTACTATCCAGATACAAATAAGCCGCGGCTTACGGACGCGTTCGATAATTTGTTCCCATCTTAAGTCTCCTTTACTTAGAAGTCGTCAGTTGTCAACCTTGGCGGTTGCGCGCCACCAACATCAGCTGTGATGTGATAAGTCTTCAGTTTGTTGTACTATGTGCATTTAAATAAAACTCATGAAAATATCCTGGTTTTGATGAACTTAATGACAATTTGCGTTTCATCGGAGATTTCAAAACTTATCCATATTAAAAATGTAAAAAAAAAACTGCATGGATAGTAGATACCTAATGGATATCATTCAGAACTCCCGGTAGGCTCGATTTTTAACCAGCTGGTAAAATTGGAGATCTTTAAAGGCCTCGAAACGTATCGCGTATCCGCCTATGATTTAGAAAATATTTAGTACTAGCTTTTCCCCACGACTTTGTTCGCGTGGAAGCCAATAAAATATAATCCATGTTACTCGCTGATAATGTAGCTTTCTATAGGTGAAATAATTTTTTAAATAAGTTAAGTCGTTTTCGAGTTTATCCATTACAAACAAACAAACATACAATCAAATCCTCTTCATAATAGTAATTTAGATAAACATTAAAATAAAATCTAACGCAATTTCGTTTCAATCCCTGTTCCCGATACTATTGTCACTGCTAGTGATGTAGCTTTGACAGCTGTCAAAACAATCTGCTCGGTACCGTCTCTCCCGTCGGGAAAAATGTAACACTGCTTACGGAATATGAGTGTTTCAATACATACGTAATCATGAGACCTACTGTTTGTTTACCTATGACGTAGTTCAGTTTTCTGCTTTATTAAACAAAAAAAAAATAAACAGCCTGAAAATATAGAAAGAAACAAAAGGAAGACTGTTGCAGTATTTAAAAGACGAGTGAAAGAACACTATCTTTCCACTTCGTCATAGTTGCGTTGGTATTTATTTTGTATTTTATTTATTTTAGTATGTACGATTGTATGTATGTATGTAAGTATATTCTCATATAATTTGTTTTATTTAATAAGTGAATTGTTTTGATTTTATGTATTTTACTTTCTCTCTACTCTTACACACGGTGTCTACATGTCTTTTTACCCTCTGTCCTATCGCAGGTTTGCTGGAAGAAATTTCTTTAGAAATAAGTATTACCTTTGTACGTATTTTTCTGTTCTTTTCTTCTTGTCTGTTTATATATGTGTGTACATAAATGGTTAAATAAATAAAGAAAAAGTATTTATTGAGACAACCACAGGAGATCTCAAATAAAACTAAACATACACTCATTGAAAAATAAAAATATTAAATAAATAGAAATAAAAACAAAGTAAAATTAAAATAAAAGCAGAAAGTCCTGTGCGAGGCCAAAAGGCTCCTATCTCAGCATGATGCTGTGACATTTAATAATAAATGTCTTAGCGCTGGTATTCTGATATGACAGTCATTTATTCAGCGGTGTTACAGGATTAAGGCTTACACTGCGAGTAATGCGACAAGGATCTTTTGGCGGTCGAATTAGTGCAATATTATTGTTTCGTAAAATTTATTGAAAAAAACCGGCCAAGTGCGAGTCGGACTTGCAGACGAAGGGTTCTAAGATCGAGCAAAAAACGCCGAAAAAACAAATGTTGTATTTTTTCGGTGTAACTTTATTTAATGTTTATTATTTGTTGTTATTGTGGAAATAGAAATATAAAATCTGTGAAAATTAAACAGAATAACACATTAAACAACATTATTAAATAGTCTTTTCAAGAACCAAATACCTATAGACACAGTAATATGTACTTGTGTCACAGATTAATACAGATGGGACACTCCGCAGTACGCGGCGGGCCCGTCTTGTCGGGCCAATTCAGTGAGTGTAACGTAGTCAGAAGATCTAAGAGTCACGCGATAGAAAGAGAGGCAACTCCTAGGTAAATATAACTGTAGGTGATTAGCGCTGTGCGACCTGAATTGCACTTTATTGTGTCGTAGAAGAGTCGCTTTTTATTTAAATGATTTTGCGGAGTGTCCCATCTGTATTAATCTGTGTTTGTTTGTGAAAGTATCTATTTTCATCTACGCATCTCTTGTTTACTCTCCCAAGTTTGTGCTATTAACAATATCAAAGACTCGAGGTCCTTATCTAAAGACAGGACTCTAACATCAATAAAGAGCAATCAAAGGTACCAGCATCTGATGAACTTTTTGAGATAACTTGTATAAAATGAAAATTTTATGTTTTTGTGCGAGTACAGTTAGTACGCCTGAAGCGTCGTGCAGACCGGCGCGACGTGACACTAACAAAACAATTTCTAAGTAAACTTCACGGTAGAACAATTACCGGCCTCGCGTCGCGCGACATGTCGCGCTAGTCTGCACGAGCATTTAAATTGATTTGCGAGAGTGTGCATACTTCGCTGTTGTGTGAGTGGGACAATTGATGTAGTTAAAGAGTATATGTATGTATTTGTGTGTGTGCGTGTTTCACTGATTCGGGTTTGTTCAACTCAAACTTTTCGTCAGTCAACTTGAAAATGGAAAAAGTTTTGTCGACGTCTTTTCGTGTGCCAGATTCCAATTTCGACTGTGGATTTTGTTACTTGTTGATATATGTTCACGTAACAATGCTTATTGTTACCGTGTTCTAAATACTATACTATTAAACGAGCAATATTTGTATATACATATATTTGTAATCACGTTCTCGAAAACGGCCCTAACGATTTCGATGAAAGTTGCAATATAGGGGTTTTCGGGGGTGAAAAATCGCGAAAAATCTAGCTAGGTCTCACATCTAAGAAAATTCGTTTTCTCCGTATTTTAACCCGAGCAGAGCTCGGTCGCCCAAAGTTTAGAACAAGATGGCTACCTTAGAATAATGACATGGCAGCATGGAATTAGTAAGTACCTACTATCATGGCAGCATGGAATTAGTAAGTACTATACATGAATTGGTAGTGGTATGAACTATCCTATACTATTGGCATTCTCTATTTTCACCTCATATTTTCAGCTCGGTCGACCAGGTACTGACTAATAACTATATGCCGCAAAATATTTGAACGACTGATTTTGTGTAATTCCCATACCGCATGATTTGATTATGAAACGGATGGTTCATGAATGCGGTGTTAATTTATTTAAGCCTACCTACCTAGGGACAGTCACAAACTAAAAATATGTTTGTAAATAAAATTTTGTGTGAATGCGGTAAATTCTACATCAACAATGGAACACCTAATGCGTATTCAACCACACTTTTATGGAAGAAAGTAGATTACTTTAGAGTGTTTACAAAAAAATGTCGCCCCAATTTCCCTTAATCTACATTTTACAGTCTCCGTCCACGTTTCATCGTACAATAGTCCACATTACAAGCCCCAAACGGCCCACAAGAGGCGCGATTCCGATTTGAAACACCGCGAACCGCTTCGTGTGACCTAGTTTTAAGTTAAAAGAAAATCGGGCCATGCTTGCTTTAGCTTGCTTTATACTTTCTTTATTCTTTTATTGTAAAAATACGTGTAATGATAATGATTGTAATGTTGTTTTTTGTCTATAACTTGGGATTAACGCCATAGCCAGGTTTTATTAACGCTCGTCACGGCTAAATACAGAATGGTTTCTAGGTCTAAATTCTGTCATTAAAAGTACTCTCTGACTTCGTCTTCAGTCTGAAAAGTTACGTTAAAGGTTACATTTTATATAATCAGTTAATGGCTTTTAATTCTAAATAGAAAATCTGAAAAAGCACGCATTGTTTTGTGACTTACGTCATACCAAACTTTTGAGTTTTATTAGAATTCTGGATAAAATAATGTGAGTTTGTTTGTTACGATTTCACATTAAAACGGCTGAACTGATTTGGATGAAATTTGACAAATAGGTAGACTGGGACCTGGAAAAGGACATAGGCTACTTTTCATCCTGGATCGCAGACGTAGCGGGCAACATAATATTATAAATGCGAAAGTGAGTTTGTTTGTTTGTTTGGTACGCTTTCAAGTCTTAACTACTCAACCGAACATCATGAAATTTTCCATACAAGTTGTCACTGGTACAGAAAAGAACAAAGGTCCTACCTTATTTTTTTGGTATGGGTAATTATCAAATAACTTCTCCCGCTCTGGGTGGAGCGGGAGAAGAGCGGGCGTGTCAGACTCTTGCTGACTAAAACCCACCCGTGTGCCTTCCGTTGCCTGTACGTTGCCAGGGGCCATGGTATCCCTTTCGGACTTTCCCGCAACCCCGGCAGATAAAGGGCCTGCATTACAAACAGAAAAAAAAAAAAGTATTGTAAAAACGCGAGTGAAGCCGCGTGCTAAAGCTAGTTCTGGATGAAAATAAAGAAGGAAAAAGTTCATCCCATAACCACGCTAACCCCACATTGTAGCACTGTTGGAGTTTCTTATTCTTAAAGTTTATTTCTGCATTGCTTTGTAACGTTTTAACAATTTGATTTAGATCGAGACTTTATTTTCTGAATTGAGTTGATTGACTTTTTGACTTGTTTTGTTTGTATTTCATTTTTCCATCGTAAGGCTGACTGTCCACTGGAGCGGAGGGGAGAGGAGCGGAGCGGAGCTATGCCAATATTAACTAATGGGATTGCATACAATTTCCGCCGCTCGGCTTCAGTGGACTGGGATTTGCGAACTAGTTTATTTATACAAAACCGGGATGCAGAGCGAGGAAGCGTAGCAGGGTAGAGGTGCGGGGAAGCGCTCTAAATACTCGTCGCATGAACTCGGCCTAGCTCCGCACACTCCGCAACTCCGCTTCGCATCAATGAACAGGCACAGTCCACAACTCCGCTCCAAATTATTCCCTCGCTCCGCTCCGCAGCTTCGCTCCGCGTCAATGGACAGGCTGCCTAAGGCACATCTCCCACCGCTGACGAGGAAGCGACTAGCTATCAACTATTTTCTCGCTCAAAATTCGTTTATATAATCGTATAATCTTGAATCCCCAACACACGCCACCGTTAGCGGGACATTAGAGAGAGCATGACATACTCTCAGGGCTCCCGCATTCAAATTAATGAAAGACATACCCAGTACCTAAATGGTAGCTTTGTAGTCAGACATGTACTCAGACATGTGCTAAGACAGGTGTCTAATGAACACCACAATCACAATAATGTTCCTGTAGAAACATTTTGATCCGAACGTAAAGTATAGATTTTATATGCTTCATAATTTTATTTGAGTCATACAGTCGTTGTATTTCTTTTGAAATGATGGCGAATAGATTCAATTCGCGCTGTGAAAGGGCTTAAAAAGTGTGACATACACATTTCAATAGAATTTAAATGTCACCGCATTTATACTAATGGGAAACGTTTGTATAGCTGTTTAAATCGGAGCTGTAGAAGCGAAAAAATATACAGAAGTATCGTGATTGAACCCTTTACTTTTTTATTATGCGTCTCAAAGATTGGTACACATATTTCTGACAATGCTTCTATTGTTATTTACTACACATTGCCGAGAGCAGTGGTAGCCCGACTTACGAGTTGTAGGTCGTGGGTTCGAACCCAAGCAGGCGCTTTACTTTGTGTAAATAATTCCATCACCACTGCTCTCAAAACGGTGAAGGAAAACATCGTGACGAAACCGGCATGTCCCAGAACCAAAAAATCGAAGACATGTGACATCTACCAACCCGCACTGGGCCCGCGTGGTATAGATTACAGACCACTCCCTCTCATCGAGGGGACTCCTGAGTCCCAGCAGTGGGTACATTATAGGCTGATTATGATTAAGCTATTTTGCCATATACCTGGCATACATAGGCCACAGCCAGTTATTATTATGTTGATAAATTACAAAAACTTTTTTTTTAAGTCCAACAAAATGGTTGGAATAAATACATCTAAAGTAAATTTGGCCGATACTCAAATTTAACTGTACCTATATACCTACATACTATTATTTAAAGGCAAGTATTACCGGCTCAGTACCTGCACCATCATGCAAATCCATCTTCAAATCACCTCTAATCTGGATAAAGAAAATGGAATATTTTATTAAACAAAAGTAAGAAAATTTGCGAAGTAACTGCGATACTCACAAACACTTCAGAACCTCTGCCAGATTGTAAATAAATAATCGTGCCAACCCTGTAGGAAGCCTTTCAATTGATTCTGAGAACACAACAATAGGGGTGTGCCAAAAGAAAAAGAATATAATCAAAAAGCGATAAATAAAAGGATTAAGCCGAATCAATCATTTGGATTAGCATTCTCTTTATTTTTATCGCTGTTATTATTTATTTTCGGCAAAATGTTATGATGGGTGATTTTGGATTTCGTTATGCAATTAATTTTTGTGGGGTTTTCGATTATTGTACTTTAAAAAGAACACAGTGTTTTGAGTTGGATTCTACTTCGATTGGAAAGAATAGAAAAAAAAACAAATTAGCCAAAAGCCTCGTATTCAAGCAGTAGAAGGTTGTCAGTTTTATCTATTGCTTGATGTTAGGGCTAGGGATCAAAGACAATTTACATTGCGTAATTACTCTGTGATAAGACACTGGTAATTGATAGCAAATAAACAATCAAAACAAAAACAAAATACCGATTGCAAAGTGGACAAATAACTACTTTTGTAACAAACAAACAACAATAACAAGAACAATTGAGCCGTGCGTCGCATCTGTGCAAGAAGTCATTGCTCAGCAAAATGCTGTGACTTCGGACGAACCTATCGGCAGCGCTGATTTTCAGCAACCTACCTCTTTGATTTGTGTGTGTATGACTGAATTAATTATTATTTGGTATGATGGTTTACGTAGTTGTAGTAGAGTTACCAACATTATAAAACACTAAGCCTATGACTTAGCAGATTATTTAAAAAAAAACGGCCACGTGCGAATAGCATTATGCTGAGCGATGGCCGTTTTGCGTGGATGTGACGCATATTTTCCCCCAATTTGTTATTCTCGTGTTTTTTTTCTTTGCGTCATATTTACCGCAAACAAACGTATTTTCTTTCTTTCTTCTTTTCTTTCTAATCGGACTCGCATACGAAGAGTTCCGTACAACCGTACAATATTTTTTTTATACTGTAATAAAAAAATACCCTTCTTGTATGGGGACCCCCTTTTATTTTTATTATTTGTTATAGTACACACTCTGTGAAAATTTAAAGTGTCTACCTCGTTTCAAAAGATACAGCCACGTGACAGACGGACAGACGAACAGCGGAGCCTTATTATGTAATACTTGGCACCTTTTGGGTACAGAACCCTAAAAACTAACTGTATATAGTACTTTTTATGAAAAATTTACAATATAATAATAATAATCGTCATAGCTAGCTCTGAGGTACCGTATTATATTATAAGTATGTGTCCGACCCAGTTCTTGAAAATGACCATGTCACGTTGTACTGGGATCGGTCTATCATTACTAACAGGACTATTGTAGCCAATAAGCCTGATATAGTGGTGATGGATTGATCAGCGCGCCGAGCAATGATAGTCGATGTTACCATTCCACATGATGAGAACCTCATGAAAGCTGAAAGAGAAACAAATAAAATATCTCGACTTAGCACACGAGGTTGTTGAAATGTGGAATGTAAACTCGGCTATCATTGTACCGATTGTCGTAACGGCCAATGGACTGATGGCCGAAAGCCTCGACCAACATCTTTCGAGGCTCTCGTTAGGCGGTTGGATCAAGGGCCTGATTCAGAAGGCAGTACTCCTCGATACGGCTCGCATTGTGAGGAGGTTCCTGTCTCTGCAACCCTAACCACCGGTAGCTTGGACCCTGCTCCCGACACCGGCGGAACACTATTTTTTATATTTTTAAATGTTTTTGTTTTTCTTTGTTCTTATTAAAATATTTAAAAATGTAAAATAAATGTATACATACTGAATAAAGGAAATAATAATCGTCAGAGCAATTCATTATCCCACAGTTATTTTATTTTATTTATCCTTTAACCGTAGTTACACCTCTGGCTAATTCAAATTGAAATTCAAATAATTTATTGTGGATCATAGGTTCATAAAATGTTCTCTTATTTACAGGTAAGTCTGCTATGTCCCGCCATTGAGGCACACAAAATTCATATTATCAGTTCGGAACATATTTAAAAGACGATACATCAAATTGTCAGGTAAGTTAGTATAATATTTATGTCAAATTACAAACTAGTCAAGTTACAAAATAGTTTACAAAACAATTGCACAGTCCTTCATAGTATAATGAGTATCTAGTTTTTTAAATCCTTCGGGCAAAACAGGCGTGAGTGATATCATGTCATGTTTCCATAGCAACACATAGAACCTTAAGCATGAAGATAAATCCTCACATCATGCCATGAAGATATATCTATACTCCTTAATCCCGCTATAATCCCTTAATATTTCACTCAACGATATAGCGCTCTAACGCGTGCTTAGCGCGCGTTAGAGCGCTAGCCTGACGCCGCGCTATAGCGCCGAATTGTGTTGTACTATGACGTACGTTTACTGTCAAACAGATCGCCAGCGGCGCTAGCAACGCCGCAACACTATTTTTGCGTGCTGCGCTGTACTTAGCGTTCTAACGCGCGCTAAGTAAGCGTTCTATTTGGCAAATCCTTTAAACAACAAATCCCTAAGAAAATGAATGTATTAGGATTGCTTATCCCGTATTTAATGATAATTAATACAAAATAACGTTATCTTACTTCTTATTAGCTTTAGCCCGCGGATTCGCCCGCGTGGGGATCGGAAATTCTCCCACTGGAACGCATTATCGGGTTAAAAAGTATCCTATCTCCTAACCTAGGTCATTGTCTACCCATGTGCCAAATTTCATCCAAATCTGTTAAGCCGTTTTAGCGTGACAGCGTAACAAACAAATAAACAAACTCACTTTCGCTTTCCTTGTCAGTTGGGATGTTAGTCAGTGATAATATAGCATGCTACTGGTGAAAGATTTTTTTTAATCGGTCCAGTAGTTTTTGAGTTTATTCATTACAAACAAAAATACGAATATTTTCTCTTTATAATATTAGTACAAATACAAATAATAGTGTAGATAATTAAAGTGCCAAGACCATAAGGTATAGGTTTTATCCGGATGCTTTTGATAACCGACCTTCACGTTCCTATGAACGTGAAAATATCAACTAGGTATATAGTTGATGATACAATTTTATTATCTCATAATATTGTATCATCGAGAGGTTTTTGAAGTGGAAACTTCTTTAGCGGCGTTGTGCACTTTTTTGTGATGGGTAAAAAATGTTAAACTCGCGTCAGGACACGTGACCTGATCGAAAATTCGTAAGATTGTCATGTTTGTGTACGATAGCGCAATAAATGAATTATTCTCTAACCATTCCAAAATATCAAAAATGCACAACGTTAATATTCAAGTTTTCACTTCTGCCGGCACTGCCGGAGTGCAACCCGTTGATTTTATTAAATTTTAATAGCGTTTCACTTGTATGAGTACTACCTTTTCTAAACGCTGCACTGCCGCCGCGACGATTCCGTGTCGAACCCACCTAGGGCACTGCACATTAGTCACGTATGTGATCTAGACCAAGGAAGCAAAAGTTTAATTTTAGCTTTCAATTAATAAAAATAAAAAAAAGTATTTATTATTACCTTCAGTTGTACTTCAGCACTTAACTAAACACTATGCAGCGTTACAACTAAGGGAAAGAGTGTTTTCCGATGAACTCTGGCACCTAAAGTAAGATTTAACTTGTGTTTAGGGTGCCAGCGTCCTCGTCTATAATTTGAACATATTATATCAGTAGTCGTAGGACGAGCACAGTACTATTATCAAGTTATCTACTTACAAGTAAAACCATACAATATGATGTGGCCCATTATAGTGCCTATGTGGGGGTATGTGTATGTATTGAGAGAGAGATAAATATGATGAAAACTTGTGTTTATGTAAGTCTGTATAAATATAAATATATGACTTTATTAACTACATTAGGTTATTAATGTCTTTGTATTAGATCAAAGCGCTAATCACTAATAGCTCTACCTGAAACTATTACAATCTCTATTAATGAGTACATATCTATTCATGTATAAAGTAGATGGATAGTTAGATAAACCGTTTATTTAGTGCACACAAAAGACATAGCACATACAAAAAGACGATTAAATAATAACTAATTAGGTATTAGGAAATAGCTGCAAGGTGGCAATATACAAACAAACAAAAAATAAAAAGGAAGAAAACAAAACATTCTGATGACACTATTGGCTATGACACACTTTAAAATAATAGATCAACGAAAATAAAAAGCGTGGTGTGCGTCTCAAGGTTGCACCAAATGGGAGTCAAGCTCAGCACGTGGCAGGCAAATATACCTGACGCTGATACATTCAGGGAAATAAATTGTTTATTAAATTGACACACTACGTCAATTTGTCGTGTTAAAGCCACTTCATTTCATACAACTGTCAAAGAATGAAAGTTGTGATTTGTATACAGGGTTATTGGTAATTATCGTAATTAAATGAATTAAATAAAAATATAAAATGTCAGTTACTCGAAAACGGTTGACATTTTCAAAGGAGTCATAGGGGGTAATTTGGTTGTAAATGACTGTTACTCGAAAGTTACTCGAAAACGGTTGACATTTGCATAGGAGTCATAGAGGATAATTTGTTTGCAAAGGAGTCATAGGGGGTAATTTGTTTGCATAGGAGTCATAGGGGGTAATTTGGTTGTAAATGACTGTTAAGTACTCGAAAGTTACTCGAAAACGGTTGACATTTGCATAGGAGTCATAGGGGGTAATTTGGTTGTAAATGACCTCTCCTACATCCTCCTAATGAATTGCCGACATATTACCAATAACCCTGTAAAAGGACAATTTAATTCGGGCCATTTTGTTAAAAAAGTAATTTCTCTGACTTAACATAGTACTCTGTTGGAATTACTTCACCTACTGGTATTTTAAAAGTAATCAATTAAAGTAACTGCCTTTAAAAAAACATAAAACAATATAATTGACCATAAAAACTTTTAAATGAAACATCATCAGAATAAAAAAGTAATAAACAAAGGGCTGGTACTAATCCAACGCGATTAACTCGGCAATAAAGATATGAATAATTTAATGAATAAATTACCGAAGATATAATGTATTCAGGGCTTTATTAATGGTCCGGCCTTCGGAGTTTTTATTTATTTATTTATACGCTAAATTGGGATTGTACTTATATTGGGATGCCAAGACAAATAAAATATAGTAATTGTTATTTGATGGTTAACTATTGATATTTTTTGCTGTGCGTGTTTGGCAAACTTTCATCATCATCATTTGAGCCGAAAGACGTCCACTGCTGGACATAGCCCCCCCCCAAGCACCGCCACTTCGACCGGTTCTGTGCTTCCCTTGCCTCACCATAGCCTTGACCGCTACTGTAGCCAAGGCTAGGCGGGCCGCCGGGTGCTAGGGGCCGTTGGTAGGGTTCCGTATCCAAAGGGTGAAACGGGACCCTATTACTAAGATTCCACTGTCCGTCTGTCTGTCCGTCTGTCTGTCCGTCTGTCACCGAAATTTTCGTGTCGTTGAAATTTTCACAGATGATGTATTTCTGTTGCCGCTATAACAACAAATACTAAAAACAGAATAAAATAAATATTTTTAAGTGGTGCTCCCATACAACAGACATGATTTTTTTGCGGTTTTTATAGATGATGGTACGGAATCCTTCGTGCGCGAGTCCGACTCGCACTTGGCCGGTTTTTTATAGTGCTTGTCATTTTCGGGGGGCGGGGTTGCCACAATCCCCACGCTTGGCAGACGGGTTGGCGATCGCAGTGTGGCGTTAAAATACATAGATAACGCTGCCCATTCTCTAAAGAAAGAAAGAAAAAGTATTTATTGAGACAAGCACAAGAGACCTCAAATTAAACTAAACACACAAATAAAAAACAATAAAAATTAAAATAAAGTAAAAAAAAGCAAAGTCCTATGCGAGGCCAAAAGGCTCCTATCTCAGCATGATGCTGCGACATATTCTGATAGGGCCCGCAGTGGTGTCACGGATGGATAGACACAGAAATAAATACTAAATAAAAATATAGATCTCAACTGTGAGTATTTATATACCTATAGTATGTATGTTTATATATTTAAGCTCTATGTATTTATTTAAGTATATATTAATTTATTACTTTATACGTGTAGGTTTATTTCAATATTTTAGTTTAAGACTTCGCATATTTATATTTTTCTCTTCTTGTTCTCACACACTATTGTCTACATTTCTTTCTCATTTCTCCTATCGCAGGTCTGCTGGAAGAAATTTCTTAAGAAATAAGCAGTACCTTTGTAGGATAATTATGATTATGTCTTATCTGTATCTATTTTTCTGTGTGTACATAAATAATAAAATAAATAGATGTATGAAATACATTAAAAAATAAAATATATTACGCTGCTGCCCATTCTATAAAATATAACATGCCTTTAGTGTCTGTGGCATCGTTGTGACAAGTAAAGAAAAGCGACGCCGACACCGGCAAAAAAATGTTCTAGTGAGCCCCTTACTCGCCTTTTACGACACCTACGGGAAGAAATGGGACAGCCTTAAGCCGAATTTACGGTTTGCTTCATATTGAAATCGATAGATACTTTTAATTGTACGTCACTGCCGCGGTGTGTAATGACTGCGTTGTTGGCAGCGCTGATGATGGCCGAAAGTGTAGCGTACTGCAGCTCCAGGCTGCAATGATGACCAAGCTTGAAGGCTGAGAGCGTTGCTAAGCTAAGCTCAAGGCCATCATAGCGTGGCCAGCAACGCAGTCATTGCGGACCAAGGCTTGTATAGTGAGTACTTCACTCAAACAATGCGTGTTATTTAAATAAAACCAGAAATATTACGAAAATTTATGGAAAACATTATGGAACAATGAACATTAATGGAACATTATTTCCCGCGCTTTTTTATTTAGGCAATGATGATTGTACTTGCTGTACATAGGTACAGCAAGTACAATTGCTGCACAATTTGGCTGTATAGACAGCCAAATTCTAAATAAAATCTTTTTGCATGAAACAAGCCTCGACAATAATTTTAATTTCATTTTCAAAAGAAATTGCTGGTGGCTAAAATTCACCAGCAATGAAATTCCGTCCAGCTTTGCTGGCGCCTATTTAATTAGCGCGGAAAGGTCGACCTTGCACAAAGAACGTTGTCAAATTAATTACCACATTACAAGCATTTTTGACTAAATGTTAAACCCTCTCCTAACAAACTAATCGTTCTTTGTAAAGTACGGTGTTCAAAAATTATAAAATTAATTATAATTAACTTTTTTTTTTTAACTTTCTTACCTTTTCAAAGAGAGCCTGCCCTTTTTAAGGGTCCCGCAGCGTGCGACGCGTCTCTAGTAGAACAATTTCTATGAAAACTTCATTTATATGTTCTCGTGTTGCGCCACAACTCAGTCCTGGATGGAGTTAAGAGATATTTTTCTATCACAGAAGATATTGGGCTCAAAAAACTCCAAAAGGTACGTTCACCTAATCGGATCACCTGTCGTAACCCCGGTCAGTTTTTCGACCTTAACTTGGAGTCGAGCCAAAAGGATGAGTGTCCCTTATTTTTATCGAAGGTTAGAGGGGGATAGCAAATCGGTTTGGTGTTTTATATTTTATTGCTGACATTCCGTTTAAGTTTCTGTTGTGTTGGGTTTTGTTTACGCAGTTTAAAGGGGACTGCCTTTCGCTGGAGAAATGGATAACAAAGATTTATTGTGCCGAACGAGAGGGGTAAGATTCTGCAACTCATTCGAAGGCTGACTATTCAATGGCTACAATCTTGATAGCTTTTCGCGTCAAAATGTCAAGTCAAATTGTTTTCCTTTGTAGATTTACGTAGCATCACCTGCCTAGCCTTGTCCCAACTAAGCTTTGAAGTCCACTTCCAGTATCACCGGATGCAGCTGAATATTTGTGCGGTAATTACGTAACACACGTAAAATGACAATTGATAGAAAGAAAGAAAGATAGAGAAAGAAAGAAAGATAGAGAAAGAAAGAAAGAAAGACAGATAGAGAAAGAAAGAAAGAAAGAAAAAGTATTTATTGGGACAAGCACAGGAGATCTTAATTAAACTAAATGCACACACTAAACATAAAACTAAAAAAAACAAACAAAGTAAAAATTAAAATAAAGTGGAAAGTACTGTGCGAGGCCAAAAGGCTCGCAATTCCTTTCATTTTGGCAGTTATTTACGATAATGAGCAGCCGATTTTTTCAAATCTATGAATCAACTAGCAGCGCCCCGCGATTTCACCCGCATATATATGTCTCGATCCCGTGGGGATCGAAATCGAGATAAAAAGTATTCTATGTGTTAATTCAGGTTATAAACTATGTAATTTCATTCAAATCCATTCAGTAGTTTTTGCGTGAAAGACTAACAAACATCTGACCATCCAAAGAAACTTTCGCGATTATAATATTACTAGCTTTCGCCCGCAGCTTTGCCCGCGTGGAGGTCGGAACTTATCCCATGGGAATCTACTACCACGTTATAAAGTATCCTATGTGTGAATCCAGGTTACAAACTATGCGTATGCCAAATTTTATCCAAATCCGTTCAGCCGTTTTGCGTGATTGAGTAACAAACGTCAAAACATACAAACGTTCAAATTTATAATATTAGTAGGAAGTAGGATTAGTAGGATAGTAGGATTAGTAGGATAATAGGATTAGTAGGATAGTAGGATAGTAGGATTAGTAGGATAGTAGGATTAGTAGGATAGTAGGATTAGTAGGATAGTAGGATTAGTAGGATAGTAGGATTAGTAGGATAGTAGGATTAGTAGGATAGTAGGATTAGTAGGATAGTAGGAATAGTAGGATAGTAGGATTAGTAGGATAGTAGGATTAGTAGGATAGTAGGATTAGTAGGATAGTAGGATTAGTAGGATAGTAGGATAGTAGGATTAGTAGGATAGTAGGATTAGTAGGATAGTAGGATTAGTAGGATTAGTAGGATAGTAGGATTAGTAGGATAGTAGGATTAGTAGGATAGTAGGATAGTAGGATGGATTAGGAATTTCCTTCAAAACCCTTGGAGTGTGATTGAAAGCGTGTAGAGCTTCGTGCAGACTAGCGCGACGCGACACCGGTTATTGTTATACCGTGAAGTTTTCTTAGAAATTGTATTGTTCAAGTGGCGTCGC
The DNA here is from genome assembly GCA_949128155.2 of Xanthia icteritia. Lineage (NCBI taxonomy): Eukaryota > Metazoa > Arthropoda > Insecta > Lepidoptera > Noctuidae > Xanthia > Xanthia icteritia. Next base: position 20,093,537 of record OX421934.2, on the reverse strand, counting down.
GCCGTCGCGTCGCGCTAGTCTGCACGAGGTTTTACGCAATTAGGATGCTGTTTTTTTATATACAGTGACTACCTATCTGATCTCTCTAAAGAGTCTAAACCAATTACTGGGTAACACGAAACCTCTTGGTAAGACCTAAACGGTATCATTAACGAGGATTGAATGTACAGACGCCAGCACATCAACCTACCACAATCTGTCAAATTTCTTTAATAGCTTTTCAACTTTATCACTAAAGCATAAGGTTCAAAGTTGATTGGGAAAATTTGACAGTTTTGGGTAGGTTGACCTGCTGGCGTCTGTACGAAATGGTTAGATATGTTTTGAGTAGGATCTATTTGTCAACGTTTAGCATAGACGACATCAAACCATTCTTCTGTTCTATTATTTATTCAGTAATAGAAACTCACAAGAAAATCGTTAAACAAATATTTTATACCAGTTCTCGTCCATGAGAATCAATAATTCACGTAAGCCCACGATATTGTCCAGATTGCCCTGCCTATATAATTCAAGATTATACGAAAATTTTCTCAGACGACACGTTAAGTCCACACGACTTAACTTTGACGCGTCGTCTCTCGCCTTAAGTAGCTGTCCCACTGCTGACGATGAAGCGATAAGCTATGAACGATTTTCTTGCTTAAGAAACGTACAAAAGATTGTAGGTCCCGTGGAAGTAAAAGAGATACAAAATATTAATAGTTGATTGCTGAATATTCACACCGCCGCGAGTACTCGTTTGTCACGACAAGAGCTATCAAAGAGAGTACGTGCTCAGCGAAACTCACTTGGCGGGCAGCACACTCGCTGAGAGACTTACGCTTGGTACTTATGCATACCAGTGAGTAATCGCTCGTCGCCGCCGCACACTCGCTGCTCGTTGCTCGCCATCTTGTTTTTAGGTTCTTTTTAAATGATTTTATTTCTGTAAGCAGGTTTGTTACAACACTTTTACTCGTCAATCATATCTAAACTAGACGAGGTCGGCGTTTCCTATTTGACTACTCGTCAGTCTCTTTTAAAGTCCACACATAATCTTCATCAGATCGTATGAAGACCATGTAGATTGGTGTCTGAAATGGTTTTTTGACGAAAGAACCACACAGATTGAGTGGACCGGTTCAGTCAGTGCATGCATTTTTCAGTAAAATCGCCGACTGTGGGACAGGTTCCTTACTCTCAACCATAGGTACCTACGTGAACCTACATCACAATATTAACATTTTATGAGCGGATGCACATCTACCCACATTTCCGAAACTCCCCGAAGCGTAAATGAGGGGCGATGTCTTCAAAAACATGGGATTATTTAGCCACCCCTGACTTAAGCCTCGTGCAGACTAGCGCGATGCGAGTTGAACAATACAATTTCCGAGAAAACTTCACGGTATAACAATAACCGGTGTCGCGTCGCGCTAGTCTGCACGAAGCTTTAAAGAGAGATTCCCGGAATTGCTTCTCATTATGGCGGTAAATTTATGAGGCTTATTTGGGTTTTAATTTAAATTGAAGGGTTATTTTATTAAGGCTTTGGCTTGCACGTGGTTGCGCGCAACTTAACTGCTTGACACATTTATTTTATGATCGTATTCGTTATAGGTTTTATTTTAACCATCCATCAATGTTTTGCGTGGTATGTTTTTAACCCCCGACGCAAATAGAGGGGTGTTATAAGTTTGACCACTATCTGTCTGTGGCGTGGTGGTGGCTCATTGGAATGGTCTCAATTAATAGGTTATAGATAGATGATGAAGGGTCCGGTTATGGAGTAGGAAAGAGAAATGAGGAAATGTTTGTGTCGAGGTTTTTTTAATCTCACTTGTAAATTTTCGATATTGGATAATTAGATCAAAGTAATGAATACGTTTGTACTGTCAAGTTGAAATAGACTCCGATTGCGAGTCAGTACATTCGCAATCGGAGTCTATTTCATTTATTAGGCTGTATTATTTTTCATTAATATTTTTATATGATAACGACAATGTTCTCTCTGAATTACATAATTGTGGCCACTCTGAGAAATAATTTCTCTTTGCATAATTTCATAATCAGGCCCCCTCTCTGTGAGAAGGCGTGGGCCATAATCCACCACACGGTCCCAGTGCAGGTTGGCGGATGTCACCCTTCTCATTACCATTGCAAATAAATTGAAAATTCTGGATGTACTTTACAAAGAACATTTTAAAACTACATTGGCGCGTCTTTAAAATAATGTCTTTTCTCCAGAACGTTTTAAGGTTACCGATCCATTTCTCTCAGTTTGATATTACACTTAGATACATTTCGCTCTCTGTGATTAATGTTAAACTATTGTTCTCAATGGATCTCCTTTATAACGTCTGAATGTAGCCATGGAGCGTATTTCACGTGCAGAGAGCTTAAGTGATTATTTTTCATTTAAGAGCTTTTTATTATTATAGAAAATGGTCTTTGTTCTTTTTCTGGACCGAAATAGATAGCAAGCCAAATGTTTACCTTGTGGTTTTATTTATGGTGTAACACTAAAATATTGTTTGTAATAGGTCATATTTTGACCTTGCAAAACTTGTACATTTTTAGGCTTCAAGAATAACACTGGGTAGCACTTTCTGGTATTGTTTTATTAAACTCACACTGAGATGCGATTCATGCTAAAATCCTTTAACAGGGAGGAATTTTAATAATAGGTATTTTAGGAATCTATTGCCGTCATCTTACCTCAAGTCTACCTTCGTAGAGTGCGATAGGGACAGCTGCAGCTCAGACAGACTATATCACAAAAAAGAATACGAGATCGATTTAAATACAGAGTATAAACACTCAAACTCACTGCAGCACGGTGCGGTTGGTGTATCCAAACAAACTGGGGCTTTAGGCTGCCTGTCCACAGGAGTGGAGCGATGCAGTGGAGCAGAGAAATGTGCCAATATTAACCAATAGAATCTAAAATCCGCTTCAGAGCTCCGCTCCTATTGGTTAATATTGGCACAATTCTCCGCCCCGCTGCCTCGCTCCGCTCCTGTGGACTGGCAGCCTTATACACTAAGTATCAGCTGTCAATCACATTAATTGATACGTTCCTCTCGAGGCAAGGTGATAGTTAATCTAAAAAAAATAGAATGTACATTCTACATACAACCAAATCTACCTAATATTAGCGCTGCGCTTTATTTAATTAGGACTATTTAAAATAGTAGATTATTCTTAAATGTGATTATGGGGCCGTGCGGTGGTACTGAATAAAATTAACAGACTTGGTTTTACATTAGATCTCACATCTTTTTACGGTAGAAGAACTGCGTTGCGAGACGCATTTTTTACATGTTATGTTTTCGATGGGATATATTTTACCGATTCATGATTATTTCATTTCGATTCATACACACATTAAAAAAAGTTTGCAATCAATTTGAAAAATCGAAATCCTATTTTGACGGTAGACTATATTATAATTTCTTCTTCAAAAATAATAGAATTAGAATATAAAACACAAAAAACAAATTGAAAAGAGTATTTATTCGCGAAAAATCCATTATAAGTAGATATTGCACAACACCGCCTGTCCGGTATTCAGGTTATTACGGGAATGACAGGTACGGAAATAAAAACAAAATGGCGGCGGGTTCGTTTGTGTTTGATGCTCATGCATTATTTATTGTGTATGCTTTGAAAATGCATGCCATGGCTTCGAATGATGGTGAGTAAATTACACTCGCGTGTTGGGGACAATGGAAAATCAACTTTGTTGTACAAAATATAATTCAACAAACTTTACATAACAGTTTGCCTTACAGGTTGCCTGACCTAATTTGATAGAATTGATTAAAAGTTATGTCTTTAGAAATGTATTGATGATTTTTATGATTATAATTTTATATATAAATGTTTGATTCGGCCGCCAATCTTATTTAGATCAACATACACACATCTAAAAAGTTTATGATCACTAGCAAAAGCTGATATATTTTTATAATTTAACTTTATCAAGAAAAAGTGTTTACGTTCTTTCTTTAAAAAAATAGAAATACACTGTTTGAAATTAAAAAATAAAATCACTTTTTATTTTTTAATAACAAAAATGGAGTTATTCAATCCTAATGTAATTGTAACATAAATTTGATGGAAAGAAAAAGATCGTTTACCCAAACTTATACAACAATTTATTAATGGAAGGTTTTTATTTAATACAATATAACTCCTTCCCTGGCTCGCATGCATGTGGAGATCCTCCTGGGCATGCTGAGGATCAAGTTATCCAGCATTTTTTGCGGTAACCTGTCCCTTTCTTAAATAGCTTCCCTGATCTCTGGCACTGTCTAGGGAGGTAGCTGACGGTTCCAAACAGCTCGCTTAAGAGCATCCCACGCATGCTCTATTGGGTTTAAGTCAGGCGAGCTGGCAGGCCAGTCCTACCTTGTGATGTCGTATTCTCGGAGAGCAGCATTGACTCTTTGAGCTCGATGTGCGGGCGCATTACTATCGACAAGATATTTTTTCTTCTATGGCAAACTCTTGGAAAATCATCGTGCGTCCTACAAAATCTAAATCCTTACTTTGCGTGGGGAAATTCTTTAGGATATCCGCTTCCTAAGGGAAAACGAGGGCTATAATCATAATACCATTTATATCAGGCGACACAGGCCCATAAATTAATACCTTATGAACATACACATTTAATCCTAAACTGTAATTACGACATATCTCTCTAGCAACAGTACCGATTATATGTTCAGCATTAGACTCAGACATACAAAATAACAAACCGAAAACTACAACTTAATTCTGTCTGTAGAATCTAATATTGACGTTCATACAGACCCGACTGTATCTCAAGGACAAACAAAGCCGACTTTGTTATCATTGTACAATGAGGATACAGAGGATACTCCTACTGTAAATACACAACGGAAATAATATCGTATTTTCGTTCGTAGTATCGTATTTACGATTGTTTCTCGAAAAGTATCCGCTATCAATCAACCAGACAGTGATAGTTGTGCGTCTGGTCGGTATGTTGGAGTCTGCGTTTATGTCCATAATAGGGACGCTCTGATATGTTTGTTAAATATCGTTAGTTTTTAAACCTATTGCATTTTTATAATAGTGTTGAAAGATGGTGTTTTTATAGTAGTGATACTTAGATGGTTTGGTCATGTTGAGAGGATGAACGAAAGGCGACTAACAAAAGGTATTTCAAAGGCAGATGTGAGTGGAAACGCTGGAAGGGGACGCTCTAGAAGGACATATAGTGTCCTTATTGGTGATGTTCTTCAGAAAGGTCAGCTGCGTAGTAGGTACTCGCAACCAGCGTGCGTGTATGACCAGATCTATGAATGTAAACGAAGCAAAAGGAGTAAGGATCGTAGCAGGTAGCGTTCTATATTTTCTACCTACTCCATGGTAAGCAGTAAATTTATGTATGTGTATGCATATGATCGCAGAAATAAAGTTTCGATATTACCGTCGCTATGTTTTGAATTCTGCTTCGAAGTGACATGTTCGGGAAATCTAATCGGTGCAACGGACTGTCTCACAATCGCAAGTAGTAGTTCTTCCCCATTGATCGTTCGTAACTCGTACTACATGTCAACAAGGTGACAATCTAAGCTTCTGTTACAGCTAACATGCTACTATTGCTACTTCTATATCTTTAACTAGAATTTCTTATGAGCAATTCTCATTCGAAATGTCGATTGGGTTTTTCCTAATTTTCGTTTTTCGTTTATCCCAGTATTGAGGAAAACAAAAAAAAACAAAAAACTTATTGGTCATGTCTTTTTCGAGTTTTTGCGAGAAAATAACAATTGATTTTTAACACGCTTTTATTAGGTCAACCTGTATGTAACTAACTATGTAATGGAATCTAAGGTAACTAATTCAACCATCTTCGTAGCGTGGTTAAATTAGTTACCTTAGAAGGGTCGTAGCGTAATGAAAATTGGCAGCTGTATGTAGTTCTGATGATAATACAACAATATGGCATTGTCGAACTGATCTGATGATGGAGCCGGAAGATATGAACTGGAACTTCATGATGGAAAATTGCATCATAGCTGTTTTGGATTTCTTAGAAAAGTCTTGTAATGAACTTTGACCACGATTATGTTTCAAGGTCTGATGATGAAGCCGGAAGATAGGCACTAGCATTCCATGATGAAATATCGTATCATAGTCGTGTTTGCACTTGTGAGAAAGGCCACGTAATTTTTACGTGCATTTATAAAAGCGTGTTTTTCTAGTGTTTTTTAAACTATTAATTTATTATTATTATAGAAGATTCATATGGTGTACATAATAAAGAGTCTATCTATGTACATTTTGTCATTCTTTGTCAGCTTAGCGTCTTATATGCACGGTTCTTCATTGTTAGTCGCGTATCTCAAGCAAACTAATTAACTTACTCCTTTTCTTTGCGCTCTTTTATAAATTTTGTTTGATGATCGTGAAAGATAAACTCCACTTTTTTTCTCTGTTAACTTCAGGTTATGACGTATATAAGAGGTTTGGCTAAAGTCATAGTACTGTTCTCAATGAGTACCTAGATAGGTACCTACCTACAGCAAATGTCGTGGTTAAAATATTTGGCAGTCTGCTGATTGATTATGCCTGGAATCCTAGGCATTCAGGCCCATACCTTCAAACTCAAACTCATATTTCAATTAAACCAAGTACAAGCACTTTTGAATTGTCAAGGGATCGGTCAGTCACAAAGATGAAGCCCATTCCAAGGCGTAGTAGGTTCCTATGGAGAAGAACGGGCAAGAACCTCCACGGACACTTACCAACTGGCCAATGATTTTACGGTTTCACCACGGCATGCACTTCTACAACTCGTACCGACATGAGAACAGCAGCTACACCTCACTAGCTCATAATATAAATCAGTCTTAAATCTCTAATTCCATTGTAATTCTCAGTTTACTTTCAACGTCTGCTTTGTGTCAGCCATGTTATTGTATTGTCAATGTTCAGCATACGCACGAGTATTGACTTTAATGCCGTATAATCTCGTTTGTAGATCAAACAATACACTGTTTGTATAGTTTGGTAGCTTTTATTTCGTATTCAGCGTGTTCATTTGATACGTAAACGAATTGTTTACTTAATGGATTTTCGTTGCCTGGTTTTGTGTTTTTGTAACGTCATTTTTTGTCCCCTGATACCGTGGCAATGGAATTAACTCAGTTTAGTAGTCCAGGAAATTACTTGAGGAGACCCTTTACCCGTCGAGGGATCTTTGAATAACTAATTTATGTTTTCTGAAGGAATGATAAAGGCTTTTTTATTTTATAATATCACGTCGGTATTTCCCGAAGGATTAGGCAGAAGTGTCCAGTACACCCGATTTCGCCAGTTAAGTTTAAGTTCCATGTAATAGGGGATGAACCAACTGAGCAGTTCCATATGGAAAAACCGAATAACACTTTGCCCGACCCGGGAATGGAAACCAGGACCTTATGCTCAGCAGTAACGCTTGCGACCACTAGACGAGTCAGAATACGGGCGGTATTTTATTTATTGTAGCCCAGGATAGGAATAGGCCTCACCTAAGCATCGCAATGACAGTCTTTCACGTCCAGTCCATCTCAGCTACCCTTTCAAGTAACGCCTTTTTTTTTTTTTAGGTGTGAAATTATCGAGTAACTTGCGTGTCAGACTCTTACTGACTAAAACCCACCCGTGTTCCTTCCGTTGCCTGTACGTTGCCAGGGGCCACGGTATCCCTTTCGGACTTTCCCGCAACCTCGGCAGACTTTGGTCCTATCGGACCCTTTCATTTGCTGACATCTTTGAACACAACGCGCCGTCGACCCGGGCCTGGTCCTTATCGGACGGCGAGCTACCTATTGCTCACAGTCCGCAAGCCCGCGCCTACGGTGGCCGGGAATCGGCCTGCGATTCCCGACGCCCAGGGCGTCTCCTGCGGCGGCTAGGGGCGTGAGGGCGCGAAATTTGCCTCCCCATCACTCGTTCTGCCTCCTCCTTCGCGAGCATTACTGCTTCGCAGAAGGAGGTGACGGCCTTCCATGCCCTCTCGCTCCGTATCATGGCCTGGACCAGGGCCGGACGCGAGAGATCCCCGCCGCCGATCGCCTCAAGTAACGCCTCAAGTGACATGTGACAAGGCTAGGAAGAAGATGATGATGGTTCTTGTCGTTGGTTTCGTCTATTATATTCGTCTGTTGTATAAATTACACCTACTGGTTCGCGGTCTCCACCAAGAACTCGTCTGCCCCTACGACCATCGGTCCTACGACTTTTAAAACTGAAGTTTCGTTTCAAATTTATTTATTAAAACTTTATGCACAAGTAAAAAAATACTGTACAAAGGCGGACTTAATGCCTGAGGCATTTTCTACCAAAATTCAAAAAATCAAAATTCAAGTCATTTATTCAAACTAGGCTGACAATCAGCACTTTTCGAACGTCAAAATTACTTAAGGCAGTCCCCCAAAACGCCCACCGTTCACCACTTCCTAGTGCTTTAGCTGGGAAGAAGAAGTGGCGCAACAAACTCCCCAGCAGCACAGCTGTCTGTTCAGTTAGAAAAAAATGATTCTATATAATAGTATGCAAAATGATATATTACATTACGCAACACAAAACATAATTTAAATTATGAAATTAATAGCCATATGACAGCTAGCACACGCCAATATACCAACCAAAAACATCGAGAACTATACTCAAGCAGAAATAAAAATAAGTTAACGAAAACAATATCTAAATAAAAGCGTCCAGGCATAAAGGGCGTGCCCGCTTACATATAGCTGTAACTAGAAGTTATAATTGATAAACTAGGACCGCCGAGGTAAATTAAAAATTATCGAGGTCGCTAGCTAACCACATATTGCAATACAACTCATAAAAAAAACATTGTAATGAGTAGATTATGTCAACTATAAATAAAAATAAAATAAATTGACTTATAAAGTAAAATTATAAACAATTATATAAACTCATATAATTATACCGGTCAACCTTAGGGTGATGCAGAGACAAGTAATATTTCAGGGGACGTTGATTTCTAAGCTAACAAAGACTCTACAGGCCACGTATTTTTCTTTAGGAATAATGTATGAATTTAGGTAATGTGCCTACACATTACCTAAATTCTTAATGCGCTCAAAATGGAAAATACGAGTTAATAATGGAAAGTTACCGTTTCGTGAATTAACAATTTTGTCGTGTGATTCATAGAGAACACGCAAGTTTTTCGACAAAATAGCTTCGGCAATTTGGACGAAAGCTATAAAATATGATAGTCTTATAAAAAGTCTCTAGGCAGCACTTCTATCGAAAACCAAATGGCACTACAACAATATTAATTACGTCGATGTAGGTATTTCAAAGCATGAAATGGCACAATTAAAATTGTTGGATAGTTAGAATGAAGGGCACTGTCATTGTGATGTATGTGGAGTCTGTACGTGTTATAAATTTTAAAGTCGCTTTTCGTGTTCGTCGGTATGACCGCGTTGTTCTTCTAAACCACGCAGCAGATTTTGATGAGGTTTCCACTATCGTTTAGAGAATTTATTCCGGAAGTTTTAAGTGTATAATACGTTAGTATTAGAGTTACATAAAACTAAGAAATCTCGATGTTTTGTCAAGTCGTAAAAACCGTGCGAAGCAGGAGCGGGTCGCTTGTTAAGAATAAAATTTACTTGCTATAACTTTTTTATTACCACTTATTTTTTTGGTGGTGTACTGGAAGGATTTGGGGGAGGTCTTTGCTCAGCAGTGGGACACGGTAGAATAACTTAAAAAAAAAAACCGGCCAAGAGCATATTGGACCACGCACAATTGGGTTCCGTAGTTGGGATGAATTGATCCCAAGGACAAACTTAACATTGCAGTTGGAAAACCTGTTCTCCCATACATTACAACTGTAAAAGTAAGTTTGTACGCACAATATTGAGAGATTTACTCCCTTTTGATATATTATTTTTACTTTAAGGCCATAGACTTCTTATAGGTTTTCCTGTAATTTAAAAGGATAGAACTATTTTCTGTTTTCTTTTTATAAATTTTAGGCTGTGTGTGTAGTTTTGGTTATGGTAAATTTTCATCAATTTTCTTAATAATCTTTAAAAACATTTATTTTAAAAACAAAAAAGAAATTGAGGTGCTCACAACAAGCCCTTTCATTTGATATGTCACACGGTACAGTTTGCAAAACATTTAATTTAGTTTTCAATTTGTCCCCAAAAAGTGATCCCCGTATTCAAAATGAATTTATTAGCGCGTCTGTGTTTGGGTCACAGAAATTCATATGTGTACTAAATTTCAATTAAACTGGTCCAGTAGATTCGAAGCAAATTGGTTGTGACAGACGGACACACACGAGATCCTATAAGGGTTCCGTTTTTTCATTCGGACGTACGGAACCGTAAAAAAATGGACAAACAAAATAATTAATGGTAGTAAAATAATTTGAAAGCTAAAATGAAAAGAAAAGAAAGAAAGAAAATACGTTTATTTGCGGTAAACATGACGCAAAAAAAGAATACGAAATAAAAAAAAGCAAGTTTAGGGAAAATATGCGTCACATCTACGCAAAACGGCTACTAAGACCATCGCTCACGACTAATTCTTTCTGACAACCTTTGAATAAACTGAAATGTATGTACACGTAATCAACCTTTTTTGACACACCTATCCAAACACCATTATTGATTCAACCATACTGAAAATACTACGTATGTAGGTGTAAACAATTACGGCCGGCCTTTAATATTGCTCCTGCAAACAGTCTATAAAATTCTTTATAGCCTGACGCTGTAGCCGCCGCTATAACCACAACGGCACATCTGTTGGCTATTAGCTTAGTCTTTGATAATATAATTAATGTGCATTGTTAATCTTTTAACGCACATTCCGAGGGTATAAAATTCTCCAAAGTTATTGTCGTATCTATTTTCCGTTAGTCTTTTGAAGGTTGAGGTTAACTATTCTGGTCCTTGGAGACATAATGTCGTAAATTGGGGAATTTAATTTAGTCTTTCGCTGGATTAATTTAATGGCATGATTATTACGACTGTTGCTAAGCGATTGTCCTATGGGCTGTGTTTACTCTTACAGTATCCAGATTCCCTACAAATATTTGTTCCGAATTTGGTTGTTTGTGTATTTTATATTGTTGTTTTTAAATTTACCATCAAAAATTGTCTTATAATAATTGTGTAAATAAAAACAGCTTCAAAATGTACCTAACTAAAATAAGTCTTTACGTCATCGCGAATGACTACCAATCAATCTGCCTAGACTTTTCTCAACTCTGTTGGGATCGGCTTCCAGTCTAACCGGATGCAACAAATACCAGTATTTGACACGGAGCGACTCCTTATCTGACCTCCACAACCCAGTAACTGGTTAACATGATACCCCTTGGTAGGACTGGTTGTCTGACTTGGGCTTGGCCTGCCAAAAATCTACGAATGACAGCCGTGCTATCCGAGGCACGGAGTGGTCTCGATATGTAATGGGGGATCCAATCCACAAACCGACCGCGGCAAACGTAGCTAAACCTTCGATTGACCCGTGCAGCTGTTATTATTTAGCCTAAATACTACCATGCAAGCAAAATGATTTAGATTGTGTATTTGACTTTTTATTTTTATACGACCCTGACATTTTTTTTTTCGAATAATTTGTTGAATATTTAAATTAAAGTAATAATAATAAAGTTTATTTCATAATCAAAAGGTTTTAACAAATACGTTGTAGAGGCCTTCTTTTAAGTATGGAGATACCTGTACCAGAAGACCTCCCACTTCCATAAATATGTGTACAACATACAAAGCCTGTTAATAACAGAATGTTTACAAAGTAGGTAGAATAAAAAAAAACTAGAACTAAAGAATTTTAAAATAATAATAAAATTGAATTAACCACAATTTTATTTTGGGTTTTTATCTGTTTAGAATTTAAAATAGTTTATAATTTAAATGTATGAGTGTAAAGCTATGGACTAGAATTATGTCTGATATAAATAAATAAATTTAAAAAATATATCACATAGTAACTTTGAATAACCGGTAACTTTCGTGACATTGAGGGAACAAGACCATTTAACTTGCAAGAAAAAGATCCTCATTAAATAAAAATTGTTCCACTCCAAACCAGTTTCTTTTTCAAACTTAATTATGGTTTCAGTTTCAAATATTCAAAACTCATTTTTCTTTTGAATTAAAGTACAATGAAAGTCGGCCTATTTCAGTTCTTCTCGAGGGGATGGTAGAAAAATGCGAGACTTAATTTCAACTTTCGGTAGTCAAACAGTAGGTTTTTTTGCCAACATTTTGATTCTGTGGTTAATGAATATTTATTACGTTTCAAGAAGAGAAATTTAAAAAAGGATTTATTTACTGCCTCGTTGCTCTAGTGGTCGCACGCGCTATTGCTGAATATGGGGTTCGGATTCGATCCCCAAGTCGGGCAATTTCTCAGTAGCAGCCCGGAGTCTGAATTTGTGCCCGGTTGATAGCAAATGGGCTCGCCTCCTATTACATGGGACTTAGACATAACTGGCGAAATGTGGGTGTACTATGGGTACACCTCTGCCTAAGCCTTCGGGGATTACAGGCGTGATGTTACGTTATCTAAAAACCTACTACTTATTGGTATATTCAGCTTCACCTTCATTTAATATTTTCTTACACACACGCTCACTCACACACGCACACACACACACACACACACACACCCACACAACATACACTCACAGACATAATAACTCTAGAATAAGAATAGTGTAAACTCTTCTTTTTTTCTTGTTTTATATAACTTACCGCATTTTTGTACGAGTGCATAATCCTCAATAAATGTAACTGCTCCCAAAGGGGTGGAGACCTGGTGTCCTGAAATACAGGCCTTAAGCCTAGCTTAGGCACCAGTCTCCCACGATATAAATAAATTATATTATGTATTGTCCTATGATCATTTGTAAATGTACTGTTATATTGCGGTGAGAAAATAATTTTTATCTTATCTTATCCTTATATTGAGGAATACATAGTACACGATGTGTTCTAAAAACTCTTCGAATACCTATTTCATCAAAAACAGAGCTTTTTGACACCCCGAATTCAGGCTCTTCGTTTCCGAAAGAAAAAAACACAGCACGACATTTACATAGCTCCATCTCACTCTCCCAACAAAACGATGGTTCAATGGTCCTTCGGCCCATCATTTAGTAGCGGCGGTCCCGGCCATATAAAACGGAATATTTATAACTCGTATCTTCGCATTTGGGACCGCCATCAATATTATAGGAGGCTTTATTGTTGTTTCATTTAGGTCAGGTACAGAACTGACAGCATTTTAAGTCCTATAAAGTTTAAAATAAACGTTTGTTAGGTTTATTATTCAACTTTATTTTTAGGCAGATGCTTAAGCATCTGCCTAAAAATAAGGTAGCGTATTTCGATTTAAGGGTGTGGTGCAGACCATCAAACTGAACAAGCATCACCATGCGAACAACATCGTAATAGCGAAAAAAATATCAGCTGTACCATATGCTTGTGTCGAGTAGGTATTGAAATTTTGTATAATTTTTGCGATTACGATCTTAGTCCCATAGAGAAAGTTATTCAGTTTGATGGTCTGCACCACACCCTTAAATTTGACTATACCATTCTGATTCATGCTGTAGAAATGTCTTTTGTATTATAAACACTTTAATTACCGGTACTTTTACCTCAAGCTCTATGATTATGAAAGAGTCACTAATGGGTTTATATGGTCCTTTGACTCGCAAATACTTCCAGTTAATACTGACCTGCAGCATACATAGAAGAGTGCTATTTTAGGAGAATATAATTAAGTTCTCTTATATATTATATTGTTATTTGAAAAAGCCAATTTTCAAGACCCCTACTTCAAGTAACTTCAATACAGGCGACTGTTAACGCAATTTTTTTTTCTTTTTATCGTATTGCCATCGCATCTGTAGTGGATAATTTATTATCACCTTTTATATTACTGAAGTACCTAATCTTTCCATCGGATATTAGTGAAAGTAAACATTTAAGATATCTTCCATTAAATAAACACCATTCAATGACAATTTAAGAAATAACAGATGATAAGGACCAGGGATCCGAGGACCCTGCATAAATACAAGATCAAATAACAGTTTCTACGAGGGGTCCACTCAAATGTAACTTAAAAGTCATTCCTTGGATGGTCATTATAAAGGGTTCGATGGTAATGTTTATATGAATATAGTCCTCCAGACCGTATTTCGGCCACGGCGGCCAATCTAAACGGAGACTAGCCTTCGGCGCGAGAGATATTATAGTGCACAAGTGTGTGCGCAGACACAGGTGCACTCTCTCTTCCCTCACTCTCATAGTCCGATGGGACGGCAATCCGACACGACCGGAGAGAGATCAGGCGTAGGACCAACGGCTTAACGTGCTTTCCGAATAAGAAGGAAGGTTTTTCCGTGCTTTTTTATGAATAAGATAGTATCTAAAAAGAAACTTGCGTGACGTCTGTGATTTTTTCTTACACATACTTATTTTTTTTATCTACACCCATGATATGAATCATCTTTAAAAGGTTCTGAAACCATAGGGTGTTGTAAGAACTCTATGTAAATTCATGGAAAGTTTAATTGCTGAGTATCTAATACAAACAAACTATGTATAAGTAATAATATAATTATTTACATTTTTTTAATTACGGCGCTGTGGTATTGAGACGCGCGTGCATGAAAATGTTCTTTTTTTGAAAATCATAAAGATATCACTAATTGAGTAGTGCGAATGTGCCTGTTTGATGATTAAGGAAGGGATCGAAAAAGCAAAGGAGTTGCATCGTGTTTTAATACCCTTTATTATACAACAATTACGGTTAAAGATATTTATTTTCTCTAAAGAATTACAATTCACTTACAGAGAAAACATAGATAGGTTTAGAACAAAGTTATCTGCCAGTAAGCGTAGATAAAAAAATAAACAAAAAATGCATCTTAAAACTAACATTACAATAAAACTTTGACTTAACATACATACATCGTTTTAGGAAATACAAAATAAACAAATCAGAAGAAGGTAGGCTACACACAAGAAACAACACAATTTTGTGCGATGAGGGTAGGGTGCAATTTAACAGTTGTTGCGTATTTACTAAGGCCCACGACACAGTGCAGAACATAAGCGATTTATCAAATTGTTTTATGTATTTTATTATTTCGTTTAATATTTGTACATAATGATTTTATATATTTATGTAGCCTATCATTATCTATTTATTTTTGACTAATCGAAACGCTGGGAAAAATCTTTTAATATATATTTTTTTAAAGTTTTCTTGTAAATGTATGACGATTTGATTTCTTTTATGTCTTTAGGTAGTTTGTTATAGAAGTTGGCTCCTTCATACATAATATTCCTCTTTCCATATTTAGTCCTAGGCTGGGTTAAGCAGATGTCATTAGCTTGTCTTGTTGAAATTTTATAAGTCTGTGCCCTTTTTGCAAATGTTATCTGAGAATGTATATCTTTATTTAGAATTTTTCTTACGAGCATGCATGTGTTGTACTTATATATTTGAAGGAGATTCATAAGTTGTGTTTCTTTGTAGACTTTTTCTGTAGGAGTTAAATAGTTGTATCTAAATAGTGTTTTGATTATTCTATTTTGGGCAATTTGGAGTATTTTTAGGTTTGATTTGGCAGCAGTTCCCCAGACCTCAATCAAGTAGTCCAAATGCGATTTAACCATTGAGTTATATATAGTATAACGCACATATTCAGGAAGACATCGCACTATACCACGGAGCGCACCTGTTAGTGATGTGAGCTTGTTTTTAATACTCTCTATATGTGGTTTCCACGTTAATTGATCATCAAGTATAAGACCAAGATATTTTTCTTGATGAACTCTCTTTAGCATTTGGCCATCAATATGTAAGATACTGTGCTGACCGATCTTTTTGTTTTTTGCTGCGAATATAATATAATTAGTTTTAGAAATATTTAATGTCAATAAGTTTGATTTAAGCCAAGTATGTAAGAGGTTTAGATCATGTTGAGCTTGTTCTATAATTGAGCATACTGAGGTACCTGAGTAAAATAAGCTCGTGTCGTCAGCGTACAGTGCTATATCCCCCCTTAGACCGATTTCATGGATGCTATTTATGTAGATCAGAAATAATAATGGCCCGAGGATTGAGCCCTGGGGGACTCCGTAGGTGATTTGTCGAGGTCCACTTTGGACTTCACCGATTCTCACAATTTGATATCTGTTACTAAGGTATGATTTTAACATTTTAAAAGCGGATCCCGAGATACCTAGATGATTTAGTTTTAACAGTAGGATATCGTGACTAACAGTATCAAAAGCTTTTTTTAAATCTACAAATACTCCCAGTGTTATTTTCTTACTATCAATATTGGTTTTGATTTTTGTCACTAGATCGGTTGCAGCTGTAACCGTGTTTGACTTTGGCCGAAACCCATATTGTTTCTCATATAAGAACTGTTTTGATTTTAGAAATGCACTAAGTCGGTTGTGTAATATTTTTTCAAACACCTTTGATAATATTGGTAATACAGATATCGGTCGGTAATTACCTGGATCTGATTTGTTTCCCGACTTATATATGGGGCTGACTTTTGCAACTTTCAGGGATTCTGGAAATTTTCCTTCTGTTAGACAGTTATTAATACAAAGAGTTAAGTTTTCCACTATTTGATCTTTAATACATTTTATCATTTTTGTACTAATTCCATCAATACCGGCGCTTGTGTTTGCATCTAAATTTTCAATTATTTTGAGTACCTCTGCAATAGTTGCAGGTTCAAACTGTGATAGATTAGTCGTACTGTCTATTATGCTAGCGGGTATTTGTAAAGCTTGATTATTATGATACGATTTTGGAATTTTACTAGCAAGCTCTGTACCTATATTTGAGAAGAATAAGTTAAAACACTCACAGATTTCCTTTGTGTCACTAATTTGGCCTGTTGGCGTATCTAATTTTACAAGAGTAGAGCTATGTTTTATTTTGTTGCTAGCCAGACTATTAATAAGTTGCCACATTTTAAGAGGATTTTTTTCACAATCTTTGAAGGCTTTGTAATAGTATTGATTCTTTGTTGATTGGATTTCTTTATACACATTGTTCTTCTGCTGTAGGAACTCGTCTTCTACCTCTTTGTCTTCAGGTGCGGAGTGTTTCAATTTATGCCAAAGAATATTTCTTTTGTTTATGGATGTTATAAGGTGATTATCGATCCAGTCTTGTTTTGGCCTGTTTAGTATTTTGGTCTTTTTTGTTTTATTTTTAGAAATAGCATCCAATAGGTATTTTTCTAACGTTGTGAAATCATTGTGCGTGTCAGAAAAAGTATGATCTTTTATAGTTTTATATAGATTATTATAATTAATAGCTTCGTATGTTACTTTTTTGGGTCTTTCCGGTGTTATTCTGTTTACCTCAAAGTAAATTTGTTTGTGATCTGACATGGCGCTTTCCACTAAAGCCATATGAAAAGTATTATCTTTTAGAGTTGTACATACATGATCTAATATTGTCTTAGTAGTTTTAGTGATGCGGGTGCAGTACGTTTTATCAATTTTATTTAGTATTCTAAGCCCGTTTTCTTTTAGCACTGTCTTATATTCTTTAATATATTTTTCTTTACTTAGTAGATTCAAGTTGAAATCTCCAAAAATGATAATTCTTTTCCTTTTCATTAGGTGATTTGTATATGTTTCAAGAAACTTTTGTACGTTTGCTGCAGGCTGTTTATAGACCACTCCAATATCTAAAGAAAGTTTGTCCAGGTGTATCCATAAAAAATGATTATTGTCTTCGCAAAGCTCTTCCATTAATTCATGTTTTAGTTCGTTATGCACATATATTGACACTCCACCACCCCTTGAAGACGTTCTATAGTTGTAATAGTGTGTATAGTTTGGTAATTTTTGCCTTAAGGCTTCATTTTCATCCTTTATCCAGGTTTCGACCAGTAATATTACATGTATAGTGCACTTAAACGTTTGTATGATACACTGTATTTCATCAAGTTTCCCTGGTGCAACAATACTACGAACATTTGCGTAAAGGAAGCTTATGGATTTAGTTTTAGTTGTGATATTTGCATAGTTATTTGTTAGTTCGTATGTAATTGAGTTTTGCTTTGTTACAAGTTTTCCTAAGTCACTTAGTTTTTTGACTGTTCTTTAACTATCTTTGGTGTTCCCTTTGAGAATTTTATTATTAAATCCTTTTCTCCGTTATCTTTTCTCTGTTGTAATTCGTCTCTAAGGTTTTTCATGAACTTTTGTTGTTGAGGAGTCTGATCAGAGTAAATTCGCATACCATCTACTTTCAGGTTAGCCTTATTTCGCAGTATAGTCTTCGCAATTTCCTTGGATGAAAAAGATAACTTAAGTGGTCGTATTTTCTTGCCATCATATTTTCCAACGCGTAACACTTTTACTGCTTCAGGACAATCCGGGTATATAGTGTTTATAATTTTTGCTGCTTCATTCCTTTCCGTTTCACGTCTCTCTTCGCTGTCACTTATATGTCTCTCAGGAACACCTACAATGATAATGTTCTTACTACGTTCAGCTCGGTCTTGCAATTCCTCAAAGAGATCTTCATAAATAGTCTGTTGTGTTGCCTGTGTATGTGCTGGTGTTGAAGAAACAGATTTTAACTGCTGGACGTCAGTTCGGAGGGATGTTATTTTTTCTTCGTTTTCTTTAACGGTGACCGATAGTGTACTAATTTGTGTTTTAAGACTTTTATTTTCTGCTATCAGCTCTTCGTTTGTAATCTTCATGTCTTGTAATGTTTCGTTAATGGAAGAAATATTATCACATATTGTTTTTATATTTTGGTTCTGCTTTGTACAAGAATCCTGTAGTATTCCAACAATCTCTTTCATTATTTCATTTTTAAATTCAGTGAACTGATTTTCAAAGTCGCTGTCAGGCGATTTTCTTTTCCGGTAAGATACATTTTCTGAGTACAGCTCGTTTATTTTTGACAAATCAGGCTGAGAAGTACTGGTTTCTCCCGAGAATGTTGTTTTCGTCGTAGTAGGATTTTTAGTAGGCGAGCGGAAAGGCTTCATGTTGATGTTAATAACAATGTTGAAAAAAGATGTGTCAACACACAATATTGCTCTGGTTATCGCTCCGCTTATGCACTGCTTGCACCTTTATAATAACACCACCGCTTCGCGTGCCGCGAACTATCTCTTTCACACTTATGTGTCGGTGATTAGCTAATTGCGTACACTTTCTGAGCACTTTGAAAAATCAACTGTCTTTATATGGTAATTAAGTTATAACTTGAACGATCGTATTAAGTATTTATTAAAGCAAATCAGTAGGCACGTCCACTCACTACGCTTGCTGGCTCAAATCAAATTGCATAAATAACTAATTTTCCACTCGATACATTTTTGGAGCCATTATTATAAGGCTGTCTTTTATTTTCTCGTAAAGCCACAGATTAATACAGATGGGTCACTCCGCATTGTATGAAGCTACAAGAAGGTACTCGGCGGGCCGACTTGTCGAATTCAGTGGGTGTAACGAAGTCAAAAGATATAATAGTTACGCGATAAAAAGAGAGCCAACTTCTAGATGAATATAACTGTAATTAATTAGCGCTGTGCGACCTGAATTGCACTTTATTGTGTTGTAACAAGTGTCGCTTTTTATTTAAATGATTTTGCGGAGTGAATCTGTGGTAAAGCTCACACTAGATTACATGAATTTGAAAAGAATATGCTCTCAATTTCTCCAAATAATTTTCACACTTAAATTTTGCTCTCACAAAGAAAGCAAGAAAAATAGGTTTATTACATCAATCGACAAAAAAGTGCTAATTAAACTGTACGCAGCCTATCAAATTCGCCTCACTTTTTCAGCCCTACAAAGGCTATAAATGGACGCAAGGGCGTCAATTTGATGGCCTCGTCGTGACCCGAAGCGAATTGATTAAAGGCTTCAATATTGCGCAGGCGATGTCAATGTTCCTCGTTTGATAAAGTACTCTGTGGTTTGACT
Source organism: Xanthia icteritia (assembly GCA_949128155.2). NCBI lineage: Eukaryota > Metazoa > Arthropoda > Insecta > Lepidoptera > Noctuidae > Xanthia > Xanthia icteritia. The sequence continues at coordinate 20,073,510 of OX421934.2, read as the reverse complement.
TGGCTTGGCAATTTTGGTCTGGTTCATCAGCATGTATTCAGAATAAATGGTGTAAATAATGCTAATTTGTTGATGTGTGCATGTTTGGTAATTCTGAGACTGGTATCTGATGCTGTTTGGCTTGGTTTGAAAAAAACATGTGTGGGTACCAGAACCCCTAAATTTTTTCCAATGTTGTGTGTCTTTTATATTTTATCAGTTAGCTCTTATAGCCAACCGCAAGGAAACGTCTAGAAAAAGCAGGAAACATTTAAAATGGAGGAATATAATGTCAGGTAGATAGCTATTTATTAAACTATGACATTAAAAATAAATAAAAAAGTAAATACAATATTTTATTACAGTTTCAAATTAATATGCAACAATATTAAAATAGATTTTTAATTTTAGTGTTCGCGACGGTACCAAAATAGCATTTAGAAAGAAAGAAAGAAATAAATAAATTTATTTGACTCAAGTTAAGGCACACAATATTCACACAAAAACAAAAAAAATAAAACAGAAAAAGTGAAAATAACAGAATAGTACTGTGTGCCTCACGGCTGTGCCAAATAGGAAGAGATAATTTATGAAGAAGTTTACATGGAAGTTTAACATACTTAAAAAACGTAAGCGTTAGTCATAGTCCTCACCAAGATACCTTTATATCATCTCTGGAATCACTTAATTAATATTTTCCAGGTTTGGTATAGCGTTACAACTATTTCTTCACTATATTTTTGAATAGAAACAAAGTCGATACTCCCAGCCTTGCTTGCTTGGAAATTGTGGGGTGAACGTCTCCACACAATCCTCACAAACTTATAACTATAACATCGCAATTAGGGATTGCAATTGCTGGATCCAGCATACAGCAATCCAGCTGGATCCAGCGCCTTTTTAAACACGCTGGATCCAGCATACAGTGCTGGATCCAGCTATGCGGATCCGCAAACGTATCAATTTCTATTGTTTAGTTTTGAGTTGCCACCATTTTCAAAACGGCGCGGCAACGTTGCCGTTCTGTCACTATAGCACGTGCCACATGTGCGAATGAATGGCAACGCCGCCCGCCCCCTTTCCCCCTTACCACCTGTACCGCTTATGTTTGTTTATTTTATAAATCAAAGACAGTTATTTAACTGCTCTCGTCTCGATAGAAAGTGTTTTTGTGTCACTAAAGTCATCATCATCATATCAGCCGAAAGACGTCCACTGCTGGACATAGGCCTCCCCCAAGTGCCACCATAATGACCGGTCCTGTGCGTCTCGCATCCATCGGCTACCCGCGACCCTCACCAGGTCATCGGTCCACCTTGTGGGAGGCCTTCCAACGCTACGTCTTCCGGTACGCGGTCGCCACTCCAGAACTTTTCGGCCCCATCGACCATCTGTTCTGCGCGCAATGTGTCCTGCCCACTGCCACTTCAGTTTGGCGATCTGGTTCTCTTGCGGATTTCATCATTCCTGATTCGGTCACGCAAGGAAACTCCGAGCATTGCCCTCTCCATTGCCCTTTGGGTGACTTTAAGTCTTCTGATGAGGCCCATTGTAAGCGACCACGTTTCTGTTCCATATGTCATCACTGGCAACACGCACTGGTCATAGACTTTCGTTTTGAGACACTGTGGTATGTGGGACGAGAAGATACCACTCAACTTCCCGAACGCCGCCCAGTCGAGTCGGATTCGACGATTGACCTCTTTCTCGAAGTTAGCTTTACCTAACTGGACCGTTTTTCCCAGGTAGACGTACTCGTCTACAACTTCGAGCGTGGAGTCTCCAATCTTGATAGGAGTGGGTGCTACATGGGTATTTACCATGATCTTGGTTTTGTCCATGTTCATTTTTAGACCCACTCTTTCGGAGGCTCCACTGAGGTCATCGAGCATTATGCTGAGGTCCTCCATAGTCTCAGCCATGACGACTATATCGTCCGCAAATCGAAGGTGAGTGATGTACTCGCCATTAACATTAATGCCCAGCCTCCTCCAGTCCAAAACCTTGAAGACATCCTCCATTGCGGCCGTGAAGAGTTTCGGAGAAATGACGTCTCCCTGTCTCACACCTCGCTGCAGGAGGATAGGTTTCGAGGTCTGGTCCTGAAGTCGAACTGACATGGTGGCGTTTTCGTACAGACACTTCAACACCTCGATGTAACGATAGTCGATCTGGCACCGTTGGAGAGACTGCAGCACAGCCCAAGTCTCGATCGAATCGAAGGCTTTTTCGTAGTCCACAAACGCTAAGCAGAGGGGCAGATTATACTCCTCTGTCTTCTGTATAACCTGTCGCAGCGTATGCATGTGGTCCACGGTGCTGAAGCCTTTTCGGAATCCAGCTTGTTCGGGAGGTTGGAAGTCGTCAAACCTACGTGCGAGACGGATCGTGATGACTGCCTAATTATTAACGAATAATGAGAGGAGAGAAGATTATTTCGGAGCTTCTTTTGATACAAAAAATTTATTCTTCTCCTCCTCCTCCGGTCCTTTTTTGTAGTTAATTTTAAAAGAATTTGTAAGACTGTTTGCTACTGATTAGCCGTCCTATCCTATCCTATCATTAAACATAAACGTAATAAGATATTGCTTACTTAGAAACATTATCTAAAATGTTATATGAGGTTATATGTTTGTTATTTAATTTTAAGTTGATTCTTTTGATCTCAAATGATTAAGAAACCAAAGCAAATTGATATCAGATATCACCAAATGAGTGAAAGATTTCATAGATTATCCTAAGAAGTACAAATTAATAAAAAAAAGTCTTAAAAATGTCGTCTTTTTATTTTCGTTCCACATTTTGCTGGATCCGCGCTGGATCCAGCTGGATTCAGGTCAATCCAGCAAGAATCCAGCTGGATTGAAAACGCCGCTGGATTGCAATCCCTAATCGCAATCATAATGCGAGTATTTTTTTAACCTTGGTGACTATAACGCCATAGTCAAGAAATAGTCATACCTACATGACTATTTCTTGTAAATTTTTTGGCGTTCTCAAAATTGATTTTCATGAAGTATTCCAAGGTTAGCATTATGTGGTGACGGACACAATAGAAGAGGTCTAGTATATCATAGCTCATTCCCATTTATTACATAACTTGAAACGTTCGCCCAATGCATTAGAGCCCTTAGTTAGCACATGCCATAAACAAGTGCTTTTGATTGAGGTCACTTTCCTCACAATAATTAATTCATGTAACCCCTGCACTCCAGTTTCTAGTTATTCTAGTTTATAATTAAGAGCTTGTTCTCGGCGTGTTTATTTATGGCTTTATTATTATGCGGGTATGATTCGATTTTCCGAGAGCAGTTGTGGCCCAATGGTCACGGCTCCGACTTAACTGTCGTAGATCGTGAATTTGAACACTTTACTTGGTGTAATTTATTCTAGCACCAAAAACTCTAAAAACTGTGAAGGAAAACATCATCAGGAAACCGGACCATTTTCTAGAACCAAAAATTCGAAGACATGTGACATTCACCAACCCGCACTGGGCCCGCTTGGTGGATTATGACCCACTTCCTCTCACGGAGATGAGGCCTGTGTGACCCAGCAGTAACGTTGTAGCCTGATAATGTTAATAAAAGAAAGAAAGAATAATATTTATTTGGACACAGTTCGTGAAACACATAATAACAAAATAAAAACTGATAAGAATCATAAATCAATAATAGTGTGTGCCTCACGGCTGCGCCAAAAAAGTTCATTTCAGCAAAAAATGTTCGGTTCTTTTTTGTTTTTAATCCGATTATGGTGTTCTGAAAGCGTCCAATAATAAATCGTTCTTGTGTTTGAAATCGATACTTAGGTTCCTGTAAATAATTTGAGTGTTCTCTTTCAAGTATAATCTCTCTTCGCAAATAATTACTCTTTGGTAAAAGGATCAACTTATTTTATAGGAAATGGAAGTAAGATGGATGTTATTTGCTTTTTGGCAGGTTTTGTTGAAATTTTGCTTTCAGGCGCCACTGTCGTGATCCTTTATTATTGTTAGGGGAGGATTTAATCATTTATATCGGAGCATACTTAACTTACTTGTAGTTTAAATGAGAAATAAAATATTTGAATTTTTTTGTTGGGTACTTATGAAACGTCAGAAGCTAGGTGCACGGAATATTTCCCAGATGTATTCGTGCATTAACCAATCCCGTGCGCCCACGCCGTGCCTACTGCCTACTGGTATACTTCAGAGTCCAAAAATGTTTTCAGGGAAATGGCGAGCTATGGTTAATCTGTACCCTAATTACGTAATACACGATCAATCGGAATTTGAATCGTTTTGAAACAAATTGCTAATCCATTGCAACTAAAGTTCGAAAAAAAAACTGCTCAACAACGTAAATAACGCAATGAATGATGTTGAACTGTAAAAATTAAACAAATTTGTCGTAATCGTTTACGTGCTGCGTAATTAGATAGCTGCTTAGCATAAAATAACTAACTTCTGTAAATAGATCCACATTCAAGAATTCAAATGATAAAAGACTCGTGCAAATTAGCATGTTATAGAATATAAATGGATGTCGGTATCATATAACAGTAAACAATTTTAGTCTTAGATTGGCTTCAGTCCTAAAGTTATGACGATACTGAGAAGTTAATTTTATCAATATCATAAAAGATGCGTAGAAATTGCAAAAAAAAAATTTAAAAAAATTAATATACTCACACACACACACTCATGTGCACTCACACAAACACACACACGCAATCACACGCCCGCTTGGCTCCCCATTACACACACACACACAGAGACACACACACACTTGCACACGCGTAATCACACGCCCGTTTTATTTCTTTTTTTTGTTTCTTTTTATTGTTTAGTTTCACTATTTCAATACCTACTAGTGTTACTTATTATTTGTATTTTATTACATTTAAATTGAAATGTGTATTGATGTAAGGCGGAGGACACTGACTCCTGTAACACAGGTTCGCCTAGCACGGAAGTCAGGGGCTTCATACGTACGGTTGTAATATTTGTATGCCAATAAAGTTTATTATTTATTTATTAGTCTATTGAGAAATAACTAGCAACACAACATCACGCCTTGTTTTCCCGAGAGTTTGGGCAGAGGTATATCTAAAGTACACCCACATTTCGACAATTAAGTTTAAGTCCCATGTAATAGGGGGCGAGCCTATTGCCATCAACCGAGCACAAATCCAGACTCCAGACTGCTGCTGAGAAATTCCAGATAGAAAAACAAAGATATTAGGGATAGTGAGAAATCAATCAGGTAAATATGAAACATAGACCTACATTAAGCACTGGAACAAAAACCCAGTAATAAAATCCACCAGAAGAACTGTCCACTTCGTTCCAAGAAACACATTGAGAGTATTGAAGAGGCTCTTTATAACGCGGTTCAAGTATAAAATTTCCGCTGTCTGTATCATTGGTATGTCGACGTTAATGGAGGAAATAAATTGGTTTCTGATCGGGTGGTAAGCCTGCTGGAAAGATCGGGACGTGCCGGATCTCTTCCCTTCACGGTGGGATCTTTAGCACGTTATTAGGTGTCAACTTGACGGTTTTTGTTCATGTTACAATGAGAAGTAGTGTTTATACTTATTATTTGCACCAATGCGCAATGATAACCCCATTTTATGTCCAGGCAGTCACTGTCCATTCCAAGGTTGCCTGGAAGTGACCATCATTGTATGTTTTACAAAACATAATATGGGTTTCAAATATTTATTGTTATTTATTTTTCTGGTAGGTAAGCAATAAAGTAAATATAAATAAATTAATAAACAATGTGTGTGTATAGTAGATTTAATCTATGTGGGTGTGTTTTTACCAGGGACCGTGCAACCCCGGTTAAGAGTTAAGCTTTTCGAAAGGGTAAGCCGTTTATGAGGTTACCTTTATCTGATGTAACCCCTTGAATGGGTTCTGTGCTCAAAACCCATTAAAAGGGTTATCTCTTCAATATGGATAACCCATTGAATGGGTTCTATACCTAAAACCCAGTGAAAGGGTTACATGATAACCCATTGAATGGGTTCTATACTTGAAACCCAGTGAAAGGGTTACATGATAACCCATTGAATGGGTTCTATACTCGAACCGCAGTGAAAGGGTTACCCCTTCATTATGATAACCCATATAATATAAGGGTTTTGTTCGGGTTATCATATGGTTTTTCAATAAAATTGTGCTAAATAGGTGATGGTGGGGTGGGGCGAGCACCACGCGCATTGCTTTTATTTCACTAGATATCGTAGGCTTGTAGACGAAACACACGGAGTAAGGTGATGTGTCCTACAAAGGGTGACATTACAATTTTTTTTTAAAGTCTTTTCTTTAATTTTCTATGGTATAGTTACTTAGGTAATTTAACAATCTAAACTCTTAAGGACGCGTTTGCAAATTTGATAGGTATAGAATCGAACTACTACATTGACAAAGGTCACACACACAAGTGTACGCACGGTTAGTTGCGGGAATAGTAGTCAAGTGAACTAATTTTGGTACTTTGAAAGTTTTTTTTTCTCTATATTCTTTATAATACATAGGCATCTACAAAAAATATTTCGTATTGTTGTTTGTATTTTTACTAAATAATACTTAGATACAAATACCTACTTCAGTTACTGCTAGGAGGCACTGGAAGCCCTCTTCTGGTAGAAAGATGTGGGCTGTGGACTTTAGGCTAGTTTTGTTAGTTTTGATGTGACTTTACCTCCAGACTTGATGGAGTGACCTGAAGGTGTACTTCGGTGACTGCTACTGGTACTCCTCGACGAGTAGAATTAGATGTGCCGAGTTTGGGCTCGTTTTGTTAGTTATGACGAGACCTTACCTCCGGAATTGATGGAGTGACCAGAAGGTGTACTTCGGTGACTGCTACTGGTACTCTACGACGAGTAGAACTAGGTGTGCAGAGTTTGGGCTCGTTTCGTTAGTTATGATGAGACCTTACCTACGGACTGAAAGGAGTGACCTGAAGATGTACTTCGTTGACTGCTACGGGTACTCTACGATGAGTAGAACTGGGTGTGCCGAGTTTGGGCTCGTTTTGTTAGTTATGATGAGACCTTACCTACGGACTGAAAGGAGTGACCTGAAGATGTACTTCGGTGACTGCTACGGGTACTCTACGACGAGTAGAACTAGGTGTTACTTCCGGACTTGATGGAGTGACCAGAAGGTGTACTTCGGTGACTGCTACTGGTACTCTACGACGAGTAGAACTAGGTGTGCCGAGTTTGGGCTCGTTTTGTTAGTTATGATGAGACCTTACCTACGGACTGAAAGGAGTGACCTGAAGATGTACTTCGGTGACTGCTACTGGTACTCCTCGACTAGTAGAACTAGGTGTGCCGAGTTTGGGCTCGTTTTGTTAGTTATGATGAGACCTTACCTCCGGACTTGATGGAGTGACCAGAAGGTGTACTTCGGTGACTGCTACTGGTACTCTACGATGAGTAGAACTGGGTGTGCGCCCTAGTATGCGTTGAGCGACCACCGTGCGCGCTGTGGCTTTGCCATTTGAGATGAATAACCGACAATTTTATAGATCTAAGTTAATAATGAGTGCTTTGAAGGATCAAGACGTTGAATTGTAAGTATATTTGAGTGAATATTAAAACGTTCTCCCTGTCTTCGGTAGAGTTTCCTACGTCTATAATTGCCCCTTCAGGTGCTAACATCTCTTTGAGGTGCGCGTGGAACACAACGCACCGTCGACCCGGGCCTGGTCCTTATCGGACGGCGAGCTACCCATTGCTCACCGTCCGCAAGCCCGCGCCTACGGTGGTCGGGAATCTGCCTGCGATTCTCGTCGCCCAGGGCGTCTCCTGCGGCGGCTAGGGGCGTGAGGGCGCGAAGTTTGCCTCTCCCTCACGCGTTCCGTCTCCTCCTTCGCGAGCATTACTGCTTCGCAGAAGGAGGTGACGGCCTCCCATGCTCTCTCGCTCCGTACCATGGCCTGGACCAGGGCCGGACGCGAGAGATCCCCGCCGCCTGATACGAAACAGGAACCTCCCGAAACAACCGTGTCCCGTGAGGACCTGCGTCAGGCGCAAGGTGAGGACGCCGTGGCGTCTCTCTAGCCACTTCTCAAAGAGGGGACTTATCGCCGCAATTGAGGCGTGCCCAGCACTGGGTTGCGACAATCGCACTCTCCATGACGCCATGAGATCCCGCCGGAGATTAATTTTTTTTTTTGTAGATTATTGAAATTTTATTATAAATATACATTATTATTATTATTCTGATGGTTTGTTTTATTTCAAATAACTCTTACTAGGTTTATGAAATTGTAGTATTATTTATTTTATCACTCATTGAGAATATGTAGAAACCTAGTAAAGTACGTTGCTAGGATTTTAAATTGCTTCAATAACATACTTTGACTTCATAAAACAATTTATTCTTAAGTAATTGCACTCTTACACACAATTAACAGTACAGACACAATATTAATACTGTTTCTCATAGCCAACCATATACTGCAAACTTTGGAGTTACTCCCAACAAGCTAAGATAAAATGGCATGCCCTTAAAGTAGACAAGTCGTGTTTTTGCTCTATTGTAAAATTTTCCTTGAAGCACTTGCTAGGTTTTGATTTTTCACAGCAGACCTTTAAGAAATTTCCACATAAATTACATTTACTTGTGTTATTTGATGCATCATATAAATAATAGCGATGTACAGCATCTCGTCTTGGTTTTGGCATTATAGCGATTGTTCAAAATTCACAAATACGCACTGACTAATAAATACCTAATAATATCGCAAAAGACGCCCGGGTTCAAAAAATCAAACAGCAAGAATGACAATTGTACGGTCCCTGCAAATGCCTGCAATAAAGTAAGTAACAAGTCCAGACATGAAAAAATCATAATATTATGTAATTTCGATATCCAGGCAGCAAAGCTAAAATAAACACTATATTACATACAATAATGATCATAGATCCCTGTTTAGAAGCCGCTCGGTAAGTAGGCACAAAGGCGCCGCCGCGGCCGCTTAACGCGTGCTATTCCATTTTGCAACCTATGCCCATCATAGAGAGATCATATTAAATTGCTCCGTCAGTCGGAATGTTACGCTGTTATCGTTTTAGGAGAGTTGAAAGTGTAACCCTTTTGAATGGCTTAAATTAAGCCGTTCAAATGGGTTACCCACATCGTATGGGTTTTTAAATAACGGCTTAGAAAAACCCTATCGAAAACCCTTTCAATGGGTAACGGAAATTTGAATGGCTTAAATTAAGCCGTTCAAATGGGTTACCCACATCGTATGGGTTTTTAAATAACGGCTTAGAAAAACCCTATCGGCTTAAATTAAGCCGTTCAAATGGGTTACCCACATCGTATGGGTTTTTAAATAACTGCTTAGAAAAACCCAATCGAAAACCCTTTCAATGGGTAACCCAAATGGTCCCTGGTTTTTACCCGACTACGGCGAAGCAAAAGGGAGGTTTATGAGTCTGGCCGGTATGTATGTGTATGTATGTATGTTCATCTGTTCCCTCATAACTTCTAAACTCCTTATCATAATTTAACAATTTAGATATCGATGGAAGTGTCTTAATTGTCCGCTGGTTACAGGCTATGTGACGTCACAAAATCTGAATATGGCGCCCTCTAGAGGACATAAAGCCATGAATAAAAAATAAAATAAATGCTATGTTGGGTATCAAATTACCACATTTCAAATATATATATATATATATTTTAACCCCAAAATAAGTTATAAAAACTAAAATCCAACTACGAAAAACACGCTTACTAAAAAGTTATATACAAGAACTAACAGACAGACAAATTAAAAATCCAGAGTCACATGTAATCTGTTCGATTTAAGCCCGACGTGTGACTTCAGATTTTTTATTTGTCTGTCTGTTATTTCTTCTAACAATTTGATCCTCTCTGCCTTGGAGGTTATTGTGTTCTTGCGAACGCTCCGGATGTAGATACTAAAAAGTTTTGATACCGGTCTAAACTTAGGAAATTAGTGTTATTATGCGAATAATCAATGAAAGTTAACTTAAATATTCTGCTATTGCACTGCATTGTTTTCGACTCTATACTGTAATATTAGCTTCCAACAAAGTAATTTTCGGTTCAAGAAAACACTAACAAAATACACTTTAACATTTTTCTTATTTTTCAATTCGGCACGGAAACGATCTCCAGCATTTGTAGACGAAACACATTAGTCGTTAAAAGCGATATACAGTTACAGGTTCATCGACTTTGTACAGAAACAGGCCAACAATAATGGTAGGGCTAGATGAGCGCAATCATTTTCTTCGCTCAAAAAGAGGTGAGGAATTTACTTTCAGCTCGTGAAGAGTCATTTTGCGTAATATGTGGCGCAGTATTCTCTAAGGGCGAATATCACCAATGAAACTAACCTCTATCAGCACGATACCTCAACCGCGTTCAAGAGCTGTCAATGTCAATATTCCACAGTAATGATGATACTGACTTAGGAAAACTTAGGTGAAGTGAGCTTGAAGTGAGCTGTCATTCCACCTGCTGCTAGGGACTGACAGCTCACTCCGAGCTCACTTCACCTAAGTTTTCACGGTGAGATGGTTACAGAATAGCTCTGCTGGACGCGGTTTAGATGACATGTGCTGATCGCGTTTAGTTTCATTCGTGAAATTCGCTTTAACACTGACAGCATCGTATTTTTGGCTACTCTCTTTAAGCATCAGGTTACACTTGCTTGGTTCTTTACAATGTGTAACTGCATGACACTCATGCACATTATGAAAGCAGTTTGTTCAGAAACGTTAATTGAATCGATTTTTGCCATTTTATTATACGTAATTTTTAATCCCAAAAATAAAACTACGTAAATTACAGTCACACTTCCACTGTACTGTACAGTCAACACAAACCAAAATGAACGAAGTATCTACTAAACTAGACCCTGAAACGTATTTCTTTCTTTCTTTCTTATACTTTGTCCTTTCTTTTTCGAGTGGTTAGTGACTAACCTGGTGTCACAGTTTTTATGCCGCCCATGGGCCTCTGACTTGGCTTCGTATGCCGGCGAGAAATATATCTCAGTGCATGAGCCGGTTTCCTCACGATGTTTTCCTTCACCGTTTTTGAAGCAAGTGATATATAATACGTATATGAATCCGAAAAGTCAGAGGGTTCTAACTCAAGACCGATGACTTGGCAGTCCGACGGCCACACCACGGCTATCACTGCTGCGTAGATTTGTAATGTGACCACAATTTTCTCCTACAACTAATTTAATTAATAAAATAAAATCAGTATATGTATTATGATTATAACATGATATTCTAATGTTATGTGTGTTGTGTGGATGTTTAATGGTGTGCTTTAATTCCGGGATATGTTGTATATCCTAAGGGCGAATCACTATTTTAGGTAAATCACCAATTTAATTATGTCAGTAACCATTAAAAGGGTCGTGTGCAGACGAACGGAGAAGGGATTAGCGTGTCCCCAGGTGATTCATTATCTAAAGGCGGTGTCGCGTAATCCATGTTGCTTAGTTAGGCAGGTGGCCTTGACAAGTTGGATCTAGGTATCGAATTTCTGGCAATGTTTTGTTAAATTCTGAAATACAATTAACGCCCGTGGCTTCTCCCTCGATTTGAGTGTAGTCTTCAAACATTAAAATACTCTCAGTTTGCCGAGCTTCACTCGGTTTCAAAGTTTTAAGTTTGCGGAAATGAAAATAAACCAATAGGTAATAATTTCAAAGCGATTACTAATATTTGCTGCTCTCGAACCGGTGAAGGAAAATATCGTGAGGAAGCCGGCATGTCCTAGAACAAAAAAATTGAAGACCAACCCGCACTGGGCCCGCGTGTTGCATTACTGCCCACTCCCACTCACAGAGAGGAGGTCCATATGTCCCAGGAGTGGGAACATTATAGGCTGATTATGCTTACTAATATTTAATCACCATTGTTGAACATAAGGCCCCAATGGCCACTACAATGCGTTTCCGAAAAATTCAGTCGCTCGACGTCTATTTTATTCATCTCATAAATAAACCAGTACGAACCTAATCCTGTATTCAACAGTTGTCAGTCATGTTTACATTGGAAGCCGTGGCCCATCGGACCGCACACATTGGCGCACCGTGGCTATTTTCGACAGGGCATAGACTTTCATTCACAGTATTATTAGAATTGTTTGTTTTGAGTTATAACCGCGCGTTTACGTTGAGATTCGCGAGTATTGCTCGAGGAACATAAGCACGTTAGACGATTGAGATGTAGTATATTTGTGCCTTGTTTCTTTATATAAAAATTTATAGATAAATAGCCGCCGTATTGTTTTGTCATGCGTCAGTTGAGTGCTCGATTTCCTCAAAATGGCTAAATTTATTTGACACCAATGAGGGTTTTCTGAAATGACGCTCACTAGGTGGCAGCACTGAGACGTCAGGTCATCTGTCAAAAATGTCAAAGCGTCTATATTTTCTTTAGTCGTGAATGAATGAATGAAACGAATGATGAACGTAATCATATATTTTATAATCATTGTCGAAATGGAAGGCCTCTTGTCAAAGTGGCGCCAACGGGTGGCGTGAATTTTCATGAAAACCGTCATTGTTTTGTGATCCGTTACATTCAGGCGATCGATGTTTTGAATGGTTGTTGAAATGTAAAACGTGCTAAATGAAAATGAAATGAAATATTTTACTGTCGAGATATAAATCCACATACAACTTTCTATAAATACACACTTAGATAACGTAATAAACTTACATTACCATAAATATAAGCCCCTAAGCTAAGTAGGAACTTAGTTACTCAAGATTATTCTTTAATCATCATCAATCGTTCTTATCGCTCAAAACATTACAGGCATCTCTGCGTGATTTATGTTCACATCAAAACAAGATAAAATCATTCAAGCATCGCTATTCCCGAAAATAACATTACATAATCATTCGAGACTATTCCCCTGTCAGCATCGGCCTTAATTGACCGATACACGAGATAATAGCGGCCTAATGACTGAAGTTCCACCGGTAGCAACTCATCAGTTAGACGTGCAAATTAACACTGAATTCGGACGAGATCGGATGGAGTCGGGCGACACGTGACGACTCAAGTTCCACCGGTAGCAACGAATAAGAGGTACAAATTAACACGTAATCCGGGCGAGATCGGACGGAATTGTGCGAAATCTGACGATGCCATACGGCGAATAGTGGTCGAGGCATAATCAGTTTTGAAGTACATACTGGACCGTCGTTTCAGACTGCCATTTTGGTGGCTCGCTTACGTGGACTATTGGTTTCGCTGATAAAGAGAATTGCTAAATGTTTTGAACCCTTTTGAAAGTGCTTATACTTAACCAAATATATGAATGACTTTTTTGTGAGCATTCGCATTTCAAATCTGCCGAGCGTGATAATAATAACAATGGCAGGTTCAGGAGTATAGATAGTGTTATCCACGAAGAGGCGCCCCACTCTCGCGATTACTGTACTGTAAGCGTCTAGGAAGAAGAGTGGCGCGCGTCTTCCTCGATGGCACTATCTATAGTCTTGCTTTAATAAATTAAATTCATTTATTTCGGGTGAGTATAACCCATATTACGAAAAAAAATACAACATTAAAATTATCATTAATTAGTTAATTTAAATTATTATGTACATACACACAAATACATAAACTCACGCCGTCTTCACATGGGAGTTAGCAGAAACTGCAGAACGCACCCTGCAACGATCCCTACATACTCTTTTTGCTTCGTTTAAATTAGCTTTTTTTGTTTTAACTTGCTTTGTTTAGAGTACCACAGACACTAAAAGCATAGACAAGTAACTGACGTTACGTCGGATGCAGACACGCAGACTACATATATTTTACTTTTTAATGTATTTTACACATTTATTATTTTATATTATTTTGTATTTATTTCTGTATCTATCCATCCGTGACATCACTGCGGGCCCTATCAGAATACCAGCGTGCTTAGATAGGAGCCTTTTGGCCTCGAAGAAAAAGTATTTATTGAGACCGGCACAGGAAGTCAAAAATTATACTTACTGAAACACACTCATAAAAACATAAATAAATAGAAAACAAAGTAAAATTAAAATAAAAGCTGAAAATCTTGCTTTCTGCTTTTATTTTAATTTTACTTTGTTTATAAGTACTTTTTCTTTCGTTCTTTATTAGTATCAAACTTTTTTATTTCTTTATTATTCCGCTTAATCAAGAATTTTCTACAAAAATATAAACCTTTCTCAATCAACTTTACTTACAACTTAAGATTCAAATTACTCATCTCAGAATATTCAATTATCGAAATATCTTTACAAACCTCGACCTAATTGAATAAAAAATTGTGCTCAATTAGGTTTCAGACTATTAGTCGATAGCTGCAGCTGCCCAGGTGACCTGGTTCTCGCTGGTTCGATCGATACAGCTGTTCCCACCGCGAAATTTGCTTCAGGCCGTGTAACAATAATGTTGCCTGTGCCTATTTTTTCTCAATTGTTTTTTTTTTCGGTGGAATGAATGCGGTGCGATATTCTGGTTAGTTTTTGCCGCATTTTTTTGTTGATTGTGTACTTTTTGGGCATTGGGTGTATGTGCTGTCTGTGCCTCGTTTTTGTTTTTAGTTTCGAAATGTTATGGGACGTTTGTAGTTGTATCAGCATGCACTTTTTGTGGACATATCATTTAACCTTTTTGGCGCAGCCGTGAGGCACACACTATTATTGCTATAAGATTATTTTCACTTTTTATTTTATATTATGTGGTTCACGAACTGTGTCCAAATAAATATTATTCTTTCTTTATTTAGTTTTGGTTTTCAATAGTCCATTGTTATTGTGTCAGACCTACTGCATAATACCAGTATGTAGATACCTTCTACAGTACTATTTTTATTAGAAGTGTGAGATGATGAAAATGTAATATGGATCAGTTTTTAGGGTTCCGTACCTGCAAAGTAAAATAAGGAAACCTTATTAATAGGATCACTTCGTCGTCCGTCCGTCCTTCACGACCCTTTTTCTCAGGAACGCGAGGAGGTATAAAGTTGAAATGAATATCATATTATGTAGTGTAACGTCCCCGCTAGGGCAGGTAAATTAAATAAAACAAAATTAAAGGTACAGGTTATATAATAAATAAAAAGTAATTGCTTAGATTCCAGCAGTAAGCTGGCGTGAGTTCTCGATATCGAGCGCGTGTAAATTTCTAGCCCGCCTAAAGAAAACCACTATCCTGGTAGTTCCCGACACGTAGGTGACTGGTGGCAGCCAAGAAGGTGGTCCGGTCCTCCAACGGCAGTTAGGGCAGCTCGAAGGTTGTCCAGCCACAGCCCTCGCAGCGGCGGTGATTTAGAAAATCCTGTTACGGAAGAACCCCGATTTGGGGTTACACTGAATTTAAACTTAATACGTAGACGAGTATGAAGGATATAATAAATTTAAATGTTAAGTAAAGTAATGTAATGTAAGTGAAGATTTAGTGCCCAATTAAGTGCTATCAAGACACGGTCACTCTACTGCTCCGTAGTGTCGAGTGAATCTGCCGGTCGAGATTGTTCCACGATGACTGCTGGAAGCGCGCGGAAGGTCATTCAAGCGACTCGTTATGGAGAGGGAAGACACTCACACAAACAGTTTCGTGCGCGAAGCTCGCGACAACAACTAAAGACTGATTGGAATGTTTAGGTAGTAAATGCATCAGTTGCAAGCGTAAACTATTATACTTAGCAGTATTCAAATAGGTTTTATTTGTTTTTATCCGCTCCTAACCAAGATTCAGACGTGTTAAGATTTTGTGATAATAATCATAAATGAAAGTCCCATGGAGCTCTAAAAAAATGTAGCTTCTAAGTTAACGCAATAAAAAATACAGGCATTTATGCGACATAACTTTTGATGTTCGTATATATCCAAACCTAAGAGTAGAACTAGGGTAGCTCCCGTTGACCTAGAATCAGGCAATTTGGCAAGAAGCAAGCTCTCACAGCACAAGTAAAGGAAAAAGTTCAAAAGTCGTAGTAATCGATTATTAGCAACTTTCAATATGAGGCCAACTCAGAAATATCGAATCTGTTGCAGCATTCAAAAATGTAATATTTGAATGATTTTCATCGGGTAAATATTACATTTTTTAATGCTAAAATTTAAATAGCGAAGTAAAAATGTGGTATGTTCGCTGATAGCACACTGACTACTATTTTGCAATAATGCGTACGAAGGTGGAGCCGGTGACACGCAGAGTGAGAGGAAGCACCAACAGTATCTTGAGGTTGTTTGCTAAAAGGCTGGATGGATACCATGGGTAGGTTTATCAAGCTTTATGTATTACTTGTACTGCTTGGTGAACTATCTGTGGTCGATATATTTATCACCTATTTTCTAAGTATATACTAACATAGTTTATAAGATAATTATGACACTAATACAATGTGGCCCTATGTAGTCTGTAATTTTTTTTTTTTTTAAGTAACCTTTTATATCAGAAAAAATGGTGTTCTAGATAAAAACTCGCATAATTTACTTTTCTAGAAAAAAGATTCAACCAACAGCACTCAGTTTCAAACAGCACGTGCCAACATCACCCTTTCTTCTGATACTCAATTAGCAGCAAAAGTTTGAGCAACGGTTTTAATCCTTGTTAATTAAGTTCCCACCATATTGCCTGGGGACACCTGGGCTTATACAAGATGTGTCAGAAAGGTGTGGTCAAATTTAAGGGTGTGGTACAGACCATCAAACTGAATAACTTTCTCCATGGAACCAACTTCGTAATCGCGAAAAAAGTTGGAAGGTGTCGTGGGACATCCGGTTGGAACGAAGTACCTTTCGCTGTACTTATACAACTGCCCCGTTGGTCTCGTGGTTGCAAGCACGTCTGCTGAGCGTGGGGTCCTGGGTTCGATTCCCGGGTCAGGCAAAGTGTTATTGGGTTTTTCCATTAGGAATTTCTTAGTAACAGCCCGGAGTTTGGGAGTTGGCGGTGTGATACCCCCGTGCCTCGGAAAGCACGTTAAGCCGTTGGTCCTACGCCCGATCTCTCTCCGGTCGTGTCGGATTGCCGTCCCATCGGACTATGAGAGTGAGAGAGAGAGAGTGCACCTGTGTCTGCGCAGACACTTGTGCACTATAGGTAATATCTCCCGCGTCGAAGGCTAGTCTCCTTTGAGATTGGCCGCCGAGGCCGAAATACGGTCTGGAGGACTATATAACGAATTGTTACAGAGCCATTTAGTATGTTCTCAAGTTTAGATGGTTGTGTCAGATTAGATGGCTCTGTTTAAAAAAATAAAAACAAAAACTTTTGACAGTTGAAACTGGCTTTTTCGGGCATAACGCTTTTTCGTTACGTGACGATTTATACCAGTAGGAGGTAGGAGTAGCTACCGCACGCTGCGCTAAAGAACTTCGTTCAAAAATTTATCAGTTTTACCGTACAGAACTTCAACACCTAGTCGACCCAAATGTATAGGACGGCTAATTATTTTTTCCTGATTACGATGTTGGTCTCATAGAGAAATTGTTCAGTTTCATGGTCTGTACCACACCCTTAAATATGACTAAGCCGTTTTAATACATGCTGTATGAGTAGAGTACAAAATTCAGGCGTTCGAACCAGGCGAAGTAAATTAGTTTTGATACAATGGTTTTGGTGCGAGTATTGGGTAAGACACTGCCAGATTAATAATAAAACATTTTCACGCATGTATCCCCCGAAGGGTCAGACATTTACGGGGTAGGCAGACATGTTATAATAGTTATACATTTCACCAGTAATGTTTCAGTCTAATTAAACACGATTGGATTAGTAAAATCATTCTTCTTGTATGTAAATAGTTGATTGCCATGAGTTTTATTGTTGGCGAACGGGTTATGTACTAGCGTTAGGCTCTAATTACTGACAAGAGCACATGATTCAAAGCTAGCTGGATAATCAATGGTTTATTTATTAGACTAAGCTTTTTTCAGTGTTTTCTTACTTTTTATAGAGCACTCTCTTAGAAAATCTGTTTAAATCGTTAACATTTTTGTCACAATATTTGCCATCGAAACGCTAAAAAGAGATCATAATTTATTCGTTTATTTCAATAAAAGTCAACGACGAAAGTGTATCTATATCACCACATGCGAACTACACGTCACACTGACGCAAAATCCTGCATCGCGCAAGGAGAGTTTACCGCGCGACTAGCATATATACAACGTCCCGACAACATCCGTCTGGTCGGAGGATCCTCCCTTTTCTATAGAGGATGAGTGAACTTTTCACCCTATTCTTCATATCTCTATATGTATACCTAACACTGCCCTGCTTTAACTGCCCCGTTGGTGTCGTGGTCGCAAGCGCGACTGCTGAGCGTGGGGTCCTGGGTTCGAATTTCAGCAGCCCGGAGTTTGAAAGTTGGCGGTGTGATACCCCCGTGCCTCGGAAAGCACGTTAAGCCGTTGGTCCTACGCCTGATCTCTCTCCGATCGTGTCGGATTGCCGTCCCATCGGACTATGAGAGTGAGGGAAGAGAGAAATGAAATGAAATGAAATGAAATTAAATGAAATTGTTTATTCTGTAAATAGGATATTGCAATCACTTTTACACGTCATATTAAAAAAATATTTAAAAAAAAAGAAGAAAATGCTAGATGAGTTCGGCGTTTCCTATCTGACTACTCTGAGAAGAAAGACCGAAACAAACTCAGAGGTCACAGTCTCTTTTAAAGTCCAGACATAATCTTGGTCAGGCCATATGAGGACCATGTAGATTAGTGTCTGAAATGGTCTTTTGAGGAAAGAACCACACAGATTTGAGTGGACCTGTCCAGTCAGTGCAAGCATTTGTCAGTAATCGTAGAGCTCAACTCAGAACTTAAGGAGCTCACCTGTGTCTGCGCACACACTTGTGCACTATAATATCTCCCGCGCCGAAGGCTAGTCTCCGTTGAGATTGGCCGCCGTGGCC
Organism: Xanthia icteritia; assembly: GCA_949128155.2. Taxonomy (NCBI): domain Eukaryota; kingdom Metazoa; phylum Arthropoda; class Insecta; order Lepidoptera; family Noctuidae; genus Xanthia; species Xanthia icteritia. Next base: position 20,054,603 of record OX421934.2, on the reverse strand, counting down.
GAAATACGGTCTGGATATATATGTATTTATGATAGTTTCATTATGCAACAGTTGTCTGTAAGAGATTTAGTTCTTCCACTACATTTTCAAATGTACGAAATGACCTTAATAAACCTCCTTATCCTCATACAACGATCTTATACAACAGCTCACAAATGTAACTTTCACGGGCAAATAATTCCCAAGTGTAAGTACGAAATTGATTGGCGCCCAACCGTCCGGAAAATATGTGTGCGATACCCACCAATTACCAACACATTGGCCACCAATAACCAACACTGGCTTTGATCTCCGTTACGTTGGCCAGTCGTAACAAATACATTGGCCAATAGTAACGAATATGATGGGCAAGCTTATAAGAGTAGGTATCAGCTTTGTAGAGTAACAATGAATACGTTAATAATGGACAGTGATGGTCAAAACCCATGTAAGGTAATAAATGAGTCTTGTGATGGCATGCGCAACGGCTAGGCAAGGATTTTGGGTTCTATTACGGGTTATGTATAGTATTATTGCATTTTTTCATAGAAAATTTTCAGTGGCATTGTGCCCAGTTAATGGCAACAGACTTGCCCCCATTACATGTTGTAGCCCTTGGAATACTTTTATCCAAAACGCATCTTTTCTATTTTTAACCCGTGACGCAAAAGAGGGATGTTATAAATTTGACCGATATGTGTGTGTGTGTCTGTCTGTGGCAGTAGCTCTTAAACGGGTGAAAAAAAAATCACATTCAAATCGGGAATGCGATTTTTTTTATTTATTTAAAAGCAGGTTTTCTGGCGATGGTTCTTAGACATATTTTATCAAAATTGGTTCAGCCGTTTGAATATTATCAGCTCTTTTCTAGTTGATGAATGGATGTGAGCGTCTTCCACAGGTCTGATCAATTTGAAATTTGGTATTCTGTTACTTGAATGATATTAGAAGAACACAGTAACCTTGAACTGATGCTGCATCACCTGGAATTTGCAGGATACCCAACTTCCTTACCAACTTACAGCACAGGTATAGTGTTTGGGCTCATCGGAATGGTCTCAATGAATAGGTTATAGATAGATGATGAGCAGCGTCTGGTGATGGAGTAGGAAAGAGAAATGAGGAAATATTTTTCAATATAATATTCTATTAATTGTCAACACTTACCTTAAAAACCAACCGTGTCGCCATTGACTCGCTCTATGACACAAATCTATACTTCTAATAAAGCTGAAGAGATTGTTTTTTTGTGTGTTTGTTTCTTTGAACGCACTAATCTCTGGAACTACCAGTTGTATTTCAAAAAATCTTTATGGATTTGATAGCCCAATTATTGAGGAAGGCTGTAGGAAAGAAAGAAAGAAAGAAAGAAAACGTTTATTTGGACACAGTTTGTGAAACAGAAAATACAAACAAAATAAAAAACGTGTAAATAATCTTTTGAAAATAATATGTGTGCCTCACGCCTGCGCCAAAAAGGTTAATTTCAGCATTAATGCCAGAAAAATGCTGTCTAACGCTGGTTTTCTAATGAACCCTTAAGGACAAGTGACGGAAAGTACAAGCAGTTTCAACATAACATATGAAAGGGCTGACATGCTGGCAAAATATGCAGCTAAAATGGAAAGGAAACTAATATTATGATAGATTATTCAGCAGTGTTGCCTAAATTTAAAAATAAGTGTTACGATGATTGGAAGGAATAATTTAATAGACGTTCGTTGGAAAAAGGGATCTGGTATAAAACCATGCAGAGTCAGCCTTTTCGTGTGCCCTGGTTTATTAATAGTCAGTTAAGTAGGAAATTAGTTGTGACAGCCCATAGACTTAAATCGGGACACATTCCATGTTTGCCTTTAGTTTGCCTTTATGATGAAGAAAACTAACTCGCCTAATTGTGTGGAGTGTGGAGTTGTGGAGGACAGGCTCAAAGAAGGGATCTGTTTGGGGTATTGAAGTTGAACCAATTTGATATGGGCACATACCATAACATTCTGTCTCAACCAAATGGTGATGATGCGAAGAGTCTGTTCGGGTTCATGGCCCAAATGTGATCCGTAGTAGTATGTGTTTAGGGTACGATGGGACTGTCATACGCATTGCGGTCATAAAAGTCCCTAATTGAAAAGAGAATTTAAAAAAAAAAAAAACATACCGTATACATCATTTTTATACTTCTAAATAAATAAACTAATTATAGGCTGTAGGCTATTTAACATCACGCTAGGGACCTAGCGTAGCTTAGGAGCCGAGTAAAAAGAAAAAGGTCAGAAAGAACGCTAAACGAAGTAAAAGCGCCAGCGGGCGATGCGATGCGTCGGGGTGGGTCGGGGGAACAAGAAAGCATGCGGACAAAATCGTGGCAGAAGCTAGTGACGTATAGAAATTGACGGTTTTTAAGGCGGTCCGTGATAGAAGTTGTGCCAGCAACGCAGTTTTAGCGCCACATATTTTATCACGTCCTTAGACACTGCCGGCGTGCCTTTCGTTATCTGTCACACGTACCGGCGAAAGATAACGCCAATTCCCATACCTATAGCCGCGGGACGTGTGAAAAGGCACTAATATGAAAGTCAAAAAAATTATCAAGTTTTTAAATCGCCTTCAGAACCTCATACACGTCTGAACTTGAGGTGAATGAAGCAGTTAACTCCATTTCATCGATAAAATATTAGCTCGACAGAAAGCGTTTCAAATCAATCGCGGTGACTTATTGCCCATAAAACCATAGCGTTTATCGCCAGCTTCATTAAATCTTCTATCTCTACAAATAAATAAAATTGAAGAGTCTGTTTGTAATGTCAAAATAACAGTTTTTTACTAAATGGATATGAAAAAATACGCGGTAGTTACTTGTAACAATTTTTAACTTTTTTTGTCTGTCTGTCTGTTCCGGCTAATCTCCGAAACGGCTGGACCGATTTCGACGGGAATTTTACTGGCAGATAGCTGATGTTATAAGGAGTAACTTAGGCTTACTTTTATTTTACAAAAGAATTAGTGTCCACGTGGGCGGAGCCGCGGGCAGCAACTAATATACTATTTAATAATACAATAAAGCTGAAGTGTTTGTTTATTTGAACGCGCTAATCTCTGGAACTCCACTAGGATTTGAAATAACATTTTTGCATTTGATAGCGCAATTCTCGAGGAAGGTTATAGGTTATTCGACATCAGGAGGATAGGCTATTCCAGGAAAAATGGAGTCCAGCTAAAAGAAAAAGTCAGAACGGCGGGTGAAACCGCGGCGCACAGCTAGTTCTCCATCAAATCATAGCGTTTATCGCCAGCTTTATTAAATCTCATATAAAGACAGACTTTAATATTATTGTTATAGTTTTATAGCGAGATTTACGACCTATAAAATATATTTATGATGGTCGTGAGTGGCGATGGGTGATTTCACAATGGTTGTCAATGACCCCGTGTCTTTTGAGTTTTGAATGGTTTTATTTATTACTAGCTGACCTGACAGACGTTGTCCTGTCAAAATTATAATCTATAAAAAAACCTCTTTCAGTTGTCTCGAGTTTTCAAATTGTTCCGGCAACTTTTCTTTTAGTAAGAACCTGATTACTAACATATAACAAAAAATTACCAAATTTGTCCAGCTTTTAAGTGATGCTCTTACCAACACACAGCATTTCATTATAATTATATAGATTTATTGAATTAAAAGTGTATAGGAATTTTACGATGTGAGATCTGGTTAAATCTTTACTTTAAAAAATTACAGAATCAAAGACAAATTTCTCCGAAATATTTCTCTGTAACAAAGAAAAGAGAAAATAAAACGTGTATTGTTTTGTTACTTGTTTTCTGTTCTGATCTGCAACACTACACTGAGTGAAAATGAATCGGCCAATCCTCATTCATTCTAGAACGAAAAAAAGTAACTTTTGTTCTGTAGTGGAATAATTGTGGGCTAATATTATTATGATGTCCTAAACATACTTTTTCATTAAAACTATCTCAAAAATCTCCAGTCATTTCCTACTAGCTTTTGCCCTCGACTGGAGATCGGAAATTATCCCACGGAAATGTACTACCGGGATAAAAAGTATCTTATGTCCTAACCTAAATTATGGTCTACCAATATGCCAAATATACCAATCCGTTTAGCCGTTTTAACGTGAAAGCGTAACACAAGAAATCAAATGATAGGCCTACACTGCCCCGCCCCTAGCCGCCGCAGGAGACGCCCCGGGCGTTGGGAATCGCAGGCCGATTCCCGGCCACCGTAGGCGCGGGCTTGCGGACGGTAAGCAATGGGTAGCTCACCGTCCGATAAGGACCAGGCCCGGGTCGACGGCGCGTTGTGTTCCACGCGCGCCTCAAAGAGATGTCAGCAGAAGTGAAGGGGTCCGTTAGGACCGATGCCTGCCGGGATTGCGGGAAAGTCCGAAAGGGATACCGTGGCCCCTGGCAACGTACAGGCAACGGAAGGAACACGGGTGGGTTTTAGTCAGTAAGAGTCTGACACGCCCTCCCGCTCCACCCAGAGCGGGAGAAGTTATTTGATAATTTCCCACCAAAAAAAAAAAAAAAAAGGCCTACACTGCCCTCTCATACCTATTAACACTGTAATTTGAAAACATTGTAAATACCATTTACTTTTAAAAGAGTAACCGTGGAGTTTCTTGCCGGCTCTTCTCCATAGGAAACGACCAATTGTAACCGTGCACCTAGCTTCTGACGTTTCATAAGTGCCCATGTAGGTTTATGTGAAATAAAATATTTTGAATTTTGAATCTATTCTCTTAGGATTAGTTTAGATTTAGATAAAATAATTGGTATCAATATTATATACCTACCTTATTAAAATTAGATAAAAAACCAAATTTGAAATAAAAAAGTTTGTTTGTAATTACTAGTATATTCCTCAATTTCTCGTAATTGCACCTACCACTGTTTGTCTCTGCATCACCCAAAAGTTGACTGGTAGAAAATGCCTATGGCATTAAGTCCGCCTCTGTACATTTGTGTGCTTGAAGTATTAAATAACAAGCAAACAAACTCACTTTTATAATATTAGTTAGGATATAACATTAGCATTGCAAAGATTCGATGAAGAGCGAACACCACCCGACAATATCCGAAGTACCCGTACACATAAGAATTGGCAATTTGTGCCAATAGTGGGTTTTGTCTGTGGTCTGCAGGGCATTGCAAACAATTGGTTTGGCCCACATTGCTGTGGAACTCCAAGGAATAGAACGATTGTATTATATTTCGATATCGGCAAAATGATGTGATTTTGTTTCGACTATATTTTTCTATTGTTTTTTTGTTTTATATACCGGGCTCAATAGGTTCTATGGTCCCACAAATAAAGAAAGAAAGAAAGAAAGAAAGAAAAATGCGTTTATTGGCATTACAAAAAATACACCTTAAAACTATAAAAACAGAAAATAAATTATTATAATGCCAAAAGGGCCTCAGCTCAGCATAATGTCAGATGACAACACAAGGTGTACCACCTGACGCTGATTTAAAATAGCTTCAAATAGCTTCGCCAAATAAATTTTGTATCTAAATCAAATTCAGATAAATAAATAATGTTGATCACTAAGACAACAGTGCCTCCATTAATCAAATAAATAAGAAGTGCAATCTCAAATGACATCTAAAACAATTTTTTCTAGCATCATAATCGGCAATAAAGGTACAAACTCGCAGGAAATCGCGTAGATCCCTCGTAGCGATTGTAGCGGCTCGATGCTACGATATCCGGCGCAATTTGCTACGAGCGACGTAGCAATAAGCGGTGCGCTACGAGAATCGTAGGCGCTCTACGAGCCTTTGCTCAAAGGATGTTTGTTTGCTGAGGTCGCGATTTATTAATTACTTACTTATTATTTAATATGTAAATATATATATCACATTTTATGCTAGTCAAACATGAAATATACCCGGAAACGTTATTGATAATCCTGCAGATTTTTGTCACTTCATGAAACCTTGTTCGTCGTATATTTTTTTTAATGCATAGTTTCAGTACAAAAAAACAGAATTTGATTTTCGGAGAAGTAATCAATCAATCAATCAATCAATCAATCATTTATTTTGTTAAACATAGGTATGGTTACAGATAGTATATTGTCTAAAATATGTGCACTATGTTTTGCCAATATATGGCGTACAAAATTAACATAAACAAGCAATTACAATAAAAAAATACAATTTAAAATATGTCAGGTAAACAGGTCATTTCAATTTTAGATAAATAAACACATACTTAACCAATAAATAAATCACAAGTGTTTAATTAGCAAGTCGGAATCGTCATACCTCTGTTTGTCAGTAGTAAACTCAGTGATGGAGTAGTAACATCTATCTAAAAGGAATCTAAACAAGGACCTCTTAAAGGATCCCATACACTCTTTGTTTCTAATAGCTGCTGGTATACTGTTATATATTTTTGGGGCCATACCTAGCACACTTTTGCCGAAAAATGCGGTTCTATGAGAGGTAACATGAATGGTATTCTGATAACGGCGAGAGCGCAGTTTTTCAAATAAATGCAGGTTACAGCGGACAAACACTCCCATTTCATATATGTACATAGACGGTAGAGTGAGCAAACTAAGTTCCTTAAATAATGGTTTACAACTATCAATCAATTGTAATTGTGTAAACGATCGCAAGCATTTTTTCTGAGCTTTGAAAGCAATGTAAGTATGAGAAATAAAACAATAACATCTTACATACAGTCACAAGCCAGAAAAAATCGATAACTTCTAACCTAGTGCTTCTGCCTAGACTTTACGAGCACTTACATGACTCAGAGCATAAAAACTTCCAGTAAAAAGGCTATTTATACTCCGCTATTCAACAGGCTCTCCTCCAAAATCGTCAGTAAAAGTCGCTTCTTGAAGTCTTCAAACGTTTCCTACGATTCTACCCACGTACCTTCATTTTAGCACGTAATAATTTTAGTATTATCTGTTTCCAGGAAGCAGGGCATGGACTCTGAATTACTTTATTTTTGAAGCTTCTGTACGATCAGTGAATTGTGATTATTTTTGGAAAGGTATTATTTGGATTTATTCTGCTTTTTGGTCTTTGGGTAAGGAATACTGAACACACATAGGTAAATAATTATGAAATGGTTTATTGCCCACTAGATAATTAGGTACATTAATGGGGTTGGCCAGCGAAAACTTTAGATAGATGGCGCTAGCATAGCTTTCACCTGTCAGGTTTGTGTTGTATTTTGGATTTCCTTGTTGACTATGTTTTTTAAAATAATATTGAAAGAACTGTTGTGAAAAAATATTTATTGGACATGGCGGATACATGAGTTAAAATCTTAATTTAAGAAACGAGGTGCATCTTTACGAGTAAGGAAAGCAGACCATGCCAAATTTTGTCAAATCAAATGTCAAATCAAACGTCAAATCAAATGTCAAATCAAATGTCAAATCAAATGGCAAATCAAATGTCAAATTAATGTCAAATCAAAAGTTCCTTAGAAAATTCTTATACTTTGGTTAAAGCTATGCTAGCACTACTTTGACAGTTGCCAACCCCATTCCCAAGTCAGGGAAAATTCTATTTACACTAGGTTCGAAATTAAATTTCTAACTATACAAATAAATACAAAAACAAGACGACCTTTAGGCGTGGAAGTACTCGTCCGCATCGCTGTCATCTGGAAACGTGCCCAGAAGACTGACAGCATTGCCACGTTGAATGGCAATGCTAATTCTTTGGTCAAAGAACAAAAGGTTCTTAGATTTTCATGATTATTAATTTTTTATGGCACTAAAGGAAGGAGGCCTTTACTTAGCGGTGGGTTGAACAAGGCTGCTAATGAGAATGATGATGATTAAATCTTTTTGAAAAAGCCTTCTCTAGGAATATTAATTCTTACCCCAGACACGGATTACGAGGTCGCGGAGAAGACCTGAATGAGACTCGCACGGACCAGGGAAGCATGACACAAAAGGGAGGAGGCCTATAATCAGCAATGGGTGGAACAAGGCTGTCAATGAGATGATGATAATGATGATGACCCAAAAACACAACACATTTTTATTTAGCTTAATATTTATTCATGTTTATTGTACATAAGATTCGAAATCGTAAAAGTGATCAGCCAAAATTAACAAAGAACAATGGTCAGTCTTATCGCACAAGACAATCTCTTCCAAATAATCTTTGGGTAAAACGTAATGCTGCGTTATCACTTAGCATTCAGAGAGCAAGCGGTAAATGAAAACACTTGAGCGAGCGAACACGTGTTTAGTGATGATCGGTTGGACTCGGCGAACGAATGCTCGCTCGCTCATTCTTTCAGCTTTCAGAAAACGACGTCGCGGCGAGCGAGTATTTCTTTTCTCGTTGTAGTGAAAACAGATGCTTACTGTTTTGAGCGAACATGGGTAGAACAGCAAACATTTCCTCAGAACAAATGATCGCCCGGCAGGATATCGTGAAAACAAATGTTTTCTGAGATCGAACATCGGCTGAACAGCAAAAATTTGCTCTGAACAAAATGTTCGCTCGGCAGGGTAATGAGAACGCTGCTTTAGTAAGCTGAGACAGACAGCAATATAATCCTGTAACCGCCAGGAACATACCCATTTACCCATCATTCACATTTTGAATTGAACTGTCAAAACTCAAGTGACGGCTCCCAGCGTTCGAAATTGAAATCCGCGCGAAGAAGCGACTTTACCAGTGACTCTTCTATCCGTCGCGTGGTTGACGCGAAGTGCAGCTGCTAAGCCGCTTATGTCGCCGTCAATGGAACGGGAAAACCTTCTTTATACTGTTGGTTATTCAAAGGGGGATTATCCTGTCCTTTGGCGGTTAGTTTGATCGGCATTTATATAATATATATTGTTATTTGTATGGCTTTGAGACGTTTGTTGTATGCGAGGGATGGTTATCAGAAGATTTTAGAGAATTTTTATAAGTAGGTAGTTTATTTTATTGGTAGATTTAAACTTTAGTGTGTTAAGCTTGGTCTATAAGAGTCTATAATAACTCAAATTGCTTACCGTGATCCTCCGTTATATCGAATATACTGCAGCATTAATTTTGAAATAAATATAATATGGTAAACTTGAGGATTCATTTTTATTTATTTTAATTTTATTTTTTACAATTTTAAGAAAGCTTACAGACGTAAATGTTAACGAAATAGTGAACAACTGACAATTGCTAATTACAAGCTTCCACATATAAATTACAAAGTTTTAATACAGGAAAAAAAAAGGTGTGGAAAAATAGGTAATAATAGGTAGTAATAGTAGTTAATAATAGTAGGTTAGGGTAGGTAATAGGTTAACTATGTTTGATGAAAACATGATTCCATAATATTTTCTCGATAGAAAAAAATCCAAAGCCAGCCTACCTCCAAACCGAACAATAAACCGCTGGTATTCAAAATATACTTCAAAACAGATCATGAAACTTTGCATAAAAACTGAACTAACTATAAAGCAGATACTATGTATTTTTACTACCATTATTTTCGCTGTAAAAAGAAATTACCTAAACAATTGGCGCCTTGGAGCCACCAGCACCCCACTCCGTCTCGCTCTCACTCAGTCGAGTAGTATGGTACGAGCGAGATAAAAAGTGAATTTGAGCTGAGGTAATATGGGATCTCCATGTTTTTTTTTTAACCTTATCAGATTAATTTAAACTCACTTTTGTCATTTCTGAGAACTCATTCGTAATCACATAAGCACTAGATATAGAACATGAAACAGTGTAAAAAAAACGTTTAAAAAAAAAATGGATTAAGTGGGAAAAATACATATTATTGAAGCTAACTCAGACACTACACAAGCAAAGTTAATCAAATTTATATGGGATAACCTCTGAAGTATGACCTACCGCACAAAAAAGAATCATCAAAATCATTTCATAATTGGCGCAGTAATCGCGTAAAAAACATAAAAAGAAAAAAAAAATACAGTCGAATTGAGAACCTCCTCTTTTTTAAGTCGGTAAAAAAATTGGTAAATAATTTTGTCTGTAACTAAGCGAGTGGTTACTTAAAAGCAATCAAAAGTGATAAAAATCAGCTAAGGAGCAACGAGTAATGGCCGTCCAAGTGATTTATGGCAGCTGCGCGGGAAATTGACAGGCCCCACTACGAATACTTAATACAGAGGACTACCACGGAGCCCTTAAGGCGACGATAACCGACTTTTAATGATTTTGCACTGATGATCCCGTCTAAACGAGTAAGGTTAATGATTTGGAAAAATTATGTGTCAAATTAGAGCATTTTCTTAATAACTTAATCTGTGAATATTTTAGATTATGTTTATATTACATAGTGAAATTAATTTGTAAAGTTATGTCTAACGCGGATACAAAACTAAGGATCACGCAAAATCTATCAAGCGTATTTTTCTGAAACCTTCACCATTTTAAAGATAATTTAATTATTGATCTTTTAGTATACGTTTTTTGTTAAAATACCTTTTGTTTTTAGTATAATAAATTAATAATGCGTCTAATTTAGGACAGCGCTCCTTGATGGGCGAGTCCTATTACTGGCTGGACGTACGACGCGTTGCGTGAGCTCAGTACAGAACATGCAAGCTAACCACTCAAGGTCACTGGCATATATCTGCGTCTTAAGGCGACGACTTTTATATTGTGTTGTATTATTGATATTTTAATGATTTCTGTGCTTTTTGTGACTTGTATTCTCTCACTATGGGTATTTTTGCCTGAAATAAAACACAATTTGGTTTATTTTATTTTAATTTTATTTTATTACTTAAACTGACTGCCTCGTTGGTCTAGTGGTCGCAAGCGCTACTGCTGAACATAAGGACCTGGATTCGATTCCGCGGTCGGGTAGAGAGTTATTGGGTTTTTCCATCTAGAATTTCTCAGTAGCACCCTGGAGTTTGGATTTGTCCCCGGTTGATGGCAATAGACTCGCCGCCTATTACATGGGACTTAAACATAACGGATGAAATGTAGGTGTACCATAGGTACACCTCTGCCTAACCCTTTGGAGAATTCGGGCGTGACGTTATGTTTTGTTATGGTTTTAAAAAACCTGTTCAGAAGAAAACTCAGAAAAGCTCTAACCCGCAAAGGACATTTAACTTTAAGGCGTTCTCAAAACTCTTTACTGCTGCTGCAATTCACTTGAGTGGCGTTTGAGAATACGGCCGTGAATATCCTTCAACCATTTTTTACGGTTCCGTACCCAAGGGGTGACAAACGAAACCAAGCCAACCTACCTTTTACTAAACCTACGCTGTCCGTCCGTCTGTCTGTCAGCGGGCTGTATCTCATAAACCGTAATAGGTAGACGGTTGAAATGTTCACAGATTGTGTGTTTTTATTGACGCTATAACAACAAAGAATAAAAAAATAATAAAGTCACTAATTTAAGGGACAAGAAACGTGTTTTTTTCGGCGTTTTTTGCTCGGTCTTAAAACGGTACGGAACGTGCGAGTCAGACTCGCGCTTGGCCGGTATTTTTTTGTTTTATATTCTTTTTGAATCTGCCTTACTTAACTGCCTCACTTTTTTAATCCGTCTCAACATGCTGTCATAACATCCGCTTACTTAGTAGCCTCAAGCCAAACCGGTGTAGTTTTGACGCGGTTGATAAATGACTACGTTCACGCCGGTCGCTCGGGGTGTCAGCAGCCGTTCAATTTCCGCTCATATTTCCTTGACATATTGCTGGCGAAGTATTTCTTTAACACGGCTACTTAGCAGATTTTAGATAAGTATCTTTTTATCATATCTATAACATAACATCACGCCTGTATTCCCTGGAGGGTTACGCAGAGGTATACCTTAGAACACCCACATTTCGCCAGTTATGTTTAAGTCCCATGTAATAGGGGGCGAGCCTATTGCCATCAACCGGGCACAAATCCGAACTCAGGTCTGCTACTGAGAAATTCCTGATGGAAAAAGCCCAATAACTCTGTCCGACCTGGGAATCGAACCTAGGACCTTATACTCAGCAGTAGCACTTGCCACCAATAGACAAACGAGGCAGTCAGTTTTTTAAAATAAATTATTTATTAAGTAACTAGTGAATGATGGTTTATTTAAATAAAAAAAACAAGTGCACTCCGGGAGTGCCGGCAGAAGTGAAAACTTGAATATTTACGTTGTGGTCTACTCTCCCTCCGTCTTACGGATTTTCGATCAGTTCACGTGTCCTGACGGTCACGTGTCCTGACGCGGGTTTAAATTTTTTTACCCATCACAAAAAAAGTGCACAACGCCGCTAAAGAAGTTTTCACTTCAAAGAAATCTTTGTAAACCACCAATCTGTGTTGAAATTGTGAATAAGCTATTTTGTTTCAGAAAATATTCAGTTTACAAATAATAGCAAGCCTTTGTTTGAAGAAAGAAAATAATAATTCTTATATACATATGTCATTTGCGTGGACATAGTAACTAGATCCATAAGAAGTACTCGCCTCAGAATATACGAGTACTATTCATTAATTTATTACGCTCACTTTCAGGAAAAAACAAATATAAGAAAATAATTCTCTTCGCTATCTTAACATGTCATAACCACATGACGAGAATATAATATATCAAGTTAATTAATTATTAGTACATTAAACAGTGTGAAATATGTAGCAAAAGGAACCGCAAACACGGGAGAGGTTTCTACTTAAATGGGTGTATTATTCCATAAAGGAAAATTGGTCCTAGGTTCCACGTTGCAGATGATAATTGGTCCTTTGCGCCTAAGTTAGCTTATTAATTAATAAATAAAATAAAATTCATTTAATTCAGGCAAAACCCATCAATCTGGCTAGCCTTTTCCCAACTATATCGAGGTCGGCTTCCAGTCTAACCAGATGCAGCTGAATACCAGTATTTTACATGGAGCGAGTGCCTATCTGACCTCCACAACCCAGAAACTGGGTAATACGATACAAAACCCATATTAAATAAAATATAATTTCACAATTCAGAAAACGTCATCAGGATAGAATAAAATGTCAATGCAATTAAAATAAACGAGCGAGTAGGTACAAATCATAAGTGTCACAGAATTAAAATTAAATAAAAAATAATTATTACATATAAAAAAAAAACAATATTTATGCCTAATTTAATGTTGTGTAAAGCTTCTTCTGAAAGGGTTCATCTGTATTACATTGTAGGCACATATAACGTCCAAAACTCTTTGGTGATGCTCGTGTTTGCTCGCTGCAGACCTATTTCCATCACATGAATTTTTCTCATCAGACAAATGTAGACATAAACGCCGTCAAAAGTCAAACAGCCTTTGAGAGTGTCGTCACACACTCCGTCAATGAAAGAAATCTTTCAACTTTTTCCCTGGTAGTACACGTTTATCCGCATTTACTCTGAAGCTACCTAGTGCTTATACCAAATAATATATTCTTCTTTACCTTTAATGGATCTCGTGCACTGGACGGCCACGACTCCGGCCAGTCGTGGTCCGTGGCGCAGTCTGCGGCTAATTGGCCATTGCAACCAAGTGCGCGAAACGTATCGATTTCTATAGTTAACCTGGTCGCTGCGACCACTACTTGTGGTTGTACCCGTCTAGTCCACGAGATTCCTTACGAAAGAATAACATTACTTGGCAACAATTCATGATATAGAAAAAAAAAGGGATATGCTTTAAAATCAAAGCGTATATATTACGGCTGCGCCAATGCGGTCAATTTCAGCAGTATTGCCAGACATACTGTTTGATGCTAGTTATCTAATAAAACTTTAGGAACATGAGACGGATGTGTAACAAACCGTTACAAACATAATACAACATTTTGTATACTACCTTACCTTTCTTATAATATGCCTCAGGGATATTCCTCGACGGCATGTGAAGCCAAGTTAGAGGCCCATGGGCGGCTTTAAAACTCCTAACCACACGAAAAGAAGAAGACCTTTCTCCAAAGACACGTGCCTTCAAACGAGTAGCCTCAGGGTTTGCTAACATTTGATCGTCAAAAGTCAAACCGCGATACGCCCTTTTGATTTTCTGCTCAAATACACCGTCGATTAAAAAAATCTCAAATTTTACCCCGATGTTACTCCTTTATTTGCCTCTACCAACTGTAAGATCTAGGGAAACCGCAAACAAATATTTAGGTATACTAAAGAATATTCTTTCTTACCTTTCTCCAAAGACACGTGCCTTCAAACGAGTAGCCCCAGTGCTCGCCAACTTTGATCTATGTATTCTGTAAACTGAAGAATAATATCTTGTTACAACCACCTTTGTGATTTCCCTCGGTTGTTGTATTAGAGAAATGTATAAAACATTATCAAATCAAATCAAATCAAATCAAATCACTTTATTTGTAGATCATAGATGAAAAAATACATATATGCAGATGTTAGTGCTCTTAAAATTATCGCTATGTCTTGCCGTCAGCGGCGTACAAATATTCTAATTTTAATTCTAAAATATTCTAATTACAATTACGAATTATTACTATATCAATCTCTAATTAATTAATATGTCAATTTTCAATTACTAATTATTACTATGTAAATTTTGATAATTTTATTATGATAATGGTATTTGCTGATTTCAGTGTAAAGGGATTGTATTGTGTTTCCACCTGACGCAGGTCCTCACCGGACATGGTTGTTTCGGGAGGTTCCTATTTCGTATCAGGCGGGAGGAAACGCCCGGGTGTCATCACTGCGTGGATCGCCCGGAGGACACGGTTGAGCATACGGTGGAGGTCTGTCCGGCTTGGGCAGAGCATCGCCGTGTCCTCGTGGAGGCGATCGGCGGCGGGGATCTCTCGCGTCCGGCCCTAGTCCAGGCCATGGTACGGAGCGAGAGGGCATGGGAGGCCGTCACCTCCTTCTGCGAAGCAGTAATGCTCGCGAAGGAGGAGGCAGAACGCGTGAGGGAGAGGCAAATTTCGCGCCCTCACGCCCCTAGCCGCCGCAGGAGACGCCCCGGGCGTCGGGAATCGCAGGCCGATTCCCGGCCACCGTAGGCGCGGGCTTGCGGACGGTGAGCAATGGGTAGCTCGCCGTCCGATAAGGACCAGGCCCGGGTCGACGGCGCGTTGTGTTCCACGCGCGCCTCAAAGAGATGTCAGCAGAAGTGAAGGGGTCCGATAGGACCGATGCCTGCCGGGGTTGCGGGAAAGTCCGAAAGGGATACCGTGGCCCCTGGCAACGTAAAGGCAACGGAAGGAACACGGGTGGGTTTTAGTCAGTAAGAGTCTGACACGCCCTCCCGCTCCACCCAGAGCGGGAGAAGTTATTTGATAATTTCCCACCCAAAAAAAAAAAAAAAAAAAAAAAAAAAAAAGGGATTGTTATGTATTTGTGTTTACTTTTCATGATTTATGTTGAATTTTTACTTCGTGATTGTTCTCATATGCCGAGAATAATCGTCTAATTATATTACGTAAAGTTTAAGAAATTGAGAATTTGTTATATTACACAATACACACAGTACATAACTCAAGTTTTGTTGCGTATGAAACTAGTATTATATCAGTCGGCTTACAAGTATATAATTATATTATATATATATATATATATTTATTTATTTATTCTATTAAATCAATACGTAAATACAATACATAACATTGAAAATACTGTCCATAGTAAAGTTGTAGCGAAATGACTTGCTGTTATAATTTACTTGTTGGTTTTTGCTGAGCAATACTAAAAGTGAAACTACAATCAAATTGAGTAAACACCCAATCAGGAGGCAGTAAGGACTCTTACTGCCTCTTGATTGAGTTTTGTTATTATTTTTGATTGACCGTTATAAAGATTGTGTTTTGTGTCATTTTTACAGAAAATAAAAATATTGATAAAATTAATATTACGTATCAGAAACAATTATTACACAAATCGGATACTTGTACATTTAGTATTTTTAAGCGACTTTAAATAAGGAGGAGGTTATATGTTCGTCTCTATGTTTTTTTTATAAATGTATTTTCATCGATATTTTCGCTCAAAGTTTTTTTAATTTGATAGAGGAAGCTTGCACAATGGTCCCTTAAATTTATAACTTTGGGTACTGTTTAAGGTAACTTCGATAATCTACTTTGTGTACCATTGTTGTTTACATAGCAAGTAGTGGTATAGGAATTGGTGTGGGCTAGGAACCATAAATAAAGTGAAAAAAATATATCCAACGAGATTGACCGTCTTGATCTCCTACATAAACTACGTTTCAATGTTCCTCAGAGATCAGTTAGATTTAATCCGCCTATCTCCATTCCTTTGTCCTCTTCTAATTACAGGCAAAACTCATACATGGTGCGAGCGAGTAAGAACTTTAATATTCTTTGTAAAGAGTTCTTATTTGACCCATTTACCACCAAAACCTATTCTACACTCGCTCGGCTGAACGCTGACTTTTTTTAAAGTGCATAGTGCATAATACTTATTGTACTTTGTATAAATTTTTTTAGAAAACTTAGGTTAAGAATATACGAGTATATATATATATTCTTAATCTTTTTTATCTTGCTTGTTAGTGATCCTAAGTTTTCTACAATTTTTTCTGTTTGTTTGTTTTTTTTCTGTTTTACCCGTGAGAACCTGTAATAATTGGCTTTATGTTTCTTTATCGATTGTTATCCATTTGTTATTGCTGTTGGTTCTCCTATTAATAAATAATTAAATAAAAAAACTACTTTCCAAAAAAATCACTACGAAGTGAATAATAACTTAAATTTCGGAAGTGTCTTCGGATATGTATTTAATTTTATTTTTCCGCCGACTTAAAAGAAAGTAATTAAATTAATTTCCAATTTTTAGTATTATTTTTTTTAGATTTCGGTTGTTCGCATACGTATCAGATTTAAAAATTCAAAGAATGGATGGTAGAAAAAATATATTTAGGTACATAGAGGCAGGTAACGTAAAATTTTGTACGAAAATAGGTACTATTTCTGTTTAAAAAAAGAAAAACATTAACAACGTGTACCCTAATTGAACCTACCTACCTGAGGTATAATTATAAAAGAAATGTATATTTACGTCGGCAATGTAATGAAGCTGAATAATAGAATAAGCAATTAAAAAATTGTATCACCAGACAGCCGAAAGTAACATGTAAAATATTCTGTAAAAAATTAAATATTACTCATTTAAATAACATTATGTCTCTTGGGAAATATTTCAATATTTCTGAGACTATTTCGCTTTGAATATTTGAATTCAGAATGTCTTAACACAATAAGACAGTGCGCACCATAGACTAAAAATATAAATGGTGCGCACATCAGAATTTAAAAAAAAAACCTTTGCCATAGACAGAATTATTACAAGGTGAAAAGGAGATGGCGCTATGCGTCTCATCTCCTTGTTGCATTAGAAACATTATATCTTTGAATTTTTTCTATTTGGCCTCAGTGATGCCTTTTAGCAAAACAGATTTTTCTGTAGATTTTTGACATCGATTAGTAGTCTTGAGTATAGCACAGCCTAATGTAAACTATATTTAATTCTCTAGGGCGGCCAGTCGTTCTAAATGTACTCGTGTCTTTGAATTTATTTAAAGACTTGTATAATTTTAGCACCGACGATCGATTTAAAGGTGTATTGTGACGCAACTGACATTTGTTATCAAGACTAAAGTTTGATTTTGTCAATCATGTGACAAAATGTTATGTTTTGTTTGTCGCATGATCGACCTCAAGGTTTACAAAACAGGGTTCAAATTGATTTGTATACATTATCTTTTCAGTTCGTAGAGAGCCTTTACAATTTTTTATAGGTGTTGGAAGTTCTAGTTTGCTGATATGGAAAAAACTGTCGTCTGTAGAAAAAAAAAGAAAGAAAATCGTAGACAGTAGACTTCCAAACAATGAATTCAGATTCAACGCACTGAAGGTTGAAGAGATTCTTTGATCTAAAGGCAAATAAGGCAAAAGTTATAATTATTAGCGATAGTACTTGTATAATACAGTAATTTGTACCAGGGCTTGGAACCGGTACCAAAAGTACAGGTTCGGCACTTAGCGGTTCTTGCCATTTCGGTACCTGAGTACCGGTTCCAGACCGGTACTCCACCTAACAAGTACCATTACCAAATTAAGATACCCGCCGCGTACCACAATCGTATTTGTACTTTGAAGTTATTTTTCTAAAGTTAACTATCATATTACTTCTTATATCTGTTTTCTCACTCCTTACGGAAATATTTTTTTGGTACCGGTACAGTAGCTGTACTGACGCGAAATAAAAATTGTACAGGTATTACGTCTGGTATCGGTACCCATAGTACAGATACTGATCTGGTACCGGTATCACACTAAGGTCAATGGTACCGGTTCCCGAAAATACCGGTATTTCAAGCCCTGCCTTGTAATCAATACTCAATAATTTTATTGCATTCCACATGTAGGTTCTTAGGTGGCAAAACTTATAATTCGATCATATGAGGGTGTCGGGCACAGTAATATAAGTGAGTTCCAAATTGTCCAGAGTGTAATAATTATAGTGGAAGATACTTACCATAAACTGATTGAATGCGTCCGAAACGAGGCTGAAAGGATCACATTGTTATCGAAGTCACTGGATGTTGGAAGGTGTAATAGCATGTTTTTTTTTTTTTGTATGGGCAATTGTCAAATAACTTCTCCCGCTCTGGGCGGAGCGGGAGGGAGTGTCAGACTCTTACTGACTTTAGTCAGACGGGCGGGTTAACCCACCCGTGTTCCTTCCGTCGCCTGTACGTTGCCAGGGGCCACAGTATCCCTTTCGGACTTTCCCGCAACCCCGGCAGGCATCGGTCCTATCGGACCCCTTCACTTGCTGACATCTCTTTGAGGCGCGCGTGGAACATAACGCGCCGTCGACCCGGGCCTGGTCCTTATCGGACGGCGAGCTACCCGTCCAAGTAGGTATATTATGAGACCAGAACCCTCTCTGAAATAACACTAAACACAGTTAACTATGACATGACAAGATCAATTTAAATAAACATTTTGTTATGAACTAGGGTTGAAAATAAACTATTCAAGCCTGCTTTTACTTTAGAAAAATCAGTAACAAAACCAAGCCCGGTCGATGGTTGTGACAGAAGAACCGTGTCGATAACCTCTTGCTAACCTGGCCTCATTTTACAGTCAACCCACAGACCTGATTGTGACCTAAACGGAGGTTGAAAAAAATGCATTGTTTAATAATACTGAAGAAGCATTTAAAAAGGTAACACTGAAAAAAAATAAACAACTTTGTCAAAAACAATATTGTAATTGTAAAAATTGGTTGAGTAGTGAAGGCTGCACGGTGTCATAAACTACTTCATACTAACTTTTGTCTGTGGCTCCGCCTGCATTGCTGTCGGAAATTATCCTTCAGGAGAGAAACCCTCGGGTCACCCAGATCATAGACAGATGTTCTAAACAAACCAGGAGACCTAATTATCTTCTGGTGGGAGGTGGGCTGATTGGAATAACCACCAAACGGCCGCTTTGGCCCACGCAAAATGGTCCACCTGATGGCCTGAGTGCGAAAACCAAACCCCATAACATAGATATCCCTCGGGAACGTACTACCGGCATGAAAATAATCCTATTACAAGTTGGCACACGGCTAGACCATGACCTGGGTTAAGTTAGGACCCAGGTCATTGTCTACCTGTGTGCCAAATTTCATCGAAATCCGTTCAGCCGTTAAGGTGTGTAAAGGTAACCTACAGACAGATTTACTTTCGTATTAAAATAATATTAATATGGACCAACGAGGCAGTACACACAGATGATATCTCATCTGTGTGTACTGCCTCGTTGGTCTAGTGGCCGCAAGCGCTACTGTGTTGCATGTCCTGGTTTCAATTCCCAGGTCGGGCAAAATGTCATTGGATTATTATATCCGGAATTTCTCAGTAGCAGTTCGGAGTCTGGATATGTGCCAGGTTGATGGCAATAGACTCGCCCCCTACTACATGGGACTGTAACATAACTGGCGAAATATGGGGGTACTATAAGTTCACCACTGCCCAACCCTTCGGGGAAACAAGGCGTGATGTATAAACGATGATGAACGTTATGATTACCATAACCATTTTTTCTTTAAGCTTTACCACATTCGGATAAAAGGACCAAGACGATAATGACACTGCTGCCCCTTATAATATTTTACCCCCTGTTCGCAACCCTCAAGCCGCCCTCACCCTTAACTTTCCAAGATTGAGTAGCCTACTTCAGGGATTTAGCAGCAACAAAGGTAAATAAAAAATAATAAACACAACACATATTTAATATAATTTATTTAGGACCATATTATCATGAGGATTCGACTTTATTGGAGTAGAAATGAAACCAGGACTTCTGTTTGCCTATGTGTGTACAATTGGAACGAACTATGAGCTGTAGCGAAGAGTAAATATTAATGAATTTGGTATTAGAATGATGAATCTACACTGTATTTGAATTTAAGTGCATTTACGACAGCCGTCATGCGGTTTGACATGGAATTAATTAATGCCACTGTGACGTGCTGTGGAATGTTCTCCCATGCTTCCAAAATGGCAGTTTTCAGCTCCTTCAGTTTATATTTACTTTTTCTTAAAAAGTATATATTATGACAAGCACAGGAGATCTTAATTAAACTAAACACACACTCGTTAAAAATAAAAATAGAAAATACAAACAAAGTAAAAATTAAAATAAAGCGGAAAGTCCTAATTTGAACACGCCTCTTCAACTCATCCCATAAGTGCTCCATTGGATTCATATATCGGTCAAATTTTAAATTTGGAACAACGCTGACACCGAAATGATCAGCCAGTAAAAAGGCCAGTAAAAAAAATAAACAAAAACTTTTTCTCTGACTCATTATTTTGATGTTTTAGGAAATGACCTGGCACGGTGGCTCGATTTAGGAGTATGTGAGTGTATAAAGAAATATCTTGCATGTTTTGTATCCTAAGGGAATTATAGCGTAGGGGCTTTTATTTAATTGTCATGTCATTTTTCTGGGCTTAGGCAAAGGCTCCTGTCCCACCGTGGACGAGGAAGCGACTACAGCTATCGACAATTTTCTCGATATCGACTATCTTCAAGAAACAATCAACTATTAATATATCTGTCTCATTTACATCTAATGTTTTTTTTGAGCGAGAAAATAATCGATAGCATGTCGCTTCCTCGTCGGCGCGGCGGCGGCGCTTCGATAGAACATGTGCGTAAATTTATCCGCCGTCATCATTATCCCAATTTAATTGCGGTTAATAGTTACATAATTAATTTCCATTTTGCGGAAATCAGGACCATGTCCAACTCATACAATATTAATGTAATAATTATGTAATATTGTATTAATTTAGAGGAGCTCGTGGCTAAGTTCTACTTCTATAAACAATTATGTGTGTAATCATAAACATAACCCAAACACACTTGGGTTTTGATTTTACATAACAACTAAGCCGTGTTATACAAACGCACGGGCTGGTAAGACATATTTATCGAGTTTCATAAATTATCACGAAACACCGATAAAAAAATTCAACCACACAAAAGTCTCCCGCTCTTTTCCCGCCTTTCCCTTACAACCCTCGCCATCTTTCTTGGCGCTTGGGTACGCGCCAAGGTCACGCCGCCCCCATTGCCAAGGTCACAACTCCTGGCCTTGTGGCATGCTCGGAATAATGAACAGTTACTACTATTGCGTAGTGTGTTGTACTTGATTCATTGACTTCGTGGCCTATTGAGGGATTTTTTTTGTTACGTGTCGGTATTTGACCGAGTAAGGAGTTTTTTGTCTGGCGTTTGATGGTAATTTGTTTTGATTTAGTTTGGTACGGGTTTTTGGTGGAGTTTACTGTTTTAGTTACAATTATTTAGTTGCCGAGTTCAAGATTGTTGCCGTTTTTAGCTTTGATGGACTGAAACTTTGAACCTTACCATTCTACGTATAGGTAAACCAATGCCAGTAAGAAAGGCCTTAAAAATCTAAGTACCTATAAAAACGTTGTATTTTAAAATTCTTAAAAAGTATGTTCTTTTCTTAGCGATAAGCTTCATTTGTGATGCCACAAGTTTCCATACTCATGCTTGAAAATTATTTCAAGTATCGGTAGCCTAATAAATATTAAAAAGATATCACAATAAATAATTCCTTCCACCACAAAGCCTGACAAAGCTATCCCGCGCTTCAGTATTTAAATACCTATTTATTTGCGAACAAAGACCAAAAAAACGGTCCGATAAATATAACATGAAAAATAAACTCGGGGAAAAAAATAAACGCGGGGAATAGGAACCAGTGTTCCTGAACGCATCGTGTGTTTGTCACAATGTATTGTTTGAGTACAAAACATTTTACACCGTGTTGCCATGAACCTTGTTTGCATACCTATCAGAGCACACAATTGTGGAACCACGTCAGCCTGTGTGACTTTTCAAGCGGGAAATAAGCTCAAATAAGCTAGCTAGGTCAAGGTAGGGGGATAAAAAGTGGTCCTATGTCAAGACCAGCTTTCTTTCAGTAATACGTTTATGTTTTAACAGTGTTTGGTTATCACATAAAATAAACTTTACCTATGAAAATTATTGGTTTCCTCAAACACTCAATCGAAATGAGCTCAAAAAGGTACCTTATCATGCAGATTACTAATTATTATTACTTTCATCTGTTGAAGCAACTCAAAATACTGTTTATTAATCAAAAATCCCACGTATTACGTACTATGAACAAATGTTAAATATTCGCGTCAAAGGACCAGAATACGTCACAATACGGCAGATACCTTTTGTCACGCTGACGGGTGTAAATAAGTCGTTATCATGACACAAACTATGTACGGTTTATCCCTTTCCATTGAAGCGAGAAATGACCGAGTAAGGACCGACAAAGGACGTGAATATCAATCAAATCATGACTAACTGAATAACAGAAGGACCATAGAAAGATGACGAAGGTTTAAAGACAAAAGGTAATACATCCATCATAGTTGGCTTTATGAACGTTACTGGGATGAGACATGAACAAGATGAAGGAAGGGTTACTGTGCATGTAATTGTCCTGTCAGCCCGCAGAGAGTGCTATAATGGTCTGTCCATTACGGCACTCTCGGATATGACAAAGTTGTGAGGGTTGGATTCATCTTTTGGTCAAGAGTTGGTTGATTGAATTCATTGTACAAGATATTGTTGTAGATACGCGTATTAGGTTGAATTACTACAACGAAATAAATTAACAGCGTTTGACTACCTTGGCGTCGTAAATGAATGCTTGTTATTCACTTATGTCGCGTGTTTGTTTGTTACGTACCTATGTGTTCGACATCGGGAAAGTTCAACGTAAATGTTTACATGAATGTCTAGGCCTTAATGCATGTCAAGATTTGTTTCTACAATCCATGATACGGGAGATATCCATACTAAATGCTGTGAGTAATAACAAAACATTGTGGAGTAGAGTTAATAAAAAAATAACATAATTTTGCTTTCATGCTGAAATTATGGTATATGACACTGGGCCCGCGTGGTAGATTACAGCCCACTCCCTCTCACAGAAAGGAGGGAGCAGTCCCAGGAGCGGGAACATTAGCCTGATTATGCTAAAATTATGTAGTACATCTTAGCACTATCTCACGTAATTTAACTGCTTGTTATATTTCTCACGTTTATCAAAATAATTATGAATATTCATATTATCTCAAGTTTGAAACTCTACGCCGTAGACACAGCGTACCAAACTTCAGACGAAACTTTGTGAAGTCGAATAATCCTTAATTATACTGACAGTTGGCTTTTAAGCGTAGTCGGGACAGGTCGGTGTGCGCTCGCCCTTATCTAATGTTTAACCTTCAAAGTGACGTCAGGCTCAGGCTTAGTTAGATGAAAGATTTTCTGTAGTCAAGGCGTGTACCAAAGGACTGGCTTTTAAATGATAAAGGACCACGTCAATTTTGAAAAAGACCATCTTCTGCTTAACATGAGTTTTTGATTCGCAGTAATAAGAAAGCTTCAGGAACGTTTCCAAATGCAAAACTTTACTGTAGAATACAATATTTAAATTGCGGGTATACTTACATTTCACTCCGCACATTCCACTTTTGACAACACCAATAACTCGCATATTTATCTCATCTACTCGACGTCCGTATGTCACTGCAGGGATTCAGCAGAACATCAGCGTCAGGTATATTTGCCTGGCACATGCTGAGCTGGACTCCCATTTGGTGCAACCTTGAGACGCACACCACACTTTTTAATGTTCGTTGATCCATTATTTTAAAGTGTGTCATAGCCAATAGTGTCATTACAATGTCTTGTTTTCTTCCTTTTTTATTTTTTGTTAGTTTGTATATTGGCACCTTGCAACTATTTCCTAATAACTAATTAGTCATTATTTAATCGTGCCTTTGTATGTTGTGCTATCTTTTGTGTGCACTAAATAAACGATTTATCTATCCATCTATCACCAGCACTGACGATGATGGCACTCATTTACATAATATAAAATAATTATTATGCCATATGCCAATGCCAACAGTATTAAAATAATTATTATGTACATTTCATTTACATAAAAAGGAGGGGAGAGAATTTTAAGGCATCAAAAATTCGTCCGCATTGCTGTCAACAGGAAAAGGGCTCAAAACGCTGCCAGGTTTTTGGCCAAAAAATAGGCGAGCCCATCACGTGAAGAGTCAGACAACCGCTTGGAAACAAAAAGTAAATAAATCTCACAGTTCTTGTTCTGTAACCAACAAGAAACGAACAAATTCCGAAGTTGTATATTACTGTTTAAAATGCAATTTAACTTCGCAGCAACTGGTTTGAGACGTCTAAGTTTAGAAATATAATTTATAATATCAGCCAAGGGACGCCCGTGTCCAACGAGTTCCTAGAAAACGAAAATATTGTAGAAAATAGAAGTCGTGGGTCATATTTCTTCATCTAGCTAGGTAAACACGCGTAGACCCGCCCGCAAGGATTCATTTTCATCAATTTGGTCGCAAACTCGCAACGTATTGACAGTTACTAAATTAGCAATCCATTAACCTTGAAAGAAGTTTTGACATTCCTTGCATAAAAATGTTGGGTATTAAAAACAATGATTAAAACCGCGAATTCCAAAAATTTAAACGATCACCTTGCTCAAATCCCAGTTTGGATGGCAGATTCCACAATCATTATCTGCCTAGCCTTTTCCCAACTATGTTGGGGTCGACTCCCAATCTAACGGGATGCAGTTGAATACCAGTATTTTACATAGAGCGACTGCCTATCTGACTTGACTGCTTGTCAGACTTTCGGGCTTCTGATGTAACGAATGTCAAAGATCTACACAGCCGACAGCCGGGACCAACGCAACGACTTAACACTTTCGAATCCACCTAATTTTTATAGAGCTCATACGCCATACATATTGGAAGTGAACCCTCCGGGAGGGTTCCCGGCATTACGTTTGCGTCAAAGTTAACGCTCGCGGACGGTCAACGGCATTAGGTTTGAAACTGTGATAAAACACTTTATAACGAAGTAAAATAGTGTTTTCAGGGGGTCTTGTCGCTATATGTAGTATTTCTGGGGCTTATTTTCATGTACTCGTGGGGTGGGGAAATAATAAAAATATAAAAATTAAGAAAAATATAATAACTCGCTCTGATCCCGAGACAGGGGGTGTCCAACCTTTTAAATTTTAGTGAATATTTGTAACCGTGAACATGGTTATCCATCCTGACACCTGGCATTTTTTTTTTTTAATAAATATGCTTGTGTTTGTAAACCAACGAGTATTCTATTTAATTCTTGTTTGAATATGCAACAGATTTTATTTTCACAGCTTATAATGCTGTAATCGCTAATATTAGCCCTCCGCGAGGGCTCCCGGCATCCCATATGCGATTAAGTGAACCCTCCAGGAGGGCTCCCGGCACTGAACATGTTAACGTGTTTTCCGAGGCACGGAGGGATCTCGATATGTAATGGATGTTAATCCATCCACGGACCGACCTCGTAAGCTTAAACTTCGATCGATCCATGCGACTGTTTATTATTCTATTATTTAGCCACGAGCTCCTCGGATAGATTCCACAATATTTGAACTAAATACAACCAAAGCCATTATACGCCGCTGTAATAAAACGTCCAAGCATAGAAATATCATATAAGCCAAGTCACGTTCGTGTTCCGAAACCGTACAACCGTTTCTAGGAAAAGTAATCTAAACAAGGTAAACTATTATAAACTATGGTTTAAAGTGATGTAACCTGAGCTCAGTTGTGTGGATCCGTGGTGTTGTTGATAAATAATTCGTGTGGAATAAGTGGTGGAGGGTTAAACCGGATTCGTAATAAGCGGTCAGCGGTAACAATAGGTTCATTAGTGGTTTGATTGAATGAATATTGGTAACTGAGGGTATCCCACGGGAACGTAAATTACCGGGATAAAAATTATTCTATATTTTCAGGTTATAAACTATCTGTGTGCTCACTTTTCATCTGAATCCGTTCAGCCGTTTTTGCGTGATTGAGTAACAAACATCTAAAACTCAAACTTTCATATTTATAATATAATATAATATTAGTAGGATTGTAGGATTATATTATATAATTATTATATTATAAGTTAGGATTGTGTAATTATGTATGCAGATTTGATTTTCACGGCCAGCTAAGCATGAATTTTGGTAATTTGGTATAGTTCCTCATAAATGAATCTAGATAGGCACGCTCTTTGTAATAACTGAGATATTTTGAAAGAAAAATGGTGTTAAAGTATTACTTTGATTACCAATCTTTGACGGCCAGCCTAAAAAAACAATTATAATGGGAAAGTTTGGTGTTCTCCGATACCATCACGTTTTAACGTGGATTTGCACGTTATAACTTTATTGTGGACAGAAATTTAAAAGAGTCTTTGCGTTGTTAAAAGTACATTGTGCTCCAGTTTCTAATATACTTAATCAATTTGTTATTTTCACATTTTCAACAGCATATATTCCCATATATTTTGCTTTTCTGTGTAATCATGAAGCCGTGACATGAACGTAAACGTCCACGACAATATCGTGACGTGTGGAATGATAAGCGGACTCTAAATAATAATAGTCGGGGCTTAAGCAAAATGTTGGTTTCTAATTTACAAAGCCTCATTAAAACTTACAATATAACATATTAATATATTCTTCTGAAAATCACTACAAACAAACAAACATACAAGCCTGGGGCTCATTACTTTGCGTACATTATAATTTATATAATAGTGCTGTGGTACTGTCGCGAACAGAAGTGTTCGTATTTAACCCACATTTGCTGGAAACCATATTGCCCGCGGCCAATGTAAATTTTGCATGAAATGTTAAAGAATACCCGTTTTTGAGATAAGGGTTAGTGTGTTATATTAGCGGAATATAAAAGTAGTTTAAAATGTTTCGAATTTTATAAATCTAAATTATGAAAACACAAAGCCGTAAGCCAAAAATTTTTTTTGCCTAAAATTGGTGAATCAACTATGAATTTTCTCAAAAACTCTGACCTAATTAAAAAAAAAAAACTAAATGAACTAACTAAAAGTATTCTATTCTTTTATCAAAATTTAAAGCATTAATTTCTATTATACCATCACAAAGCTTAACAAAAGAATAATACCTATTTCAATCATGAATAATTCAAAACTTTTCGCATATACTAAAAATTACCGCCTAAAGACCATTAAAATTAGCGAAATAACACAAAATCTTGTAATAACGAGAGAAACTGTAGGATAGGTTGGATGGGTTGTTTCATTCGTTAATGAAACCCACCTATGAAATTATAAATATACAAAACAAAAGGTCACCGCAGAGATAGGAACGTATAAAATGGCCGGCCTATTCCCAACTCGGCACCCTGTTAGATAAATATTATTTTCTTTTACTTGTGAACAGTGGCCGTGTTATGACGTATTAATGCCACCATTATACCAGTGTGAGTGAGAGACGGAGCTATACAAGGCCGCTAGCACCATCCTTTTTTCGCAGTGGAATAATGATGGCGTTAATACTTCACAATAAGGCGCCCGTGTAACCCGAAGCGAACGAGTGAGCGAGTGCGTTTGAACATAAACGAAGCAAAAGGAGTATGTAAGGATCGTAGCAGGTGTTGGTTCTGTCTGTACTTTCTGCCTGCTGCATGGGGGTCCATGGGAAGAAGGCGTAAATTTATATATGTAAACCAGAGCGAAAAAAAAGCTATGATTGGTTTCTATGATTTGTTTCAGAAGCGTTTCTATGATTTGTTTATGTAAAAGAAATAAGTTATAGTTGATGACAAGAATATTTAAGAGGGTCATGGCCACCCGGCTGGCCATGACCCTCTGGTCCGGGGATACCGCACGGTCTCTGATGAGGCGGCAAGCCTCCTTGCTGGATTACCGCCATGGGATCTGGAGGCAAAAGTCCTCGCGCACATCTGGGAGTGGCGCGAGGAGGCCATAATGCTCCGGCGGGATCTCATGGCGTCATGAAGAGTGCGATTGTCGCAACCCAGTGCTGGGCACGCCACTATTGCGACGATAAGTCCCCTCTTTGAGGAGTGGCTAGAGAGGTGCCACGGCGTCCTCACCTTCCGCCTGGCGCAGGTCCTCACCGGACATGGTTGTTTCGGGTGGTTCCTGTTTCGTATCAGGCGGGAGGAAACGCCCGGGTGTCATCACTGCGAGAATCGCCCGGAGGACATGGTGGAGCATACGGTGGAGGACTGCCCGGCTTGGACAGCCATCGCCGTGTCCTCGTGGAGGCGATCGGTGGCGGGGATCTCTCCCATGGTACGGAGCGAGAGGGCATGGGAGGCCATCACCTCCTTCTGTGAAGCAGTAATGCCCGCAAAGGAGGAGTCAGAACGCGTGAGGGAGAGGCAAATTTCGCGCCCTCACGCCCCTAGCCGCCGCAGGAGCCGCCCTGGGCGTCGGGAATGGCAGGCCGATTCCCGGCCACCGTAAGCGCGGGCTTGCGGACGGTGAGCAATGGGTAGCTCGCCGTCCAATAAAGACCAGGCCCGGGTTGACGGCACGTTGTGTTCCACGCGCGACACAAAGAGAAAATAAAATAGGGTCACAGCATTATGCAGAGCGATGGCCGTTTTGCGAAGATGTGACGCATATTTTCCCCCAAATTGTTATTTTCATGTTTTGTTCTTTCCTTGAGTCATGTGTAACGCAAATAAACGTATTTTTTTTCTTTAAATAATTTAATTAGTATAGCAGTGATAGCCTAATGGTGGACTTGGCAGTCCGACGGTCTCGAATTCGAACCCAAGGCATGCACCTCTGACTTTTCGGATTCATGTGCGTATTGTATAATTATCATTTGTTTCTAAAACGGTGAAGGAAAACATCGTGAGGAAACCGGCATGCCTGAGAGATATTTCTCGACGGCATGTGAAGCCAAGTCAGAGGCCCATGGGCGGCTTTAAATCTCTGTTTCTATTTATTGATACCTAACACCTTTAAGTGTTGCAACATTATGGATTGCATTCAAGATTTATTGATAATTGATTGAATTGAAATGAAAAGCTTATAATTTTTATCATAGTTAACGAGTTGGGAAGTAGCTGCCCTGCCTAATGGGTAGGCAGGAAAAAAGGAAGACCATTACCATTAGGTAGAACAAGGCGGTTTTAACAAAACATGTTTCTTTTTTCTATACGAAGCGTTTAATTAATAGTTCGGAGCGTCCAAACGATGGACTAATTGTAATGGATACCTTTTTAATATGGCGGAGCTCGGTATTTCGAAAACTTTTTCTTGTTTTATAAGGTGAAGTTTTTACACCAGAATAAGTAATATTAATAACGTCTCTCCGAGTGGTATATTGCCTATATAATTATTTTCTAAAAAAAATTAGATAAGCTACTTATAAGTTAGTGTTTTCTGTGCCGCAGACGTAAAAGGACCAAAAATAAAATATTAATTATTATTCTAGTGTTTAAACTAAATTGCTACGAACTTACGTTATGAACTATCAGCAGTGTAGTGGTGGCCCAGTGAGCAGTGACGGCCTTGTGGTAAAAGCCACGACTTATGACCAAAAAATCTAAAACTTGTGACATTTACCGACCCACACTGGGCCCGCGTGATGGATTTACAGCCCACTCTCTCTCACCAAGAGGAAGCCTGTGGGAACATTATAGGCTGATTATGCTATGATCTATGTATTATTAAACTATGGTCGCAAGAAAAGGAAGGTTTTAGTGTACCCACTGTAACGGCTAGGCTGCACCTAACGTTAACGGATAGGTAGGTAGAATAGGTATAGGAAAAGAAACAGTATGATTAGTTATTACATATATTAGTAACACAGCTAGGTCACGGGTAAGGTCCTACACACTGAGTTCTGTTCTGATCCCTGGAAGTGCCGTATGAGCGCATGTTAGATGTCGTGCGAGTAGCAGCAGGCCGCGTGCGATGTGCCAGCTTCTTCCCCTTTTTAGCTACCAAGGTACGGTATGGGAAGGAGAGTAGGCGGTAGTTTAACACATCGCAGCGGCTTACAGGCAGAGAGAGAGAGAATAGAGAGGTCAGCGTAGCACATTGACAGATGCTAAAATTAGGTTAAGTATGTGAGCAAGCGTGCACAAAACACAAAGTAAACATCATCACAGATAGCTCACTAATCACTAACAATAGCACAGCAAGGCACTGCACCACCTCGATGCAGCAGCAATACATACATACGTATTACCATCTCCTGTGCGCTGGATAACTCTCAGCCGCGTGTCCAACATTGACACACGCGAAGTCAAATACTACTTAGGTGATAAAATCAATATAGGTTATCCAGCGCAGAGTCAGGCAACTGTGGAACTCACCCTAGGTCGGGGCACACAGAATTCTGAGGATCAGGGAATTGCTTCCACCAGCTCTGCAAGCGGAAACGAAGTGCTCGAGCGTCCCCGGAAAGAGAGTTAGTTTTGTACCTCGATTCTAGTGATGTGATTAGGAACTTACTAATTGTAATATTTTAGCATCACTCGACTAATTAGCATCACTCGACTAATTGTAGCGTTGTGTGAGTCCACACAACGCTACACCACTTACTTATTTCCACCGGAGTACCTATATTTTGAGACAATTCGTGACAATACCGTTCAACACAATTTCGGAAATACTTAATGTCTTAACAAAAGCAAACGGAGAAGCAAGGGATCAAGGAACTTTCGCTGGATCAGTTAGGAACGTGATAAAGTAAGGGGCTTGTGGCTCAATAAGAACGGCGACGTTTGATCTATCTGCAAAGTTAAGCTGCGCTGGCCACGGTCCCTTTGTGGATTTATTCCATATTGACACCTCTCCGTGACTCGGATGTACGTTAAAATATTCTTCTGTTTACGTAACTCAATTCTAAGATATGTGGCTTCCAAAATTTACCTACTTATTTAGTCTTTTTTATTGGCCATTTACTGCACAACTGAAGTAACTAAATATTATGACATTATAGTCCTCCAGACCGTATTTCGGTCACGGCGGCCAATCTCAACGGAGACTAGCGGCGCAGGAGATATTATAGTGCACAAGTGTATGGGCAGACACAGGTGCACTCTCTCTTCCCTCACTCTCATAGTCCGATGGGACGGCAATCCGACACGACCGGAGAGAGATCAGGCGCAGGACCAACGGCTTAACGTGCTTTCCGAGGCACGGGGGTATCACACCGCCAACTTCCAAACTCCGGGCTGTTACTAAGAAATTCCTAATGGAAAAACCCAATAACACTTTGCCCGACCTGGGAATCGAACCCAGATCCCCACGCTCAGCGGTCGCGCTTGCAACCACGAGACCAACGGGGCAGTAAATTATGACATTA
Organism: Xanthia icteritia; assembly: GCA_949128155.2. Taxonomy (NCBI): domain Eukaryota; kingdom Metazoa; phylum Arthropoda; class Insecta; order Lepidoptera; family Noctuidae; genus Xanthia; species Xanthia icteritia. The sequence goes on along the minus strand of OX421934.2, from coordinate 20,022,883 downwards.
TGCCTTCGATCAACGATAGCACTAGATTAAGAATTAGGAACCATCGTTCAAGTGGCCGCCATTGCATATATGTTGATTATAAACCTTAATACTTAAACATAAAGTTTATTATCGTTTGCAAGATATTTACTACTTCGATTGAAAAGTAAACGTATTTATAAAAAGAAGAACAAACGAAACTTATGAAATAATAAAACATTTTCAAACACAATTTCTAAGCAATAAGGTTCAAAAAAACTATGTTGCAAAATAAGACTACCACATTGTTTGTGGTCTTATTTTTCCGGCCGATTTTGTAGCTTTAGAAAAACTTGTACATTGAGGCTTAAGTGACAGAGAGAAAACCATTATTTTCAGTACTCTACGTGCCATATTTACAGCCACAATATTTTATTTTTCTCTCATTATCCTTAAACATGCTTAATTGTAAGGTCAACATACTGCCTGGGGACGTTGGAACGTCGGCGTCGTAAATGATAATGTTCGAAGTCATATGTGAATTATCCTCGTAATTAGACAGCTAAGTATTACACCCGGTCCCTAGAGGAAAATAATTCAAATTTCATTATATTACTTAATTACTACTCTAAACTCTAGTCCCATGTAATACGGGGTGATACTATTGCTATCAACTAGGCACGAATCCAGACCCCGGGCAGCTACTGACAAATTCTTGATGGGAAACCCAATGACACTTTGCCCGACCCGGGAATTGAACCCGGGACCTCATGCTTAACAGTAGCACTTGCGATAGACCAACGGGGCAGTATATTCCGTTATTCGAAGCGTTAGACACAATAATCGCTTCACCATTTCAAAGATTTATCAAAGTAAACCTCTCCCATAAAATAAGAAAACACTTTACCGCAACTATTATTCGCTTGCCCTGAAACTCGTAACTATAGAAGCCAAAGCTCAACAATAAGCTCTCGTCTTTAGCTGTTCAGCGTTGACGATAATCCAGTTGACTGCTGCCGTCAGCATGAAGTCTTACCGCCTTAACAGCACCGAGACGGCGATTTGAAAGAATACTAGCGTCACGAAAGTATTTTTTTTTATTTTTTGGTTTGGGAATTATCAAATAACTTCTCCCGCTCTGGGCGGAGCGGGAGGGCGTGTCAGACTCTTACTGATTAAATAAAACCCACCCATGTTCCTTCAGTTGTCTGTACGTTGCCAGGGGCCACGGTATCCCTTTCGGACTTTCCCGCGACCCCGGCAGGCATCGGTCCTGGCGGACCTCGTCAGTTGTGCTGACAATCTCTTTGAGAATGAACAGAATCGTTTACTGCATCGATTTCGGTCATTTTTAATATTAATAATAAAAACTAATTTTAATTTAATTTACCCCAAAAATAATTAAAATTACGTAAATTACCGTCATAACAAACCATTATGGATGAAGTACCTTTTATGCTAGACCCTCATTATACGTGTGTGACTGTGTGGATGCGTAGATTTGTAATATGACCACAAATTTCTCCCACAATCAGTATAAGTACATAATACAACATCACGCCTTGTTTCCCCAAAGGGTTGGGCAGAGGTGTACCTATTGTACACCCACATTTCGCCAGTTATGTTTAAGTCCCATGTAATAAGGGCCGAGCCTATTGCCATCAACCGAGCAGATATCCAGACTCCGGGCTGCTACTGAGAAATTCCAGATATAAAAACCATTGACACTGTCCGACCAGGAAATCGAACCCAGGACCTCATGTTCAGCAGCAGCACTAGCGACCACTAGACCAACGAGGCAGTATAACTGATTTAATATATAAACAAAGTTTTATATAATAATGGTAAAGAAAAATGTGTAAGTATGTATTATGCGTATAACATAATATTCTACCAGACACCCCAAGTTTGGTGGTGTGCGTTAATTCCGGGACATGTTGTAGAGAGATGTTACTATAGGATGATCCGATGAGCAAATAAAAACTATTATTTAGATAAACTATCAATCTGTTTGTGTCGTAGAAGGCTACTAGAAAATTTCGTCAAGCGGAACGGAAATAGATATTTCTTTATTATCACAATGGATATATGACTACCGAGTATTAGAGTGTATCGTTGGTCTAGTCGTTGCAAGCGCGACTGCAGAGCATGAGGTCCTGGTTCAATTCCTAGATTGGGCAAAGTGTTTTTAGTAAGTAGCAGCTCGGTGTCTGGATTCCTGCCCGCTTGATGGCAATAGGCTAGCCCCCTTTTATATAGGACTTAAACATAGTTGGCGAAATGTAGGTGTATTATAGGCATACCTCTGGCTATCGCTTTGGGGTCAACAGGCGTGATGTTACGTTATGACGACAACAGAAAATTTACGGAAATAATCTCCTGTGAATTAATAATACGGAGAGCTGTACTTTCTCTGTTTTAATAACGCCATCTACGATCTCAAACCAACCTTGAAATTACCAAGCTGTTTATCAAATGTCATGATTAAGGTATTTAAACCGGTTTATATCAAACCCATGTTCAAAGACGGACGTTTAAGGTTTGATATCAAACATAATCTTGTTTCTTAGTAATGGATTATACTCGTCAGTGTAATTATTTAATCCGCAAAGTGATTAGCTAGGAAGGCTTGGTTACGGTGCGGCCCAACCCCTCATAGTTACACAGATTGTCGGAATATAATTTTATCAGCGTGTAAATCGATGATACCGCCTCTTGATATTAACCCTTCCTTGCTTTAAATGGATTCTACGGGTGGATTTCATTTCGGAACAAAACATATTAGTAAAATAATTACCAAAGGCTTCATGAAATTACCTTACTGTTATTGTTATCTGGATCAAATAACTGTATAATATTATACCTAAATATTTATAGATCTTAGACTTAATAATTTCATTTTATGATGACCGTTAGACTTCAACTTACTAAAACCAAACGGCCTCAATTTAAGCACTGACCTGTTTTAGTAATCCGCCCATCGGATAGTTAAATCAAGTCACGTAGGCTTTCCTTCAGCCAACCACAGAAATGAAGCGCAGTTTGTTTTCGTACGAAAGATAATCCATTACAGAACACAATCAGGATTTGCGAGCGCTGCTAAAACGCACTGATGCAAACCATGTGCTCCGCCTTTTGCACGCCTCGAGGGATGCAATAGTGTACAGTCGACCGCAAATTGGTGGTAACACTTTGAGCTTGAGCTGGCCTACGGAGTTTCAATGGAATGCGAGGCCAGCTTATACCTACTGGTTTTGTTAAATGAAATTACATGAACGCAACTTTAATTATATGAAATTGTTTATTCTGTAAATAGGACATCCGAATCACTTTCACACGTCATACTAAAAAAAAAACTAGATGAGGTCGGTTTATCATCTGACTGCTCTATGAAGAAATGCCGAAACAAACTCACGAGGTCACAGTCTCTTTTAAAGCCCAGACATAATCTTGGTCAGGTCATATGAGGACCATGTAGATTAGTATCTGAAATGGTCTTTTGAGGAAAGAACCACACAGATTTACTACTATATATATACGAGTAGATAGACTACTCAGTTTATCGTATTATGAAGTTAGTGGATTGTGGAGGTCAGATAGGCAGTCGCTCTATATAAAATACTGGTATTCAGCTGCATCCGGTTAGACTGGACGACCTCAACATAGATCGGATAAGTTAGGCAGATTGAGATTGACTACTCAGTTTCGTATCAAAGGACCGGAATAGCAAACTGCATCACGACACGAAATTCAATTTAAGGCTCTGCTGACGTGATCGGATTGTGAATGGTCTGGCTCGTGCACGTGCACGAGAATTTTTAGAAATATTTAAATAGTGGAATCCAAACTGTAAACGTATCGTTAGATTTTGATGAAATATTATTGGAACAAAGTTCTTTAACGCGGCTTGCGGTAGGAGTAAACTGGCAGAAATCTTCACGTAAGGCACGTAAGGCGTGGCGACGGTATGGCGCGGGCGTTGCGCCGCCCGTTTCATATTTCATACAAAATGTATAGGAACAACGTGGCGTGGAACGTATACACAATGCCATCTGTTGTGTATGTCCGGCGCCACTCGCCATTTGTGTATATCTCGCGCCTTACTAAAAAGCGTTATGCACGAAAACGTAGGTTTCAAGTGTCAATTTTTTTTGTTTTTTAATACAAAACCACTTGAAAAACTTGAAACTTAAGACCATACTAAATGGCTCTATATTAATACCATGAAATGACTAATGAAGTTCCTTTCGCTATATATTATAATATAAAAATAAACTTCATTCCAACCGGGTGGTGTCTCACGACACCTTCCGATAAAAATTTTTTTCAGTTCCGGAATTTTGCTACAATTATCTATAGCTCCGTTCGACCTTAATTTTCACTCACGCCGTTAACACTAATGTACCTAAAACGTTCACTTAACAACCCCTCACTGCCAATATGCTCGATAATAACTTTTAACACAGTCCGCAAAATTCTCGATGTCTTTTAAAAATTCAGCATGCAACTATTTCAAAGCTTTTAGTTCTTATCAGGCCCCTTTTAGGTGAGTAACTTTTGACAAACATGGGAACTCGGGACCCATAATTTCTAACATATTTATGATTTAGACTTTTTTAGGCTTTTCAAGCTGTATGGCCTTAAGCCTTATATTTACACGGAAACTTAATAAGTATGTTGCTACTTACTCTAGAACTTTTAAGAATACTTGTAAGGCAGCTAAAGCCTTAAGCAGCAAGGTTAAATCAGCAGACAATAAAATACAGACGGTTTGGAAAATTATCAATAATGAACCGAACAGGAACAAAAAGCATAATTCTGAGTAGACCCTGAAGACGTCATGCGGTGGTCTCATTTGCGATAGAAAAGAAGTTGCTCAAGAATTTGTAAATTTCTATACCCCTCTTTTCTTTCTCACTTAAAACTACTGAAACCTTAAAAACCTCGCCCTCGCTCTCTTTTGATTTAAATAGGGCGAACGTTTCAGCATGCCCGATTGAATTTAACTTTAAGCATATTAACCCCATAACAGTAATAAAAGCTTTTAAGCAAATCAAGATTAAATTGACCGAAGAGCTTTGGCGAATGTCCATTAAAATCTGTACAGTCCTTAGTACCTTATTTAACCTTAATATTTAATTTGTTTGTGGAACAAAGAGTCTTCCCGGATTTAATGAAATACAGCAAGGTAATACCACTTTTCAAATCTGGGGACAATTATAGGTTTTCAGCAAGGTGTTTGAAAAGGTAATATACTTAATCAAATGCTCAATCATTTTAACACAAATAAAATCCTCCATGATCAACAGTATGGTTTCACCAAAGGACGTTGTGTACGTGTGGACGATAGACGCCGGTGTAAACTTATTAAGACACATTTTTACGCGTGGAAAGAGGCCCAAGACGCAATAGGAATATTTTGTGACCTCTCCAAGGCATTTGATTGCGTCGATCACGAAACCTTACTCTTGAAACTTGAGCATTACGGATTTGGAAAACATGCTCAATGTAGTAAAATCTTATTTAAATGATAGACAACATCAAGTTCAAATAAACGGTATCAATTGACTAGGCTTAAAAGTAAAAATGGGTGTGCCACAAGCCTCGATATTGGGTCCATTCCTCTTTTAAGTGTATATTAACGATCTACTCCATTTATTAAAAAAAACCACAACAAATCGTTATCATTTGCTGAAGATACTTCCTTAATTTTTAAGGTAGATAGACGTGCTACAAATTTGACGACGTAAATAACGCCCTACTGCAGGTCCAAAATTGTTTCGCTGCTAATAATTTAGTATGAAATGTAAAAAAACTAATTGCATAAAATTTTCTTTACCAAATGTCAAAAGTAGTAATTGTGACATAATATTGAATCGAGAGAAATTAGAATTTGTCGATAAAACTGTTTTCCTGGGGATCACGCTCGACTCAAGGCTACAATGGGGTTCTCATTTAACATCTCTTGCAGGATGGCTAAGTCCAGCAGCATATTATGCTGTAAGAAAAATCCGTCAATTTACTGTTGTGGATACCGCGAGGCTAGTCTATTTCAGTTATTTTCATAGTATCATGTCTTACGGTATTTTACTGTAGGTACGAGCTGCAGACTTCGAGTCTATTTTTATTCTGCAGAAAAGAGTGATCAGAGCCATATAATAATATTATCTCCGAACTGTTTAAGGAAATTAACATCATGTACATAAGAAAAAAGTAACTTTTTTTTTTGACGTGATATACATAATTATAGTACAAGAAATAGGGACCTATTAGTTCAACCAGGAACGTTCGTAAACGGACGCCGTCAGTTGGGACTGGTCATCTCTTATCTGCCATGGATTATTTTAAATTTTTGAATGGTTCTTTGTTTTTATATTTTTATTACGGACGCTTTTAACGTGCACGTCTTTCTACATTGTTCGCACATGTATAATTTCAACATGAATGATGTAACCTATTTTTTGTATCAATTTTTTTATTTAAAAGAGTGTCCGCGGAGTTTCTTGCCCGTTCTTCTCCATAGGTACCTACTAGGCTTTGGAATGGGCAGACAGCTTCATATTTCTGACTGACCGACTTCTTGACAGTTTAAAAGTGTAAATGGTTTAATTGAAATAAATGCTTTGAGTTTAGTTTGATTTGGTGGACATGTTTTCAGTAGGTATCTAAAATATTACGGACTAGGGATTGCACTATGTAGATAAATAATACAGGTTGTAACAAATAGGTGTGGTCAAAAGTAAGGGTGTGGTACAAACCATCAAACTGAACAAGTTCCTCCATGGGACCAACTCGTAATCGCGAAAAGATTATCAGCCATTCCATAAATTTGGGTGGAGTAGGTATTGAAGATTTGAATGGGGTGACTGATTATTTTTGATGTGTAACATCTTTCCTCTCGCTTTCCTGCAATGGTAGGAGTGATTTCGTGAAAAGGGACGGAAGTGTGTAACAAGCAGGGAAGCGCGCGTTATTTAATGACCAATGAGCGCGCTCGGTGCTATAGTTGGCCGTCAAATGGTACCAACCCATTTTCCGAGAGGTTTTAAAACAGGATGATAATGGTGACGATGACGATGACGATGAGGTTGAGGATGATTGGTACTGTCAGCCAAGATGTTACACATATTATGCGAATACTATAAGGCTCGCTCGTTTTTTTACATTATAATTTAATCTTATGTCTATCCAGTTTGCCTTCAACTTGAACAAAAGCGACTATTTGAAGTAAAGCTTCCGCTCTACGCTTATTAGTTCAAGTTGCAATAAATGCCGTAAGTAAGTTTTTCTCCCATGAATAGCAGTGAGCAACTAGTGCCTGTAACTTTCCCCGGGCAAAGTTGAACCAATCGAAATTGTTTTAAAGGGCATCTTTTATACGCTGAGTAGTTGTGGATTACTGTTCGGGATAACTTTGATAAGTGACTAGCTTATGCCCGGCATGCGTTGCAATGTCTATTTTTTTTTTTTTTTTGTTAGGATCCTTCTGCAGCGTGCATACAATAGCTTACTAAAGTTTCATCACAATCGGTCCAGCTATTTTCGAGTTCTTGCGAGACTAACGCATGGCAACTAATTTATATATATATATATAAGTAGATATAGATTCTGATTGTTGTGTTGATAGGTCTTTGGGTCTGCTAGGCAATCCCCATGATCAAAAACATTCAAAATATATTCGCAATGACATTTTTTAGAGGCATGAGGAACAGGGTGTAAAGTTCACTCATCCTCTATAGAAAAGGGAGGATCCTCCTACACCGGTGTCGTGTCTGGCAGGCAACTGCCCAACAATTGATATCGGGGAAGTTATATATATGCTGTTTGCGCGGTAAACTCTAATTGCGCGATGCAGGATTTATGTGACGTCCGGTCTTTGATGTGTTGTTCGCATGTGACGATGTAGATGCCGACACAACATCTCAGCGAGCAATCAATGTCAAAAACTTGTCAAAAATTTAGTAAAATTAGACGTATTTTTGACAGATTGAGACTGAGATTAGAATGCAAACTTTCTGAAAAATACGGGAACTGCCTCACCAATATTGAAGTGTGAATCAAATACGTAGGTATACTAAGATCTGCGAAAAGTGTTACTAAAATTCAACTATAAGAAAACTAGCTGTGCCCAACGTTTTTACCCGCATAAGTCTCGATTTCGTTGGAATATTGGTATAAAAAGTATCATATGTCCTAACCCAAGTCATGGTCTACTTACGAGCCAAATTTCATCCAAATCCGTTCAGCCGTTTTAGCGTGAAAGCGTAACAAACAAACATACAAAATCAAACCTTTTCTCTTAGGATTAGATTAGATTTAGACAAAGGAATTGGTTTCAATATTATACGAGTACCTATATAGGTATATTATAATTAGATAAAAAACCAAATTTGAAGTAAATCAACTAAACAAAAGTAAAGTAAGTTTATGCTAGATAAAAGCCTTAACACATACAAATATTGTCTAAGCCGAAATCACAACTATTACTCATGCAAATTCCAAGACGCCGAAAGATTTATGTGGCATAAATTTAACCCTTCGCTGACCCACTTTAACATAAAAGTATTAAGAATAATAACAAGTAAAATGAAGTAACCCGCTCTTGAAGTGGCCCAACCGCACTGAAAAGCTATTACAATGGGTAACTGAGCGTAGTGACAGGTTGAAGCAAGCGTAGCGAGGATTCGGGTGCGGTTGTGGTGGAAGCGAAGGGCGGGTTAGTTATATGTACTATGGAAGAACTTCATATCTAAGCAGTTTGAAAACAAAATCCCGTGAACTCGATGACCACATCTGTTACCGCCCCGGTTCTATAGCGGCCGAGCGCTGCAAGCAGAAATAGTCCTTACGGTGTATAGATATGAACTTCTTAGATGTTATATTCCGTGACCAGATCTTAGAAGTGATCATTTCATGAAATGAACATCGACCGCGGGTCACATCCCGATATGGTCTGGTCATTGAATACTCAACTTTTGAAGATATGAACAGTTAAACTCACGTCTACTCCATGATGTGGCCAAACATTAGTGATGATATCGTAAATAAAATAGTTAGATTATCCACCGGTAGAGGCGTTGATGTCGCTTTGTTTTTGTTATGCATCATGGCGGCGGCATACAACAAATCAAACAAAGTAGGGTGACCACGCAAAAAAAGTCATACAAAGCATACGGCGCCTAGGTTTGGAGGTGGCCCTCAGCAAGTTGGAGGCCATGGTCTTTCATGACCCCCGGCGGGCGTCGCCACTGGGATCACATATTGTGGTCGGGGGGTCTCGAATCGCTGTCGAGTCCACCATGAAGTACTTAGGATTGGTGCTCGATAGCCGGTGGGATTTCGGCCCCCACTTCCAGCGGCTGGCGTCCAAATTGTTGGGCGCAGCTGGGGCGCTGTCAACGCTACTTCCCAATCTGGGGCGCCCGAGCGCCGCCTGTAGGCGGCTCTACGTGGGGATCGTGCGATCGATGGCCCTGTATGGGGACCCGATCTGGGCGGCTGACCTGACGGCCGCTGGCATCGCTGTCCTGCGGAAGCCGCAGCGAGCAATGGCCGTCAGAGTCATCAGGGGGTATCGCACGATCTCCTACGAGGCGGCTTGTGTACTGGCCGGAACCCCACCTTGGGACCTCGAGGCGAAGGTACTCGCGTCACTGTATCATTAGCGTGAGGACTCGTGGGCCCGAGGCGAGTGGCTGACGTAGCGACATGTGGAGCTGCGTCGGTTACAGCTTCGCGCAGCCCTGGTGGCGGAATGGCGGGACAGGCTTTCACGCCCTACCCCTGCCCGGCCCTGTCACTATCGGGGCGGTCCGGCTGGTGCTCGAGCGCTGGCTCGGGAGGAGGCACGGCTCCCTGTCGTTTCGGGTGACGCAGGTGCTCTCGGGGCATTGCCTTAAGGAATCTATGGAAAGAAGAATAAAGAAGAAATAGGCAACAAAAAAAGTTTTTGTAAAAACTGCCCATTGTCTTGCTGCCTGTTTTTTTGTTTTCAAAATCTGTGAATTCAGATCAAAAAGTTAAGAACAGTCTCCTAAGATCACTTATCTGTAGCTACAAAGGTTAAGGTAGCTGCCCTTACTGTCCCATCTCAATAATACACCTGTATAAAAGATTTTTCAGGAAAAAATTACATATACAAATATAAATCTTACGACGGAAATCGATTCGCTCATGGCTAAGAAGGAGCTCGTGGCTAAGTAATAACAGCCGCGCGGGTCGATCAATCAGGTTTAGTTACGCTTGCCGGGGTTGGTACGTCGACTTTACATACTGAGACTCCTCCGTGCCTCGGAAAGCACGTTAAGCCGTTGGTCCCGGCTGTTATTCGTGTAGCGTTGACAGTCGTTACAGGTCGTCAGAAGCCTGAAAGTCTGACAGTGGTTGTCAGACTTTCAGGCTTCTGTTACTTCTTCTCTTACCAAGAGGTACCCAGTTACTGGGTTGTGGAGGTCAGATTGCCAGTACACTCCATGTAAAAAACTGGTATTCAGCTGCGTCCGGTAAGACTGGAAGCCGACCCCAACATAGTTGGGAAAAGGCTAGGCAGGTTGATGTGGAAGGCAAATAAATAAACTCCATTACGCAATTTTCTACTTTTCGACCCGTACCGGTAATCAGAGCGTAGGCATCTTAGATTCCTTAAAGCAATAAAATTACATTAAAGAAATATCTGAGTGAAGGCTCATGTTCGCCGGAAGCGCCGAAAATTAATTGTACAGGGAAATCTTATTTCGAGCTGTAGGTAATACTGTCCCGTTGGTCTCGTGGTCGCAAGCGCGACTGCTGAGCGTGGGGATCTGGGTTCGATTCCCGGGTCGGGCAAAGTGTTATTGAGTTTTTCCATTAGGAATTTCTTAGTAACAGCCCGGAGTTTGAAAGTTGGCGGTGTGATACCCCCGTGCCTCGGAAAGCACGTTAAGCCGTTGGTCCTGCGCCTGACCTCTCTCCAGTCATGTCGGATTGCCGTCCCATCGGACTATGAGAGTGAGGGAAGAGAGAGTGCACCTGTGTCTGCACACACACTTGTGCACTATAATATCTGCCGCGCCGAAGGCTAGTCTCCATTGAGATTGGCCGCCGTGGTCGAAATACGGTCTGGATATATAGTCCATATATAAGACTGCACCATTAAAAAAAAAACATAAGTTATTACCATGAATGTTGAATGTCATGGGTACTAAGTTTACTTACCAAATTATAATACTGAGTAAGATCTATTTAAACCCTTGTTTCCAATTGATGTTATTTCCACTTAAACAAACATCGACTTGACGCAATTGTACAGTTGAAAAAAAAAAATATATATATAAAGTTGTAGCGCAAACTGAACCTTATGTGTAGGCTTTACAGTTGTTTCTCCTAAAACTCGTGTCTGTTTACATGATTGGCAAATAAATTGCGAACGCAGACTAGGTACTATGGGATGGTCTCATGACGTTCGTTGACTGTTGCCGCTGAGTGTAGTAGCTGTGGCTGTAGAATCCGTGGCTGTGTGGGTAACTACTGTGTATGCACATACGGAGTGTTTGCCTACAGAGCCATAGCCTTTTAGTTTTAACTTAGATTTAGTTTTTATAGTTTTTTAATGTTTAGTTAAGCAAAGATTCGTGCTTAGTCCACGAGAACCTACTGCCGACAAACTGCTTAGCAGTTTGGCAGGTGTTATGTTAAAAATAAAACTGTAACATGATGGATTAAATAAATATTTAAAAAAAAAAACCTACCTATAAACTAGCGTAGAGATTAGGTTAGATTTACAGATATAAGATTGCAAAACCGACCAAGTGCGATGGGTTCCGTACCACCAGACAGTATTTACCAAAAAAACACCGATCAAAAAACACGTTCCATATATGGGCGACCCCCTTTAATTTTTAACTTTATTTCATTTTAATTATTTATTATTATATCGACAATAGAAATGCGCATTCTGAGAAAATTTCAACTGTCTACCTATTTTGGTTCATGAGATACAGCCCGCTGACAGACAGACGGACAGCGGAATCTTAGCTATGGTTCCGTTTGAATAACTCTAAACTCAATTTCTATTTTTTAACTTTCTAATAGAACTGTCATACCAATAGTCGTTTACCCAAAAAGCAAAAACATACAATAAAGAACGGGAGAAATGTTTTCGCTGTTCAAAGATTTCTTAAACCAAGCTTTACTTACGAACACTCCCTCTCGCAATATTTCTCTTTATAACATGACTAGGTACCTCAAATTACACATGTATGTAGCACATTCCACCACGCCACACATGGAGTTCAAATCTACATGAAACGTAGGGTATGACAGTTTCATATTATCCTTTCAAACTAAACGCGACGTGGTGAAATATGGAATATGCCTCAAAAATATGTTACGACTCACGCCAGAGTATTCATGGAGTTGGAAGAACCAGTGTGATTAATAGAGGAATACGAAAGATTGTTGATGCGTAGTTTCGCAGAATTTTACACATTCCAACGTTAACTGTTTTAAATCATTTGGGTTTCATAACTACTGAATGAAGTAACTTGTGTCACAGTATAAATAAGTAACAGTATTATATCTTCATAGAAATCGGCCGATACGACGCGCTTCTAAATCTCGGTGTAGATGTATTGCGTGCGTGGCAGTTACGCACGGATGCGTAATGTTTATCTACCGAGCGGCCGTAGGTAATTATTTCAAGGTCACTGCCGAGACATAATTCTGTTACTTATTTATACTGTGCTTGTGTGTTGTGTGAGTAGGTAACATCAAGTCATTGCGGAAAAGGGTTAATACAATATCAATCTGCCGAGCCTTTTCCCAACTATATTGGGGTCGGCTTCCAGTCTAACCGGATGCAGCTGAATACCATTATTTTACATGATGAGACTGTCTATCTGACCTCCACATCCCAGTTACTGGGTACCGCGAAACCCCTTGGTTGGTAAGATTGATTGTGACCCTTTTGAAAATTTGAGATCTTCGCAACACGCCCTTTCATTTGATATATCACTAGGGAATGCAATCCCGATCTCGCGGGATCTCGATCGAGATCTCTTGTCATTTTTCGAGATCAATCCCGAAGCATAATACGACGAAATCTCGCACGAGATTGACGAGCTTGGGCGGCAGTAGTCAACGACGGTCATGTCCACTCGGTGCGGGAGCGATGCGCTGATTGACGGCCGGGAGTGTCGAACAGCGAAAGCAAACTATCTCGACTATTTACAAATATTAGAGTATCGACACTCAATATTAGCGAGACTGAGAGCATCTAAAAGTCTGTTTTTGCGTGTATGTACGAGTTTAGATAGGTTAGAGTCACTCATGGAGAAAGAGATGGATCTATACGAGTGTAGAGGAACAAGGGGTAGTTTTTTACAGTTCGCTTATAATTGTTTACTCACGCTGGTGCCGACCAGTGTTGAATCAGAGAGGGCATTTTCAGCTGCTCGGTACATAGCGACTAACTTAAGTTGCCGTTTATCAGACAGCACCCTCAAAACTCTTTGTTTTTTAAGAAGCTTTCAAAATCACACACGACAGTGTCTTTATTGTTGTGTTGTGTGTTTATTGTTTTTGTTGATATCCAAAAAATACGGGTAATTAGTGAGTTATAATAAAGAATAAAGTTTTTTCTTTCAATTAATATTTTATCTTAATTAACGTCATAATACCAGCAGTTTTCATCGCTTTTTAGTCATCCGAATTTAACAATATTTTTTTGAAAACTCCGAGATTTCGAAAATACCGGGATCTGGCGAGATTGTAATTTCTAATCTTGCGATATCTCGAATTTGCGATCTCGAGTCGAGATTGCATTCCCTATATATCACACGGTACAGTTAGTACATTTTTTTTTCCTTATTTGTCTCCAAAAGTGGCCCCCTTATTCAAAATGAACTTATTTACATTACACGTCCGTGTTTGAGTCACAGAGATACATATGTGTTCCAAATTTCAACTTAATCGGTCTATTAGATTCAGAGCAAATTGACTGTAACAGACGGACAGACAGACAGACACACGAGTGATCCTCATAAGGGTAACCCTAAAAATAATGGCGATTTGTGAAAAAAAGGTTTTATAAAAGTTAAGGAAGTATCACAAATACGTCAGGGATCGTAAGTGGCACTTACATTTATTTACGTAGACCCGTCACAAATCGAGGTACTGACGTCACAACGAGACAGAACCTTGTTTGTTCGTCGACCTTAATTTAAGGACCAAATTGTGAGTGACGTATGACCTAAATGCAGTTTCCTGTGATCCAGTTTGTTGGCGTCAGGTAGTCGTAACAATGATGGATGGTTTCACTTTACTGGTGGCGGGTGACCTAAAACTAATGTCGTTACCGAAAAGTTAATTTAATATTCTGTGGAGCAAATAGAGATACTAACACGGGGTTGATGATACAAGAGCTGGAGTTTTACTCTTCTACTTCTTTAGTTAGTCAATTCTGGAGGTTTATACTACAAATTCATTCCAATCATCAATGCATCTATTTAAGTGTATATATATATTATATATATATGTGTGTGTGTATATATATATATATTATATATATATATGTGTGTGTATATATATATATACATAGTTTCCAGCATCATTTAAAAAAAAAAACACGGAAGATTTATGTGAAAATTACATTAATATTAGCTTACATTAGCTTACATAATATTATACAGAAAACTTGATGTTTTGTGAAGTCGTAAAAACCGTGCGAAGCAGGGCGGGTCGCGTAAATACAAAGGCGGATGCAACACAGACACCCATATTCTGTGCTGCATTATCTTCCGAATGATAGTCCGTCCGAACCCAGCTGCAACACAGCAGTTTGTAGTGCAGCCGCATTTGTTGTATAAGGCAATGAAAAGGCGGTTTCAATGCAGACCCCCATAGTATTATTTCCGTTAGATTATCAACGGTCGAAAAGTACTAAGTTGCTCGCAGCTAGGCAACATTTTTTATTAGCGCAAGGTACAATACGCCGTAAGCAAGTTTGGTACCTGCAGAGTAGACAGAGCGAGTACTAATAAGCTGTATTGCAGTCGCTTCTGTTAAAATGTCTTTCGTAGCCGATCACATTGCAGACAGTTTTCAAATGTCTGTGGTTTAATACTTTATGCAACGCGGTTGCGTTACAGAATAGCTACTGTCTGTGTTGCATCCGGCTTTGTATTTACGCGGGCGGGTCGCTAGTAATCCTACAAGTAGTTTTTTTTCAAAGACTCGTAGGTACTCGTACGATATTTGTAGTCAGTACATGCCTTTTGTAATACTACAAAAGCTCCAACGTCTTTACATATGCAATATTCTTTCTTATTTCTGAAAATATTCTTATGATGTAGAGCATGGCCGTGCAATGCAGTCGTGTGGACACGAGTTGACATACGTTAGGCCAATAAAAGTTTTAATACTTTTGACATCGTATACTAGATGCCATATTCCTTCAAATAAAATTTATAAAAATGTAATACCTTCGGACTTCGTCGAAGACTCGAGGGATTTCTTTTAGTAGTAGTAAACTTGTGTAATATTTTCCTTGGACTAGTGAGAAATTGAAATAATATCATACGTGATGTGCAACAGTTATGTTTCAAGTTTTTGGATAGCAATCATTTAATTAAAATACACAATAATTTACGATGCCTCCACGAGGACACGGCTGCTCTGCCCAAACCGGGCAGACCTCCACCGTATGCTCCACCGTGTCCTCCGGGCGATCCACGCAGTGATGACACCCGAGCGTTTCCTCCCGCCTGATACGAAACAGGAACCTCCAAAACAACCGTGTCCGGTGAGGACCTGCGTCAGGCGGAACATGAGGACGCCGTGGCGCCTCTCTAGCCACTCCTCAAAGAGGGGATGACGATACCTTACATAGCATAAGCTTAATCAGCCAATAATGCTCCCAGTGCTGGCACAAAGGCATCCTCTCGATGAGAGAACGAGGGCCGTAATTCACCACGCGGCCCAGTGCGGGTTGGTAGATGGCACATGTCTTCGAATTTTTGGTTCTTAGTCATGTCGGTTTCTTCATGATGTTATCCTTCACCGTTTCGATAGCAGTGGTGATGAAATAATTTACACAAAATAACGCGCCTGTTTGGGCGAATTTTCGATCAGGTCACGTCCTGACGCGAGTTTAACATTTTTTACCCATCACAAAAAACTGCACAACGCCGCTAAAGAAGTTTTCACTTCAAAAAGGATAGATAATGTAAAAATGAAACGTTTAATTTAGCCATTGCAAACATCGTCAAAAAAAAAACAGAAAAAATATATCTAGGTCACATCACATTACACGCGGAGTGTACGCGAACCGAAGTAATTATTTTGTAAAACTTTCCTCGTCTTTTTTGTTTCAAACTCATCTATCAAAATTACATTTTTATGCTACATCGTCTCCATAACAGTACGCCTGACGCATTGCCGTCATGTATTGAGCGATCGTATTAACAAAAACTGGGCATAATTCCAGAGGACTGCTGATAACAAATTTCTTACCAAAAAACCCAATCACTTAAACTTTGCCCAACCACCCAACACGACCCTCCAATGCTCAAAAAGACAAAACAGTTACTCTTGCAACCATTATCCCAACGACTCAGTTGTTGCTGCCTTTAACACGGAAACCTTTACAATTAAAGCTTGTGCTTTTCTACACTTTGTCTGCGGTTTGGCGATGTTCCAAGTTTCGACTCCAATTTCCGCACAATTTGCCCCGGATGATTTACAGCGTCCCACTTGCAGTTTCGATATCCCTCACCTTCCAAAGTTACGATAGTTTTCCCTGAACTTTTATACTCAAGAGATATGTTCGAGCTCGCAGATAGTGTAAAGAGGTTTAAAGTTATGGGTTATCTATAGATACTGTTTTGGTTAGTTAACAAAACAATGGCTATTTGGGATTTTGTATGTACCTACTTTTAACATTCGTTTCCTGAAGGTTTTATACAACATGTCCTGGAATTAACGCTCGTTATCAAACACCCCCATTAGAATATTATATAATAATCACAATACATACACTGAATTAGGACTGTTATGTATAAAACATAGTTTATTTATTAAATTAGTTATACTTACATTAAAAATCTACGCACGCACACAGTTGCAGACGTATAAGGGTCTAGCGTAGTAGGTACTTCGTCCATTTTGGTTTGTTATGACTGTACAGCGGAAGTGTGACTGTAATTTACGTAGTTTTAATTATTTTTGGGACAAAAAACTTGTTTAGAACAAACTACTTTCATAATGTGCATTAATTCAGTTACAAATTGTATACATATAGTTGTGGATTTCAGCAATGATTATACAAAATTCCAGTGACTAAATCATAAATAGAAAGGTGTCAAGACAAAAAAGCCCTCCCGGCGCGTGACTTCAGAAAGTTGCAAGTTGCACAACTTTTATTGAAAATGAGCCCGGCGGCTAAGCCGGGTTGGACCGCCGCCGCCACCGGGCCGGGCTTTCGTCACCTTAAGAAAATATATTTCTATGGACTAAATGGTCACTGGAATTTTATTGTCTACTTTAAGTACTTACAGGAAATAAATTTTGCACTTGCAGATTAGGTATCTGCAAGTGCACGTGTGCTTAATATTTCGTGTTTGTGACATAGCAGAATACCCCTGACAGAAGAATTCCCTTTAAATTCTGATATTCGTTAAAGTAGGTCTGAAAGATGATATGGCTAGAAAGAGAGTGACTACCGAGATAGGGAAGACGACTTATAGAGAAGTATGGAAAGAAAACCGGCCAAGTGCGAGTCGGACTCGCTCACGAACGGGGCCCATAACCTTTTTAAGATCGACCAAAAAACGCGTTTTGTTACAATTAACTTTTTAATTAGATTAACTTTATATAATTTTTATTATTTGTTCTTATATTGTCGATAGAAATACACAATCTGTGAAAATTTCAACTGTCTACCTATTACGGTTCATGAGATACAGCCTGCTGACAGATGAACGGAATACCTACGCACTTGGTCAACATTGAGGATTTCTTTGGTTTTTCGTTGGTAATTTGTTATAAACAATTAAACGCAAACTGCAGTGCAGTATCGCGTTCAATTGCTTCCCAGTTCTAATTAAGTTTCTTCCGCCTGATTCTGACAGAATTCAATTAGGACCGTCCTCAATAACATCATGAAACTGAATACGGATTAATTTCTGTTATGATTATCTATTGCGTAGTTTATGTTGGAATTGTAGTTCTAAGCTAATTATAACGTCAAAATTTAATGAAACGGTGATTTACACTGTCGGTGACGAACATGTTTCCCGAAAAGTGTGGAAGTTTTTAGAGAGTCGGGAAAACCAGTTACTAACAATTAATATACCTACACAAAAACCTGATATGATAGCTTAAAAACACAACCAATTCTCTACCTACAATCATGCATACCGGGTGACTGGTAATTAGTGGCCGATACCTAAACACGTGACTTTACTCATCAATATGAACAAATTTTATTAGGGGAACAAACGTGAAATCGCGAAACAAAAACAGCTGATCCCTAAATTTTGACGAGTTATGCGAACATAAATTGTAGGGAACAGCATTTTTTTTTTCGCGATTTCTGGTTTGGTCCCGTAGTAAAAGTTGTTCATAATGATGAGTAAAGTCACGTGTTTAAGTATCGGTCACTAATTACCAGTCACCCTGTATAGATAAATAAAAAATATCGCCTGTAATCCCAGAAGGGCTAGGGGGCGAGCCTATTGCCATCAACCGGGCACAAATCCAGACTCCGGGCTGCGACTGAAAATTTCCTGATAGAATAACCCAATAACACTGCTCGACCCGAGAATCGAACCCAGGACATCATGCTCAGCAGTAACGCTTGCGACCACTAGAACAACGAGGCAGTCAATGTTATCTGTTATGTACAAATCTAAGTTACAAACAAAATGGACGCGTCTTTCACAAATTATTTCATTAAAATCTTGAACTTGGTCGTCACACAGCCGAACCCACAAACATCGTTATTTTATAAAATTGCTGTACAATTGGGCCTCGTTTTCTCATATTCCATTATGACGGCCCTTTAAAATTCTATTTATTTTTTCTTATCAACGTTAATATTGTTCTGTTATTTCTAACGACGTTCGCCAAGGGCAGAGAGATTCACCTTTTTCTTATTGGTCCTTAGTTCCACACTGAAGGGCGAAGGCCTCTGTTCATTATTCCACTTATCTCAAACCATTACCGTCGGGGACCATTCGCCTTTGATAAATCAATTGAATGTTAAAAAATTATAAGTAAAATTCACATTGAAAATCGTTTATTTACATACAGGTGGGGTTTCTCGGATGGTTTAGCCATATCCTCAATGCGACGTTTCCCCGCAGATCGTGGCCCACCTTTGATCTTGCGTGAGGACCTAATCAATTAACCTGCTGACCTGTACACGTGAGGACATAATATCTATTATGTCCTCACGTGTACAGGTCAGCGAATGGTGTTAGCGTTGCTGAGTTCTGGGCCAAACACGAAACTTAACTTTATTCTTGCCATCGACACGGTAAGGTTGACCAAAATTACTTAGTTTTGATGTCCCTGAACCTTTCTCAATAAAATAGGGATCAAAACTACCCCCTGTTTATTCCGATGACCCAGGCAAACTTGGGAGTGGGCCGGATGGATGCCCGGTCTCTGCCCGCTAACCGCGCGAACTAAGTCGCGTAAGCTAAGTCTAATAGGGGGCAAACTTTGTAAACTACAAGCTTGATGGCACTATCTTCCTTTGAAGTTAATCAGAACTTGGACGCAAGACTGACTGTATTGGGTTGCATATGTGCAGTGTAAACCGTAAATTATATTAAAGTTGCTTTGGATTTTGCGCTGAATAAGTAGTTGCTAGTGGATTTGGGGTGATTCAGCACAGCGTTGCAGCGGCTGAGAGATTAGCTTCTTTGCTACGGGTTCCCGAATCACAATGTTTGAATGAAACGAATGACATAGTTATAGGTTTACTATGTCATTTGTTTCGTCCATGTATGTCTGTGTATGTACCCTAGTTATTACCAATCAGAAGTTGTTATGGCATGGAAAATACTTGCATACTTTTCTGCAGGATCTGGCTAGTGTTTCCAGTCTTAATTGAATTCCGAAGCTCACATTTATGAAGAAAGAAAAAAAAGAAAAGAAAGAAAGAAAATAAAGAAAGAAGTGAAAAATTATTTGATTTTCTTTTAATAACTTATATTTATAATAATACCTACTTGGTTACTGAACACGGAATGGATAAGCTTTCAAAATGGAGGAAGATTGTTTGTAATTGCTTTAATTACTGCAACATGAAGATCAGAGCTATTAGTTAATGATCTGTGGAAAATTGAGTGGATCTCTCTTAATTATTTATAGCAGTAGAACAAAATGGCATGGTAGACGAGTACCCAAGTTAATAGTACTTATAATGAAAACCATAGAGACTGGCTTTATTTTTTGCTTAATTTTCGATGAAATTTTCGATTTCTTCGTTACGTGGGGTTCAATCTGCAATTTGTTTATCAGGCGTGGTGATAATGTCAATATTATCGAAAGCCTATTAGCGAGGCCTACTTTTGTTCATCAGTAATCGCATTAGATGCCATTGCATGTATCTTCAATTTTACTGTCACTTTTGTTTAAATCCGATTTCTCTGAAGGTGGCCTTGTTGTTTTACACACTCAAATAAAATTTTAATTTCTAGGTCCTTCACCTTACCAATTACAAAGTTTCTAATGTACGACTTAATAACCATATTCATAAATCTAAATTCACTCTGTTTCATAATATTATATCTACTCAAATTATAACAGTACATTCTGAAGTCACATACGAGAGGCACATTATAAAAGCAGACTTATTTTGCGTATAACGACACGTAAGGGAATACGTGAGATAATAATATTTATGGAATGGCGGCGTAGTTACTGTGTTGTTTCATTTAGAATTTTGTTCTGGGCAATGGCCTGCCTAAGTGTTCATAAATGTTGCGAGACCTGCGGGGTAATTGCGTAACATATTTAGGGCGAATTTCACCAACGAAACTGGACGCGATCAGCATATCTAAACCACGTTCAATAGCTGTCAGTGCAGTCATTATTGTTGACACTGACAGCTCTTGAACGCGGCTTTGGTGCTATTCGCGTTCAGTAACATTGGTGAAATTCGCCCTTACAATGGCAATACTATTCATTTTGACAGTTCATCAACGTTCATTGCGCTATTTACGTTGTTGAGCAGGGAAATTTTTAAACATACGAAGCAATGGATTGAGAATTTCCTTTAAAATCCTTTGGATTATGATTGAAAGTGTTATACGCAATTGGGATGCTGGCATCTCTAATAATAGTAAAGGCCAAAGTCTGTGATTTTGCAACCCGATTATTGTTTGTTAGTTTATTGTGATGTAAAAGTATACAAATTCTACAAAAGTAACAGTACAGCATTACCTCGAAGTAAATATACAGCGAATACCGTATATCCGACACTTGCATCGTGCGTATATACGCAAATTTTACATGCTCAAATACCCTGAATATTACAACTCCCTGTCAGTAGGGCGTTCAAATATTAGCTCCATGCCCAGTCACCCAAGACTCGCAGTGCAGAAGGCAATCAATCGCCCTGCCTATGTACCAGTTGAGCAATCAAGTAAACTTACAATATGCACGAAATGCACGCTCGCTTTCAGGCTACCAGAAAGAAATAAAATTGTTTGTTTGTTTGTTTGTAAAGTCATAGTCAAATCGTTTATGTCAAATAGGCACATATAAGGAACTTATGGACGTCAAATATTAACAAGAAAATAGAATTGATTCTAGTTGCACAGAAGGTATGTAGTTTCGTATGGAGAAGAATGGGGAAACAAACTTCACCGGTAATAATTATATATCATTAATTGTGAAGACGATGCACCTAGAATAAAATTACTATAGGTAAAAGAACGAAAAATGAGGCAATGACAGATAATTTAATTGTTTGATAGATACATGACGCTCACATATTTACAAACAATGTAAAATTAGACGATTTTCCTAAAATTTTAACAAGTAATTAGTCAGTGTGTGAGTTCAAGTAATCACAGAATGTAAAATAATTGTCATAAAAATATCAAATTATACAATTAAATTACCAACCAGTTTGATTGTAAGAGTTAATGTCTAAAAATACTGATCCGATTACAATTGATTTTATTGAATGTCTTTATTTAAGGAGCTAGGTCAGAAGACTGTTGCCTATATACGTAAGGCTTTATTATTTTATACACAATTTTATAAACATAATACAGATAGTTGTTTGTTAACAACTATCTTCTACGACTACCAATTCACATACACGTTCATCTATATAATAACCTAGCTAATTCTCAAAAAAAAAACAAAACGACGGCTTGCACTCCGGAAGTGCCGGCAGAAGTGAAAACTGGAATATTAACGTTGTGCATGTTTGATATTTTGGAATGGTTAGGGAATCAATATGCACGAACTGATTTAATTATCAGTATAAAAGTATTATCATTTATGTGGCAAAATACAATATTCATGTATTGCGCTATCTTACACAAACATGTCAATCTTACGAGTTTTCGATCACGTGTCCTGACGCGAGTTTAACATTTTTTACCCATCACAAAAAAAGTGCACAACGCCGCTAAAGAAGTTTTTACTTCAAAAATCATCGATAGAAAGTTACACTATTGCTGAGTGTCTTAGAATAAATTTTCTTTGTACGCGAACGAAGTCACGGAAAAAACTAGTACACAAAATTGCACATTCGAAATCACGTTATCAAGCTATAACCAAAACATTCTTTCATTTAAGTATTTTGCTCTTGTGTAGAGCTTTCATTACGAAGTACCCTTTTTAAATAAACGAATGCAATTTGCTCAGCTATTTTCACTTTTATCGTGCACAGTGAAATTTCCTTTGAAAAAAAATACCGATCGTCGAAATTCGTGTGATAAATTGAATTCAGAGCTGAAAAATCACGCCTTTTTTACAATTTGCATGCCCAAATGCCTCTTCGAATGGTTTCTTTAGTATCGACAATTTTTTTTTTCATATTTTAACAAATTAAGCAGTTCCTGGAAATGATGTGTGATGTATAATTGGGAATTGTACGTTAATTAAGCCGTTAATTACGATATTTTATTACACCTACATAAATAAAAAATAGGCAGTCATGGGGGACAGTCGACAGAACTGAAAACATTAAAACACAATATAAACAATGCAATAACACAAATTAAACTTCCTGCTACTACAGCATTTCGACACGAGCATGTCGGTGACGCAAACCCATAAGTTTTTCCTCTCCCAAAAATCGCTCAACGCGCTTAAATAAGTTTTCACTTCAATAAAACCCTATAAGCCAAAAATATAATGTACTAAAGTCTAAATGTAGGTACTGATCATCCGATACCTATACGTGTGTGACAGGTTATAAGCATCTACCTGCAGAGGCCCTAGTGTGAGTTTCTTTTGACCATCTCGACTTTACGCATCGTCCGCGTTCGGCGCTCCACTTAGCATTTCACTGGTGAAGGCTGCCAATCGGAGCGCCGAACGCTGCGTAAAGTCGAGATGGTCAAAAGAAACTCACACTAGGGCCTCTGTTACACGCTGAAACTCCTAATGGTCGCTGTTATGAACAGTCGAAAATTGACAACATGATTGCAAGTCCTATGGGATACGCCTTTGGGACACAGTACCACCTAATACAGGCGGGATTAAGTGTATTTTTTACCCCCGACGTAAAAAGAGGGGTGTTATAAGTTTGACCGCTATGTGTGTCTGTTTGTGACACCGTAGCTCTTAAACGGGTCAACCGATTTGAATGCGGTTTTTTTATTTAAAAGCGGATTTTCTACCGATGGTTCTTAGACATGTTTCAAGACTATTAGCTCTTTTCTAATTGATGAATGGATGTGAGCGTCTTCTACAGGTCTGATCGATTTGAAATTTGGTGTTTTGTTACTTCAATGATATTAGAAGAACATAGTAACCTTGAACTGATGCTGCAGCGTCACCTGGAATTTGCAGGATACCCAACTCCCTTACCAACTTGCAGCACAGGTATCGTGTTTGGGCTCATTGGAATGGTCTCAATGAATAGGTTATAGATAGATGATGAACAGGGTCTGGTGATGGAATAGGAAAGAGAAATGAGGAAATGTTTATGTCGGGGGTTTTTTAAATTTTAACTGTTAAAGTCGTATTGTTGCATATGCTATTTGCAAACAAGAGGCGTACCTAATCCCTAAATCGTATTTTCTCACGCATAAGACAGATATTACCAGTTCTAGTTGCGTAACCAAGTAACCAAGAGAGAGAGATTAACCAAAATTATGTACGTAAGTAAGTACGTGTTTCTGAATAATTTGCAAATTACCCGTTGAGCTTCACTAACTTTTAAACCTTCGCATCGCCGGGGATTACTTTCAGAAGTGTCAGATTCGTATAACAGTACGCCGCGTATCGCAATGACAACACACGCGGGACCGATACGCGGGCCGCACAATCAAACGACTGCGTCGGCAGCGTATTATTGGTACAACTACCGAATTGGAGGCAGAAGGTGAACAACTAAAGATCATGTTTTGTGATCTCTCGCATCGTAATTAGTTTATTCGAAAATAGCTTGTGTCAAGTGCCAGTCGGACTCCCACACAAAAAGTTCCGTACCATATTGAAATAGAGCAATAAACGCCGAAAAAAACACTTTTCTTGTAGGAGACCCGCTGTAATGATTAATTTATATTATTTTTTGTTATAGTGGCAAAAGAAATACACAATCTGTGAAAATTTCAACTGTCTACCTATAACGGTTCATGAGATACAGCCCGCTGACAGACAGACAGACGACGGACCGACAGCTGAGGCTAAGTGATAGGGTTCCGTTTTTAGGGTTCGGTACCGAACCCTAAAAACGGGGTTACCAAAGCAACATTCTTTAAAATTGAAAAGGCTACTTCGGAACAGAAATTATTTAGCCCTTTGACAAAAAAACCTTGACATTTCAAAAGCATTCCTTAAACAAACAAACTTACTTGAAAAGAATTCGAAAACCCTATTGCTCCCGAAATTTATTTAATTTTACAGAAGAGTAAACAAACGAGACAGACATTGTTAAACAAACTCTTATTAAAATTATTTATTTTTCTTGCAAAAGAAAACAAGAGGAAAATATATAATTCCTTAACTTTGATGTTCTGTGGTGCAAATAATGAAGGTAATCTTGTAAATAATTGGAAGTCATTTTAATATTACGGAAAGGTCTGGTAACCTTGTTTTTTTGAGTAACCTTTAGATGAAAATCTGTGATATGTCACAGATTTTCATCTAAAGGTTATATATATCTTCAATAAAAAAAGCAGCCTCGATTCTTCACCTTGAAATTATCTAAGCTATGGAATATAGCGTTACTAGAAGACGCTAAGACTGTAGCTTTATAGGATCTCATCTCCGGTTTGTTATTAATTCTGTCATAATTTTATAATCTTACTTATGGAAATTTATTTGTTTTTTAATCTTTTGTTTTTGTTAGGGTTCCGTACCTGAAAAGGAAAAATGGAACCCTTATAGGATCACTCGTGGCTGTCTGTCTGTCTGTCACAACCACTTTGCTCCGAATCTAATGGACCGATTAAGTTGAAATTTGACATACATACGTATTTCTGTGACCCAAATACGGACGTGTAACGTAAATAAATGAATTTTGAATATGGGGGTCACGTTTGGGGGTCAAAAAAGAAAAAAAATATAAAGTGGTGCAAGCTGTACCGTGTGACATATCAAATGGGAATCATCATAATGCGACATATTATATCAGATGTGAAAGGGCTTATTACGAGGATCTCAAATATTTTTACATAATTTTAAAATTAATACTTTTAAAGATATTTTTAAAAAATGTGAAAATTGACCACTCCCCCGTTATCTCCGAAACTAAAATTTTGAAAAAAAATACAGAGAATGCTTCTTTACTCAGACATTACAGGAAAACCTTTAAGAAGTCTATGGTCTCAAAATAACATGAGAATAATTGAGAGATTTACGATGTTATGTATGAGAGAACATGTCTTTCAATTACAATGTTAAGTTTGTTCTTGGGATATCATTAATCCCAACTACGGAACCCTTCATTGTGCATAGTCCGACACGCACTTGGCCGGTTTTTTTTTTGTTAATTTTTGTCGTATGGATCGTCATATAGTTTTAATTCCGCAATTAAATAACCATTTAACATTTTTAAAGGGAATGGGTGTCTGTAACATTTCCATCACTCAGTAATTGACGCTACCACAGATTAATATAGATGGGATACTCCGCAGTTTAGGTATGAAGCTACAAGTACGCGGCGGGTCCGTCTTGCTGGGCCAATTCAGTGACTGTAACGTAGTCAGAAGATCTAAGAGTCACGCGATAGAAAGAGAGGCAACTTCTAGGCAAATATATAGGTGATTAGCGCTGTGCGACCTGAATTGCACTTTATTGTGTCGTAGCAAGAGTCGCTTTTTATTTGAATGATTTTGCGGAGTGCCCCATCTGTATAAATCTTTGACGTTACTTACCTACAGTAAAAACAGGGATATTTATTTACGATTAGGGCAACAAGTATTTACCACATTTTACAGTAGGATATTGTCATATATTTCTACAAGGGTAGAGACAAACCCCATACAAAAATCTGCTTATTGTCCTTTCAATGTATAAATAAGTCTATTTCTATTGTGACGTCATAATAATGTGTCTATGGTCATTGTTACAGAGCCAGTTGTGGGACGAGTACGAACTCGAAGACGCCACCTTCGCAGAGTGCAGCATCAACAACGCCAACAACAGCTTTCAGGTACCTACTACTTTCTATTGAAAATATTGCCGCTGGAAATAATGTTAAAGGTTCCGTACTCAAAAACTAAAACCGAAGGAAGGCTTCGTGTGAGTAGCCTTAATATTGAAAACTAGTTGTTGCCTCCGACTTCGTATGTACTTCATCATTTTAATACAAAAATATCCAGGATTTTAAAGTAAACTATGTCCTCTCCAATACGCTGATTGCGTAATACACGATCAATCGGAATCTGAATCGTTTTAAAGCAAATTGCTGATCCATTGCATCATAAGTTCGAAAAAAAATCTGCTCAACAACGTAAATAACGCAATAAATTTCGTTGAACTGTCAAAATGAAACAAATTTGTCGTAATCGTTTACGAAAGTGTGTTGCGTAATTAGATAGCAGGTGTGTGAAAAGTACCGGGAATTGTTAAAAAAAAACAAAAAAGTAATTTATTCGTCAACATTTATTTTGTCGCCTTCAAAGTAGACCCCTTCTTTTGCATTGCAATACAGCTACGCCAGCGCATGACCCAGTCCTCCATACATTTGGTAAGCTGATTGAGGTATGGTCTTCAAGTCCTTCAGCGAATTTACTTTTATAGCTTCAATCGACTCAAAACGTCTTCCTCGAAATGATAATTTTAGCCTCGGGAACAGAAAATTCAAGTTAGGATTTTAATTCAAATGCTTTAAAGTCTATTTTACGATGGCTATACAGAATAGTGGACGGACCGCCAGCCGCTCACTGCCCGCGTCACACGTAAAATAGACTTTAATACATTTAATTTAAAATCCTAACTTGAATGAAAAGTTATTTACCGTGTCGAAGCGTTGCTGTTATAATGAACGATGTCCTTTATTTGCCGTTTGTCCTCCTGCCCTGGAAGAAATTCATAGTGCATTTCACCGCGGTAATCGAAGAAAACTATCAGCATAAATTTCCGAGTACTTTTTACCCATCTGTCAAATTTCATAACGATCCGTTCAGTGGTTTAGACGTAAAAAGATAACAAACGGACAGAATTACTCTCCCATTTATTATATTTTTAGGATAGATTCACTGAACTTACTGAAAAGGAATATGAACCTCCATGAAATCATCCTTAAGTTGATTCGGTCCTTCGATTGTGATATGTATTACTTGCAAACTATGATTTCTAAAAGAACAATAGATAGATAGTTGAAGTTTTTGGCTACTTTTGTTTTTGTGTTTTTTCTTTAAATGTGCGTTTTGTTTGTGCAGAATAAACATATTCTTTCTTTCTTTTCTTTAAATTTTTAAAGGATTTGTTTTAGTTGATTCTGATCTAAGGGCTAGCGTGCACTACGGTGCGGTGGAATGCGGTGCGTTATTTCTGCCGTACGGTATAAGTAACAAACGCAGTCACGGGTCCGCGCACTGGCGGTGAAAAAATGCACGTTTTTCGTACCCAAACAGTTTTGGATCATCACTTGACGGCCTTATAACCGCCTTATAGCTTCTGCCCGCAACTTCGTCCGCGAGCCTTCCTCAAGAATTGGACTATCCAATGCAATACGAATTTTTCAAATCCGACTGGTAGTTCCGGAGATTACCCCCTACATACAAACAAACAAACAAATGTGACCACTATAATATAATAAATATTAATATTAGTATAGATTACGGTCTATTTTTTCGTAAGATATAAACATTTACGGGCGTATCCAAAAAAACAAAATATATTATCTACTTCTTGGTCGGTGTCTCGGTGCGTTTTTGAATGTGTAACATCTTTCCTCTCGCTTTCCTGCAATCTTTGGGAGTGATTTCGTGAATAGGGACGGAAGTGTGTAACAGGAAGCTGCGGAAGCGCGCGCTATTTGATTTGACCAATGAGCGCCCGCAACATCGAATTTATTTACTACACAATAAGATACACGCGCTGCGCAGCACCGCGCATCTCAGCGTACGTTGACATGCGTTCACGCTCACACTGAAATTATACCTTTTCGTGAAGAAAATAAGTTCGATATTTGATTAAAGTGTGCGTAGCCGCCCCCCGCCCCCGCCCTTTTAATCTAGCTTATTACTAAGGTGAGATGTCATATGTTACACATCATACACGACTACTGTAAGCTTCGCTCGTTATTTTTTTACTGCAGTTCATGTTATTTCATACATCTCTTTGCGATACAAAATACGTGCGTTGGACTAATCGCAAATTTGCAGCGGGAGGCTCACTGTGATTTAACCGCATGCGTTTTTTTCGTCTACTGACATTCCATAGGTACCTACTTCACAGATTTTGCGGTAAAAAAAACGCACAGCAGTGCGCGCTAGGCCACTCAATCTTTCCAAGAACGGTCAACACCCGTTCGATCCCCCTAGTCTTTAGGCATACTTTGCTAGCCTAGTATCGTTGACATAGCTCTTCAACTATCTCAATTGTAACGGATAGGTTCACTATCCATTACTGAGAAAAGCTAAACATCGCTACATGTGCCTTTGTGAAGTCAATAACCTATCAGATTTTCTTTTCACCTCGTGAATACTTTACGAGGACAAGTCATGTCGTGGAATAGCCATTTTTGAAGTGAATACTTCTTCAGGTGCTCTGTGCTCTTTCTGAACAGTGAATGATAGATAGATAAATCGTTTATTTAGTGCACACAAAAAACAGCACAACATACAAAAGCACGATTAAATAATGACTAATTAGCTATTAGGAAATAGCTGCAAGGTGCCAATATACAAACAAATAAAAAAACATTGTGATGACACTATTGGCTATGACACACTTTAAAATAATGGATTGACAACGAACATAAAAAAGTGCGGTGTGCGTCTCAAGGTTGCACCAAATGGGAGTCCAGCTCAGCATGTGCCAGGCAAATATACCTGACACTGAATCGGGTATACTCGGCTCCAGTCGGTCGGTGACGCTGAATCGCGTATACTCGGTTCCAGTCGTAAGTTTTCACTTCTATCCTGTAAGTAACCTTCTTTTTTGTAAAACTGATTGCCCAGAGATCGGGTAATTATGCCCGTTTTAACCTTCGCTAAGTGACACTTAAATGATCCCTAAAATAAAAGTGCACCCTTGGATTTTCAACGTTAGGCTCAGCGCTGAGAGTTGAAAATCCAACATTGTACTTTTATTTAGGGATTCATTTAAGTGTCAGTTAGTGAAGATGAAAACGGGCATAAGACTCTTAAATATCTAATTTCGAACACAAAAAATATTATCAACTACAATCAATCTGCCTAGCCTTTTCCCAACTTCGTTGGGGTCGGCTTCCAGTCTAACCGGATGCAGCTGAATACCATTATTTTACATGGAGCGACTGCCTATCTGACTTCCACAACCCAGTTACTGGATAATACGATACTCTTTGGTAAGACTGGTTGTCAGACTTTCGGGCTTCGTAACGACTGTCAACGAATGACAGCCAGGACCAACAGCTTAACGTGATTTTCGAAGCACGGAGGAGACTCGGTATGTGAAGATGGTCACACATCCACAGACAAACCCTGGCAAGCGTAGCTTAACCTGATGGATCGACCCCTCAGCAGTTTACTTTACTACTTTACAGATTACTTAGCTAAATAATGTTGTCAACCACCTAATCCAAAAAAATGAGAACGAATACAGGAAGATAACAAAACCAAGTCACCAAAATCTTTCATGATCACTTAACATCGTCTTAACAGCAATAAAACAACACTATAACCCTCCATTGCTTGCCTATTTCAACCCCTGCTTATTCGTGTCACGCACGTAAAACTCAGCGTGACACTTCTTTTAATGGGTCACGGCGTAACACGTCACTACGCTCCCTCCTTTCACATTAAAGTAATCGAATCGCAACCCGTGAAATACTTATTATTGAGCAATTCCGGTGGCCAACTGTGGTCTTCATCATCAGTTCCACTTCACCAAATGGTGCTTTCCGAGAGCATCTGCATGAGTTACTATAAAAAATATCCAAATCGCTATTGGTATGCCTATAATATTTGAAGAGTTCCATCGATTTCTCCAGGATCCCATCACCAAATCCTGACCTGACAATGGGAGCATTTTACCCTTTCAAACAAAAAATATTTTTGCAAATTCGTCTATATATGATGGAGTTATGCCCGAACATACATAAAAAAAAGAAAACAAAAAAAGTATTATAAACATTCGAATCGATAACCTTTTGGAAATCGGCTTAAGGTATGTGTCAAGAAAGTAAGCAGCAGCGTCTTTTTGTTTGCTAATAACAATAAGGAGTGGGAACCCTATCTACCTAATTTAAAAATATATTTTTATGTTACAGGTCTAAATTTTTTTTTATTTGTAAACAAAAAATTGTGTTGAATTGATAATTGTTGATAAAATTTGAATACAAAGTGAGAGAGTGAGATGATCGTAATAGCCAGTGTTAATCACATAAAAGCTGAATTAATGGTATTTTTATAAACTTAATTTAGAGTGTAAAAATTGTTATCAGACATTTTAAAAAAAACAACCTTAATAACACGATTTTTTAGTAGCAAAAAAATTGCATTTGAAGAATAAAATTATTTTTAAAATAAACGTAATATATATTTTTTCGTCATCTAGGTACTATATATTAACAGGCATTGGGTTTGAAAATACTATATTTGATATAAAATAACTGCTATCTCCGAATCTTCAGCCAAGTTAGTGATTATGGTAGATGCCTTGGACGGCTCACTGTAACCATTGCATATGCATAGATAGATAGGCGACCAATCTTAAGTATTTAAACTTTGAAACCACTGAAACCTCACGCTAAAAGAATTAGAAATTACATAATGCACAGAAGGTAGAACAAATCATAACTCCTGTTTCGATTGTCACCAACTCTGTTATATGACACATCAGGAAAAACAAACATTAAATAAACTAAAGGTCACTTTAAAACTCGTTATTGTTTAAAATAAACTCTTCAAACTTCCTCCAATCAGTAACGTTACGTCACATACCCGTCGAAATACCTTTTTAAAACATAACAACGAGGAAACAAAATTCCTCGGGATCGCCGCGGCAGGAGTTTCAAAACAAATGTGTGCTCGGATTTTCCGCCCGGCGCTGTAGCAAACACGCTGACCCGCAGCTGAGGGGTTGAATGAGTTTCATCTCGTCCCCTTTACAGCGTGATGAAAAACGAAAAACGTTTTATGCTTCGTTTAATTCTGTATAATTGGGTTGTTTGATGTATGGGGAGACCGTATGTACGTAGATAGTAACATACTAGTCGTAAAGGAGGGTATACAGAATATTGAAAACGATTTCCGTAACGGTTTACACTCGTAAATTCTGGGATTGTTTTAATTTATTTCTTTTGCACACAATCAAAAATATACCTAAATAGTTTATTTATTTATTTTATTATTTATGTACACACAGAAAAATAGATACAGATAAGACATAATCATAATTATGACCTGCGATAGGAGAAATGAGAAAGAAATGTAGACAATAGTGTGTGTGAACCAAAAGAGAAAAATTTCTTAAATTTTTACATATATATTCACACATCGGATTATTTATTTCAATTACCTATGCTCATTTGCATGCTAAGAATTTTAAAAATAAAATAAGAAAGTATTAGAAATAGAGTTGAAAACTATTTTCCTAAATGTAGTTTTGGAAACAAAGCAAGATAACCAAGTCGTTCGACAAAAATACAGCAACTAAAAACAATCTATTAAAGTCTACCCTAAAATCAACTAGTCCGAGTAACATTTTCAAAGCAACATCCGCTCACACATGGCTATACCATATATATTTGTCCGCTGCCACGCCTTCACTTTACTGGGTCACGCTAAACGAAACACGTTGAATGCGACGCGCGTTTCCGCACATTAGCTGATTCGCTTGACGATTGTGAATGCGAAAACTAAATTATGTTTTCATGAACGCGTTGCCGTCGCAGGGTTAACTGTGTGTGTTTGTTAAGATGTAATGTGAGTTCACGACGAACGTGACGTTATTGTAATGTGCTTTTAGATTAGAAATCGGGATGGAAAATGTCAAGATATTAATAATTTTGAGGGGCATAGATGTATTATTTAAAACGTGTAATATATATATCGGCGCAACTACTACAGTTCGTCAAGAATAATTAAGATTAATAATTTGATTGGCCTAAAAATTAGTTTATTAATCATCAGTTGATTATTTTTGAGTTGATTACGATGTAAAATTGATGTTATGATTGTAATTTCAATATTTAACCTACAAACTTGTAAACTCGTGCACGTGCGCCGAGTACTATAAATACGGCTGCACTGTAGGCGCTCGTCTCAGTCGCTCTCGAGTCGCCGTATAGTACGGATCTCTCTGTAACGTAGTTATACTGCCCGTTGAATAAACGAAGCTTATAAAAAGTATCAGTGAAGTTTTCCTTCGAAGACCCATAATGAGCGATCATCAGGAAAACAACAATTGTGACGTCAGCAATGCTGACGTCACACTTTTTAAAAAACACTCCGGAGACTTCTTCTCCGTCATCAGAAGTGGGATTGCAAGAAGCTCTTACCCAAGCCACTTCCTCATCAGTTCCGCCACCTGATGCACTGGAACATACCAACATCCAGCAGCAGGAACATGTGTTGGTTACCAATGTACCATTGGAACCTGTAATACAATCAAGACCGCAAGTGTACCCTCACCAGGCATTGCAGTTGGGAGGGGTACCACCACAATTTCTGATGCAAATGATGGAGACAATGCAAAAAAAAAAAAAAAATGTCGTAGCGCTTATGTGCTCGACCTACCGAAGCAAAAATAAGGATCAAGGACATCTATTTACCATCCTTCGATCCGGACACCCATATTGGTGTACGAGAATGGTGCCAGCACATTGATCAAGCGATTGAAGCATACAAGCTTGACGACTTCGATGTACGCATGAAAGTCTGCTGCCTGTTGAAGGGGCGTGCTAAAATGTGGATTGATGATTGGATGGTGACTACTACAAGTTGGAATGAGTTGCGGAAGAATCTCATCACCACTTTTGAACCTGAAAATCGATAAATATAAACCGGCGAGTTAAAAATCATTATTTTCATAATATTTTCAACCCTAATATCTTTAATAACAATCTACGAGAATAAAAGATCTGGAGAGTGATACCTCTGAGCTAAACCATGTGTTACCCTTGAGCTAACTACGGGTCCTTGATGCATCCACTAGTGAACCCTGAGATACCATTGAAACGCCTTGTGGAACCATGAGTAGACACGTATACACCACAGATTCTAAAGTAACAAGGCAGGGCACGAGAGACGTCTTTGTCTTAATAATCATTATTTTCATAATATTTTCAACCCTAATATCTTTAATAACAATCTACGAGAATAAAAGATCTGGAGAGTGATACCTCTGAGCTAAACCATGTGTTACCCTTGAGCTAACTACGGGTCCTTGATGCATCCACTAGTGAACCCTGAGATACCGTTGAAACGCCTTGTGGAACCATGAGTAGACACGTATACACCACAGATTCTAAAGTAACAAGGCAGGGCACGAAGACGTCTTTGTGTACTGTGCTTACAACAATAATCATAATAATAATAAGCAACAAAGATTGCTAACGGATACCTAGTTCAAAGGAAAACGTTTTCTTAATTTCAGGCATCAGCCGAGCGAATGGCCAGGTGGAGAGAGTGGTAGCTACATAAAAAAAAAAATGCCCTGGTAATGATCAAGAACTACGAGACCCTCCGAGGACTCTACGAGACCCTCCGAGAACTCTACGAGACCCTCCGAGAACCTACTAACCTTATAACCATTGATATTCTCAAAAGATAAAGCAACTCAAGTTGCTTACAGCCACACTACTCAGAGAAAGTTATTTCATTTATTTCAGGTCTACGAGAATCCATAATAATCTACGAGAATCCATAATAATCTACGAGAATCCATAATAATCTACGAGAATCCATAATAATCTACGAGAATCCATAATAATCTACGAGAATCCATAACAATCTACGAGAACCAACAAGGCTGGTGCAGAGCACGCACCGCCTGTCAGTATGGCCGTATCGGCGCAACTACTACAGTTCGTCAAGAATAATTAAGATTAATAATTTGATTGGCCTAAAAATTAGTTTATTAATCATCAGTTGATTATTTTTGAGTTGATTACGATGTAAAATTGATGTTATGATTGTAATTTCAATATTTAACCTACAAACTTGTAAACTCGTGCACGTGCGCCGAGTACTATAAATACGGCTGCACTGTAGGCGCTCGTCTCAGTCGCTCTCGAGTCGCCGTATAGTACGGATCTCTCTGTAACGTAGTTATACTGCCCGTTGAATAAACGAAGCTTATAAAAAGTATCAGTGAAGTTTTCCTTCGAAGACCCATAATGAGCGATCATCAGGAAAACAACAATTGTGACGTCAGCAATGCTGACGTCACACTTTTTAAAAAACACTCCGGAGACTTCTTCTCCGTCATATATATTGTGAGGGGTATACCGTGGCCCCTGGCAACGTACAGGCAACGGAAGAAACACGGGTGGGTTTTAGTCAGTAAGAGTCTGACACCCCCTCCCGCTCCGCCCAGAGCGGGAGAAGTTAATTCATAATTTCCTATACAAAAAAAGGGGTAAAATTACTGGTATTGAAATACAGAATAACTAGTCACCTGCCTGGTAAAGTATTTTGAAGGAAATTAGAATTCTCATGCTCTTAGGCTCATTTATATTTGCATTAGTTGATGCTCAGTTCCCTATAAACAATAAAAAAATAAGTTTAAAACCCGACTCCGTCAATATATAAAATGTGATTTAAAAAGTACGAAACAAGAAAATATATGAGGTAGAAATCAAAAGATAGGTATAAGGACAAAGATAGCGATCGCTATACGACCGAATTCGGTCGCAAAGTCTTAATGGCGTCCCTAGACGGTCAAAATTACTTGACAAGCACGAAAAAATCCCGTGCTTGTGAAGCACGTCGCGCGCGTCTGTCCTGGTTTGACACATACTAGTGCAGTTTACATGATCCCAGATGATTTTAAGCCAATACCATTGCAGTGATTATGGTAACAACACGTCCATGAAGTAATATGAGCTAGTAATACACAAGCCAGGATAGTAAAATCAGTGGTGGGGGGTGCTATTAGCTCAAAAATAGAACCGCATCCTATTAAACTATCCTAGCTTGCGACGCTAACTTTCTCACTAGTTTATTAGCCTATAAATTAAGCTTGATCTGTATACACGAAGCCAGAGTTACTAACTTGCTAGCTTACCATCCTGGCTTGAGAAACTAGCTTCGTGTATCTCGGCAATTAAGGCTTCAACAAACAGGCGCGACGCGACTCCGGTAGAACAATTTCGATGAAGTTTTTATAGAAATTGTTTCACCAGTCGCGTCGCGCCCGTCTGCGAGAGCCTTTAGTGAAACGCGCAAGCGCCGGGCGGGGTGCAACTAATCTGCTTTCGCAATTTTTTTGCCAAACATGTAAACAAACACGAGTTTTAGGAAAAACAACCGTAATGCCTACACATGAAGTTTAGTTTGCGCTACAACTTCATACTTTTTATGACTTTTTCAACAGTAGGTACTAGTCAGTCTAAAAATGGTTGTTTAAGTGGAAATAACATCAATTAAAAACAAGGTTATAAATAGACCCTTACATTTTATTCGCCAAAAAAATAGAACATGTTTAAATTTTTTCTACCTTATCTTCAACTTGCTAGGTACTTAACTCACTTCTTATATAATGCATAGGTACCTACCTTACCGTAGTAGTTTCTTTTGTTTGGTATTTCAATATAACTCATAATGTCTGAGTTCAAGGTTGTAGAACTAGAAATGACTCCGCCTTTTAAATAAGAAATTAAATGTATGGCGTCAATGTCAGCGAGAAAAAGAAACGATAAATGAGATATAATTTTCAGGAATAATAGAAAACTGTTTCATTGCAGCCATACTGCAAACACATGAGAATGCTAGCACTAGGGTACAATTTGAAACCCATTTTCTCACAAAATTCACGAAATTCCATAAATATAACTTTAGAAGTTTCGAATCCTTAAAGTTCCAAGAAATAGCTTCGCAGAAGAAAATGTTAGCAGTAAATATAAGGGCCCATTCGCACGTACAACAACCACACAATATCGCAGCGACAAAATGTAGGCAAGCAGTGATTACGTGTGGATAGTGTTGCTGCAAAATTTTGCAGTTGCGTTGTCGCTAGTAGTTGCGATGTGGTTACGATGTGGCTAATGTTTGCAGACAGACAGATCGTTGTGGTAGCGTTGTGGCTGCAACGTCGCCTAGATGTGGTCGGTAACGCCCACACGGTTGATTTTGACAGCTGAATGTGGTCCTTGTGAACGTGGTCACGTGGTGTGGTTGTAGTACGTGTGGTGGGAACGTTAGGCAGAGAATATAATGGCACATTTAATAAATGAATTACTCTCTTGACTCTCAATACTCTTGAGACTAACTTGGTCAATGCTAGCTTACAGTAAGACCGCACTTTGACCGTGCGTTTACATCAAGGGCAAGTAGACTTGCCTCCTGAACTCCTGCGTTTTGGAAGCTTTATTTTAGATCATGAAATTGTTGTTAAAATATCTACATGTTGTCTAACATGGTAGAAAGTCCATTTTTTTTTTATAACTGGCTTCTTGCAGGTCAATCTAGGAGGTTGTCGGCTGCTTAACCGGACTTTCCTGAGGCTGCCTCAATAAATTAAGGCCTTCAGCTAGGGCATAAAACTTATAAACGATTTCACTACCAATGTTGGAAAGCCTAATACAGTATTATTATTTATGATAAGATAATATTCTAACATACAAACATACATAAACTCACCCCTTCTTCCTAAGGGGGTAGGCAGAAACTACAGAACGTGATGTTAATGTGTAATATTTTGATTAAAAAGAGCTTCTTGCCAGTTCTTTTCCATAGGAACCTACTACGCTTTCAAATGGGCGACTAGGTTCATGGGTCTGACCGACCACTTGACAATTCAAAAGTGTGGAAGTGAAGGGCTGATGTTTTGGGGGACTGTCTTATGTAATTTTAACGTTCGAAAAGTGCTGATTCTCAGCCTAATTTGAATAAATTACTTTTGATTTCTTTTGATTTGAAAAGTGTCTGTAATTAGTTTATTTGTAATAAAAGCTTTGAGTTTGAATTTGAGTTCGTATTTCAGCTATTTCACTGTACTAGACCAGTCACTCTCCCAAGTCCAAACGCTCTCAAAGAGCGAAGATTCCACAAATGAAGATTTATGAATTGCTATCGCGTCCGCCAGGTATTGAAATATTTTGCGGTATTTTGAAGGTGCGCTGGGATCCAGACGTAATACCGAGAATATTTCACAGCTCGTAGGTAAGGTAGGTATTCTGACTTATGTGCCTTCGTCTCACATTACGTGTTGAAGTTATATTGCTTTGGACGATCTACTCTACTTAATTCCCGTGTACGTGGTAACATTGTTGCTGGTTTTTTTTCTTCTGTTGTTAATGGATACGAGGCTATAAAAAGAACCAACCTACAGACGCCAGCACATCAACCAACTACAATCTGTGAAATTCATTTAATAGATTTTCAACTTTATAACTAAAGCATAAGGTTCAAAATTGATTGGGAAAAATTTTAAGTTTCGGGTAGGTTGACCTGCTGGCGTCTGTACAACGTAACATGATATTAGGATATTGATAAAGGTAAGCATATTAAACCTTAGTACCTGGGCGACCGAGCTCTGCTCTGGTGAAAAAGAGAATGCTCATCTAATAGTATAGTACATACTGATTCCATGTATAGTACTTACTAATTCCATGCTGACATGTCATTATTCTGAGGTAGGTAGCCATCTTGTCCTAATCCTTGGGCGACCGAGCTCTGCTCGGGTGAAAATACGGAGAAAACGATTTTTCCCAGATATGAGACCTAGCTAGATTTTTCGCCTATAATGCAACTTTCATCAAAATCGTTAGAGCCGTTTTCGATAATCTTATTACAAATATATAGGTATATACAAATATTACTCATTTAATATTGTAGGATGTAAACATCCCGTTTTTGTATTAATGAAACGCCTCGAAAAAATGAAATTATTTCGACCTCAAAAATTAAGGGTAAAATAAAATATTGGCGCCTTTTTTCGTGGTCCTTATGATCAAATTGATACTGAAATGTCAAGAGCCTCTCGGCTTTAAACGAGTATCAACATTCTAGGGATAAATTACTGCACATTTAAAGACAGTTTTTATAGAACAGTGTTTTTTATAGACCCGTATTAGGGCTGCTTAGTACTTAGTCTTCATAAAGAATTAATAATAATAAAAAAACGTAGGCAGTCGTGGGGACCGCCGACAGAAGTCAAAACATAAAACTATAAAATGCTTTCACTGCTGCCCAAGCGCAGCACGTCATCCTCATAAGA
Organism: Xanthia icteritia; assembly: GCA_949128155.2. Lineage (NCBI taxonomy): Eukaryota > Metazoa > Arthropoda > Insecta > Lepidoptera > Noctuidae > Xanthia > Xanthia icteritia. The sequence continues at coordinate 19,983,712 of OX421934.2, read as the reverse complement.
TTTTCCCCTAGCAAAAATCGCTCAACGCGCCTAAAGAAGTTTTCACTTCAATAAATAAAAAGGTTTTAAGTCTACTATCAAAATCACATGCAATTTTTCAATTCGGTTCTATTCTATCACGGTTAGAAGTCGCCTTTTGGCGCAGGTCTCATAAAGAATAGGGATGAAGAATGAGAATTTTATTATTTTTCGTCACGTAGATTATTAAAAAATATTGGACACAGGTATTTTTTCTTTTTTTACGTAATCAAAACATTACGGCGATGCATTGAGTTAAAATATTTGGCATGACGTCAAGCATATGTAGATTGTATACATAGTTGTGACATAGTGAACCCCCACTCCCCAACTTTAATGCGTATTATACATATAAGTCACTTTTTATTTATTAATATGATTAAGCAATAAATTCATGTGTAATATTTTTTATTATCTGACTGACGGACTAAATAGAATTTATTTTTCTTTAACCCAGGCTTCATCCCTATTACACTCCCATATAACTCAAGACATAATATTTTTAGAATGAAAGAGAATTAATGTACTGCCTAAGAAAGGTTTACGATTTCTGACTGACTGCGTTGCTCACCCCTTATGTACGGTCAAACGCGGAATAAAGTACCTATTAAGACCTTAAGCCCACGTACGCACGGACGTAAAAATATCGCGGCGGGATTTTATCGCGTACTGGATTTTCAACTCTCAGTGTTGAGCCGACCGTTGAGAATCCAACGCGTTGGGACGCACTCTTGTCCCAGCGCGTTGAAGAAACACACTGTTGGATTTTCAATTCTCGGCGCTAAGCAGAGCGTTGAAAATCAAGTGCACGAAAAAAAAATTGCCGTGATTTTAGTCCGTGCGAACGTCGGCTTAGCCCATGTTCACAGTAAAAAATCACCGCGGGAAAAAATCGCCCCTGCATACCTGGGCTTATCTCAATGATTTTTAATTATTTCTATCTACCTAGCCCGTAATGCTCCACTGCTAGGCAAAGGCAGTCCCTTTACATTTTCCACACACGTCAGTCTCCAGGCTCTCCGACCAGTCTTTTCGGTAGGAGTCAAGTTCTCTCTTCAGCTTCGCCGTGGTCTGCCACGATGTCGTGTTATTTAATGTCTGATTTTTAATTATATAAAGAATAAAATGTCTGTATACAATTATTACACAACTAACTATTTACACTAGATACTAAACTAAATGACTAACTATACAAATAAATGCAAAACAAAAGGACAATAAGGCGTCGAAGTGATCGCATGGCTGTCATCATTTAAATTATAGCACGATCATATAATAGGGATGAGGTCAAAAAAAATTTTTTTTGTCCGTCTGTTAGATTATTAAAAAATATTGGACACGTTTTTTTTCTTTTTTTACGTAATCAAAAGATTACGGCGATACATTGAGTTTAAATGTGCCATGACGTCACGAGTATGTAGATTTTATACTTACTTGTGACGTAGCGACCCCCACTCTCCAACTTTAATGCGTTTTATCTAGGTATTTTATTAATATGATGAAGCAAAAAATAAGTGTCTAATGTTTTTTTATTATCTGTTTGACGGACTAAATAGAATTTCTTTTTTTTTGCCCAGGCATCATTTCTGTTAAGTATCTAAACTAAGGTCTTACAATGCTCGTTTTTCTTAATATTTTTTACTGTTGTGAAATAATTAAGGGCTGTTGTTATTTTTTTGGCCCTTCGTGTTTTTTCTTTGATGTCGGAAAAGATGATTACCCTCGGCATTAAAAAAAATTATAATAATGTAACATCATGTTATTTTTAACAAAGGAATAATGTCTTGTTTCGGTACCTAAGGGAAAATTAACAAAAATCATTTCCTTATACGTGGCTTTTGTACACTCTGAGAAATTAATTGTAAATCTTATCTTATTTAATGTTTTGTGTTGCGTAATGTAAATTATTTTACATACTTTTGTATAGAATCCAGTTTTTCTAACTGAACAGACAGCTGTGCTGCTGGGGAGTTTGTTGCGCCACTTCTTCTTCCCAGCTAAAGCACTAGGAAGTGGTGAAGGGCGGGCGTTTTGGGGGACTGCCTTATGTAATTTTGACGTTCGAAAAGTGCTGATTCTCAGCCTATTTTGAATCAAATTGACACACTAGTTCAATTTGCCGTGTTATAACCTTTCATACAACTGTCAAAGAATGACAGCTATGATTTGAATATTCGGACAATTTAAGTTGGTAGTGAATTTGCTTAACAAATTACATAATATCCCTGACTTTACAAGGCAATACCTTACCTACATTGCATACATCAATAGAGAGCCGGTAGCGGCCACCAGCAATCCGCCTATAAAGCATCACTATGGAAATTGGTCCTTTGAGCGTTTGTCGCTCCTTTGATAGTACGGAACCCATTAATGCAGGCGGCATTAATGGGTTATCATTATCACCCTTTATAGAAAAACTAGCTTCTACTGGACCAATTTAAAAATTCTTTCACCAGCAAAATGCTTTATTATCACTGAATAGGCTATAATTTATAAAGATACTAGCTGCATCCAGCGGTTTCACCCGCATAAGTCTCGATCCCGTAAGAATATCGGGATAAAAAGTATTTGATGTCCTAACCCAGGCCATGGTTTACCTATGTGCCAAATTTCATTCAAATCCGTTAAGCCGTTTAAGTGTGAAAGCATAAAATACAAACAAACTCATTTTCGCATTTATAACATTAGTTAGGTTAGTTAGTTAGTTTGTTAGTATGTTAGTTTTTCTATAAAACATTAATATTTAGCACAACAATAACTTATGTACAACATATAAAAAAGTCTGTCCGATCCGTGAGGCTTTTGTTAGGTATCGTACTGAGGGTCTATTTATGTGGTAGTTTTATGGAAAAAAGAAAAAAAAATCGTCACTTTATTTTACAATGGAGAATTTTACCGGGGCGCGGACGGCCATCGTTGAGCGGGTGTCTACAAGCCATTATCATAACTAATGACCCTCGTTAAAAATTTTCAAATTTATAATGGATTTGGGGTAATTTTGGTACGAAAAATGTGATTTTTATGTAGCAATACTTGACTTTTTTATTTTCAATAATAATTAGATTTTTATTACTTCTTGGTAATGTTATTGCAGTAATGTTGTTGCCTATCGTTTCGAATCAGACAGATTTTTTTTAATTTATTGCATAGCACAGAAATCTCGATTGAATTGCTTTTAGAATATATTCTAAAAGTATTAGTGGAGGTTCTAGTTTCTCTACAGTTATGTACTACGCCGGTGTCAAGCTCTACTCGAGAGCTAGAGTGAAACAAATGACTGTAAGAGCGAGTCTTGTAGAGTTCTCGTTAGCGAGCTGTTTTCTCAAGAGCGTTTTCTATCGTCGGAATGTAGAGCGGCTAAATAGAGCTTTAAATAGTGAGAATGTACCATTTTGTTTCGTTTTTATGGTGTTCTTGTATAAAATGTATAGAAATGCATGTTTCAAAAGACATTTTCAAGTAAAAGTAACTTTTAAAATTGTGAGAGAGACATTACATAAATAGGTAGGTAAGGTAGGCTTTAGTTTCCTAAGATAGCGGTGAACGGTGACACAATAACGGCTGTCCAAATATAGAACGTTTTTGACTCCTTTATGTCAAAAACTGGTGAACATTACAGATTATCATAACAACCGTTATAATAGGGATGTTGACTGGGGCAAAAAAAAACTATTTATTCCGTCAGTCAGATAATAAAAAAATATTAGTCACGTATTTTTTTGCTTTATCGTATTAATAAAAATGATTTAGATAAAACGTATTAAAGTTTGGGAGAGGGGGCTCGCTATGTCACAAGTCAGTATAAAATCTACTGAGGAGTGACGTCATGCCACATTTTAACTCAATGAATTGCCGTCATCTTTTGATTACGTAAAAAAAGTTTTTTTTTTTTTGTCAACATCCCTATATATGTCAACGAATATTTAAATGATAAATCTTTAAAACACAAATGTATATAATACTCGTAAGCTAAATGTTAAATTATTAATATGTTGAGAATAAGTTATAAGATTATAAGTTACGTAAATGATAAGTCCTCTTCTCCACATATCTTTCTTTTGCTGTGCCCGACAGGGTCCATGATTGTTTCTTTTGGCAAATATTTACCACCTAAGCCTACATTGTGGAATGCATAATAATTGAGTATTGAGTATGACAGAACCGCTCTCCTAAAACACCAAAGCTTAAATATCTTCGTTTAATATATTGCTATGAGTTCAAACCCAAACATTTTTATTGTGTCGTGTACTTGCTCGCATCGCATTTCAGTACTGCACCTAATACGGCAATTAGAAGAATAATAGACACTCGTACCTACTTAAAATATCGAACTCAAGGCTGCAATTTCTATGAAAACTGAATGGAAATAGTTCTACCAGAATCGCGTCGCACGGTCGCGTCGCGCCTTTCTACGAGAGCGTTCACATATATAAATCTAGATTAGGAAATGCATTTCAAACAGAATACATCCTCCTATTTTAAATTAAACTTTTAACAATAACCAGTCAAAGCACTAGTTTCCGTTTGATTCTTAAATAAGAATCAAAGAGTATCTTCTTACAAACGTTATTGAACCACAGACGAGTATACAAGACACACAAGAAATTAACCAGATATTATTGTTTCTCGTTAACCTCAGCCGTTGTTACTTCTCAAATGAAAGGAAAATACGGATTGGAGATAGATATACAGTTACAGGAGAATTAATTAACAAACATAATTGCTCTAATATTTTTGTTTAATTATTTTCGTAAAAGACAATTTCCACGACTGTTCCTAGTCTCGCTCGGGCACTTGCTTCTGAGTTTGATTTTTTTCTCAAACATGCTTGGAAATTGGAGCATTATTTTGACAACCTTATTAGAGATAAATCGAATCGCTTTACTGGTCAAATACATGCCAGCAGCGGCCGGCAAAGTTAGTATGAAATTCCATATCTGTCAAGTTTAGCGGCAGAATAAATTACTATGAAAACTCTTTTCTGTCGCGTAATTTAAAAATGAACCGAAGTTTTTACTTCGTAATATAGCAACCAAGGAGGTAACTTATCAAAGAAATTATTTAAATTTCGGTCTGGCTAAAACTGAACTGCTCGGCAGTACATTAAAAAAAATCTACGGTTAGAAAGTTTCGCTAGTTTAATAAAAAGTTATAAAAGACAAGTAAAAATAAAATATAAAGCACTGCAGAGCCGCACTGAACATAAATAGGAACATAATCTTATACCTACACTATAAAGGCATCTTTCATCCAGATTTGAACACGCTACTTCGAAAAATCCAAGTGAAAGTGTAGTTTCTTGAAAATGCTTATATGCGAAATTTTCTGAATTGTTGAGAATATCCCAACTTGTAAATTTTGAAATGATAGGCCACCTCCGCGTTACCCACATATTTTTGTGTTGTTGCGTCCAAACTAGTTTATGCCGTATCACCACGTGCGAGACTTTATTTTGCTTTGAACATTTATGCATCGCTGTTCTCTTTGTCGGCGGTGCGTGCGATTCGAGAAGTACCCTACAAGTTACCTGTTACTATTAATTCTCACGTTTTAGAGTTGATGAATATTTTAAAAATTATTTTAAAACGTCTTTATTTTTTTACTTTTACTCTATGCTTCGAAAGTACTACTTATGGCAAGTTGTTTTGCGCGGGAAAACAACCATTAAGATTTGATGGTGTTATACACCATCAAATCTTAATGGTTGTTTATTATTAGGATTGTTAATATTTTGAATGTTCGTGCATTATTTGAGAAAAGTACTATGCAAGCCTTGATCGCAACCAGCCATTGATGGACTCACGTATTTATGCCTTGGCTTCGCCTCGACTCATATTTACACATTCGTCCATCAATGCCTCTTTTCCCGGCCGCTGCAGTAATGTACTATTAATGACCTACTTTAGTAGTTTGGATCTGGTGGTTAAATCCATTTGAGATTTGTGTCTGTAAAGAACAAACTATCCCTTTGTAGACAAAGGTATTAAAATTCGTTATTCCTTTGTTTTTTCACACACACATAGCATAATCTCACGCCCTCATCCCTTGTTTATCTTCATGTGAACGACGGCACCACATAAAACACTACTGCAATTTCGACTACAAAGTCTCAAAGACGATCATCCATCACTTTAAGCTGAAACTACACACTATAAACGCTCCATAGCGTGCCACTAGCAACTAAAACTTCCTAACCATTAGCACGTGCATTCACAAAGTCTTTAAGCTCCGGCACTTACACTCGATCACTGTCCATTGCCTGCTCAGTACTGTGAAACAAATTGCTTTTACATACAAAACGAGCGATAAGACCGCCAGTTAGCAGAACATCCCTCGTCTCAAAGGACCAATAGAATTTAGTGGTCCTTTTTCCTTGTACGAGTAAAGTCCGCAAGGGAATTTTCCTTCGTTTATTTGCATGTTTGATTGTCGTACTAAGCCGGTTTATGGACTTAAAACGAGTAAATAACATTAGAAAATGTAGAAACATACGTTGTTTTACAAAACATACTGTTATAGATCTACTTATCTGTTTTCAATTGTTTTTTTGTTTATACATAACATTACGCCTGTAATCCTTGAAATGTTTGGCAGAGGTGTACCTATAGTACACCCACATTTCGCCAGTTATGTTTAAGTCCCATGTAATAGGGGGCGAGCCTATTGTCATCAACCGGGCACAAATCCAGACGCCAGGTTGCTACTGAGAAAATCCTGTCGGGAAAACCTAATAACACTTTGCCCGACCTGGGCATCGAACCCAGGACCTCACGCTCATCAGTAGCACTTGCGACCACTAGACCAACAAGGATGAAAACAACGACAACGATTTTTTCGAATCTCATCATTTGCCGAGGTTTTCCCCAACTATATTAGGGTCCGCTTCCAGTCTAACCGGATGCAGCTGAATATCAGTATTTTAGTAACTAATAAATACCTAATAAATAAAAATGTTTATTACAATTACATACTAAGAAAAACACACACGAGTTGGAGAACACCTTTTAAGCAAGAAAATGCTTGTGTTAGGTGAACTCCGCTCTACCACTTATCATGATAACAGGTATGTAATTGAAACAAAAACAAAAAATCAAACTAGAATAATCAGAAAAATAACAAAAAAACTACAAAAAGAAGGAGCGCACTTACGTGATGTATGCGAGTGAGTTTTTGTGTGTGTGTGTGTGTGTGTGTAATAGTGTGAGTGTGCATTGTGTTGTGTTAGGTTAGGTTTGGTTTTTAGGTTAGCCCTGCGATAATGTCTTGGGATCGGAAGAAGCCAGGTTTCTGCTTCCTCCACTAACAATTTGGCTACCGCAGTCCTTTCAATTATAGGACAGATTATGGAAGCGAAGATACCAAAGCGTCAATGTCGTCGTAGGTTTTATTCGTAAGCCAACCAGTCACAGCCAGTTTACAGTCACGGAGTTTCAGAGGATAGATGTGTAACTCTTTATTCAGATTACCTACATACCTATCCATAACTACTTTCGTTATCTTTCATTGTTACTCCACCACTAAAACAAATATTGTGATCGAACGAATGCAATTCCCAAAAGCACACAGAATAAAAAAATTACATTCGAAATGTAATATTCAAAGCCAGTTGTCCAACAGATTCAGTATTCATTCAGTTCACAGTCTGCAGCAGTTTCATACAGAGATAGCGCCGCTCCGGGGCCCGTATCGTCATAGCATGTGACAGTTACTATCCCTGAGCCCGCATTAAATTCAAAATTCTAACTCTGTCACAGATTAATACAGATGGAACACTCCGCAAAATCTTTTAAATAAAAAGCGACTTCTGCTACGACACAATAAAGTGCAATTCAGGTCACACAGCGTTATTCACCTGCAGTTATATTCACCTAGAAGTTGCCTCTCTTTCTATCGCGTGACTCTTATATCTTCTGACTACGTTACACTCACTGAATTGGCCCAGCAAGACGGGCCCGCCGCGTACTTGTAGCTTCATGCCTAAGCTTCGGAGTGTCCCATCTGTGTTCATCTGTGACTCTGTAGCTTAAACTTGCCTATGTAGATATAATTATGCGTTATGTAAGCATGTGTTACTAGAGAACGTCCTTTTAAATGCAGGATAATTAAAACTAATTAAAAAGCGATACAATTGTGTGCTTGCTTGTAAGCCTATGTACGCACAGTAATTGTGAGATAGTATTGAATCAAGAGAAACTAGAATTCGTCGATAAAACTGTTTTCTTGGGGATCACGCTCGACTCAAGGCTACAATGGGGTCCTCATTTACCATCCCTTTCAGGACGGCTAAGTTCAGCAGCATATTCTGTAAGAAAAATCCGTCAATTTACTGATGTAGATACCGCAAGGCTAGTCTATTTCAATTACTTTCATAGTATTATGTCGTACGGTATTCTACTGAGGGGACGAGCTGCAGACATCGAGTCTATTTTTATTCTGCAAAAAAGGGCCACTAGAGCCATATATGGCCTCCGCAGGCGCGACTCTCTAAGGGAACTGTTTAAAGATATTAACATTATGACGGTACCTTATCAATATATCTATGAAAACACGTACGTAAGGAAAAATCTACATCTTTGTAGTAAAACAGGTGCAAAACACAATTATATCATAAGGAATAGGGACCAATTAGTTCAACCCGGTTTCAGGCTGGCTAAATTGGACTCATCTTTCATGGGGTACTGTTTAAAATATTACAATAAAATAGCTCCCCACATACTTCAACTGAATGAAACGAACCTTAAATGAACCTTATATTTTAAACGCACACTATACAGCCAAGCATATTATAAGTTGGGGATTACACCGCTGATAAAAATGCTTGGCTCAGCGCTGGTCCTACTCCACAAGGGCGCATAAACTAATTGATTAGCATTTGAAAATACGGTTGGAACTGCTGAAGATTTTAAAAACTATCTTTGCACTGTATAAATTCAAACCCTTAGCATTCTATAATTGCATAGCACATGTGTGTGTACTATGAACCGACTATAAAGCTACCATTTAAGTACTGGGTATGTCTTTCATTGACTTGAATGTGCCCTGGCGGCTGAGAGTATGTCATACTCACTCAAATGTCTCGCTGGTGGTGGCGTGTGTGTTGGATCGTTAAGTTCCCTTTAAAATGGTTGAGATAAACGGTGCTGATCGTGAATGTTCGTGCATGTTCGTGAATGGGCGCCGTCAGTAGGGACTGGTCATCTCTTAGATGCCACGGCTTATTTTAATTTTTTAATTGTTTTATCTTTTTATTACGAACGCTTTTTACGTGCTCGTCTTTCTACATTGTTCTCACATGTATAATTTCAACATGAATGATGTAACCAATATTTTGTAACAATATTATGATTTAAAAGAGTATCCGTGCAGTTTCTTGCCCGTTCTTCTCCATATAACCTACTACGCTTTGGAATGGGCAACTAGCTTCATATTTCTGACTGACTAACCCCTTGACAATTCAAAAGTGCCTGTAAATGGTCAAATTGAAATAAATGCTTTGAGTTTGTTATTGGGTTTTTTCATAAAGAATGTATTAGTGCTTAACAGCCCGGAGTTTGGAAGTTGGCGGTGTGACACCCCCGTGTCTAGGAAAGCACGTTAAGCCATTGACTATGAGAATGCGGGAAGAGAGTCTGCCGAAGGCTGGTCTCCGTTGAGATTGGTCGCCGTGGCCGAAATTTGCTCTAGAGGGCTATTATCACCTACTAGTAAAATAATAAAATAGCAAGAATTAAAAATAGGGCCTAAAGATCGATTCAGTGCATACTATTTAACACATTCCGTCTGTGCGTCATGTAAGTTTACATACGCGTGGTACCGGACGAAATTCGTTTGGCGTACGATAATATTATTGTTTTGGTCCTTCGGTACGAACAACACGTGTTGCGGTTTTAAAATAAAACCACTAACACTGACATGATGTATGATGTTTTATGTGCTGTATGTGTATGTTGTGTGTTTTGCTTGCAGTTAATTATTTAATTTGGGGAAAACAGATCGTGTTTTATGTTCGTTTTGTTGATTGTTCTGTTTTTATATTAAACTAGCTTTTTCCCGCACCTTCGCCCGCGTGGAAAATTATCCCACGGGTACGTACTACCGAGATAAAAGGTATCCTTATGTCCTAAACCAGGTCTACCCCATGTGCCCTTCTAAAACCATTCAGACGTTTTAGTGAGTTTGTTTGTTTGTTTGCTACGCTTTCACGCTAAAACGAATGAACAGATTTAAATTAAATTTGGCACCTGGGTAGACCATGACCTGGATTAGGACATACGACATATACTTTTTATCCCGACATTCCCACGGAATCGAGACTTTTGCGGGTGAAACCGCGGGGCACAGTTAGTTTACGAATAAAACACAAAGTTAACGCTTGTATAAATTTCACTCCTCATAAAATTTCCGTACCCGGAGATCTTATATTAAAATTGATTCTTAAGGGTGCACTAGTCGACGGCTCGAACTCGTCGGTGCGTGACTATTATTTATGCTAGTCTTATTATTTATTTATTTAGTATTTATGTATCTAGAGTTTTTATTTATTTAGTGAAATAGACGATGATTTACAACGAAAACAAGCGCGTGAAATTTCATGAAAAGACCTTTGGGCGTATAGATATTATGGAAAAACTACAGGATTTATTTACTCAAAATAAAATTATTTGAACTTTTTAATAAATTATTTATCCCTGTAGGGTTTCTATTTTGCATTCTTTTTTGCTACATAAGTTATTTATTTACGCCCAAAGACAAGTTGAAATTATTGTTGAATTCCATATTTCAACAATAATTTTATGTTGTGTTGTTTCGACGCTCATAACTTCCAAACCAATATTTTTTTCTATTTCTGCTTCTATACAGGGCTAGATAATGACAAGACAAATTGATTAAATTTTTAGTTTTGAACATACACCGTCAAACAGACGAGTAATCACCATACTACGTTTGTATGGAAGATTGACCGACTAGCGTACCCTTCAAACTCAAAGAATTTATTTAAAAAAAAAAACAAATAAAACCAATTACAAGCACTTGAATTGTCAAGGGGTCGGTCAGTCAGAAATATGAAGCTAATCGCCCATTCCAAAGCGTAGTAGGTACGGAGAAGAAGGAGCAAGAAACTCCACGGACACTCTTTTAAAGCAAAATATGGTTACAAAATATTGGTTACATCATTCATGTTGAAGTTATACATGTGAGAACGATGCAAAATATGAAAAGCGTCCGTAATAGAAAGTTTAAAAAAAAACAATTAAAAAATTTAATTAAATTAAAATCGCTGTGGCAGGTAAGAGATGACCAGGCCCTACTGACGGCGTCTGTTCACGAACACGACGCATGGATTAGCACCATTCAGCTCAAACAATTTGAAGGGAGCTAAATGATCCAATTCTTAAGGGGCCTGCGGAGCATGCGTAGTTCATACAAACATAATATTTTACTCGTAATACAGAATTATTAAAGAAATATAGCTATTTTTTTATAAACTTTCTTGAGATAATTAATGCTTCGAGCGTACCTTGTTTAACAGTGAATCAGTACAACAAGGTACACAATGAACCATGGTTTATTATTATATTATTTTATATTTATTTTATTTTATTATGTTGTACCTATATTTTTGTTTTGCTATAATATTTAAAGCTCAGAACTGATGAGACTTAATTTTGTATTACTGATGAGAACATTACCTAAGTTTTATTTATTTTATTATAAGCTTAAGAAGCAAATATTGTTAATACTTTGATAAACTTTGTTTATTTTTGTACCTAAAATGTTAACCTGAATTAAATCATCGGTTTTAGGGTTTCGTACCTCAAAATAAAAAAAACGTAACCCTTATAGGATCGCTCGTGTGTCTGGGAAAAAAACCTTTTTGGCGCAGTCGTGAGGCACACACTATTATTGATTTATAATTATTTTTACTTTTTATTTTGATACTATGTGTTTTACGAACTATGTCCAAATAATTATTATTCTTTCTTTCTTTTCTTTCTTATTTTCTCCAATTCTACTAAACAAATTTAGTTGAAATTTGGTACACATATGAATTTCTGTGACCCAAACACGGACGTGTAACGTAAATAAATGAATTTTGAATGTTATGAGGTGTTATGAACTTTTCGGGGGCAAATTGGAAAATTAAAAAAAAAGATTTGCTATCTATATCGCGTGCCATATCAAATGAATGTTATGCGGATCTCAAATATTTTATTTTAATTTTAAAATAAATTCTTTTAAAAATATTTATGAAAATTTACCATCCACCGCGCCTTATCTCCGAAACTACTTAGCCTTAATTTTGAAAAAAATACAGAGATTTGTTCTTTACTCATAGATTACAGAAAAACCTATGAGAAGTTTATGATCTTAAGGTAAATCTCTCAAAATTGTGGGTACAAACTTTTTGCAGTTGGAATGTATGGGAGACCATGTTATTCAACTACAATGTTACGTTTGTTCTTGGGATAACAAACATGGTATGTAGATAACATACTTGTCGCACGGAACTCTCACCACGCGAGTTCAACTCCCTGGTTCACTGTTTAATTGGTAGTGGTTCAGTGTAAAACATGGGTAGTAAAAAATAGAATGCATTGACGAAATTACAGTTTATAAAATAAGATATATTTCATAATAAACTGTAATATCCATAAAACTACAATATGTAGGCGTCCAAGCAAGAAAAGGTCCAGTAGTGGGGTATTGAGTTAAGACTAGATTCGGTATCTAGAATAGTCAATTGATAGTAGATTGAAAAATATTCCAAAACTGGCTCATTTTTTTTAAATCAGACATTTGAAATTGAAGTTCTGAAAAAGTCGTATATAGTCATTGTATATATGAAATTGTAGATAATTGAGCATTTATTAATAATCAATTAAAATCGCGAAATGCAATTTTTTCACCCAACTTTACAAAACTTTTTATATCTCGGAAACTTTAACCCTTTTTGCTTGGACGCCCACATAAAATATGTACAAAATAATGTTAAAAACTCTGCAAGTAAAAGCTTCAAAGCGTCGTGCAGACTAGCGCGACTTATCGCACGACGCGAAACTGGTAATTGTTTTACGATGAAGTTTTCTTAGAAATTGTTTTGTTAGTCACGTCGCGCCAGTCTGCACGACGCTTTAATCTGCCAAGATCAACAGGTCTCGGGAAAAAATATGGTGTACTGTTCAATAACCTACAAATATTTGTAATCACGTTCTCTAAAACGGCTCTAACGATTTCGATTAAAGTTGCAATAATATAGGGGTTTCCGGGGGCGAAAAGTCGATCTAGCTAGGTCTCATATCTGGGAAAATTCGTTTTCTCCGTATTTCCAACCGAGCAGAGCTTTAGAACAAGATGGCTACCTTAGAATAATGACATGGCAGCATGGAATTAGTATGTACTATTTATCATGGCAGCATGGAATAAGTATGTAGTATACATGGAATTAGTATGTACTATCCTATACTATTAAATGAGCATTCTCTATTTTCACCAGAGCAGAGCTCAGTCGACCAGGTACTGGTATACAAAGAACGCAAACATTTAAAATTCCGTACCAATATTAATTTAAAATCTTTCGCAGTATCTAGAAATAACATAAAGAACAAAGAACTCTTTCTTACATTGCTAAATAAACATTTTAATCCAAAACTTAACCTAACAACATACCTAACCACCTGCATTTTTGAAGTCGGCTAAAATCAAACAGAATCAGTTTAGCAAATATTAGTAACATTAGCCATATTGCCACTTAACACTGCAATAGGGTGATTGAATTTCTCGAACATCAATCAGTAGCCGACGATGCGGTAATATTAATCCTACAACCCGTATGAATTGACTAGACACCTCGCTTGAATGCGGCCCCATACTGTACGGGGCCGTATTATAACTTATTAATGCCACCATTATTCCAGTGTGAGTGAGAGACGGAGCTATACAAGGCCGTTAGCACCATCCTTTTTTCGCAGTGGAATAATGATAGCATTAATACTTCATAATAAGGCCCCTGAGCAGTATTGTACGAGTGACGTCACAGCGCCAGGTGCCTAGTTAAGGGCCCGTTCAAACGTGCCATAACCACACAACATCGTAGCGACAAAATATGGGCAGGCAGTGGTTACGTGTCAATAGTGTCGCTGTAACTTCAGGGAGGGGCTTATGGCTAAGTAATAACAGTCGCACGGGTCGATCGATCAGGTTAAGCTGCATTTGCCGCGGTTGGACCGTGGATGGGTCCATACCATCTTTACATACCAAGACCCCTCCGTGCCTCGGAAAGCACGTTAAACCTTTGTCCCGGCTGTAATTTGAAAATCTTTGACAATGTTACGGGTCGTCAGAATCCCGAAAGTCAGACAACCAGTTTAACCACGGGGTATCGTGTTACCCAGTAACTGGGTTGTACAGGTCAGATAGGTAGTCGCTCCACGTAAAATACTGGTATTCAGCTGCACCTGGTTAGACTGGAGGCCGACCCCAACAGAGATGGGATAAGGTTAGGTAGATTCAGTTGATTTAAGTAAAATTTAATAATTAAGGTGGTTTTTGTGCTTTTCTGGTTTGACATGTAACGGTTTTTCATTGATGACATAGTAATATTTTTATTTTTACTTTTTTTTTGCTATATGTTTGATTATTGTTTAGCTGTTATGATTTAAAATGTAATTATTTTGTAAAATTCGAACACAATGTAAATTGTTTGATGAATAAATAAATGAAAAAAAAATTTAATGATTGAGATTGACCACTCAGTTTCGTATCAAAGTACCGGAATAGCAAACTGCATCACGACACGAAATTCAATTTAAGGCTCTGCCGACGTGATCGGATTGTGCATGGTCTGGCTCGTGCACGTGCACGAGAATTTTTAGAAATATTTAGTTGAATTCAAACTGTAATCGTATATGAAAAACGCTAGGCAGATGATGAGTGTCGCTGCAGCTTCTTGCAGTTGCGTTGTGGTAACTACAAAATCAATTCATTTGGTTTACGCAATGTTGTGTTTGCGTACTGGCCAGCCGCTATTGCGCGGTCTCGCTGGTGGTTGCGTTGTGGCTGCGACGTGGCTGTGATGTGGTCGGTATCGCCCACACGGTTGATTTTGACGACAAAATGTTAACGGCAAAATACATACATACAAACCAATTAGCGCCCGTCCACGTGTTGTCGTTGTGGTGTGGTTGTGGTACGTGTGATCGGAACCTAACTCGCACCGTAAACGCTTTGATACATTATCCGCATGCGGTTTGATGCGGAATTGCGGATAATATTTTGTTTATGTACCTACATTAGGTATACCTAATTATCCAGCGGCCACATTGAGGCATAAATTAGTTAATCATTTGAATCTCAAAGCTCGCATTAATGTTTCATTGAATTTAGATATTAATGTGATGGTAACGGCTGACCGAGTAAGCTTTGTTATCGGATCGGCACGTGCCTTTCAGAGCTGTGATTATTGAATATTTATAGTTATAGATTTAAAATCTATAACTATAAATATTATAAAATAAAGGATCCCGCATGCAGGCGCAACGCGTCGGTGCAACGCGACTCTGGTGGAACAAGTTCTATGAAAACTCCGCGGATATGGTTCTACCGGGCTCGCGTCGTGCCTGTCTGCGAGACCCCTTTTCTATTTTTTTTGGGTGGGAAATTTTCAAATTGCTCTCCCGCTCTGGGCGGAGCGGGAGGGCTTGTCAGACTCTTACTGACTAAAACCCACCCGTGTTTTTTCCGTTGCCTGTACGTTGCCAGGGGCCACGGTATCCCTTTCGGACTTTCCCGCAACCCCGGTCTGCGAGAACCCTAAACTTGCGTTTCGTTACCTTCGTCTGTGTGTCCGCGTTGTTCTTTTAAACAACGCAAAGGATTTTGATGCGGGTTTTTATTTTGCCATTTTTTTACTATATAAGTTATTTATTTACGCCCAAAGACGAGTTAAAATTAGTGTTGAAATATGAAAGTTTCGACGCTCATAACTTTCAAACCAATATTTTTTTACAATTCTGCTTTCCTATAGGGCTAGATAATGATAAGACAAATTGATATAATTTTTAGTTTTAAACGTACACCGTAAACAGACGAGTAATCACCATACTACGTTTGTATGGAAGAATGACCGACTAGCGTACCCTTAAAGACGCAGATATATGATTTTAGTGACTTTTAAATCTGTTATTACGCCTTCAAATAGTTCAAGTAAGTTATATAAAAATGTATGTTATACTAACGCGTACACATCAATTCTATATTGTGAATATTTAAGTATTGTACTCGTAGTAAAATACTTTATGAAGTAAACTTTTAAACTACTTAAGAATTTGCACGTTTTGTTTTGTATGAACAGACAATGTTATCTTGTGTTTTTTTTTCAAATATTTATATTTAAATTAGGTACTAAAAATAAATATCCGCTATGGACCCGAATGGCGGCGCTGCGTGAGCACGACGTGCATTTGTATGGCCAAAGTCAAAGGCGTTATGCAGACCCTTAACAATAAACATCGCAAGAACAACATGAAAAACAAATGTGCCTCTGCTATTCAACCTTGAATCTTTAGCTCAACGTGAATCAACGGAATTAACTGACCATTATGAAATAGTTGTACAACATCAAATTCCGCCATCATCGAACTTCGGGACTTACGAACTTGTAATTTTCCATACAAATAGTTTTAGTACCTAGGAGGCCCTAGCCTTGTCCTGGTTATCGATCTGTCTTATTATAGACAGGCGACCGTTTTGTTTAATGACTAGGGGAGGTAAGCAAGGGTGAGCTTGATGTGACTGGATGAACCAACAATTACACCCCGCTCTCAAACCTTGTGTCAAATCGTTTTCTGATTTGACCATTTTGATGTCAAAAATTATGTTATGATGGGAGTTTGGAAGCTGGGTGCAGAGCCTTAAGGGGGTGATAGTTGGGAGAATTTTGAGCCGTACATGTCTTAGACTAAGTACTTTTTTTTTTATAACTAAATTTTTGTTTTTTAAATTGTTTCCCAAATTTATACATTTTCTGCGAGCTGATAAGTATCCACATTTTTTTTTCAATTACACAGATGCTTGGAACTTTGTTTATTAGATTAGGTAGACAGCAGATTAACCACAAAAATGAAAAATAAAACATACGAATTTTAACTGGGGGGTCAGCAATTAACTGTCAGAAATTGGGTTATATAAAAAAGGTGAAGGAAAATATCGTGAGGAAACCGGTATGATCTAGAACCAAACGAAGACATGTGACATCTATCAACCCGCACTGTCCTCTCGTGGTAGATTACAGCTCACTCCCTTTCGAAGTGAGGAGGCCTGTGTGCCAGCAGACACATTATAGGCTGATTATGCTAAACACGTGAACATAAATTCTCCTAATGCTGGTGTAAACTACATTTTTAAGGCTCATGTTCGACTTCTTGAATTTATGACCATAGTTTACGACTACGTGTGTACTCCTCGTGAATAATATGTAAATAGGGCTGACAGCAAGGTCAGCATGTTCCCTTAACTCTGCTACATGTGTACCCTTCACTATAAATGATGCGAGTTAATCTCTTTTTGGCGACTTTTTCTACAGTCTGTTCTCTTAGTAACATGGACAGAAAAATTTACAAAAATATGGTAACTTTTACAAAAATTTTACTTAACCCGCGGACAAAAATGGTCTTGGATATCTACAAATTGATTTTTGTAAATGTAATTAATAGAATTTCTAACATCTAGTAAATCTTTAGTAGGTAGGTACTTCCAATAAGTTCGTTTTGTTATAATAAATAATCCTAAACTATTAAATGAGCAATATTTGTATATTATACTGGGTTATTGGTAAAACACTTACAACCTCTTAAGGGGTCATTGTAATCGTGAAAAAAAAGGGCTGTTCCCTACATTTTGACGACTTAATAAGCATAATAAGTACAATGACCTCTTAAGAAGTTGTTAGTGTTTTACCAATAACCCTCTCTATATTTGTAATCACGTTCTCGAAAACGGCTCTAACGATTTCGATGAAAGTTGCAATATAGGGGTTTACAGGGGCGAAAAATCGATCTAGCTAGGTCTCATATCTGAGAAAATTCGTTTTCTCTATTTTCACCTGAGCAGAGCTCGGTCGCCCAGGTACTCAACATTTAACTGTGTAATATTTTGCATTTTCTAAATTAAAAACATGGAAATTCAAATAACTTTTCTTAGAAAAACTAATTATGTTTTACAGAATTTACATAATTTTTACCATCATTTACTGTAATATGATTTTCAGTAAACATTAAACTGTAAACTTAATATTTTGCATTTACTAAATTAAATTTTTAGGAATTACTTTTAATAATACAAGAATGTTAGTAATAAATAATAGGTATTTGAAATATTGCAAAACTTTCTTTATTTACAGTTTTTGGAACAAAGTTCTTTAACGCGGCTTGCGATAGGAGTAAACTGGCAGAAATCGTCACGTTACGAAAAAGCGTTTTGCCTGAAAAAGTCAGTTTCAAGTGTCAAAAGTTTTTGTCGAACAAGACACTTCAAAATTCAAAATTCAAAATATTTTATTTCACATAAACCTATAAGGGCACTTATGAAACGTCAGAAGCTAGGTGCACGGTTCCAATTGGTCGTTTCCTATGGAGAAGAACCGGCAAGAAACTCCATGACTACTCTTTTAAAAATAAATGGTATTTATAATGCTTTTAAATTACAGAGTTAATAGGTATGAGAGGACAGTGTAGGCCTATCAACAAGTGCCAGGTACTTAGCAAGATAGAAAATGGTCGATAGATCTACAGTCTGTTAAGCCTACAACGTTCTCACATTCACAAAATCTAAAAGAAAAGAATCTATATAAAAGCAAAATCAAATAATAAAAATAAAAAGCTATTTAGACCAAATGACATGATTGCCACTACAGCTGTATGTAACAATACTTATTTATTATAAAAAATAAAAACTTGAGACTACTAGATGGCTCTGTATTAATACATAATTATACAGCGAAACGAACTTCGACCCAACCGGGTGTCAAAAAGTACCCTATGTCCTTCCCCAGGATGCCGTCTATCTCCTTGCCAAATTTTACAGAATCCGTTCAGTGGTTTAGGCGTGAAAAGGTAACATACATACAGACATACAGGCAGACAGTTATTTTCAAATTTATATTATTAGTATGGAAATATGGATGTGCACTATGCAATCTATTTGCTGCAAAAAGTAGCTAGGTTTTTCATAATATTTTAATAAATATTTTGATTTCGACTTTATGAAATCTGGTATATTGAGAATCTGGTATTCTGAGATGGAGCCTCGGGAAGGACGCATCCCGATTTTTTTTTAAATTTCTCGTGGTGACTTTCTCTCCGTGAAGTCTCTTCGAATATGACCCTTATTCTCAACATTAAACTACCTCCCATCTCTGCCTAAACTTTCGGGGATTACGGCCGTGATGTTATCTAATGTAAATGGGTTTTTTTATTAAATAACTGTACTCAAATATTCCGATTGTTCCAGGTCATAACAGCAAGCCGGTGCCTGGTCCTCTGCGCCGACAGTCGCAACGAGATGGAGTCGTGGGCAGGCGCACTACGCGGTGCCCTGCATCGCGGGGCTGACGTGGCTGACCTGGTGGCTAGGCTGTCTTCTGGAGACCATCACTGGTAAGACTGAAAATACCATTAGTAACAAGTAGACGACAATAGGTGGATTCCTGGATGCATGCTACTCGCTACTACTCATCTATACAAGGTGTAAAAAGAACCATCTGATGGAAGAAACCACTAACACACTGCCCGACCTGGGAATTGAACCGAGGACCTCATGCTCAGCAGTAGCGACCTCTAGACCAACGAGGCGTCTTTTGTAGGAAGTAAAATAATAACGGTTTGAAACGGCCGAATCAAAAATATCATCTTGATAGTGGTAGCCCAGCTTCCTCATTCAAGGTTGATTCTTATCGCGTTATATTATTTGATGGACCGGCCATAATACTGCGTTTGATTGATCCATTCACCCATTAAATTATACGGTTATTTTATTTTGATTGATCGCCCGTTTAATGGACGTCGTAAAATGAAAATTCTGATTTCCTTTATTGACAGGAAATCACAAGTTAATTTTGTAACGTTTTCATCACTAAGATAATACATCACAAAGAAATGAAGCCGAGAAAACATTATTACTATAATGTTTTTCGTAGCTTTAACGGCTCCATTTCTTTTGTATCTTTTACTTGTCTTTTATCTTTTTTACTGCCACTTTTCTTTGTATTTGCTTACCGTTCTCAGTTACATAATCGCCTCAGGCATTTTCCTTATTTCGATTAGCATGTATTTCAACTTTACTTCCGACTGTGACAAAAGGCTTTTAAGCTTAAGAGTGGGAACGAATTCAATTAACAGTACTAATTACCTTGTAAGATGGAAATTTTGCTTTTAGCTGTCATGGATCTGTATTATGTGATCAAGGTGACATTTAATACGAGGACACATTTAAACAGTAACCTATATTATTAAAAAATATTTGTAATCACGTTCTCGAAAACGGCTCCAACGATTTCGATGAAAGTTGCATTATAGGGGTTTACGGGGGCGAAAAGTCGATCTAGCAAGGTCTCATGTCTGGGAAAATTCGTTTTCTCCGTATGTTCACCCGAGCAGAGCTCTGTCGCCCAAAGTTTAAAACAAGATGGCTACCTTAGAATAATGACATGGCAGCATGGAATTAGTAAGTACCTACTATCATAGCAGCATAGAATTAGTAAGTACCTACTATCAGAGCAGGGCTCGGTCGAGCACAAGTACTTATCTACGGCGCACCTACCTACCCTATCTACCTACATGCCCTACCTACCTACATATCTACCTACCTACCTCGGGTGACCACTGAAAAGCAGCACTGTGCTGTGGGTCCGTCATAGTACAGAACTATGAGCCTTCTTGTCACAGTCATGACGTGCAGCTGCCGACTATTTCTGTTATGTTTATATTGTTGTTTTTTTGTATGCACGGGTTTTCTGTGACAAATAAACCTATTTTTCTTTCTTTCTTTTCTTACCTTCCTACATACATAGGTATGTGTAAGTAGTACTCTACCTACACCTACCTACTTATCTACCTACCTACATATAGTACCTACGTACCTACCTACCTATAGAAATACTGAAATAGGTACTATCGTGAATTCGTTAGTTAGGATTTATGGCAACGACAGCTAGGAACAGTTTGTATGGGAAAATAAAGTTGTTGTTACGAGTATGACTATTTATAGTACCTACGTACCTACCTACCTATAGAAATACTGAAATAGGTACTATCGTGAATTCGTTAGTTAGGATTTATGGCAACGACAGCTAGGAACAGTTTGTATGGGAAAATAAAGTTGTTGTTACGAGTATGACTATTTTCCTCGAAATTCATCAAATAACTTCTCCCGCTCTGGGCGGAGCGGGAGGGCGTGTCAGACTCTTACTGACTAAAACTCACCCGTGTTCCTTCAGTTGCCTGTACGTTGCCAGGGACCGTTCTCGAGTTTCAGCGAGACTAATAAACACGAACAGCAATCCATTTTTATATTAAAGATAGGTCCAGTTTACCTCACGATGTTTTCCGACGTCAGTAATGTCTAAGATAAACTTAGAAAGACATGATAATTTGTCTAATAATAGTTTATCTTCAGCTAATGTAGTGGGTTCAAACCCTGACAGGCGCTTAACTTTGTGTAAATTATTTCATCACCACTGCTCTCAAAACTGTGATGGAAATCATAGTGTGGAAACCATGTCCCAGAGCCAAAAATTCGAAGACATTTATTTATTTATTTATTAACTCATCATCACTATCATTACAGGAATTTCCTAATTCAATAGTGTGGCCATAATTACAGTTTTATTATTTCCTATAACATATTCTGTACATAGTTGTTTTTGTGAACTCACTCAAAGAACAAGTAAAAAGATCTATGCTGTCTGCTACGTCATTAAGTACACGCAAAGTACGCGTTACAGGGGCTTTACCCAGTAGTCCTACCACTGGGCACTGCCAATAGCCGTGACCGTCGCCTTCGCAATACATAATTGTCGGGCACACACAGGTTTATTTCTCTTAATAGACATGTGACATCTGCCAACCCGCACTGGCCCCGCGTGGTGGATTACGGTGTCCACGTGTGTCCCAGCAGTGGTCACATTATAGGCTGATTATGATGAAAATAAATAGGTAGTGGATAACCATTTTTTTCAATTTTTATGTAAGGTCTGTTGTTTCGGTACAGAATGCGAATGACGTAATCAGAAGAAAACCTGACCTCATCTGATGGTCAGTGGTCACGGCCGCCTGGACAACTGCAATATCTGCAATGCGGGTACCACAGGCGTGTAGGTGCGCTACCATCCCAGAGATAAATCGGAAATGGCTCATGTCCGTGTATTACACTATAATCGAATAGAATAAACGTTTAAGGTCTCCAGTATTACTGCTAGTAGTAGTAGGCCACCAGCATTAAGAGAATTTATGCTCATTTATGGATTACATATGTTTTATTTTTTATTGTATTTCATACATCTATTTAAGTTATTTTTATTTAGTATTTATTTATGTATCTTTCTATCCGTGACATCACTGCGGGCCCTATCAGAATACCAGCGCTTGGACATTTATGATTAATGTCGCAGCATCATGCTGAGATAGGAGCCTTTTGGCCTCGCACAGGACTTTCTGCTTTATTTTAATTTTTACTTTGTTTGTATTTTCTATTTTTATTTTTAATGAGTGTGTGTTTAGTTAAATTAAGATCTCCTGTGCTTATCCCAATAAATACAGTTATTTCTTTCTTTCTTTATTTCTTTATTTCATTTGTTTAGCATAATAAGCCTATAATGTTCCCACTGCTGGGACAGGCACACAGCTTCCTCTCTGTGAGAGGAAATGGGCCGTAATCCACCATGCGGATCCAGTGCGGGTTGATAGATGTCACATGTCTTAGAAGTTTTTGGCTCTCGGACATGCCGGTTTCCTCACGATGTTTTCCTTCACCGTTTTTAGAGCATTGGTGATGAAATTACTTACATAAAGCTGGCTGGCATAAGTCTGGCTGGTTTCGAACCCACGACCTGCAACTCGTAAGTCGCGGCGGTTACCACTAGGGCATTACTGCTCTTGGTACTGGCACCAATACCATTCAAACTGGACCACAGCAGCAGAAATAGCTATGGTGGTAGTACTCCGGACGAACTCCTTAACAAAGATGAAGAAACTTAATATCAAGAGGTCGGTATTACAAATACTTGTAAACTGTAGTCAAAGGATTCAATGAACGAACGAGAACATTTCTCGGTACCTCCTTTACGAAACCGAAAGCTAAAACTTGTAATAGAAATGTGTAAGTAAATACCATTACAACTATTGTTGTAATGGTATTTACTGTATTACTTACACAATTCTGTTACAAGTTTGAAGTACAACAATGTTACACCGCGAATTTCACGTTTAAGGCAGACTTTTGATTAAATATCTTTGCTTGCTTCAGTTCTATGAAACTGGTCTGTTGTAATGTTAACGTCTACGGTACTGCAAAACTTAAAACATTGCTACTGCTACAGTTTATACAATACCTACTACAAAAAAAAATAAAAAATGGCAGTAAGTACAAATAACAATATTTTATTTTTAAATTTTCAAATCAATTGTATCACATATACAAGGTCTCATTAAAATACATGGACAAATTTTAACACAGCGTTAGGTACGTCTAACCAAAGATATCCAAGCAAAAAATTACACTGTTTAAAATGGTTTTAATTTGGCCTAAAATATTAAATGACATTGGGTAACCAACATTTTTAGTGTATTTTCGTTAGCTGATTTATTTTTCTTGTAAGTATCTAATGCGTTTTTTTTTATTATTATTTTACCATTGGCCTTATACTGGTGGGCTGAATGATTTATAAAAGTTTGTCCATCTATTTTAATGGGACCTTATATACATATCCACAGCAGTGTGCTGGCCAAGCGCAACACGTCAGACTAATAGGTACAGATATACACTGTTAACATTTGCAAGTTGGTGACGCGAATCCATAAGATTTAGAAGAAGAGCTCGAGGATGATGTCAGGCTCGGTCGGTACCAATGTTGTTTTCTTGCTACAGAGAAGCTGATCGATTGCCTTCTGTTCTTCAGGACCCGTTGCATTTCTACTTGAGACAAATATTTTTATGGCCTACAAATCGCTGTTGCTGTGGTTGATTTGGGTTTGTGCACCCGCCATTCGCATCCATGATACAGCAAAAACAAATAACGTCGAGCAAAACAATGTAAAATAATTATGTAGAAACAGACGCCCAATCCTAAAGTTCCACGAAATGCAACAATGCCAATGAACAGAAATCTCACGAAATATAGTGTCGTAACATATTACATGCTTGATGGTTCCGACACAATTATGTTCGTTAGCCAAGTGGCGGCGGCAGTGCGGCATTCGGAAACGCAATTATTCCCTGCACCGCACCGCAACAATCCTAGGCTAACCACGGCCACAGTGGAATCTATACATATATTACATATTATACATTTAAATCGCTTTTTGTGTCTGACTGACCGCATTATTCTTCTAAACCACACAACAGATTGTCATGCCGTTTCCACCATCATTTAGAGAATGACATACAATAAAGAAATCTGGATATTTTGTAGATTTTAATAAAAATATTTTCTGATTGTTATTGGTGGTTTTTTTAGTAGTCAACCATTTAGGTGTTGAGGAAAACCCAGGAAGGTGTCATAGGTTTAGCAACTTGCTGGTAAATTTCAGCGACTGACATATTCATGGCTAATATTTCCTGACATTCAGGAACGAAATACAAATCAAATACCGAAACAACATTGAGGGCAACTTACTGTACTACACACAGAGAAAATTTAAAGTATCTACCTATTACGGTTCAAAAGATACAGGTCTGTGACAGACGGATGGACAGCGGACCCTGAAAAAGTAGCTACAAACTTTTGCCAATCAAGCTGTACAAATATTGTTGATGAACCAGAAAGTTCTTTACATAATTATTACAAGTTACCAAAAAGAAAGTACGTTCCATGAAAATCACAATAATGATACGGATTTTTCACAAAGCACACGCTCACGAATTATCCAAGTTGAAAAATTAAAACTAATAAGTTGCACCGGGGCTGTATGTCAACAAAAGGCTTTATGTTTTGGCACGCTCGCCCCGGAATATTCAAAGCTTTGAATTCAGTATGACACTGAAGCTTATTTCTCAACTCAGCAGATCTAGACACGCGGTAGCGTGTCAAGCCAAGTTCAAGCCAGGAAGTGGTGACTAAGCAGCCGTGTGTTATATTACATGAACCATTTACAGGAGCCACTTTTGACCACCTAAATAACTCAGAATCCATTTAACATAAACACATGAAATTTTGATTTATTTATTAAAAATTGTGAGTGGCTCCCTGCAAAATGGTTGAGCTGAATGGTGCTGATCCATGCGTCATGTTCGTGAACGGGTGCCGTCAGTTGGGACTGGTCATCTCTTAGCTGCCATGGCTAATTTTAAATTTTTGAATGGTTATTTCATTTTTTCTTTTTGTTACGGACGCTTTTACAAACCTGCACGTCTTTCTACATTGTTCTCACATGTATAATTTCAACATGAATGATGTAACCAATATGTTGTATCAAATTTTTGATTTAAAAGAGTGTCCGTCCGTGGAGTTTCTTGCGCGTTCTTCTCCATAGGTACCTACTACGCTTTGGAATGGGCAACTAGCTTCATATTTCTGACTGACCGACTTCTTGACAGTTAATTGAAATAAATGCTTTGAGTTTAAAAGCCCATTGATTAACTAGAACCACAAATTGCATAAATACAGCTCAAACGGTTATTGAGATATTAATTGAAGGGTGGGTGTTTTGGGGGACTGTCTTATGTAATTTTGACGTTCGAAAAGTGCTGATTCTCAGCCTAGTTTGAATAAATGACTTTTGAATGTTTTTTTTTTTTTTTTTTGTAACGTCTAAAAATCGACATTTTTATCACTGACTGATATAGATAGATAGATAATATACCGTCATCAAAAACCTAACCCACTTCCAGATGACCTAGAAAGTTGAAATTTGGCGCCCAGCTGGGCAATTGTGTGTTTACAAAGAAAAACATCAGAAAACAGTAAATATTTACGATTTGAAATATTTTCCAAGCAATCAATTTTTACGAACACCTAGCGCCTTTCGAAATTATAATAGCAAAAACTTTTTCTTTCGCAGGAGAATCGGTTTCATGATGAAAGCTCGCTTTTATAGTTTTGTATAAAACTTAGAAAACCAATAATAACACAAGCTGCAACTGACAGCGCCGGCTCAGCGATCTGACATCATTGCGGACAATTGTAACAATTGTGTTATGAAAGAAATACATTCTTACACAATCTTGCTAGGTACTTATATACGGTATATTTGAAAATTGATTCTACAGATCAGTTCTGATTGACGATTAATAATTTCTCTACAAAAATCTATGATATCCCATCAAAAACATAAATGTGAAAATGTGAGGCAAGTTCAATATTAAGATAAGCGTGGTTGTCGACTTCGCCGACAAAAGAATTTAGATCTAATGGGTGTCAAGTTCAGAAGATAATCCTGAAATTTATTTATAAGAACACAACATTCTAAAATAGATTTTAAAAACATTTTTTTTTTCTGTTATAACAATGTTAGCAATTTAAAAATATAACTTCTTAAATTTTAACAGTTGAATTATTTACACAAAGCACTTAAGATAAATTGAAGCTCAAAATTTGACATGGCTAGTTTTTACATAAAAGTTATCTAATACTTGACTAATCAACTAGTCTTCTTTATCTTTGATTATATTATGTCTTTAGAATGTAGCTTATACATTTTCAGGTTTCAGTATCTCAAAAGAAAAAAAGGGACCCTTATAGGGTCACTCGTGTGTCTGTCTGTCTGCCCGTCTGTCACAGCCAATTTGCTCCGAATCTAATGGACCGATTAACTTTAAATTTGGTATTTTTGTATTTTTTTTTACACGAACGTAAATAAATGAATTTCGAATAAGGGGGTTATTTTTGGGGGGCAAAGTACTTTATGACATATCAAATGAAAAGGACTTGTTGCGAGGTTCTCAATTATTTTTTATAGTTTTAAAATAAATACTACATCGCCTCCCCCTTAACTCCGAAACTACTAAGCCTAAAATTTTGATAAAATACAGACAATAGTTCTATACTTATAGATTACAGGAAAACCAATACGAAGTCTATAGTCTTAAAATAACATGGTAAATCTCTCAATATTGTGCGTACAAACGTACATTTCCAGTTGGAATGTATGGGAGAACATGTTTTTCAACTCCAACGTTAAGTTTGTCCTTGGTATAAATTCATCCCAACTACGGACAAGTGCGTTTCGAACCACGCACAATGAAGGGTCATTGTGCGTGGTCCGAAACGCACTTGGCCGGTTTTTACCATAGAGGTAGGCAGAAACTAGAACGCAATCTGCTACGATCCTTACATACCTTTTCCAGTAATTACATTTTAAGTTGTTTCAATGTTCAAAACGACTGCCTGCAAAATCTGGAAATCAGTTTAAGGTGCCGATCCATTTTAACTTTCTGCAAGAGATTACTTGGCCCACTCGGCACCGCTAAGGTTTCCTGCCCTTTGGGGCGGAACGTAGCGTAGAAGTGCAGTTCTAGAAAAGCTTCAACTAATAGAATTACATTCGTGGAAATGAGACATATAACATTACATAAACTCACGCCTTCTGTCCATGGGTTTGGACCTACCGTGGTGTTAAATAGCCTTCCTCGACAATGGGGCTATCAAATGCAAAAAAAATATTCAAATCCGACTGGTCGTTCCAGAGATTAGCGCGTTCAAACAAACAAACAAAAAAACAAACTTCAGTTTTATTAGTAGTCGGTATAGATTTAAAACCAAACTTGTGTCATTCCTCTTCCTTTGACCTGTAACTAGGTATGTCACAGTTGAACATGAAAAAATGAGCTGGATAAAGTTCTCTGTCGTTGTTTCCCTCTTGATTTTAAATACGCTCATGCCAATCATTATTTATTTGGTCCTCATTTCTTCTTATGAAAAAACAGCTAGTTTAAAGCTAGCTATTGCGGAATTAAAACTATTTTTTTCTATTTATATTATTACGATTTTTACATAATTATTTACTGTCATTAATTTCCGCAAAGTAACGCCTGATTACATTTTCTTCATAAAAAAAAGTCTAAGCCATTTTTTTTTTTCCCAGGTACGCAGCAACACATGCTCGCCCCACGTTCTGCAACGTCTGCAGAGAGCCACTCGGCGCGCTCGGCACTGCACACGCGCTCGCCTGCGAACTGTGCAAGTTCAAGGCGCACAAGCGATGTGCCTCGCGAGCCCCGCCGTCTTGTAAATGGAGCACGCTTGCCTCGCTTGGACCGCATGTCGTGGAGGACGCTGAAGGGGTAAGTTTGACCATGTCCTTTTTACCTTCTCGGCTTTAGTTACTGCAGGGCATTATCATTGGCGTATATTGGGATCGGATCCAGTCTAACCAAATGCAGCTGAATACCAGTATTTTACATGGAGCGACGGCCTATCTGATCTCCACGACCGGTCATTGTAGGACAAAGGCCTCGAAATCCAATCGATTGGGAATTTACCGTGCGTTGCTCTTTAGAGCGGTGATACGCGGCGATACAAACGCGCGATTGTATCGTGACACTAGCGATAAAGCGAGTAAGGTAAATGTAGATTTTTAGCGACTAAGTATATCGCTGCTAAAAGTCGCCGTGTATAACAGCCCTAAGGCCCGGACTCCACCAAAGCGGAGATGTGCGGAAATGTCCGAAACGGAGACGAGAAGTTTTTCAGCTGGGGTGCATCGACCAAAGCTGTACGTAGATGCGTACTGGCTAGACTGGAGCGGAGATGTGTGCTGGCTGGAGCGGAGATGTGTGCGGACTATAGCGAAACTGAACTGCGTGCAGCGAGCGTTGGATGTTGACCGCTCACTGCAAGCCGCTCACATCTCTTCTCGTCTCTATTTTGTACCGCCGCCCAGCTCAATTTCGGCGAGCCACAGCTCACATTCCGCTTCTATGCCATACAAATATGATACATCTCCGCTCAGCGGTATCCACTGAAGGTGAGTGGAGACAAGATGTGTGAATAACGAAATTCTATTTGTTGTTTAAAACACATCTCCTCTCGTCTTCACTCGTCGCTTTGGTGGAGTCTGGGCCTTACAATCTTAACGTTGGTGAAATGGAATATTGGAATTTGAGAAAATGTTTTTTTTTGGCACGCTTGAATTTTAACCACGTATTTTAAAATAGTAAAATTCTAAAAGAACTAGAAAAAGCAACTTAATATCTTAGTTGGTCAAACAAACACCATTCCACTAGTCTCGATAAACAGCGTTCAAAATCGACTTAGCAGGACGTAAACACACAACGTTATGGGTGTCGATGTACGTACGCACGTACGTACAGACCCGTTTTACAGCCCACACCGTTAAAGAGACATAAACCTTTTAACAGTGATTGTGTGTATAGTGGGGCCGGAGATTAACATCTTTATAGTTTTTAGAACAGTTTTGTAAACATTGGAAACTGTAGTATGAGAAAACTGTAGCATACTGAAATGAGAAAGCTGTTCGTTTACAATGGGATTTATGGTGTTATGCTGAATTGGGACTAGGCTGGCAAGTTTACCCAACGAAATTCGATTTCCTGGGGGCCATTGAGAATTTTTGACAGATTTGCCATATAAAATCTGTCAAAAACACAATGGCGAGACAATTGCATAGTCAGCCTATAATGTTCCCACTACTGGGACACAGGCCTCCACTGTAGAGGGAAAGCGAGTTGGTAAATGTCACATGTTTTTCGATTTTTTGGTTCTAGTACATGCCGGTTTCCTCACGATGTTTTCCGTCACCGTTTTGAGAGCAGTGGTTATGAAATAATTTGCACAAAAGCGTCTGTCTGGGTTCGGACCTGCAACTCGTAAGTCGCGGCCGTTACCACTGGGCCACCACCGCTCTCAATATCATCCATATAAAAGTTAAAGTACTTGCAAACTAGAATACATAATAATCTGCTTATGAATAAATTTCCGAGCTCCACTGGATATTATAACGATGTAAGTTTACGCTCTATGCTCTCATTGTAAACAAGAGTATCCTACTAAGGCCAATAATACGGATTATTATTATCATGAAGCTTTCAGGCAGATTTATTCGATTATTGTCATAGTTTGAAGGTTCATTATTTTGGTGGATACCAATCTCACTGTGAAAAGGTTAAAGTGAGCTTGAAGTGAGCTGTCATTCCACTGCTAGGGATTGACAGTCCACTTCACCTAAGTTCACAGCGAGATTTTTACAGAATAGATTGGCTAGAATTAAAAGGATTTATTTAAATACTTTTTTTCCAATTTATGCTATTTCCACTTAAACAAACATCAACTTTTTACAAGTGTAAATGAAGTTGATTTTAGACTGAATAGTACTGTTCAAAAAGTCATAAAAAGTATGAAGTTGTAGCGTAAACTGAACCTTATGTGTAGGCATTTCAGTTGTTTTTCATAAAACTCGTGTTTGTTTACATGTTTGGCAAATAAATTGCGAATGCAGATTACAGTAACTTTGACCTTAAGCTGGCCTAGCATTAACTTCGTATTACGCTTAAATAGAATAAGGGAATAAGGGACCAAGTAAACTATAGAAACCGATAGGAATCGCACACTTGGTCGCAACGGCCAACTAGCCGCAGACCACAACACCACTAGACGGCCACAATTGGCCGGAGTTATGGCCGTTTG
This sequence comes from Xanthia icteritia, assembly GCA_949128155.2. Classification (NCBI taxonomy): domain Eukaryota; kingdom Metazoa; phylum Arthropoda; class Insecta; order Lepidoptera; family Noctuidae; genus Xanthia; species Xanthia icteritia. Next base: position 19,952,841 of record OX421934.2, on the reverse strand, counting down.
TGCGTGAGATCCCTAAGAGTCCAACTTATACTGGTTTTGTTACCACTGTCGTGTGGCCTACTGTTCCTTTTAATACTAGCCGATTTGTTTTGTAAAAATCTCATTGTGAATACTTACCTGAAGTGAGCTGTCAATAGTCCCCTAGCATAAGGTGGAATGAAAGCTCCCTTCAAGCTAACTTCAAGATCCTCGGTGCTAAGACTAGGCATTCGTTCAGCAGACCCTGGAAAGTCAGCCGCGCCACCAACTTGCTGACTGGCTATACTTTTATCACGGTACAAACTGTATGCATGAGATTTCCCATCGGCAAAAATTACGAACTTTTACGGATTTTTTTTGTAAATCATTCCTTAGGTTCAGCGCAGACGAGCCACCCGTAGCCCAGCGCACACATCCTTTTTCACAAGTTTTGTATGGATTCATCGCACACGTGTGGCTGGTGACAGTCACCCGCTACTTTAGTATCTGCTCAACACTGCAGCAAGAAGGGACAGTGGCTCGTTTGCGCCTTAGTGCTCACCTTCATTATATTATGATGTATAAGGAACTCTTGTGCAAATTTCATACATTTAGCTAGACCTTGTGGTTTAGGCTGTGCATTGTCTATCAGTGAGTGAATAAATTTAAGATCTCAAAGTTCCGTACCAGAAGGGTGCCAAACGGAACCCTGTTACTAAGCCTCTGCTGTCCGTCTGTCTCTCAGCGAGCTGTATCTCATGAACCCTAATAAAGAAAGAAAATAAAGATAAGGAAGAGAAGAAAGATAAATGCGTTTATTGGCATTACAAAAAATACACCTTAAAACTATAAAAACAGAAAATAAATTATTATAATGCCAAAAAGGCCTCAGCTCAGCATAATGTCAGATGATAACACAAAGTAATAGGTAGAAAGTTGAAATTTTCATAGATATGGTGTATTTCTATTGGCGGTATAATAACTATTAATAAAGTTAAAACCCATACAAGAAACGTATTTTGTGGCGTTTTTTGCTAAATATTGTACGGTGGTCCGTAAACTTTTGCTTGCGAGTCCGACTCGCACTAAGACGACGAACCTTTACAACGTATATTTTTGATTTCTGATTATGTTATTCCACTATATGGTGCACCGGTTGACGTCATCAGGTCAACGCCGGCTGTCGCTGAAAACCAGCGCTGGGACTCTTGTCTCGCGACCGACCCTATGTCGCAGCATTATGCTGAGCGATGGCCGTTTTGCGTGGATATGACGCATATTTTCCCCCAATTTGTTATTCTCGTGTTGTTTTTTATTTGCGTCATGTCTACCGCAAATAAACGTATTTTCTTTCTTTCTTTCGATATTCTCAAGTACCTACCAGAACCAGCTAAGTAGAAGATTGCTCTTAATCTTCCGTAGCAGTTCATTATAATGTGCTGGATATTCTGATGCTCCTGAAATAGTAAGGATTAGTTTACTTAACTTTTGCTTGATCAATTTAAACAGGCCAGAACGACCCAAAATGCCTTTTAGCCGCAATCACAATAAAATTCATAACGAATCCCCGAATAACATCACGATTAATGATTGTTCTTTTGTTCCGAGCAAATTATACGAGGTTCGTATTTCCCCCACCTTTGCGGGCCATTTTGCTAACAATACCTTCGTTATACAAAGGGCTGGTGGCGTTTGTGAGAAGATTGAAGATTGTGTGGCGGAAGCTTTAAAGTATTTTTGTAATTTGGAAAAAATACGGTTGAAATTGGGCTCAGATTTGATCTATACAATACAAACAAATAGAAGTGTCTGCTTGTAATGTCAAAATAACAGTTTTTTTCTGAAATTATACGGTACTTATAACAATTTCTGTTTTTTTAATGTTTTGTCTGTCTGTCTGTTTGTTTGTTCCGGATAATCTCAGAAACGGCTGGATCGATTTTGACAGGACTTTAACTGGCGGATAGCTGATTTTATAAGGAGTACTAAAGATACTTTTATTTTAGAAAAAGAATTAGTTTCCACGCAGGCATGCAGGGCATCGACTAGTTTTCAATATATGTGTAAAAATACCATTAACGAAGCCGAGAGTCACTTGTTCTTCCCGTTATTATGATTTTTTTCCAGGACTTTATCTGGGAACCTTTAGGTTACGGAGATATTGAAGGTCAAAATTCAAATTTTTGTTTCCATTTACATTTTCAGTAACCAGTTAACCAGTGTAACTGAAACGTTACATTAAGGAGAATGATCTGTATAGAATCGGTGATAGGTTCCCATACTTGCTATCACCGACTCATATAATCGGTAATAAGCTATGTACCATCGAAGAAGTTCATATCTAAGGTCCTCCGTAAGGACTATTTCTGCTTGCAGCACTCGGCCGCTATAGAACCGGGGCCGTAACATGTGGTCATCGTGTTCACGGGATTTTGTTTTCAAACTGCTTAGATATGAAGTTTTTTGTTAGTATGTACAAATATGAAAATGTTTCAACGACTCACAAAAATTGGGTAATATGTATTTATTTGATTTTTCCAACGATATCAGTTGATTTAGCAAATATTATTAATGAATGCACATAAAGTGATACAAAGAAAGGTAAATTAATAATGTCCTTTACAATAACAATGAATGAATTATTGTATAATACTTGGTAAACATAAAACGTTAAAACGAATTAACTAGTTACAATAGTATGGGTCGTTAATGGTGTGCAACAAAGGCTGATTGTTTGAGATTAAAATTTAATATCATTTAATTGTTTTATTGTCCCATATTGATGGGAAAGAGTTAAAACTAAATAGAATGTGCAGGGCAATTACCAACCCATGGATCAGCAATAGCTGCCCCTATTAAAATCATTGAAGATATTACCGCTCTATTTAAATTTCAAATTTTGTCCTATTATATTACTTAAACTGTTGAAACACTATACGAAATGAAGAATTTACACTTAAATTAACACATTTAATAATACAGAACAATTGCAGGTTTCGTATATTTCTGTAAAAAGTCTTAAGCAAAAATTTGATATACTTGCCTGTAGGAACCAAGGACCACACGGCCGGTGAGCTCGCTGTCGTCAGCTTAACTAACGAATTTTGTCTCTTTCCCGGGATGCCACGCACACTAACATAATTTTTTGAAATGCTTAATGAACAAACATGCGTGTTTCGTTAAGTGTCTTTAGCATAAATCGTGCAAATTATTGTAATGGATCGATAATAGCTGCGGATTTTCGATGGGCCATTAATAGCTGCATTTACCTTATTCACTTATTATATATATATAGTCCTCCAGATCGTATTTCCAATCTCAACGGAGACTAGCCTTTGGCGCGGGAGATATTATAGTGCACAAGTGTCTGCGCAGACACAGGTGCACTCTCTCTTCCCTCACTCTCACAGTCCGATGGGACGGCAATCCGACACGACCGGAGAGAGATCAGGCGCAGGACCAACGGCTTAACGTGCTTTCCGAGGCACGGGGGTATCACACAGCCGACTTCCAAACTCCGGGCTGTTACTAAGAAATTCCTAATGGAAAAACCCAATAACACTTTGCCCGACCCGGGAATCGAACCCAGGACCCTACGCACAGCAGTCGCGCTTGCGACCACGAGACCAACGGGGCAGTTCACTTATTAAACATATAATATACCTATACTTAAAATAATTATCACTAAAATAACTAACAATTATTACGAAGTGGAAAGACAGTGTTCTTTCACTCTTTTTTTAAATACTGCAACAGTTTGACAGTCCCTAATGTGAGACGGAAGTTACTTAGTTTGATGTACGGAATGCGTAGATGGCGGCTTCGTGATGGGTCTTTTTGCGCCCCTGTAGAGTAACACTGCGCCTTTGGAAGGAAAACAGAACTCAAATTGTTTCTTTTCTCCTGTCGGCGTGGTGAAAAAGTTATTTTCTTTTTCTCACAGGAATTTAAAAGTCATTGTCAATGTTATTACCTACTTTACTTTTGCTTCTGTTGAGGGTACTTTGTAGCATAAAATAATAACAAACTTTGTATGAAAGACTAAAAGGCAGAGAGCCTTTTATCGAAGTAAAATTCAGTTTTAAAATACCACCAACATTTACCATCTATCACTACCTACATATCATGCTGGGGCCGCACCTGCGTCTATCATACAAAGCAATGCGTGCCAAATTAATCAAAACAGGTCAAACTCAAAGCATTTATTTCAATTAAAACATTTACAGGCACTTTTGAACTGTCAAATAGTCGGTCAGTTAGTCAGAAATTTGAAGCTAGTTGCCATTCCAATTCTCCAAGGACACTCTTTTAAAAATAGATTATACAAAATCCAGCGTACATTATTCTTGTTGCTTCTATATGTGACAACAATGTAAAAAAAAAAACAAAACAATTCAAAATAAGCTCTGGCAGATAAGAGATGACCAGTCACAACTGACGACGCCCGTTCACGAACATGACGCATGGATCAGCACCATTCAGCTAAGTAAATATTTGACAGCTATTTGCGACGTTGCCAAGTTTTAGAATTAAATGTTAACTATACGAGTATATTTCCACGTTAGTGGTTCGTGTGTAAGTTTCGCTATTCTTTGCTAATGTAGCATAAGCTTTGCGTCTTGTCTTAGTTTGTATGCTCTCTCATACCAGCGTACATTTTCCGTTGGATAGTTTCTTTGTTTATAAGGAGATAAACTTCGGGGATTGGGAAGAAGTGACCTTGTAGTACACCCATATTTTGCCAGTTATGCTGTTTAAGTCCGACGTGAAAAAAAAACAACCGACTTGGTGTGTTTGGATCTGTACTTTCGTTTTTTGCCACCGACTTCCGAAATTAAAGTTATTTTTTACTTTTTTTTTTTTCTTTTTTTTTTCGCTTTTTGTCTGTGGTACCTACCCCACACAAATTCGAATACCACTACCTGCTATACGTCAATAACAATGACAGGAACTACAACATCATCCATATAGATTAAGTGGGTAAAATACGTATTGAAGCTAACTCAAAAACTACCCAAGCATTTCTATGGGATCACCTCTGAAATATGACCTACCAACTAAAAAACAAATCATGAAAATAAATAAAAAATTGGCGGAGTAATTGTGTAACAAACATAGGTACAAAAAAAACCTACAAAAAGTCCGTTAAAAAAGGAAACAAATTGCACTCCGGGAGTGCCGGCAGAAGTGAAAACTTGAATATTAACGTTGTGCATTTTTGATATTTTGGAATGTTTAGGGAATAATTTTGCACGAATTGCTTTAATTATCGGTATAAAAGTACAATCATTTATGTGGTAAAATAAAATATTCATTTATTGCGCTATCGTACAGAAACATGACACACGTGTCCTGACGCGAGTTTAACATTTTTTACCCATCACAAAAAAAGTGCACAACGTCGCTAAAGAAGTTTTCACTTCAAAAAATCATTGGATGCATTGCATTGCATTTGTATGTGAATTCAATAAAATGCTCAATAATTCTAGAAGTGGAGCCTCCTTTACACTGTTCTTATAAATATTGCAACTTCTAACGGTGGGTACACATACTACACATCCCTAATATGAAACATATACCTAAGATGCAATGCAACACACGTTGAAATAAATTCGTTGTATACAATAGATACATATCTATAGATAGATACCTAAATATTAAACTTACATGTAATAAAGAAATCGCGATGTTTCGGTAAGTCGTAAAAACCGTGAAGAAAGCAGTAACGCGTCGCTAGTACAATAATAATTATAGCTATTGAGCATATTTCTTCCGCTACGTAGCTTGGCTTTGGGGTAGATTTGCATCGGTACCGAAAATCCAGTATCTTCTCGTCACACAAAATTCATGATTTAAGAAACTTTTTTACAAAAAAAAAACACTTTTTTTTTTTTATTTAAACGTGCTTCATAGTCGCTTAACTATCTTAATCGAGACATCTTATCGCCACCCGTGAAATACTTATCATTGAGTAGTTCCGGTGGCCATCTGTCTTCTTCATCAGTTCCATTTCACCTATATTGTTGCTGAAAATACCTAAATCGCTATGTGTGTGCCTATTATATTGGAGGAGTTCCCTCAATTCCTCATGGATTCCATCATCAGAACTAAATTTTGATAAAAATGGGACCAATCGAGAAGTGTATCCTTTCAAATAAAAAAATAATTTTCAAAATCGGTTCATAAATTACGGAGATTTGAGGTATCAAACAAAAAAAAAAAAATACAGCCGAAATGATAACCTCCTCCTTTTTGGGAAGTCGGTTAAAAATAACAACATAACACCACGCTTGTATTCCCCAAAGGGTTTGGCAGAGGTGTACCTACTGTACACCCACATGTCTCCAGTTATGTTTAAGTCCCATGTGATAGGGGGCGAGACTGTTGCCATCAACGGGTACGAATTGAGTCTTCGGGCTGTTACTGAAAATTTCCTGATGGAAAACCCAATAACACTTTGCCCGATCTTGTAATCGACACCATAAAAACGAGCGAGCCTTACAGTAGTTGCAAATGATGTGTAACATCTGACATCATGGCTGACAGTACCAACCTCTCGGAAAATGGGTCGGTACCATTTGATGGCCAACTCTAGCACCGCGCGCGCTCATTGGTCAACAAATAGCGCACTTTTCCCCGCCTTCCTGTTACGCACTTCCGTCCCTTTTCACGAAATCACTCCCACAGATTGTAGGACAGCGAGAAGAAACTGTTACACATAAAAAAACATACTTTTATTTTCATGACAAACACTCAGAATGCTGTTGGTACTAGCACGCATGCGCGTTAGGACGGAAGTGCAACGCTTACGCATGACTGCAGCGAAGCTGTCTACTTAGGCCTTCGCAAACATGCCAGAGGCACTGCAATATCTCGGCAGCCTCATCACCATCCTGAATGCATTGTTGTACTGCACTCTAAGGTCACTGTACGCCCTCTGCAAATAGTCAACCCACACGCTGCACGTGTAAAAGGACTGACAGTAATATAACAATCCAAAAAACACGCATAACTTACTTTTTCAGTGTAGATTATGTTTTCTTTAATTCCTTAAATGGTTCTGAACAATAAGTGCCTTCAACAGCAATCATCTATTACTAAACAAATTGTAGAACATTGAAAGGATCGTAATAAAACCCGAGATCTTAAGTACACCTTTATCCTTAGCAATCTGACCCTAATACCGGCATGAAAAGATTGATAAGGCGAATCCCCATCTTTGATTAAATGTGGAATCAATGGCTGCCCCGACGCAGATTTTCTTTAATTTTCTTCTCTGCAAGGTATCGTCTTTATGTGTTACGTCATCAAGTATTATAGTCAATTTTTGATTGAAAGAAATAAGTAATTTATGGGACTCGCACATGAAGATAACAAATTCAACTTAACACACTCATAAAAACGTTTATCTACACCCATGCTATAAATCCTCTATAAAAGGTTCTAGTGTCATAGTAACCATAATATCATACAACTAACTAAACTTCATTACTTTTGGCTATGAGAATCTTAAAGCTATTCTGCAATAAAAAAAATCAACGGGTTGCACTCCGGGAGTGCCGGCAGAAGTGAAAACTTGAATATTAACGTTGTGCATTTTTGATATTTTGGAATGGTTAGGGAATATTTTTACACGAATTGCTTTAATTATCAGTATAAAAGTACTATCATTTATGTGGTAAAATACAATATTCATTTATTGCGCTAATATACACAAACATGACAATTTATATTGAGCCCACGCTCAGCCGCTTGCCATCACTGCAATATAGAGATATGAGGAACAAGGTGTAAAGTTCACTCATACTAACAGAGGATCCTCCGACTAGACAGAGAATTGAATAGGCATCAGAGACTCCATGGTGTTGTGTTTGGTGGGCTACTGCCCGACCATTGTTGTCGGGACGTTGTATATATGCCAGTCGCACGGTAAACTCTGCTTGCTTGCGTGACATCAGTGATGTGATGTAGATACCACCACAACTGAACCAAGAAAACAGTTGAGACTTCTTGAAAATATAGATCAATTATTATTTTACAGCACCCACTATAGAACAGCTTTAACTCAATACCATTTGCGAAGCAAAGTTCAGTGACTATATTTATTCCTCCTAATTGCTGCAAGATTTAATCAAAACACTATTGTTTTGTTGCTAAACATAATTAAGCATCCACCATTTTCTTAAGTTTAACAGCTAAATACACCGTGCAGCCAGACACCCACTCTAAACTTCCAATACTTTGTTGTCTTTGTAACTTTCCTTCGACAAACAGACTTCATTCAAAACAATAAGCATTGAGTTTTCATAATTATTCCAGTTAATTAAAGTTGAAGCTTTTGTTGGAGGATTTTGACCAGAGGCATGTTTGAATTTCATAGTTTGTTGTTCTCAATAACTCAGTATTAATGTATATATCATATTATTGTAGTCGGAGCCAAGTAGTTGGAACATTTTTTGCTTAGTAATCTAAACGTGGATGTGAGACCGTCTGTCTGTTTGCTTGGGACATTTCCACCGCAAAAGTACTTCAAAAATGATTTTGATGATTTTTGTGAATCAGGCCCAAATTGTCAACAGTAGTGGGGCGAAATGAAAGGCTACTGGAGGGATCGAGGGTCTCAAACAGACATGCTCGTTACTTGCTCCTAAGGTATATCCACAAATATCAGGGCTGTGCCAGGGTCGTGGCCGGACCGAGCTCCATCAGGGGCTCAAAAAAAAATAACGGTGTGTACATTTATCTGTACTCGTTCGTGTTACCGTACCCGGACAACGGCGACGGAGCTTCAGTGCCTGCCTAATGTGTGCCACGGCCCTGTCACGTCCCGGGTACGGCCTTGATATGTGTGGATAGACCTTTAAGCATCAAAACATTCCAAAACAATTTTTAAAAGCCAAGGACACTAAGGCCTCTGCCTCGAATTTTGCGGGCAGCGGGGCGGCGGCGGCGGCGGCGCGGGAGCGGGGCGGGCAACGCATACCTGTTCTCCAAACCAGCGGGCCGATCGCGCGGCACTATAGCGGTGTAGTGTTGTGTTCGTGGTTGTGTGGTCGAGATATTTGTTTTTATTCGCGAACGAAATGTCTGAAAAACGGCTAATTTGCTCTTGCACGTCCGAGGACATTTTGATACGTCACAAAAAAAAATGTACAACACTATACTACAATGCAAACGCGCAATGCGGGCCTTGACTGGAGTACACCGCTCGTTGCCCGCCCCCGCGCCGCTGCCACGCCGCTGTTTTCGAGAACCGGTCCATTTGATTTTACGCATAAGATCCTGCCGCTCCCGCGCCGCCGCCGCTGCCGCCCCGCTGCCCGCAAAATTCGAGGCAGAGGCCTAAGTTCTGCAAAAGTATTTCGTTTTTCCAAGAATTTATTTTTGCCGGTCTCCGTTTTACAAGGAGGATTACACTAATTTTCAGCTATTCAGGAATTTCCGTTGCTTCAGCCCATTCTGGACAATTCAAACTTTTTTAATAGGGTTCTGCGCGACATGGTTCTTTTGAATTCTTAACGGATCCTGATATTCGTAAAGGAAAAGTTGAATTCTGTTTTGAATTTTGGGAAAATGTTTTTTGAATTTTGGGATTTCTCAACTTTTAAAATCAGGCTAGGTTTTCTTTCACTATCATTTAAGTCAGCCATCATCGTTAGCTCTTAAAATAATAATACCTACCAGCCCTGAAATAAAATTACGAATCGTATCTATTTTAGCAAAAATGCGTAAACTTCAAAGCTCTACACAGTATCAAAAATAAATTCTTACTAAAAAAAATCTCAAGAAATACCGTTAAAATACTTCACTTTTATATACATTTTCTCACGAGAAGTCGTCGCCGCTGTTAGTTTAAGCTAGCCTTACTAGCTAAGCTGGAATAACGATTATATACTCGTATTCCGTTATCGTGGCCATATTCCCTCGAGAAAATGGTTTTAATATCACAGACGCTTCTTCGGGTGAAATATCATTTTAGAATGTTGGTGTAGATTTTTCAGAGGAAAAGTTTTATAGAAATATGGGTTTGTTGCTTGATTTATACATCTTCAGGAACTCCTTTTTCCGTGTGTGACGTCCACCAACCCGCACTGAGCCCGCGTGGTGGGTTACACTCTCTTATAAAGAGGAGGCACGGTTCCTAGCAGTGGGTACATCATAGGGTGATTTTGTATATAGCTCACCGTCCGATAAGGACCAGGCCCGGCTCGACGGCGCGTTGTGTTCCACGCGCGCCTCAAAGAGATGTCAGCAAGTGAAGGGGTCCGATAGGACCGATGCCTGCCGGGGTTGCGGGAAAGTCCGAAAGGGATACCGTGGCCCCTGGCAACGTACAGGCAACGGAAGGAACACGGGTGGGTTTAAGTCAATAAGAGTCTGACACGCCCTCCCGTTCCAACCCAAAAAAAAAAGGGTGGTTTTGTATGTATGTTTTGTGTTGTCTCTGCTTGTTCCTTTGGAAATTGCAAGCGTGTTTATAGGTATAGGTATTGGATTGGTGGTTATTAATTCGGTCTGGAGAATTGAATAGGCATCAGAGACTGTAGGGTGTTTTTAAATAAAGAATGTTATTGATTTATAAATATTTTGTTGCAGAACATAATAATGCCTCACCAGTGGTTGGAGGGTAACCTTCCCGTCGCGGCGAAATGTGACGTGTGCGACAAGACGTGCGGTTCGGTGCTCAGGTGAGAAACTTTAATTAGGTATAACCTATTTCATTTGGACCACTAATAGTGCATTTTTTACTTAAAATACGGTTCTGAAGTCGTCCGGAAGACATTCACAACTTATAACGCTATGGGTTTGCTTTTCCTTCAGTTGATCTATGTATGTCCTTCTTTCCTGGTCTTCTTTATATTTAAATCAGCAAATGATGTAAATCCCAGAAACAGACGAGATCCTCATAAACTGGTATTAAGTGATTTGCCAAGACTTGCCAAATACAACAAAAACTGCCTAGCAATGTGCGTACGTACTTATAACAAAATACCAAGTCGCTTTAAAATATTGAACTCTAGGAAATTTAAGATAGAATTACACAAGTGGCTTAATGAATGTAATTTTTACAGTTTAAAAGATTTTATGGATGTGAGATGTTGATTCCTTTTGTCAAAATAGATTTTTTTTGCATGCTACGTTATATCTTAGCGAAACATGTTGAGCTACTGTAATAATATTAACATCAATGTATACCATGTTTTACGCAAATAAATGATTTACTTACTTACTTCTTCTTTTGCTTCTTGTCTATATTTCGACCGCAAACTTTATAATTACTCATTATATTTGCACTAAGCAAGCCCTCATTTGCCGTTTTGAAGCATTTGGTGAGTTGTTCCCCTCTATCGGGTACATCACGGTTCTTGTCATAAGTAATGTATCTCTTTCTAGCGCTGGGGCTCTGTCTTGCATAGGGTCGCAGCATTATGCTGAGCGATGGCCGTTTTGCGTAGATGTGACGCATATTTTCCCTTTTTTTATTATGTGTTTCTTTTTTGCGTCATGTTTACCGCAAATAAACGTATTTTCTTTCTTCTTTTCTTTTTCTTTTCTTAACCGGCTGCCACTATGTAACTTGTGTAGCCAGGAATGTATGTTTGTACTGTACATTATTTTTGTAAAGGAGGTAGATTTTGTGGCTAATCAGTGGGCAGTGGGCTACTCGCAGTTTCAATCAATTCAAACAGTGCGTATGTGCCCTTAGTGTACATATAATGGACTTGGCGGTTGCCCGCAATGCGGCGAGCCGTCCGCTTGTAGTATATGATTGTGTCCTATAAGTAGCTGCCTGAATTATACAAGTTGTTTTTTTTATATGCATAACTCTAGGGTATGAATTAAACCATATCAAAGAATCAATTGGCATAATGTATTTTTTTTTTCATTCCAAATAATTTGACAGTCACGATTAAAATGTAAAAAACCCTTAGGTGAAATATAAAACATTTAATCCAGACTATTTTTGTTCATAATAAGAAAATATGAAAAAGCATTTTCTTAGCTTTTAATATGAATAATTTGTTTGATTGAAAATGATTTACTTGTACTAATCAATGAAACTTAAATACACACATCGAAAGTCTAGTGGAAAGTTATCACAAAAAAATAAAAAAATACAAAAGTAATTTTTTATACTTATGCTAGTTGATTCTTTGACATGGATCTCATTAATACCCTAGAGTTATGGGATATAAAAAATCACCTGAAAAGTGTGGTCTAATTTAAGGGTGTACAGATCATTAAACTAAAAAACTCTCTCCTTGAGACCAACATCAAAATCGCGAAATAATTATCACCTATCCCATACAAAACTTCAAAACCTACTCGAAACAAATGTATAGGACGACTGATTATATTTTTTTCGCAATTACGATATTGGTCCCATTGTTCAGTTTGATGGTCCCCTTAAATATGACCACACCTTTCTGATACACGCTGTATAGAATTTATAAGTATGGTTCAAGAATATAATGTAATCGTGACATACTTTGAGACGTATGATACCTCTATAAGATAGCATACCTACATATTTTGATGTAACGTGACCATCGACGTCGATCGACCGCGGTCGACCTTAAAAGGATGTAATCAGTTATATCGCCTCCCTCCTCTTGTCCTTTTAAGGCTGTGCCAACTTTCAGAATGCACCCTCTTAAAGAGCTTCATACGGAGATAATCCTGCCTACAGCGTCAGGTCATCTCTACCAAATAAATGTATTGTTATGTGATCGGAGGGAGTATACAAAGCTTAGACTTGTAGGCCAATAGAAAGCAGTTCAAGATAAGTTTGTAAGAATCCATCTTAACATACTACCAACAAGTGATTATACCGAAAAACTTGAAACGAGGACGCTTCTCATCCACAAAGCTGTCGGAATCTCTAGTCCCTTAAAATTACGTCATAGCCAACAAAATCCTTTAAAATGAAACATCCGCCAGCATTCTAAATATAATTTTAATTAAGTCTTTCAAAGTAAGCCGTATTACCGCTAGCTCTATCCGCAAATCCGCCGGCTGATCCGCGCTGTATCCGCGTATTACCGGCGCGCGGATAACTTGGCGTATTTCTTGCACACCTGCGATGCTTATTATAAAGTTATCTTTGGCCTCAGCACTCTTTAAGGACTGTTCAAACTGAGGCGAATCCCGCGTGGGCGCGTCGATTGTTTTAATGATTAGGAAATCACGCAACTATTCGCGCCAGTTTGAACACAACAACACACAATCGGCGTGAGCAAAGTTCGTCCCGTATCCCGTGCGGAATTCGCCTTTGTTTGCCCAGAGTTTTAGCTCCCACAATCAGAGCAAGCCAAATTCGAGTCACAGCCCGCGCGGGATTAACCTCAGTTTGACCAGAGCTTTGTGCTGCATATCCACTTTGTCCGCGCAACAACCGTACTGACGCCGGTAGCACATCTCCGCCGCGAAACCATAGCAGCGAAACCGCAGTAGTTCAATTCAACTGGCTACTGGCTGCTGTGCTCAACTGGCTGGCAATGCGAGCCAGTTGAGTTGAGGTATGCAACTGGCGTCAGCACATCTCTTTTGTGCCCTGTCATGTTGAGGAGTAGGTATTGATTCAACATTGTGTTCTCTCGAAACCATACTGTTTCATATTCAATACAAGGTTCCGCGTAGACCGCGATGCAATGCGATATTAATCTGTATAATACACCCTACATTTCACGTACTTCAATGAAGCGTTAGTGCGTTGTAAATTTTCATATTACTAATCACGTCAGTTTGCTGAGGCCGATGTGTAGCGTGACGACATCGGTTGATACTTTTACGTCATTAGTAGGTACACCTCTGCCGTGAAACCGTAGCAGCGAAACCGCAGTAGTTCAATTCAACTGGCTCGCGTCGTGTTCCGCTACTCGAATTTCGAGTTGCGGAACATGACGCGAGCCAGTTTCGCGGCGGAGGTATACTACTGGCGTTAAAGTATCGTGGCTTGTAATTTAGGAAATGGGGTTCACAAACATCACTGTCGTTCACGATAATGTAGAGTAAGATTTTTTTTTTTACAATTCTTGTAGTTGTTGTAAATTCCAATCGTCGCAAAAACAAACCTCCTGTTTCCTAGATTTTATTGACAAAGTATGGAGCAGCAGATTATTTTCGATTTCAGTGTTGGTCCCTTAGTAAAAGTTAATGAGTACAATTACCCCAGAGATTTTCAATCATTTCAATTAAACCTAGTATTCGCGCTTCGACGGGCACGTAAATAAGACGCCGTTTCCATAGACCCTGAGATGCACTTCCACGTTCTGAGAAGCGGATTTGTATTGAAAATTTGATCACAGATATGTATTTCCATTCGATTAATAATATAATGTAGTGACAGGTCTTAATCTACAGTATCTATATATAACCATTCCCTTTTAGTAGTTAATTGCTGGAAATTGATGAATTTGCCGTCAGTCTGAGTGATAACGTGCCGGTTGATCTATCGTTACTTAGCCGTACTTAGCAGGTCGATCAATCATTTGTACGTTACTTAAGGTACGTACGTAATGCTCCTGAGGCTCAGGCAAAGAAGAGAATACTTTATTTCTTAATAGAATTTTGTTTCGTTGAATGTAATCTGTAATTCATTGTTTCAGAATAATATGCTTACTTTCATAAATACACGTAAAATTAAACTATCGCATTGACTTGATTGTGAAAACAAATAGCTATAAAATTTCCGACCATGAAAAAACTATTTATTCATTGCGAAACAAAACCACATAGGAATGAAACAATGTACACACGTATGTAACGTGGACGATTCCATAAAATTCCACTGTTGAAGTTCTATGACACGTTGGCCTAATACTTTTTGGCCACCCAAAACAATATTCCTTGCCAATAAAGATTGCATTGTAAAGCTTAAAAAAAAACGGGCAAGCCTTAAGGTGTGTCTAAACATTGAGTGGCAAGAGCGCGGCAGCAACACGCGGCGTTTGCAGAACACATTTCTGCCGCGCTCTAATTATGACTAAACCGACGAATGTTTGCGCGGCAGTTTTCCAATTGCCGCTTTATCTTTAGAAGATACACCTTTACATTATTTGCATATATGATGTGTGACATTTGACATCTTGACTGACAGTACCAACCTCTCGGTAAATGGGTTGGTGCCATCTGACAGCCAACTCTAGCACCGTCCGCGCTTATTGGTCAAATCAAATAGCGCGCGCTTCCGCGGCTGCCTGTTACACACTTCCGTCCCTTTTCACGAAATCACTCCCACAGATTGCAGGAAAGCGAGAGGAAAGTTGTTACACACCAAAAAAACTTGGATAGACAAAATAATGGCTGCCGAGTACCAATAACTAAGCCTCAAAGTGTCCCTGGGGGCTAAATCCCGGGATTGTCAGGAAATAAGCAACACTCGGCCATTATCCCGCGCAGAGCCCCGGGAAATTGAAACAACACATTTGAGCCACTACTCATCCGTTGAACGAAAGGGTTTCGCGAGATAGTTTCCCGAAACCATTTTGGTTGGTTAAAGAAAAGAAAAGAAAGAAAGAAAGAATAATATTTATTTGGACACAGTTCGTGAAACATATAATACAAAAATAAAAAGTGTAAATAATCATAAAGCGATAATAGTGTGTGCCTCACGGTTGCGCCAAAAAGGTTCATTTCAGCATTAATGCCCGACAAATGCTGTCTGACGCTGGTTTTCTAATGAACTCTTATGGACAAGTGACGGGGAGTACCAACAGTTTCAACATACCTAATACATAATTTTAATACCTCTAAATAAATAAATAAACTACATTATGGTCTATTTCAATAATTGTTTCGAATCAATGTTATTTCCACCTAAACAAACATCAATTTTATGTAGGTGTAAACAAAATTGATTTTAGACTATTCAGTCTAAAATCAATTTTGTTTACATGTTTTTTTCAACAGTACTATTCAGTACTGTTGAAAAAACCATAAAAAATAATATGAAGTTGTAGCGCAAACTGAACCTTATGTGTAGGTATTACAGTTGTTTTTTCTAAAACTCGTGTTTGCTTACATGTTTGGCAAACAATTTGTTTGCCAAACGCAAATTAGTAATCAAAATCCGTTCAAAAGCTTTATTTGGAACATTCTGGCCAGGTCTTTGCTCTTCTTTATTACATAGTTTGATGAAACTGTAGGCAGTTGGAATCTAAGTGGAAATAGAGAAACAGTACTCCTGGACAAGGGCGTCGCCAGCCTATGGCCCAGGGGGGGGGGGGGGGGGGGCAAATTGAATATGGAAAAGTATGATTTGTAGGTACAGTCAAGAGCACATGAAGATTTACGCTTGTAGTCTTACCTGTACGGCGCCCAATGGGGTCAAAATCAAATGTCCAGCATCTGATTTTTAATTCGGTAGTACCGATAGGAACTGGCAAAAATAATAATTTCCATTTTCAATGTATGAATTGGTAACGGAACTTTCGGGTCGTTTTTCCCAAAACTATTCTGAACTGTAGAGGTGAAACCTAATAGGTCATATGACTGGGCCTACCAGCAACACATAGATACGAATATTACGTCCCTCCGGACTCCGGATTAGACCCTGTTTAGGAGATATAGAACTTTGAAAAAAACCAAATAAAAGTCCAAATAAACAAAACTGGTTTTATAGAAATCCAGTTTCTTTATTGCCTTGTATTTGACAAAAAAAATTGTATCTCTAGGGGGGGACAGCTGCCCCCTTTGCCCCCCTTGGTGACGCCCTTGCTCCTGAATAATCACTCATCGTCATTTTCTTATCCTTATCCCAATTGATTTTGGGTCGGTGCAACATGTATTTCCTTCCATACCTCTCTATTAGTCGTCATCTTGGTAGGCACCCCTTTCTAGCCATAGTTATCATCCCCCACACAGTCTATTCATCGTTTTTAGGGTTCCGTACCTCAAAAGGAAAATATGGAACCCTTATAAGATCACTTCGTTGTCCGTCTGTCTGTCTGTCAGTCTGTCAAGACCCTTTTTCTCAGAAACGCGAGGAGGTATCAAGTTGAAATTAATATCAAATACGTAGGTCTACAGACCTTTGGAACTAAAAAAAAAGAAGCTTTTAAGTCAACGCAAAAAAAAATACAGCCATCTACGCGACAAATAAATCAAAACGGAGTACCTACTTCCCGTTGACCTAGGATCATGAAATTTTACAAGAAGCAAAGTCTCACAGCTCAAGTATAGGGAACATTCAAAAAATTGTTAATTTGTAGTTTTACAAATTTTTTTTGTGATTACAAACTTATATTTGTAGTTGGAGAATTGACCGTGACGTATATCGATGTATGGGAGAACATGTTTTTCAACTACAATGTAGAAGTTTGTTTTTGGGATAAATTCATCCCAACTACGGAAACCTTCATTGTGCGTGGTCCGACACGCGCTTGGTCGGTTTTTGGTCTTCAACTACTCTTATAATCATTCACTTTAATTCTCAAAACTTTCCTCACGACATTTTCCTCATTTTTCCGCACCGCAACCAATTTCCACACGACTTTTGGATAAGAAAATATTTCAGACAGAAATCAAGACATAGGTACAAAAATGGTCAAAGTCAAATCATTTATTTCAAATAGGCCTTTATAACGCACTTTTGAACGCCAACATTTCCAAAAAAATTAAATTGATTCTAGTCGCCCCTTCTAAAAGGTAGTTTTCGCATAGAGAAGAATGGGCAAGAAACTCCACCGTTACTCTTTTTAAATGTTTTACAATATTTTGTATAAGTACATTAGTTATATAATTTTAAGTGAGGACGATGCACCCAGAATAAAATTATTATACCACAATAGGTAAAAAGAATTAAGAATTTAAAATGAAGTAACAACAGATAAATTAATTATGTGATAGATACATGGAGCTCACATATTTACAAACATTGTAAAAGTAGACGATTTTCCTAAAATTTTATGGTAAAGCCGTCATCGCATGCAATTATAATTTTGTAGGTGTTCCTGGCACCCATATGGTATACAGACATGCGACCACGGCTTTACTTTAACCATTTTTGTACCTGTCTTAATTTCTGTCTGAAATATTTTCTTGTCCAAAAGTCGTGTGGAAATTGGTTGCGGTGCGGAAAAATGAGGAAAATGTCGTGAGGAAAGTTTTGAGAATTAAAGTGAATGATTATAAGAGTAGTTGAAGACCAAAAACCGACCAAGCGCGTGTCGGACCACGCACAATGAAGGTTTCCGTAGTTGGGATGAATTTATCCCAAAAACAAACTTAACATTGTAGTTGAAAAACATGTTCCCCATACATCGATATACGTCACGGTCAATTCTCCAACTGCAAATGTAAATTTGTAACCACAAAAAAAAGTAGAAAAACTACAAATTAACGATTTTCTGAATTTTCCCCATACTTGTGCTGTGAGACTGCGAGATCACTTTTATTTTTCCGTAGTCGGGTTACAGTTTTTTAAACTTACATTTTTATTTTATTCTCTTCCGTTTTAACACTTGATATACGTTACGAAAACGTTAATGAGAGTAATACAATAGGTCAGTAATTAATTGAATGAGGAAAATATTTAGCCGAGTATTATATATTTATTATCTAAATAATAAGAGAAAAATTATTTTATTTTTATTACCTACTTTTAAACAACGAAACCAATACTACCAAACGACTTTGTGAGACGAAACACGAATGAGGAAAATATGTAGCCGAGTATTATGTACCTTAGTAAATAATTATATACATATTGTTTTCAATAGATTCTATAATATGACAGTGACAAAGAGTATGACACAGACTACATAGAGATACTACGTATGAGTATGACATGCCATGATAAAAAAGAAATAAATGTAAGTCACCTAAAAAAAAGAGGCCATATAGCACCTCTGTCCCAAATCGTCTAATTGTCAAGTTCCGAAGGGTGTTTTGGTTTTACCGTTCCTCTCTTGGTAGTACAAATTGTTACTATTTATTAGGATTAACTGCGCGTTAGTATCATTTTATTTAATCATGCTTTTTATTATTGTAAGGTATTAATTTTACAGCCGCGCCGTACGTAGCGCAGTCTCACTTTTGCTTGTTTTTAATTTAATAATTTATAAATATTTATTTACTTGGACAGTATGATATATATACATATTTGTAATGTGTTCGTTAAGACCTTTATTTTGATACCAATTATGGCATGATTATCTCAATTATTTAAATTTACGTGTAAAGTCCATCATTCCAAATGAAAGGAAAATTTATATAGCGTATGTCAACCGGACCATTATTACGATCCAATTTATACCTCATTCATCAAAATCGGTTCAGTAGTTTAGGCGCTACGGTGGCACACGTAAGGACAAACATACATAGACTGCTAAAATCATAACGCTTCCTTTTGGCTTTGCCGTATTCGCGTAATAATCACTATAGGATGAAAAGGTCGATTTTATACTCGTGAAGTTGGTATTGTGCAATGACATGCAACCCCCTCTTAAGACGGAAAATGTATTTCAGACTTTAAACAAAATTGAATCTACGAGTATGTAGGTAATACGTGCGCCATTTATGTAATATTTTTGCAAATGAGAAGCCATTTCACGCTCTCAGTTCTTTAAGCCCTCATACCGAGGACCCTCGCACCTGAGCGCGACTAATGACGTCACTCTCACCAGCACTTTCCGTGAAACTGTCGGGTGCCTTAAACAAAATAACATTTCAATGTAAGGATTGAGGCCATCACAAGAAAAAAATTGTATAAAATAAAAATATTTGAAGAACAATTCTTACATAATATAAAACAAAGTCCCCCGCTGCGTCTGTCTGTATGAGCGCGGTAAACTCAAAAACTCACCAATGGACAGAGTGATTCATAAGGAAGGTTTGCGTGTATGATTCATTAAGGTTTTGTGTAAATTGACTGAAATTTGACGATTATTATTGAAGATGTCGGAGAAAATCATGCCGACTGGGAGGTTTACAAGCGTGCGCCGCGTAAACCGTAAAAGATACATAAAATTTATGTTCTACAGGATTGTTCATCTTAAAAAGTTCAACGAAAAGTCCGCGATGGCATAAGTCTATCTTCTAAGTATGACCCACAGTAACCATTATTATTTTTAAGAATTTCATTTAAAAAAATATTATTAATTCCGAAGCTATTCTGACCGGTATAATATTAATATTATCCTTAAGATACACACATCAAAAAAAGTTTGTGATCACTAGCAAAAGCAGATATTTTATTTAAATTTAACTTTATCAAGAAAAAGTGTTTACGTTATATCTGTTTTTAAATATAAATACTTAAAAATAAAAAATAATAAAAAGAAATACTTACTGTTTTTAAATAATAGTTTGAAATTAGAAAATAAAACTTTTCATTTTATTTTTTAATAACAAAAAATTGAGTAATTCAATCCTAATGTAATTGTAACAGAAATTTGATGGAAAGAAAAAGATCATTTAACCAAACTTATACAACAATTTATTAATAGAAGGTTTTAATTTAATACAATATCGCTCGCAATACATGCGGAGGTTCTCCTGGGCATGCTGAGAATCAAGTTATCCAGCATTTCTTGTCCTGTCACCTGTCCCATTCTTGAATAGCGGCTTTCCTGATCTCTGGCACTGTCTGGGGAAGTAGCTGACGGTTCCAAACAGCTCACTTAAGAGCATCCTACGCGTGCTCTATTGGGTTTAAGTCAGGCGAGCTGGCAGGCCAGTCTAACCTTGTGATACCGTATTCTCGGAGAGCAGCATTGACTCGTTGAGCTCGATGTGCGGGCGCATTATCATCGACCAATACTAATTGGTGCCCATGGTTTACTCGGAATGGCGTTCTAGCTCCAATAATAATTCCACCCCAAAAGGACACCGATTTCCCGCCTTGCTGAACGGTTCCAGTGGCAATTCTTTGCTTTTCAGAGTCTCCAGGTCTTCTCCAGACACGGACACGTCACTTATCTGGATTATTACTGATTCGCGATTCGTCAACGGAGAGACAATTTTGCCAAATGCTTTCCTCCTCATCTTCTTCATTTTGCCGGAGCATATGATTGCCGTGAATTCAGAGGTGCTCGCCTCTCGCATAAGACCTCTGTGCTCGTAGTCCAGCCTGGTGTAAGCAATTCCGAATGGTCTAAGTGCTAACTTCAAGTCCAGAGGCAGCCAGCACTTCTGCTTTTATTGTAGTGGCGTTGATTGATGGGTCATGGGCTGCCAGCAAGCTGATATAGCAGCATTCGGAACAGTTGGGCGACCACTGCGGGGTCGGTCAGCTCAATTATCCATGCCGTGGTATCTCTGCAACGTGGCCACGACATAAGATTGGGATACAGCAACTCCGCGTGCTATTTCTCTCGTGGAATATCTTTCTTCCCTCAAAGTTACAATTCTTGCTTGTAAATCTTCTTATAATCCTCTTGGCATTTTATCAATAACAACTTTCCTTGAAAAAATATTATAAATCTGTTAAAATTGACTTGATTTCTGAATGAGCGTAAGCTTGGATTGAATTTCTTTTTATTTGGAAAAGCAATTGAGTTTGTTTTTTTATTTTATATTCTAATTCTATATTTTTTCTAAAGAATCTAAAAAGAAGAAGACATTATAATATAGTCTACCGTAACAAAAAACATTTCGATTTTTCAAACTGATCGAAAGCTTTTTTGATGTGTGTATTTTATTTAAATTTGGAATTTAATTTAGATTAAAATATGCCTAACCTCATATAATTTAAATAAATAGTTTAAAAAATATAACAGATTCAAAATTACGCATAACAAAATTATTATGGATGACGGCAAGCGGGCGCAGCGGTAGGGGTCAATGACCTTTTCCTCTGCTATTAGGTATGGGCCCCGGTTGTCGTTCCCGTGGGATATTTTGCGACATCCACACGGGCGCAGCCGCGGGCAAAAGCTATACATTATAATTATCATTCTAATCCTCAAATCTGTCTGTTGACATGTGGCCACATGCGTACTACGCATCACACTGACGTCAGGAAAAACCTGCACCGTGCAAACAGAGTACCGCTCGACTAGCATATATATACAACGTCCCGACACCAGTTGTGTCTGGTCGCAGAAAACTCCCTTTCCTTTGCCGCTGGAGCTCTGTCTCGCATAGGGTCGCAGCATTATGCTGAGCGATGGCCGTTTTAGGTAGATGTGACGCATATTTTCCCCCAATTTGTTATTCTCGTGTTTTGTTTTTTCTTTGCGTCATGTTTACCACAAATAAACGTATTTTCTTTCTTTCTTTTCTATGGAGGATGAAGAACTTTACACCCTGTTCTCATGCCTCTATAATCTTGGGCCATTTACATCAACAACATATTTTTTACTCAACCAGCCATAAAGGTCTTTATGAAGAACAAGTTTCAGCCAATAGACCCGAATCATTCTAGCGATCTTTTCTTAGCGAGTTTTGGTGGGTCCAAATAAAGGAAATGATAGCCCTATCAAATAAATGTAACTTATGTATGAACTAGTTCAACTTTTGTTGTAATTTACAAAAGTTTTAGTAGGGTAGATGGGTATTATATGTCTTTGGGAGTTCGGCTTAAATAGGGCAGCTATTTATCCATCTGTCCATTCTTAAAATGCTTGGAAGAGAGACTCGTGGCTAAGTAATAACAGCCGCACGGGTCGATCCATCAGGTTGAGCTACGCTTGCTGCGGTCGAAACCCATCCGTGCCTCGGCAAGCATGTTACGCCGTTGGTCCCAGCTGTCAATCTTGGATCTTTGAAGAAACCCGAAAGTCTGACAACGAATCTTACCAAGGGGCATCGTGTTACCCAGTAACTAGGTTCTAGAGGTCATATAGACTGGGGGCTGACCTAAATATAGTTGGGAAAAGGCTAGGCAGATTGATTGATTCTTAAAGTTCTTGGGAGCTCAGAGATTTTTAGGCTTCTAAAATAATAAAACTAAATTGTCGGATAGTTTTGTTTTCAGAAGTAGGTTTAATATAGATATCATACTTTTATACTAATATTATAAATGCGAAATTTAAATAAAGTCAACAAAGAAAAATATCTCGGACTTATTCTGGATAACCAACTTACATGGAAACCACATATTGAGAAAACCTGTTCTAAAATATTAAGCCTAACGGGGGCGTTACGTCGAATTGTGAGATGCTTTCCTCTTAAGGTCCGCCTCACTATTTATAATTCACTGGTGAAACCGCACATTGAATATCTTATAGAACTGTGGGGTTCAGCAGCTAAAACCAACCTAGAAAAGCTACAAAGAGCGCAAAACAGAATTATAAAAGTCCTATTTCACTACCACTATCTGACCCCCACACACAAAATTTACAAAGATACCAATCTATTTAACATTTCTAATATATATTTTTATATAACACATGTATTTTAGTTCGTAAAATTCTTTCCAAAGACTTACACACACAAATCACATTCACAAAAAACATACAGGTACAAAAACGTGTTCTGAGGCGCGCCCAAGACTTGCATATACCTAGAACTAGAACTAATTATGGAAAAAAAACAATAATTTACGAGGGAGCAAAACTTTATAACTCATTACCAAAAGATATAAAAAATACGCAATCGTTATTACTATTTAAAAAGCTACTAAAGTGCCACATCTTAAAGGGTCATAAAATAAAATAACCAATTTAACTAATTAACTCATTTGCCTCTAGTGTAAACGATTCTTTAGATTTCATTCAAACACAAAAACAAAGATAACGAGTCACCGCACGTCAACCGCGTCAACGCGCCGTACGGCGGTAGACAATGCAAAACTTTAAACAATTTACCTTCATAATATTCGTAATGTTAACACTCTAAGCTCCTATTACTCCTGGAAAACAAAAATGTATAAACTAATATTTTTTAGTATTTATTTCTGTATAAGTGATTTGTAATCTTTAGAAATAAATGAATTCAAACCGTAAATTGACTATGTCGAGCTGTAGGTCTGACTAGTACCTTCCTGGGGCCTTATTAAGAATTATTAATGCCATCATTATTCCACTGCGAAAAAAGGATGGTGCTAGCGGCCTTGTATAGCTCCGTCTCGCACTCACACTGGAATAATGGTGGCATTAATACGTCATAATACGGCCAAGAACGGATCGATGAGACACGATAGACCATGATCTATCTTAGGGCACTTTTTATCACAGTAGTACTTTCCCGTGGTATAATTTTTGAGGCGGGCGAATCTGCGGACAAACGCTAGTATTTTTAGCTCTCATTTGCAGGAAAGAAGCAATAGATATTCAGTCTAGAGTCATAAATCCAGTTTATTTAATACTAGCTTCCGCCAGCGGCTTCGCCCGCGTGTTCTTTTTATAAATGATAGCCTATTACTCAGTGATAATAATTACAGCATTCTACTGGTGAAAGAATTTTTTAAATCGGATCAATAGATTTTGAGTTTATTCGTTACAAACAGAAATACGAATCTTTTCTGTATACAATATAATTATACTATATCAAAAGTATCCTATGTCCTAACCCAGGTCATGGTCTACCCATGTGCCAAATTTCATCCAAATCCATTCAGTCGTTTTAGCGTGAAGGCGTAACAAACAAACTCACTTTCGCATAAAATTTATAATACCTATATTAATTAGGATTGTAAACTATAATATTATTTATGTGTAGTCGAAGAGTTTTCACTTTGCAACGTAATGACAGACGTTTTCTTAACATATTTACCCATATCATTGCACAAACTAATGATATTTTCTATGCACTCGTGCATTTTATTCAAATCTATTTTGAAATTGAATTGATATTGATAGCAGCTAGAGTGTGTAGAAAATTGAGTCTAGTCTAACTCGTTTTCCCTAGATGACTGTCACAGAATTCCAAACAGCTTTACTAAACTTAGTTACAGCACATCCATAGTGTAGACGTCAATTTGATTTTTCTTTATTTTAGAACGAAACTGTTGGTAAGCTCCTTATAATGTCATTTTCGGGACTGTAAGTCAAAACTTCTTTAGGTGCATTGAGCGATTTTTGGTAGGGGATAACGTCACCGACATGCTCGTGCAGTAGTGCTGTGGTATAGAATATAGATGGCGCTAATACCAGTTTGAAGTTTTCACTTCTGTCTGCAGTCATGGGGACTGCAGACAGAAGTGAAAACTTTTAACTTTCTACTGCCTATTTTTAACCACCGACACAAAAACAGAAGTGTTATAAATTTGACCACTAGGTATGTATGTGTGTCTGTGTATCTGTCTGTGGCACCGTAGCTCTTGAACGGGTGAACCGATTATAATGCGGTTTTTTTTATTTGAAAGCAGGTTTTCTAGCGATGGTTCTTAGATATGTTTTATCAAAATCGGTTCAGCCGTTTGAAGATTACTATTTTCTAGTTTATGAATGGGTGTGAGAGTCAGAATATAAAATAAAAGAAATTTTAATATATTTTCACTTGTCTTATTCTCATATCGACCAGCAGAGGGATTGAAACGCATGTAAATATACGACATCAAAAGTGTCCACGGATCAAATACATTTTTAACTATAAAAAAAATATAAAATAATATTTACCAAATCTAGTCTTCCAGAATAATAATATTAATAATAATAAATCGTTTATTTATAAAAAGGGGCACATTTATAAAAAGTAACTTAATAATTAAAATAGAGCACAGTTGCTTATTTGCCTGAACTAGGTTGAACCTGTGCTTCAGGCTAGGAACTGCATAATGACTTAATGTAATAAATTAACAATGAGTATATAGTATAAACTAAATTAAAATTAGGTAAATCAAAGTAAAATAGCATGTTAGCGATTCTATTTACAGACAACAAGTGGATCTTCTGTCTGTGCATAATCTATGGTTAGTAAATATTTAAGTATAATTTTTTTTACAGCTAAAGTAATTTAATTTATAAATACAAAATTTTCTATTTAATCTATTGTACAGAATGGGCCTAAGAACGTAAAAAGAATTAAAGTAAGAAGCCAGTTCTTACTTTAATTCCTATGTTTAAGTTAACAGATCCCTATAAAAAATAAAACATTAACTGTCTGCGAGCGGTGATGCGAGATCGTCCTCCATGTCGCTCGGACACTCTGCCTGTGATACGATAGCGGGTCCAGAGGCGGCTTGTGACGCTCTGTGTAGTGCCAGGAGCGACAGCCATAGAACTTTCCCTTGAACCAGCTTACAACATTCCGACGGCTCTATCCATCTCTTCTCGTGTCAAATGATGTCAACGCTCCATATCGATGCAATTACTTTCAGTTCCGATGCAGAAATTATAATGGTTTTGTAAAAACGCTATTATAAATTTTTATAGGAATCCTGATTGAGTTGAGCTCCTTAAGTTCTGGGTTGAGCTCCACGATTACTGACAAATGCTTGCACTGACAGGACAGGTCCACTCAAATATGTGTGGTTCTTTTCTCAAAAGACCATTTCAGACACTAATCTACATGGTCCTCATATGGCCTGACCAAGATTATGTCTGGACTTTAAAAGAGACTGTGGCCTCTGAGTTTGTTTCGGCCTTTCTTCTCAGAGTAGTCAGATAGGAAACGCCGAACTCATCTAGCTAATTTTTAATTATTTTTTTAAGATGACCTGTAAAAGTGATTCCAATATCCTATTTACAGAATAAACAATTTCATTTCATTTCAATTTCATTTCATTTCATTTCATTTCATTACAGTTGATTTTCTATTTTTAATAAAAATTTAAAGAAAATTCTTTATTCAAATAGTGAAATTCACAAAAAATAATCAATATCGATCCAAAAAAGTTAAAATAATAATCCTCAATTGATGCTATACTCTAAAACGTACTTGATCCCTAGACACTTTTGATGTGTGTAGATTTGAATGGATTGTGGGAGGAATGATATAAATGAAAAAGGAACGAATGATAATGTGAAGTTTGATAGGAGTGAATGAAGGCAGAAAACGTGTTGATCCGACCCCGAGTAACATGGGAAAATGCGGCAGGGAGATAATGATATCGACAAGTAGACGTAAATAGATGACATATTATGATCCTTCCATTTTTACCATACTGTCCCAGAAGGAGTGTAATTTCGAGAGTAAGTATGTATGTCTATTTCTATGGCACGCTCTATAGCCTAAACGGCTTGATGGATTTTAACATATGTGATGTCGTTAGATTCGTCTTAATATAATATTTATAAGTTGCACCTGTAAAAAACGGAGGTGTCGGGGTACGTAGCAAGGTGTCGGTGTTTTGAGGAGAAACAAATGTTTATGTTGGACACTATTTATTAACTCACTCTCAAACTGTTCTTAACTTAATGTTAAAATGTTGATGAATACACCCAGCTAACGCGATAGGCAAAACTGCAATAACACGTCACGCCGATATTGCTAAATAAGATGTTCAATGAAAACACCGAACATATTCCGGGCCACTAAAGAAAGGGATGCTGAGATGAAACAATGTCATCTCATCATTGTTTCATCATTACTGATCATGAAAATAATGTTTACAAGGTGAAAACAAGCCAACTTAAGATTAAACTGTTAGTAAAAACAAAATGAAAATGATTTGAATTAAAATTAAGAGCTTATTGTTCCTAAAGGATTTCTAGGTACGCGAGGACAAGCCCTATTCACCATTGTATTGTTTAATTCACCATAAATATGTGTCGCATTAGATTGACGCTCACACATGTTTTGCCGCGCTCTAACACTATTGACGCTCAACTAAACTTTGTTTTTTGTAAAGTATTGCAGGCGGGTATTTTGTTTATTTAAATAATAATCTTTTTATATCCCTAAGAAAAATTAAGGGTTTAATATCCAAATTGAATACAAAACTTTCATGGGCTGCACACAAAAGCCTTACTATAATTCCCCTATTCAAACAACTATTGCGGAAAAATACCAAGCTCTTTTGCAAGTCACATCTGCATGGAAGTCGACAAGGCTTGCCATTAGTTATAGGCACGTCGGCTTTTGGCATTTAAATGGCATGTCAATACTGTAACATTTTTCGCACGGACGGGTTTGTAAAGTACCGATTTATGTAACTTGGTAACGAAAACTGGTAGCTATTCATACCTTACACCCGTGATTTTCTATGGAAGAATGTAGTGAAAGTTGGGCAATGGATGATATTCTATTGTCCATATGTAGCGTGAAACGTAAAATTGAATGTTCTTTTGAAAACAAAAGATTAAGGCGCTTGTAATGTAACAGTTTAGATTCGAGCATTACATAAGTGAGTGAGGAGAACCGAGCATTACAGTGCGCAACTTGTAATGATAAAATCTGTAACATTACATTCACTGGGACGATTCGACTTTAATGCAACGGTAGTGAGTTAGCACCCGTGAATCGTGATACAATTTGTAACATGAATGCGAATCTTATCGAATCTTGGATTGTTACATTACAGGCTCTGCTCGTCAGTCAGTGAGGCAGTATTGTAATGCAATGCTCAAAATCGAACGTTGGATTTTTATATTACAGGCGAAAGCTCCGGTGCTACTCCGGTCCGGGCCTTTAGAAAATACCGACATGATAAAAATGTTGTCTTCCTGTTCTTATCGATAAAAAGTAATTGTAGCCATATTCCAGAATTGGAACTTTCAGAAAAAGCACGTTGATCTTCATGAAAATAAATCTAGGTTTTAGATATGTAACATCTTTCCTCTCGCTTTCCTGCAATCTGTGGGAGTGATTTCGTGAAAAGCGACGGAAGTGTGTAACAGGACGCCGGGGAAGCGCGCGCTATTTTATTTGACCAATGAGCGCGCGCGGTGGTGCTACAGTTGGCCGTCAGATGGGACCAACCCATTTTCCGAGAAGTTGTTACTGTCAGCCAAGATATCAGATGTTACACATCATATGCCACAACTGTAAAGCGCTCGCTCGTTTTTTTTTGTATCCGCACCTATGAAGGTATCACCTGCGACTGCAGGTACTAAATGAGATTATATATACACATATATTTTTATAACTTCCCTTTGTCCCCAGACTACAAGACTTCAGATGCGTGTGGTGTCGTCGCTGCGTGCACGCTGCGTGCAAGCCGACGTGGAGCGCGTCGTGCTCACTGGGACCCGCACGCGCCTCCGTCGTGCCCCCCACACGCCTCCACTCCGTGGGCCCCGACGACGCGTGGGTCCCGGATAGGCCCCCCAATGCTAGTCCGCTTATTGTGTTCGTTAACTCTAGATCTGGTGAGTGATATACAGTGGGTTGCCATATTATTAGGGACAGTCACGAATTTTTATTATTTGTTAAGTATGAGTCTTAAATTAATTAGAAAAACACATTTTTTTAACGATAAAAGCTTTAATTACACAAAACAGTTATTGAGGAAGTAAAATATAACAAAAAAATTAAATAATAATAATAAATAATTACATAAATAGGCAAAAATAAATGTTACTTAGTAGTGATCAGTACTTAGTGACATTTCCTTTCGCCTCTATTAGTGCTTCTATACGCCTGGGCATGCTTTCTATGCAATGGTTGGAACTTTCTTTTATTTTAGGGTTGTGATGCCAAACATTAATGAGCTCTTCTATCAGCCTGACCTTGGTGGTTTTAATTTCTTTGGCTACTTCGGCCTTGGTAATCTCCCATAAATTTTCTATGGGGTTCATGTAGGAGAATTACCAGGCCAAGGTAAAATTGGAATGTTGTGGTCTGCCAAGAACTTGGTAACGCTTCTGGCTTTATGGCATGGCGCTGAATCATGCATAAACATAAATTCCTCACCATCAGGGAACCATTCTTCAAGAGTCGGTAACAGCCTAGTTTGTAAAACTTGTCTGTACTGGTCTTGTTTCATGGTTCCCTACCCCCAATGGACAATGTACAGGCGCCCAACCACCTTGGCGCTTATGACAGACCACACCATTATTTAAACAGGGTGTTTAACCCTCTCCACGATGCAGTCGGGGTGGCATTTTTCTCCTGGGCGTCGCCTAACGAAGCTGCTCTTGTCAGCTAAAATCTCGAAAGTTGACTCATCAGAGATAGACACCTGAAAAAAAAAGAAAGTAGTTTATTATTTTGAAAATTATTATTTTAAATGATGTAAAATACCAGTAATAATGAAAACTGACCTTATTCCAGTCCTTAACCGTCTTCTGGCGGGGTTCCGGAGCCCAGGAAAGGCGTTTCTTCTTTCTTGCATCAGTCAAACGTGATTTTTTTACAGGACGATGACCTGTCAAGCCTTCCTGTGCTAATCTACGCTGCACAGTTCTCTTGGAAACTGGTATCCCCGACTCCTGGACGAACTGAGTTAACAGTCCAGCACTTTTTTTCTGTTTTGTTAACAGATATCTCTAATTTTCCTAACCGAACGTGGGGTAGTGATGCGTT
This sequence comes from Xanthia icteritia, assembly GCA_949128155.2. Lineage (NCBI taxonomy): Eukaryota > Metazoa > Arthropoda > Insecta > Lepidoptera > Noctuidae > Xanthia > Xanthia icteritia. The sequence continues at coordinate 19,922,589 of OX421934.2, read as the reverse complement.
TTCTGCCGCAGTTGCGTTTTTTCTTAGGCGAAATTGGTTGATTAAGGTCTTATTTAATTTTTATTTTATTGACTGCCGACTTTGAAACACCAGCAATGTCTGCAATTTTCCTTTGGGAATGACTGGTATGCTGGAGTAGGGTTTATATATATTTTTTTTTTTTTTTGTAGTCAAATCGCACCTCCGACCCACACTGACAGCAAAAAAAATAAAAATAAAAAATATATTTTATTATAATATGAAAATAATAAAATTTTATAATAACAATACTTACATTTTATCAAAATTTTGTAGCACATATATAAAAATAACTGTTAAAATATTCAAATTCGTCTTTCACCCGATTAGCGACTAAAGTGCACTACGGCTCTGACGTAACTTAAAAAATTGTAGAAAATAAATATACCCTTTAAATCTCAACATCCACTTAAAATATGAGTTACAGAGATATGACGAAAATAAATAATACATTCCTGGAGCCCTTGTACCACTTAAAACTGCAGTCAAGTGCGCCCAAAGTAAGAAATTGATAAAAAATGTGACTGTCCCTAATAATTTGGCAACCCACTGTAAATTGAGGAGATTCTGATAAAACCTGCAGAAGAGCCGAGATTTACTAGCTTAGCTCGTGATTTGAATAAGACATGTTCCCTTCTCTATCTTGCACTTGTAGTTTGACAGTTGTGCGACAGTGACCGGAATAATGCTTAACCCAAGTACTTTTTATGTAACGTTTATAGATCTCGGCCTGAGAGAGCAAATTGATCAATTTTGATCTTTACATCTTTAATTCGTGCCCTGTCCATGTTTTGTCGATACTGTTGAGTCCTTCGTTGCTTTGAATAAAATATGTCTAAGTATCATTCCTACTCACATACATACTATCATATAGACAGTGGTTGGCACTTTGGTATGACCGGTACGGGAACTAAAAGTATGATTATAAGCTATCCTAGTTGTAACTGAAAATATCAGTGTAAAATTATGATAATCCTTGAAAGTCTAGTCTTGAAAAGTTGTGTAATATTTGGCAAGCTTATTCGATCTCCATACACAGGGTGGGACAAAAGTAATGGCATAATGTGAATTGGCTGCCTATATGTTGAAAAAAAAAATTGGGCCCTGTTTTCAAGGAAAGATTATTTAAAGGTGTAAAATTGGTGACATTAAGTCAAAAAAGTTATACCAGTCAAATTACCACCTTTTGAGTTGATGCACATTTCTGCTCGTTTTACGGCATTTTGAATTAATCTGGCTCCATTTGGTGATTTCTAGTTCAATGTTGGCTTTCAAGACTTGCAAGGTTTTGTTTATATTGGTAAATGCGAGATTTCAAAAAGCCCCAAAGGTAGAAGACACCGTCAGAACTGGCGATCTGGCCAGTCAGATCAAAACGCCAAAACGAGAGATTATACGGCCCAGAAATTGGTGTTTAAAAATCTCCTTCATTGCCTGAGGCTCCAGATCTGTGTGTATGGCTCCACTGCATTGTCAACAAATTCTCCATCTGTCTATTATCTAAATGTCAAAGCACAATGACATTTGACGCCATTTGCAAAAACTATGGCGCATTCACATTGTTGAATTACTTTTGCCCCACCTTGTAGATTTTCTCAAATTAATACCGTCTCAATTTCAACAGGCGACAACCAAGGCGTGAAGTTCCTCCGACGCTTCAAGCAGCTTCTGAACCCAGCACAAGTGTTCGAGCTGAGTGGAGCGGGGCCTCGGCTAGGGCTCCGCCTGTTCAGGCACTTCGCCCCCCTGAGGGTGCTCGTGTGTTCAGGGGATGGGTCGGTCGGGTGGGTGCTGCAGGAGGTCGATAAGTTGGATATGCATGTGAGTATGAAGTCTTTAAGTCGGAAGTATTTAGCTCGGTTTGGTAAGGCTTGTTCTAGTCCTCCTGGCTAGCTACCAACAGCATGGTTGTGTTTCGGCAGTTAAAGGTAAGATAGCCAGTTCCTCTGTGGTTGAGGATTCCGAGTGAAGTTCGCTTCTACCTTCGGCCTGATCATCACTAACCATCAGGTGAGATAAAGGTCAAGAGATTAGCCGGTGTGATAAAAAAAAATATTGTTTCTTCGGGAATACCTAGCAAGACTAAGGACACAGTAAAATTTAAAAATAATTAAGTAAATCTGGAATACGTTCTTTCAAGTTTGACAGTGTCCCAAAAATATTCACGGTAGCTACACAAGGAGTTGGTGTTTTGGACGAATACTTACGTCGAGCCTTAAATTAGTCAAGCAGCGTCAAAAATGGTTTAAAAGTCCAAAGTCAAATCGTTTTCAAATAGGCACATGAAAGGCCCTTTTGAATGTCAAAAATTAACAAGAAAATAGAATTGATTCTAGTCGCCCCTTCCAAACGGTAGTTTCGTATGGAGAAGAATGAGTAAGAAACAGTTACTCTTAAAATAAGGTTAACTTTATAACTTACTTACATCAGTCAACACAAACAAAGAAAAGTCCCGGCTCAAACTGAAAAATAATAATTGACATAATTTCGCGAAAAAAATAATTGGCGCAAAAAGTACTAGTGAAAATTATAGGCTTATAAGTCATTGACATTTATTACCTCCGAGTAAGATGTTAGAGCAGTGGTGGCCCAGTGGTAACGACCCCGACTTACGAGTCGAAGTCTTGAGTTCGAACCCAGGAAGGCGCTTTACTTTGTGTAAATAATTTCATCACCACTGCTCTCAAAACGGTGAAGGAAAACATCATGAGGAAATCGGCATGTGTTAGAACCAAAAATTCTAAGACACGTGATGTTTATCAACCCGCACTGGGCTCGCGTGGTAGATTACAGCCCACTCCCCTTCGAAGAGAGGAGGCCTCTATGTCCCAGCAGTGGGAACATCATAGGTTGATTATGAGTAAGATCTTTGTCCCGACGAAAAGATCAAACCTTCTCCCAAACTAACACCGGATCTCCTTGCAGCGTCAAGTCCAGACCGCAGTGCTTCCTCTCGGCACCGGCAACGACCTGGCTCGAGTGCTGGGCTGGGGAGCCTCCTGTGATGACGCAGCCAACCTTCAGGTGCTCATCGAACGATACGAGAGGGCTTCCACTAAGATGCTGGATAGGTAAGGATATTGAGAGTGTTTAAGCAGCGGCTGAACAGCTTCGGTAACAAGTTGACGGCACGGTTGGCGCAGTGGTTAAGCGATTGACTGCTGCGCTGCGTGTCGCGGGTTCGATTCCCGCACGGAACAAATATTTGTATGACCTACAATTAGTTGTTCCGGGTCTGGCTGTTTGTGTATGTGAGTTTAAATGTTTGTAAACGCACCCACGACACAGGAGAAATTCCTAGTGTGGGGCAACGTTTTTAAAAAAAAAAAAAAAAAAAAAAAAGTTGACCCAGGTCAGGTGAATAGACTATCCTGGAAAAAAAAACGTGTGCGGTCGGGAGACCCCGGCAAGAACGATGTTCCTTCTCACGTAGGAATACTATATAATTATTGAAACCAAAAACCAATAAAACTTGGATTTTCCTTTTGACCTATCTCACACTCTCTCTCTCTCTCTCTCTCTCTTATCTTAATAAGACTGTCGCAAGTATGAACGCTTTTTCGCGTGACAATGTCTGCCAGTGCGCAGTGTACTCCTACCGCAAACCGCGTTAAAAAACTTCGTTCCAAAATATGTAAAAGTTAAAACAGAGGTGTCGTATTATTATTTATTCATTAAATCAGTTGCATTGAGTAAGAACTTATACCTAATAATAACGACTTTCTTTCATCTCAGTGAATCTCATTTTTTTTTTCTCTAAAGCGATTATAATTCTAGAATTCCATCTTTAATTCGAATAATATTGCTATTGAATAAGGAATTAGAGAAAAAGCGGCCAAGTGCGAGTCAGACTCGCACAGACTTATTTTTTCGTTACTTGTATGGGGACCCCTTTATTTTTTTTAATTATTTTATTTTTATTATTTGTTGATAGAGCGGAAAAAGTAGTACACACTGTGAAAGTTTCAAGTGTCTACCTATTACAGTTCAAAAGATACAGCCCTGTGACAGACGGACGGACGGACAGCGGAGCCTTAGTAATAGGGATCCCGAGCCCTAAAAATATCATACCGATCAAACTCAACTCAAATTCAAAGCATTTATTTCAACTAAACCATTTACAGGCACTTTTGAATTGTCAAGGGGTCAGTCAGTCAGAAATATGAAGCTAGTTGCCCATTCCAAAGCGTAGGTTCCTATGGAGAAGAACGGGCAAGAAACTCCACGGACACTCTTTTAAATCATAATATTGTTACAAAATATTGGTTACATCATTGATGTTGAAATTATACATGTGAGAACAATGCAGAAAGACGTGCACGTAAAAAGCGTCCGTAATAAAAAGATAAAAACAATTCAAAAATTAAAATAAGCCGTGGCAGATAGACCAGAGATGACCAGTCCCTACTGACGGCGCCCGTTCACGAACATTACGCATGGATCAGCACCGTTTAGCTTAACCATTTTGAAGGGAACTTAACGATCCAACACACACGCCATCACCAGCGAGACATTTGAGTGAGATGACATACTCTCAGCCGCCAGGGCACATTCAAGTCAATGAAAGACGTACCCAGTAAATGGTAGCTTTATAGAAGAAGTACGTCATGGTCACAGTGCTCACACTAAATAGATAAATTGGATGTCGAGTTTCTCTAGTTCCTCTACGCAGTAATATTTAATGAGACAATTTTTTTGTCATCCTGGCTTCGCACGAAATCTCCTAATGCCACATTTCCGATCATATGCCAATAATTGAATAAGTTGGGCTTTTCCTAATACCTACTATGAAACTTTTTGACCTTTTTTGGCAGCTTTATTTTAAAGTCTGTTTTCTATTTTATTCTTGTTTAAAATGATCTATTTACTTTTAAAGTCATGTTGAGATGTCAAATATGACCCCGTGTCAATTTGGTTTTTGTTATTTTGATAAGTCAATCACAACAGCCAACAAGAGATTCACAGTTAGCGGTAGGTTGGACTGTGTATAGTCAACCTCGTAATTGCTTTATCACCCTTACGATGAATGTCATTTGCACGTCATAAAACGATAAGGTATATTTGACAATTCAACATTGTTGGTCGAAATTGTTGCGGAATATTGACACTAACAGCCATTGAACGGTTTTGGAGTGCTGATCGCGTTCAGTTTCATTGGTCAAATTCGCACTTAGTGAAGTTCCAATTTGATGGGAACTGTAGTCAAAGTTGGTAAAGCAATTACGAGATTGACTATCATTCCTAGCGAATGTTACGATCTATTAATTTTTTCTTTTTTTGGTTACCAGGTGGTCAATAATGACGTTCGAACGCTCTCTGACCGCTCCGCCACCCCCTCCCGTACCGCCCGATTTATTGGAAGAGAGCTCGCTGCTTAGAAACTTGCAGGATATCATGCAGGTAAGAAATCAACTTGTTTATTTTCATACTTACTCGTAGATGTGGCTGTGTCTTTGAGATAAAGATTATAGCTGAAAATACTTTTACAGAAAGGTGTTGAGTTAACGAAAAAGACTATCCAAGGATACTCGGTAAATGAAAAAAAAACACACCCTGCTTTGTGTTTAAGAACCTTGAAGGTTTTCCATTTCACGCAATGTCTGGGCTGACTCAAAAAGGTTTACCAAGATACCTGTGCACTGGAAGAGCTGATCGATCGCTTTTTTCTCCCAACAACCTCAATATTCACATGTTGTTGGCTAGACAATGTTTAGGGCTAGACCTTATACCTGGTGTGTCAGGTAAGTGTGCGGAGCTGAAAATAAACTTTGAATGCCAAAATACTACTGGTTTATTCTTTTTATGCGGCATGAATACTTTACTAGGGGTCGGTCGTGCTCGAAATGATCCGGTGCACTCCTATATATAGGCTTGGGGTCGCGAAGTAGGGGCCGAGCCGACTCCCCGCCATCGCAGGGCTAGGCTTTAACATCCTCCCCCCTTGAAGGTAGCTGCTTCAAACATATGCCTACGTCGAACAAAGAGCACAAGCGATTTACTGCACGACGAACGATACCATTCGCTGTCCTCACGTCTGATACTCTGGCCACTTCATCATTGCCCAAGTGCAAGACCTATATTCGTATTATTTTCATGTTAAGGGAGACAAATTGTTATCCTTGATAATTACCATATCTCCAATTTGTAATTTTATATCCGCTTTACGCCATTTGGTACGATGCTGGAGCTCAGTGACGTGATCATGCTGCCATCTCATCCAAAAACATTGTCTCATCTGCTCTAATTGTTCGTATCTGTAGAGTCGATTGCAATTAATACTTGACAAGTCAGGAGAGTGAAGACCTGTCAGTGGTTTACCGACGAGAAAATGCCCAGGAGTCAGGGGTTGGAAATCATGGATAGGATCGGATGGCATGGGAAATAAAGGCCTGGAATTCAATATAGCTTCTACTTGAACAAATAATGTGCAAAGTTCTTCATATGTCAAGTGCTTGATTCTTAAAACTCTTTTTATATGAAATTTCCACATTATTTGTTCAAGTAGAAGCCATATTGAATATAATCATACGAGAACGCATGTCGCAGCGTCTATTCTGAAAAATCTCACTGTGAAATCTTCTACCTGATGCTAGAGATTGTCACTACTGACAGCTCAGTTCAAGCTCACTTCACCCACAGATCAATAAAGATGGTTCACTCCGCAAAATCATTTAAAGAAAAAGTGACTCTTGCAACGACACATTAAAGTGCAATTCAGGTGGCACAGCGCTAATTATCTACAGTTACTCGTATTTTCACTTAGAAGTTGCCTCTCTTTCTATCGCGTAACTCTTAGATCTTCTGACTACGCTACACTCACTGAATTGGCCCAACAAGTCGAGCCCGCCGCGTGCTTTTAGCTATACCTAAAATGCGGAGTGAACCATCTATTTTAATCTGTGGTTCAGCTAAGTTTTCGTAATGAGATTTTTACAGAATAGACGCCTGTCTATTCTGTTCATTTGCCCAATATTAAACCTTTTATTCTCCGCACACAGGCAGGTGAAGTGAGTTGTGTAGCTCACACATCTCTCCGCGTGGGCTGCTCGCGCCTGGCGGCGGCGGGCGAGCGCGCGGGGGGCGGCGCGGCGCGCGCGGCGCACCGGCTGCGGCGCGCCGTGTCGCTGTTGCTGCATGCGAGGGCGCATCTAGCACATGACCATGCGAGATGCAAGTAAGTTGTGTAACTCGCACACCTCTCCGCGCGGGCTTTTCCCCTAAATGGTTTGATAGAATCTAACCTTCTCATTACAAAACGAGTTTTAACTTTGAAAGCAAGATTAAGCTATTCGCATTTTTTTTATTTTGAACTTTATTCCAAGTCAGGTAAAGTTCTCATTGGGCACGCCACTATTGCGGCGATAAGTCCCCTCTTTGAGGAGTGGCTAGAGAGGCGCCACGGCGTCCTCACCTTCCGCCTGACGCAGGTCTTCACCGGACACGGTTGTTCCGGGAGGTTCCTGTTTCGTATCAGGCGGGAGGAAACGCCCGGGTGTCATCACTGCGTGGATCGCCCGGAGGACACGGTGGAGCATACGGTGGAGGTCTGCCAGGCCTGGGCAGAGCATCGCCGTGTCCTCGTGGAGGCGATCGGTTTCGGGGATCTCTCGCGTCCGGCCCTGGTTCAGGCCATGGTACGGAGCGAGAGGGCATGGGAGGCCGTCACCTCCTTCTGCGAAGCAGTAATGCTCGCGAAGGAGGAGGCAGAACGCGTGAGGGAGAGGCAAATTTCGCGCCCTCACGCCCCTAACCGCCGCAGGAGACGCCCTGGGCGTCGGGAATCGCAGGCCGATTCCCGGACACCGCAGGCGCGGGCTTGCGGACGGTGAGCAATGGGTAGCTCGCCGTCCGATAAGGACCAGGCCCGGGTCGACGGCGCGTTGTGTTCCACGCGCACCTCAAAGAGATGTCAGCAATTGAAGGGGTCCGATAGGACCGATGCCTGCCGGGGTTGCGGGAAAGTCCGAAAGGGATACCGTGGCCCCTGGCAACGTACAGGCAACGGAAGGAACACGGGTGGGTTTTAGTCAATAAGAGTCTGACACGCCCTCCCGGATTGATAATTTCCCATCCAAAAAAAAAAAAAGGTAATGTTCTCATTACCAAATTAACACCTTTTTTGTAATAAGAACTTTCATTTTGTCGGAATTAAGTTCAAAATTCAATAAAGTTAGAACTCAATTCCTAATAAGGCTGTAAAAGGTTTTAGTTGTACGCAAGACTTGTTAGTGGCGTACATCTGAGCAATATGTGACGTATTCAAAATGTCTTAAGGTCATGGGAGCCTGTGGAGACCACTAGTGATAGTGAGCCAGAAGCACAACCAGTTGCCGAGAAAGGCAGCATCGAAAAGACTGAAAAGGTACGCTTTCTATTGTATAACATTATGGAACTTCATAGATCTTTGACCCGAGTTAATGAACTAGCGGCTCAAAGGACCAAAAATGTTTATTTTGTTCTAATTCGATAATTGACTCCTAGTGGAGGTAGGTATTATTAAGCATAAAGTGCGGATCAGTAGTGTTGTGTGCATAAAGGATAAATGTGTAACATAAATCTTAGAGTAATTACTGAAATTTTGTAAGATCTGTTCCCACAGACTAACCCTGAAAACGGTTTTAAGTACAAGACTACTGTAAACTTTTTGTAAAAAAAATAATAATAATGAAAATAAATGAGTAAATACTCCAGTGATTTTGTTATGTGTGCAGGAGCAACTCAACTGGGCAGTACGCGGTTGCGCGCTGGCCGGGCGCGCTGACAGCGTGAGACGCGCACTCCGCTCTCTGCTACGAACGCTAACTCAGGTATACCCACAGGTATGTGCCAATAGCCTATTTGAAATGGAAATAACATAGGTTACACTCAATGGGTACTCGGGATTTACTTTACTTTAAGCTAGATAATATAAAGGACCAGGTTTTGAGTATGAATGTGTTTGATTATAAGAGTAGGGGAAGACCAGAGAAACGATGAATAGTCTGTGAGAAAGATGATATGGCTAGAAAGGGGGTGACGACTAATAGGTAAGTATGGAAGATGATGACATGCTGTGCCGACCCCATATAAATTGAGATGTAGGCTAGACCAAAGGACTTCAAGCCGCGGCCGCCGGGCCGCCAGCAGCTCGCGGTAGTGTTCTTGGCGGCTCGGCAATAGCTTGGCAAAATATTTTTTTAAATTACTTAATCATGTCGAGAAATCAAAACAAAATAGACCAGCAAAAATCCATCAAAATACATCCCCATTTTAGTTTTTTTACTATAATCACTGTAAATTACGTCACTTTTTGGCTCCACATTTTTTATGCGAGCAGTTATTTTCTCAAATGAAAAACGTAGAGTCCAGGGCAAGGACCAGAATCACTGATATTCACCTTGAAAACAGTGAGAATTGCAACAACCACTATTGGGGCAGATATTCATAAATTAGTTAAGAGTAAACAGTGTCAAACATCTCATTGATTGAATTTTATTAGCATCATTTGCTATTTCCAGCCTTATAAAATGATTTAACAAATAACTGTAAGATACCTATGAGTTTATAATGGAATATAATAAATTTCCCTTGTGTTGCCCGCCCAACCAAATCAGAGTATTCTCGGCCCTTGACTTCAAAAAGGTTGAAGACCCCTGGACTAGACAATGATATATCATACATTATATATTATACAGGGTCAAATTACATTACCTGGCGAAACTACCCATATGAGAGGAGTATCGATATCTACACACAGTCAATCTGCCTAGCTTTTTCCTAACTATGTTAGGGTCGGCTTCTAGTCTAACCTGATGCGGCTGAATACCAGTATTTTACATGGAGCGACTGCCTATCTGCTTATTCAACTTGCAATGTTTGTTAGTTTGTTTTGGGGCGAATCTTGCAAGTTGAATTAAAACCACTTCCTCTTATCCTACGGAGTTGACATTTTACATATTGGTTCAGTTTCGAAGACAATGAATTTTCACGGCTCCAGACGAGGAAACTCCGTTGAGGAGTTTCCTCGTCTGGAGCCGTGAAAAGGCAACATTACAGACTCAATTTTTTGTTTTTGTTTTTTCATCATTAGATATCGATACCCATCGCGTCTGCGGAGTTTCGCTAGCTAATTTAATGTGACCCTGTAGAGGACCACATTAAAGCATTTTCCGAATTCACCTTTACCTTTACTTTCCTAAAGGTACCATTCCGTACCTGAACGCAGGAGGCAACTGCAGGCGTCGTGTCGCCGCGATACGACTGGTTTCTATGAATTTCTATGAAATACCTTCCGTAGCTAGCGACATGTCATTGGCAGCTACGGGCGAGTGACAGGCGACACGTGTAGCCCGACCGCAGACCAGTAGTGCCGCCAACGCTCGAGCGATAACACATTTTTGTATCTTCTATCTACCGACTAGAATACGTGCTGTTGCTGCTTACGGTCGGGTATGGAATGGTACCTTAACAGTCAGTTGCAGAACCGAACTTTAACTTTCAAAGCTGTCATTAAATACTAATCTTCCATTTATATGTTTTAACGTGTTGCAGAAAGTAACATTTGATTCGATTTTAATGAAATTAATTAAATCATTAGCGTTAATGATCCATTACGTAATGCATTTATGTTTGTCTTTGTGCACTGAGTGTAAATAAGTAAAGTAGATTATTGAGTGCCCCAAGGTTTTGCGTAGTTTTAATAATATAATTCAGTTAGCTTTTTTGCCTTAAGCTCTGCAGCGTTAAAAACATGTTTACGTCGAACAACTTTTATTTTACAAAACATCCAATTAAGTAAACTTATTTAACTTGCTGGGTTTGCAAGATGCTGTATCTACTTCAGTCCTTCTCCACGTTTAATCTTGTAGTCGGATCTTATCTTTTAGAGAATACCCGTGACATAGTTCGGTCCATGGCGTGTATCCAAGCTGCAATCCGATAGAATCTCTGTATACCATTGAAAACCAAAGATATCATACGTAATAGTTTTACTTATTTAAGCTCAAAATCTTGAAAGCCAAAACAAAAACGTGGATCTGTATTTGTTTTTGGGTACTTTTGGCATCGTAGCAAACTTCAGAATAATTCTCTTCTTACTGCAGTATTATATCGCTTTGAAACTTTTAGATACTTACACAATAATAAAAATTAATCTCCTTTCAATTCCTGACTACAAGTACAGCTAGAGACTCAAAAAAATCAATTATCCTAAAAAGACCAAATCCGAACTCAAAAGGCCATCGAGACACTAGACAAATAAGCCTCAACGTTACCATGTTCCATGCAGGGTGTATCACAGGAAGGGGACTCTTGTGATACATGCGAGGGTTCCAGCAGTGGAGGGGGGCAGGCAGTGGAGGGGGCGGGGGGCGCGGCGCGTGCCGCGGCCGCCGCGCCCGACATGGCGGCGCTGCCCGTGCCGCGGGCCTTCGCTGACAGCCGCCGCTCCTCAGCGGCCAGCGCCATCTCTGCCGCCTCGCTGCAACCAGACAAGTAAGTCTCCTGGAACAAGTAAGCCCCCTGGAACAAAATACCCGTGTTATACGTTAAAGATGATCTTTACATCTTGGTCCGTTTATTCGCAGCATTCCAGACGTAGATGAAGATATAGTTAAATTAATAAGTTCTAACCCAACGGGTAACTTCAACTTAGACGTGGACAACAAACCGGAACGCAGCAAGACAAGCTCCGCCTCGCCTCAGGACCGGCTCTCGCTATCAAACCTCTCCTCCTGTGATACTAGCTCCTGCAAGAACCTCCTGAGGCCAGAACTAGAGCAAACATATAATAGCAGTAGTCTTACTATACCTAACCTAGTTGTCTCTGACGATAGCGATAAGAGATCGATATTACAGGGAGATACTTATGAATCGGACCAATTGACTATTATAGACACCGACAAACCGTATACAGATGACGAACACTACGAGGTAAGTGCGAGAGTGACCCCGGCCAGCGGCGAGTGCACGCCGGACCGACGGCTCTCCAGCGTAGACCTGGAGATCGAAGCCAGTAGTTCAGAAGGGTCCAACATTAGCGAGGATTTTAGTTTAATATCGGAAATAAACGATTCTAAGCCAGAGGAAATGGAAGAAGCAGGCGTTATGGGTATCGGACACATCGACTCTCCCGAAGTGTCAGAAACGACGTACGTCAACTCGGAAACTTTACACGGGGAGTCTATCATGGACGATATCAGCTCAATGCTTGGACAGGAAGTGTTGTTAGCAATGATGGGAAAAAACGGTGAAAACGAAACGTACACAGATGACACAACACTGTTCACATCTGATACAGTATCAGACATCGCAATGGACAGTCGGAACCCAAGCCTCGAGAAGAACAACGAGGCAAAACTGAAATACATGACGAAAATTAAGAAACCTAAAGATACCGAACCAGAAAAGTTCGGATTCGAGAACCGAGTATTCTACATCGAAAACGCAACGAAAGTAGAGGAACAGATCAAATACTGCAGTCTCGCACATTTTGAAGAAGGGAACGATATAGCGAGAAAGTCGTTTAAAAAGCAGCTTAGAAAAAGTTTAAAGAAACGCGTGGATACAGACGTGAGCTTAATACATCTGCTTCCAAAAACGACTGAAGAAACGCTCAGTGTCAAAATTGCTGAAACTCCTAAATATATGGAACCTCCAAGACTGATTTGTGACGACCAGATGACTGTTCCAGATATAGGCGGTTTTCCGCAAGTAAGCGTCGTAGTGGAACCACCATCCCCTTCACATAGTGAGGATAAAAAGAGTTTGAAGACTTGCCCAAGCCGCATGGCATCAGTTCTTAGTGATATCTTTGATCAGGGTACAGATACTCTTAGCGTGAATTCTCCGGAGCCAAGTATAGGTAGCACCAGGGAAAGGAGATCGTCGGATAATCCAAGGCTTTTAGGGCAAACAGATCCTGAATATGGGAAATTTCTGAGCTGTTCTCCTGCTGCCACCAGAAGGATATCATGTGGGAGCCTCTACAAGCCTGGAGAACCTGATAAGTAAGTGCATTAAAGTTTTATTTTATATATTCTATCACCAACTTCCGCATAATTAACATCTGTTTTGTGCTTAGTATAGCAAATGTTTATTTTCGACTGCAGTTTTTCGCGAGGCTTTATGTCTGTTAACGCAAAATGAATCAACATACCCAATTTATAAAATAATTTTAAACCTAAATGTGCGCCTGGGTTTGCAAAAGATAGACGTAAAAGACATTTTTTCATGTCTCAGATATACTTGTACAAATATGAATACTGAATCGTAGTATTAATCTTAAAATATCTTGAAAGGATTCTATTTTACAGCCAAGTCATTTATTTAACATTGATCGTACGGCGTACTTACACTTTTATCGTTTCTATTTATACAAAAAGGTCTGCTATCGTATTATCTGGGTTTTTTCGAACGAATCTGAATATTGTACGGAATATTCTCAGGGACAAGCGTTATTTTTGTTGTATACTGAACTAGAAAATGTATGTAAAGCCGGGAGGCACGAGCCAAGACTCCGTTACGAAAACACCGTTTTCCTAATAATGTATTACGAAGTTTTCTCAACATTTCTTGAGCAACAAGAAATGCTATGTTCATATGCATACATAATTTACCTAACTTCGTTTTCTTTATTTTTGTTTAATTTAATAACTAGGTATATTTCAAAAGTTCCCTCGTGTATTGAAAATTCTATGTCATTCATGCTTACATTTGCATGTTCAATGCAGTGAATGTCTATAAAACGCTCGCAAATAATGTCTCAGCTGTTTGATATAAAATTTTATTAGAACTGCAACTTTGCAATTCGCTGTTCGAATATATCCAAAGAAAATTCCAACAACCATTACAGTTATTGTTCCTTTCTAGACTATCAACATCTGTGTCATCAATATGGGGAGAGGGTGGCGCATCTAGCGGCCTGGGATCTAAAGAGGCCAATGAGAAGGCCAAGAAACTGCCTATTATCAACCCCTTGGTCCAATTGCCAGCCTGGCCCCACGTCACCCAAGGCTTCATCAGCCAATGTCTTTTGGCCAACGCTGATGCTCTCTGTGCCGCAGTCAGTCCTCTAATGGACCCTGACGAGACTCTTCTAGAAGGCTTTTATGAAAGGGCTGTGATGAACAATTACTTTGGGATTGGGATTGATGCAAAGATTACCTTGGACTTTCATAATAAGAGGGAGGAACATCCAGAGAAGTGTAGGTCCAGAGCGAGGAACTATATGTGGTATGGAGTTCTTGGGTCTAAGGAGTGGGTAAACAGGACTTACAGGTAAGTCATTCGCTATTTTTATTTTATTTTTTTGGTAGTGGCCACAAAAGTTTGATCCAATGATATGATCCAATGATACGGCCCTGGCTAGCATTCAAAGTCGACTCCATTATATCCTAGACCAAATAACTTTATTTTCTTTCTTAATACGACGCCATCTTGACTTGATTCCACATTGGAGTTATGATACAGAATGACTCTAATGGAAAAACCAACTTAACTTATTTTATAAGTCCATAAACTAGACAATATCTTGCTACTTCTATACATCTTTTCTATTGTAGTGCTTATAACTGAAGTCAACTAGACTTCAGTTATAAGCACTACAATAGAAATATTTTATAGCGACTCATGGTTTATGTTATAAAGGCCACCACGGCTTTTATTATAGGCTTTAAAAAAAAAAACCTTTTGCAGGCATCTCGGTCAAAGGGTACAGCTTGAATGTGACGGCCAGAGGATTCCTCTACCAGAGTTGCAGGGCATTGTTGTGCTGAATATACCCTCATTCATGGGTGGAACCAACTTCTGGGGAGGTACGAGAGGAGATGACCTCTTCCTCGCTCCCTCCTTCGATGATCGGATACTTGAGGTCAGTGTCAAAGAAGATAAATACCGACTAACTTTATTATACTGTAAGTTATTATAATTACAGTTTTTTAATACGGTATAAAAAGTGAGCATAAATCTCATTCTTCTGGTTTTCACAATATAACATCACGCCTGTAATCCTTGAATGGTTAGGCAGAGGTGTACCCATAATAGTACACCCTTTAGGTTTTCTTACTGTGAAAACCACCAAAAATACTTCGTAATGAAAACGACCTTTTTAGGGGTCAACAAACCACCCTTATAGCTTCGCCATGTCCGTCTGTCTGTCTGTCTATCTGTCCGCGGCTTAGTTCAGAGACTCTTAGTACTAGAGCTTACAGCATTCATAACGCCGACAAAGTGGTAAAATAAAATCTTGAAAAAAAAATCTTAAAATATTTTTTGGGTTTCTCCCCTATTTGTAAAGTGGGATGAAATGAAATGAAATTGTTTATTCTGTAAATAGGATATTGCAATCACTTTTACACGTCATATTAAAAAAAAAAAAATTAAAAAAAAAGAAGAAAATGCTAGATGAGTTCGGCGTTTCCTATCTGACTACTCTGAGAAGAAAGACCGAAACAAACTCAGAGGTCACAGTCTCTTTTAAAGTCCAGACATAATCTTGGTCAGGCCATAACCATGTAGATTAGTGTCTGAAATGGTCTTTTGAGGAAAGAACCACACAGATTTGAGTGAACCTGTCCAGTCAGTGCAAGCATTTGTCAGTAATCGTAGAGCTCAACTCAGAACTTAAGGAGCTCAACTCGACGAACAATACCAAAGAAAGGACATTTGGGTAGGTCGCATAAAGTACTCAAACTGCCAGACCATCATTTAAACTAACTGAGAAAGAAAAAAATAAAGAAAGAGGAAAAACAATAAAAATAAAATATCCACATAGTCCTCACATTCACAATAATTAAAACAATATAATACTTTACAAAGTAATCATGTTATTTTCTATATAATTTTCAACAATGTCAATATGTATATAAAAACTGGTATTTTTAATGATTTACATAATAATTAAATGTCAAATTTTGTGGTTTTATCACAAAGCTTAGCAGAGCGAGCAGCTCAATCCCACGCTTTTTTATCTTCTAAATAATCTGAAATTTTATAGTACCCTTTTTTACAAAGTTTGAAAGAATGAAGAAAGATGTTTATTTTTCCTCGTATATCTCATGGTGCGGGGTGTCGTTGCAAAGGTCGTTCAAAAGTATTGTTAGTTTGTGGCAACCATTTTTGAATTCAGGGATCCGTTTGCGAAATATTAAGCTATAAAGTGATTTTTTTTTAACAAGAGCCACCCCCTGCATGCTAAATGGTTGGTTCTGGATATGTGGAAAAAATCACAGCAGTAGTATATATAACGAAATTATAAGGAAAACTATCACAGCTATGTAGGCTCTACAAGTTAACGAGTAATAATCGACCAACTTACATTTGCAGTTGCAAAACATGTTTTTCAACTACAATGTTAAGTTTGTTCTTGGGATAAATTCATCTCATCTACGGAACCCTTCATTGCGCGTGGTCCGACACCACGCACTCGCCGGTTTTTTTTAATGTACGGATCCCCAGATAGCTTTCACTTTTAATTCTATAAGTAATAATAACAATTAGCCAAATTCTAATTTCGTATGCCAAACGCTCATCTTAGAATACGAGGACCACAGAAACATTACTGTTTCATTATAGAGGAACTCTAATGAACCCAACATGTCATCTTGTATTACAATTTGTGAGCCTGTGCCTCATTGCTGCTCTAGTGGTGGAAGCACTACTGCTGAGCATAAGGTTCGATTCCCAGGTCAGTCATAGTGTTATAGAGTTTTTGAATCCGGAATTTCTCAGTAGCAGCCCTGAGTCTGAATCTGTGCCCGGTTGGTGGCAATAGGCTCGCCCCTTATTACATGAGACTTTAACACGTTCAGTGCTGGGAGCCCTCCTGGAGGGTTCACCTAGTCGCATATGGGATGCCAGGAGCCCTCGCGGAGGGCTCATTTAAAAAAATCGCATTTTAAATGTAGGATTTTCTTAGCGAATACAGCATTATAAACCGGGAAAATAAAATCTGATGTATATTTTAACAAGATTTATTATGCGTTGGTTTTAAAATCCAAGCATTTTCTTTATTTTTTTCTTTATTGTTCACGGTTACAAATATTCACAAAAAAATTAAAAGGTTGGAAACTACGTATAGCGAAAAGACCCTCTGTAAACACTATTTTACTTCGTTTTACAGTGTTTTATAACACAGTTTTTGACCGTCCGCGATTGTTAACTTTAGCGCAAACGTAATGCCGGCAACCCTCCTCGAGGGTTCACTTTCAATACATATGGCGGCATGGTGTATGAGTTCTATGAAAACTGGGTGAAATCGAAAGTGTTAAACATAACTGGCGAAATTTGGGTGTAGGTACTATAGGTTCACCTGCCTAACGCTTCGGGGAAAACAGGCGTGATGTTTGTTACTTTTGTGAGTTGCGTCATACAACTTATACAAGATCTTCTTTGTGTGGCGCCATCAGAGCGTTCCGGAAAATCCTTCTGAGTCTCTCGCTTGTCTGGTATTCAATATACCTTTGTTAGTATATTACAAGGCGGGATACTACCTACCGCTTTCAAACTTAACACGTCTCAGATTTGATCGCTATTAATCATGGAAGCCTTCTGCTTACCGCAAGTCAAAGGCTGTTACTCTAATGAAATATTATAAACTGGAATTTGATACGCAATTATAAACGTTATTAGGTATTAACTATGTGGGAAAACAACTTGTTCCATTAATAATTGGGGGCCCGTTTATTAAAAAGGTCAAACAACGTGACCATAATATCAAAATAAATAAAAAGGTATGCACTACGATGCAACATTTCCAACTCAATAACCGCAAAGACCAAATACAGGACCGAAAGACCAATAAGCAATTTTTCCAAACAGGTCGTAGCCGTTTTCGGCTCAGCCCAAATGGCGGCATCCCGGCTCATCAACCTCCAAAAGCACCGGATCGCCCAATGCCGTGCAGTTCAGATCAACATCCTGGGCGAAGAGTGTGTACCAGTGCAAGTAGATGGCGAAGCTTGGCTGCAACCCCCTGGATGCGTCAGGATCATACATAAGAACAGAGCCCAGATGCTGTGCCGGTCTAGAGCTCTTGAAACAAGTCTTAGGTTAGTGAAGTTTAGGTCAGTGGTGAATGTTTTTATTTTTGATATTCAGTAGTGCAAAGTATCACATTTAATAATTCACACTAAAGATGATTAAGAATCGATTTTCTACAAACTGAATTGATATTGAAATAATGTCCTAAATAAGATGAAATTTAAATATGAGGCGACTCAAACAGAGCTCAAACAAATAATGAATGTGGTTACAATAATTCACACCCATACAAAATAATGAATGTGGCTTTTTAAAACCACATGGAGTCGGTCTTCAGTCTTCGTGTTTCTCAAGAAAGCTTGTTGCACTTATTGCTCTTAGAAACTTACGTTCTTTCCAAAGAAACTAGTTCAAAATCTCGAGCATTTTGTTAACCATTTCATCATTCAGAACTTGGGACGAGAAACAACAACTCAAAGCGAGTGCTCTCGCCGGATCCGGCGCAGGCGGAGGTCCCGGCAGCCCTCGTGTCGCAATGTCACCAACTGAGAGCTCCCAACTACTAGCATTGTTGGATGATGTTAACACGCTTGTTAAACATGTAAGTCCCCTTCTCCCTTCTTGGTCCGTTAATGGACTACAAAGGTGTTATAATTTACTTCGCACTAAATTCGAATCAAAGGACCAAAATATCTCTTTGATAGAGATATCTTGGTCCTTTCGTACGGAACCCTTCCAAGCAATAGCTACAGGCTGAAATCATTTGTCACATTTTAAGCACATTTTTTAAGAACCTCTGTCAATAAAACTCCTCTATCATAGGTGAAACTGTCATGTATAAGCGAGACGTCAGCTTGTGGTGGCGTTTCTCAAGGCGTATCGTTGGCGCGTCGTGTCGCTGCACATGCTGATGCGCTTCAAGACGCTGACGGCAAGCTGCTGCCAGCGCCGCAGCTGCGAAGATTTCTGGCTACACTGGTAACTTTATATGCGTCTTATGAGCTTAAGCCTTCGAACCAGTGTTTGTTTTCGAACATTCGATGTCTAAAAAAAAAACCTTGTTTGTAATAAGATCGTATAAGTTTCTTAATTCCTGCTAAACGCCATTACAACTAAGAGTTTTCAAGTTCACCGCCTGGAAGCACTGCTGTCCCCATGAAACATGATGCTACGTTTGTTGCACCGCTCTTTCTTACCAGATAAAATACTAGAAAACGGTGACGAGCCGCACTTATAAGGAACTGTATTACGTTTTAGATGACTTTTGGCAAATAATTGATGATCACAAAACTATTTATCAAATCAGCGATACCAGTCGCCTTCACCGGTCTGGGTCAATTTGGAAGCTATAGCCAACATATAAAAAAATTTGTTTAGGTGGAGAGCTGTCACGAGCTAGTAGATAGCGGTGGTATTACCGGCGCAGGCGCAGGTGCCGCCGCGTCATTGCGTGCGCATCTCTCAAGAGCCACACTGCAGGACGGATACGCGTTCTTGCACACCGACGAGGTATATTTTGAAAACTTTTTTCACTACATGAGCTTTGTTACTTATCTAGTAACTAACGAAGTCCTAACGAAGAAGCCTTCTTACGCAAGATGTCCACTGGCAGATTTTATTTTCGATAACCCGTCATGGCGTTTCCACTTATTGTGAATGCTCGTTGTAAGCCTGCGGACGCTTACGCATTGGACATCGTGAATTGGAGCTGTCACACTTCAATTTTATTTTTAGCTACCATAAAAATAATCCTCTTGTCAACGGTTATCTACACTATGCAGCATGACTAACATTTTGAAATTACTGCACATAGCTTTAAATATAAATATAATTTAGCCGTATTAACTAACGGTGCTTTATTTCACCCACATCCCCAGTTCGAATCGCCCGTCAGAATCCCGAAACCTTATCGTAGACTTTCATTAGATGGGATCCGATTGTATTCTTATTTCTAGTTTGTAGTATCAAGACCTACGATAGTAGAATAATATTTTTTCTTCATCCTTTTAACCATAAACATAAGCTCAAGAAGTACTATAAGATTGTTTACTCATCAATAAATCGACGAAGACCACACTTAGATTAATAGTTCTGGTGATCTTAAAAGTGCTATCTTTCAAACATTTCGCTGTACCTAAAATACGACCCACTACTCAGCACCAATAACGCATGCCATTCATAAACTTTAACCGCCACTAGAACCTCACATACTCACAACACAACTGTAACCCCAGTCATTTCATTAGCCCCTTCCTGGTCCTTAGGTCCAAAAGAAGGGCAGTCGTTGGCTGAGGGGGCGTCGAAGCGTATCCGAAGGACCAACTCCCACCTTCACCGCTGCTCAAGTCCGCTGCTGGGGAGTCAAGGAGGTTCAGACCTGGTTAGAGTCACTCCAACTTAACGAGTACTCCGAGGCGTTTGCGAAACATGACGTCACAGGACGAGAGCTCCTGTCTTTAGCTAGGAGAGATCTCAAGGACCTTGGAGTCACGAAGGTAGGACACGTCAAGAGGATCCTGCAAGCTGTAAAAGAACTTCAGTGACGACGGCGAGGCCGCTCCGAAGGGGATGGCCTTGCTTAACTATATGAAAATTGGATCTGATTTTTCTTCCATAAAACCTTTTTTTCTAGTTATATAACTCTTATTCTAAATAGCTATATTAATATAACAGAATTTTACCCATAAAAATATTTTTTTCGTCTATAGTAAAATAATCAATATTAATAAAAAAATATTTCTATAATATTATAATATATGTATTCAATGTCCCAAAATATATTACATGTGATCCCACTTAGGTATAGAAAGATGATATTATATAAAAACTTTGACTTACTGAAAATGAAAGAAAAATCAGAACTTCGATTTTGAAGGTGGAGCTTTGACCCCTTAATAAGATCACTATTCGATTGATGGTTTCCTAAGAAAGCGGTAAACGATTACACAATAACAGCTGTCCAAATACAGAGCGTTTTTTGACACCTTAATGTCAAAGACTGGTGAAAGTTACATTATATTCATGACGACCGTTATAATACGACGGAGCCGCTTTCCTAGGAAACCAAAGCTTAAACATCACTTTAGTAGACGCTGCAATTAACTCGAATACACTCGATACGCAATCGAAATCGAATTTGTCCCGATGTATGTGACAGCTGTCAAGAGGAACTGAGCATTGTTCAACATACGTATTTGTAATTAAGAATACTTACCGTATGCGATTAATGAATCGATTTTAACATTGGAATCGACTTCTTTTAAAATGTAGGAAAAACTGGTTTACCTAGTGGCAAGCTAAAACACATTTTGAAAATATAACTTGACGGTATGTTTTCACTGTACTTAGTCATTCCATTTTTAATGGGTTTTTATTTAAATATCTTGCCAAATTCATGTCTGACAAAAAGGCTAAACTAACAAATTGATTGCTTAAACCAGTGGTCGGAAAACTCATTAGTCAATAGAGGCAAATATACAATACTATAACGACTAAGATTTCTTATGAGAGCCAATCCTTTCTGTGTGTCCAAACTGTCAATACACTTTTCTTAATCCTTAAAACTCCTATCCTCTTTCACTCCACAACGCTTCCTAAAATCAACTTGCTAAGTAACAGGATGCCTTCATCATGTTCATCAGTTTGGTTGATAATAATGAGATGAAGGCATCTTACTTATTAACAAGTTAACCTAGGAAAACTACAAAAAGTACAGTAATTGATTAATTTTCGATATCCTGGCAATTTTTGGTGAAAATAGTTCAGAAATAAATTTTTGTAATATAGTTTGAATTTTGAATAAAACTACCCTAATTAAACCCGCGCGTATCTACGCTCACACGCCGCACTCTATAGGCCAAAGAGCGATGCGGCTTGCGAGCCGCGGTTTGCCGACCACTGGCTTGCATTATAAAGCATTATGCTCCTCTAATATGTCACTTACTACAACTTTATAAGACCTTTAGGGTCAAAATAATTTCTTCAACATTTCAAGCTAGATCATCGAATGTTTCTACCTCGGTTACTTCATAATTTCCTTCTTATATCATTGCAGTTGTAAGGTACGAACGAATATTTTCTAAGCACTTTCTGTCAAATTCCTTTTACTAAATGCCACTCGACGAGGCTCTGGTTGATATAGGTATTTACTGTATATGGAATATTGTAATTTAATAAATACTTACTTATATAATAAATAAAAATTGAACCATTTCAATCAATACTATTGATATTTACGTCATACCGTATATTATGGTTATGATAAATTTAAAGTCGTTTTAAAATAAGGCAAAAATATGTGGTACGGAAAAAAAAATTGTAGGACCAGCCATGGAAATGAATGAAAATGGGCATTATGCAGGGCAAATATAAATATACAAAAATATTGCTCTTTACAGAATCAATTTACATGAAAAGAAACGAATACTATGAATTGGGAACAGACTGCGAATTTATTAGCAAATGGTCAATATATTTACGAATTATCCGATTTTAAATTTTTCCTATTGAATATTTACGACAAAATTATTTTTTAACCGTTGTTGAACATACAATTTATAAAACATAATTTCGTCCCATATAAATATTTAGTCCCTAAACATAGTTTACTTCTAAAGCTGCCAAAATTGCCTTCAAACACTTTTTTTTTTTTTCAAAAATTGTTATTGAAATTGTTTAGGTACGTTATTTTATTGGAACAACGAATTATTACATTATTTGGCTAAAATACTTTATCCGTGTATATCGGAAAATGACTGCTAGATATCACTGTCGAATAAATATTTTTTTTTATAGAGTAGTATCTGTTTGGCAATGGCATTTAGGCAGTTACGACCTGACCACATAGCTACACCCCACTTTATTTTTTATAAAAATCTAGAGAAAATAATAAAAGCTCTATACTGACTGTCAGTAACAAATTACATCTACACTAATATTTTATAGAGAAAAAATTTGTATTTTTTATTTTTAATAAATCTAAAAATCTACTGGACCGATTTAAAAAAATATTTTACTATTAGAATGCTATATTATCACTGACTAATATAGGCTATAGTTTATAAAGATATAATTTATAGCCTATGTTAGAAGCTAGCCACAAATAAATAAAAATATACCTAGCACCGCGCGTTGCAGTCTTTTCTTCTAAAAATAAGGACAGTCAGTAGGGACTTTTATTCCTTAAATAAAAATATACATAGCATAGCCCGTCAATATTTACAATAAATATAATAATAGTAGCTGAGTAATATATGAAAACCGTTAATAATATACCTAATCGTATAGAGGACTTGCAGTAATGAGGTTTTTTTTTTAATTTTGACGCGTCGTCTACATTGTATTTTCTCATAAAATACTTAGTTTGTACGCAGGGTATATGTATTTCAGACTTTAAAGTCAGATATTTGCATGATTTCCTTCAATTACAGATCGATATCGCAGCTATTTTCCAACATACAATTTCTAAGCCAATATTAGTCACTGCAAGTCCAATTTTCAGCATTTATTCAGCACCAAAAATACCCGTATTATGCACAAAATAGTAAGTGTTCGCGTAGCAATTAGAAGTAAAAAATAACATAGAATAATTTATCGGTACGTCGCGTCATATAATTACAAGCCTTGAACAAAATGTATACAAACATAATCAGAGTAAATTTGAATCTGATGCACACTAGATCTTTCATTAACCAATGATACGATTCCAACTTCATTTTTAGGACAGTTCTTAGCAATAACACGGAATAGACCCAGATATTATCATAGATACGTTCAATTTCGACGATTAGACGGCGAATAGCTGTATAGAATAATAAAGAAGCCACTATAATGTGACTGTTTAGAATAGGCGCGTACAATTAGACGATGGGGTGGGTAAGATAGCGCACCAAAACGGTGGTCGAATAGAGTAGGCAGTCGCTACATTATACATAGGTGTCTTATTCTTAATTCAAAATTCTAAATAATACGAAGCAATCTCATAACGTCTGCGTGAACTATGACAGACAATCTAATTTTATAAAACTGTTATAAGACTATCTATAAAATGTGATCTCTTATAATTTTATTTATATCTCTTAGATAAATGCTACGATCGCGTGGAATGAATGTATTTTTTCCGTTAATTGACAACAACAGATGGATCAGGAAAGAAGCCCGCTTACACACTTGTTGAATAGGTCGTATATTGTATGATTATTAAGATCAGTGATTGAGTAGCCAAAAAACATTATTCAACAAACAATATTTTTTTAAACAACTTTTGGTTTTATTTTTGTTTGTGAGTAATGAGGCCTAAAATTAAACTTAGTTTTATTTCAGTAATTATTCGTTCCACGCGATCGCCTCTCCTTATATGATCTGCCTTATAAATGTTTTTATAAAATATATCTCTACAGAGTATCCAGTCCATGTACTAGTGTACATGAACGTGTGTCGTCTATACATACTTGTATTTATATTGAATATTTATAATAGGTTTTGTAAACTCGAACTTAATACTAAACTAGTAAATATTTCCGCCGTGGACTAAACGGATCGTTTAATGCCTTAGATGATTTAGGATTATTCGAAATTATAAATATACCTACTTTAAAAAATAGATGATGCATTTTTATGCGAAGCTTAAGACCGGAAAACATTCTATAAGAACATTAACACATAGAACCTGTAACATACTTGACTGAATGTCGTTTTAGAAGGACCGGTCGAGCTAAGCATCGCATAAAAATGCGTCCATATTATTCATAATAATTATCCAAAATATAGATATTATACCTATTGTTGTATCAATGATTCTACATAAAACCTATGTTCACAATATTTTCTTCAATGAAATCCCAAATCGTAACTATTCTGTAAATTTTAATGAATTGATATTATTCGAAGTTATTAATAAAATGTAATTGAAAAATAATCGTTGTACTTTCATTATTTGTAAGTGTTTTTATATTTCAAGTAAAAAAATGTGGAGTTTTACATCTGGTGTGAGAATTGATGTTTGATGATATTTAATTTTTACATTACATGTTTCAATTGCTGTGAATTTTTAAATAATTATAGTTGGTACATTTCAATGTTTATGTAAAGTTTTTCAAAGTTGTCGTTTTCTGGGGAATAAGGACCAGTTTCTCTACACACTTAGACATTTTTAGGCAAAAAATTATTGGTGAATTGTTAACAATATGCACTGATCGATAAAAACTGTTATCGTGCAAATGATTTTTCTGTAATCGCGACTTTCAAAGACCACAACTTGATCGCCTGTTTCTTTACTAGGTCAACCTAGCCGAACTTTCAAATTTTCCCAATCAACTTTGAACCTTATGCTTAAGTGATCAAGTTGAAAATCTATTATATAAATTTGACAGATTGTAGTAGTTTGATGTGCTGGCGTCTGTACCTAAGTCTTAAGATTTCTTTCAACCTCTTACCTTCTGTCCCAGTAAACGACAAAGCGATAAATTCTAAAGTTTTCCTTATAAATGTAATCATATCAATATGTTTAAGTCAGTTTTAATAATGCTGTCGTTATATTATAATAATTCTTTGTAAACTATTTTACGATTTCAATTAAGCAATAAGCATCGATTTTTCGCTTCGATTTTTCTACTTAGATGTTGTAATTCTTTTGTTTTGATTTTGGCAGCAATGATTCTAATTGGGAAAATTAGAGGCAGTGCCATAAAAAGACAAGTAGGTAAAATTTTCAAGGTTTCTTTCCTTAACAGCGCAAATTTAC
Source organism: Xanthia icteritia (assembly GCA_949128155.2). Lineage (NCBI taxonomy): Eukaryota > Metazoa > Arthropoda > Insecta > Lepidoptera > Noctuidae > Xanthia > Xanthia icteritia. Next base: position 19,896,872 of record OX421934.2, on the reverse strand, counting down.
CTGGCGGTATTTGGCCGTAACTGCGCAATCTTACCCGATCTTGCGTTGAGTCAGATTTTTTATTATTTTTGTCTTACCGTACGACGGTTGGCCATGTCTTCCGACTCGGGGCTTCCAATTGAAAAGGCAATAGCTTCAATTGTTGTAAATTGTGAGATGTAAGTATACATTATGTATGTTTAATGCTTATGTACTTAATCGGAAATAAAATAAAATGGAGTAATGACTTTATTCGAGTATTTTTTTCATTTTTTTTATCAAAGGTTGCTCGCCAAAATTAAAACAATAATTTATGTTTAAGTTACCTAGTCACTGTAATATCGGTATGTTCCTGACGCAAGTTGTGAGAAAGAAAATGTAAACAGTGTTATCTACATAAATATTAGTTGTCTAATTTTTTTTTCAAATGTTATTGCTAAAGTGTGATTTGTTTGTGCTATACCAACTATTTGATGATAAATTTTATAGAACACACAGCATACAAAATTGAAAGTTTATTAGTGTCATGAATTGAAAAAGAAAGTGGTCCTATGATCCGAAGCCCTAAAAATCTATTTAAAGCATAAAAATCCCCGCACAAATTAATAATTCCTGTCACTAATTAGTGCCATGTGCCACTTATACATAATTATAAAGTTTATCATTAAATCGTTCTAATACTCATTTAGATATTATTTGCATAGTAATGGATTGTATACGAACGGCATCAATTAGGTGAAGCAAGACCAAATTTGTAGTATTTAAGTACAATTGTTTTAATTTATTTTGTTTTAATTAAGACTGTGTTCAATAGATTATGTTTGTAACAGAAGTTATTGCAGATGCCAAGAGTGAAATAAAATACACAAATGATGAAATGAAATGTTGTTCCGAAAATAGGGGACGTCTGAAAAAAAACACGATTAATCACGAGGGGGGTGGGATATGTTGTGGGACATGATTGTTGGAAAATGACAATCACGAGTATGTTTTCGTGCGACGAATAAATGTCATTTATTTAATGTCTGACGTGTATATTTTCTTACCAATAATGAACTTTATTGTCCACGCAAAAATCCAAGCCAGCGATTAAAAATAAATACACGTGATGATAGAAGGGACAGCCTAAAACCTCACGACGACGTGTCATCAAGGGGAGGACCCCCTTGGTGATACTTGATACTCTTTTGTATAAAAGTGGCCTAAAAAACCTCGCGTGTTTAAAGGCTGGCCCCTAACTACAATCTCGTTATTGGCATGTTGCAGTAACTCTGCTTTGCGTTTTAAGGCTCAATTTACATTGCCGCGGAACGGAATTTTTGTAACGAAATTGAGTAAAGCTTTATGAACTTTATGTCAATTGTGTAGAGTATAAACTAAATACAAGCCAAAAAAACAGGTTACGTGTTTTCCGGAGAATTCTCGCGCATTCTCGTGAATTCCCGCAGTTAGCAGCTCGTGTTTGTACGTTACCCTATTACACTATGTTCATTATGCTTTGTAGGTACAGACGCCAGCAGGTCAACCTACCCGAAACTGTGAAATTTTCCCAGTCAACTTTGGATCTTATGCTTTAGTATTAAAGTTGAAAATCTATTAAAGAAATTTGACAGATTGTAGTAGGCTGACGTCTGTACAATTTGGTTCTAAAAATTCTCTTCCATTCCGTTCCGCGGCAATGTAAATTGAGCCTCAGTGTGACGTTTGCTTATTTTCGTATTTTAATTTAGTGTTATAAAATTTTGCTCAATGTATTTTAAGTTAATTTATTAAACAGTCATTGATCAAAATTGTTGTGGTTTGTTTGTTTTATGAAAAGGTTGCACATCACTTTAAAGTTTTAAAACCTTATGTACTTTAATGATATTATTATCTTTATTTTTCTGACTCTGTAGACCCAGCCTTCTGCTAGGCTCCTGAATCTTCAATACTTAAATGCAATCAAAAGTTAAAATGTGTTCTATGTATAACAAAACACTAGTTGTACGAGTACGGGAACGTCCCCCCCCCCCCCCCCCCCCCAACGATGATGAACGCTGAAGAAGTAGGCTACTATATCTTCATTGAAACAAAAAAATAAATCCCAATGAGCATAGTGCAATACAAGATATGGGCACTTTGCCCCTCCCAGAAATAAAAAGATCCGCCCTTGGACTAATTCAATAACTTATCAAGTTTTACACATTAGATGTGCAACCTACACTTTTCTGAATTTTGTGTGGGTCTGGAACCCGTTTTTGAAATTATTGTAACTAACTCAGAATCGACGTCGGTATTTTCTCTCAATACTTATAATTATTTGGGAATTCAATAAATTATACTGTTACTCATAATATGTTGGTTTTATTCTACACCTTAAACATATCTATGCATTCAGAATAACCTAAGCATGTATTTTCAGACCCTGTGAAGAATGTTTAAAGCCCAGCTCAAATAACTTTGAAAATTTAAAAGACCTAGAGGACAGACGTCAGCAAGTCAACCTACCCGAAACTGTCAAATTTTCCCAATCAACTTTGTACCTTATGCTGTAGTGATAAAGTTGAAAATCTATTAAAGAAATTTGACAGATTGTAGTAGGTTGATGTGCTGGTGTCTGTACAAGACTAGTACAGAACTGGGAAATATGGTACAACATAATGTCATGGGTTACTGAGCAGTGGATGTAAAAAGCTATAAATTCAGAATCAGAATCGGTTGTACGGACTGTAAAAAAGATTGGTTAAATGTCTAATCTTATTTCAAATGGAGTATAAATAAGTATGAAAGCTTTCATTCGTACCGGTTTAGTTACCCATAGAGCAAGTATGCTACTTGCTCTATGGGTAACTAAGCCGGTAGCTAGTAGGTACATGAGGCCCGAGGATATCTATCCAACAGGGTGTCTATTTTTTTTTTTTTTTTGGTGGGTAATTATCAAATAACTTCTGCCGCTCTGGGTGGAGCGGGAGGGCGTGTCAGACTCTTACTGACTAAAACCCACCCGTGTTCCTTCCGTTGCCTGTACGTTGCCAGGGGACACGGTATCCCTCTCGGACTTTCCCGCAACCCCGGCAGGCATCGGTCCTATCGGACCCCTTCAGTTGCTGACATCTCTTTGAGGCGCGCGTGGAACACAACGCGCCGTCGACCCGGGCCTGGTCTTTATCGGACGGCGAGCTACCCATTGCTCACCGTCCGTAAGCCCGCGCCTACGGTGGCCGGGTAAGTCTGAATATTAGAAATTAAAAAGCACTCTTGAGTTAACGACCTCGCAATCCTACTTTATAATGTTATAAATCTGAAAGTTTGTATGTTTGTTACTCAATCACGCATAAACGGCTGAACGGATTTGGATGAAATATGGCACACAGAATACATTTAATCCCGGTGGCACGTTTCCGTGAGATATTTTCCGACATCCACGCAGGCGATGCCACGGGCAAAAGCTAGTGTCCTCATAAAGATGAGAGCCATCATTCAATGCCATGTTTTACTGTCCTAAACCATGGAGTTATTGTTGAACCCATTTTATTACTGGATTTAGTCTTATAGTGGACTATAAAATGCTCACTCTTCAGAAAGAAAGTAAAATATAAGATTAGATACATTTTAAATGCCTTGCTTTTACGAGAGCATTGGCCAATGATTATTATTGGTCTTTTGAGTTAAGAACGCGTTTTAATAAATGAGGTCAAGGTCAATTAAAACCCAGAGGACGTTATGCAAGGGATAATTCCGCAATTTTTGAGATATTTGCGAAAAAGTGAATAGGAGATTTTAAGTTATCCATTTTAGGACGCAACTTACGATTACATAAATCCAAGAATAATCAGACATAGGTCACGGTCAAGGTCAATTAATTGACAGTGGGCAACGTCGCAAATAACTGTAAAATATTTCGCTGTTTTGATTAAGACCAGGCACTCTTAAACACAATTTCCACGCAAGCTCCGACCCTATGCACCCCGCCACTCCAATAAGTGCTAAACGCTAGCACATCTGTAATAAAGTTGAATATCGCGTACGCTCGTTGATCGTGTTCGAGCACGAAACTAAATAGCGTAAGTCGCAATTCTTATTTCGTTTATAACTAAAGTAAAAATAATTGATTTAGCGATTAAATATCTTGTGGCTGGATAATAAACTATATTTTCTTACTGTGAATACTAATTTTAGACTAAAAGCCGAGTAATCTTCATTTAATTTAAATAATCTTTAATAAAAGACATGATTTTTAACCGGCTTCTAAAAGGAGGAGTTTATGAATTCGAAAGTTTATATTTATTTTTTTCGAACAAAAAATGAATCGAGCGAAAATGCTACAATTACGTAACTGTCTTATACATGAAAAGAAAAAAATCCAATAAATCATATACTTACTAAAATTTCATTTTGATTGTATGCGTGACTGATTCAGAATATTAATGCAAATCAACGTACAATTTAGCGAGCCTCCTCTTAATTTGGCAATATTACTGTATGGAAATAAGAAATATGGCTAAGTAGTGAACTAAAATACCTTGCTACAAAAGCGTGATTTCACGCAACCGGCGGTGTCTCGAATTGAGTACCTACTAACTTATCTTGGAAACCTACTGTGGCTGTAAGTCTGTTGTGGAAAAATAAAACAACAACGTAACTTACAACAGCTTTAATTCTTTCTAACGACTGACTCTTGCCTAACAAATTCATCATTTCTGCGACTCCTGGACCCTCATCCAACCCGCTGATGACGGACCGAAGCATCTTCATCAACGCTGGAAACTTCACATTATTATTTACTGAGAAACTCCTTAAATTCTCCTTTAGAGAACCTTGCTCGAAATTTTCTAGCCCTTCCAAGTTTTCGACCAGCTTTTTTAGCAGTTCCTGATCAATTTTCGCTTTATTGGTCGGTAGAATCCAAAGGAATCCGTATTTCTTCGATGATAGTTCTTCTATTCTTGATATTCGAGATACAGACCAATTTAGAACGCTTTTTACGTGTTCTTCTGTCAAGTTCAGTTTGTGATCTGGGTATGTTTTGGTGATTAAGTCTTGAAGTGTGGATACTAAGGCTTTGGAGAGGTCATTGTCCTTTAGTGTTCGTTTGAGTTCGAGGCGGTTGCATTCTTCTAGTAAGTCGGGGTTCAGGCGACTTGGGTGTGATGATATTTTTTCTAGCTGGAACTGTTATTAAAATGCGTTAGGAATGCTTTGTTTTAGGAAGCTATCTTGAAATAACTAATGGATAAACAAGTCAGCGCTATATATATTTTAATACACTTTTTTAAAGCATTACTGTTCCAACTGACAGAAATTACGTCGATACTGCACGGTGTGCCCCGCCTGTAGTGTGCGATGGTTCAAGCTGTGTCCTATTTAAAACCGACTGTCGCGTGAATACGCAATCGTCGCGGTCTTATGTCACTTTTTGTTCGGAAAACCGGAAAGCGCCCTCTGGCGGCGCGAACACGCGTTCAGGTTCACCGAACAAAAACTGACATTTGCACGCGTCGATCGGGTATTCGCGCTACGATCGCGCGGATTTGGGCGGACCTCTCGGAAAGGCACATCTATATAAAATGTGCCTATATATCCCTGTTTTGATAATTTAAATAAATGCCATAAACCCTCTCATTTGATGACTAGAGAGAAAGTAAAAGATCTTCGGTCTTTTAATAAAAATTAATGGTGCCTAAATAATTACCTCTTCAGCCAAATCGTCCATAGTCTTAAATCTGACTCCTTCGCCGGGGACGTGATCAAACCCTCCACCAGACAACGTTATGTAATTCACCAGGGCCAGAGGGTATATTCCTGGAACAACAAAGAAGAAGAAAGAAGAAATGCATTATAATTATTGAAGTCTGGGCTCTAGACCATGACATAGATTAATACAGATGGGACACTCCGCAGTTTATGTATGAAGCTAAAAGTACGCGGCGGGCCCGTCTTCCTGGGCCAATCCAGTGAGTGTAACGTAGTCAGAAGATCTAAGTGTGCGTCCTGAGTGCATAGATTGCGGAGCGGATTTACACAATGCGCCCAAAATGCGGCGTGAAATGTGCGCGCCCGCTCGCACTCCGGACAAGTTCAAACGTGTCGAACATTTGTTTTTTGCGCCGTACTATCCGCCTGCGCAGTGCGCCGCCGCGCCGTCACTCAAAACGCACAATTAGACCTTCAGACTAAGCCCACGTACGCACGGACGTGAAAATAACATCAATTTGGAAACGATAAGGGTTTTTGCCCCTACCTGGACTACTAGGCATGGCCTAAAGACATCTGCCAAAGAATATATTACCGTTTCTCTTATAGTCTTCAACTTTGACATCACTTTGTCTCTTGCTTAGCTTCGTACCATCAGCATTTACAATCAGCGGCATGTGACCAAATTGAGGTGGTGTCCAGCCAAAAGCCCTGTAAACCAAAAGCGCATCTCTCATAATAGTATAAGCAGCATGGTCAATTAATTGGCCATTTAGAACAGAGTAAAAAAGAATGCAGAGCAGATAATTTGTTCAAGACATTGAATAATACACTTTATTTTTAGTGACACAAACTGCAAAGCTGTATGAACATCGACGGTGACATCAAGCGGCTCCTCGACCTCGAGCTCCTTGAGCGCGCTCGCGCATCCTTATTTGAACTTTCAAACATTTTAAGATAATAGTCAACATAGTCAAGTGATAGTCTGTGAAAGTGTTATAATTGTGTTTTTAATAAATAAATAAATAAATAATAAATAAGTTTCTAATGAAACTTAGCACTTAGCTAGAGCACAGGATTTTATTTAACATTGAGTAATCTCAATCCTGTGCTCTATACATGTTTGATCTGCACTGAGCCTGAGGAGTGAATTTCACCATCTCCCAAGAAATACTACACAGTTATATGTTTCAAAAGCTAAAAGATTTTTGATGTGTAACATCTTTCCCCTCGCTTTCCTGCAATCTGTGGGAGTGGTTTCGTGAAAAGGGACGGAAGTGTGTAACAGGAAGCCCGGGAAGAACGCGCTATTTGATTTGACCACTGAGCGCGCGCGGTGCTAGAGTTGGCCGTCAGATGGTACCAGCCCATTTTCCGAGAGGTTGGTACTGTCAGCCAAGATGTCAGATGTTTCACATCATTTATGTGACTATTGTAAGGCTCGCTAGTATTTTATATAATAAAAAATAAAAATAAAAAAATGTTTTATTGACATAAAAAGTTGTTACATTGTAATTTGAAGCCCTGACTCCTGAGCTAGGTGGTACCTGAGTTACAGGAGTCAGTGTCTTCACCCGTATTTTGAACATTAACAGTTTATGCAATAAAATTAAAAATAAAATAACTTAAACTGCAGGAAACCAGTTTAGTGCATACATGCGCTTGAGTGGTTTGTGTGCGTGTGTGTTTGTTGTGTTTTTGGGTATGAGTGTGTATGTATGTATGTATGTATGTGTGCGATATATAATATGTCCTTGTTTATGCTTACCTACCTATAAATCAATAAATGTTTTGTAGTCGAAATCTGCCATTCCACGCCTCTTAGCACATGGCTAATCTTCATCAGATGGTCATCCACCACATTAGCAAAGTGGTAGGTTGGGTAGCCATCACTCTTCATGAGTACCGGGTCACCTTCGTTCAAAGATACGTCATATGCTATGCCGCCGAAGATCATGTCTTCGAAGAATTGGGCGTCTGATGTTAGCTGGCGAAAATAAGATGGAATCTTAGACATTTATTTTGTTTCTTTTCTCCTTAATAAAATAATAAGTTAAATAAAAGTGTTTTTTAGATCAACCTAATTTAACTAATCTTTCTTTCTTATTCTAAAACAAAGGTTTTGTCCATGATATTATAAAGTTTATAAGGAAACTGATAGTTCTCACAACTACATATAGTTCACTGCCCTGTGCAGTAGTCAATTGTATCATTTGGCCTGCATCTCACCTGATGGTAAGTGATCAGGCCGAAGGTGGAAGCGAGCTTCACCCGATATCCTAACCAGAGAGGAACTGGCTATCTTACCAAAACACAACAATGCTGTTACATTGTTGTTATGGCGACACACTTAGATAATTTATGGTGGTAGCTAGCCAGGCGGAATTAGAACAAGCCCAAACAAACCAAGCAGAAAATTTTCACTTGGAATCGAACCCGGGACCGCTGGGCTGAGACAGGACCATATGATCAAGTGTCATAATCTACAAAAAAAAAATCGCGTATTCCCACCTTACCAGCTTCATGGCAAATGACTTCTTTACCTTAAATCTAATACAATGTGGCACACCAGCATTCATCTTCTCCTTAATCTCTTCATGCGTCAGACTCCTACATCGGTTGTCATACTTGGGTATCCGTTGTGACTTCACTGCATCTCTACGTAAAATGTTCAGTCTTCGCTCTGTACAGAAACATTTGTATGCTGAACCATTCTCAAGGAGTGTTGCTATGTGTTCCCTGAAAAGTAGAAAAATATTATAATTAGTGGCTGTTATAGCTTAGTAGTTCAGAAAATAAAGAAACTTGTTGGTTGTAGGACTCTATTGAAGCCTATCTGAAAATCAATATATGACATGTAAATACATGCCATATTTTGATTGCCATAATTTCAAATAGGAAAATACATAAGAATCAATACTTACTGATAGAAACCCAACCTTTCGCTCTGCACATAAGGTCCATAATCGCCCTTCATTCCCGGTCCTTCGTTACACTCTATTCCTGCCCATTGCAAGTCGTTTACAAGCGCATCCACAGAACCTTCAACTTTCCTCGTTTGATCCGTATCTTCAATACGCAGTATGAATGAACCTCCTCGGGATTTGGCGAATAAATAATTGTACAGAGCAGTTCGTAAACCCCCTAAATGTAAATATCCTGTTGGACTGGGCGCAAATCGCACTCTTATACTTTCTGTACTGATTGATTTAAATAAAAATCGATTTGGAGTATAATATAACCGCTTAACCAATAAAGACCGCATTTTTACAAGGTTTTATTATGTAACATGACGATTTACACGTAAATTACGCTTAATTATTGTCGCAAGTTACTCAAGTTAGGTTATGGGTTATGTTTTGCGATCAGCTGTTTGGAATTATTAACAACTTCGTTCTGAAATGAAATACAATTTTAGCGAAACGTCTAACAGCATTTTTCGTATTTTCACATTTTCCCATTTCTAGCGTTGTATTATTGAAAACAATGCATATTACTTTATGAAATAAATAATTCGAAATAAAATAGAATTTCAATGTTTTATAATTTGGGAACGAAGAAATAATTGTCTATGATTATTTTCTAAAACGGTGTTGCTACTATATTTGTCAGACGTTCCCTGATTAAAAGGTTAATGATAAGCAGTTTTGAAAACGCAATTTAAATAACAATTTCAATTAATAAAATTATGGTAAAATAAATAAACAAAAATAAAAAAGGTCTCTCTAAACTACTCACTTTAAAAAATATAGTGATACTCTTAGACTGTAGTATTTAATTAATTAAATCGCTTCATCAGATTTTTGATTGGAGAATTTAATTATATTTAAATAAGACTCAAATCTTAGAACGAATAAAATGCAAAATGGGAAAATAAAATTTACGCCTTAACAACATTAGAAAGTTGTCTATGATTGTTATTTCACTTTGGTTCCGATGTCGAAATAACAGTGAAAGTCATTAGAAACAATAAAAAATTCACGAAAATGGTGAGTAATCGTGTTAAAATATGCATAAAATCCAACCAAAATAACAAACACAACATCACATAAAATGCCCAAATTGTTTTTTGATACGTAAATTAGATGACAGGTAAGCACTAATAAGGTTATAAATATGACGTTCGTACGATTCTCTTACAGAATAAATTAAAATCGTCACAGAGAGACAAAGTTAAAAAGTTCGTCGCGTTTACGCAGACGAGTGAGAGCACGGCGATATATTGTTTGTCTCAAAATGACTGGAAACTGGACCTCGCGAGTGACAACTACTTTCAGAACCCTGAAGCTTACTACAAGGACCCCGTAAAGGCGTCTGTGGATAGGAAAAAGCTCGACCAACTGTTTACTAAGTACAAAGATCAACAGGAGAACGATAAAATCACTGTTGATGGTGTTATGAAGTTTTTAGAAGACCTTAATTTAAGTCCTGAGTCAATTTTAGTTCTTATTATAGCTTGGAAATGTAAAGCTGCTGTGCAGTGTGAGTTTACTAAAGAAGAGTTCACAACTGGTCTCATGGAGCTTGGAGCAGATAGCATAGAGAAATTAAAAGCAAAATTACCAACACTGGAAACAGAGATAAAAGATCAAAATAAGTTTAAGGATTTTTATCATTTCACATTTAATTATGCAAAGAATCCTGGTCAGAAAGGACTGGAATTGGATATGGCGATAGCCTATTGGAATATAGTGCTCCGTGGGAGATTTAAGTTCCTAGACGCATGGTGCAAATTTCTTACGGTATGTATGAGTTTCTCATCATTTAAGCAAGGTAAAGTAAACATTAGACATGGCAGTCCTACAGACTTCAGTCCGAATATTATGCATCCTTAGATATATGTGAAAATAAATAAAATTATTTCATACTAGCTGCTCTCTGCGGTATCTCCTGCATAAGTCTCGATCCCGTGGGAATGTCAGGATAAAAGGTATCCTATGTCCTTCTCCAGCTCATGGTTTACCCAAATCCGTTCAGCCGTTTTAGTGTGAAAGTGTAACAAACAAACAAACTGACTCTGAAGCTGTGCAAATGTTTTGTAAGATTCTGAAATGATCACAGGCTGTATATGCTAAATCATATAAAGAAAACATGACAAAAGCATGATAAAATGATCCCATAGTCATTGTTGTACTTGGCCTGACAATCTCATCATCATATACATGCCAAGTTGGCATCAATATTAAATAACAATATGACATTGTATGTACACTTTATGCATACTCAGATATAGTGTATCCCATTGTCTAAACCTAGAAAATACCTAGGCATACGAATTCTAAAGTAAAAAAATAATAGTCTATTTTCCCAGATCATAAAAGTAGTATCATAATATAAATAGTACAAACGTTTTTATCTTGATATGAATGATACTTGATGTTATTATCTCTGTGCTTATTAAAAGGAAGCATAACACTATCAATACAAGAGTGAGTTTCACATTTGTAAGAGTGATTTAGTTACTGATAAAATGAGGCAGAGAATAGCCCACAATTTCATGAGACTAGACGTATGGATAGTCCACCCATATGTTACTACCCATACTCTATTCTTCTCTCTATTTATTTATTTCGGTTAGCCAATAATATTGTTTACACAATACATATATTTAATACTTAATAATAATATGGCTTAGTTGCCAAGAGCCTCGACCAACACCTAAGGAGGCTCTTGTTGGGCAGCTGGATTAATGGCTTGATTCAGAAAGCGGTACTCCTGGACATGGCTCACATTGTTAGGAGGTTCCTCTCTCTGGAGCCCGCCGCCGGTAGCTTGGACCCTGTTCCCGATACCAGTGGGCTACTATTTTTAAAATTTTTAAATGATTTATTTTTTTATATACTAATATTTAAAAATTTAATAAATAAGTATTTAAATGAAATAAAGGAAATAATAATATTAAACAACTCCAGCATTTTATAATAATATTATAAAATGCTGGAGTTGTCGATTCATTCACATAGAAATTGAATTGCCTCAAGAAAAATTAATATTTATTAAAATGGTCGAATTGCCCCGATTCGGGCGAGTCACCAATAAGCCGCTAATGTGACCATGGCATTAGCGCGATAACTTTTTAGCCAGCAAAACATACGAAGCTTCGGCACGCATTGCTTTGTCACGATAGACGCAGATGCGGCCGCAGCATGACTGATTTTTAACGCCATTAGATCTGTCGTGAAGATTATGTCACAAACTGTACAATACGGCCGATATAACTTGGCAGGTCTGAACATAGGCACTATGAACTTTCGCGCATGTTCTCTCACACAAACTGGCCTAATTAAAAAAAAAAGTTACTACGCAGCCTTTTGCGTGAAGTTCGGAACAGCCAAGTTACATCAGCCGTATTGTAAGTGTCTTTATAAAGATTTTTTTAGAATCCCCTCCATAAACAACAAGTAAGGCAACCAAACTAACATAATACCATAAATAATTCCAGGAGCATCACAAGAGATCTATACCAAAGGACACATGGAACCTCCTCCTAGACTTCGCGACACAGATCGACGACGGCATGAGCAACTACGACGCAGAGGGCGCGTGGCCCGTCCTCATCGACGACTTCGTAGAGTGGTGCCAGAAGCAGGGCCTCACCGCAGACGCGGTCAAAGCACTCGAACCGGCGTCCGGCTAGCTGACCTTAAAAAAGCGCGAGGCGACGCGCGACCAGTACGTTGGACAACAACATGGCCGCCGCAACAAGTTTGCCGCGTGTTGCACGTACGCAGTGTTGCTACTCTCTCGCTTCGTGCTTTACGGGCTCGAGCTGTGTACAGTCGAGTGGCTCGCTATCCTTATAGTTTTCGAGTTGTGTAGCTGACTAAATCGTGACGTGACGTAAGAGTGATGACGCTGCTGGGAATTTCATTTGGCATCGTGAGTATCGTGACTCTAGTCTGGAAGGTTCGCTGGGATTACATATTTTGTTCAGTTTCAATAGTTTATAGTTCTAATAGACTTGTTAATCAAGAGTGGACAGAAGTGTTGCCAATATAGAAAATTACTTTGTTCTTGCCAATTGAAATTTCCATGTGTAATAAATAATCTTCACTCAACTGTATATAGCTCTCGTACTATTCGTCCGTTAGATAAAATTCTTGTTGACCTGACTCCTATTATGGAACAATAGGATGAGTTTTTTCCAATAATTGAATGATATTTATCATAAAAGTTGTTCTAAAAATTGTCTCTTTAAATTTCTCAACATGGTTCTCTTACGTTATAGAATAGTATGCCGTTTAAAATTTAAGATGTAAATATGTATATAATACACATTAATGATATTACATTTTTTTTTAATTATAACAAGCTTAGTTTTTCTGTTTTAGTTTTTTTTTAGCTTTCCAGCTTTGACAAAGCGATGTAACGCTGGAGTAATGAAATCGGCATAATTTTAATTAAACTAATTCAATTTTGCTCATTTATTTAATGTTGGAATTGCCACTATTTTAATTTATACCTAAAAGCGATTTCATTTTTTATTTACTTTGGGAGTAAGTGCAATTTTGACATGAATAAATGTGCAATAAATGTTCCGTGTTTTGATGTCATTGTTTCAGTTCTGGAATGTTCTGTGTTAGTCGCGAAGTAACATTAAATAAATCATAATTCACTTGAAGAACGTTAAAACATTGTATCAAAGTTGAATGGTTGTAGATGCAAAGTTGTCACATCTAGAGATGGTAATTAAGATCTAGTTCACTTTAAAATTAATGGCTTAGAATCGTGCACATCACCTGTGTATTACCCTTAAGGAATTGACACACTGAAGTGGAACATGACGAAAGATGACGCATATGTGTGACGTCATTGATGGAAAATACAAAAATCTGCAGCTGACTAGGCTGGCAACGACCTACCGTTTCCTCGCAGTGCGGATGAGTACAACACATATAACGAAATGGCCGAACAAGCGGTGATGTGTTCTGCGGTAAGCTTATGACAGCACTTCACTTGGCTTATTTCTCAAAATATTCGCGTTACAGAGTAATGTAAAATATACTCTAGAATTATTGAAATAAAATTAATTTTGTATTAACATAGTAACGCGACTATTTGCGCAAATACGCTTAGTGTAGTCCCACATTAGAAGCTACCACAATAATATACCACAGGTATGCTAGACTGCATGATCGCAAGAATTTGAGCAGATTCGTTTTGTCAATAATAAAGGGAAAGTCGCCAATCGTACTCAAGGAGTTTATCTTGTGGCAGTCATGTTGTACGTATACTACTGAAAACAAGCGTATTATGAACAAATGCACGTTTGAGTCAACGCTACAAAATTTGGTCTTTATTATGTCATAGTGGGTAATTTCAATTGATCAAAATTCGGTCACATTTGATGTATCAACGCCATACCGCGTGCGTGTCCTAATATAGGCGAAGGTGGTGTGAACACGCGATCGTCGCGTTCATTTTGTTCGACGAACCCGAACGCGTCGTCGCATCGACAGAGGACGCCTTCCGGTTTTCTGAACAAATGGTCGCGTATTCGGGCGAGACGGTTGCTTATATTTGGACACGGCCTTATATAATGTAGAGACTACAATACTAGTGCATAGGAGTATTCTGAACTGTCAAATAAATCCTAACATCGAATTAAAAAACTCGCTTAAAATTCTCATTTCAAACGCTACTAAGTACAGTACAAGCCCACAATTTCAAACTGCATAATTTGGTGTGTGTGAGCCCTAATATGTTCCCTAAACTTTCCACAAAGGATTTTAAACTTTATATCTGCTTTAATAAGGTACAATTTGATGTGCGTAGAAACTTAATAATATGACACTATAAGCGTGATCTGTGATTATTGAATTTCAGGTACTTTTTTTACTGTAATGCTGTTCAAACGAATTTAAATACATAAATGCAGTTTTTTTTAGCTATTGTTATCGAACAAAACGTTTCAATATTATAATACCTGAACAATTTTAAATCATGTTGTAGGGTAGTTGAAAATTTAGTTTTGTATTTATTATAATATTTTCAAAAAAAAAAAATATCTCACATGAACTCCTAAGAGTCTAAAATCGCCTTCTTTAGGCAGTTCGCACTTTTGACAAAGGCAGCTCTTAAACATATTTCAATACTTCGTTCTATTCTTCAGTTTATGTACTTTTAACTAAGTATTTTCGTTTTCTTAAGAAAAAATTTAAAAAAAATCGCCTCGAAACTAGACAACTACCCTATTTCATCGAATAATTATTTAAAAATAACAATTAACATGATTTGTACGCCTTTAATACCTTCGTCAGGTTATTCGGTAATTAATAATTCATTATTTTCAATTAATTCTCTGATGTTACTAGAAAAGTGCTGTTGCTTCTAGCATAACATTACAATATAAAAAATCATAATTATTGTGTTTGGTACTTAGTTTTTTCTGTACAAAAGATAAAATTGATGTATTGAGTATTACATTAAATTGTTAAATAAATAATTTATGTTTTCTTTTAGGAGTTATTGATGATGTATATTTTTCTTCATTTTATTTCACCCTGTATCAGCTATCCCAAACTCCCAATCCTGATATTATTTTCATCATTCAATCAACGTCATCGTCTGCCTAGCCATTTCACAACTATGCTGGGGTCGGCCTCCAGTCTAACCGGATGCAGCTGAATACCATTGTTTTTGTGTGAATATCTAATCGAGTTTAATATTATTTGCTACACATATCTATTTTTATTTAAATATAAAACCTCGTAACATAAGTTCCAGTTGAAAACCATCGTCTGAAACTAGTTGTCTAACATTTATGCTGAACTAGGCCAAATAGGCCCTATTTGGCGCAGCCGTGTGAGGTACATAATACTATTTGAAGTTATTATTTGTTTATTTTTGTACAGACGCCAGCACATCAACCTACTACAATCTGTCAAATTTCTTTAATAGATTTTCAACTTTATCGCTAAAGCTTAAGGTTCAAAGTTGATTGGAATTTTTTTACTGTTTCGGGTAGGTTGACCTGCTGGCGACTGTACATGATCTGTCAAATTTCTTTAATAGATTTTCAACTTTATCGCTAAAGCTTAAAAGGTTCAAAGTTGATTGGAAATTTTTTACAGTTTCGGGTAGGTTGACCTGCTGGCGACTACATGAATCAATTTTTTTTTTCTTTCTTTCTTTTACACG
The DNA here is from genome assembly GCA_949128155.2 of Xanthia icteritia. Taxonomy (NCBI): domain Eukaryota; kingdom Metazoa; phylum Arthropoda; class Insecta; order Lepidoptera; family Noctuidae; genus Xanthia; species Xanthia icteritia. Next base: position 19,881,080 of record OX421934.2, on the reverse strand, counting down.
ACTATCTGACCTCCACAGCCCAGTTACTGGTTATAATACGATACCCCTTGGTGAGACTGGTTGTTAGACTTTGGTTTCTGACGACCTGGTAAGACAGTCAAAAATCCAAGAATGACAGCCCGTGGCACGCAGGGGTCTCGTTATGTATAGATGGTCAACTATCCGTGCGGCTGTGTTATTAATTACTTAGCCACTCGGCTTCATTCAACCAACTCTATTTCGATATCTACTAAACATTGTAACAGCGAATTAATTTTCACGCCTCCGCCTTATGACGTAGGCCAAATATTTTTTGATATTCGGTTAGCTCATGACCTAAAGAAATGCCATAGAAAATATGAATTAAAATTTAGACAAGTTAAAAAGTTATGCAACATCGCGAAACGCGGGTATTCTGATAAAAAAACGAATTCTAACTTTAGTCCAAGCAGTCCGTCACAGAGTACATTCTAATATACTGAAAGTCCGTAGACTAAATTTCAAAATACAAAAACTGGCTAAGATATAAGATTGAACTAAACGAGAATTCGTTTTGTGAAGATACGAAAGTCGAGCTCCTCTGAGCACTCTGCTTCCAGGAGGACACCCCGCTACTTTTTCTGATCGACGCTACTGCTGCAGCTGGGCCTTAAAGCAGTATGCCTAAATATTGTGTAATAGTCGACCTCGTAATTACAACCCTACCACACAACTTGCAACCTAATCTGGCGAAGTTACATGCTCTGTGATCACGCGACAATCTAAGAAGCCCGATTTGACGTTTCTCATTATACTAATTACATGCTCTGTGCATTATACATGCCGCGATAACTTTGTAGGAACGTCTACGTAAGAAATCGAAAAATCAGATTCACAATTTCCTAATTTACTATGTTATCCATCCTAAACTATTACAATGATTATCATTCATAAGCACCAAGTTTCACTTTGTATTGAAAAATGCATTCAAAAACACGAATTAATCGTTGATTATTCGTACAATTTCGAGCCATTCCGAGAAAAATTAACCCTAAGGAAAAAGTACTGTCACAAACATTTACAAACAATTTACAAGACATTCTTATTCCATATTGTACTTATGCATTTTTTTAATGTACAGACGCCAGCACATCAACCTACTACAATCTGTCAAATTTATTTAATAGATTTTCAACTTTATCACTTAAGTATAAGGTTCTAAGTTGATAGGGAAAATTTTACAGTTTCGATTAAGTTGACCTGCTGGCGTCTGTACTGTTTAGTTCTTATACTTTACCAAAAATATATGACGGTGTCAATTGTTGCTAATACATCTGATTAAAAATTAAAAATAAGAAACAAAACAGGCAAGTATAGCGTGTCACACCTCCTGTCGCTAACCGATGGTCATGCTCTGTGCCGATGGTCATGGATTTTTAAATCTTTAGTTTCTGTCAAAGTTCCATACAATATTTGACAGGAACTAGACAGTTCAACATGTTTTGTTGTGAATGTTTCGCCAGTGCAAACGCACAGTAAGACACACCTCAGCGTTTTTTGTGAAGTTTGAAGAATACTGTTCTTTTTTAAATTTTCCATTAATTTTATAAGCAAATCCTATTGTATTACAATAAAATTCTTAAAATAATGATAATCAAATTAGCACCAAGGTGGACATTCCACTTTAGTCACTACTGTTTTATTTGCTTTCAATAGTACAAAACTACCAAAACAAGTTATTTTATTTTCATGGTAACGTTATTATGGTAGATCAGCCAATTATGTTTAACCATCGGGCAACCGTGACGCGGTAATCGGTGACGAAAGGCGTACGATCGACACAGTTATAACGGTCACGGCACTAGGAAGTGGTGAAGGGTGGGCGCTTTGGGGCTGTCTCGGCACTAGGAAGTGGTGAAGGGTGGGCGCTTTGGGGCTGTCTATAGGCCTTTGAGAGAGTTGATCCACAACCAGGTCATTTTTTCTTGGAATGGCTCTTTCATGTCTTTGGGCTTTGTTTCGTTGCCGTGACGCCGTTTTTTGACCGAATAAAATCGATGTTCTGAAAAATCGATACTTTTACTAACATTACATTTAAAAAAGAGAAACGTATAATTACTGTATTATTAAATGTAAGAAAATCGATTAAAAGAAAATTATAACGGAAGACTTTAGAAGAGACGTACATCTTGACTACTTATATTATGCAGACTATAGACAGTTCAACTGATGATAATTTTTCTGGATCACCCAGTGACGAAAGTGAATATTTATTTATTTACCTGATGATGATGTCGTGTAATCGATATGTCTCGAGAATCGGTTTTTAAAGCAACCATTTTGTTAGGTGTCTAATCGGGCTTCTTAGATTTCACGAGATTACCACTTTTGACAACAATTTCCAGTACCTACGTAAATTGAAGAACTTCACTAAAGTTGAAACTACATAAATTTATTTAACTGTCACATTGATCTTGAAAGCAAAATAGACCTTGTCGTTTCATGACATGCAACTCAAGTAACATACAACCTTGGCTTGGGGTGTTAAGTAATTACGAAGCAGACAGATAGGTACACACGGCTACACATCAAGCTATACATTTCCAGTTTAAGCTGATCTCGCATTATAGGGAAATCCTATACAATGCGAGATCAGCATAAACTGGAAATGTATAGCTTGATGTGTAGTCGTGTGTACAGACGCCAGTAGGTCAACCTACCCGAAACTGTCAAATTTTCCCAATCAACTTTGAACCTTATACTTCAGTGATAAAGTTGAAAATCTATTAAAGAAATTTGGCAGATTGTAGTAGGTTGATGTGCTGGCGTCTGTACATAAGTCTGTGGAAGTACCTACCATGCTTTATATATTCAAATCCAAGACATTCCACCCTTAAAAATCAGGTCAAGTGCGTGTTGGCACGAACGGTTTGCTGCAACTTTTTCATGTATGTAAACAATCTAAGGCAACTCTAGACTTACAGAAATAGTTCATCTTATTTATACAGCAACACGGCATAATTATGTCCAGCAGTAGAAGTCTTTCGGCTGAAATGATGATTCAGCATCACTAGCAGTTTCATAGGTATGTTAATTGTTACACAGGAATGGAAGTTCTACAATCTAGTGGGCAGTTTAGAAGGTCACGATCTTTGTCACAATTTTCCACATAGAATTTTAATAACTTGAAAGTTTTTGTACACACTCGATACCAATAGCGGCATGATTTGACCATGCTTGGGTGTTTAGAACTGTAGATTTTAGCATGTATGCGTATTAAGGAATGTTCCTCGGCCATTGTAATGTCAATCTTAACCAATCAGCTGTCAGCCAGCTTGACAATTGACATTTGTAAAAAAGGTTGAATTTTGTGTAAATCGTTTTTAATAGTTTTCGATATAAAATTATTTAAAAATATGTCTGTCCGCTTAGGTGGTACCCTCAGGGAATTGAGGATTCATTTGTGCCAGACTAGCAAACAATCTGAGGGCGTGAGGTAAGAATTTTGATTACATAAACAGTTTAATAACCTCAATCTTGTTAGAGAAAATATCATCGTTTTTCAGGAAGTTCATTCAAGACCACTATGTGTCAATTAAGAAGGAGAACCCTGGATTCCCGATATTGATTCGTGAGTGCGCTGGCGTACAGCCGCGTTTATGGGCTCGCTATGGTACGTACTCCTGCTTCAAATAATTGATCCGATAATGTATCCCACCGCCAGTCATTTGGTCGCGTTCTCTTTGGATATTTATGTTGGTTGGAGTTGCAATTGAAATATACCCAAATAGGCTTTAGAAAATTCCTGTAGATAGGGATTTGGTTGTCCAGTGACAGTTTGTTGTTTCTGCCAAGTACAACCCCCTATATCTTAATGTTGGACTTACAAAAGTAGAGTAATTTTACAGAAACAAAATAACTTTCAAAATAATACCTAAGGTTAATTTTTTTAGTTTTTCGTTACTTACTTAGGTTGCCGTTGGTCTATCAACCACTCAGCCAACATGAGAGACAGTCAATTCAAAGATTTATTCATTAATTTTCATGATTTATGATGAGTACTGACAGTTAAAGGGTACAGTCAACCGCATGTACCTCATTATTTCTTTACTTACTGTTTACTGACGAGCAGGTGACCCTACTAATGTGAAGTAATAATTCTAGCAAAAGGATGTGAAACATGTTCGCCACTTGCAAATTTCTCTAGTGAGCAAGTGCTGAGAGTGATCCAGGGCTTGACACGATGAAGTACTAGAACACTTATATGACTAGTTAGACTAGTAGGGCAGTAAAGCGTGCTATACACATGTTTATGCTACACAATGATCAGGAGCAGCCGAGTAGCAAAATACTCATTAAATTTTTCCGCCCAGCCTGTGCCTAATCATGCCGACCTGGACATGTGTGTAGAACCCCTAAAACAATACACTCCCAGATTCCTAAATAGAGCCACCATGCATTTTTAATTCTACACTCCTAAAAATCAAAATAATGATAAGTCAGTGAAAAAGTTTTTATGCAGTTTTGAAGCTCGCATACTGGCCAGTTTCAGTATTACCATTGTTCCAAATTTGAAAAGGGAAGGAAATCAGAGTTTGGTTGCTCATATAGAAGCAACAAGCTTTGATTAGACCATCAATATATCAATAGTTATTTCGTTATGTGTTTTGTTTTGCATAAAAAGAGTATAAAAATTGTTTTTCCTCATTTTTTAAATCCATTCTGATGTTCTTATTATGGATCTGCACCAGAAGTAAGAGTTTTAGTCAGAAAGAGTCTGACACGCCCTCCCGCTCCGCCTAGAGCGGGAGAAGTTATTTGATAATTTGCAAAAAAAAAAAAAAATAGCCTCTTCTTCAGTCTGGGCTTAATCAGCGACACGTAAGTGCACAATTTAATGTAAATCAAACTGCCGTTCAAAGAATTTAACATCGATACCTGGAGACTGGCGACTTCGTGCGCCGTCCAGGAGGACCGAAACCGGGTCACTACAGCACGACAATATCGGTTTATCTTTACCATCTTCCTGCGTAATCCTCCAAGAATAGCAGACTTTCATGGACTGACTGTTTGCGCTCGAACTGTTAGAAGGAGACTCGAAGAACGCGGCCTGAAACCTCATAAACCTGGCAAGTTAATGGCCCCAAACTAACCACACATCCATCACCACATCATCCCACAGCACGTCACAGTGACATTTAATTCAATGTCGAACCGAGTGACGGCCGACGTAAATGCTCTTGATGGTAGGTAACAAAAGTTACAAAATAAACGTTTTCTCTATGTAAACCATTGTTTTCTTCAAAAATTCCACGATAGTTTTGCCCCTGAGAAACGGGAAAAGACGACTTCTTGCTAATAAAAAGTTTTTTTTTTGTATACCGATTTTAAATTTGGAACAATGACAAACGGAAATGATATTGAGTGACTGGCTTCAAAACCTTTTTTTTTTTCTTTGTAACTAACTTACCGTTATATAAAAAAATAGAACAAAAATATGCAGGTTGACTCGATTCAGGTGTCCGGGAGTGCAGTTCCAATTCAAATAATGTTGTATTGATCTTGTAAAAATATCATCTAGATTTGAACTTTCATAGGTAGATTTAAGCATTAAGTATGATAGAAGAAGAGTAACCTAGATAAAACATTAATTACTTACTATTTGTTTCATATTTTTAATTAGATTTAACTCATCATTATAATAATAACAAGAGCATTTCTCAAAAAAAAAAAAAAAAAATATCAATTTTTTATATGGGTATCTTATTTTTACTTTCTGTTGTCATTAATGAAGTGACTAGGTAACTTATAGGTAATCTTCCGAAGGCGACCGCAACCGCAAACCGCAGAGGCAACGACACCCAATCGCTATGGCAGACCGCAGCGACACAAATGGTGTCTGTGTAACTATGAAAACGCTTCCGAAGATGACGACATGTCGCCTGTCGCCGTTACGAGAAGCTATACATTTTGTAAATAAAGAACTTCTACTAAATTACGAAGCGATAATTAAATAATCATAATCAGCCTATAATGTTCGCACTGCTAAGACACAGGCCTCCTCTCTGTGAAAGGGAGTGGGCTGTAATCTACGACGCGGGCCCAGTGCGGGTTGGTAGACGTCACCTGTCTTCGAATTTTTGGTTCTAGGACATGCCGGTTTCCTCACAAAGTTTTCCTTCACCGTTTTGAGAGCAGTAGTGATGAAATTATTCCTGCCTGCTTGGGTTTTAACCCACGACCTACAACTCACAAGTCGGGGCTGTTACCACTGGGCCACCACTACTCTCACAATTCAACCAACAACAAGTAATCCCAAATACCATCAACTCGAAAGCTTAACATTGTAATACGAAACTAACGAGCAATTTCACTTGGTCGGGTTATATTTTAGCGATGTAAAGCGCTGGAACTCAGACCCGCTCCAGTACCGCAAAACACACAGCGCTTTATATCGCTAAAATATAAAAAGAAATTGCTCGTTAGTTTCGTATCACACGTGTTACTTTGAGTTTATTGAATGTGAGATTATTTGTTTCGCTACGTAACTGAGTAGAAGTTCTTTATTTACAAAATGTATAGCTTCTCGTGACACGGGGGCTTTCGTCGTGCCGCTGCGGCTTACTATAGCGATTAGAATGCAGTTGCTGCTGCGATTTGCGGTTGCCGCTGCGGTTTACGGTTGCCGCTGCGGTTCGCGGTTGCCGCTACGGTTTGTTTCGCGCGTTCAAAAGTGTACCTTAAAGTTCTAGTAACCATAAAAAATAGATGTGTATGAGTAAAGGGGGGTTATCGTTTAAATTAAAATGTCATTTCTGTTTGTAATAATTTCATCTGTACATTTTCAGAAAAGGGTGCAGAACGCAGCGTGTCACTCACCGACCAATCTGCCGGTAATGTTCTTACAGCAGTCAAACAACTAGTGAAGTGAACTATGTTAATATATTTCTTTATTTATGTTATAAATTAAAAAATAATTAGTCAATAGCACATGCAGTCTTATTTTTTTTATTCAAGACTAATTATTAAAAAAACAATATACCGAAAGGGAGTCAGGTGCGTTATAATCGCTACAAGCGTGCGTGTATGACCAGCACCCTTTAATGTGTAATACACGGTCAATCACAATCTGAATCATTTTGAAGGGATGAAGGGTATTGCTAATTCATTGCTGCAAAATGTGTCTGCTCAGCAATGTAAGTAACGCAATGAATGATGTTGAACTGTCAAAATGAAACAGATTGCGATTGATCGTGTGTTACGCAATTAGGATGCAGATGTATGAACTATCGAAGAACTTCAGTTTGAAAACAAAATCCCGTGAACACGATGACCACATCTGTTACCGTGCTAATTCTATAGCGGCCGAGCGCTGCAAGCAGAAATAGTCCTTACGTTGTATAGATATGAACTTCTTCTGACAAATGCTTGCACTGACTGGACAGGTCCACTCAAATCTGTGTGGTTCTTTCCTCAAAAGACCATTTCAGACACTAATCTACATGGTCCTCATATATAGCCTGACCAAGATTATGTCTGGACTTTAAAAGAGACAGTGACCTCCAAGTTTGTTTCGGTCTTTCTTCTCAGAGTTGTCAGATAGGAAACGCCGAACTCATCTAGCAATTTTTTATATGACATTTAAAAGTGATTGCAATATCCTATTTACAGAATAAACGATTTCATTTCATCTAAGCAGTTTGAAAACAAAATCCCGTGAACACGATGACCATATCTGTTACCGCGCTAGTTCTATAGCGGCCGAACGCTGCAAGCAGAAATAGTCCTTACGGTGTATAGATATGAAGTTCTTCGATGGAACGTAAACGATGTAAAATAGATTATATACAAGTATATAATCAAAGAATAGGAGTAGGTAAGGATCGTAGCAGATGGCGTTCTGTAACTTCTAAATATCGAAAGAGTTATTGCTGGGGAGATCTTTGTTTTTCTTTCTGCAATAAAATATGATAAAAATAATAGAATAACATTCTTATACAAATAATTTATTGTTTAAAATCATCTACAACTACCAGACTTTGTCAATAATAACAATATTAAAGGTAATAAGTTAATATGTATGCAATATTTTCACCCTGATTTAATTATTATAGGATAGTGTTTGTGGCTATGACAACTATATTAAAATTGGAATCCTGTGCCTAGCACTGTCTTCCCAGTATCTGGGTTGTGGAGTTCAGATAGGCAGTCGCTCCATGTGCCTGCATCCAGTTAGACTAGAAGCCGACCCCAACATAGTTGGGAAAAGACTATGCAGGTGATGACGACTTAGCACTGTCTACATTAAAGAAATCGTATAGTTTTGATTATAAAGCTGTCCACTCTGAAATGACGCGCCCCACTACCGCATTAACCATAGAAATCCGCATTACCGTGACCGTAAATAAGGCGTGTCAATTCAGAGTGGACAAGCTATACTAATCTGCGTTCGCAATTTATTTGCCAAACAACAACTGATGTTGTTTCCAATTGATGTTATTTCCACTTAAACAAACATCAACTTTATGAAGGTGGAAATAAAGTTAATTTTAGACTGATTAGTACTGTTGAAAAAGTCATAAAAAATATGAAGTTGTACCGCAAACTGAACCTTATGTGTAGGCAATACGGTTGTTTTTCTTAAAACTTGTAATTGTTTACATGTTTGGCAAATAAATTGCGAACGCAGATTAGTCTTTTCTGATCCTTACTTTTTAATACCTGTCTTGGAAGAATTGTAACATGTTTGGTAACTTCTCATAACAAACAACATGTATTATTAAACATACAATTATATTCTCTTAACATTTAATAAGTACTACTAACATCGTGATTCTGTAAATTGACTACAGCACGCTTAGCATGACTACAATAGAAACGGGTTTTGTCTACGGAAGAATAGACAGAATGACAGCTAAGCAATCACAATCTGTCATTTTGTCTATTCTTCCGTCGACAAAACCCATTTCTATGGTTGTCATGCGCGTGCTGATATTATTTACAACCTATTCCGGAGAGTTCCTAATTTCCTTTTGCTTGGGTTTTATTTTTGTACTTTTAGTATTTTTATAAAACATTGCGTACCTAATACCTACACATTTTCTAAACATCTAGTACAGACATGATATCGACATTAATTAATTTATATAAAAATATGCATTCATTACAAATGTTGGTTTGTCGAATAAATTGTTGAGTTGCAAAATGTATGATAGGATCATAAGCCCACTGGTCGGAAGCCCAACATTCGAGTATTTTAAAAGAGTTAAAGCTCTGGTGGTAAAAGGCACAAAAGTTTTACTAATAGTGTGATAAAGTTCCAAGTTCCTGAGAAAAACACTGCGGGATAACTGCGTAACATACTAACATTAGTTTGGGCTTTCATTTTGACAGTTCAACAACATTCATTGCGTTATTTACGTTTTTGAGCAGATAATTCGAACTTATGAAGCAATGGATTTGCAATATCCTTCAAAATCATTCAGATTCTGATTATGACGAATGAATGCCACCATTATTCCAGTGTGAGTGAGGGACGGAGGTATACAAGGCCGATAGCACCATCCTTTTTTCGCAGTGGAATAATGATGGCATTAATACTTCATAATAAGGCCCCTGGTCTTGAAAAACACAATATTTTTTAGGGAAAAACGATCAATACACTTACAAAATAAAGCTTAATTGCTTGTGGCATACCATGACTTGAAGCAACTTTTATTATCATATGTTGCTTCAATTTTATAATTTACTAGCTTCCACCAGCGGCTTCGCCCGCGTAATATCTTTATAAAGTATAGCCTATGTTACTCAGTGATAATATAGCATTCTTCTGGACCAGTATAATTCATTACAAACAAAAATAATAAAAAATCTCTTTATAATAATGGTGTAGATTGTATGCCACAGACAAGTAACTTGCATGGTGTAAATGGTTCAAAGACTTCATAGTACAAGTATAGTACAACCACAAACAAATTACTGCACGCTGGTTGATCAACACAACTTCAAACTACCGTCACTGAAACGCGGGTAGTCCGAACAGTTCCGGCTTGAATTTGGCTAAGGTGGGTAGGACGATGGTCGCATGTGTGGTCAGCTTCTTGTCCGTGTGTGGATCGGGCACCATGACTGTTTGCATGCCTGCCTTCAAGCCTGCCGTCACGCCGTGCGGGGAGTCTTCGAATACTAGGCACTGGAAAGGTAATAAAAGTATGGTAAGATTATTTAAATAACACGGATTTGCCACACCTGTAATCTAGACACAGAGGTAAAATCAAATATGCCCGTTTTTTCGACATTAGTAGGGACTAGGGCCAGGCGCAAACTGGCAAAAAGTTTTGACTACCAAACAAATATCAACATTACGCTCGTTGAAATAAGGTCGAAAGTGAATGCCTACTAAATTCCAAATTCGCTACCTACTAAATTCCAAATTCCGTGTTGCAATTTTGCCTTGAACTCAAAAAAGTCTGAGTGATTATTGGTTCTAATTCGCATCGCACGATGTGATGTTAACAGAGTAACAGTATAGCTAAGATTAGGACTTGATGTAATATTGTTTATTTTATTTGTTCAATCGGGGTTTAAAAATAATACGAAAATTATATACAAAATAACATGATTAATTTGTAAAGTATTATATTGTTTTAATGATTGTGAATGTGAGGACTATGTGGCTATCTTATTTTTACTGTTTTTCCACTTTCTTTAACTTTTTCTTTCTCAGTTAGTTTTAATGATGGTCTGGCAGTTTGAGTACTTTATGCGACCTACCCAAATGTCCTTTCTTTGGTATTGTTCGTCGAGTTGAGCTCCTTAAGTTCTGAGTTGAGCTCCACGATTACTGACAAATGCTTGCACTGACTGGACAGGTCCACTCAAATCTGTGTGGTTCTTTCCTCAAAAGACCATTTCAGACACTAATCTACATGGTCCTCATATGGCCTGACCAAGATTATGTCTGGACTTTAAAAGAGACTGTGACCTCTGAGTTGGTTTCGGTCTTTCTTCTCAGAGTAGTCAGATAGGAAACGCCGAACTCATCTAGCATTTTCTTCTTTTTTTAATTTTTTTTTTTATATGACGTGTAAAAGTGATTGCAATATTCTATTTACAGAATAAACAATTTCATTTCATTTCAATATAGTTTTCAATGCCGACTCTGATCTAAAAAATCATACAGTAGACTAACCGCGTACCACCCACACTTGGTTGCAATTCACACGCTAAAATTAGTTCAATTGAGGATATGGGATATTTTGGTATTTGCGGCAGCTTAGGTAAACAGTTAGCCTAGGTTCGCCCGCACGGTGTTTTTTCCAACGATTTTTTATCGCGCACTCGATTTTCAACTCTCGGTGTTGGGCCACAGTTGAGCCAAGCATCGAAAATCCAACAGTGAGCAATCCAGCGCGTCAAAAAAACAGACTGTTGGATTTTGAACTCTCGGCGCTAACCAGTGCGTTGAAAATCCAGTGCGTAATAAGAAGAGAGGGCTTACTAATGAAACAGCCGCGATTACAGACTTCCAACGAAACTAGAACCAGTTCTGAACATTAATACGTAATGACATTTATTCTGACTTCGGTACTGATTACCTACGTCGAGAGCCCAAACATGCGATGATTAACGTCATGTTATTGGTCGGTTTACGTCATTCAGTCTCTCAATTAGTGTCAAATATGGGAATTGGACTGTACCAGCAGACTATAATAACGCCAATTAATTGGTCATGTTTATAACAGGCTGAAACTATCACACTGCATAGGCCTCTACTCGCAACGAGCAAAAAGTCACCACCAATCACTACGTTTGCTCAATGCACTGTATGTTAACGGTTACAGAGTGTTATTGTCAAGCAGTCCATATAACATCATGTAGATGTACTAACATTATACCTGAGTACCAATAAAAAAATCAAAAATGAAATTTGTTTCTTCACTGCGAGAGTTCAAGATGATCTCTTGCAGTTCACTCGCAGTAAAAGAACACTAGATTTTTTTTAGACCAAACAGTATTGTTTTGTCGATATTCTTGCGATGGTTGAAGCCGTGATATAGTTATATCCCTAGGGATATAGCTATATACCTACCGTAACATAGTTATATGAAAGCGGCTCATAACTGTCTTACTAGAAATATAACTATAATACGAGCACCCGAGCACGATCTTATAATACTGTTAGGGCACTCCAACCAAATAGCTTAGGATAGGTTAGAACTGTGACCAACTACGTCGAATGAGCATTCGCGCTTTTCTACACCAACCTTTAGAAAATGAAAATTTGAATTCCAATTACCCAAACTAAGCATACCTTAGAAGGATCCGGCTTATCAGGAAACCTTGCAGCCGTCACCAGGAATATATCAGGATGTGGCTTTCCAAATTTGACATCCTTGTCGGTACTGCCCATGACCATATGATGGAAGTATGAGAACAGTTCCTTGTATTGTGCTATTTTCGTCTCTACTGATCGAGCACTTGAAGAAGTTGCTAGCGCGAAGGGTACCTTCGTTTTGTGTAGGTGACGTATTAACCTTTCTGCACCTGTAATGGAAGATTGGGAGGATTAATGTTTGGTATCCGGAACTATACAGAATTAACTATGGCTACCTACCTAAAAAGTATGTAAGAAGAAAGATAGGTTTATTTGTCACAAAACACGTGCAAACAAAATAGATTTAGTACATAATAGGGATGATGCCGGGTCAAAAAAAAAAGAAATTCAATTTAGTCCGTCAGTTAGATTATAAAAAAATATTAGACACGTATTTTTTGCTTTATCATATTAATAAAAAATGACTTAGATACAACGGATTCAAGTTGGGGAGTGGGGGTAGTATAAAATCTACATACTCGTGACGTCATGGCACATTTTAACTCAATGTATCGCCGTAATCTTTTGATAACGTAAAAAAAGAAAAAATACGTGTAAGTACGTAATATTTTTATAATATTGTGACAGGACGACTTCCACTCAGCATAATGCTGTGCTATGGGGGACCCACAGCTCAGTGCTGTTTTCAGGGGTCACCCGAAAAAGACGTACAGAAATCAAGTCAGGTTCAGAGTAACGCCTAGACCTACTCTATAAAACCACTCAATGATTGAATTGATGAGAATCAATAGGTATAGGTAGCTATCCTTAGATTGTAATGGAACCAATGCGCAGAATTGACACGAAAACCCTAGAATAAAAGGATAGAATGTAATGGACTTTTAAAATCGTGTTTAAGTAGTGAGAGATTATTTACACATCCAATAAACTGGAGTTGATACGAGCAACACATTGCCTACGTATTTTATAGGTCAAGTTAATTTGTTTGGAAATACCATAATGATGTTTTGATGCACAACATAATATATATGTAGATAAGCATTAAATAATTCAGAAAAGATAGGTATAAATATTGACCAAAAGTGCATTCAACGGAAGATACTTAAAGCATTATCTTGCTCCAGTTGAATACAATATAAATAATCAACAGATATTATATATCACCCATCCACTGTTGTCAGCAGATAAGTAACAAATGTCGTGTGATTATTTACTTTTAATATCTTGTCTAGAAAGGAGATTGTTCAAATTTGTATGAACCAATAGCGATACGGTTTTGATATTTGTGTAGGGATACTTCATCTATGGGTATAGATGAAGTATCCATATCGTAAGTATTGTGCAAAGGGGCCATCAAAATCTGACCCGGCAATTTCGAGAAGAATATACTTTAAGAATTTACACGATTTTCTAGGGCAGGCACCTTAACAAGCTAGAGGAAAACATTCTTAGAAGACAACTTTTTTTTAAATTTTGACCCGCATTTACAGATTTTGTAAAAAAAAATGTACAGCCAGCAAGAAAATGGGCATTTTACACTAAAACTTTTTTTGATGCCATTCGATCCTGTTTCTTATAAGGATCAAAAAACTGTAGGGACCAACCAAGGTTAGAGTATTAGAAATGTCGCAAATGGCAAAAAACTTTTATATAAAAGTAATAAAAGTTTTTCGTAGTGATCAATCATCTTATCTACAATCTTTTATATATGTCACCGTATAATTATTATCAAATTATGAACTTCGGACGGGTGGAGTGGCGGCGTGCATAGGGGATAGGGGCGGAGCTTGCGTGGAAATTGTCTTTAGAGTGCCTGGTCTAAATTCTCTGACTGACTGAAAACTGTGTAATTAAAGATAGCTCAAAGAAAATAATGCGGACAAATCCAATATTATGAAGAAGCTGGGACTCGGTTGGGAAAAAAGGGATGAACAGGAAGACTATAATAAGAATTAAGGCATTGAAACAAGTTCTAATTTAGCATATACCTTGGACATGAACTATCCGCCTCAACGAATATGGATATATGCCAGCATCGTAAATTGCGAAATGCATTGTTTTGTACTGATCAATTTGCGTGCTGTTAATATGCAGATTTTTAATTTTATACAAAACCATAACATCAATTATAGGACTTTTGAAGGGCTATGCAGTCGTGTCTTTGTAGAGAAGCGGTAGGTAAGCAATAACTTTATTTTTCATCGTTTTTTCGAAAAATACTATAAATTTCGAACTTATTTTTGCGTTCGATAAAATCAATACGGTGTATACGTAAATATCATCTCAACTACGGAAAACTTCACTGTGCGTAGTCCGACACACACTTGGCCGGTTTTTCGGATTTTATTTTTACCCGTTAATATCTGAAAAAGCTAAAACAATTAGATGAGTTGCAAGTGCGAAGGGAGCAAATGCAAGTTTACAGTATTTATATCTCCATTTAGGATAATGAATTTAATTTTAACACAGTATAATAAGCTATAGGTAAGCTACAGGTATAATAAGCTTAGGTACAAAATTCCGAAAATATCAAAGGATTAAAATAATAGGTGTTTGATCTGAATGCTAAATGTATGTGTACAGTCATTGCTAAAATGTTATAGTGGCCATAAAAAAATAAATGAGTACTAAAAAGACCTATTTATCTGCAATTACAAATTCATTGCTTTCACGGTATCTTGGTTATTCTGAATAGATAATCGAAATAGAGTTTAGATTAGATAATAGTTAATAGGTTAGTTGACAGTAAGAAAAATACCTTATGAATTTTGTTTTGTAGAATGGTTGTGAGCTAAAAGTATTAAAAACGAACTTAATTTGAAAAATCTTTTTTGTAAAATAAACCACAAGCAGGGCCGGATTTAGGGGAGGGCAACCGGGGCGAAAGCCCCGGGGCCTCCACAAACAGGGAGCCCCCCACAATAGAGACTTCGGAAAAAAAAATCTTTCAAATTCCTACCAGTAAACACTAGTAAACATCTTTTCCTTTGGTATTTTTTTTTTGCTCTTTTATTTTTACCTACAGCCTACAGTACTTTGCACATACATGATTTTTCGGCGTAAAAAGCTCGAAATGTTCCGTTCGTTAACCCTAAAATTTAATTTCAGATAATTCTTGTTTCCGTTTATATTTATATGTGTTTGTTCATCATTAAGGGAATCTACTTGGTTTTACAATAAATTATTTATTGAAAAACTCGACTGAAAAAAAATTGTTTAAGTACTTTTTTTGGAAAATAATTTGCGGCGAGGGGGCCTCCGCTCCTTTGTTGCCCCGAGGCCTCTGGACCTCTAAATCCGGCCCTGACCACAAGGAACACTAAGTATTTATCGGTTCATCAAACAGTCAACTAGACTCATCATCATCGACCTAGCCTTTTCCAATTATGTAGGGGTTAGCCTAAGGGTTAGTCTAAGCGGATGCAGCCAATATCAGTAGTTTACATGGAGCGACTGCCTATCTGACTTCCAAAACCCAGTTACTGGGTACTACAATACCCCTTAGTAAGACTGGTTGTCAGACTTTCGGGCTTCTGACGACCTGTAACGACTGTCGAAGATCCACGAATGACAGCCGGGACAAACGGCTTCACGAGCTTTCCGAGGCATGGAGGGGTCTTGGTATGTAAAGATGGTCACCCATCCACGGACCAACGGCGGCAAGCGTAGCTTAACCTGAACGATCGACCCGTGCGGCTGTTATTACTAAGCCACAAGTCAAAGACCACAAGTTTAAAAAACAACAGTCAACAAGCCTATTCATTATTAAATAAGAGAATTAGTGAACATGGGAAAGAAATCATCTCTAAACGCAATTTTTTAAATATATTAATTACCTATTTACTTAGTTCTAGTCTGAAGACATGCATTAAATGACAGTTTTTTTTTGTTATTAGCATGAGTAGGGTTACCATTACGAAATTTGAAAAGTCCTGACAAAAAAATCCTTACATTTGCAAAAAGTCCGGATATTTAAGTAATCATTTATCTTTTAGAAAATCCAACAGGACCTGCGAGGAATTTGAGAAATAGGTATTTGAAGAAACTATTGCCGCCTTACAAAAAAAAAAATTACGAGATCGACGTTTCGTATTTCTCTGTGTTCTTCTCGAAAACTGAGCCGATTCAATTATTATTTACATTTACATTACAATTTTAAGAAAGAGTATGTATAGGTTCCTACCATTTCCTTTTATGTTAAAAACTTTTCGAATGTGTGTGGTAGTCCTCTAATCGCGGCGGTAAACATGGGGCATTTTTTAATTTTTGGAGGGTTATATTTTCTTTACCAATAAGTTGCTGAAAAAAATAAAATAACAGGGACGTGTCTACAGCACGACCATGATTTTATGAAAAAAAAATATTGCCTTTAAATTATTATTCAGGAAGAAAAAGGGGGAATACATTTGAATGGAGAATCACAGGCCCTGTTCCCTCTTAAATCCAAAAGTCCGGACCAATGAGAAGACTGTACATAGTCCGGACTCCGGGCCAAAAAGCTGGACATGACAACACCGGTCAATGTGGCAACAATTGGGGGAGGCCTATGTCCAGTCGTGAATGTCTTTCGGCTGGTAACATGGCGATGATGATAGCTGAGTAATAGTAATCTATTTCCAAAACTTCAGTACATGTTACATCAATCGGGTCTCAACTAAGACATCCTGACAGGGGTCAGGGTTTCTCTGGTTACATGGATCAGCAGGAGAAGGCTTATACCCCATTCAGCTCACTTCCACGGCAGTGAGCAGGAAAGTATGCAGGGAAGTGGGCAGTACGAGTGTGTAAACACGATATTTCTCATGGTGCTGCCACTGGTACTGAGCCCAAATGAGCGGTTTTTTGTGCGGAAGTCAAAGGACGGGCAGCACGAGCGGCAGTGCATGTTTACATTCAGCTCTGTCGCTCACTTCTCACCGAGAGCCTGGTCTCACGAATCGGATGTGCGTGCCGCCTTGTTTTTTACGATCTGCCAAAATGGACGATAAATGGATGGAATGGAGTAATGAAAACATAATTATTTAGAACTGCTGCTAAGCCATCTGGAGCAGGTGCAGACGATAGTATATTTCATCCAATATGTTATGTATGTTTATGGACAGGATCCACCATCTTCTAGAACGATGAATGTTCTTTTTTTGAATTTGATATCTTTTTAAAAGAATGTAGTGCAAGAAGACACATCGCGGACGCTGAATTAATTCGACGTGTGCCATTGCCGAAAGTCAAAAGCGATGTCAGTGGTAGGGCAGTATGTAAACACCCACTTCCGTCGATCCAGGGGGTCTACTCCCTAAGCAAAATCCGTAGTTTCGACCAAAGTTACGGGTGCTTCCTTCCCCGTCTCACTTCACATCTGTTACTTCGGCCGAAACTACGGAAATCGCTAAGGGAGTAGACCCCCAGCTACGGCAGTATTTAGGGAATTGACCGGCAGCGCGAGGAGTAGCGGCAGGGGCAGAATGAGGCATTAGACTAAATACAATTTACAGTGATTATTAAAATAATTAAAAGAGCATTGAAATAAAATAAAAAACATAAAAATTACAAAAACTTAACAAACAAAAAAAAAAAAAAATTAATCATTCTAAAACATATTATTCTGTTTTAGAATACAATAGGGGAATAAATTAATTTAATTACATACCATCTAATATAGGTGCTCCAGCTAACATAGTATCTCCTAGCACTAGCAACTGATCTCTAAACTCCGTTGGTGTACACGGTAAATTCAGTTCTTTGCATAAGATCTCTGATAGACGTTGCTCGGTTCCACCAAGAATTTTCATCATCAACTCGTCTGTGTATTTGTGGCCATAATTCGCACATAACTGAGTTATCATTTTCTTGTAAACTAGTTCCGTATCTGGAAAAAAAGGTTTTACAAAGTTGTTACAAACTCCTTGAAACTCTTCTTCATGACAAATTGTATTGTAAAACAGTTATTCTTTAATTCAAATCCAATTCAAAATATTTTTATTTCATATAAACCTACATGGGCACTTATGAAACGTCAGAAGCAAGATGCACAGTTCCAATTGGTTGTTTCCTATGGAGAAGAGCCGGCAAGAAACTCCACGGTTACTCTTTTAAAAATAATGGGCTTTTACAATATTTTCAAATAACAGTGTTATTAGGTATGGGAGGACAGTGTAGGTCTTTCAACAAGTACCAATTAAAAAAATTTAAGATAATTGGATAGTGAAGATCATTTTATGAATTTATTTTCCAATTATAATTTGTATTACTAAGTGTTATTGGGCTTTTCCGTCAGGAATTTCTCAGTAGCAGCCCGGAGTCTGAATTTGTGCCGGGCTGATGGCGATAGGCTCGCCCCCTATTAAGCAAATCAAGAAGATTATTTAAAAAAAAAATTGATTCAGCAGATGCAAGACATTTGAATTTGATTTGATCTTTGTACAAATTACATTAATTTATAAACAACAATGCTAAGCAATAAAAAATATGTGTGTCAGTAGAATGCTAATTAAGCCATACAAATATATTAGACAATAGCCAAGTTTTGCATAAATTTCTTGATTAAAATAGTCTTTAATAAAATATCAAGTTTTTTAAAAAATGATAGAAGGGTACTTTATTATTTAATTATTTATGAATAAATTATCCAACATGGTAAGTTTCGAAACTTTATCTTTTTGCGGCTTGAAACTTAAAAAAGAAACTCGTTTGGAGGTTGAATTATTGCGAAACCTTTTCAACCAAATTAGGTACGGTCTGCAATAAGAATACATGCATAATATGTTTGTTATTAATTATGTAAAAGCATGACCGCGTATATAACCTTGCGATCCAACATTGACAATATCTGCGAAGGTCGCACTGTTAACTCACCAAGCAGAAGTCCATCCAAGTCGAAAAGACAGTGCGTAACTTTTTTATAATTCGGTGTAGAGTAACATCTCGCGCCTATCACCCGCGACACACTTTTTAACAAATATATCCTCATGGTGACCGGTTATGTAAAATTATTTACAATAATAAAGTGAATATACACTGATATTTGTGTCCCTTATAAATAAACACTATTGTACACTAATTTACCCAAGTTTTACTTATTTTTAGAGATGACTTTATTTCCTAAACATTATAAAAACACACAACGTGCGTTCTTTGATTGATTCACGGGATTGATTGATAATTTCGTCTATTTTGTTTGAGTGACGTTTGACACTAAATTTTTTGACAATAGTCTACGTCAAACTTGTACAAATGATATCCAATCATAGCAAAGACGTCATGTGAGAGTAGTCTTCCATTGGTTATTTGTGTACCAATCATTGAATATACTAAAAATATTGCTACAGAAAAATAAACGCCATATGATTTGTATGTGTTGCTCCGTAATAATTTTTGAATTATTAGAGAATGCTTGAAGATGGCCTGTGAAATGCAGATAAAATAATAAAAACTGTAAAATTCAAAGCTCGATTTTACAAACACTTTTTTGGCTTCACATTAATGTTTCTATCAGAAATAAGAAGATAGAATGGCAATGCCGCCACCGCGCTGCCAGTCCGTCGCTTTCGGCTCACTTCAGTCGGCCAGCAGTCGAGCTGCGACCATCATGGTTCGCAGTTGAATTGTCGCGAGTCGTGCGTATGGCGTGTACAGTACCGCAATTTAAGTTTAAATTAAAAATCATTTACTTGTACTTTTATTTATGAACCGTTTATAAAAGTGTATCTCGTTTCACACTTAAAAATTCAATCGTCGCGAACATGGCTGTGAAAGAGTGTTGTTGTGATAAACTGTCGCCTAACAAAAAATCGATTTTCGGATTGAGAATGCGGAGTCAAATTCTGTATTTACTGTTGGCTTCTTGTTTCTTAGCCGTGGCTTCTGCCGCTGACTCTGAAGGAACTTGTGCAAATGTGAAAACCATCTTTGAAAAGAATGGAATGTTGACGGCGGTAGACCTACAAGCACAACCAAACTCAGGTGAGAATCACGCGCTATTCCACAGCTGAATGTGATAATGATGATACGATACATTGCTATAGGTCATAACAAACTAGAATGCACAGTACTGTCTACCTCCGTGAAGCAGTATTATGGTAGTTATGCTAATACCTTAAGTATGTATTTTTATCGCTCCATTCTACTACCTAGTATTAGAACAGTAGAACAGACGGCTTTGTAGGTATGTAGAATAGATCATTTCTCAGAAAAATTATTAACTATGTAGGCTAATTGCTTAATCATATTAGGTATTCACATTTCTCAAAAGTCCATACAAATCAGAAATAAACTGACAAAGCAAAACATGTGTAATCTATCAGTACGTTATCATAACAACGAACTGATAAACAAAATTATACCTACCTACCTTCCTAGGCTACATTGAAATGCCGACAAAGCCAAAGGTAAGATTTGCTCACCATACTATTGAAATAGGTACCAAAATAAAAATACTGAAGAGAAGTAGTTAGATTAAATCTACTTGAAACAATTATTTTAGATCTGATAATGACCACGAGCGTTCGAAGAGATTAAGAGGCAAGAATACGCAAAAATGTTAACACGAATTTGGATGCATAACCCAGCCTAAGCTTTTTTGTAAACGCGCCATAATGAAAGGAAAAAGGAACAGAAGCTATTGTTATTTTGTTTAAAGAATAAAGACTTAAAATCCTTTGCGTTGAACTCATTTTTACCTGATCAGAAACAAGTCAAGACAAGTTAAAACAAGGCAATAATCCAAGAAACTTCTGCTGTCGACTAATTTAAACTTCGTGTTCATTGCCTTTTTAATGAATCCACATTGACATAAAAGGCAAACAAATACATTTTACTTGTAGAAAAAGCTGAAGAATAGGATACCTGTCTTGTAATTGGCAACATCGTCAAAGGCTCGAGGCGTAAATGTAATGCCTGACTTCACATTTCGTAACACAGTTAGTGCAAATGCATAATCATCACAATCATCGCGCATTTAAATCGGTGACTACGTGGATATTACGTTGTTCTTGTTAGCAGTAAGGAAGACTTCATCGATTAATTTTAATTCAACGTTAACGCGAAATCACCTTGAACAAATCGTAATGTCCAGCGGAGTAAACATCTCCCAAAACAATTTGTAACGTGTAGGTGTAGTTGATACAGTAGGCGGAGTTGTGAAATACCTACATTGCAACATAATGATATAAAATGAACATTTCTGCGAAGCAAACTTCAGCTTAAAATATCAAGATCTTGTCCATAAAATCGCATCTAAACTGACTTTTATAGAGTTCAAATTCGAACGAACAACGATGTCAATGGCAGAAAACATTTAAGTTAAAAGCCAGGCTGCAAGTAGGCAGGTAATGGCACGCGGAATAAGTGTGGGCGACTCCGCTGCGGAAGGTTCAAACGCGATTTGACATGGTTTTCAGACGTTTATTCGGATTTACGAAAGCTTTATAACCGACATACTTACACAAAGCTTCTTTGAAGATCGCATGTTTTTTCTGCTGATAAGTGTTGTCAATTGATTGAGATGTATATAAACTTACCGTATTTTAATGAACCTCGTCAAGCCTCTGAAGAAGCCGCCTTAATCAAATTAATTTGGGAGACAACTTGATTGGAGAGATTGAGGAAAATATGACTTCAAATTTAAGAAATAACATTTCAAGACGAGGGCGCAAGATATCGAGACATCGATTACATTTCCATTCCAAAAATGTTTTATGCTTGGACCGGCTCGACGGCACCATTCAGTCATTACATCCTCCTTTTTTGGCATTCGAAAGCATGTTCATCGCCCGCACTCTTTGGAATAATCGCCGACGAAATTATTCCGTGAAAATTTAGTCACGGACACGGTATTTGGCACGAGCATTTCTTTGGTGCCTTCCCACGAATGTCGTTAACACGAAAAGCTACCGATTTGAACAAATAATTATAATTATTGTAACAACTCAAACCAATAAATATTCAGCGCAAATAATAAGACATTTAGTTTAATTTTATGAATTTCCACCACGCGTACCTTTTACTACCGGCGAAAGCATTTTGTGCCAAAGCCTTTGAAGTTGGACCCATCCAATTCGTTACTGTAAACTGATACATTATTAATGAACCACTGCGCCACACCCAACGCATTATCTGTGAAACTACTAAAGCCTTATATCGACCTAATAACACTAATTGGTGTTTGTGCACTCATAATTGATCCAGGAATAGGTCTTAACAACTCTGGGTCTGTACAAACTTATTAAACATAATCATAATTCGCCACAGCATAATAATTTATAAGCAAATTTTATTCGTTGCCAATGTTAATTCAATGGAAGCGGCAAGATCAGGCGATACGAGTTGTTGTTATTAAGATAGGCTATGTTTTAAGAGAGCAGGTTGACGCCACGTTTCCCAATAAGGCTTACTGCCTGATAGATCGCCCGGCATTGCCGCACTATCAGGTTATACAAAGTATTTTGCATAGCTTGCCGGTTGTTTAGCATGCAATACTCGATCGCCGGGACTTCTAACGGAGATTTGTCGCGACAACTACCGGCATCTGTACATGAGCAACGTTTGAATATTAAAGATCAAAACGAACTTTGAACGCTGGAAATTAGAATATCTGAGAAATGAATTTTTGGTACCTAACCGCCCGTTTTCTACAAAACATAGCTTCAACCTCATAGTTTGCGCACATAAACTACACCATACCAAATACATTCTGTATGATATTGAACACCGGATCATAAATCAACGAGATGAAAAATAATAAACTGCATTACCAGAAATACGAAGCTGACGTCAGGGAATGTTACTTCATCCCATGTGAATAAAAAAACGCATAAAATATTCTGGGTACACGGGAATCTCGGTAAGATTAAGGTCAGTAGCCTCAGATTTCCTTAAATAAATTTACCTTCGCCGCACTGTAGAATGTCATAAGGATGGACATCGTTATCATGGGTTGGGGTATCCTGTTTGGATAGGTACTTATTTTGTAAACTAGCCTATCTATCAAAGCTGTCATAGGAGTAGGAGATAACGAGCATCGACTGCAGGAAAGTCCTACGAACTGAAGTCACTTAGAATTCAAATGATCCATCAAACAAATCATAACTAATAAAGCTGCATCTTAAGTACTTATTTAAAAATTATAAGAAACAAATATTTACCTTTTCAACATTATTTCTTAAAGGTCTGATAATTTATGACCAATTAAGTAGGATGATATAAATCTTTAATATTTATGAGCGAATTAAACATAATGTTTAAGTTATCATCATGTCTTTGTGTGTTTTACGGAAACAGATAATAAATAAATAAAATATAGAAACATTTAATAATAATCGTTTAATTATTATATTTCATACTGGCTGAATTCGTGAAAGTTTACAATAAAAATGAGCAATTTTTACTTGACAAGCACGAAAATTAATTAAAGACTGAAAATACATTGGCGGAAGAAATCGAAACATTTCAGCCTTGTGGTGTTTTTCTAACGCATTAAATTCCAACGAAAGTAGTTGGAAAACTACCGAGGAACTCTCACCTATCTTTACAATAAAAATGAGAAATTTTTACTTGACGAGCAAGAAAATTCATTAGAGACTGAAAAGAAATTTGCGGAAGGAATTGAAACATTACAGCCTTGTGCTTCTAACGCATTCAATTCTAACTAAAGTAGTTGGAAAGCTACCGAGGCCGAGGAACTCTCACCTATCTGAATGTTTGGAATGACATACAAAATGCGTTCAGTGGGAGGACTGGTTGACAAGCCGACTGAGCATTGAGTAAACACGGGTATAAGGTCGACAACCCACGGCATGGCTTCAGCCTCATTGATTAAAGTCCAAGTGATTACTAATTTATCACTTACCTCACCAGGAAACGTCGGCTACTAAATTGTGAAAAGATAACTTGTCAAAATCGTTACGAAACTTTTGTTTGGAATAGTTCAAATTATGAAAAAAATCTTGTTTCCGACATTACAGTTCAAGTTTGAATAAAAGTTAAAAAAGCTTGGATTTTATCCTAAATATTTGTTTTAGAATATCTACATAATTGCAATTGTTCTTGTAATAAATCCAATGCGCAAGTACCTACAAATTGCCCGTTTAAGGTAAAGTAAAACATAAAAATCCTACTCCGTTGGCGAATTAGCACATACCTGAAGAAGAAATCCCATTATGCCGACATTATTCGGGCTTTCACAGTGTACCCTTTCAATCAAGCTGGTTGAATGGTGCTCCATCAGTCACAGGGAACGTCAGACCTTTTATGTCGCGTTCCATAACCTCTTATTCTGTAATTAGGCTCGGATAGGGGAAACAGGATGCCGCGTATTATTAAGTTTTTGCAGCTTTTTATTATTTCTATATGTTCGATTGTTGAAATTGGAGATATTTTATACCTGTAATGAATGATATAAGATTTTTGAGTGATATCTCTTGGGATCCTTGAGTCATCGATTTTGTTTGGTAATGGTCGCGGCTTTCGCAGGTATGAAGTCCTTTTATACCAGTGTAATCTATATCTTAAAAAATGATTAGATTCTCCAAATTTCGTTGATGTTAATTTCCGAAAAATGAACACCTAAAAAAGTTGAGCTTCCAGAGGTTCAACTATGTGAAATGCAACAAAGTAATGACATTTTGAAACACGCACATGTTCTGGATGATCCGAAGCATCACAGAAAATCGGAAAGACATAAATAGCAGATTATAGATCGTTAAATAGATATGACCAAAGCCTGCCGAAACTATAGAGTTATGGAGGTCGAATATGACGTAAGAGTCGTGCGTGTTCGAACATCGCGACCACGTGGTATTTTATTTATTTCATAGTATTTGCTCGCAAATCCGTTCGTGTTCTACTTTTATTTTCATCTGCAACAGCTGGATGTTTCTATGTCGCGGGCTTAGCTACTATTGGATATGAACTCTCAAATCGGTCAAGTTGACTGAAACTACAATTGCATTCAACTTTGCACGGGAATGAGTAAGAGGTCAAGTGTCAGTAAGATAAAATACCACATTATTTTTCGATGTATCTTCTTACATTCGGATAGGTATTGCTTTGTTGTGCAAAAATATACATTGTTAGTCACACGATTTCGTCATCATTCCGTAATTTGTAAGTTGTTGCTAGGTCTACGAAAATAATACGATGCGGCCAGTGCAAGAAACAGTTAGGTACATAATATGCATCTTTTAAGGGATGATTCTACCCTTTAAATTGAAAATCTTTTCTAATGAAGGCCCATATACGACTCTGGAAAATAAAAAACAACTTTTCTTGTAGTTTATCTACTTTTGGGAATTAATTAAATCAACAACCTGTATTTGTAAATACGATGCGTTAGACTCCATTGATCCCATTTCAATCGTGACTAAATTGAGTATTTTCTCTCTAATTTGACCTTGGGAAGCAATTTGCATTCCGAATGTTGTATTTGCGAGTAAAAACAGTTCATTCGATTCCATGTCATTGAACTTAATTTTATTCAATTGAAATCTCATCATTGCCTATTACAGGAGTTTGATTCAGTGTTTGGCTAAATAATTAAATAGAAGGAATTTTTATAGCAGGGTAGAGAGTTTGAGACTTTGAGAGTATTCCTGAACGATTTATCAGAATTCAGAATAGGACTTGCAACAACTGGGTAAAGAAAAGCTTCTAGTAGGTAGATATGAAGCGGTTTTATTGAACGGTTATAATGTGACTTCAATCACCCTATTAACAACGACAAACTAAAGGAAGGTTTCATTTCTTTAATTGGCTACCAACCTCATTAAAATGCGATACACGTTTAATGGAAAAGATAAAAACTGTTGGTAATTAGCTGTAATCCGGAAAATCGTCATTGTCCGCGACTAATAAGAGTATCTCAAAGGTTTTTAATTCGCGACCGGACATTCCACGCGCGAGGCAGGTGCCGACCTGTTGCCGTTCCACCGGACCGGTCCGCGGTGCGCCGGTCGTGGCACTGGCCTGCGAACAGCGCGCAAAAAATGTGCATTCGATATTTAAAACCACTTTTACCAATCGTTTATTTAAATTGAATTAAATAATGAAGATTCGGAAAGAATTATGTTCAAGAGCGGTTTATTTTAGGAATGTTGTTTAAATATTTAAAATTATAATTAATTTTTTATTGGATTGTAAATTGGTCTTCTTTGATTTATGCGACCCTGACATGGCATTCCTTTCATGACGCAGGAATATCTATTTTTTCCTACCTAATTTCGTAAAAAACTCACTAAGGCCAACCCAAAATAGTTTTTTATCTTTTTATTATCAGTTATAAAGTGTACAATATCTATTGCACTTGAAAATCAGTTTTCTAGAAAGCTAGAATAACACAATACGCGAAAACTGGACCCTTAACTGTTTTGAAGTGATGAACTTCAAGACTGTCGCGAAATCTTTTCACAGTTCGTAAATTCGGAAAAAACGGAAACTTGTCTATGAAGCCGCGTGGTCAGTTGCTTGCACTAGGAAGCTATTTATGTTAAAAAATCATTTAGTAGCTACAATTATTTATACCTACACAGTTCTTATTATCTACCTATTTATATTATTTTAGTTTACACATTTCCGCGACCATAAAGGTTGCATTTTATTCCATCGCTACCAGCAATAACAGATAACGTACGCACAAACCGATTTTCCGAATAAATTATAGAGATTTTATCTTAATTGCACTATCGAGGCATTTCGCGATAACCGTAGATTACATAAAATGCTCTTTGTCGGTATTTCTCAATTGCATGAGTGTTTGTTTAAAACAACAATCTCTAGCAGTTTTATGGTTAAGTTTTATCCGGCGGCAGTAGTGAAATTGTGTTGTTCTGTTGGTAAAAAACTTAGTTATGTTTAGTATTTTTTTATGGCAATAGTAAGCTAAGCCGGCAAGCCAGCATACAATTTTATTTTGAAATATAAAATAATAAAATCAGTCTTCAATCAAATTGAGTCAAAACTGTACGTTATATATTTTTGAAAAAAAGTAAAAGAATAATCAATTATATCAAGACCATACTAACTTTAATCTTCATAGATTCATATTTATTTTTAACAATTTCTTTGCAAAGGTTGTTTTCAGCAATTCAAATACCAGTAATTCCGCGTTATAAAAATAATAAAAATCACTTAAAATACTCAAGTACCTGTTCGTAAAATATTCATAAAGTGTGTCATAGCCAATAGTGTCATCACAATGTCTTGTTTTCTTCCTTTTTTATTTGTTTTTTATATTGGCACCTTGCAGCTATTTCCTAATAGTTAATTATTAGTAATTATTTAATCGTGTTTTTGTATGTTGTGCTGTTTTTTTGTGTGCACTAAATAAACGATTTATCTATCTATCTATCTATCACCAGGTATTTTAATGAAGACTTCGTGAATTCAATTTAGAATTACTTTGCTTCTTATAAAGTTTGTCTTTTTACTAGATAATGATAATAATGATGTTGGTAGCTGCTGTGATTGCGATTTGTCAAGTTCTTCAACCAGAGTCTGTAGACGGATCCCGATTATTTTGTCACAATATGGTACTGCAAAACGGTATAGTGCGTTTCATCAAATAGACGAACAGGTACGTATAATAGGTCCGTTGTTAAAGTTAACAGTGGGGCCAACATTACGGCAACGGAACTATTTGATTAAACGCACTGTATTCTAAAACAATTAAATAGCAAACTTAAAAATAAATACAAAACGTCAAAGCAAGCAGAAGATCTTTCGCGCCACATTGACCATCGACGCCACATGGACGGATGCTGGACGTCACTCAATGCCCATCTATGTGCAATGCACAAGTATCAATTACATTCAGCCATGTTGATATCAGTATTTATCCTCCATTTTATGTCTCAGTATATATAAGTTTCAGTTTCTTTTTAATAAATGCATAATATAAAATATTACATTTATTGAGAAGATTACAAACTGGTATTTCTGTTTTGCAGTAACTTGCTGGTTGATCCTCTGTTTTCCTACATCATCGGGGTCTCTTATTTTGCCAAATTAGTTAATTTTGCTAATAATGTAGGTACTTGCATGCTGTAATTTATTTAGATTATATGTTGCGCAAAACCTACCCAATTTTTTCCTCAGCGGTTTGTATGAATCTAAATACCTATACAAATATTTGCCGCTGCGGTACACACAAGTACTGCAAATAAAAATGAAATTGGCTTTTAATTTTGATGAAAGCTTGGTTTGTTTACTTGGATGAACGGTGTCGTTTGCAAGGGCGTGAAATAAAACAAACATGACAAATAGGGTAATGTAAAAAGTATAAATAAACAAGAAGCACCAAAAAAAAATTGGTTTACTCCCATTTTTTATTCCCCTAATACGAGATTGAAACAGGCTGACTGTACTAGCCAACGAATATAGTAAATGTTGACGTTAATTTGATTCGCACAATCGCACGCCAATTTGAAAATGGCGTGAAAAGCCAGTGCACATTGCATTGTGTTATATCAACAGCGTTACATTGTCTCCCGTTAAACTAAATTGGAAAACTATATCGATTCAATATTCGAGCACGAACGGGTTCGTGCAGGTCGAGATTGAACATCGAGTTATGACGTGGCGAAAACAAAACGAGTTACAATCGATTCCTTGCATTCCGACGCTTCACGGATTCTTCTTAAAGAATGTGAGCCCGCGAGATCGTATAATGATTATAATCTCGATTTAGTGGTCGATTCGTCATCGTCTGATTTAGTTAATGGAATAGGCAATAAGCGTGTGAAACGAGCGAGATGACTTTACATTGTGATGGACACTCGATTTTGTAATAGGTGTAGATAATAGACACCTCCCTCCGCCTCGGTGAAAAAGTTGTAGGTACTCTGTGACGATTTTCAATTGTCGGTCTAAAATAATTAAATTACGGATAGGATCTACCTATGTTTCAATTTAGAGAAAGCAATACAGGTTTTTCAAGCTTGACAGATAAAAAATTTGGTAAAATAAAATACATTCTCTGAAACGGTTAAATGCAATATTTATTCAGCTTTAGATATTTACTGCAAGATTGTTGAATTTTTTTCGAAAGTAACGGGTTCACGGACGGACATCTTGCCAAAAATCATCCTCACGAAAGCGGATACTATCCGAATGAACTAGAAAATCCGGCAACGCAACCCCACTAATGACCTCCAAAGATCAAGAATCGCGAACTCGGTTACTATCAGCAAAATTAAAATTAATAAAAACATGACATTTTGGAGAGGTCCTGGAGTCAGGAGGATGCAGGACGCAGTCGCATGGGAGCGGAATGCGGTCCGGCGGGCGGGGTTCAAGGGGGGGCGGCGGGGGCAGGCTGCGCTGCCGAGCCGGCCTATAAACTGCGACGAGTGCTTCACGCGCCCCGTAATTATTATGCCGTGAGAGTGCTTGGACGATCACCCCTGCTGCACCATAACACCACTGCACACTGTTGATCGTTGATGCGAACTTTCATTTAGGTGTTTTGAGAGATTAAACAGCCTGATTGGTCTAGAGGACGTTAGTTGCAAGTCCTCGTACCAAAATCGCAATTTCGGATCAAGAGAAACTGTCAACATTTTCTGGAATTCTTAATCTAGTCAGAGGGTTCTGGCGAAGGTCTTGCAAAATAAAACCTCACTTTAATATATGTATTTGCCCGAATTACACCTTCTTTGGAATGTGGATAAACAACAGTATATCGCAGCTGTACCTTTAGGGCATACCAATGAGATGAAAAAAAGAATAAAGGTAATTAAAACACATAACTGAGCGCTGTATTATTTCTTCGGTCAAAGACACTTTTGTTGTGAACAGAAGCGGGTACAGAAATATTTATGGTCATTACTTGACTAGCATAATAATGGCCGCATTTGTGCCCAGCCAGCATTAAACGCTTTGATCATGCGTTGACATTTAAAACATTGGTATTATATCGAGAATACAAACTCATGAAAAAACGGATTCGACGTTACATGCATGATTTATGAACTTTATGCCTAGTACCTACTTGGTTGAGACCTTTTTTGCGCAAGCACATATTGTTCTTTTTTCGAAGATAAGTAGGCATATTTTTTTGGTGGGTAGTTGGAACCTTTAACTGAAACGGATATCATAAGTATCATTAGATTCAGTTTATATGTATTTTTTGCTCTCTTGAACAATTATTTTTAATTTATATGAAGGTGGACGCAAATACCATGATCGATCTATTTCATTTGGGAGTCAAGCTTTATGCATAGAAAATATTGAGTATGCAAATGTTACACACATTATTATAAAGTTTCTTCATGAACAAGCATAGGGTTTCCTAATAGTTGTAAACGGCTTTATAATCTGTGACCTACATAAAAACCTGTGATAAACGCCCACAATATCCCACAGACTTAGCTTTACGGCCTTAACTTTTTATGCATTACTGCTCTATAAAGTTTGTTATGGATTACAAAAACCGTCGGAAGAACATGCTATTCCGCAACTTTAGGAGCATTAAAAATACAGTTATTATGCTGTCAAAGCGAGAAAATGTATGTTGACGACATCTTAATGTTCATGGCTACGAATAGAGGTATCTGCCTCCATTTTCCCTAACCGACTAAAGAATTTTGACATTAGCAAAACCGAGCATGAGTGTCCCATAAAATGCTTTTTTATAATTATGAGCATCTATTGTTTTACATAACTAAATAAGCATGAATCAGACATTGTTTACCCTAAAACAATATGAGTCATATAGTCCATTTCAGAATTAAGACAGGCGAGTCAGCGACGTTGGTGGTTTGTTTTTCTTGGCCTACAATAAATCAAACATGTAAACTAAAACAATTATAGGTTTGTTTTCGTTTACGTTTCCGGTTTGACAGACACATGTGATCGTTTGAAAAGCTAGTGAAAGAGGGTATCGGCATCACGGCGGGTTATGAATGAACCGGCCCGGCCGCGGGGAGACCGCTATCGGAATTCCAAAAACTCGAGTGGGCGATGCCGATGGGCTTGCACATAAAAAAACTAGTCGATCCGACACAATAGCGCGAGGGGTCGCCGTCGTGTCGACCTGCGTCTGTTTCAAGAATACCACACAAAACTCACAATATTTATGTCCTACGATATCTGGATGTTGTAAATATTTCTACTGTAAACATAATTTTATTCAAATCGCTTCTGACATGTCACATTCGTAACGTAATAGGCTCATAAAGAGTTGACATACAAATACATGGAAGCCAATACTTCCGTGTAACATTCAATATGAGACCGGCTGTTTGAGAATGCCCTGTGCATGTTTAAGAAATGCATTTTAAAAAAACTCCGAGGGGTTATATGTATAGTGATGTATACCGGCGGCCAGTGTACGTATAAGACGACGCTCCACGGCTAGTTAAAATAACAGAATAATGAGACTTCTGTTTGGTTAACATGACAAAGACTGGCTGAGGAATGCGGTTCATCTCACCGGCGCCTGAGTCGCGATTGAAAACTCTAGTTTTCCATTCGATCTGGCGGCGTGTCACGTAGGGCAACGGTGGATTGCTTACTAACCATCCTTAAGTAATGTAAACTACTTGAGATGCACTTAGCTTGAGATAAGGTGTTTCTAATCGCAAGAATCGAGAATTGAGTGTTAATGTCATGTAGGAATGAGGCTGTGGAATAATCTGTTCGTTTATAACGGACATTTTGAATTTCGAATAATCTGTTCGTTAATATTACAACGGACATTTTGAATTTCGATTAATTAAATTAGTGTTAAATGAGAGAATAACTTGGAATGAAAACTTCTGAGAAACATTTTCGAATTTCATTGCACCTCCCATAAAGCTTCATCACGTCAGTGGTTCTTAGATCCTTCTTCCTAATAGTTACAAGCACATTAATCAACGTAATACCGGTAATATTTACATAATTAAATGTGTAAAGCCTCCTTTGTGTTTGTTAGACTCTGAATCGAGCCTGATTAAACACGTGGGACAATATCCGTAATGAATGCGCTACACAAAAGAAGTGTGTTAGATGACTTGCTATATGTTTGCTACAGTTGCCACTGGCTGGCAGGCTGCCGTATTCGGTTCAAGTTTACGGAAGTATCCTTTAACGATAGTGGTTAATAGTTTGTTATTAAAACTATGTTGAATGGCAGAATGACTAAGGTGATACCTTTGCCTGTTGTCAATAGAACAAAAAAAGCAGAAATGTCTATGGTGGACGCTTCATTTTAAAGGTAAAAAAGTAAAAAAGTTTAAACTTTTGTGAAAATTACCTTTAAAATAAAGATAAAATTTAAAAGTTTTTTTAAGTATGAAGTTTATTACATTACGAAGTCGTTAAAGTTCAACTTGGATGAATATCTCGGCCATTTTAGTTTAAAGTGCGCTTTAGAAAGATATGCATATTTGATAGTGAGGACTAGTTCACACTAGCGACAGTCCGGTTCGGGACACATTCATGATGTCGCAGTTTTTTTTTTCCAAAAATATATTTGTTACTGAATGAGTTGTCGCGTCAAAAAAGTAACTAAACAACTTACGCTAAGTGATAATCTTCCGATAAGGACAGCTAAACCCAAACAAAAGTCCAGCAAGTCATCTCGATACAGAACCCGTTTCAGCGCTGAACCGTTATGTCTCGCGATGTCTGTAATGATTTCTCTAGTTTTGCATAAAAAACATAGAATGAAATGAAACATGTTTCAAGATCCTTTTGTCAGTTTACGGCGCTTCGTATTTTATGGAGGACTATTTTTGACATCTGTCATTTGTAATCTTCGTTAACCATATTGTGCCACACGCTGCTTCCGACTCATCTGGTACGTATTTTATAACCAGGAAAAGGTATTTCATTATCGTCCCGATATGCAATCTTGAAATAAATCAAGAACTGTAGAAAGCGAAAAATCTCTTCGGTCACTGGCTGTTCTAAATGTTGAGTCGTCTTTCTCTTGGATATACACTGGATGTTTGTTTCTCGTGTGAAAAACAACACGGAGGATTGTTGGCGCGGCACTATGAACAAGGGGCGCGGGGGCAGCAATAAAGCTTACCTGCTCCACGTAGATATTATCTTGCCGGTCAAAGGCGCCGGCGACTCCAATTCCCAACATCACCCATTCAAGTCTAAACCTCAAGCTTCTTAGGATAAAGTTGTTTTTTGAACGAGTTACGGGCCAGTAAAAATATGTAATGGTGTGGAATTACAACACTTTGTCAGATTGTAAGCTTTTGTCATAGTTTATATAGAAACATTAGGCTGAAACTGCTGGTGCAGTGATGATTTCATTGCAATTGACGTCACTGGAAAGTCATCGATATCTGTATCGAATTCTAAAGTAATTCGTTGTTTGCTGATCTGTTTTTGATTCTCAACATATTTGTTGTAAAAAGAGCTTTTGAAGACAATACGATACTTAGAATCTTCTTTCTCTTTCTCACTATTATAGTGTTGTTAGCCTGACTTTTTTGCTCAACTTTTCATGTTAGCTCCGCTTTTTGTCGTTTTGCTTGTGCACGATATATTGACGTAGATATTCTCATTAAAAAAATTGTTATTAAAAGATAACGCGTTAAGTATCTTTTTATCACACGTAATTAATTAAAAAATATGTGGGCTATTCATTATTTTTACAATCTTGACTCAGAAACATGGAAAACTTCTCACTTCTTATTGATAACCCGGGTTCGAATTAACCCTGATAATTGTATCGATGTGGTCGCCCACGACGCCCACTATTATTTAGCTTAGAACAACCTATGACTAACCAACCGATTGGTTGTTGACCGTTGAAGGGTCCACGAGAATACCTACTCGGTATATCTTAGGTCCTTAGCCTACCGTCGCTAGAGTCAGTTTGGTATTTTATTTTCTTTACGTAAAAGTAAATGCGTAAGCTTTGCTCGGTCACTAGCCGCCCGAAGCTTCGGCCATTTTCGGTCATAAAATCATGATAGGTACGACAATATTTTCATTTTCGGCCAGCCGAAGCTTCGGCCAAGGTGAAAATCAGAAGTTTCTGAACTGTCGCAATTAATACAACAAGAAATACACGAAAATTTGTATACTCTAATGGAATTATCGTGGTTTATTTCTTTAAAGCCTATATTTACTCTTTCTCTCCTTAGATGTAAAAAAAACAAACAAGATTTCAGTGTACAGCGGAAATATTAATATATTTTCTAATATCTAAATCATTTTCGTTTTCGGCCGAAAATAAAACTAAAGCCGAAGCTTCCTTTTCGTTTTCGGCTGAAAATCCATTTTCGGTTGAACACTAATGCGCATCATATCACCAGCTAGTCTTTACTGTAAAAATCTCACCGTGAAAACTTACGTGCGTTCATTATAACTTGTCCCGTGACACGAAGGGTAGAACTGTTCTGTCAGTCGCCATTTTGAACTCTATTCGTATTGAAACTAAGCTTGACAAGCAATGGTGCCAAGATGTCAGCAAGGGACAAGTTGAACTGAGTTGTCATTCCACCTGATGGACGGGAAGTTTTCTCGGTGAGATTTTTACAGAATGAATCGACTGATCATCCAAGTAATGATAGGCAAAAGAATTGTAGAAATCTTACGTGAATCCTCAATAACTCAAACGAAAAGAAAGCAGCAAAGACAACTGTCATACCTTCATAAGCTTCTAAATTCTTAGAGCAAACTTTTAAAATGTACAAAATGTTGTTAGTTATAAAAATTCTTTCTGAATTGCCTTTATCCTTCGAATAAGTCCAATAAAGCTTACGGAATGCGGGCTGTGTATCAATTAAAGTAGATGTTAGTCAGACAGGGTTGCCAGGTGCAAGGACCTCCCGGATGCAAAAAATCGAACCATAGACAACTTGAGGCAAACATGTTCGGAAATTAGTAAATAAATGTAATAGCGGGCCCGGCCTTATCATTAGCAGACGACATAATAAGAACCATTTACGTATTATACTTAAATAGATCGAACTATGTACTCAAGGAATCTTGAATAAAGGGACAACGACCTTAATGTCTCAGTAATGATTTAATAATTACAGTCACCATTGCGATTTTCTTTGAAGCCGGAATACCGAAAACATTTACCGAAATACCGGTCATTATAATTAACTTAATTGATTCAAAATACTTGTATTAAATAGTTTCGTAAGTAAAAAACTGATCTTTTAAAAGTATATATTTTGGGATTGTCTGTTTGCTCGTAAGTATTTCGCACTTTTCGCTGTTCTTCCAGTTCGATTAACACATCATCACAGGCAAAAGTCAGGTGTTTTTCCCTATCCGTATCTGGCAACCCAAGCGCGCAGATAAACGAAACGGGTTGTGGCCAGTATAAATAAACTATGCAGCTGCGTTTAGGATTAAAAGAAATGTTTGGTGAGAGAATTACATTAGAGGCGGCGCGCGCATTAGTTACTGAACGATATTCAATTGCCTTTTTAATAGCAGTGTTAATTTTCGAATGCGTTCTCTTACCGTCTGTTTAATGTTATTTGTAACTGGCCAGTTTCAAGAGTTTAAGGGATATGGGTTTATGTTTTTATTTGGGATTAAAAAAGGTTGTATTCCTTTTTATCTTTTTGTGTATCTAATTGATACATTTTATATTGAAATAGAACTGGAAAATCTCTGATAGGTTGAGTTCATTCATAAAACAATCTTGTGAAAAATAAGCTGACGTTATATTTGCCGGATGTGAAAACGCAAAGCCTGTAAAACCAACATGGCCAATGAAAATGTAAATAGTGCCAACTTAACCATGTTATTATAGAGTGTAGAATTCTCTCGATCATTATTATTGCAAATATAGACTGCTCAAGAATTTCTACTAGATAATCTATCGTGCCATTGGAATGTTAACATAATATAAATATGAAAAGCCGATGTAAAATCAAGCTTGCAACACACGCAAATTCCAACTCTATCGTAAGTTCAAAAGGTTGAATATTGAAATTTAATATCCCTGAACTAATTTTAACCCGCGGTTTCATTAGCACTGACAAATGGCTCATTAATAAATGCTTAAAACTGTAGCTGTTATAATAAATGAGTCAGGTGTAAGCTATAGTTCTATTTCAATAGCCATCTTGCATTGTTGCATGTTGTCTGTGTTGACAGGTCTCAGCTGTGGGCTTTGTGGGCCCATCACGGGCTTATGTAGTAACAGTATCAATAAATTACAAATAATAGTTTATGTTGGACATTACCAATGATCGGAGTAGGTAGATTGAATTGGGGTCATTGATCCGAAACGTATATATTAATATGGACATTCCTCCGGAATTGGTTGATTATTAAAAAAAACCTTAGGTAGGAATTGTATTAAAATGAGCAATATTATATTCTTCATATTTTTTTAACGGCAAACAGTCACGATTCCAAGCTTTGGTAAGTAATATTTTACTTTTTACAAGGAGTTTAAACCGATGTACCTACTATAACAATATTTTTAGTATTGTGTTTGTTTGCTTAAGCTGTTGAACATACCATCACCAACTTTGAATTGAGTAGTAATAATATCACTACCAACATTAACAATATTTAATTGAATCCGGAATTGCTTTCCGGAAAAATGGCTTATCCATGTTATTCTTTCTGTGTGCATTTATGATACAAGTACCAAAAATCAATCTACCTACTCCGATCATTGGACATTACTGACAACGATGAAGGAAAAATATTGTTAATAAACTTGAACTTATAGTTATTATAAGTCTGAAATCGCCAACCTGTTTTGAGCAAGCGTGGTTATCAATGCTGGAGCGTTTTCTTTAAGAGATGCGGCCTTTGCCCTGCGGTGGGACAAAAATAGGCTCGTATTATTATTAAAACCAACATGCTTAAGCGTAATACTTATAACAAAAGTGCACAAAAGGAGCCTCCACCAGTGGCGATGCTTGATTACGTCTGTCTCACTCTTCACAGTCCCATAGAAACTTGCTGACTGGTTTATCACCATGGCCTAAGATATTCTCGTATAGTTCGAGTCGGCATGAGACAAGATAAGCAGTATAATGCCAGAGATAAAGCCATGCCAAAAACGATTCGGCGCCATTCTCAATGCTTTGCCAATCAGGTCGGTCCTATTAGCCTGGGATTTTGTCCCTGACAAGTTGCATAGTTACCCCGTTTTATGGGAGCATGTGTACCTACCTATATTTAGTCCCAACACAATAATTATGCTAAAACAGAAATAAATCCGCGGTTACCAAAAAAATATTAATTCATATAGGTACTTATTGATATCACTTAATTACCGTTCATTTTCCTGTGAGTCCATCTTCATTCATGAAAGTCATTGAGCATCGTAGGTATTGGGTTAAATGGAGGTAAATTCTCCGATGAGGAAAATTATATAGGTTATAATATAAAATTCAGGACAGATTCATTACAGGAAAGTTAATTGTATTATTGTAATATACATATTTTTGTATTCTTTTTCATCATAGTTATTTCCTGGACTGCCAAACCTAATATGAAATGTAGGCCCGATTCGCTGAACGTTCCATTTTACATCAAATAATTACAAATCGAAATTCCAGTTAACAGAAACCAGCTTTCAGAGCAGCGTTCATTTCTAAATGCCCAGAAATACTAGCATTTTGACGGTTCACAATAACACACGACGTATTTTAGACTTAACTTACGTCCTTTCGAGTTCCCTCTAACGCCAATATCTCATATCGCCTAGACTGCATGACCTACATAGCTGTATTATTTTAGGATGGTCAGTTGTAACTACGTGAAACGAAACAGCGACGACTCTTTGAAGTAGGCAAGCAACTGGTTACTTTTTAAAATTGTATCTTGATGTTGACAAAGAACAGACTGTTTGACAGGCCAACAGATAGCGCAGAATTTATGTTGTTATTGTAACATTAAATATGTTACGATCGCCGTTTTATTTTGTTTTTATCATATAAAAATTGTATACGTGATTTATTGACGTCAGAACACCGCACGCCATTTAATCAAGACCCTGATTTTCATTTAAACAAAATAGAACATAACATAACATCACGCCTTTATTCCCCGAAGAGTCAGGCAGAGGTGGACATATACTACCCCACATTTCGCCAGTTATGTTTAAGTTCCGTATAATAGGGACGAGCCTATTGCCATCAACCGGGCACAAATCCATACTGGGCTGCTACTGAGAAATTCCTAATGGAAAACCCGAATAAAACTTTGCCAGACCTGGGAATCGTAACGCATTTTCAATCCACAATCCGAGAGTTTTGAAGGATATTGCTTATCCATTGCTTCATAGGTATGAAAACTACATCTGCTCAACAACGCAAATAACGCAATGAACGTGGGTGAACTGTCAAAAAAAAAAACCCATTGCGATCAATTTACCCCGCAGGACCTCATGCTCATACTTGAAATAGAACTAGATTATTAATACTCAGAGTAGATATAGGAAAAGGAACATAAAAGCTGTTATTAAAATATTTTTACGATAGCTCTTTATTAGGATGGGCCAGCTGTTAGAAAAGTTAACCAAAATTGGCGGCAATAATTTCAAAAATAGAAACAGTCCCTTCACGCAAGCTAACTCTGTGTCTCTGCATTATGGTGTGCTGTGTGTCAAGTTGGGTTCAATGTTACCTGACAAAAATTCAAGCTCCCCGAAAACTAAAAAAACTTTGTAATATTCATTGTATTTATATAAATATTGTCGTGCTAAGGGATGTGCTGTGCAAGTAAGTAGGTAGTCATTACTTTCACACAAGTATCTTCATTTACATTATGCAACTGAACTTAGTACTTTTACATGCGTCTTCGAGAGTGTCTTGGCGGTAGGCGTATCGTTTGCTTAGTAAATGACAAAGAACGTGAGAGAAGTACCTAGTACCTACATTTTAACTTAGGTCAATCTAGTAACAAAGTACTAGGTACAACTATCAGTCCGTTTCCACAGCCAGGTGACCGTCACTTCAATAATATAGTATGTATTGTGTTTTGGTTCTTTAGGAAAGTTTGGTGCTTAGATGTAGAGTAGGGCTGCCAACCGTCCTGTTTGTTTTTCCAGGACGTGTCTTGCTTCTTGAGATGTCCTGGGGTGTCCTGGATAGTTTTTAAGTAACGTCCTGGGTTTTATAGAACATCCTGGTAAAGTCCTTTATTTTAAATTCCACGCTTAAATTTTGTATGACCTTAAAATGCGGGACGCGGGGCGCAGGGTGTTTTAAAATAAAGATGTAACGTGCACTCTGCTTGCTTTCTTTTTCTCACTTCTATTTTCGCGCACAAGACTTTCATTGCTGCTCTTATACTGCGAACTGTTTTAAAATGTCCCGGTATTTTCAGCTTCTAATCCTGGTTTTCAAAATTTTGGGATGGCAACCCTAATGTAGAGGATCCTCTTCCCTACTATCAGAATATTCAGGATTGACTAATCGGAATAGTCTTTGGTTGTCCTCTGCTATATTTAGTTTCCATAAGTTGCATATCTCGCGCTTTTGTCGAATTCTTTGCTATTCAGGCCATTCTCACCATTTTTTTTTACTTTTGCATTCATTCTGGAACATAGGTCTTATGAAATGTTCTTAGAAAGTTATCTATCACAAGAAATAGTTGTATAGTGTTTACCTCATATTTATAGACGGCAGGGAGCCTGTGTCATACCTAGTCGGATGTGTCATATTTGTTATGATAACACGTTCTCAGTACTGCATAAGCTTTCAATGAATACTGGGCGTTGTTTATAAGACAGTGTTTCCCGAAACAGCTATTAATAAACGATTCATACAAGATTCAGAAATACTACCACTTTATCTTGACCTGCGGCAAAATATAGAACAAATTATAAATGTACTGAATTTGAAGCTGTTGGTTGACATTTGTCTGTACGACTAGCGCCACCCCCATCTGTCAAGTTATTTTGCCGTAGCACGTACTACGCAGAGTGATACGATTTAGATTTTATCCTCATAATAATCAACATATTTGCATGTTGATAAGCTTTTAATTATGACTAATTTACGATGTTATGTCTCTTAATGGAGCCGAAATATTTTTAAATTTCCTTTACATGAATGGAATGATACAATCTGACCTTAGATAAGGAAAATATTCTTTATAGGTTAAATCGTGTATGGCTGATTTGAGTACTAAATATAAAATCTCACTGCCAGTAAAATACCCGAGCACATCGATTTCTAAAAAGAGACTTTCACCCTTGTATGAGTGACAGACATGACAAAAACATGGTGAAATATACACTAAAAAAAAACACAAAGTCTTATATACAGCCGATTACTGCATAGACAGAGCACTCTCTAGAAAGAGACAAAGCGACTGTGCGGCCATTACCTATCTCTTTTCTGCAAACCTGTAAAAGAAAATTAAATTTTGTCAAATTCAATAGTCTCAATTAAAGAATTCTAGAAAGAGACAACTACTAACCGCACATTCGCTTTGTCTCTCTCGTACTGTCGGTCTGTATTCACTGCACAACTGAATTCGGAACGCTCAGTCTCTATGGGTTACTGTAAGTAGGTAGTCGTTATGGGTAGTCAGAAGCCCAAAGTCTGACAACCAGTCTCAACAAGGGGTTTCGCGTTACCCAGTAACTGGGCTATGGAGGTATTCAGCTACATCCGGTTAGACTGGAAGCCGACCCCCACATAGTTGGGAAAAGGCTAGACTGTAAGTAGGTATATCTGCTGTTAATAGCTGCACTGCTAATTTGTACTGGATGAGTTACGACGTCATATATATCAAAGCAAACAGTTCAGATTTAGCGCGGAAACCAAACTGCAGGAAGTATATTAATGGAGTCCTGTGCTATTTATTCGAAGAAACTGTTTATCAATCTATCCATCCATTCATCGGACGGAGTAAATTATTCATATTCA
Organism: Xanthia icteritia; assembly: GCA_949128155.2. Classification (NCBI taxonomy): domain Eukaryota; kingdom Metazoa; phylum Arthropoda; class Insecta; order Lepidoptera; family Noctuidae; genus Xanthia; species Xanthia icteritia. The sequence goes on along the minus strand of OX421934.2, from coordinate 19,839,983 downwards.
GTGGATGAAAATGAGTGACCAATATCTGCGCAAGTAGGAGTGGTTATGATGCAATCTCATGATACTGGATCATATTCCAATTTGAGAATCAGATTGTATTAACTTACAAGGAGAATGAAGAATTCCATGTTTAAGAAACGTTCAACATCACTTCATTTCTGTGGTTGGAGCTCTTTGAATAGCGCTTTGAAGCCGAACGCGGCCTACGTTTCAGCTCTTCTTGACCTCTAACCTTGGATTTTTTTTAAATTGTTTAACTCCATCGTCGGCCTAAAGCAGTCCACTGATAGACATTGGCCTCACTAATTGAACGATACTAATGCCCTTTTACACTAACACTAGGTGATACCTAAATTAACGTCTTAATAAAAGCATACTGTTGGATTTTCAACGCTCGATTCAACGCAGAGAGTTGAAAATCCAACTAAGTGCAATATTATTCGTGTGTGTTGTTTCCTAGGACTTGTGAAAATGGGCATAAGCTCTTCGATTTAGTTACTTTATATCAATTATTAGCCATGGTTCTAAGAGCAGCTAAAAATGCTAGAAGAACGTGCAAATTTACTTTAACAGCACTGAAATATAAACAACACTTCCTCAAAAAGTCTCACAAAAATAAATATTAACCATTTCAAAGAAGATCAAAGCAATGATGAATCGATTTAGTTCGTACAGATAACGCTAAACGATGTTCTAGGTCATTTTTAAGTACTGAATTATTGAATCTAATATGCCTATGTAATGAAAAAACACTCGAGAAACGCTCCAGACAAAAGTATACGTTGAACATATAAGATAAGGTTGATATTTCTTTGAATGTAAGGCTCTTGAAGATTAGATACATTGGTGGATCCGATTGTGTATTTCAACGTAAATTCAGTAGTACTGGCATTGATAATGATAGGTGTAATAATCTCGTTTTTGTTAGCCATTCATAGCTTATCTTAGTAAAAATATATGCGTCAGTCGTTTCGGCCTACTTTTGGGACATAATTTGCTACTTTCACGAGTAACAAGTTAGTTATAACAGCGTTGAGAATTTGATTAACGAAGAAGACTAGAGGATTGGTAGGTACTCAATCCAAGATGGCGCCTGCTAAATCAATGAAGCTCTTGAATTATCTAAAACTAGCTACGTCCAGCGGTTTCACCCGCATAAGTCTCGATCCCGTTGGAATATCCGGATAAAAATTATCCTATGTCTTAACCCAAGTCATGGTTTATACATGTGCAAAATTTCATCCGAATCCGTTCAGCCGTTTTAGCGTGAACACAAACAAACAAAAGTACAAAACAAAAAAATCTAATCTTTTCTCTTTATAATATTAGTTTAGATATAATAAAAGCAACGAGTGAGATATAATTCCTCATTCAGGCAAAGCAAGCAGTCCCTTTGATAATGAAGGTAGAAAAAACTACATGAAAGTAGCTTCCTGAAAAATTGATATTTTTCAAGTTATCCAACTACAAAACCTTTTTATTAAACCTTTGAATTTGCAATAAATCATAATGAAAATCATGTTTGTCAGAACAAAATTATCTTTTAAATATCACGTGTTCCGTTCTATTCAATTAATGCTCAAGTTTTGTTTCCCATGGATAATTGACTGCAATTGTCTTCATATCGACCAGCCCATACGTAATTATTTTATAATAGACCCGCCAATTAATGTGCTTTCCAATAATAGAATCACAATGACTTATGATTAGCTGGTGGGTTGCGGTTGCTGTATAATAAAACAGATTATTAACTATCGTAGTTTCAGTCTGTGGATTGGTAGAAATAGAATTTATAGAAATAAAGAAAGGATAATCGGTTTATTTGTCACAGAAACACGTGCATACAAAAATTTTACTCGAGAAATAAGAAAATGAATAGGGATAACAGGGCTTGGCGTATTAAGGTTAATCATGCCAAAGCTTTTGCTAAAACTTACTCATGTCACAGATTCATATCACAGATGTTTCACTCCGCAAAATCATTTAAATTACAAGCGACTTGCTACGATACAATATAGCGCAATTCAGGTCGCACAACACTAATTACCTGTAGTTATATTCACCTGGAAGTTGCCTCTCTTTCTATCGCGCAACTCTTAGATCTTCTGACTACATTACACTCACTGAATAGGCCCAACAAATCGAGCCCGCCGCGTACTTGTAGCTTCATGCCTAAAATGCGGAGTGAATCATCTGTATTATTCTGTGCTCATGGAGACGTAGCAGTATATTATGCTACAAAGGTAGGTACTTAAGAACTTAATATCTAAGCAGTTTGAAAACAAAATCCCGTGAGCACGATGACCACATCTGTTACCGCCTCGGTTCAATGGCGGCCGAACGCTGCAAGAAACAGAAATAGTCCTTACAGTGTATATATATGAACTTCTTCGAAGGTACACATTGCAGAAGATGCGTTGAAAAGCCAAGGAACTGTAAAAAATTAAGGATTGTGGAAAAATTCAAATTAAGAGAAGATGTGGCTCCTTATGATTACTATCCACCCAGATTTCCATGCAAACACGTGGATTGAAAACCGTTAAAGATTCGTCAGTTTCCTCCATCCTTTTCACGTACCAACATAATTATAAATCCTGGCCACCATTTATAATTTAAATTTCATCCAGGGCCGGAAGGCGACAACAGTGCTAAAATTATTCTGAATCTGATCAAGCATTGTCAATTGTCATGGTTAGGTCATATGAACAATATCTTAGTAGCCATTTCAAAAGCTTGATTCATCAATGCGTAACCGGAAACAGGTAGCACTAACATTCACGGAATACTTAATATCTGTTTTGCATTTTAATAGTAAAGTAAAAAAAAAAAATTTGGTTATAAATTATTGGAGTTTTGGGCCTACATGTGTTAACTTAGGATATAAAAATAAGTTTTTCAAATAGTATTAAGGAAGTCATGTTTGTGCGTGCAAAGATTTTGTAAATGGCTGTTAAAACTGATTAAAAAGCAATTGTTTTATAAACAATGCTGTTTTTTTTATGTTAGCTTACACTGTCCCACTGCTGAGCAAAGGCCTACCCCCCCTACATCCTTCGAAGCATCGTTCTCCAGGCCCACCTCGATCAAATCTATGTTCAGGCAAACTTACCTCCTTCCTTTCGTACAGTGCACAATTTATCACCGACTACGGATAGTCTTTCTATAGTTTTTGTTCTATCTCTGGTTTTTAAAACAGAACTCTTTAAGAAAATAAGAATAACTTCCTCTTACAGTTTACTTTTTTGATTTCCGTTTTTCACACTGCTCGATTATACAAAGTTTCATTTAATATTTAAAAATATAGAACTCTTTGTGATAGTTGTATCAAAAAAATATGGCGATGAAATCACAGTAAATTAATTAAAAATAACATGTAGGTACTTTGGATTAAATAAAGCTTTTTAAATAGTTTAATTATCCTCATAATTTTTCTTATATTATTAAAGTGAGCTGATATTCTACATTTTTTTTTACATTCATTATTTCCTTGTTTTAGTTTATTTATGTATTATTAGTTTAATTTAATATTCAGTAAGTATGATCAAATAACAGTCAAAAAATGTTATAAAATACTTTAACAATTAGACTTTTCGAGATATTGTAGTCAATCTCACAAAAAAAAACAATATCCGCTAGATTAACATTTTTGGCGACGCGCGGGCGCAATCTCTCTCCAAAGTTCTCAATATAACACTAGGCCAAAAAATACGGATATATACTATATTATAAAAAGTTACTCTAAATTAAGGTTAAAGTTGTAAATGTCACAAGTGCTGTGTTCTCTTCAGTTCTCCACTATAACGAAAATAAACTAAAATAAACTTCAGCGCTTTTTAAGTTACCAAAAGATTTCTCTATGTTATTCCTGAACTTAAACCACTCAAATTTATTGTTTCATTCGCAACCGTAGTGTGAAAACTGACGATAAGATCCTCTTTTTGCTCAAGCATTAAAGATATAACGATTCAGCAAGTGAATGGCTGAAATAGTTGGCTTCTCGCCACGAGCTTGGTTTAACTTAAATATAAGCGAACCAAGTAATCGGTAATGTAGCGAAATGTATTTGAAAGATTGTGGTGTTATTGCTAAATGAGGCTGGGGAGAATTGTCAAAATTCTTTATTACTTCACTCAGAAACATTATGGTTAGCCGTACGTTGTTTTTATGTCTAAGATTTCTAGAGAGAGTCTACCTTCTACTTCACCAATAGGTACGTCTACTAGTTTATATTTTGCGCCATGTTCTATATAAACTTCGTCTCCATAAGTCGTCGCAACTTAAACTGTCCCCAAAGCTTCTAAATGCAAAATTTTATTAGAATATTCCGAAGAATTCTGCGACTTCGCAAACTTCGATCTTTAACGCTCAATATAACACCGTTTATCGGGAAGTTATTCTCAAAGAATAAGTTTTTGAATTGCTAAAATTCGGATGAAATATCTTCCGATATTCTGTGAATTTCGTTTTATATTTTCCGATTATCGATCTCTTTAACAGCTGCCTTCGAATTTGAAGAGCTGATGCGTGAAGTTACTGAGATATGAAAGACTTGTAATACATACAACATTATGGTGTCGAAGTCTAATATAGATTCGATCTGTTGCATAGATATCGTTATTTATTTGATATGCTAATTAGCTATTTGTCGGATCCCTTTGTGTTACAATTTATTGGGCCAATGAATTCATAGTTGTTCAAAAGATGAAGCATGTAGAATTCGTATAGGAACCTTTTCAACCTTTACTTCATCGTTAACTTGAATAAGCCGATATTTTGGAAAACGGTTAACATTTTAATTATGATTTTCGATAACCCTTATAAACTCAAAGCTTTTCAGAGCTTTATTACCTGCCTGTATTTTAAGACGATTTGAATTAAATTAAATTTAGCATGAATCTAGATTCAAAACGTTTCTTATTCTTATTTTCTCGGCGATTCATACTTTAGCATCTTTTTAAAATACGGGCCTATGTTTAATTACTCTTTTAAGTTGTTAGAGTACTAAACTTGATATTTTTAATGTACATTTACCAACTTTATCACTTCCTCTATCCATGTTACGTCTAGTATTTCAATTCAATATCCTAATACTCGTAAATATCCCAGTTCGACTTTGTAAAACAATTTGAAGCCAGACATTTTCAAATCATCAAGCGGTGCTTCTTAGACCTCCCAAGGCGCATTGTTCTTAACATTAAATAATATTTTACTACGGTTAGGTTAGTGCTAGTAAAAGCTTAGCTTAGACCACGTTATTATTAATAAATCTTGAACTTTAAGCTAGGTTATAAAGCCAAATAGTTTAGTACAAGGCGGTTAACTAACGAACGATTCAAAAGTTTGAACATCTTTTTAGAGGTTCACCACTTCGGTGTCAAAAATATCTAAAATAAATTGTCACTTCTCTCCTTTTTAACATAGGGGTCCACAAAAGGTGTGCGGTGGGTCTTCTATCTCTTTCTAATAACAGTTTCGGGTCTCGGCGTGCGCGCAGGTAGAGTGATTCACCCTTGTCGGTGACTCATTGACATAACACTTAATGTTCATTCCATTGCGTCTTGTCTTGGACAGCTGCTTTAAGGATTGTTGTTTATGCGGCAAAGCATAATGAAGTTGGAGAAGTTTGCGGCTTATGTACCTTGTTTACATATTCAGTAACCTTTGCTCGTTTACCTATTTCGGAACAAGTTTCTTAAAAAGCCTTTTTATACATTTTATAATCAACACTTATAACGAACATCGAAAATACTAGTAGGTAGTAAGAAAGTAAATATAGTGAGAATTCGAAAAGTACCACAAATACGAGAATGCAGCCCGTCTGACCAAACCTTTAGCTTCATTATATTGGTTGCTTGCTAGTCGGCAGTCCCTTAAGTCAGACGGTGTGATTTATGAAGCGCCTGCCGCCTGGTGGCGCCGACTCTTCTAATTCTTATTACAATCCTCAAATTAACCGTTTTATTTCTTAGCTCTTTGTTTATTTGTTGTTGTGTGCGGAATTTATGCGGTCTAACAGCGGGTTCAGACGTGGCGACTAATTGTTGTAAATTGAATTTGAATAGATTTGGTGTCGGGATTTCATCAAATGTATATTAGACGAAAATCGTCCATGTAGCTGTATGAATTTTTGGCATGTTCATTAATAATATAGACAACAAAGCCTTAAATTGCACATTATCTTAGCTATTAACTTGTTTGCGAAAATCCTCACGTTCGTACAGTTAATATAATAATAGTATAAAGCCTGAACCGGTATCAAATGCACCTGCGCCACATTCAAGTAGAGTGTAAAATTATTCATGAAGTAGACTCCTTCAACTTTATCTGCGAAAGGAGTGCTAACATTCTTTGAAATATTCAGGAGCGATGTGCAATATGTGCCGGATAAATTTCCCTAGTTTAGGTGAATCTTGTTGAAAAATTACTTATATTAGTGTAAAACAGATTTTAAAAGTTAATCTAGTTTAGGAAAACCTCTGTCAAAGCCTAAATATTTTATATTTTTACCTGCCAATAAACTTTCAAAAGAAGCTGAGATGAAGTCATAAATGGAACTAAGTAATCATTAGGAATCTTATTTAATGGATTGAATCATTGTTCAATAAAAAGTCGTTTTTCGGGTGATATGACTACAGTTTGTTTTGAAACCGGATTGCAAGAAAATATTAGGAGTCTTAGAACTCTTATCAAACCAAAACGAAATAGTGTTATTTATTTACCTCCTTTTTATCAAGAACACACGCTACCGGCACACCTTACAAAAAGGCCCTTTTGATACAGTATCGGGCTATCAAGTTAGACCGCAAGCTACTAGTGTTATCCTGTGGTAACAAGTGACATAACGCCTAGAACTAATTGTTATACTATGTATCTAATCTCAGTATTCGATACGTTTCTCTGAATCGATTGGTAGCTGTTACTGTTAGTAGCGGCTTACGAGTGGTTAATGTTAATAGTCACTTGTAACGATTCGTTGAGTGTTATTGATAGAGGATAGTCGTAGGTAGTTGATATAGGTACACATGCCAGAAAGAGTTTTGCCAAAGCGATTATGAACATAGGTGTTGAACACGGGTGCGCATTTGCATTATGGTAAGAAGGGAAGACAAAGGGAAAATGTTTTGGCTTGGTCCTGTTGAGAAAGTAATAAATGCTGTAGCAAAACTTGAAAGTAAAAAGAACTGAGTATAACAAAACAGGGCCAACAAAGAACAAGTTAAGTACCGAAAGGAATGACCAATGTAAGCTTAACAGGCAGCATCATCTCTTTTTGTACGCGAAGAAAGAATGATTCTGATTTTAAAAGATTCACTGGATTAAAACATTGAAATATTCTTCTTCGGTCTACCTCAAATGAATACCCTCAATCTAGAAACCTCAATAAACTCTCAAAAGTTCTTTATGATCATTGAATAACCATATAATTGTTGACACAAGTGGTGTACGCAGTTGCCCCAAGTAAGGTGCATACAGATATTTATGTATGTAGTACAGTGACTATTGTACATTCCACATTATACCATGTTTTGTTTCGTAGCTGTTTGAACGTGTTTTAATTATACTTTTGTTTCCTGGAATGTTTGAATGGAATCTAACGTTGTTGGATTATGTTTGAAACATGTACGGTTTGGTTTTGATCTCGAAAGTTGAACACTTCTTTTGATTGTCTGAAATGTTCAGTGGCAGCGGTTTATCAACGATATCATTTGTTGCTGTTTTTGTTTTCCTAGTATTTTCATCTGTTATGAATTTTTTGCTGTCTGCATACATCAATTTGGACATTTCAAACACATAATTACCTACTTAATAACTTTAATAAAACTGTTACATAATAGTACCCAAAATAATTAGGTATACCAGTGTAAATTCAGAACGATACAAATGCAAAGATAAATAACTTCAGTAGTATTTACTTTTACTTGCGTAGGTATTACGTTTCTAGGTCATTTGGCACAATTGTGAATCCGGATTTCTCCCAGTTGTAAACTCTGAATGACGAATTTATTCCTCTTTCACTACATACTGTACGGGTCTATCATTGTCACACTGCAGGTCAAAGGATCTCTTCTGATAACTGTATCAGAAGAGTATTTGTCCTGCATCGCAGTGCAGTGCTGATCATGCACGGTGACTGCACCAGACGTGATCAGAGAGCGCTGGCGATTTTAGACCAATTTTTAATGTCCTTGCTTCCTCACGAGGTTTTATATTTGATATTGAAAAAGTCGCAGTGAGCATCGTCCTAATTCAGCTAAAATTCTCAAGCGATTTTGCATTGCCGGAATCTTGTGAATTCCCGCATTGGTTGCTACTTTTCAGTTGTCTTGTCAGGTTCGTTCGAACCTCCGAACCATCTCGACCTACGTTACATATTTATAGCTCAGCTATTAATTTAATAAGTGGTTTATGTGTCGTTTAACAATTCGACGCGGCGTTTACATGTAGTCGGGTATAAATGACATCAGGTGTAATAAATGTGCATACTTTATGGTCATTAATTCCTTTTTTGGTTTACCTGGGATTACCTAACTGGTTTTTAATTTCAGCCAAGAATGCTTTATGGTGTAATGGCTATTGTAAATGGTTTTTATTGTCCTTTGTAGAATTAGTACTCATACGAAGCTATCGACCATACTTATAGTACTTATATTAAATGAACCATGCCATAAACGCGATAGAATAAATGACTACAAATCCGTATCAATTATTTTTTAAATACTTGAAAATTAAAGCGTAAAATTCTAAATTCTTTATCCAACTATGGCATCTTAATGAAGAGTAATGCCAACATTATCACAACGCCCGTCATAACGATTAACCAAAAATGGACTAAGGAGGTTACAGCATGTTTCTCAACGGTTTTAAAAAGCGTTTTAGTAATACCGCCCACGGTATCGGCTTCCGTACACACGGTAGGCAAATTTACTTAAGGTTTTGGACAAAGCGCGGCATCTATGCGCTTAGATACTGCACTATCTAATCTGCATCATGTATGTGCATTATTCTCAGCTTTGTGAAGACGAACCGACTGTTATGAAATGTCTTTAATTGTTGACTATTCTGTAATTTGAACGTTTGCTATTCGTTTAAGTGTTACGATTTTTTTTAAATATATTTTGGTGTGGAAACTAGGTTTTTATAATGTGTGAAGCTGTTTGTCAGTGTGTCAACAGTGCAGCCAATATGATGGAGAATCGGACGTCAGTTTCGACCTATGGAAATCATTAATCCGTTTCCAAGTTCTAATGAAACGCTATCGAAAAAAAGAAGTTTTTTGACAATCTGCTAAAACATCAGTTTAGTTTACCTTTAAAGATTAGACAAGAGAGAAGAGTACTTATATGAGCAATATAAAAAAATCGAAAGTCTGGCGCCAATAAGCTACAAAATGCACGTAATGACAGTTCATAGAACGCAAGCACATCACTACACCGAGTATAACCCTTCCGCTGCAACGCATGACACACGGCGTCTATTTGCGGTGGCCGGTGGTATATCGACCGAGCGCTCATACACCACCTTTGTTTACTTAACACATCGAGATCGCACCGGGAAACGGCTAAAGATAGCACACGGCACGTTAGGGTTGGTTCTGTTCGAAATATGAAATGTATTGACGGCTTAATCTTCGTAAGTTTGGTGTGTGGTCTGTGGCTAAGAATAGTTAGTGGAATAGCCATAAATTTTCAATCTGGGAGTGTTTTTTAAGGAGTATGACGTATGGATTTTTTCATGGTTTTATGGTATTGCAAGTCCGTTTTATGTGACTGTGTATACAGCTTTACTAGTCTAAGGCCTTGATTTAAAAAATATTTAAAAATCTCCGTGAAAACTTAGGTGAAGTGAGCTGTCATTCTACCTGATGCTAGGGATTATCACAATTGACAACTCACTTTCCAACTTCACACTGAGATTTTTACGGAATAGATCGGCTGATGTCATTATATCCTTAGAGTTTGTTTACCGACTAGGTCACTTTATTCGTTGTTGTGCATTTGACGCTTTGATAGTCATATCGGCTTTCACAACAACCTGCCACTACAGTCTCGTGTGTAAACACTTTCAGTTGAAATTTTAGTATTACTGTCTTCTTATCAATACTGATAAAGATACAAGAAGGAAGGGTCACTTTCATTTAGCGATTAGACAAATGTATCAGTGTTTACAATCAAGATAAGATATAGTGAAATAAGATATAGGATTGATGTATTATTGCTGGTTCAGTGGTAGCATGTTGTCTATATACATAAAGAGTATCTTCGAGGTAAATTGGGTAACATTCTTCAATCGTAGTAATTTCTATATACTCAAAGAATATTGTCGAGGAAAATTGGGTAACGCTCTCCAATCGTAGTAATTTCTATATACCTACTCAAAGAATGTCGTCGAGGTAAATTGGGTAACGCTCTCCAATCGTAGTAATTTCTATATACTCAAAGAATGTCGTCGAGGTAAATTGGGTAACGCTCTCCAATCGTAGTAATTTCTATATACTCAAAGAATGTCGTCGAGGTAAATTGGGTAACGCTCTCCAATCGTAGTAATTTCTATATACTCAAAGAATATCGTCGAGGTAAATTGGGTAACGCTCTCCAATCGTAGTAATTTCTATATACTCAAAGAATATCGTCGAGGTAAATTGGGTAACGCTCTCCAATCGTAGTTATTTCTATATACTCAAAGAATATCGTCGAGGTAAATTGGGTAACGCTCTCCAATCGTAGTTATTTCTATATATTCAAAGAATATCGTCGAGGTAAATTGGGTAACGCCCTCCAATCGTAGTAGTTTTTATTTTGACAGCTAGCGGTACAATGCTCATTTCATCAACGCAATTAACATATTGTTTAACTGCCAAAATGTAAGCAGTTGCGAGTGAATTGATCGAATTACCACATTATAATATGGTGACCCAACTGGTGACATTAGTCTACTTCAAGATTCCTTAAAAGCCACTGCAATCGCGTATAATAAAGTCACATACCATATTTAGAAAGGAGATCGCTAACTATGCGACGACCTTTACAAAACAACGAATCTATCGAAACTTCATGAAATTTTAAAGTATATTAACCCTTAAATGTACTTAACCAAAAACTTACCAAAAAAACAACAGCTGTTCCTACAAAGTGCAAACATACATATACGGTCAAAATGTATGGAACAGCAATTTTTTTTTATAACCCATGTTTATGTGACATTATACAGGGTGGCAGGGACATTGACGCACAACCTGTTACCATGGTTTCAGTATATGATTCTGGACCCTCCCCCCGCGTTGAAATTAGACGTCCGTTATAAAAATAAATTTGCTGTTCCCTAAATCCCTACGTTTTGACCGCGTAGGTAAACAGCAGTTTTTTTTTTGGCGTCCAGGTCCAGAATCATGAACTGAATTCATTATAGGTTCATTCGGTAATAGGTGGTGCGTCGACGTCCCAGCCACCCTGTATAGGAATTGCTGTACAAGGTTCTTATGACGTGTGGTCGAAATGGCCGGAATTAACACTGCCATACTGTTTTTTTGATACATTTCACAAATGTAAACCAACAGCGCTCCTCTGTCAACGGCATTCCATCGCCAAAAGAGCCTAGATGCCTTGTAATTGACATTGACAGATGTCAAAGTTTAACACTGGCAACCCTACAAGATGCAGCCGCGTCGCTCCGGACGTGAAATAAACGTTATCATTAAAAACCTTACTTACTGACACTCTGCTATTTCGAGATGCTATGTTTTGTCATGAATCGTTACAAGCACATGTTTGAGTAATTATTTAATGTTGAATGCAGCTGCTATTTATTTTCACTGCGAAAAAGATTGCTCCGTACTCCACACGCGGATTTGGGTATGTGAGTCATTTATTTCCAGCTATCCTAAAGGAAAGAGCAATTGTTTTTTTCAGTTGGCAAACGTAGTGTATTGTATTTATAGTCTTCTGTATTGTTTGGTGGGTTGACAGATTTTGTAAAGTAGATTGCAGTCCTGCTCCGAGCTGCTTACTGGTGTTGGGCTAAGCTGAATAACAGATTCGCAATGTTTTCGACGTACCCATGCGTCCATCTTCAATGCCAGCTTGAATAAAAAAATTAAATGGCATATTACAATATTCTACCTTATTTTTCTTATACAATCTATATCATGAGCAGAGATCTCACGCCATCCTTTAAAACTCGAAAAAAAAAAAATACTCTCGTCACACTGTAACGTTACCTCAAAACTTAGACAAACATAGCAACAATAAGTTCGCTCAAATGACACGGTTTTAAAACCCAGGCCTTTGTGTCAGTCGGCAAATACTCGAATTACTTAGCGACGAGGTAATAAACGCCTGTTGAAGTCCATTCATCACCTTTCGTGTACGGACCGCGGATTATAGCGATCCATCCTGTAGGGATGGGACAGGGAAATCTTACTAATATCAGAACTACTAAATAAATGTTCTGCCATTCGTTTTTTGTAGCTTGTGGACATGAACAGGATATATTGGCATTTTTTTTATAGAGGCAATGAAGTAGATAAAGCATTATTTAGGTTAATGTGGAAAATACCTCCAATTTGTGTAGGCAGACACTTAAACAGTGCTGCAATTTTAGCTACTTTGATTCAACTTCTTCAAGCTTTGATCTGGCCAAAATTAACAGGAATATTTAACTGAAGTATTTGTTCCTGTTGTAATAAAATTGGTTCCAAGAGCGTCACTATCTTCCTGTTTGAACAAATATTTTGTAGCTTCTCGCCTTGCCATTCCTTTGTCGCCAAAAAAAAAACTGTAAATAGAAAAAAAAAGGTTGTGCATTCTTGAACTTCAAAGTGAGCCCCATCGTTACTCTGATTTAAAGATAAGGATTAGTGGGAATACCGTTTTAAGGTTCGCAATAAAACGCTGTACAGTCACCGACAGCGGTGCTCACGAATTGTAAATGAAGATGTTTTATTCATTTGATCTGTTCCGCAGTCTTGCTAAACGAGGGAACGCTTAAAGTAATTAAAAGTTTTGTTTTAGCTAGTACCTACTCTACGTTTATTTTAGTTAACATTCTCGATAAATTAATGAAGAATTCTACGGTTTCATTGGGAGTAGAAGATTTATTTATTTATACTTCAGAAAGCTTACAGTCTAATATCTATAAAGATAAGTACTTAATTAAACGTTTTGTTTTAGCTAGTACCTACTCTACGTTTATTTTAGTTAATATTCTCGATAAATTAATGAAGAATTCTACGGTTTCATTGGGAGTAGAAGATTTATTTATGTATACTTCAGAAAGCTTTCAGTCTAATATCTATAAAGATAAGTTATGTACAATTGCCATTTAAAAGCTTCCACTAATTTAAAACCATGTACCTACTTAAAATTTAAAAAAGAAAAGAAACACAAAAATAAAAATTAAAAACAAAATCGTCTTATACAACTTAACAAATTCTTCTTTAAAGAAAACAAAATAAATTCTTCTTTAGATTTAAGAACACATCTAATATGTCTGTCTAGCCTTGGGGTCGGCTTTCAGTCTAACCGGATGCAGCCGAATAACAGTATTTTACATGGAGCGACTGCCCATCTGACCTCCACAACCCAGTTACTGGGTAACACTATACCCCTTGGTAAGACTGGTTGTCAGACTATTTAGGCTTTTGACTACCCGTAACGACTGCCAAAGATCTACGAATGACAGCCGAGACCAACTGCTTAGCGTGCTTTCCCAGGCACGGAGGGGTCTCGATATGTTGGTTCGTGGGTGGACCCATCCACGAACCGACCGCGGCAAGAGTAGCTTAACCTTCGATCGACCCATGCGGCTGTTATTATTTAGCCAAAAAAAGTATCAATCGGAATTGTTGTCTCAAATATGAATCATCAAATTCCAACTTAATCAACGAGTATCAATTACTCGTTTAATTATCAGCCACGCCCACGCACCAAGATTACAACATCGTTCTACATTAATACGTATTAATTCAAATTTTATAGCGCCATAAAATATCGAGCTCATCTCAAGATCGGTTTTCACAGACATATTTATTGTTATCAAGTAATAACAAGCTAAGTGGTATCTTAATAATAATTGTAAGAAAATCGTGTGGTTTTATATGAGAAGATTATTCTTGTTTTATAAGTTATAGTTACATAAAATTAGATTTTCCTTATATCTTGTTTTTGTATATGGATTCTTTTTCCTGTTATTTTTACGCACAGAACAAAAATTTAAATGAAAACACAAAACATCATAAAACCGTCCCAACTTACTGCTGCCGATCTATTCTGAAAATATCTGATCGAAAAAACTTAGATGAAGTGAGCTGTCAGTAGTGTCAATCCTTAGCCTTATGTGGAATTGGTTTGAATAGGTCTTTATTTTTATTATTTTATTTATTTTTTATATAGATTCTTTTCTTTTAGATTGTGTGAATGTGAGAACGTTGTAGGCTTAACAAACTGTAAATCTGTCAACCATTTTCTATTGCAAGTACCTGGTACTTGTTGATAGGCCTACACTGTCCTCTCATTAACACTGTAATTTGAAAACATTTTAAAAACCATTTACTTTCAAAAGAGTAACCGTGGAGTTTCTTGCCGGCTTTTCTCCATATGAAACGACCAATTGCAACCGTGCACCTAGCTTCTGACGTTTCATAAGTTTCATAAGTTTATGTGAAATAAAATATTTTGAATTTTGAATGACAGCTCACTTCACAGAACAGACGAAAAAAGTTTTTAATAGAATAGACCGGCTGTACTCGACTGTCCAATATTGTCTGTGCTCCGGTACTACAAAACGTCCAAAGAGCGTTCTTCACTTGTCACAATTTTCCGCTCCGACGCACAATGTTTTATTGAGTCGTCCATCCATTTTATAACACAAGTTAATACCCATCGTAGCCTTAATCCTCGAGCCCTCGACCTACAATAGTTAAGTGATTTCATGTCTTTACGAGCGTACGATAATATCAACAATGTGTACTTACGCAAGAATCTTTTCTTTATTTTCAGGTAAAAACATCGCGAGTTGTTTATGGAGCGCTTAGGCTGAATGTGCTGTGCCAGGTGGTAAGGTAATCTTGGGATGAGAAAAAAACATCTGGGAGAATCCATTCCACCTTATAGTTACCTTCCATTTTCGCTGATCGTACAAGTAATTTATTTGATGATCACTCAAGAACAAAAGGTAGATTCTGATGGAAATCTGTCTGAAATCTTTCGTTATTTCAAACTGTAATAAAGAGACTATTGACTCGCTAAAACTATTTAGCTGACTACTAAGTCACCAATTTCTACTAACGATAAAGTATCCTACTTCAGACCTAGAATGGCCTGACTTTCGTCGTATTTATAGGTACCAACTCTTTTCTTTTTTACATAACCAAGAGTTGTAGGCAGAACCTCACCAAGTACCGAAAAATTCCCCAAGTTCTTCACTTAACCTTAATACGTAAGAAACAGTGTGAAGCCCACACGTGACGGCTCATGAGGAATGTTAATGTGTGTAATGGCGTGCAAACCATGATAGATGGCGCCAACTGTTACGACTACCATCTACCCACATAAAGTCGAGTGTGTCGAGTATGTTTAGGATTCTGTTACTTATCATTCTGTTACTGGTAATGGATCGTGTACACAATGGCGAATATTTGGAGAATCTATTGGTGGATTAAGAGGGAATAATTTGATAATAAGATGATGACTAATAGAAAAGTATGGACGAAAAAGACATGTTGCCAGCCCAATTAAATTGGAATAAAGACAGGAGAGTGATGATGAATTTGACATTTGTCATGATTCCTAAATGAGACTAAATGACATAAGAAAGGTTTTATAGAACATCCGCACATTTGAGACGTCCAGGGTTAGCGAGTGAAACTTGCGCCATTTATCGAACTCAATTTCAAAGTTAGGCGTGCACTTTGCTCTGTGCATATGCATTCGGTGCTTCAACCGCAGTGACCATTATCATTTGGCAGCTGGCAAACCGAAACCAGGTTACTTTGGAAATTAAGTAATAAATGTTGGGACTGAATTTTAGCTCTTATACATATCACATCTTATACATTTTTATGCTGAAGTTGTTCGGGCTAGAGTTCGTAAAATCGATTCTGGATTTGCAATTTTTGGAGGGACAAAACGCGTGTCGAGTATATGCTGCATCATCATAACACACCGAATCTTCTGCATGTGCATATTTTTAAATTGTGCGGAATTAAAACTAAATATTTTACATAACATTTTACTGTCATGGTTTTCCGCAAAGTTACGCGTGATTAATTGCAAGCATTTTTGCCCTGAAATATATACAGGTCATCTTGCTAAACCAATCTAAATATTATGTAACATTATTCACTTTCCGAAGTATTCACGTTCATGGTTAACAGATAATAATATAATATTTTCCTTGGCCGCTGTAGGCGTCTGCTTACATATCGCTCGAAAACAAACGCAGGGGCCCTAAAGTAAACATCACGTGGTAATGGACATGTTCCAACTATTTGGGCTCGGAGAAGGAGCTTTTGTACTTATATGAGGTACTCGATATTCTTAGGAAGCCAGAGAAGTTGGTTTGCTGATATTAAAACAATATCAAACACCGATAAAGAATAATTTAATTTCATAGAAAAATTTTTTTCAGAAAAAATTTAACCCCTACAGCATAATATGTATTCTAGCGGCCCTATTATGACGTATTAATGCCACCATTTTTCTAGTGTGAGTGAGAGACGCAGCTATACAAGGCCGATAGCACCATCCTTTTTTCGCAGTGGAATAATGATGGAATTAATACTTCATATTACGGCCCCTGAATGGATATAATAGTCACCGCTACAGAATACATTTTCGCACCATACGCTTTCGATTTCCATCACCACTCAATTTCTTTCAACATTATAAAGCTTTCTACGTGGCCGACCTATATACCTTTGTGGTCCAGGCGGGACAATGGCTTCAGGAGTGCCTCTTCACCCAGATAGACGAGATACCATCGACCTCTCTACCTCACTACGATGGTACGGAGAGTTTGCGTAGGTTGAACGTAGTTTGTAATACTATGTCTGGCAAGCAAAATGGCGTATCCATATTCAAGTTATACTTTTCATACAACTCACGCCATGCTGCTATACATAGTGGAAGTGAACCCTCCGGGAGGGTTGCCGGCATTACGTTTCCATCGCGGAATGTCAACGGCATTAGGTTTAAAACCGTGTTATAAAATACTGTAAAACGTAGTAAAATAGTGTTTTCAGGGGGCCTTGTGGCTATACGTAGTTTCCACTGTTCATTTTTTTGCGAAAATGTGTAAAAAAGAAAAAAAAAATGCTTGGATTTTCCCTTCGTGAGGGCATCCGGCATCCCATAGGCGACTAGGTGAACCCTCCAGGAGGGCTCCTGGCACTGAACATGTTAAAGTAGACTGAAAATTATTTGAGATACTTGTAGATACAATGCGATGTGAGCATTTGGAAAATATAAGGAAGTTGAAAAAAAAACTAAACTGTTCTAAATAGAGGAACAGACTATGGAAGGATCTAATGTTTCTTTAAGAGAACTGTCTATAATTGTGAATTTGCGATAGACTAAGTACTCGTTTAAAGCCTTTTGATTGGTTAAAACTACTTAGTTTTAAGTAATGCTTGAGTCTTGAGCGAGGTTCTGTAATACGGGCCTAAGTTATATAAATTGAGCTTTTTACTGGAGTACAATTTTCGTAAGTTCATTATTACCTTTTCCACCCATCGAGTCTCACGGGAAAAATAAACTCGTGTTGTCTATGTTCTTCTTTCAATCAGGGAGCTTTTCGCAAAAGGATTTTCCGTAGGTACTAAAAAATCTGATTTTACTAAGCTCAAAGGTGCTGTAGGCGTTGTAGTGTGTTGCTATGTAGAATATTGCATGAAATGAGTTATTAAGTCTGAGACCCCTTCGGTGTCGGATCGATCATCATTTCGCGCTTTAGATGAGCAAGTGCATATTAATGAGTTCTTATCGTTAGACTGCATACTAAGTTGGTTACTATCATCAGCATAATTGCTAATTAATTAGTTAAACACGTTCTTAGAGTGTATAATTATGATTGTAGGTGTGGCTACATAATGCACACTTGTTTGCCTAATGGGTTTGCTGGTTTGTCCTCTCTATATTTTCTTTTCGGAAATGTCGAAAAAAATGCATGTCTTCATTCATCCTCTTATAGGTTGAGGTTTCTTGGAAGTCTTTATTAAAACTGTGTTTTGAGAAACCGATTTGGCTTTCGGCATCAGCTTCTGCATCTGTATATCCATTTCTTTGATGGTCTTACATAGCTCAGTTTATTCTAGTTTATCTTTTAAAAACATAATTTCCTTTCATCCTTTTCATGATAAGCAGCACAATGAAACTATTTTCTTTAACTCCAAGATCAGAAGACAGCTCTCGAGGAATTTCCTTACCTTGCGTTAAATCTAGATATTTTATTTTTTTCAAACATAGTTTATATTAAAAGTTCAATGAGTTCATTTAGAATAGCTGTATTATCTAGGAGTAAGAATAACATTTCTAATATCTGACTGACAGCAGATGGAAGTGTAGGAAACCAGACACACTTCAAATTGCGGAAGATTTTTATATTTTTTAGTTTGGTTACTAAAGGAAGTCTAGCCATCTGCGAGGTGTAAAATTAGATAACACGCTACGTTGAATGTTTGTGAAGAATATTGGTGTTGGCAGATTGGTAGAACAGTTTTCAACAATATCAATATTTCAGTTTTTTTTTTATCTTAACTTCGTGATAGGCAGCAGGTCTTGTCTATATATACTTATGCATACTCAGCATAGTCGTGAAAAAAAAAAGATTTTCACCATGGTTAATTAAATTGGTTTTTACTAAAATATAGTGTGCTGTCGTCGGTCAGTCACTATACGAAAAGTCCATCGTTTTTCTGCTGCCGGATTTTTCTGTCTTCTTCACAGGTCTTCTTGGTACTTGGCCAAGAATATTTTCTATAATCTTTCTCTCAATGCAAAGTTAACATACCTTTCATTCCATTCGCAATGTCGTTGATATTCCAGAAACGTTCAACTCGATTTCAAATACCGAACGTCAAACTTCTTATGAACTATTCCAATTTGCATGTTCGGGATTGTTCGTGCAAACATCTGACAGTCAATGGTATTGACATAAGATCTATGACTTTCAAGTAGACATTTTGAATAATTATTAAATTTGTAAGTTTGTCTATTTTGCAGAGTATTTGTACTGTATATTCTGTTATTTATTGTTTAGAGGTGGGTAAACTTTCAAAGTTAAGGGACTGTTAAAGATTTATAAATTCGATTGTATTTTTGACATTTATTACGTGTGTTGAGTTTAGTCTTGGAGTCTTGTACAATTAGCATTAAAGTTTCTCAACGAATTATGGTTTAAGTATCTTTAAAAGACTATTGTTTTTTTATCATTCATGACGACAAACGGAACGTAGAATATATTTTGAACGTTCGAATACCCTTCACTGTTTTTAATGTAATAAAATTCTTCAAAGTTCAACTTTATGCGGCAAAATCAGCACCTGTCAAACTTGAACTTTTCATTCACAGATTAACAAGGGAATTTATCTATGTTAAGTGCAGTTTCAACTTAACGCCTAGTGAAGAGGCAACGTGTGACTGTGCCTAAAGGGACATTTTGTTACACATTTAGCTACGATAACGAGCTCGTCAAAAGACATATCCCTTTTCTGACTAACGTGTTCGTGAGTTAAAAGTTAAAATATCGTCTAATGACCTCGTAACCGTTGTGATTAACTCGTAAACGCGACGACTGTCTGACGTTTGTCTATGCTTTATAAAAAAGTTTGTAATTATTTTTTTTTATTTGTAAACCATTGTTGAGAGGTTAAGGTGCGTTTGATGATTTTTTCATGTTTTCTGTGATGATATGTTATGTTTTCTATCAGTTATTGTTCGGGTTCGGTAAATTAACCACAAGTAGTGATAATTAATTTACTCTTTAAAAATTAATTTGTTCTGAGCTTAGATCTTAATCTCAAGTCTCACGCTGTTATGTTTATTGTTGTTTATTTGTGTGTTGTATTGTTTGACATTTATTCAACATTTTATTCAATGGAAGGGCGACAATAGTTATAACTCGGTTTACGGCCGGATGCGGGCATACACAACTAGTTATTACCATATGATGAATAGCATAACGAACTACATAACACCTTTTAGTCATGCAAATTCTGCTTTCGTTTTAATATTGTTGAAGTAGTATTTTTTTAATGATTAATCGAAATAATAATTGGTGATTAGTGCCTAGATGATTTTATAAAAATAATCTAATCTTATAGTGGACCGAAATTAATTTGCATAGAACAGTTAGGTATTAATTAACACTTTGTAGCTCAATAATAGTATTTTTTGCGAATTTTTACTCGTAATTACCAATAGTCCTATTTAATTAAAAAATTCTAATCATACTTTCATTAGTAAAAAAAAAATCATAGCCTATTTATTATGACATTAAAATTATTTTATCTAAAAAGTACGATAAGCCAGACGTAAAAAACAAATCATTATTTTTAATGATCAAAAACTAGTATACTTACCGATTTTTTTCGATAACATTTAATTAACGACATCTACGAGTATGTTCTCGTATAATGAATTGGCATTATTAATTATATTCTTTACTTATTCGTATTTAATAAATGTAGGTCTCGCTCACCTCACCATCTGCCTTCAAGTTAACGCAAAAACATTGAAGTTCAAGCAAGGCGTGCGTCGTAATTTAAGTTTGCAATAATGCATCAAGTAATGACGGGTTGCCAGCCACTTTACGACCTCCATGTAACCATTTTCCCTCGGACAACATTTAATACGCGCGCGCGGGAAAATAAGGCGCTGATTTAAAACCTTTCCATTTATTTCTACAAAAATAAAATGGCAATACTGGTTTTATTTTGTACTGTATTTTATTTGACACAAATGATAGGTACGAAATTTAATTTTCGCGGCCTGTCAAAATACTTCACTGTCACTTTATTTTCCATTGTCTATGCCCAGATTTACAGCCTCTGAATTGTGCTTTTTAATTATGTTTTTGCACAATTGTAGACTAATGCGTATATACTTATTCCCGCTAGCGAGCGCATTAAGGCTCGTACAGACCAGCGCGACGCGACGGCGCGACGCGACTCGAACAATACAATTTAAAAAAAAACTTCACGGTATAACAATAACCGGTGTCGCGTCGCGCTAGTCTGCACGAAGCTTTATGGTTTCAAGCATAAAATGTAAATTACGACTTTGCTTTTGCATTTCTGCGTCGGCGAACAGTAGTTGTAGAACAATGGATAATAAAATGTATTCTATACTATGCTAGTAAGTCTAGTAACGTGGACGGATCCGCAATTTCTTTAGTTAGGATTCAGTGAATTCGCATTTCACATCCAGCTTTGCAAAAGAACAGCAATAGGTATTTTTAACAGTATCCATGTACTTACGAAAATAATTTTGATTGAGAACCGAATGTAAGTAACATTCGGTAGTCCTAATCGGTTGCTCTGCTTTTTTGGATTAGTTGAATCGTCTTCTTTCACGCGCCAACAGATCGACGTGATTCTTGGAAAATTCCCGGGCATTGGAGTTTGGTCAGGGGCAAATGCTAGTTACTTGATAATAATTATATTACTTATATGAGTTATATGTCATCATTCTCCTTCTCTCTACAAAACTACAGAACCCTGGCAGGTAAGCAATCTCACTTGCACTTGCAGCCAACATCGAAGTAAACGCATACATTTTTGCGTCTTTATGAATAATAATTTGCAGACATGCACTAACATTGTACTGACGTCTGACTGACCGAGGAATACCTCAAACAATACGCTATTCGCATTTTACAAAACTGTAAAACTATGCACATGTCAAGTGATTTTTAAAAAGGAATCTTCGCATAAATCATTGCGCCATGTTGGGTCCCATCGAACCTCGCAGTGAAGAAATGTCAAATCAGCGCTGATCTATGGGTAGTTTTGTCTGTACCCTGCACCAAGTACCAATGGTAACATGGTAACTATTGTTACCATGCTTTCTTGTACAACTTACTTTACCTGTACCTAATTATTTTAGCTAACGATTGCAATTTTTTGATAATGATTGAAACTTCTTACCTTTTTTTTTTTTTTCATAAAACTATTATTTTTTACCACAGCCGGATAAAATAGTCTATGAGTTTAGGAGGTCCAAAATCAATATGCTCAGAATCACTCTTCTTAATTATAGAAGCTGAAGGAGAGACGAATATACTTATTATAAAATTTACCTAATTCTATGTAATAAAGCATTTAAAATTAAGGTTAAGTTTTTGATCAACATAATACCTATGATGCTATTCAAACTAAGTGGATGCTCAGACATAAATATTAGATAATATTATGAAATTATTTTGTGATAATTACAAATGAGACTGTTAGCCAATAACGTGAAGGATACTTAAATGTGAAGATCATACATGATGTTTATTCATAGTGCAAAATGGCTGGCATCTCTTTGCATAAAATGATAACAGATTTTGGCAAAAGAAAACTGTGTTTGGAATTAACACATTTAAAGGTACATATGGATATTGATGAGTGCATCGAGATGTAGGCTTAACTGAGTTATTTCTACAATACACACAAATTTCTTTATTGTATTCCATAACATTGGTAAAGCAGTTGGTGGTACTTAGGCTTAAAATTAATAAAACAATTATAGACCCTGTCGGGCACAGCATAGTAGGAGAAGGAAGAGCGCATAATTTGTGAAGGTCCAAATGGGTCCAATAAATAGTTGCAGCAGATTTTTAGTAATTTTAACTATTGTAGTGAACTAAAACTTAGATAAAGGCTTTTACATAAATGTTTTATTTTTATAGGTATTTCGTAATTATAATGACTATCTACTTATTCCCCGAGTGATATAATAATTCGCAGCGGGTCAAAATTCGCAAAGCGTGTTAATTGTTGCATTGCAAGTTGCAGTAAACGCTAACAAAAGACAACGTCTATAATACAACGCATGTTGCACTTGTACAACGACTTGCACTTTACAATATCTGCCAGTCTATTCTGTAAAAATCTTAGGTGAAGTAAGCTTGAAGTGAGCTGTCATTACACCGGATGCTAGGGGTTGATAGTTTTGACAGCCAACTTTAAGCAAACAACTTGAAGTGAGATGTCAAAAGTGTCAATTACCTAAGACTTCGCGGTGATATTTTTACAGAATAGCGTTGCAGTTATTAAACAACGGCTTCGCTTGTCTACCTAGGGCTTATTATACCTAGGTATTAATTATCTCAAAAATAAAATAAGCCGAGAAAATGCAAACCAATTTGCCTCAACACGGAAGCAAACTCAACAACAAGTACTTAGGTAATTTGACAATATAATAATTGTACAAAGGCAATAACATAAAATTTATTGATCAGGCCAATAAAACAATTCAATTTTCTTGTAATGTGAATCTCAACATTCCGTCTCGTTAATATTCCCGATCCGTCCAACGACCGATAAGAATCTCGGGTGCTCCCAGATTTTACGACATTTTTATTATTTCACAAGCGGCACTTACAAAGTGACTCCGAAAATATAAACATTTTTTAAACATCTGGCATTGGCGACAGAACGACCAAAAAGGCTAAAAACATTTATTTTTTAAATATGGCAACCTCTTGATAACACCCTTTACCACGAAACGATTTTTGTTAAAATAAACACATTATCCGGATAGGATCGTAAAATTAAAGTTTACGTTTATTTTTACTGAAGTTGTTTGTTTGCTACTCATAATTTGTTCATACTGAGGTATTATTAATACTTCACATATTTCTACTCTTCTATTCCGCGTTTCTACGAATAATAGTTCCTCAACGAGTGAAAACCGCATCAAATTCACTTTCAAAATCCGCGATTAAAACAAACGCTTTCGTTTACTTTATGGTACAGACACCAGCAAATCAACCTACTATAATCTGTCAAATTTCTTTAATAGATTTTCACCTTTATCACTAAAATATAAGGTTAAAAGTTGATTGGGAAAATTTTACAGTTTCGGGTAGGTTGACCTGCTGGCGTCTGAACTTACCATAATCTTTTTATTATTACTTCTTGTTTTTAATTCTGGTAACATTTTTCCAGCTATTCTTTGAGACATGTTTAAAATTAAAGCGGTTGTTGCACGCGATGATACCTTTTACGATGCATGCCACCGAAATCGCAATTCAAACGAATACATTGAAAAAAAAAAACAGATAATTCATTTAAAATCTTGAGCAGAGCCGTTGAAGTGAAAAACGTTGCAATTAGTCGTATTATGCCTTCTCTTATTACAAGCGTAATATTTAGCGTCTATTTACCAGCAAACAGTTGCTTTATTGCCATATGTTTACATCACTTAGTAGAATGTGATTAACACACTTACGTCACATTTTATTAAAAGATATATCAATTCTTTCCTTTTTCTATAGAGCATAATTAAAAAATGTTACAAGGCTCAAGATAAAACTCACAGTTAAAAGAAAAAAAAAACCACAGAGCAAAAATAAGCAGACTTCTAAATAAAATGTCGGGCAGCGGTAGAGGGCACTCTTATCGCCTCCGCTAAGTGGGGTAATCATTTCATTTCATGCCACTCAACCTCTCTAAGCATTAAAATTTTCGCAGCAGCCCCTCAAACTCAGGGCTGTCGCATATTTACTATTTTTACATTTTATTTGAGGAAATGAATAGTATTCCTCCTAAATTACATCAAGTCATCTGCATGGGTAGTTGCATTTTAAATTAGAAATACCCAATCTAAAATTACAACAAACAATACATAATATTCCTTATATTCATTAGGAGTTAGATAACAATAACACCCTTTATATTTTGATGGAACTGAATTTGACGTAAACCTTGCCTCGGTCGGTAACTGCGTTTTCCCTGAAGGTAACTGAAATGTACATATTTCTGTTAGAAAAGAAAATGCAGTGAACAAGTTAAACAGTGGAGGTAGAGGATATGTCACAATTAATCAACTCAGCCTAGTTCAGTGCACTGCTGGACATAGGCCTCTCCCAGGCTGCGCCACCCTGTCCTCTGCCTTCCGCATCCAGTCTGTCCCAGTCACCTTTTTAAGGTCGTCGGTCCATCTAGCTGGGGGGCGTCCCAAACTACGCTTGCCGATACGCGGTCTCCACTCCAGCACTCGTCTGCTCCACCGGCCAACAGTCCTTCGACAAATTTGGCCAGCCTACTGTCACGTCAGTTTGCACAAAAACAACATTATAAAAATATATAATTGCCAACCCTATCAAAATCAACGCTGTACGTGCTAAGTTTAATTGAACAGATCGCATTCAAAAGGAAAGCGTACTTAGTTAAATAGCTTTCAAGCAAACAAGAAGTCTTTGATTATGCTCCAATGCTCACTAAAATTACATTTTCAATTTGATTGTGCCGATAACCCGGAAAATTGTAAAACGGAAACTGTGATACGCCCTTTTGCTAAATACTACTGATTTTAATATGTACCAATTATTGTGTTATAATTATAATTATGAGTGGGTCATCTCTATTTAAAACTGAAGCACCTACTTACCATAGACTGACTGTCCTGTCAGTCATAAAACTGGCATATTTAAACAAAATTCCGTAGAATTGTAAATAAAGTGACATGCAACATTTGATAGTAAGTCAGATGTAATGTAATGGCTTATTAAACTCACTCAGGATGATCCAAAGAACAATGAAATACCTACATAGATTTCTCTCCTAAAGTCCATCACAGACTCCATTGTTCATCGACTTTTCAACACCACTGTTCGCCATCTTCGGTCATCGTACTGTCGAGGTATCGATTATCTGTAATCGATAGTGACCCAAACCGATTATCTATAATGGAATGATATAATTTCCAAATAGGTACCTTGGACGCTGTTTATTTGTGAAAACTACATAATTAGAGACACGATGCCGGTCGACCACCTGCGTAGGGTACATTAGGTCGAAAATTACCCACAGAACACGAACCGCAGAGCGGGGGGACACTTAAAGAAATGTCAAATGACCACGCAGGTACCATTGGTACAACACTACGAGTCCGAAAGAGTTTGAACTCCGTAGAGTTTGTATTCGAAAGTAAATTTTTAAGGAGAAATGCTCGACAACTTTTTGTATGCGAGGTCATTAAATATGTGTATCGTATCAACGTGTAGGACACTATCAAAGCTTTTTGATTGAACTTTCTCCGCTAACCCACCCGCGTATTCTAGATAATAAGAATAAACAAAGACCGTCGATATTTTTATATCAACTTGGTTTTCTAATCAACGAATGAATAACATTAACTTCCACATCGGCTACGAATACTTTTTCATGTAATAAATATAAGTTGACACAATAATCTATCGGCCACCATTGTTTGCATATCTCACGAGAGACGGATTAGAGTGATTACCGTGTGAGTTAAAATAGTACACACACATTTAGTGCGCTATCATCGTAGGTGTGAAAGAGAAAGGGCATATAGAAACTTGGCTGTAATTACATGGACCACCCGCGCGATCTCGCACCGACTATTACAGAATGCTTTTTGTAAGAAAATAATCGACACAATGAAGTCATCAAACGGACTTGAGTAATCGAGTTCGCCCCACTAATCGAGTCCGGTCTCATAGTGATGTTATTGTCCCCTTGGGCCTAGTCCACCTCTTTTCGGACTTCGGTGCGTGGAACAGGGTAATAAAAGTTGAGGTAACGTAGTGCTACTTTGAATTAACGGCCAGTGTTGCCAGCAGTAATTCGTGAAATCGTGACACTAGACGATTGTACTCTTGGATTTATTTTGTTTAATTGTTATTTTTGTAAGTTTTCCTTTAGTTTGCAGACGTTATTTAGTTTTGTTCTTTGCGTGACAACTGCATATTTTCTAATGCCCAGTGCACACGGCGGAAACACGGGAACTTACTGATGGATTACTAACTATTTACTGTGATGTAGATATCTCTTGTATAAGTTTTTGCGATCGATGTCCAGTCTGTGTGAAGGGCGAATTTTGACGTTCGAAAAGTGCTCATTCTTAGCCTAGTTTGAATAAATGACTTTTGATTTACTGGCATTAAAGTAGGTAGAGCATGCAATGGTCATTGCTCAGCAGACCAAGTAATGCATAAGATATTTTATTTTTTTTTCATAATATGTCTTTTGTTATTGCTTATTGTATCGTTCCTAACCGCAGTAAACAATGCTATATTTACTTCATAAATTATTTTCTATTTAGTAAGTAGGTAAGTACCTAATTTATAAATTATAATATTTTCGTCGTAGGTATGCTATTGGAGTACTCATTTCAAATAATATTATAACTTATTATTTTAATTGCCCGGTGAACGTTAACTTTAGTAATACAAGTAGATATTTAATAAATACAGAGCCTAGATTACGATTTGTGGTATTGCGGTATCTTTAGATGAAATGTCATAAACGAAAATAAACTTAAACCTAAAAAAATATTGAAATGTTCAATTGAAAGGAAAAACTTTTCCGTACATTTTCAATTCTAGTTCAAACGCCGCTTTACTTATACGTACCTAACCTCTATCAGAAAAAGTCCAATAAAATTCAAAACCCGAATCCCACTCCAATAGAGTAAAAGTAAACCAGGCACTAATCGATAATGACTGCCAGCCAGTTACAGTCGAATATACCTATTAATCGATTCCTATAATCGATTGTAATAATCGATTCCTATAATCGCCAAGCCTACAAAAATTAGTCTTTGATTAAACCATCAAAGTAGGAGTAAGTATGTTTCCGCGGGCGGAAGAATCGACCGCCTGTGACTGAGCAAGCGGCTACCGTTCCGGACGATTCCTCTTTCCGGCAATCATAACACTGACCCTGTATAACTTGTTGGTGCTATTATAATTTATGGCCACATGGGTAACGAGAAATAATTAACTAAGTAAGGCTGAATAATGTCAAAGCTACTTAATCATGTTACTCGTATGAGGAACTCAAAGCATAAACCCATAAGTTTCAATATAATAATTATTAAATAGTAAACGCGATGAATAAAAAACAAAACCAAAACAATTTACGAACTGTCTTCTTAACCCTTCTTCTGCCGCGTGACTCGGTGATTCATGGATTCGGACTTCATAAAATAATCCCAAGTCAACGGCAAGGCGTTGGCGGCATCACTGCGCGCCGACTTGACAACGATACAGATTTATGGCACAACTAATTTACTTAATATTAACATTAAAAGTGCTTATTCTATACAAAGCTACAGCAAAAGCATAGCAGGTTATTTCCAAGCTCATAATGATTATAACTGGGCGTATGAGTTACATTTTATCTTAATGACTTTATGGTCCTACAGACCCATTAAACTCAAAAGTCGAACATGTCGAGGTGTCTGTGCCTCGTGCTTATTGATAAGGAAGCAGGTTATGATGTCTCAATTTACTCCATTTACTTGTACCATATGACGTACAAATTAGCAGCTGTCAATGTATTTTGCAGAAAGACATTCATATTACTGCTACATACTTGGCTTTATTTTATTTGTTTGAAGTTAAAGTAAGCGAGATAAAAAGCTATTATCATCCAACTCAAAGTGGAGGTTTGCCTTAAAGAAATCATATTGCAGACCGGCGCCTCGGCAGCCATCTTAGATTTCCCACTTTATATTTAGTGCACAATAAATATGTCGAAGATTAAGTTGCATTTATAGCCCTGCCTTCACACGTTTACCGACCAACGGCGAGGATTTACGTCCATTGCACTCTTAGTAACAAGTTAATTGAACCTCTTATAATGTAAGAACAGCGGTGGATGTGATTCTTTATGAGTATGGCCGTGTTGAAGTGTTCAGCGAGGGCGTAAAACTTTGTGGTCATCTGGTGGCTTGCAGGTGAATGGTTTGCTTGTAATGTGGGTTAATATCGTCGTGAATGTGATAGGCCGTGTCTTTTGAATTGTTTAAGCCTTTAAAACCACTGAAACTATTAATGGCGACAATAAAATCGACAGATGTGTCATTTTAAAATACATTCATTTTAAAATGACACATTCGTACATACACATGTCATTTTAACGTACAAGTCTGTTTTAAGGAAAATTTTCCGCGACATAAAGCAGGTTCATCATTCGGAGGGTCAATTAATATCCAAATAAGGAGATATGCCTGACGGCCAGTGCCACATTTAGTCATGAAATACTCGATGTAACTAAGTTTAATTGTTTATTACCTAAGCACAATCTTGAGTATAAAATAGGACTCAAATTACGATTCTGTTCTTCTACAATAGCTATTCATTCGCTCCATACAAACTTCCTCATTCACACGATACCCATAAAACGATAGCCTATTTGGTAAACTGCAAACTTGGAATGCACTCGAACGCCTTTGATAATAACCTAACTGAGGGTTTCCCAAACTTTTGCAGTTCGCGGCGCACTTGCCAGTTTACTATTTTCTCTCGGTGCGCTTTCTAGTCGAAATAGGGTAGATAGGCACAAAATTCGTAACATTCACGTCACGAAGCTGAGTTTTTATATTTATTTTGACACAAGAATACATTACCTATTTAAGAAAAATAGGAAATAAAATACAATGGCAACTTAGTCAATGTGAGGCGTGAGCTTGGTGATGTCCACATTTTTTTTCAAGGCGTGAGATAAGGCTTCACATCGCTGCTCTCATTTCTTGCTCCACATTAATCTTTGAGCGATATTTCGAACGATTTTCTTTATTACAGCTACAGCTGAAAATCCGACTTCACATAAATAAGATGTTGCAAACGGAATGAGAATTCTTAGAACTTTTATTTTGTATTCGCGAATACCTAAGTTTTGTTTCCGGAGAACAGTAAACAGGATCGCCTCCTGGCGCACCTCTACTCTTTACGGCCCCCCCATGCGCCGCCGCCGCGACGCACACTTTGGGAACCCCTGACCTAACCCGTTTCTTTTTGCTTGCCAGTGGTCGGATCGAGATTCTCTCCAGATAAATAAAGGATGACGCATAAGCGAATTCTTTTATAATTAGACAAACCAGTCGGGATGCCGCATGCCGGTCAAAATTACCCATATCTGGCGGGAAAGGGTTAACTTTGGCGCGAAACAAAGATTGATTATCGTGAAACTAAAGTTTGAAAGGTTTAATTATACGTTCAGTGCGCTGGAGTTACTTTTTGCGCTAAAAGCCTTTAATTTTGTAAAATTTTCGACGGAATATTGTTGTGTCATAATTACTGTTTTGGTAGAGATCCGGAGGGATTATAAGTTTTAGTGTAGCTGTAAAATAAATCCACCCTCTTTGTGTTTATAGTGAGCTACGTGTTGAATATATTGGTCTGTTATTTCAGTTACCAACAAAGCTCTTTAATTTAACTTGACCTCCATAAAACTGAATTCTGGATTAGTGAAAGAAATAGTTTAGTAGCTGTTGCTTCCAGATCTAGGTATTGTAGAGATCTTCTCTATAAGTATATCTTCAATTTTACAATTCCATTACAGTACACAAATAAACAACTTCTTTCTCTTTATAAACACCGAACACAAAACAAAGTTATCACTATATCGACCGCGTAGAGAGGTACGCGACTACGCGCCGTGACAATAAAAACAGCGAGATAAAATCTTAGAGCTCCCAAAAACACCGATGGCCGTATCTGTAGTGTGAAGAACAGCATTAGGACAGGCTGTAAACAAAGCAAATAGGTGAAGAAGGTCTACTCTATGTTTGAAGAAGCAACAGAAAGCGTGTATACGCTCTCCAAATGCCATTTTCCTATACGAATTACCTACGCAGTGCTTCTGGCCAGGTATTATGAACTGGGGAAAGACGATTAAACCTTTGAGGAATTCGATACTGGCTTTTGGAGCCGAAAAAACAATATTGTCGTAAACATGCGCGGTAGTAGCATATGTACTGAATGTACTGCTAATTAAGAGGCTATAAACTGAAGGCTGCTGAAGGTAAAATAAAGATTAGGTAGCCTATACGTGTGTTGGACTTGGAATATTGGTTTGGCAAATTGCTTGCCCTGTGTTGGCCAAACAAAAGATTTTGTATTGGAAAGGTTCAGGCAATGATTGAAGCCAGAGAAATATGAGTTTGAGTGGGCCTTCGTTACTCTTTATTGTACAGATTGTACTCAAGACGGAGCACCGCATTTGTCCACGCACATCACGTAGGGCCACACGAATTCCCTTACGAGTGACGGCCTTATATTTATTCGTAGACGGTACGCATTCCGGAATACTTGCTCTTCTTATAACATTACTTTGCTTATAATTTTTGAAGTGAAAACTTCTTTGGGGGGACTTTGCGCTCTTTCTAAACAGTGAACGAAATCTTTCTAAACGGTGAACGAACGGGTCTACCCTATAAACACGAATCCCATAGTTTCGTCCAAAGTTACGGGTGTTTTAACGCCGTATTTATTACTTGTGGACATTAGATTAGTTCGGGGCCCGAACTAAGAATTAATAACAACAAGATTTGACAGTTGTCCCTAATCCCTCCTGTTTTGTCCCGTTACTTCGTTGACGGATTTACAGCTTACTTATGCACGAAGAGTAGACCCCCTGAACAGGCACGCTCGGGTCGGCGGCGCTGAATCGGGTGTACTCGGCTCCAGTCGTAAGTTTTTACTATTATGGTGAGCAGTTATAAGCACAAGCACATGGCACGCCCTCTTTTTCTACGCCAGTGGCGGTTTGTAATGCAATCTCATGTCTGACACTTTTAGTAAAGACTTAGCTTAAACTAGCGTGTTACTGGAATATTTTAGTCTATCAGGGCTATTTGTAAGCGTAATCATGCGTGGCAATGTTGAGATAAGGCACTGTGTTGCCTGCAGACGCATTCTTAAGCTAATAGTGTTAGATATAATCGCACGACCGCTCGACCGGGCTGAATTGTATACACCGCTGCAGTTTAGGGTTAAAGTCCAACATGTGCACGATATTTTAGTAGAGAATTAAGATAGTAATCATCCAAAAAGATCGCTTCTAGCGATAAGACCGTCCATTGTGTCACCTGTAAAAATTCTACATTAATATCTTGAATTCTTAATAAAGAGTATTCTATTCATATTTTCAGTAACCGATACAAGGGTTTTAAAGCTATATTCGTTTTTAAAAGAACTAGAATTACATGACGAAAATAACTTAATTAAAACCTTATTCAAAAACTTAAATGGAACTTACGTCAATGCTAATGAAGGACAAAATGCTAAGTGGGCGTTTATTACCGAAACGTCTCAATAATTGACGGGATATTTAAGTTAGTAGCAGACGTAATGGAGGCTTTAAATATTTCCATATCATTAATGGAACTTAATAGCTATTGACAAGTATATTCGTTATATTAAATGGAGCATGAAACTAATTTGAAACGGTTGGTCGGGTCGGGTCGCACTTCGCACCGCACCACAGATTATAAATTATTTTAACTAAAACTTAATGTCAGAGGTCCAACTTTAAAGCTTCATTTACGTTTACTTAATGCCATTTCTAGAACGAATGACGTAACCGTAACCAACGCATCTACATTCATCAAATCATCATCGTCCTTGTTTACATTCATCAAAATAATTAAATTAATATAGATATTCAGCAGAAGTTGCATTCTTGCAGACAGACCTACATTCTTTAAACACGCATAAAAACTCAAAGAAAAATTAATGCACCATAGACAATAATATTTTCTTTATTCTTAACATCCATCATACTTGGCAAACGTATCCAAACTTTTCATCCATAAAGCCCTGTTGCACGGAAAAAAATGTTACAATGACGATAAAACACGCAATGTAAATATAATAAATCACAAACATAACAAAAGATAACACGTTTTGTAAAACTGCTCCCATTTCGTAACAATATTTGGGTCGACAAACTGTAAACAGTGCTTATCTTATTACGCTAAGATACCGTTTGCACCTGAATCTCTAACGAGCCTGATCGGCGTACTTGTTGTCATGTATTGACGAGAACACTCCATTACCGCTATTTCTAGATTAAAGACTTCTCTAAAATACAGACTGACTTTGAATTAATTGACAATCTTCCAGGTGTCGAAAGTTCTCATAAATCTAAACAAGTTTTATTGATTTATTTTATTTAAAAATTTGAAATTGAAGGCCATTTCATTTCACAAATGTTCGCTGATATACACTAAAAAAAAACCAAAAAGATCGGCACAAAATACTTATAACATAAAATAGAAAATAAATAGTACACAATAATAATGAACTATAATCGTTTACACGCAAATAATTACTTTTCCGCGAAGAAGCTTTTCACCAACAAATGTTCAAGCCGAGAAAAAGTGGTACTGAAAATATCCAAATTATGTTCACTAAAAAGTTTATTAAAACTATGGGATCAACTCTGAAATAGTGAAAAGAAAACAACATCCGTCGTATACGGGTTACTTCGCACTCATCTATACGACTGACATAAAGATATCTCAGACAATAATGCGGTTACTACCGATTATAAGAGGCACTGAGGCACTGACCCACCGTCAGTCTTGAAGACTTAGAACAATCGATATAGTTCGATTCAAAGTTAATGGCGGCTCGGAAGTTAGCTGCTCACTGTGCAGTACCGCACCCCTCACCCCCGCTGACCCATGAAATTGTTACTGCGCAGCGACTCGCCTCATGTTCCGAGCCGCCATTAAGTTTGAATCGGGCTGTACCTGCAATATCAATTCGCCCTTGTCGATCCGTCCATCAGTAGCTCATGGATTATCACCATCAGTCTCCTGCGGGACTTTCACTTCAATTTGGCTGCAGTAACCACGGTAAAAAACGCGTGAGGAAACCGGCAAGTACTAGAAACAAAAATTCGAAGACATTGTGACATCTACCAACCCGCACTGGCCCCGCGTGTTGGATTACGGCCCACTCCCTCTCCCAGAGAGGAGGCCTGTGTCCCAGGGGTGGGAATGTTATAGTCTGATTATGTTTATGCTAACCGCGGTAAACGTACAGACGACTGCACAACAACCTACTACAATCTGTCAAATTTATTTAAAAGATTTTCAACTTTATCATTAAGGCATAAGGTTCAATCTTGATTGGGAAAATTTGATAGTTTCGGGTAGGTTGACCTGCTGGCGTCTGTACAAGGATCACAAAGATGGCCTGATATTTCTTGCTTGCAGACTTCTTGGTATTTAGACTGGTTTGATATGCCGTCGTCTGTCAGTCCATATTGTGCTGTACTGTCATCCATGGTCATTATGACCGAGCAATAATGCGCGAGATCTATCGATATTGCATTGCACATAACGGGTCTCGTAACAGAAGCCTGTTGAATTTATCATGATCATGTGCCGACTGTGGTGACAGGTTGTTATTAGCTGTTCATTTGTTTTGTTCAACGTGTATCGTCTATAGTCTGTGGTATCGAAGATCAATACATTCTCGGTTCAGTTTACAATGTGTCGAGGTGACTTAGCAAGTTTTTTTTTTCTAAGGTGTTGTTAATTTAACACGGTTTATCCACGTTTCTTACACCTGGCAAATAACATTTTTCCGCTATGGTATTTCAAATATTGAGAATAATGATGACTCAGTCTTGTCCAGGAAGGTAGCTACTTTTCCAAACATGGGCACTTAAAAAAGTAGAAATAAATAAACAGGCAAACAAAGGTCGTCACACCATACGGCGTAGTTATAACAATATTCGAAAATATATTCATAAGACGGAATTCAAAATCAAAATCATGCGCAGCTTGTTCAAACAGTCTATCCGGGGAGATGTTTGTTTGCGTTGCATCGCTCCCGGTCGCGAGGGGGCGCTGTACACGATCATACTTCAAGATTCATTCAAAATACGAATACCAAGTTTTAGATGGAAGTAGCAAAACGGTTTGATGACGTCACTTGGCTTGTCATTGCCGTCAAAATGACACTTTTTGTTTCGAATTTCGAACCAAATCGTGCATCAGTAGAAAAAGAAATACCTAAGCTCTATTTTTTTCTAAGACGTAATGGATATTGGATGTTGGCACATGAACACACCCAAACATCCTAATTTAATGGAAGTCGTGTATGATAATGGAGCGATTGACGTTGAAGAATGTCCAGACAATGATTGATGTGGCTGATGGAATATTAGTTCGAAGAAAGCTATCGATTAGACCAATATTTTGAATATTGAATTAGTAACAATACCTATCGAGTACGGTAACCATGACATTAAGCAAGTTTTTGAAATTCGAATGTTGTATACCTAAACGGTTAATAATGCATCTGCTTATGTCGTAAGAGATGAATAAATGCATTGTAATGATATTATACCTAATATGGTCTTAAATAATAAAGCCAGACAGAAGAATTAATTGAAAGAAGTGAAGGCAAAATGGCTTTGGCAATAACGAATAAATATTGGAAGAATAGGATATCAAACTTTAGGCTATTGCAGCCTTGAAGTATTACGGTGAAAGGTATATCAAGACACTAGCAAGAACAGCACAGTTCAAAAACCTCGTCAGCTATAAAGATTCATAACTCAAACATCTTTAAAAATTAAAAGCAGCTCCTTAATAGTGCCAAGAACAAATCAATAAACGAAGAATTCGGTGAAACAAATGAATGATCTCTGACATTCCCAAAGCCGCTGTATCTAATTCATACAACCATAATGGCGTCCCCAGAACCGAAAAAACTCATAACATTTCCGTGGTGATCACAGTAAACATTAGTATCAAAGCTGCGGTGAGTCATATTATTGTCGATAGACATGTCGCCCCCTAGTTTAGGGCTGTTCATCTTGATGTGTGGTCCAATGTCGGAGAGAGAAGCGTGATTATAAAATATTTTATTATTTCGATTGCTTAAAAAAAAGTCGTAAATAAAATTTTTGCAAGCCATGTCTTGCAGAACAGTGGCAATTTGGCAAATAGCGTTTACCATCGATCATAAAAAAGTAGGTATTTAAATATAGTTATAGAAAACGACTTAAGAATAGGTATGGGAATTTCAAATACGTTTTCAGAAAAAATAATTTATTTATTTAATATAAGGTATGGTCCGATTTATGGTAAACCGACCGCATCTAGTTTTTAAATATGATTGACTTGTAAACTTGTTTGTACAAACCTACTTACAGAAATAAAATCATTTATCATGAAAAAGGACATTTTAACAATACAAATACAGTCGTCCTGCAGATTGGTCAAGAAAATCTAGAAGCTTGATAGTATCTATTGATTTTTAATGCCACCCAAAATCATTGGAAACCTAATCGAGTTTCTATTGATCTCCCTTCTAGTTTCACATTGAATTGAATAGTTAATTTATGTGTTAATTTAGATTCAGATGTTTAAATAAATGTAATCTAGTTCATTCTGGCCTTGCAATCGAGCTTAAATTTAGTTTATTGCGGATTTCGAAACGTTTATGATCGGTCGTAATACTCGTAATGGGTAATGATAGAATTAATGACAGTTTCTGCCCACATCTTCTCTTTGAGACTGATTTGCGTGGAAGTTGAACGTAATTCTGAGTCTAAAGCAATCTAAAGTTTTGTAATACAATTTAAATTATATGTAGATTGTTGGTTGGCTACGATCCTTTGATCCTTATATTTGACAGAAACAAGCACTATGCTATACAATGTAATGTTAAGAATTACTTAAATATTGTAGAAATAACAGAAATAAAATACATAACTTATAGAGAAGACTATGGAAGAAAAATAAATTTTGTGCCAACCCTAAATAAATTGGTATATAGGCATGAGAATGCTGACGAATTTCCATAACTTATTTGCTAAATATTAAGATAATCGTAGTTACATTTAAATTAGATGAAACCTTTAGCTTTCCGCGATATTCGATGAATTGCACCACGGCCTTCAAAGCACCGAATCTATCATCAAATACTCAATATCGGAACGTAACACCTCACTACAAGGTTTAGATTCCATTGTCTACAAACTATGTAAATCAGTAATTTCGGCTTATCCCGTCTCAGCCGTAGAAAGCACGATCGGAATTAGGTATTAACATTGATTTAGTTATTCAATGGGCTTTATGTTTATTGAGCCGTTGTTCACACTGAGATGTGATTGCGTATGCAATTACTTGTCATCACACGTGAGTTTCAAATGACAACTGAGCTGTCAAAAGTGCGCCATCTTGCATTTTAGAGACAGTCTTTTATCTTTGAACTTTAGTGCATTTCCAGAAGAAATTAGGAAAGCTTGTCCACGCTATGTAAGTTGCTAAGATGCCTATCCTATCTGGACAACCATTCGAATTTCTTTTTGAACAGAACATAATTTTTTGTTTACTTTGAATAAACTTTGCAAAGGCTAAAGGCCAATCTGCACTCGAAACACCAATGTCTGAAACTTGCAATAGACATCAAGTTTTCGAAACACCAAACGCCACAAATTACAACATACATCAACAAAGTCAGTAAAGATGCAGACATAAATGTTAACCAAATCGAGGCTAAAGGTGAACTGCGAAAATACTTCAATTTTCACGCCAGTTCCCTTTACGAGGTGATAAAATTTCACACGAGATACGTCTGAGCATTGCCAAAGTAACAGGTTGCTGTCTAGCTGCTCAAGCAAGCCATTTTCCACCACTCTCACGTACCGGCTTCGGATTGGAGTAAACGCCTTGGAATTTCATCCATCGCCTCACTGATTTAAAGACGGTCTAACAAAGTAGAAACTAATGGAGCGATGGATGTAACTCGTTGGCGTTGAACCAACGAACTGCCTGAGTGGAATAATAAGTGGTTTCTCAGTAGAACACTGAGTCGAGATTTTGCCGTTAAGTGGTATTTC
Organism: Xanthia icteritia; assembly: GCA_949128155.2. Taxonomy (NCBI): domain Eukaryota; kingdom Metazoa; phylum Arthropoda; class Insecta; order Lepidoptera; family Noctuidae; genus Xanthia; species Xanthia icteritia. The sequence goes on along the minus strand of OX421934.2, from coordinate 19,802,161 downwards.
TATGGCTTGAGTTGAGTACGAATCGAGTTTGATGCCACCGTCACTGAGAAAAGCAATAAAAGGTGTGATAAAAATCATATTTATGGACCAATTTTTGTGTTGAGCCAGGATGATGAAATCTGCAATTTTTCTCCCCTATAAAATGAGCTTGTAAAAATATAAATTCTGGATTCTTGCTCCCTCTAACTTCCTCAAAGTTAAGCAAACACAGCAAAACCTAAGAAGCCATTTCAGTTCGTTAATCCTGGCGCGAGTGTTTCCCAAAATTTATCGATTTTTGTAAGAATCAAAGAAAACAGCCTCGCTCCCTCGTTGCCTCAGTAATGCAATAACGTCGGTACTCGACGGATGTTTAAATTTATTTGCACCCCTCACTTCGCCCCTCTATGGAAGCACGGATCGCCCCACTCGACCCGTCTAATTGACAATTATTAACTTTTCCTGATCGAAACTACGGGATGTTCTCGTACTAGACGAGACGAAATTCATTCAAAGTCAGAAATCTAATTTCTTTTGATCGATAGTCCTTGGTTCATTGCAGCTAAGAGTTTATTTAAGTATTTGAAGAATTCTGTTAGCCAGGAAAAATACAGAATTTGGATTTCACTGTCTTGTGAAATGAAACTTGATGGTAGAACTGGATAGTAATCTATGTTACATAACGAATCTCACAAGTCACAAAGAATATCAGTGTTAAAAAGTCTACAAAATGCAATTTTTAATGTTTTTCCATTTAGGAGAGCATAACAGCTGCTTCTCATCCCACGCAAGCATCAGCTAGCAAATGGGTCACCTCACCACTCACTAATAACTCGTAGGCGATGATACCGTCCAAGGTAATTAGAACTTCATTGAATGCCACTCCTAACAAGTAGGTGATGAGCTCGGTAGACCTTGGAACGATGTTAAAAATACCTTCATTCAAGTGTATATGACGACCTGAAGAAGATAGCGTAGGCAGATTGTTGCCCGGGTGTTGAGGCGCAATAGATCATGCTTATAAGTTCAGCTATAGACGGGGATAGGGTTAAATAATGTATACTAATATTATAAAGAGGTAAGATTTGTGGGCTGTAATGGGAAACTTATACAGTATTGCCACATGAATATAATATATAATTTGGGCCGTGGGTTGTTTCTGGTATCCTCACAACCTGAACTTTCTGGTCTTGACTTCTTCGGTTTTAATGACTTCGAAACTGTAATATTTATGGCAGAGTTATTAGTGGTAACTAGTGGTAAGACGATTTAAGGCTCATGCAGACCAGCGCAACGCGACGGCGCGACGCGACGCGAACAATACAATTTCTAAGAAAACTTCACGGTATAACAATAACCGGTGTTACGTTGCGCTAGTCTGCGCGAAGCTTTAATAGCAGGGGGAAAGCTGCTTGTAAGATTAAATGAAAATGTAGCACCGTGAAAGCACGACACTAACACTGTCAGCTCTAAGTCATAGAGGAATTGCAGTTAATATCATAAGGCTGAAATTATTTAGTTTTTGGATTTTGATAGAAGTACAGGGTGCGCTGGAGTACCTAAATAGCGATAATATTATATTTCTGTAATAAGTAATACAAGATTTCCACTCTTTAATTTCTCTTGACCTGAAGAGTTTGGCAATGATTTCAGGTTAATACCTAGGTACTTATTATTGCTTCTTGAATATGGAGTCTTCTAAATTCGGCTAATAATTGATCGCCATTACAATATTGACTATTGCTTTGAAACTAAATCGATTAATACCTACCATATAAGTACAGACATAAACTAACCATGTCCTCTTTTGCCCACAGACGCAGATAAACTATGCACAAACCGTGGCTGCTGCGGCGCAGGCGCGCGGACGCGGCTCACGCAGGCCGCGCGCACGCAGCTCGAGTCCGCGCTGTGGAGCGAGCTCAGCAAACTGGCTGACACGCTCACCAACAGAGCCATCAAGTTTGACGGTAAGTGAATCACATACATACAGATATCTCAAGAAAAGTATGAGCTTCGGGAAGCATCGTCTATTTTCGGAAACACGAACTTGCGATTATGAGATCTAATATATTTAGAGCTGTTTAAACTATGGAAGTACCTACTCCAGCAATTGTATTACAAAATTATAGATTAAAAACTCTATGCAATTCCAAAATACTTTTCTAAACATCTGAGTGACAGGTGACGATCAGCGACCGGAGTAAATAACGCGACAGAGAGAAATCTTCATACAAACACACAATCTATCCAGTATAGTATCATTTTAGTATTGGGTGTAGTACTACAAAGCACAACATTACAAAACTAAGAAACCTGTCCATGTTCTTTGATTATTTATATGTCTAGATGGAGTGTCACGCTGCAAAAGAACTAAAACAAGCAAGCCATCTTTATTATTCTGGTGTACCTACGTGACACCTACGTCTTACACTCGCGTCACGTCATTCAGCTTTTCTAGTGTGCGTACATTTAGCGGCCAACAGTTGGACGCAATTTTTTTCGACGTATTCACGGCTTTGGCTGTCTACCTAGACATATTTATATGTTTGCCCATGTCGCAAGTCATAGAAGGGTTACTGTAGAAAGCCGTTCTTCTGCCACTCACCTGCGTTTACTCAGCATGATGTCATTTTAATTGACAAAAGCTCGATGTTACTTATTACATAAGTGCCGATTACTGTCTTCACAGCAATCAATACAGTGTTGTTCTATAAACAATTCGATGCCCATAATGGACTCAATATCTAATTACCTTTTATTTAAAGAAATGATCATAAATAGACTTACAAATACCATTTGATCGTATAGATAGCGGGACACATACCTTTTAGGGTAAAAACCGATTAGGGACTGAAAATCAAAGAAGAAAGTTAATTATGTACCTTCTCCGAACGTAAAAGGCAACAAATAAGGAAATACCTAAGTAAAATAAAGTACACATTTTAATTAAAATTCCACAAACACCTCGCATTGCAGACGAGTATAAAGGCTGGGTTACAATGAATGCGAAAACAGCAATGTACTAAATGTACCTATTACCACAGCAACCGCAAACACAAGTGCACGGTCCATTTTATTTAATGTTTTTGTGTTGTGGGTAGCTGCACAAAGTAAGTGGTATTCATAATATATAAATATTGTATCTAAGTAAGACATTACAATTATGTGCCTCACATCACATCCCAGCGCGAATGCGTGATAGGCGTTTAAAAAATATTCACTTGCACATAACGATGACTGTCTCAGTGGCCACTGCACTTCGCTCGTGTGCCCCGACCTTTACCGTCGCGTCCGGCGCCGGCGCAGTTGCATCAGAACGGGACTGCAGCCCGCTTGTCCAAACATGGCGGTGACACTTGAAAGTGGACTCGCCACGAACAAAGTGCACGACGGAGTGCCGGACAAATGATCGCAGATACAACCATACGTATGAGGTAGTTGTTGAGAGGAGAAAGATTCGAATTTTAAAATTCTGATTCTGATTTTGATTATCGCAGAATGTTGAGGAAGGAGTGCGCATCATTATTCAAAAATCGAAAGTAATTTTGGAATTGGAAGAAGTAGAATAGAAGAACGAACGATAACATGAAGGTTTTAATAACAATGAATTGCAATGAAGCTAAAGCGGTTAAAAAAGTAATAATAAAACATGGTAGCAAAGGTGCGTTGACATTTGTATGAATGGGTTCACTGTCGAACAAAGGGTACACAGTGTCGGATAAATGGTCGCGAATTAATCGAGCAACATGTTGGAATTGGAACAATTTAATTAAGAAAGATGCCGTCCAAAATCTCTTACGAAATTAAAGAAGTTCTTTCAGAAGAGCACACAAAAAATGGATGGAGTACATAATATTCATTTAGAAAAGCTTCAGTTGTTAGCAAACTTGTAATTTAAAGTACAACCACAATGTAGTATAAGTTGTAAAAGCAAACAAAAGGGCTTTTAACAAAGTGGTTTGCGAAGTGAAGCCACGTTGTTTGAAGTCATGTTTTAGAATTCAGACGTTCTTGAAATTAACTAAAGAAAATTAAACTCAACAGAAAAACAACTTTGTTAGTTTGACAGTCAGCTCTGTTAATTTCATGTTCAAAATGTCAAACTTACCAACCGTGTATCATTTCGACAGAAAATCCGATAAAAATATGATGACATGAGGACATATAATTTAATTTGCATGTCTATCTGACAAACCAATCACAATCAAATTACCATTAACGTTGTACGCCAATCTGCCGACCTTTCCATTTCCCAATCCCAACGTGTCGGAATATTTCACAAATTGAAAGTACACAGAAGGTGCAAAAACAAATAATAAGGTTCGGACACCAAACACCTGCCTGTTTATTACACAGGTTAATTTATGTTGGAAGTGTAAGCTAAGGTGAATGAATATCGCATGATTATTCATACAAAATGTTGGTAGCACACATTGCAATCTAAGCAACGCCATTAAAGGTTGCAAAAGCTTTAAACATTGATTATTTTATTAATTGAAGAAAATAACATAAATTACCAAAAACATTAATTTGGTAAAAAGCATTAAAGCAGCAATGTTCAAAGACTATAAAATTAATCTAACATGACCAAGTTCTTTTGTTTACTTGCTCGGCAATATGAAAACGTTGACTATACATTTGTCCATCACACAGTGAGTCCAACAAAGTACATTCGTAATTACGGTGTCCGGTCGGCGACCAGCAACCGGCCAGATCAATATTGACACAGCCACTTTCCAACATTCATTCAAGCGACTTGTGTTTCAATCACACGAGAAACTGTTGATTATTGATAATTTGTACATAAAGTGAACTTACAGCGCTTTTAAATTAGTCATAAAAAAAAGAATGTCGTTGACGCAGACTTTGAAGATCGAGTCACGACTTATACTCTGTGTTATGTATAATTGAATGTTCGAACGAGTAAATTGAGATGTTTATTTAATTTCGGAGGTTTTATGTTAAAACATCTTAAGAATATGCCGCAGCCTAAACAAGTTTGCCTACTCTTGGTAATAGAGTTATTAGAGCAAAAAATCCACACGGTCTTTGTCCAGAAAAATCCTTTTTCCATTTCAGGTGAGAAAGGTCTGTTTATATCTCTGCTTACAGTGTGAAAATCCTTTCACCAAACTGACCTTATTCCCTCAGGTTATTTCTAAAGCCGTGTGCGGGCCGATAAGCGGCTTACACAATCTATTTTCCTTTTATTTTCCGGTCAGTGTGGAGAACCGGCGGACTTTACGTTGAGCTTACATTTACGCGCGGTTGCAATATAAATAGAGAATACGGAATATTCAGCCTTGTCAATCCGAATAGTATGCAAGATAAACTAGGCTGAATGTCGTAATACGTTTGCTATTCTATAAAAAAAATGATACCCGCCAAAATTACATGAAAGAAAGCTATAAAAAGTTTATAATAACATAATTAAATGGGTTTGTGAGAACAAAAGATATTATAAGCTTCGGTCCGGCCGCAATACTTGAGTGTTATCGTAATAGCAAATGGCAAGACTAAACATTGCCCCTACAATGAGTAATAAGTCGACAATCGAAGAGCCGGGACGCAGATGAATCACTCCGAGCCTGGTGTTATTACTACAGGAACACGAATATAAGAGAATTCGATTTTCAAACTACTGTTTCATTTTTTAAATATTTTGAGTTGTGGTATTGTTAGGACGTAAATGCTAGGAACACTTCGTGATGGAATGGTCTAAGGTCTCACGTACTGGACTATACTCGTGACTATATTATATATTCAAAGAGAATGGCAAAAGACATTGTTCAATGATGTAATGCTTTATGCTTATAGGTGGCAGTTCATTCATCAATATGTTTTCCAGCTAGCTCGTTCTATGCTCCAATCAACAATGATCGTTTCCAAAAGACCAGTTTCTTATTAGAAAAAGATAGAAAAGAAGCACAAGTGACAAGGCTATTCCAGTTCAGCCCCCGAAGATTTCACTTCGTAATATTTCGGGCCCTCGAGGGTCAAGGGATCGAAGGGTTCTTTCTACAACCGAAAAAGCCCGACCAACTCCCAACGACACCTATAGTAAGGGTTCAGAAGTGTGAGTAAGTATTTTCTCGCGATAACCCGCACTGTTCGTTCTATTTTTACCGCACTCGGCGTCTGTCGAAGCTCTTAGCCGAACGATGATAGAACAAAGTGTTCTTACGAAACATACACTGAATAATTGCATGTATACATAATCTATAACATGTGGGAGAAAAGATACTGGCTCATGTTTTTTGCGAGGAATTTGGGGAAAAACTGGGTAGATTGAGGATGTTTTGCTGGGATTCTGGGAAAGGTTGCTATCGAAGAAATAAAGAAAACTGCAGCTTAGTTCTTGATCATTTTATTAATAACGTAAATTCGTTTATCCATCAAATAAGTATTTATTGAGAGCAGTGGTGACGCAGTGGTAACGGCCCTAACGGACTTACGAATTGTAGGTCTTGGTTTTAAACCCAGGCAGGCGCTTTACTTTGTGTATAATTTCACCACCACTTCTCTCAAAACGGTGATGGAAAACCTCGTGAGGAAATCGGTATGCCCTAGAACAAAAAATCCGAAGAAGATTGTTCTCACACACTATTGTCTACATTTCTTTCTCATTTCTCCTGTCGCAGGTCTGCTATAAGAAATTTCTTAAGAAATAAGCAGTACCTTTGTACTCATAATTATGATTATGAGTACAAAGGTACTACTAAGGTACTAACTATTATCTGTATCTATTTTTCTTTTTTCTGTATACAAAAAAAAAAAAAAAGTATAAGAAGTGACATCTGCCAACATGCATTGGACCCGCGTGGTAGAAGTCCATTCCCTCTCGAAGAAACGAGGCCTGTGTTCCAGCAGTGGCTATTTATTAATTGGATTATCCATAACTGGATGAAAGTTTAGAATCTTGGAACTGCAGCTTCTATAATCAAAGTTACGCTATGGAGCGCTATAAACCCATTGTATGGTGTTTGACTTACATACTGATAGATACAAAGGGCAGTGCCTCCACAACCCAGTGACTGGGTTGTGGAGGGCAGTCGCTGCATGTAAAATACTGGTATTCAGGAGCATCCAGTTAGACTGGAAGCCGACCCCAACATAGTTGGGAAAAGGCTTGGCAGATTGATTGAGGTACCTAGGGCATTCAATTAGGCGTATTTGCTGTCGTAGCTAGCATATTATACATTCTTACAGATATATTCTATCCTTTTACAAAATGCCCTGCGGCTTTGAACACCTAACACACACACTCTACCTTTACGGCCGATTCCTATAAATGACGGACCGTTATTGGTTAAGGTTAACTCTTGTATCTTTACCAATAATGAAGCAAAGACCTTATAGCTTTGCATACTAGACCCTCCCATGTGGAAGTAATAGCTATCACAGATAAAATTTGATTACGAATTTATATAAATACCCAGTTTGGCAAAATGTTAACATTGGTATGTAGTTTGTGTTTCACACATTTTCCATATCATGCCCTACTTGCCTTGGTGTCCATACATCATCCATACAGGGGTGGGCGTAATATCGATCTTCCAGTATAAATAGGAACACGATAATGGCAGCTATAATTGTAGGTAATTCATGCCGCCAATGGAGCTGCGGAGGTGACTATCAAAATTAACTATGGCGCTACCTGTGTCCTTTCTTAGGTACCTATTGGCTATTGATTATAATGATACCAACTTAAATACGATTTCTATTGCTATAAGAGCATTATTATAAGTAATCAAAGATGGGGTTAAGTTCATTTGAATTTGGTTGGACGAAACCTTTCAATAAAACTAAGAACATAATCAATTGATCCACTACAGTTTTCCAAATATTAAACGGTACAAACTATCTTTAGCATGGCTGTATCATATTTTTGCGATGATCCTCACACTAAGCGGTTCCCTGAATCTTGAAGATCGAAAGAAAAGGCTACGAACGAAGCTGAAAATAATAAAGCAGTAAAAAGATTAGACAACAATCCCTACATTTAATATAACATAATAATATAATGAACGTTGGTACGGCAACCAGTCGGTTGTCTTTTAAAGTGAAGGCACGTGAGCATATAAGTTAGAAGTTGGCTGAAACATTCCAATGATGATTTGCTGGATTATTTTTCTCCTCTATCGATCGTTATTTCTCCTGACAAAGTTAATTCTGTTTATATGTATGTATGTATTCTTGTATTTTATAGTTATTTTGATGTTATCAATCCCTTGTGTTGCACCTGCCATATTTTGTCTCTGCACCACCCTAAGGTTGACTGGTAAAAAATGCCCCAGGCATTAAGTCCGCCTTTGAACGTTTTTTTTTAAATTGTGCATAAATTCTTAATAAATATAAGGTCGTATTCAAACTAGAGCGGTACCTACTAGAAACTAGAATATACCAAGAATAATGAAGGTTCATTCACATTTATCGACTTTACGACAATGGCCGCGCACCAGTTGTTTCCGATACGTGCTTCTGCATTAATTCCGTTTGGTAAAGTACACAGTTTCACCAAAATTAATATCGAGCGTATGAGAATGAATTTTAATACAGGGAATTATGATGAAGCTTTCGTTCTTGATCGGAAAATTTTATTTAAATTATACGAAGTTGCAATAAATTGATCTTTGACAGTCGTTACGGGTCGTCAGAAGCCTGAAAGTCTGACAACCAGTCTTACCAAGGGGTATCGTGTTAACAAGTAACTGGGTTGTGGAGGTCAGATAGGCAGTCGCTCCATGTAAAATACTGGTATTCAGCTGCATCCGGTTAGACTGGAAGCCGACCCCAACATAGTTGGGAAAAGGCTAGGCAGATTGATAAGCGAAGTTGCAATATATTCAAAGAGAATCTGAGTCTTCAAGGGTAGTTTAGAATATTCACAAAAACCTGTCTTATAAACTAAGGATCTCTATTATAGGATAAGATAGGCTTTTATTCTTTCGAAGAACTTCATTTATTGGCTTGAGTACGGGTAATATCTACCTACATGAGGTGATATAACAAAAGTTCTTTAAACCATATCTATACATATAAAATTATCTTCAGAACATTTGTGAAGGACCATTTAATAGTGTACCTAATAATATATAGCTAGAGTCTTTACGTATTCTATCTTCAAACGAATCATTCCAGTTGTCCAATCCAATTACACATAAGTATTAGTATATCTATGTGTAATTGGATAGTTACCATACCTGATATCACCTCTCTAGTTTTCACTCTGAAGTTCGTACCTTGAGCCCCAAGATACAGACTACTGCCTGGTTTGGGGCTCACTGGCAAATAATAATATTGTAACCTAGCTGTAGATAATATTTTAAGAGGGAACAGGGGCTTTGAGGACTAGAAACTATTGCCGTCGTCTTACCTCAAATCTGCCTCTGTAGGATGCGATAGGGACAGCTGCAGCTCAGACCGATTATATCACAAAAAAATTGACGAGATCGACTGAGAAAACTGAGCCGATTCAATTATTTATTTCATTAAAATTTTAAGAAAGAATATGTCTAGGTTCCTATCATTTTCTTTTATGCTAAAAACTTTTGTAATTTGTCTGGTAGGCCTCTAATCACGGCGGTAAAAATGGGGCATTTTTGTAATTTTTGGAGGGTCATATTTTCTTTATCAATAAGTAACAGGGACGTGTCTACAGCAGCCTTGATTTTATTAAAATGGTTGCTCTAGAGGCAATAATCAGGAAGAAAATAGCTTAGTACGTTTGTATGGAGAATCGCAGGCCCTGTTCCCTCTTAAGCTACTCAAATCGTCTCAACTGGCTGTTAACATGTGAACCTGCTTACTGTATTACTTGGACAGTAAATATTTTCTATTTCTATTTTATCAAATGATAAATTAGACGTGAGACAAGGAACTCAAGATCCAGAACAATATAGCGCAATATTTTTGCGATGTATCCCTGAAAATATAGTACACAAATAACATGACGTTCCGAACAACAGCACATACCTCGGACATTCCCTAACAAGCTAACCTACTGACCCCATTCCTCCACATTTATACTTGCATAATGATCTACAAACATCAAAGACGACGATGAGTGCCGTAAACTGTCGTTACTCGTCAGACGGACGGCCGTAACCTTGTCGTGACGTGGACATTAAGGGGAATGCGCTAAGTCCGCGAAAATCAATTTTTCTTACGTGTTTTCCAATTTGCTGGTCAGTGTCAAGTTGTATGTTGATCACAATATGATTTGTGACCGTAACATAAATGTATTTACAGAATTAAAATAATTAAAATCATCAATTCTACTCTGTAAGTTTGAATGACCGAAATGTCACGATTTCATGAAATGTCATTCAATAATGTCATTTGAATTTAGAGTTGTATTGATTTTAATGGTCATAATTCTGTAAATACATATTTATGTTACAAAATACGTAAAAAAAAAAAAAAACCGGCCACGTGTCACAATTTACTTGTCAACTAACAGCTCGTTATACTGATCGTAGATCGTAGTGTTGTCTTAGGCTCAATTTACATTTCCACGGAACGGAATGGAAGCGAGTTTTTGTAACGATATTGTAATACATGGCAAAATGAACTTTATGTCAATAACGTATAAACTAGATTCAAGCTTGTAACTGCTGAAATTACCGAGAACGCGCGAGAATTCTCCAGAAAACGCGGGTCTTATTATAGGCTCGTATCTAGTTTCTACGTTACACTATTGACATAAATACAATGCATTATAATTTGTGCAAAAAAAATCGCTTCCGGCAATGTAAATTGAGCCTTACTGACGATAGTGGGGGCGTGGTGCAGTGAGAGGGGCGGTTAGGATATTGGATTCGGTAGTGGCTTACTGCGATAGTTCAAAGGGAGAATCTAGGTAAGTTTTAAATGGAAATATACGAAAATGCGACTGCATGTGTTTTCACATAAAATTATGTTCTGTGGTACCATAGAGATTGAGAAGAAAAACAAGCTTGACCCAAATATCATTCGTTCATCAAGTTTGCCTTGAAGTGAACAAGCCTGGGTAGCTCCCTAAGACTAGAAAATGCTTCTAGCCAGCAAACTGCAGTGCGAGTACCCCGCGTGCACTTTGGACACGAATTTGTACGTAAACGTACGATCGTGGTCGTACGAATTGAGTGCGCACAGTGAATACGTTTTTCTCCGTCAAATAGGTAGTGTTCCGGAAATATCACAAGTTCAGATTGTTTTCGGACGTCGGAACTCGGAACTATACGTACGTATACGTTCGACTAACTCGCACTAATTCTGCGCGCTCCCTTTGTATTTGGAAGGTCGAGATCGTTCGTGCGTGTTCGTACGTGTTCGCATGAGTGAAATTCGTACTAAAACGCGTCCAAAGTGCGCGCGGCATTAGGCTTTTAGTATCTTGTCTCTAGAATAGATATCTGATATGAAAACCTTATTGCAAAATCCAAAGTCAACTGATAGTTTATTTTTGGTTCCCTCTTTTCATGACGCAAACAAACATAGATATTCCTTCTTGTAATCCGATTCAAAGGGTGGTAGATAAAGGGTAAAATATAAAAATATGTATTTTGTTATGGGATTTGGATTTCAAAGGGTGACTAGTGGCTTGTTTGCCACTAACGCCTTCAAAATTCAATGGATCCTTCTTCATGTAACTACAGCATATCCTACTGCATATAAAGCCTATGTTAGGTGGTTAAAATGGTTGGAAATGATCATATTTCGGTATTTTTACTATTTGTTACTATCCTGAAACTCGAATATCGTTTTATAAGTCGATACGGAACATTCAATAAAAAGCCCTACCATTTGTATTTCTCTCTGAAAATGCATCCTCAGAAATTATGTTACATTTTTCCTTTAATTTATTGGTTTTTTAACTAACTATGATGACTTTTATTATATACCTTTTCCTTACATACATCTAAATAAACACGGAATCCTACCCTAACCTTCGTATGCAATGTGTCGTATTTCACGTCACGAGACGTCGAACGCACGGTGTCAGGCAGCTGGATGCGCCGGCGCACGTGCGCGGAAGACCGCACAGAACTGATTTAACTGCGCCACATTATAAGAAGGATAGAAGACCTACTATGATGCACTGATGAAAATAATTGTAACGTGTACAAACGATTTCGTTTTTGGTTTTGTTGATCAAGAAGATATTTAAAAAAGGCAGGAGAAATGAGGAAATTATCAATTCTAAGATCTGGCTACGACATGGCTAAAGACGGTGGACGTGGTCAGCTCAATGAGATACTTAACACATTCATGCTTGTCGCTCTAAACTACTTTCCCCTGGACTGGAAGGATGCCAGATTTCAATTTCACCCTGTAGGGATAGAAATTCATGATCTATTCTTTTTTCCTTCTGTTTCTTTTTGCTTGGTGATTTATCTGCATACACAGATGCGGTGTGCCTTCGACTTGCGTTGCACTAGCGTCTGGTTTATGCGTTTTACGATGTCTTATGATCTGGATATGTTTACATCGAGGAGAGGATGCAAAAACTGTGCGGTTTTTGTGTCTGCACGGATCTTTAGCTCCGTTAATAGCTTAGCCATGTACGGATGTTTTTGTTAATTTATTTTATTAGCAATGTTGCCTTACGATTGATGAGCGCGGAATTTCCGTGTTATAATTGAAATAGTACAAATACACAATTAATTCAATAAAGTTTATTAACTTTACTGCGGTCACGATAACGCACATTTAATTTAACAAAATAATAAATCTGTCCGTATAAATGTTCATGTACAAAGTGATTCATTTCAAGCAGGAAAATAAACGGGCCGCCGTTTTCAGGTCCCAGCAATTAATTTAATGTTAAAAGGGACTAGGTACAATAATATTAAATCACATTTTTATTAACTTCGAAAACGCGACGGGAAACTCGATTCGATAAAAAAAGCATCGCGTTTCGTAAAAAAATGGCGCGGAAAATATGGCGCCAAGTAATCGAGGGAGAATCGTTAACATACTTGTAATTGATTCGGTATTCGATCCATCGTAATTTCATTATTTGTCAAACGAATAATGAATGTTTTCTTTTTCCTCATTTTTGTGATGATTACTACCATTTTTACAGTGTTAGAAGTTTTTTGGCTATTAGGAACGTGGCGCTTTCTCTGCTGCATTCTTGACGTACTTTCTTGGGCTGGTTTTTATATTTCAATGCGTAGCCACGATCAACATTTAATCAGTGCAGCTATTTCGACATACCATGGTATTGTAGTCAGCTCGATGAAACTGCTTCTTAGGAGGGACGATTCAGATTTGCTCCTTAAAAAAATACCGATCTCATCTATTCTAGGTACCTACTGACGATAAACGATTTACTCGTAATTTTCTTAAAGCCACCTTCTAGCCGAATGTTTTCTCTTGTTCGATAGCGCCGCCTGCGCAAAACTACTACGATATTAAAATATGAGAATTACGTGTCGATTAATTCAAGAAATTATAATTTTGCGGAAATGCTGAAAGGTTTAATCAACTCATCGGTTACCTACCGATGGTCACAAAAATGCAAATCGATTTCCTTTCGATTCACTAAGTTGATTGGCGTGGCATACATTATACCCGATGATTGTCACTTGTCACCATCGTAGCAGATTCTTCAGCTTGATTGAATTACAGTTTTTCATCTTTTGTAGCTAAAGCTGCCTTTTGATCGCTCGAATCTTCACATTATACATTTTTCTTAATTTATGTTTGGCTATTAACCTTCTTTGTCAAAATCTTAAAAAAAAAGGCGCGGCCAAAAAGCTGGCAATTTTGAACTTGAAATTTGAATTCTGAACGCTAGATATATAATTCAAATTGTACAAGTTCAAAACTTTTTACAAAAAAAATACAACCGGCTTCCATTTCGGAACTAGGGCTTTGGTTTTGAGTTTTTTGCGACCGGCTTCCGAAATTAAAGTTATATTTCACTTTTTTTTTGGAAGTCGATGGTTTTCTTTTTTGTAAAAAGTCTTTAATTTATTACTTTTTAGTTGTGGTACTTACCCCACACAAATTCGAAAACAACTACCTGCTATTTAAATAACAGTGACAGGATCTTATTATAATAGACCCACAAAGACTAAGTGGGAAAAATAACTATTACCTATTGAAGCTAACTCAAAAACAACCCAAGCAAAATTAATAAATTTATATGGGACCACCGCGCAAGCTTCCTCCATCTCAAATGAAAAAGAATTTTCAAAATCGGTCCACAATATTGACGAAAATAATCGATGAACATACATTTAAAAAAAACGTCTAACATATAACCTCCTTTTTGGAAGTCGGTTAAAAATAGGTAAATGTTGAAACTGATGGAAAAACATTGGTTAACTCAAACACTTATTATGAATTATCACATCATTTACAATTAACATTTATCCATGCAACACTTATAACTACAATATTTTGTTTACGGTTTCAGCGAGCTGTATAGGTATATATTTTTTGTCCACGATACTTTTTGCACGCGACAAAAATACCGCGGCCATGAAAAAAAAGTAGAGAGTCAACGAACTTGATGTTGTGTTTAATCCACATCACACATTACTAGTGTTATTAAATACTATCTGTTAATCTTATATCCTATACTATTAAATGAGCAATATTTTTATATAAGGTCCCATTAAAATAGACGGCTAAACTTTTAGAAATCATTCAGACCACCAAAATAAGGACAATGTTAAAAAATATATTAGTAAAATAAATCAGCTAACGAAAATACACAAAATGTTGGTAACCTTTATTATTTTTGGTCAAAATAAAATCACTTTAATCAGTGTTTATTTTGCTTGGATATCTTTGGTTAGACTAATAGATGGACAAACTTTAACACTGTGTTAAAGTTTGTCCATCAATTTTAATGGGACCTTGTATATATTTGTAATCACGTTCTCGAAAACGGCTAACGATTTCGATGAAAGTTGCAATATATGAGTTTACGGGGGCGAAATTTCGATCTAGCTAGGTCTCATATCTGGGAAATATCGTTTTCTCTATTTTCTCCCGAGCAGAGCTCGGTCGACCAGGTACTAGTAATTAAAATGCGTTGTTTGTGCAATTATAACATATAGTAATCTGTAATAAATGTCAATGCTTTTTTACCGCAAATATCGTCGTACTTATTCATTGAACAATTGGTGATTGAAAAGGTTCTTGTAATGACTACTTACGTTTTTCTCGATGTCCGCAAAAAAAACCGATAAAAAATATGGTAGCTTACAGGTAATCAATTGGTTTTCTATATTTATCACTGCTACATTAACTTGGTGGAATTTTCGCACAGTTATGCAGTGTGCTAATATTTTATACCTAGCCAGCAGGAAAATTCAAATAACCTTTTAATTTACTATACATTATAACAGCGAATTAATTTTCACGCCTCCCCCTTAAGACCTGGGCCAAATATTTTTTTATAGTCGGATAGCTCATATATGACCTTAAGAGGTGCCATCAAGAATATGAATTTCGCGGGTATTCACTCGTTTGAAGGTGGGCAGACACGTAACTGCAAGCATAAAAAGCCTGCATGAACAATTATTTCGTGCAAGCGTGCTTGAGCGTCTGTATGATAATTTTGTGCAAGCATCTTGCTTGTACAAGCGGCATGAAGATTGATAGAATTTTCATTATGCGGCTTGAACAAGCCACGCTTGTGCAAGCATGATTGAACATGCGTATGCAGGTTAAGCTCGCGTAATCATACGCACGCTAGTTGCACGCAATTAATGCAGCTAAAGCAAGCGCCTCGTTGTCGTCCATCACTCAACCAAAAACGAATGCTGCTCCAGCATGCTTGTTTTTTTTTTTTGATCTAGGGCGTCTTGCAGTTGACCACTAAGGTCGTGGCTGCTTAACCGGACTTTCCTGTGGCTGCCAATAGCTTCTACACTAAGGGCCTCCAGCCAGGGGAAAAATGCAAACTATTCTAAGTTACAAGCTAAACGAACGCTCGCTAAGGGCACCCCCTGTGGGGTACGAACCTCGGCTTAGGGCGTTCGCTGAGGGGAGGACAGCAAGTTCAGGGACAGGCTGGATCAAGGAGTGATCATTATTATTAATAGGGGAATTTAAAACTACACGCTCAGCTGCGGCACGGGCTGGCGTTTCATCGGACCAGCAGCATGCTTGTACAGTGTGTAGCCTATAGGGAAGTTGTGCACGCTTGCACAATATGATTGTTCATGCAAGATTGTCATGCTTGCAGTTACGTGTGTGGCTTGCAGTACCTTTAAATATACAAACAGGTTTTCTTAAAATTCAATTGTTTATTTCATACGCTCTAGCTAAGAGATTCTAGACACCAACCGTTCTGTCTTTACAACTAGAAAATTGTAACCAACAACAACTAGAAAATCACGGGAACCTATTCATCGGTTCTCGCGACCAATCAGTCTCCTTTACAGCCCAGCTCCGAGAAATAAAGCTGGATTTTTCATAAGAACCGTTACTTACGGTTGCTTTAATAAATTCCCTGAAGTCTGGGCGAATGATTCGGCTTCTCAGAAGGCAGCCTGTAAACAAAGCTTTGGTACCCATTCGTTAGCAGTGTCATTGCCAGAAATAGTTTACAATTCAACACATTGACGTGGACTACTACAGATGTTTTTTTTTCTTTAATGAAGTGTTGATGGTGTAGTCGCATGTGGTTTTTACTATGATAGTAAGTCGTAAGGAGTTAAAATGTCCGGCAGAATTTTCTTAGATTATACGATGGATTAGTCTCAATGGCTTTAGTACCTTCTTCTTCCATGTTCTCTTACATTCTCCACATTTCATTACTTAATACCACATCTATCCATCTCTTCTTTTGTTTGTTTCTCTCTCTCTTCATCCAACAACAGTTGTACACACGGTTATGTATCAAGCTATACATTTCCAGTATAAGCTGACCTCCCATTGTACAGAAATCCTATACAACGCGAGATCAGCTTATACTGGAAATTATTGTGTGTACTATTTTGAAAGCAATTTACTTTTAGTCTATCACAGCCAGCCTTCGTTATGCAAAAGACAGGCTTCCCAAAAGTCTTTAATATTCAAGCCTTTTACTTATATTTCTCTCCTTTGGTGTCGTACTTTTAACATCTTCACTATCATCTCTTTAACCCCAACGAGTTTGCCTTATAAACATTAGTTTTTTGTATAGTTATTGAACATCCGCCATATTGGAATTATCAATTTTAATTCCACGGTATCAGATCATCAGATGACGGTATTAGGATCCGTATTCCGTGACTCAAAGTCGTGTAAACGTATTTTTATAATAATAGTGTTACCACCGGCATTACGAACATCGGAATTCGGAACATCTGCTATTAATATTTAATGCGCGTATAAACGGCACTATATTAATATGCTCCAATGCCTTCTTATAATTTAATAGATATTCTGACGGGCAAGATCTCTCTTTGAAGGTGGTTTTTGTTAATGTCATTCACCCTTCAATAAGAAGGTAGAACAATGTGACGATCGGTTATGAGAAATCTGTAGCAAACGCATTGCAGGTTGCAGTGAGAATCCAAATCACTAAACTAAGAAAACACACCTACAGCTCAGGAAATAAGTCGAGGAAAGATCACAAGGCTCCCGAAACGCTCCAAACAATTTTCAAACTGACCTTCATATTCAAATTCTTTTGTTTTCTTTTCCAGAGTTCTTCAGGAGGTTACTAAAGCAATCTCGCGAGGAGTTCCACATGATGTTCAAGAGAACATACGGCATGATCTACGAACAGCACTCCTATGTCTTCGAACAACTTTTTGAACAACTGGAAAGGTACATATAGAGCTTCTTTTATATTAATCTATCCTAGATCAGTCACATTTTGGGTTTGTCTCTTATACGAGCTGTAAACTGCTGCTGCCAGGATGATATCTATATATCTAAACAGTACAAAATTAAGACATCGGCCGCCTCTGTCTGTGTAGGTATTTGGGATCAGCTTGATGGATATTGAAGCGATTTTCATCATTATTCAGGCCATTTAACGTGGAAACGTTTACATTCATTTTAATGGCTCGAAGTCGGAGCTGGTCAGTAGTATATAAATAAACAGTGAACACCGCACCCTTTATGATTATGACATCACCAATCTTGAACATTAAAGCTTAAACGAGATTCTGACATCAACAGACGCGACGATGGTCAACCCGCACTATTGAATCTTGAATGAAACTCACTGGAACATAATTCACAATTTAAGTCTTGTCACGCCGCTACGTGTTATGCCTGGAAACACGACAAGAGAATTATAGCAAGATGGATTGTTTGTGCTATTTCTCTCATAATAAATTCAACTGAAACCAGGCCAATATTTTGCTCCGCATATTGTAAACAGAATTCCACGGGAGCAAAACCGCACTGCAGTTATACTGAAATAACGCTTCTTGGTAACATAATTATTCTGATTGGTCAAGGTACTAATGTAAACAAATATTGCTTGTGCTTCAGTAAATAACGGTTCAGAAAATTATTGTCACTGGGTCACGATAAGGCCCTTTTTCATAATGGTGTATGGAAGCCATGTCCCAAACAAGACGAAAGAAAAAATGGATGGATTAATCGCACAAAGTATTATTAGTCTAAATCTCAGGATTACGATGTTGAAGTCTAAAGAAATTTATGCAAACCCCCGACGAGCCGGAACGCCGGGCAGATCTGAGCGTGATCTTTGTCTTTTTATTATTAAAAGAATATGTATCAGCAGCGGGATATGTATAACGGGTAACTTTTGGTAATGAGATGAAGCTAGGTTGTTTATGAGTCCTGTATATTTTGGTGCAGGACGAATACATAGAACGTCCTTGTTTGTATCATCGAACTCGACCACCACTATGAAGCTTATTCATATCAATGGAATCTCCATTATGGATCTCGTCGAAGCTTGAGGTTCTGGTGTTGTTTTTGCTTCATTATCTTTATCAATCTGTCGTGTACCAAGACATATTCACGGATGACAATCTAGATCACTTGTATGTTCAATAGCTCCTCCTTCTAAATCAGTTTCTTAACCATCTCAGAGGGCCTATTCTCTATGTCCGCAACGAAGATACGGGCTCGTCCGAAACAAGTTCGAAACTGTGGAGTAAACCCTACACCCGACAAAATAACTTTTTCGGACAATAACACATCGGAAATAGGGAACAACTGACAAATCGTGGTTTCATTCATTCTTAGGTCAGGCCTGAAACTAAGCTTGTGTAAATGTCCGTCGGTAGGTATACAGAGTAGGAATCTCCCGTAACTTATGGAGTAGACCACCAGACCACATCTTCCTCCTTAAGTTCTAGACTCCTATTAAACCAATCTTTCTTCGCAGGTACTACACGCGCGGCGACACCAACTTCGACGTGATGATGGACGGATTCTTCAGCATACTGTACAACAAGATGTTCACCGTACTCAATTCGCAGTACGAGTTTGATGAGAAGTAAGTTTTAATCCTTTTCTTCGACCACGCGGAGGCCATTTTTTTTTCTTTTAGTTTTAAGTACTTATCACAGAACCGACACAGCCCAAGAATTGCCAAACTTAAGTGGAAATGGGCAGGGCTCGCAGAATAGATGGCGAACGGGCTGAAAGGTTCTGGACAAGATGGATTGATGACCTTGTGAAGGCCTCAGGAATCCGCTGGATGCGGGAAGCACAGAATCAGTCGAAGTAGCGGTGCTTGGCGGAGGCTTATGTCCAGCAGTGGACATCTTTCGGCTGAGATGATGATAAAGTATACCAGTTGGCGATACTTTATTCATATTAAAATCTAGTCTGTTAGCTTAAACTGCTAAGTATTAAGTAACCATAAAATTACAAAATCGTTCAATAATGTCTTTCAGAATCACTTTATGTTTAGGGGATGACACTTAATTCACGTGTTCTTTATAATAGTCAGCACTTGCACTGCAGTCACGCTGCACTAAACTAACTCAAACGGTTTAACCCTTTTTAGTCTTCGCACTAATTCAGTGTTGTCAAGCTAATGTGGTTAATTCCCTGTGACCGTTTGTTAGGCGATCATTGGGATACCCAGTTTAGTAGAGGACGTTTTGCGGACTGATTATTAATCTTATTAATAAGGTCATCTTAAGTGCACTGGACGGTCTTCGTTTGGGCTGGTACATTGCACTTATTATGAATGATAATTACTTCGCCATATGCATCGTGTCGAGGAATAACAATCGGTTAGAAGACTCAATGGCATATTTTAAGTCTTTGTATGGTAAGGTTTTCTGGTTCACGTGGGTGGTGTTAAAGGTGAAATGTGCATTCAAAACTTCTAACAATCTGCTGCCAAAGCATCAACACTTGTAGTTTACTTTCCAAGGTATAAATGAATCATTTTACTGGTCAAACTTCATCAACTGCCAAGCCTTTTTCAACTATCTTGGGGTCGACTTTCAGTCTAACCGAATCCAAGTGAATACCCCCTATCTGACTTCCACAACCCAGTTACTGGACAATCTTAATGTGCGTTAATTCATTCTTCCTTATAATATTATCTCAGCCCGCAATGCCTTCATATCCACCTCAAACGAACTGTCCTTGCGGTTAGTGACGCAAATTGCAATTAATATTGAAGACCGCAATTATAATAAATATCCTCATTCATTCAGTATCATATCATTCATTACAATGATAGGCGCCGAGTCGAATTTGGCTTGCCGAAACCTAACACAGGGGCATCACAGTAGTCTGTACTGTTTAGTCTAGACTCGATATGAATCGTCTGTTCACAATGCTGATCGTAAAATGGAAGTGTCTGCTCCAAATATTGTTTGGTATTTATGTTATATGTGGCTGCTGTTGTATCAGCTGGATTGGTGGTCTGTGTTTGATGAGATTGGAATTTTGTATGGTTCGTGTTATATGGATGAGTATGAGGAAAAGCTGGTCCGTAGTTTGTCGTTTAAATGTTTCAAATTTTCCTATATAGTATCAACTGCAGTGCTTTCCTTTGTAGATATTTGCATTAGGTAATGTTGTAAGGCTTACGCACACATCATCCGCATCGTATGTATGGGTACATGTACATCTGTAATAGCAATCACGTCATTTCGTTTAAAATACGTTTTTATTTTTATTAATTTATTTATCTTTATATAGATTCTTTTCAATTTTGTGAATGTGAGAACGCTGTAGGCCTAGTGGACTGTAGATTTGTTGACCATCATTATTCTGTTAAGTACCTGGTACTTGTTGAAACACCTACACTGTCCTCCCATACCTAATAACACTGTTATTTGAAAATATTGTAAAAGCCCATTATTTTTAAAAGAGTAACCGTAGAGTTTCTTGCCGGCTCTTCTCCATAGGAAACAACCAATTGGAACCGTGCACCTAGCTTCTGACGTTTCATAAGTGCCCATGTAGGTTTATAATATGAAATAAAAATATTTTGAATTGAATTTTTGAATTTGTAGATCAGGACCCTTCGTCCTTAAGGGTGAATAAAACCAGATATATTAACACTGCTCTCTAGCATCATTCTGAAGTTTCCATGATCCTGGATATATGATCTCCAAAAAAAAAATCTTCTGGTTTTGTTACTAAACAGGCTAAAATCGTTTTTAATTAGAGACGATATAGGCACACTCAGGTTGTATAGGCCTGTTCATTCTAATCCAGGAGCCAAACAATGTTGCACAGCATCCATTAAAGATACACTAACATATATAACATGTTTACACGACTCCGCACACTGCACTTCGCACTAAAGAAAGCTCTGACATCAAGCACAGTGTCGCTCAGTTGGAAAACGCCCTCTTTGTTTATAAAGACGCGTCAATAAAACACTTTAGCAGACAGCTTTAGTGTTATGGACACGTAAACAAACGATTAGGCCCGATAATAGAGCATAAAGTCCTGATAATAGGGCATAAAGTGGCGTGAAACGAATCATGATAACGTTATGAAGGGCTACCGGATAGTTTATGAGTTGTACACAATCAAGTTATTAATGTTATTGCATATGAAGTGTGTTTTTAGCTGTGTGGCGACGGGTTAGTCGAATATGGGGGGTTAGTTAGTTATCTGTAGGTTAATAAGGTTTAAATTGGTTAACATTTAGATATCGCATGCATGGACCCTATACCTACCCACTACTACCCAGTGTTTCACAGGTAAAGGTTTTAATTGTTTTTTTCGTGATTGTGTATATGTGTGTTTCGGAATTTCTAGAAAATAAATTCTAGTTTACACCGTGTTTAGCTTTAATTAGGTAACCGCTTAACGAGATTTTGTGATAGGTAATAGCAGTACTTAACAATATTTTCTTACTGTCACTTCACCAATTTACAGCTCCTTTCTGAATCCTTTTAAACTCATTTAGCAAATTCCCACTTAGTTATGTTCCTAATAAGATGCAATTACTCATATCCTTCAAAAATCTATGCTGTAATCCCACGCCATTCCTCAGATTAGCCCCAATCCTGTCGGAAACGTTTTACAGTAGACCGTACTAAAGTTAGCCTGACCCAGTACTTACCTACTTTATGTCCCGGAATTAGAGCTAAAATGGCGGCGTTAATGAATGTTACATTGTATGGAGTTTACACTTTAAGACGTGTGAAATAGGAATAATAAAAAGGAACTGTGTAAGAAACCACGGTGTAAAATGCTTTAAAGTTACACTTTAAAGCTAGTGTAGTATTACATATTTAACACATCAGTAGTGAGGCAGCTGTCACTAATGTCAACTGTCAATCACCAAAAATGGCGGGAAAGGGTTGAAAGTGAAGTGCCTACGAAAGGCTTGGTGTGGTGATAAGCCAGAGTATGCAGTGATATAATCAACATAAACTAGTGCAATCAACTTAAAAAACTCATTAAATAAGTGTTTGTAATAATATTACCTAAGTAAATATTACTTTATCTAAACGTAATCATAGTATTTTAAGAAAATAACTACCTACTTACCAATAATAGAATTATTTATGTTATTGACTTTTTATGTGAATGTAATTATTCAGTTTTTATGTATAATTTTATTTAAATTTTTAGGTTTCAACGACTTAGATTTTTAACTTTTAAGTACCTAATAGCTATGTATCTAAAAATAATTTTGCCGTAGGCACCCTACAACGGCTCTTACCTCTAAGACTTTTGTTAACATCTTGTTTTAGCTTGTGGAACGCAAATAAATTAATATGAATATGAACGAGGGCTTATCCTAAAAGTTGGCAACGTCGCAAAGAGCTGTAAAATATTTACCTACCTGTTTTGATTAATTTGGCAATAATACTGTATGGAAATATAAAATGTGGCGAACTAGCGAACTAGATTTTAATTAATTGCAATTATAACACTGCATTTCATGTTGTAACCGTTTTAGGTGTAAAAAAGGCATTTGGAACTTTCCAAATACTTTTTTTACATCTAAAATTAAGTACTTATTCGGAGTTACGATATTAAAGGTACACACGTAAACTTTCAGAATAAACGCTCTTTAAATGTATTTAAAAAGCGAATCATGTTGATTATGTATAATCAACATGATTCTACAGCCAGCTTCAGACACTGCGTATTTGCGCGCGTAGTTTAGATACTAGCAGAACATATTGATTTCAAAATATTTCACTATACTGTATAGTTACCTAATATCTTTGTTGTCGCCTGCCGGCTCAAAAAACATCATATTTATTCATTGTCATAAGCTGACAAACAACAAATTAAACGTTTTAAAAATACTATCAACGATTATATAACTTTGACAAGATAAGGTAGTTGCAAATCATTGTGAAAAAAATCTTTTGTCCTTAAAACCCGCCTGTTACGAAGAATGACGTAACGCGACAATCATTTTAATGTTCCACGCCTAACCTAACCGAATGGGTTCCGAGATGTGGTCACAATATTTTAATATAGGTACACATCTCATTTAGCTAAGGTTATAAATGTCAACTGCTGTTCAGGCCCCTCGATTGATTGTTGTAACAAATTATTTTCGAGAATTTAACGCTTAGTGCTTGTCATCACTTATTGTGTCTGACAACCACAATATTTATGATCTCACCCGTATCTTGTTAATGACAGCATGAGCAATCCCTACTCATCTTATGCCTAACCTTCCACGGAACGTTTGAGGGATTTAGGGATTTCGTCCGACGTTTCAAAATAATACTTCCTAATCCAAGGTCTGATCAGAGCGATCTCATAAATCTAGGGATCCATCCGTTTGGTCTCATTTTTCCTCGTTGATCTAGTAGTTGCAAGCGCTACTATTACTATACGCTAAGCATGAGGTTCGATTCCCAGTTCGGGCAAAGTTTTATTGAGTTTTTCCATCTGGAATTTCTAAGTAGCAGCCCGGAGTCTGAATTTGTGCCCGGTTGACGGCAAATGGCTCACCCCTTATAACATGGGACTTAAACTTAACTGGCGAAATGTGGGTGTACTATAGGTACATAACTCACTTTATGTTTAACCTAATTTTCTGTTCCAGGTACTTGAAATGCGTGAACGAACACATGCGCGACATTCAACCGTTTGAGGACGTGCCCAACAAGCTGTCGGTGCAGCTGCGCCGAGCTGTGGTGGCTACACGCACCTTCCACAAGGCACTGCGAGCAGGAGCGGACGTCGTGAGGAGTATGATGCAGGTAAGAAATGTCATCATGGTAACAAGATAGGCTTCTGAATTTAAGAATACTAATTGGGATTATGGAAAGAAAATAAGGATAGTTTAAAAAGAGTTAGGACCGCTAGAACCACAGTCCAGAAAGTTCTGTCTGAAGTCAGTCAACTTGGTCCGGGTCAATACTTTGAATACAAAAACTGACGTTGGAACCTATAAGTTCGAAATACAAAATCTGCCTCAAAGCGTTAAGCTTGGACCATGGACAAAAGGTAGATCTCGTTTTGTAACAAGACCCTATTTCCAATAGGTACTGCAAAACTGCATCCTTGAACATGTGTAAATAAACCGCAAGAGTTCTCGAGTCCGACCTATGAATAAATATGAATGCAAACTAATAACAATTTCGCCTACCAAGCATGAATAATAGTAGCGAAACTCCCTTAAGAGCTCTTAGTATACGATTAGACATTTACGAGCTCTCATGTTAATGTGTTTCTGAATTTGTGATTCACCCGCCAGACACCCGGAAACAGTGACAGAACCAGACATAAATCAACTGTTATCTAACATCTATTCAACGCATATGGCCCTCAGTTTCTATTCTCTTAGGTCCAAAAAGGTCTACAGCCTTCAGAACTGATGATTAAACACTCATATTATATCATCGGTGATCATTTTTCGTGTCATTTTTGGCTTTACTGACCAACATTGCCAAATTGCGCGCACGTTTTAATTTGTCCAATGTTAAGCATGCTATTAGAATGCAAATATACGCTAATCAATGCGAATATATATTCCGTTGGCCGCTTGGCCTTCAACTTGCGAACGTCTGAGACAGTACAGGGTATCATTTTAGAAAATGACTCATTATCCACGAATCATTTGTTGTGCGTTGATCCTGGCGCCTCTGTGACACAGCTCAAGACCTTGGAATTATTAATTGTAATTGTTATCTCGGTCTCCGTTTGATTTATTTTTATTCGTTCCACTTGTTACCCTAGCAATGTTATTTAATTGGCGCAATGTAACAATGATTGGGTTTTATTCATGTGTTTGCTTCTCGTTTATTAGATCAACGAACTTGATAGATGACGCGGGCCTCGTTTGAAGCGAGAATCACTTATTCTCAACGCCCACAATATCTGACGTAGCTGGAAGCTATTCTAGATATCTTTGAATATACTATCTCTTTGATGTATAAATTACCAGTCTATTTCTCATATATGAGAATATGATTGAATGAAATGTATCTCATGAAGTGATCATGAAAAGATCCCAAATTACGTATCATTTCTGTTATTAAAAAATAATTAAGGACAAATTCCTTGTCTCCCAGGTGGCAGTGACTTCAGAATGCGTGACAGCTTGGGCTCGCCTGCGGTACTGCGGCAACTGCGCGAGCTACCAGCCGCCTGCGTGCACGCGCTACTGCCACAACGTCATCCGCGGCTGTCTGCCCGCGCACGCCGACCTCGGCGACCAGTGGGATGCCTATGTCGGTGAGTAAACTGAGGACATTACAACGGAGATTTTATGGTTCTTTTTATGTATTTTTGCGGGATTTAGGTATTGCCAATAAAAAAACGTTCTAAAATAATTTTGTTTATTTTCAGACGCCGTAGACAAAGTGGCCGACAGATTGCTCGGTCCATTCAACATAGCTATGGTGGTCGAACCTATAGACATTAAAATTTCCGAAGCCATAATGAGCTTCCAAGAGCACAACCGGGAGATCTCGCAGAAGATATTCACGGGGTGCGGCAAGCCAGTGCTGGGTGGTGGGGGCGGGGCGGGTCCGTTCTTTGCGCCCGGCAAGACGCGCCGTTCCGTCCGCGCCATCCCAGACTTCGACTGGCCCCAGAAAGTTGATGATGTAGACGATTTCGAGATCGAGGCGTCTTTCGAAAGCCTAGTAAACGAGGATCCTTCTCTAGTAAGTTTACGGACACCTGAAGGCATCCGTAAGGCTACAGAAGACATGGCCGAACAGGCGAAGTTGAGAGATAGGTTCTTGCAGTACATGCGAGGGAATATAGACCTTCAAGAGTATGAGGAGCATGAGAGAAAGCGCCGAGATGCGGATCCGGAGCCCGCGGCCGCCGGCGCGATGGATATCGACTTCAAGTCGTACGACTTTGATGAGAAGAAGGGGGGGCCGAAGAAGAAGAAGCCTTCAGTGAAAAGTGAAGAAAGTCGCGGTAAGTTTGTTCACAAGTCTTAAACATAACCTTACATAAAATTAAAATAACTATAACCCCCAGACACCGCTGTTTAAAATTCTGCAATACTGATACCAAAGGTCGTCAAACTTTTTTGCTTGCCTACGATCTATTATTATGATCTAACGAACTCACAGGCACCATCAATGAAACTATCCTAATAAGCATATACTTATTTATAATGTCTTACAGGATCAGATTGGGGCGGGCCTGCGCTAGAGAAGTTAGTCCGCGAGACGCGAGTACGCATGCGCAACACGCGGCGCTACTGGAACCACTTGCCTGCGCTACTGTGTACTTCTACTAGTGTCACCAGCTCGCCCTGTTTCAATGGCACTGATGTTGCCAGGTAAGGGGAAAAGCGTCCTTTTATATTTGTTGTAAACCCTACTACCTACTACAGAGGGGCGGCCTTATACTTATAAATAGTCTGGATTAAAACATAACAGCCGCCAAAGGTCCCTTAAGCATTACAGTTAAACCTTTCAATTGCGCGCTCAACATGGGACAAAGAATATATTGTAAGATCAAGCTGAATTTACATTATTACGTTAATAATATTACTTGCTCATTTTGGCGCCCAACGTGGGACAAAAATAGTGCATCAACCGGCCGTAAATAGGAAACAATCGAGCTTCATAAAAAGTTCTGCTTCATAGAGCGCAGTCTTTCTCACATAATTAACAGTTTTTTTCTAAAGTCCGTTGTGTTTTGTTTTTCTTAGTTTACTCTTCAATTTGGCGCCCAACATGGGACAAAAATATTATTCGATTAAACTAATCTCACATTTATAAATCTCTAGCTACACACTAAATGCGGCCAGTGAAGGTACAGCCGGGCTCGCCAGCAACCCCGAGGTGCGCGGCGCGGCCAGCCCCAGTGCGGCCGCCAGCGTGGCCACGCAGGCCGACTCGCTGCGGACACTTACTGCGAGGCTGAAAGACGCTTACAATGGGGTGGAAGTGCAGTGGCTTGATACTGATGGTAAAGGTGAGTAACCTGATAGGTTTACTTCTATTTAAAACGTTCTAGTCTTCTTCTCTAGTCGATGGTAAATGTACAGATTGTGTTAAATGAGCTAAGCCTAGAAGTGGCCAAACTGCTCTCTTCAGAGCCGTGACCAACGGTCCTTTTTGGGGCCAAATAACATTTTAGTTATACCGTTATTCTGATTAGAAAATAGCAAGCAAATAATAATTAATCAAGCATTCGAATGCCTCGAATTAATATACAAAATGTGGTTACACGCGGCTGCTCACTGCTTTTGTATGAGTTTAATAGCATAATGCTAGTCGACTACGTTAACTGCGACGTCAACACCGTAATTTTTTCAATGATGCTAATGTTAATTTTGATACGAGAAAGAAAAATATTCATAAATTTAATATTCCTTTGCAGACTTACAAGTGTCCAATTCGTTCGCGCGCGAGACCATAGAGGATGTGGAGTCAGGCTCAGGGTCTGGAGACTGGGGCACCGACGGACTGCCTGATGATGATGAGGACAGGCTCAATGGTTATGATACAGGTAAATATCGTGTTTACCGTTTCGGAAATAGATTCAAACCATTTGACATTCATTTGTATTTGATATTATTATCATTTCCTAATTGTTATTAAATATGCTTAGATCTTGACTTTCCAACAGACTTTTGAAGCAATACGGATGAATTTCAGCATTATGTTTGGAGTTAATTTTCAGTTTATTACAAAATTAAGTAAATTAAAAAAAAAATGATGACAGTAAGCTCATCCGGATTGGGAATGAGAACCATTTTTATCAACAACTTTATAATTTTCAACTCCATTTCCAGGCTCAGGCGATAGTCCACCAGACGTAGAAGAAGAACCGACCGAACGCGAGCCCGACGTGGTGCCACAGCGCCCAGCCGTCGTGACCGAGGCCCCCTTCGTGCCCAGCATCGTGGACACGCCCGACACCAACAACGTCAACGTGCGCAGCCGCACCGGCGACAACACACCCGACGATGACGTTATCGTCAACTCCGACGATCCCGAACAGGATACCCCTAGACCACAAGATATACCTACTAGGGAGAAACCAGCTGCAGGCTCAGCCGACAGACCGTCGCTACAAAAAGCACTGTTCACCTACGCCCTACCCGTCGTCTGCGCATGGTTCGGCACAATAGTCACCGATCTGTTTTAAAAAAAGAACGATTTTTTTTTTCTAAACGTGAGGGTTCAACGGACGTTGTTGAAGTGTATAGAAATCGTTTGGTTTGTATATAGCCTAGTCAGTGAGCTACGAAGAATGTGTTACAGCGCAAACGCGCTACTGTGATATACTGCGGACAGGTTATACTTGGGATGTTACGGAAAGTACGGAAAGAACAGACAATTAACTCTTAACAAATTTATACACAGTGCATTGTGTAGTGAATTAATTTATTATATTTTTTCAAATAAAAATGTTCAGTTACACACCCTTATTCGAAGTGAACGACAATAAATGGGGAGTACTTTTTTATTCTGGCAATTAAATATGGCATTATATTTTTTTAATTTAGCAAAATCTAAATCAGCCAAATTATGTATTTATTAAATGATCTTTTTTCGTGTAAATAATTTGTAAATTATGAGGTAGATAGTGAATGTATGTTTTACTTTACGAGTAAGTTGTAATGTTTGTACGATGCTGTATTAGTCTGTGGGTTGGCGCCAAAAACATTTATTTCAATGGCGGTTTTTATTGCGTGCTCTTTGAACTGAGACCTTCGAATTGAATGCCTTATTTCCTCTTAGGTTGATTATTAAAATCGAAAGCTATATCTTACATCTGCCTTCTTATCAAAGTGTTAAACTCGACTACAAGAGGTTCATAGTTTCGAAATTGTCTGAAGCGCTCAGGGATTCTATGTTTTGGTACCAAACCACAGATTAACATGAACTTAAAAAAACATGTCTAAAAATGTACATAAAACTTAGTCATAATTCTAAAAGTAAGTTTATAGACTGATTTGCTTTCGATTTATATTTTTTACATGCAAATTATAATATTATTATTTCATTCGGACTAAGATAACGACTAATCATTTAACCGACTGATGTAATGATAATTTGAATTTTACATTTTTTTTATATAATAATAATATTTTCTTGTTATAATATTTATCTACGATTTTGGCTTCAGCTTTACTTTGCTAAGTATAGAATTTAGTTTGCAATTTAATGTCGCAGGCAATGTTATAAATTAGGCAAATTGTTAAACGACCGATAGATTGCAAATTGAATATTTTTTACGCGTTAGATAAGTCACACCAGTGTATAATATTCTAAGTGTTATTTCTTTTTATACGTAATGTGGCGTCGTATATTGTAGATGTATCATATAAGTCGTAGCTGAAAAAAGAAATACATTTTTTGAGTAAAATACCCATGAATGGGTAATTTGTTTTAGCTTGTGTTCATAAACAAATTAGAAATGTTTTGAATGTCTACTTTTGGCAGAAATCTAAGTCATTTTATATAAAATCTGTTCGGTTTGCATTTTAGTAAATGAGTCTGCTGCGACAACAACGCACAATGATTTTTTTTAAATATTTGAACAAGCAGAGGAAGGTCTTGTGTAATAAATAGATAGTGTACAATTTTACACATTTTCAACTAATTTGAAATAATAAAGTATATTTTTAAAAGTAGTCATGTTTTTAATTTTGTGATCTTGACCTATACCTTCCTTTGTGCTTTTTAATGAAGTATGACTTCAACCCGTAGGTAACGCATAGATCATTAGATTTAAAAGCAATAGTCAATGAAGGAATAATTATGTATTTACGGGTTTATAAAATTTATATTGCATATGAAAAATAAAAGGTAGGTTAATATTTCCATCCCTAGACTTTGACAAATCTTAGAAGATCGTAAACTCTCACAGTAATTTCTAACTTTTTTTTTAAATAATGCAATTTAAATTTATAGCCCTACAAAAATAAAGTATATAATATAAAAACGACATCTATAAAAACGTATACCGAGATTAAAACATGAAAGTACGGGGACCAAACTGTAAGGTATCGCTATGTGCCATCTATTTAAGAATAATTCAGCGCACAAATGTACTGCCACGCTTCACGGTCAATGTTTTATTTCGATTTGTATGTACGTGTATCAAGTGACTTGTAGGTACTGGCAGTTTGAATATTTTACATAGAGTAAGATAGGCTAGACAGAAAAATAATTATGAACTTAAACTATGTAACAACTCTGATAAATAAATGAACTATTAATTACTATATAAAAAGATGTTTGATAAATGTCCGTTTTCACTAACGCTAGACGACACCTAAATAAAAGCGCCCTGTTGGATTCTCAATGCTGTGTTAACGAAAACGGGCATGAACAGTCAAATTGGATCCTATCTTCACTTAAGTGCTAAGATTATGCAAGTCAAAACTCAAACAGAAAATTTACAACCTAGATATTCCATAATAATTATGGAATATCTAGGTTGTATATTTTAATTAATGACATAAAGTTAAACAATAACTTCAAGAGACGCAGTAAGATTTTCTATTCCAATAATATTATTCAATGTTTTGAATTCCATTGTGTTAGTACTTTAGTGAAGATATGCAGAACATGTTATGACACAATAGATAATTATAATTTAGAGTAAATTGGCACGTATCTGTTGCAAATAACTCTATGTAAAATATCAGAACTGCCATTCTATGTAATGTAAATAATCATGTTTAACATTAGTTAGTGGAGATATAAAGATCTTAATTAATTGTCGCGTCTGCCTCACTGGTGGTTGATTACGATCAGATGCTAAGAAAAGAGTTAAATTAACATTTGCATAAGTAGTCATTTAATTGCATGAAGCATAACTAAAACTGTTGTATTAAAAAAGGGCTTTATACCAACGTGAAAAAAGTACATTTTCGCTTATACGAACCACCGGTGAAGCAGACTGTACTAAATGTTGCTAGAAAGTTGTAGTTTTTTTTATACAATGTCATGAATTATTGTGTAACAGGGTACCGATATGAATAATTGCATGTATCTATTGTACGTATAAGAAACTCATTAACAAGTACGATTCTCTGACATATGAACGATGATTTCCGCGCACATGATTGTCCATGCGTGAAAACGAATGTCAAAAAAAACATGAATAAAAACGACAGAATTTAATTAACGCACTCAACGGATACAATTTGTAACAAAAACGTCATGAACATGGAACGATAGTAATATGTTACTGTAAAAATAAACGTAACTGTTTGAGGAAAATATTGTTTGGTATCAAACTTAATTGCTGGAACGAAGAATGCGTTTATTCAATTCTATTTTTATTCGCGATATCATTTAGTATCTATCATCTATGTTCGTTTATCATTGTCTAGACAGTTTACGACGGTACTATTTGTCTGTTTTGACTGCGACATACAGGTGTCATGCATGTCTGCGGAAAATAACGTGATAATTACCATAGTAATGAATTGATTTGAATCAATAAACTGCGGAAAGTATCAATAAATCTTTCGTCCTAAAAAGGACGAGCATTTTCTTTATTTGACTTCATTTATATGAATGAAGAGTACATACTTGGATATTTTCTTTGGTTTATTTATTTAAAGGAAACATATTCTGTTCTGTATACTTCCTGAACCATATCGGACTTATTGTAATGAACGTACATCTCTGTTTTTAAATCAATGGGAATCATTTCCGATCCTCTAGCTACAATCGTTTCATGAATAGTAAAATTTAAAATTGGGAATTTAATTTTCATTATTTTTCAGCATATTTTATATGCTTCTGTAAACTTAATTGATTTTGTAACGGTTTTTCATAATTAATTTTCCAATTTTCAATTATTATTATTCTAATTTTCAAGAACAATAATGTCTGATCGCAATTCTTTCTCATTGGTTTGCAAACCGTTAACAAGTCACTCCTCAAATGGGAAAAAATCTAGTCAGGTTCTTTTATTTAAAACGGTGCTGTGTTCGCAAATTAGCTGAATATACCGACTGCGGTTTTTACCCATTAGGTGTGACTGTACCTACATAAATACGTAATTTGTGAGCGTGCCATATTGGGTATTATTTGAATTTGGAAGTCCATCAATACATTATAAGGGCTGTTTTGGGAAAAAGGGATGGCGCTATTCGGCTTGTATTGCTCCATCTCTTTCTCGCATTGGAACAATATTGTCTTTTACAAGTTCCTTTTATGGCTCAAGTACCTTTCGCCCGTCTACACTATGAATTGGTTAACTTTAGGATATCTGTCGAATCTATTACTCAGTATGTTTTTCAAGGCATAATTTATCTTTGTGTCAAATATTCCAATTCGTAAAACCGTTTTTGCGTGACTAAATCTCACGTTTCGCATTTCTAATACTAGTTTCAATTTCGTCATGAATTTTAACGAACCTTTCTTGCATATTGAACACTATCCCGTACGAAACACGTTTTATTTTTGACTGTCGGAATCGACATAAGGAATACAGTGGCTGGTTAGAGAAATATGACCGAGGGTACGAGTATTGACCAACTATTTTAGATTTTGTTAAAGAATTAAAATAATACCCAACTGGCGCGCTCATTGAGTGAATAATAGTGAAATGTGAGTTAAGAAGAGTGTGTAGACTAATGATTTTTATAAAGATATATTATTACGTAGATTTATAACTTGTACATACAATAAAAATGATAACATGTGTAAAGAGGCTGTTTTATTTCAATTTTGTTTTCCCATTTGAATTCTAAAAATAAATGCAAAGATGAAAGTTTTTACAGTGAAATGAAAAACTGTCACATGTATTAAAATTAATGTTTTATTCCTAAAAACTTATGATATTTACAAATATGAGAGTTAAAATCTTAAGACGTATCCAACACATATTATACAGTAAAATAATCAGTATCAATCCCTATGTTAAGTTATACATTTATTCTTATTATTATTTTTAGCCTGTATAGTTCCATTTTCAAGTGCATGGCTAAGGCCTCACTCTCTTATAGAATAATGGGTGCCATTGGCGATGCTGATAGGCCTCAATATTGAGTATATCCTACACTATTAAATGAGCAATATTTGTATATATTTGTAATCACGTTCTCGAAAACGGCTCTAACGATTTCGATGAAAGTTGCAATATAGGGGTCTCATATCTGTTTTCTCAAATTCGTTTTCTCTACTTTCACCCGAGCTGAACTCGCTCGAACAGGTACTAAAAATATTAATTGCGTGGCGCTATCTAGTCAGTTAATTAGTTTGGAACGTTCGACTTTCATCACATCACACAGAATATGTAAAAAAAACACCTAGTATCCTTACACTACCGAACATCACAGCACATTCAACTCCCAACCTTCCTGCACACACCACAAGGTCCACTTCACGTTAACCGTCACTTTCAGAATCACTATCATCGGAGCCGCTGTCTGAACCAGTCTCGTAGTCTTCAGAGTCTGAACCGAGCCAGTCTGGCAGTGAGGGCTGCTCTATTAACGTCTTCCATATGTTTAGTTTGTGTAATTCTGCAACAGATTGATTTATTAAATTACTAGTGACCCACCCCTGTTCCGCACAGTTTTTACAAATTGACATTAAACATCAAGATTTCTATATTATATGTAAGTTTAATATTCTTGTATTATACACATCAAAACGGTGAAGGAAAACATCGTGAGGAAATCGGCTTTTTCTAGAACCAAAAATTCGA
Organism: Xanthia icteritia; assembly: GCA_949128155.2. NCBI lineage: Eukaryota > Metazoa > Arthropoda > Insecta > Lepidoptera > Noctuidae > Xanthia > Xanthia icteritia. The sequence continues at coordinate 19,767,700 of OX421934.2, read as the reverse complement.
AGTCATGTGACAGGTTTTAGGACATGCCGGTTTCCTCACGATGTTTTCATTCACCGTTTTGAGAGCAGTGGTGATGAAATAATTTACAGAAAGTAAAGCGCCTATCAGGGTTCAAGCCCGTTACCACTGGGCCACCACTGCTTAACTAGTCCGGAAACACGAACAAACACATCTCAAAACTGAGTAAATCGAAAACATAACTTCACTTACCTAAACTATACATATCCGATAGATAGAACTGCTTATCCTCTTTCTCAAGCACTCCGCCGTACACATACAGTACGGAGCGTTGCACCGCCATCATGGCAGACATGCGGGCCCCCGGGCCGGAGCGCGGGGCCAGGGGCGCGGGGGCCGCGCCGCCGGGGGCCGGGGCCGAAGCGCCGCCCAGTTTCATTGTGAATACATCGTCGGTTACCACTGCGGGGAGGTACGGTTATTTTATTTGTAATGGGTCTGTTAGGGACATTAATTAGTATTTTTCAATAAAATAATTTTAGTCAGGACTGTCAGCAAAAGAGGCTGTGGCCGGGGTTGCGGGACAGTCCGAAAGGGATACCGTGGCCCCTGACAACGTACAGGCAACTGAAGGAACACGGGTGTGTTTTAGCCAGTAAGAGTCTGACACGCCCTCCCACTCCGTCCAGAGCGGGAGAAGTTACTTGATAATTTCCCATCCAAAAAAAAGGCTATGCCACATTTTTCAACCATTTTGTATTTCTACTCAGATTTTGATAGCGGATCTTATGATTAAAAATACGCACACAAAAATAATCAGTGTTCTATACGTAGTGCTAGTGCAGTGCAGTGCCGAAATGTTAATTTCATGGTCAGGTACTAAGGTAACTCTTTTGTTGTCTGAACATCAAGTTTGAACATGCATTGAAGATTCAAAACATTTCTGTGAACGCCGAATTTTTTTGGGAATATTTTGAAGTATTTTAACGTTTGTATTGAGCTGATTCTAATCCATTTTGATAAAAGAACGTTTTGTTTCTATTTTGGACAAAGATGACAGTCAATACGTATTCCTATTCAATACCTGTGACAGCTTCTTCCTCCTTCACGTCCATGGTCTCCTCCGCCACCGCCGGCAAGTGCTGCGTTTCTGACTTCAGCGTCACGTTATGCCACCTGCCAGTTTCCAAGTCTAACATTTGAAGATTGTCGCTCATCTCACCGCGCAACTCTTCGTCAGTTTCTTCTACATCCTGTAATGAGGATTTAAAATAAATACAGGCGTAACCTCTTTCATTGGACGGGATATGTAAAATATCATTAGATGTATTTTTTTTTCCAGCAAAACAAATTCGAAGCACTTTTTTTTTTAAGTAACGCGGGAAAATATCGATTTCATTTTCGTGTTTGGTAGACAATTATCTTGATTGATTGATCAAAAAAGCCTGTGTTTTTCCAACATACACTATGCGTCACGAAAATTGAGACTTAACGAGCGCTGTACCTCGCCTCCCGCGCCCTCTCCGCCGCCGGTCCGATGACCGTTAAATATCTTATAACCTTCCTCAAGAATTAAGCTACCAAATGCAAAAACAATTTTCCGACTGGTAGTTCCAGAGATTAGCGCGTTTAAAGAAACGAAAAACAAACTCTTCAGTTTTGTTATTAGTTAGAGATTATGGCACTTACACTGACTCCACCAAAAACATATCCCCTGTTACTATGCACGTTCACAGCTGCAGCCTGGCCGGCCCTAGCGGGCGGGGCTAGCGCGCCTCCCGCTAAGGAGCGCCACGACCATCCCCCGCCAGTCTTAGAGGCCAGACGGAAGAGGTCTGTGTGAGTGTAGGTGCGTTCTGTACGGCCTTCGCGGACGCGGGAGAAACCGCCGTAGATTAAGAGCTGGGAAATAAAAGAATATTTTCAAAGCACGTTAAGCCGTTGGTCCCGGCTGTCATTCGTAAATCTTTGACAGTCGTTGCGGGTCGTCAGAAGCCCGAAAGTCTGACAACCAGTCCTACCAAGGGGTATGGTATTACCCAGTTACTGGGTTATGGAGGTCAGATAGGCAGTCGCTCCATGTAAAAAACTGGTATTCAGGTGCATCCGGTTAGACTGGAAGCCGACCCCAACATAGCCTAGGTAGATTGATTTGATTTTGTTTTGCTAAAAGCATTTTACAAGACATTGAGAATTGATAAGCAAAGCATGGCTGTTCCAAATTGAAGTATAACTTTTAAAAGTGATACTGACTACACACATGGGTCTACTAACTTATTCAGAGAAATTCAAATCAAATATAGTATAACCTACATAAATATAGTTCTTGTCAGTGTTTTGGGTTTCAGTCCCCTTCATGTTTAGAAATAAGCAAAAGCATAAGTAGTATAATCACCCTATAATGTTCCCAGTGCTGGGACAAAGGAATCCTCTTTTCCATAGGGAGTGGGCTGTGGGCTGTTATCTACCACGCGGGTCCAGTGCGGATTGGTAGATGTCACATGTCTTCCTCACGATGTTTTCCTTCACCGTTTTGCGAGCAGTGGTGATACAATTGTTTACACAAAGTAAAACGCCTACCTGGGTTCGAACCAACGACCTGCAAATCGTAAGTCGGGGCCGTTACCACTGGGCCACCACTGCTCAGCTACTGTACTATTTAGAAATACCTGTAGAATTTCTACATAATTGGATTTAGTGCTCACCGAATCACTCCCAGCAGGTAACATGACACAAGCGGACCTTGCACTCGGCCCCCTACCACTCGGGGCCAATTTAGTCCACGTCCGAGTGTCCAGACAGAAGGTGTAAACGTCATCGAAGTACCGACACTCGCGACCGTCATCTGCGTACCCGCCGAACACGACGATGTTGCGCCCGAGTAGAGACATGCGGTGTCCAGAGCGCGGGGAGGGGCCGTTTGGGGCTACAACCTGAAAAGAGGGATAAATATTTTATTTATTTATTAAAACTTTATGCACAAGTAAAAAAATACTGTACAAAGGCGGACTTAATGCCTGAGGCATTTTCTACCAGTCAACCTTAGGGTGATGCAGAGAAAAAACATGGCAGGTGCAACATAAGTGATAGATCACTTGAAAATGAATACTTACTAATAAATACATAGATACATACATATAAAACGAATAAATATTCTGCTCTGCTGAGCAGAAATCGCTATATCAATCGGGATAAATTTTGAGAAAATTGACTTTTTGCTAATTGTAATTTAAGGAAACATAAGGATATAAAATCTTCTGAGTGGTTTTTTTAAATATATTATACCATTAGATACGAAATTGTTATAGCTATTGAATGGTATAAAAAAACTAAAAGGGCGTATGTCAGAGATAGCGCCTTTCGGCTTAGCAGGCAGTATTGTAAATTCCACATTTCCATGATAACTATAAAAATAGATAATTTTACATTCATGGCGCCTTGTTTTCGTTGCAATTAAGGCGGTTTTGTGTGGTTGACCGTATGTTTAAAATGTAACAAGAATTTGTTCAAGGTTTAAACAAGGTATAAAAAAAAACAATAAAATAACGATGGAAAGATGCACTGAAATCCATGGAGCGGGGAAGATTAATTGTGATAAGGGCAGGAGAATTATGATAAAAAAAATGTTAATAATATTTTTTCAAATACCTAATCTAATTATTCACTGTATTGATTATATTACCTTTTCCCATTTCTTTTCAGCAAGTGAAAAACACCAAAGGTCCTTATAATGATGGAACTGTGTTTCTGAGGGGCTTGTGAATTCGCCACCGAACACCCACAGCTCACCTCTGGAAATAAAAATATAAATGAATATCTAAACAAACAGAAATATTGTGTAAAAGATTTTGTCAGTGAGGTCAAGTTTACACAATCTTACTTATACTCCTACTAACGAAGCGAAACATCTAGCATGCATTAATGGAATTTATAAACTAAGTGAGGTATAATATCATACTTGTTAGCGGGTGTAGCAATAGCTTGATGAGCACTCCGCGGAGGTGGTGCGCCAGGAGCCTTCAACACTTTCCAGGAGTTGTTGACTGGGTTGAAGAAGAGTAGCTCATTGTATACGACTGTCTAAACAAAATACTTAACATTATAACTTTTTTTAAATTTAAAACATGGTATACAAAGGTGGTATAATTATACGCGCGGCGATAAGTCCCCTCTTTGAGGAGTGGCTAGAGAGGCGCCACGGCGTCCTCACTTTCCGCCAAACGCAGGTCCTCACCGGACATGGTTGTTTCGGGAGGTTCCTCTTTCGTATTAGGCGGGAGGAAACGCCCGGGTGTCATCATTGCGTGGATCGCCCGGAGGACACGGTTGAGCATACGGTGGAGGTTTGTCCGGCTTGGGCAGAGCATCGCCGTGTCCTCGTGGAGGCGATCGGCGGCGGGGATCTCTCGCGTCCGGCCCTGGTCCAGGCCATGGTACGGAGCGAGAGGGCATGGGAGGCCATCACCTCCTTCTGCGAAGCAGTAATGCTCGCGAAGGAGGAGGCAGAACGCGTGAGGGAGAGGCAAATTTCGCGCCCTCACGCCCCTAGCCGCCGCAGGAGACGCCCTGGGCGTCGGGAATCGCAGGCTGATTCCCGGCCACCGTAGGCGCGGGCTTGCGGACGGTGTGCAATATGGGTAGCTCGCCGTCCGATAAAGACTGCCGGAGTTGCGGGAAAGTCCGAAAGGGATACCGTGGCCCCTGGCAACGTACAGGCAACGGAAGGAACACGGGTGGGTTTTAGTCAGTAAGAGTATGACACGCCCTCCTGCTCCGCCCAGAACGGGAGAAGTTATTTGATAATTTTCCAACCCAAAAAAAAAAAAAAAAGGTGGTATAATTATTAAATTAAGAGACCATGCATGTTTTGCTTAAAGACTAAAGCATGCAAACAAAGAAACTCCTCAATGGAGTAAAAAATATTTTTATTCAGCCATTCATACAATTTATTTTTCTCATTTATATAATATGGATTAATTAAAAAAAACCTGTATGTTCCTAAAATACTAAACCTAGGACCTAGGAAATCAGTTTAGAATGAAGAGGCCTTCAATCTCCTATAATATATCTGTCATATATAACTTTCTATCTTCCAAATAAGCTGAATTTTATAATTGTCTAATTCGTCACATCCAGAAACGTAAGTAAATAAGTTGAATTTAAATAATTAACTGACAGAAAATATTTTAACTCAACTCTATGCAATTAAAATAATTTTCATTCAAATTTTTATGTTTTCAAGACAAAATTTTGACAGAATGGCTTCTAAATTGTTGTTTTTATAATATTAAGGAATTCATGGAATACCTATAAAACTATTTTTTTTTATAATTATAGGAATATTAACATTATAAATAAAATAGTGAATAAATGCATGTTAATAGTATATAATAATAATAATAGCAATAACATAAGAATGTTTATAAACTTAATAAAAATTTGCATGCTTGCTTGTAGGCAGGACACTTAAGTTATAAGATCTCAACAGTAACTGTACCAAAACATTATATTTCTAACAAATAAATGTTAGATTTGATTTTACTTTAATATCCCCTGAATCTACCAAAAACAGCAGTAACCTTACCTTCTGTCCATCATGGTATTCTCCACCAAACACAATGAGCTCATTATTAGTAGGGTGCGGTGTGAGTGTGGCATATGCCCTGGGAGATGGAGGACCAGGCAGGGTCTTCTCTGACGCTGCAGACCGCTTGGCTTCCTCCTTCTCAATCTCTGCTAGCACTTTGGCTATGTCTTCCTGAAAATAAGCATGATTTACTTTATGGTTTCTATTTTCTCTTTTTTATTAGCCACTATGCCTGACATTTGTTGCGATGCCTATTCCATATTTATGTTTTTGTTAAAAACTATCTCCACACATAAAAACTTACCAAAGTTTCATCACTATTGATTGAGCCATTATTGAGTTTTTGCAAGACTAATGCACGGCAACTGATTTTTATATATATAGAAGAAGATAGATAGATGTATTATCTGTCTTTAATTATTTTAATTTTTCTTTAACTGTTTTAAGTAATAAATAAAATAAATGGAGATTAATAACAAAATAGAAATAGATAGGGACTCTTATCTTATCCCAACAAGAGTACAGTAGAGCTGTACATGTTGACTGTGGAGCCACAGACAGTGGTAGCTACAACTGTAACTGGCATGTATGCAGTCTACAATTTCAGAATACAATAAATTGCCATTTGCCTTTATCATAAAGTCATCGGAGTGTTTCCTTAGCATACGGGCTGATGAGACATTGTATTCTAGTTAAGTACTTTAGTGTTTCAAGAGCTAAGACGATCCAAATGGGACAATTTTATAAACGAATATTTTAGGTACTGGCTACACATCAAGCTGTACATTTCCAGTATAAGCTGATCTCGCATTGTATAGGATTTCCGTATAATGCAAGATCAGCGTAAACTGGAAATGTATAGCTTATGTGTACATGCAGTTTATTTATTACTTTTTAATTTTTGCTTACTCACTACTGTACTATACTGTCTTAAAGGCTTATTACACTATCAACCCAACCGGTAGGGTTCTATTGATAAGGTGGTAAATGCGGTCATGAACACCCGATCGACCTGGCAGTATGGATCTCTCTATCTGTTAATACTCCACACTACCTAGGAGATAGGGACCCTACCGATTCGGTAGTGTAAATAGCGTTTTAGCAGTACATAAAACTAACTAACCTCTCCCAGATGGGCGAGTTCCTTCTTCAATTTAGTTGCAAGTTTTTTCTCAGTTTTAGCGGCGGTCTTCACAGCGCCGCTAACCTTATTTTTATTCTTCTTTTTGCCCATATTTATTTATTATATGCACTTATACTTGCCTTCTAGTAAATAGTAAAAAAAGATGTTAATATTCCAATCCAAAACAATAAAAACTAGAATCAGATGTGCGTATAGGCAGGTTAGGTTGTTCGAAAATCTTGAGACAAAAGATTGACACTTGGAGTTGGACTTCTTTTAATATTTTCCGATTATTTTTCATAATTATAGATATAAATTAACCATGACTTTTAGTTTAAGTTACAAAATATTTAAAACTTTTAGGTTTTGTTTTATAAATATGGCATATAAATTATATTTTTTTTAAACAATAAGTAAAATATTTTTGAATAAAGGGTTCTAAACGCACTCTTTTCATCATCATCTCAAACAATTTTACGTTTTGTTAGTTCGTTTTCTCTTAATTTCCTAATCTTGATCCAGTGTTTAATACAGTTGAAAATAATACATTGATGTACTAGGTGATGATTTAATAAATACATTTTATGTTTGGTAACTTTTTAACTTTAAAATGATTTATTTTACATAAAACATCAGAACGAAACAAAAAATACAAAACGCATTTTATCATGCAAAATGTCACAGTCATATCGTCAGTATGTTTCAGTTCAATCATTCACTGAGTCAATTTCAGTCAGCAGATCAGTAATGTCATTGTACCTGTAGGAACTTTATTTTCCTTTCTTCTCGATTTCTGTCTTCTAGTTTATAATCATAGTTGATCTTAATTAAAACATATTTGTAAGTGCTAGTAAATAGAAAATAAGAAAACCTGTGCATCAGATAGTATTTGGTCTTATTTCCAGCCTGCAGTGAAGTAAAAATCATATCGAAAAATGACGTCTCCTGGACCATCGGTGCGTATCTGTTTATTTTTACAATAAAACCACTATTTACAGCCATTTAGCTAATTACTTAAAACATGCATAACTTTTAACTCATCTGTAAATATAATGGAACCTGAAATATGATGATGTGTTAAAATACAAATTTTCCATCAGCTGTAAAACTTATCTTCTTGATCAGGTCTAAACGAGAAATGTATAAAACTTCTGGACGTAATTTCTTTTTTCAAAATGGTCTGTTGTGAACTCATTTCTTTTTTTTCAACCCCTAAGATGACCCACTGACCCTATTTTGAGTTGACTTTCACTCTGTACATATTTCAACTCTGAATCAAAATTATTTCCTTTACCTTTTCAACCACTTAATTTATTGCACAACATACACATAACTCTATCACAATCTCACAAGTAACAAAAACAATCTATTCCAGAATTCGTTCCAACAGTCATCAGCTGCATCTGTACAAGAGTTTAAAATCAGAGTTCCAAAGGGTGTAAAAAAGAAACACCATGTTATGCGGTTCAATGCTACTCTGAATGTAGACTTTGCAAAATGGACACATGTCAAGATGGAACGAGAGAATAATATCAAGGAGTTCAAGGGAATAGATGAAGATATGCCCAAGTGAGTTACAATGCATCTTAGATTGACCCATACTCTCCTCAGCAATTTTTAAAATACTATATAGAATACTCTTTATTACACACAAAATATGGATATACAACAAAAAAAAATAGGTAGTCATGGGGACTTCCGACAGAAGTGCAAACTTAAAACTGGTATTAGCGCCATTTACATTTGATAGTACAGCACTATGGGGCGAAAATGTCAGTGACACGAATCCATAGTGATCGTGAGCACCATGTATCTATCACATAATTAGTTTATCTGTTGTTGCTTAATTTTTAATTCTTAATTCTTTTTACCTATTGTGGTATAATAATTTTATTCTAGGTGCATCATCCTCACATATAATTATATAACTAATGTACTTATACAAAATATTGTAAAACATTTTAAAAGAGTAACGCTAGAGTTTCTTGCCCATTCTTCTCCATACGAAATCTACCTTTTGGAAGGGGCAACTAGAATCAATTAATTTTTTTTTGTAAATTTTTGACGTTCAAAAGTGCCTTATACGGGCCTACTTGAAATAAATAATTTGACTTTGACTTTGTTTTTCATAAGTAGGGGATAAACCCCTACCAAAAATCGCTTAACGCTCTTAAAGAAGTTTTCACTTCAATTATAAACAAGATACAATGGGTGGTTTTATTACAATCAGTGATCTCAGCAAGACACCTTATACACTGTTATGTTCTTGTTTGATCTAAAAAAGAAACTCAATCATTTATTGCATTTTACAATATGTTCTTAAGAATGAGATCATGGAAGGATCCATAATAGTAGCAAAACAGTGAAATGGTAGGAGAGAGGAAGCTGTTAACCTATCAGTCTAATACAATTATTATGAAGAGGAATAGCTATAATATTTTTTTCAAATAGACCCGCTATCAAAGTAATTTTGTTATGTCATTCATTGACACATTTATCACATCCCAATAAGATTTGGCGCTGGATCAGAATACGGCCGCGACGTGCGAGAAGAGGCTCGACGTAAGAAGTTCGGTATCATCTCGCGCAAGTACAAGCCTGATGACCAGCCTTGGATACTGAAAGTTGGTGGAAAGACGGGCAAGAAGTGAGTATTATTTGTCAACCACTCATATTATACTATGTATGAACATGAACTGACCTAAAAATGAGTGGAAAACTTGCAAATAACACTGTTTATTTTCATGATTTTTGCTTGAATTGCAAATAATGAACAATTACAAAACATTAAAACATTGTTATTTTTACTGTGTAATGAGATTGTTACTAGTCGCCAACTATCTAGCTTAGATTAGCTAATGATGTAAGTTATGAAAGGATTCTTAGGTTGTGAGCATGTGTGTACCGGTGAGTTGCCGTGAGTAGATATCAAGATAGTAGATAGCAAGGGTTATGTCTTATTCTAAATTATTTCTTGTTATTGACAGATTCAAAGGCATCCGTGAGGGCGGCGTGTCGGAGCACACAGCGTATTATGTGTTCACTCACGCGGCTGACGGAGCCATCGACGCGTATCCGCTGCAAGAATGGTGACCATCTATTTACCTTTTTATTGAAACAACTAGCTTCTGCCCAAAAATTTCTGCCCCCGACTCACTGGCTCGTATCTCATCGCCCGCTCGTGCTATTACTTCGATTTCGATAAGCGTTCTTTTGACTTTTTTTCTTATTGCTCGACTCCTAAGTGTCGTAGCGTGATATTACATAGCTTATCTTCCTCAAGAATTGGGCTATCCAATGCGAAAAGATTTTTTTTTCTAATCCTATTGGTAGAGATTTCCCCCTACTTACAAATAAACAAACAAATTTTGCCTCTCTATAATATTAGTTTTGATAACAATTCACTGTAAATTGCTGGCATACTCGTAGCTGTCAAAAAAACTCAAGAAGCAAGAAGTTTTATGTTAAAATGACACACTAAGCAATATAAGAAAAATATGAAGACAAGCTAGCAAAATATCAAAAAGACAATTACTCTGTTGAATTAGTAAAGTAATGAAGTAAACTTAATGACATGTTTGTTCCAGGTATAATTTCCAGCCCATACAGCGGTACAAAGCTTTGTCTGCTGAGGAGGCTGATGAAGAATTCGGGAGGTAAACATTTCTTTATGATCCAATCCTGAGTTACAAAATGACTTCTTTACCTTTGAATGCATAGGTGTCACCAAGATTAGAACAGAAACCCATGGGTCACCAAGATCTTTCACAAATGTTCTGAACAGACCAGGAGATTTAGTCATCTTCTGGAGGGAGGTGGGCTGGTTGAAATAACTGCCTACGGCCGCCATAGCCCACGCACAATGGTCCACGTGCGGGTACCAAACCCTATACCATAGAACATAGATCTATGTTCTATGGTATAGGGGTCCCGATGTCTCTCGAGATATGCATCACGTTGCAGATTCACCTATTTGCGTATTTCATTACATTTTATTTTATTCATACTTTACCTATTACTTAATGATAAGTTTACGATTTCCAGACGCAACAAAGTGTTGAACTACTTCTCTCTCATGTTCCGTAAGCGCATGCGCGGTGACGACGCCGCTGATGACGCCGACGACCCCGACGACAAGAAGCTCAAAGGCTCCAAGGCTAAAAAAGGTATGAGCAATTGAAATGTCCTTTATCTTTGGTTGAATAGCCATAATATTACTTACAAGTCTGGTCAATACTTAAATAAGTAAAACCCTGCCTGTCTATAAAACTGTTAATCCGACGATTATACCTACTTCTTCCAAACGTCTCGATGGCAATCTATAGTTTGACCGAGACCGCTATACTGCGCCTTAGATATGTGCGCGGCTCACGGGAGGGCAGTGCAGTGTTATATTAACGTAAGGCGCAGATTATAGTTTGACCGAGACCGCTGCTCAGTCAAACTATAATCTGTGTCAATCTATCCACCTGTGAAAATATCATTCAGTATATCAGTTAGCTTCCTAATGGTTCCTAGTTAATCATACAAATATCAAGTCATATAAAACTGGACTATCATACTATGTATTATACCTACGGCACATGATCTAAACATGTTCTTTACTACTATGGCATAAACCCTAACACATGAACAAAATCAGGGGCAAAAAATTTATAAAAATGGTCAACCATCCAAGGTCTGACCGCGCGACGTTGTGTTAAAGTCAACGACCTCTTTAATGTCTATTCCTGCTTATTATTCTGTATTTAAGCTAGACTTCAGAAACTGAGGTGATTATCTTGTTTTAGAACAACAAACCCAAAACCATACAAGACAAAGTTTGAATCCAATGGAATTTGTTTGCAAGGAGTTTTTAATTGCAAATTTTGACTCAAAAATCAACCTAGAAAACACAACGCTAAAATATTCAACGTGTTCCTTTCGATGTCCCATAACTATAAGGTTTTATGCTATAAGTAAAAATAATACAAAAAGTCCTAGAACAAGTGTTCCAAAAATACATAGTTTCGAAGATAACTTAACGCTAGATCTCTTGGTGTGTGTATCTAAGTTTCATTGATAAGTACGAGTAAATCATTTTCATTCAAACCAATCGTTCATATTTAAAGCTAAGAAAATGCGACTTTGTCATTTTATTTTTTTCATGAACAAAATAGTCTGAAAAATAATGAAAGGTTTAAAAAAAAATGTAATTTACGTAAGGGTGTTTGTTTTACATAAATAATCGTTAGTTTGTTTAATAATTTTGTATGAAAAATGTAAACGAAAAAAAAAATTGTTGAAAAATAACTCATAAGCCAGTTGATTCTTTGACATGGTCTCATTAATTACCTAGATTTATGGAATATCAAAAGCATATATAGTTGACTAATAGATGATGGAATGTAAATTATCTGGGATTATGAATTCAAGAATAGATATCCAGTTTATCCAAACTTTTGTTTTAGATTTGAAGCTATCAGAGATGGACGAGTGGATAGACTCTGACGACGACTCGTCCAACTCTGACAATGAGAAGGAGAAGGACAACGATAGTGACGCCGGCGATAAGAAGAAGAAGAATAAAAAGAAAGGTAGGAGGTGCTGTTAGGTACAGACGCCAGCAGGTCAAACCTACCCGAAACTGTCAATTTTTCCCAATCAACTTTGAACCTTACACTTTAGTGATAAAGTTGAAAATCTATTTTTGACAGATTGTAGTAGATAGATGTGCTGGCGTCTGTACATAGACTCACGCCTTCTTCCCATGGGGGTAGGCAGACACTACAGATCGCCACCTGCTACGATCCTTACATACTCCTTTTGCTTCGTTTACGTTCATACATCTGGTCATACTCGACATCGCTAACAACATGCCGGTTATTACGACGAAATGTTAAGGTCCTTTCATTGGCATTTTTGTTTACTTAACATAGTTTTTGATTATAACGACTATCGGCTATAACAACCGTAATCCGACGGTCCCTTCGAAGTCGTTATAAACGGTTTTGACTGTACTACGCACCTGACGTTTCTGAAGAACATCACCAATAAGGTCACTATAAGTCCTCTTGGGCGCCCCCTCCCGGAGTTTCTACTCACATCTGCCTTGTATATACCTTTTATACAGAAAGTAGTGGGTATAAAATCACAAATTTCACAATCTGTAGTCATTCCACTGTTTGTGTCGTGTGCGAATCGATCATGCATCACGTAGCGTAGCTCAGAAATCGAGTATAATCGACATATAGATGAAAACCAAACTAGCATTTTCAAAAAATCATGTTATCTGTCTACAAGTTTGATTAAACTTAAAATTTCACATGAAATGTTGAGTTTAGAAATATCTTTTCCCTGTATCTTTTATTCAAAAATTCGCTTCGAGAAACCAACAAATCTTCATATTATCTCATTACAGCGGCCGCCGCCAACAAAAAGAAGAAGAAAGTGGAGGACGAGGCGTTCGAGGAGAGTGATGACGGAGACGAAGAGGGACGGGAGAAGGACTACATATCTGACTCCTCGGAGAGGTAAGTTTATAGCATAACATCTCGCCTGTAATCCCCAAAGGGTTAAGCAGAGGTGTTCCTATAGTACACCCACATTTCGCCAGTTATGTTCGAGTCCCATGTAATAGTGGGCGAGCCTATTGCCATCAACCCGGCACAAATCCAGACTCCGGGCTGCTACTGAGAAATTCTAGATGGAAAACCCAATAACACTGCCCGACCTGGGAATCGAACCCAGGACCTCATGGTCTGCAGTAGCGCTTCCGACCACTAACCACCAACGAGGCAGTTATGCGTTATCTGTTTATGTGGGCGTAAATAAAAAAAACAGCCTTGTTAGACGCGTATCCCGAAAACAAAGGATGTTCAAAATCGAAAAATTCGTTGTCAGGAAACAAAATTATTTAACGTAGAATTTTACAATTATAATTTCTAGGGCTTAAATTTTACTTAGCACGTACTTTGTCTAAGCGTTATTCCTGTCCCTGTCAAGCTACAAGTGCAAGATAGGGACGGGAACATGTCTATGTTAAAGCACATGCTCAGCTGATACACACAATGCAATATTGTTACAGTGAATCGGACCACGAAGGCAAGACTAATAAGGAGCTCAAAGGAGTTTCAGAGGAAGACGCGCTCAGGTAACATCTTACAATATTTTAATTTTTAATTATTACAATTAATATCTATTATACATTGTAACAGCGACAAGCTCATGACCTAAAGAGGTGCCATAAGAATATGAATTAAAAAAGTAAAAAAAAACGCTAAATTTTGCGGGTATTCTTGTTTAACAAATAAATAGGTTCTAGTAAAACAACTTTCATTTGAGAGTTCCTAAGTACTTTGATCAACGCATCCTAAATAACCTCTTATTAAACAGGAAACTCCTGGCCTCAGACGAGGACTCAGAAGAAGAACAAGAGAACAAAGAGAAGGAAGAAGATGAACAAGAAGATGAGCCAACAAAAGAAGGAGAAGAACGCGCCAGCAAACTTACTAAGAAGAAGAAGAGTAAACCGGATGATACTAAGAAAGGTGAGTGGTATAGTTTGACCTCACCGCTGTACCGCGCCTTGGGAACGCACGGTGAGGCAGGGGCAGCGTTGACGAATGAGCGGCGGCACGCCGTGAGCGTTGACGAAAGAGCGGCCTGCACTGCCCGTCTCGCCGCGCACTTATCTAAGGCGCGGTACAGCGGTCTCGGTCAAACTATAGGCCTGAATACACTGGACCAACAGAGGAGAACTGTTTTCTTTATGTCCTTAAGTGATAATAAAGCAGGCTAAGTGCAGGGGTGGCCCAGTGTTAACGGCCTTGACTTACGAGTTGTAGGTCGTGGGTTCGAACCCTGACTGACAGGCGCTTTATTTTGTGTAAATCATTTCATCATCACTGCTCTCAAAACGGTGACGGAAAACATCGTGAGGAAACAGGTATGTTCTAGAACCAAAAAATCGAAGACATGTGACAACTACCAACCCGAACTGGGCCCGCGTGGTACAGCCCACTCACTCTCAAAGAGAGGAGGCCTGTGTCCTAACAGTGGGGACAATATAGGCTGATTATGCAAGCAAGCTGGTGGTCAGCTTGCTTGCATAGCTTATTGCTGATAGTAAGTAGTCTGCCGTTTATGGACATCTGGAAATCTGGCATCAACTGACTCTGGAATAACAATACCTCCAGCGTCAAAGGTCAAAGTGTCAAAGGTAAAATATCTCATGTGCCTTCAAACCAGAACACACCATTGCTGATTGGCAGCTGTTAAAGTATTAGGAATTCCCCGGACAAGCTTCTTCACAAAGTTTATTACTACTATTACTGTGACGTTATCAATCGTTGTGCCCTGTACTATAGTTTGACCGCACCGCCGTACAGTGCCTTAGGCATGCGCGGCGAGGCGGGGTGAGCGTTGTCGAATGAGCAGCCTGCACTGACGAATGAGCGGCCGGCACTGTCCCTCGTCTCGCCGCTCACATACATAAGACGTGGTACAGCGGTTTCGGTCAAACTGTTCAAGGCTGTCTGTAAGGCCGTTATTACATTGTCATAAATTATAACGCCTGTTTATCGAAGTACCCAATCAGTCAAATGATTCGATCGTTTCAAATGCCCAAATGTTCTAAAAACCGAAACACCAAATTTTCAAAAAAACTGCATTTTACACAGCTAATATTACAATATTTATTTCCAGACTCGAGCAGCGAGTTAAGTTCAGATTCGGACACAGAACCTGAGACCAATGCTCCGGCCCCGGCGAAGAAATCCAAGAAGAGTAAGGGAGGGGATAAGAATGGACCCGCTGCTAGCTCATCCGGTATGTAGACGACTATTAAACTTAATATGTGTTGTATTGCGTTGGGATAAGGTCCATATTCGCATTATAATGTCATAAAAATACTGTTATCAAATGATAGGACATGTTGCAGTTAACTGTATTGGAGGGAGCAACAGATAGCGGCTTAGTTTTACTAATAACATTTGGCAATCAAAAAACTTAAATTTGTAAGTACCTCTAGAAACAAACAGGGTGTAAAAAGATCCATCACAAAGCTGTTATCTACGCATTCCTAACATCAAACTAAAAATCAAATCAAATTATTTATTCGCATAGAATGTAGGTATTGTACAATAAAGTTGTTATAAAAAATATAGTGAGCTGGGTACATTCTGCCCGAGTTTTGGCATGCAAAATTTAACAAATAATGTCACCAGCTCATATGAGAAAGATTATTAAATAGTTAATAAATTATTTTAACAAGTCCAGAGCATGCACAAAAGTGTATCAATAATAAAATGATGATATAATGTCAAAAATATTAAACTGTTGAGATGTCACACATATGTCATCCAAAAAATCACTTATCGAATAATAACATTTCTGTATCAAAAACCCCTTGAGTTTATTTTTAAATTATTGAAGGGTGTCACTTTTTATGCTGTCCGGTAGTTTGTTAAATATTATTGGACTCATGCAGAACTAATTACGAAATTACGAACTAATTGAGCAAAAATTATTGCTGGGAAACGACTGGGCTTTTTTTCATCACCCGTTATTTTTACCCCCACTATCCGCCCCCCAGCGGCCAGCGCGGCCTCGGGCGGTGCGGCCTCGGGCGGCGCGGGCCGCGCGGCCACGCCCACGCCGTCCGCGGCGCAGGCCGCCGTGGCCGCCGCCAACGCGGCCAACAGTAACCTGCCGCCCGCTAAGAGACCTAAGCTGGATGCTTCTTACGTGTAAGTATAGGGGTAGAGAATTTACTTGTTAAGGGATTTGGTACCGTAAGTCTATAGTGTAAGGTTGAGTTTCTATTGAAACTTAAATTTGTTTAACAGGTTATTGTAAAATCAATTTTGCGTGACTGCGATTAAAGTTGACTGTCTTCGTTGACGTTGTTGTCTTCATTGAAAATTCGTGGTATTATGCAGGTTTCCGAGGGTTTCCTTGAACAAGTGAATTTATACTGGATTTCTAACAACATAAAGATCAAAATAGCATGATGTTGACGCCGCACCCGTCAACGAAATTCAATTTTGATCGGTATAAGGATAGCAATGTCAAAATTATCTATAGAAATGTCGAAACTCGTCCCTAAAATCCAACACCTGTATATTCTGCTCCGCAAGTTTCCAAAAAAGTACTATTGGTAGTTATTATAACAACTTATTTTTGATATTGAAACTACCAAACTCTTTATTTTTTAAATGGGAATCCACAACTACATCTCCTCACCATCCTTACAGCGAATGCGGCGTAACAGAAGAAGCGGTACGTCGCTACCTCGCGCGCAAACCGATGACGACCACGGAACTACTGACGAAGTTCAAATCCAAGAGAACCGGCGTTAGCAGCGAACGCCTGGTCGAGACCATGACGCAAATACTGAAGCGAATCAACCCCGTCAAACAGAATATCAACGGGAAAATGTATCTTAGTATAAAGAATACTTGATTTAGTTAAATAAATTGTTTATTTTGTATGCTGTTGTTTTAATTGTATGGTCTGTTTCAATATTCACAAAGCAAGGCGCGCTTTACTTGTACAAAGTGTACGAACACGCTGTGAATGTTTGTAAGCGTAGGAGCTCTCGAAGAACGCTGTTATCACGGTCGACCCGTGACCATAGATTATTATATCGTGACCACGTTCCACTGTTCAGTGCAATAGGGGGAAGCGTCGTCGCGTCGGGAATAAAAGGTATCGTTAAATAGACCTTATTCTGAGTGATAGATACGATAGATAAATCGTTTATTTAGTGCACACAAAAAAACAGCACAACATACAAAAACACGATTAAATAATTACTAATTAGCTATTAGGAAATAGCTGCAAGGTGCCAATATACAAACAAATAAAAAAGGAAGAAAACAAGACATTGTGATGACACTATTGGCTATGACACACTTTAAAATAATGGATTGACAACGAACATAAAAAAGTGCGGTGTGCGTCTCAAGGTTGCACCAAATGGGAGTCCAGCTCAGCATGTGCCAGGCAAATACACCTGACGCTGATATTCTGCTGAATCCCTGCAGTGACATACGGACGTCGATATATATACGAGTTATTGGTGTTGTGAAAAAGTGAAATGTGCGGAGTGAAATGTAAGTATACCCGCAATTTATTTAAATATTGTATTCTACAGTAAAAGTGGTATTAGGTTGTTGATTTTGTTCGAATTAGTTATAGTATGTCAAGATGCAACGGACGATATTTGATTCTAACAGTCTGGATTCAACTATTATGCAATTCTCCATCATCTTATTCTAGTGAGATGCTCAAACAACTGGATTCGAAGACACGACGCCCGCCAAATAATCAAAATCAAGATGGCGGCTTTCAAAACATTCAACTGATCAAAGGCACAGTTTTTATGTGAGATAAATAAAAAAAAAGAAAAAATCATAACTTATACTTTTATTAAAAGTATTGTACAACATGTTTAATTAACTTATTATTTTTATACAATTATTCAGACTTATGCTAAATTATATTTATTTCACTTAAAATTTATTTGTTATAAACATAATTTAAATCTCGAATGTTTTTTTTTTCTTCAAGAAAGTATGAATCCAAATGGGAGCGAGTCCACTCGATTTCTGGAAGGAACTGTCAAACTCATGTTACTGTCCATTCACAATTATTTTACCTATGGTTAGACATTACTGACGAAATCGCAGTGATCTTGATTGTCGTTACATTATGGTTGCTGTTAGAGGTAAAATATCTGGAATGTTCAGCTTTTGTCAACTCAGTCAGCCAATCACAGAAGCTAACATGAGTTTGATAGTCCGATACGAGTACCTAAATAAGTACTTTTTTTTGTGTTTATTAGGCCTTTTAGGAACGGCATTTTCAAAGAAAATTACCATCTAATTCCTTTCGATATGTATTCTTATATTAGCCTCATGCAGACTGGCGAGACGTGTCGCGATTCTGCGATACTATCGCCACGAAACACTTAACACGCGCGATTTCAGAGAATAGTTCTACAGATATATATCGCAGAATCGCGTCGCGTAAAACGTCGCGCCTGTCTGCACGTTATTATGGCCAGTCACTGGGCCAGGAAAGAATGAACTCTCTCATTTTGTACAAATGTTCGTGGGTACAGTATTATTTTTAATTCAATATAACATTTAATTGAATTCAATAATATCACAGTGCTGTTTGTTCTACTTCGCTGTGTAACCAACACAACGTACTATATCTACCTAATAATAAAATTATTATCGGGTCTGGATTACAGCCAAGTTATTATACGAGCGAAAGCTCATTGTAGGCACATAATGTGAATACCAAATAAATAAAACAAATGTTTATAATTAATTATGGTGATACGAGTACAGTGCTCTTTTAAAGCCCGGTTTAATTCATGAAACTATCTGTCTACCACTACTTATTTTTCACAAGACTCTTAAGACGGGTCCACACCTGCGCACGCGCATGAACATGCGGTTCGCGTGCATCTTAGGAACATTGTATGGACACCTTTGGACATGTTCGCGAGCGGTCAGCGAGCAGTTCGCGTGAAAGTTAAATGTCCTCTCGCGCGCACGAATAGTGCGGTTCGCGTGCATCTTAGGAATATGAACACCTCCACTTCACGGTTCGTGCACGCGACCCGTTCACAACATGCGCGCGCGCGTAGAATGTGACGCGTCCATAGCCATTCGAGGCGCCTAGCGTGCACGGTTCGTGCGCGTGCGCTGGTGTGGACGCGTGAGGGTGAGGTCCACACTTTATAACATAACGTGTTATAAAATATTTGTTAAGGTTATTTAACATGTTTCAATAGAGAGTTTAGCAATGTCAAATATTGTGAACGTGTTTTATAACAAAAGTTTTAGACATGTCACTTAGTATGTACTCACCATTTATTTTTTTTTGATTGAAAATTATCAAATATTTTCTCCCGCTCTGGGCAGCGGGAGGGCGTGTCAGACTCTTACTGACTAAACCCCACCCGTGTTCCTTCAGTTGCCTGTACGTTGCCAGGGGCCACGGTATCCCTTTCGGACTTTCCCGCAACCCCGGCAGGCATTCACTTGCTGACTCTCTGTACTCACCCTTAGAAAGTCAAGAAGTGTCGCGGAAATTACTTTTCAGACTTGTTATTGTCGTAAAATATAGTATCTACATTGACTTAATAACTATCTACTCCAATATACTCGTAAAAAGCTTCAGGCATGAACAATTCGAAATATACTTAATTGTCACTTTTTGTTCTGCTAGCTGTACACAATGCTGGTTTCTGGTCCAAATTGTTGATATTTGGTGGTCTATGATCGGTTGGTTGCTCTAAGTATACGCGTTTGTTTGCCAATTATGTAGATCCAGCTCAACAAAAACTGTTCTATAAGATTATTTATTTATTCCTAATAATAGAACTATGAATTGACCAAAGAGTTCTGAGCAAAATATTCTGCCTACCCATTTCTAAATTATTGAGAGATTTGAACATACAACTGTTTCTACGTAGCCTAGGCTTGCGTACCTAGTCTAGCAGATCTGCCATTTTTTTCCCCAACTACGTTGGGGTCGGTTTCCAGTCTAACCGGATTCAGCTGAAAAGCAGTATTTTACATGAAGCGACTACCTATCTTACCTCCACAACCTAGTTATTGGGTAATATACCCCTTGGTTAGACTGGTTGTCAGACTTTCGGACTAATTACTTCTACTTAGGTTGGCGTAGTCTAGCATCGAACAATAATTATGTTATTTAACAACCTTAAAAATATTGGAAGCTTTATCTATGATCTAGAATTAAGATCTAGACAATCTTAACAGCTAAGTAAGGCTGGTCACCTTTATTAACATTATTTTGTCAATATCACAAAGCGATAACAATGAAAACAAGTGATAAAATTATCTACGTAGTTAAATTAGCTACGTAGGGTAAGTCTACACTTACCCACGTAGGGTATACGTCGGAACTTAGCTACGTAGGGTAAGTCTGTACTCACCCACGTCGGGTACGTCGGAACTTAGCTACGGAGCTGTCTACTTACCCACGTAGGGTAAGTCGGAACTTACCCACGTAGGATAAGTTTGTACTCACCCTACGCAGGTAGATAAGTCAACGAAAACGGTACTTAGATCTGTAGTGAAATCTCATGTCAGTTTCTATGATAAGTTAATCTTAATCAGCCAACCACAACAGTTCACATGACATTTGTCAGTAAATCGGAGACTTTAAAAGAATTTAGTTTAGGTAATGGGCGTAACCAATGTTCAACAAAAAATGCCAAATAGGGCAAATATGTGTGTGTCTCTCAGCACTTTTCGCGTGCGCCACATTACCATAATTTAAATGGAAAGAAAATGTCTCATAAAAATAAAATTCAAAACCGTGAAAAATGATTTAGGCACCTTGGCACAATGAGGCACTCCTTATTACAAGCGTTTTCAAATAATTATTTGCATTATACAACCTACGTGTTTAAATTAGCACAATTACTTAATATTTATTTCTGCTTAGACATTGGTAGGTACAGACGGAAAATAAGCCAGGTGTGCAGGCAACTATGCGCAGTGGAAAAGTTTTGTTTGCATCAATCATGTAATGTCTCGCACATGTCAAGTTACACAGTGAAAATGCCTGCAAAGTAAATTTTTTGGCTGTGTGTACACAACTTTATCGTATTTTAACACTAACAATACAACTATAATCGACAGTCCAAGGCAAATTAATGATCAGAAACTCCAGAACGACTTCAAAATTACAAAAATATTCTGAAATCATTCTACTTAATTTAATTACGTATGCTAAAAGAAAGCACCTTTAAGTACATCTGTAGGCAGCCCTCGAGAATACTTGGAGCAAAGTCTACCATCGGCAGATCCCGTGTGAACTCTGAATCGAATCTATAACGTTATGTAATTAGTGCCTTTTCTTTCTCGTTCTTCCAATCCGCTTCTTCAATGTCTTCTTCTGCTTTTCTGTAAAAAAGAAACATCAAGATTTTAATAAATCTATCTCTAATCTCACGATCATAGGGGAATGGCGAACAGAACTAACAAAAATCGAAATAAAACGAATTTATCAAAACGTAAAAACGTTTTATTGCTTATCTAGTAGGAACAGTTTTCTGAGTTGTTAATGCCAATACTTGCACAACCAAACTTAATCTTAACGTAATTGAAACCTTTCTAACTTAAAGTAATTTAAACCTTTAAAATGTTTAATTCTAAAGGCGGTCATCACGGAGCGCATTCGCCTGTAATGTATTAGTTCAGATTTGAGCATTACATTAGTGAGTGAGGAGAATCGAGCATTACAGTGCGCAACCTGTAATGATGCAATTTGTAACATTACATTCACCGGGACCATTCGTCTTACAGTAGTGAGGTAGTGAGAACCCCATGATGTTTCATAGATTGAATTTATGTCATACTGGCTTATGTCTGCCGATGTGATTTGGAATGCTATTACGCAGTATATAATGTTATTAGTATTACGTAATAGTCAGCCTTTGTGCTGCTGTAAAATATGTGTGTGTAGCTATAGCTATAGGTAATATTTAGCGGTAAATGTATTTTTATAGTGAATTTAAGTGATGATAAAGTATTATACGATTATAAGACTGCACACGGGAGCTACATCTGCAAAGCAGTTTGTTGGCAGATGTAAATATTATGGAAAAAATTGTATTTCCCAAATAAACGCTTTCTCATTTATTTATTTTTAAATGAATGCGAATCTTATCGTATCTTGGATTGTTACAATACAGACGAATGCTCGTCAGTCTGTGATGCAGTATTGTAATGTAATGCTCAAAGATGAAATGTTGAAATTTAATTAATGAAATATTACAACCATAATATCGTGAATAAAACAAAATTGTGATACCTAATAATGAACCCGTGCGCGAACAGTAGGTAATTATGTATTTGTAATAAGGAACGATTGATTACACCGTGAAATACATTTACTACCAAATGTGATTACTTGTTGAATATATATGATATATTTAACTAACTAATTGCTAAAGTGACAAAAAAGTAACAAAAAAAACTTACCTTGTCGTTATTGCGGCAGGCTTAGTAATTCCCCAAAATGCCCATTTTACCATGGTTTTTTCATCTGCAATTGCCCATAATGCACATTTTTTCCCTTGCTTGGGTCCGAGCGATTGCCCAACACGCCCATTATTGCCCTTTTTCTTCGTGCTAATTTTTACCCTTGTCTCCCTTCTAACAATTGCCCATTTTTACCCTAGTCTCGGACTAAACGATTGCCCATCTTGCCCAATTTCAACCTTGTATCAGATCAATTTCTCCCCTCTTTTACTGATTCTCTCGTAGTTACAAGACTGCAACCTTCCTATTGAACACTTACCCGCATAACGCCTGTTCTTGTACGATCCTCTCGCCATCCGCCATGGTCTGCGGCATGGGCCGACCCTTGGTTTCCGGCAGCACCAGGCTGATGCCAGACCCTAGTAATGACACTACTGCCAAGATAAGCAGAGGTAGGGAACTCCACATTCGCTCCTGTGAATGACAAAAAATATAAAAATTAGGATCTTCATCCCTGACTGATACTTCATGCGATAGGTACCTTGTTTACGTAATATAGGTATTCGGCGGCCATTTTCTATCTGACTTCCTCTGGATAAGTAAATCCAAAGCCACTCAAGGAGTTTTAACGTGCATTATGCATATTAAGATCTATTTAGGAAGTATCTATTTAGGACTTAAGTCCTTATTGTACGAGACCAGTAACCAGTAAAAAAATCTGGTCATCAACGTAAATATCGCAATGAATGTTATTGAACTGTCAAAATGAAACAGATTAGTCGTAATCGTTTACGAAAATATGTTTATTGTTACGTAAATAGCTGTTTTGGGAGACATAAGGACTGGTCTTTTGTGAATATATTGCCCTAATTTTACTCACATTGATGTTCTTACTATCCTCGATGACATTGACCACGTTGATGTCCTTACCATAAAACCCAATATGTAAGTTTTTCTGGATAAATGATTGTCTAATGATGTTGTTTGTATTTGAATTTGTTCAAATGTGTTCTTTGCGTAAGCAAAAAAAACTTTCTTTTTAACAACTTACAGAGTACACTATGTAAGGCGACAGCACAGACGCGACATAGCCGCTCATGTGCAAGGTGGCCGAGCCCGACGCCCGCACCGCCGTCGGCAGTAGCTCCGTCGACCACTGAATGACGGCGTTGTATGACATGTTTATGCAGAACCGCGCCATTATCGCCATCGATGCCTGAGCGATGCCTGGGAATAACATTGTGAGTTAGCAACCTTTCTTTCAAATCACGTAACCTACATAACATTACGCCTGTAATCCCCGAAAGGTTAGGCAGAGGTGTACCTATAGTACACCCACATTTCGCCAATTATGTTTAAGTCCCATGTAATAGGGGGCGAGCCTATTGCCATCAACTAGGCACGAATCCAGACTCCGGGCTGCTACAACCCAAATTTGTAATAACCGAAATCCTGAAAAGGCGTATTTTTACTCATTATAAACAACTTTTACTATGCAAAAAAACAAATTATCTACTCCATACATTTATGTTCGCATAACTGGACAAAATGTAGGAAATCACAGACTCTTCTTCAGGTTTTAAGTTACTTTTATTACATCTGATAAATGGAATGGAAACCAACCTTTAGGCACAAACAAGGCGATACCGATGAGAATACCCGCTATACACAACGGGCCAGCCGTGAGATTCCTGCGACCCCATCTGGAAATCAATTTATACAAATTAAGTTCTCCAGAAGGTAACTATTCCGCGCTCAAGTAAGTTCGAGTTGATTCATCAGTGGTCTGTACATCCTACGCCCAACGGTGTGAAAAAAACAAACATGTGGGTACTGATCCTTATATACGGTACACGCTACTGAACCTACGGCCCAACGGCCTTTAAAAGCAAAAGATTCTCCTCACCTGTCAAGCACACAAGCCAGCAGAGTAACCGAAGGTATCTCCGTCGCTGACGTCAGCGTGAAACTGATAAAGAAGTCGAGCCCGAACGCGTCGGACATTCGGACGAGCCCGTCGAAGATCACGGAGCAGGCCATGTATACTATGAGCATTAGGATCATAGTCAGGCGGAGGGGCGCACTCTTCATGAGCGCTAAGAGAGACTCGTCGCTTTGTTTCGTCTGGTTTGATGTAACCTGTAAGGAAGCATAGGAGTTATGGCTTGGTTTAAAGGTTTCAGAGAGGTCTTACGATATAAAGCTCTCAGATATAAAGGTATGTCTGAGAACATGTTCTATCCTATTGTAGATACAAGGTACGCCGTAGATTTTGAGAGCAAAGCCGTGAAACCAAATAAAAACTTACAATAAATTCATCCATAACATCGTCTGGTATTTTTGTGCCGTTGACTTTCTCGAACTTCCTGAGCACCTGCACAGCCTGGTTAATGCGACCACGACTCACGTACCACCTGGAATATACAGGATCATTACGTCCACTTCACCAAATAGACAATCATAGCTGTACCAAATGCAAAATGAAGTAGTAGGAAACGGGGAAGTCTAGAAAGACGAGGTCTTCAAGAGTCACCTTGCCATAGTTACTAACAACTAAACTTGTAGATCGGATAAAAGAAAGCAAATAAAGTAAAGAAAGAAAAGAAATGAAATCAAAAGAAAGAAAAAAAGAAACTAAAGAAAGAAAGAAAAGAAAGAAAGAAAAGAAAGAAAACAAAATAAATTTATTTAGCACAGACTAAAAGGCACACAACACAACATATTGTACTACAAGTTTTGAAACAGATTGCTAATCCAATGCGCCAAAAATTCGAAACAGATTAGTCGAAATCGTTTACGAAAATATGTTGCGTAATAAGATAGCTGAAGATGACCATTAAACTTGGTAACTCGAATAATTCAGACTGGTTACATTTATCACTGGTTCATTGCATAGTTCAGTGTTGCAAGCAGCTCAGTTGATCATTATAAAACCCTAAATCATCCTTTTTAAGCACCCCAGAAGACTACTAAAACTTGCTTAGATCTTTCAGGGCCACACTCACCTTGCGCTCTCCGGCAGAACTAAAGGCGCGAACACGACAAGCAACATCGGCGTTGACGTGTACCACAGCAGCTTCCTCCAGTCGCTGATCCACAACGCCAACCACGGCAGACACAGACAACCCATACCGAAGTATAAAGCGATGGACATGTTGGCAACCCAAGTGCGGTGGCGAGGACCCACGTACTCCAAAACTACGGAGACAAGGCAAGGTAAGGTATAGTCAAGTTCTTTATGGTTGTGGAAAGTTATGGTGGTGTTAGTTGTTTTTATGCCCAGGAATTTAGGGCAAACCTATTGGGTATTCTGTAGAATACGCACCAAAATTGCCCATTATGAGTGGATTTCTATAGTGTGGATCAGTTTTTTGAGCAAATGTTTTGTAACAAATAATTTTCAATGAGCATGGTAGGTGCTTAGGTTCTTGCGACCATCTCGTTTATTTCGAAAGGTGAAAGTTATGAGGGACATGACAATATTTATCGACATGGATTTAAGTCCCCTCGGGGTTCTAACACCCAATAAATCAATATTTATCAACGACTTATTTGGTTCAAGACCGACTTACCCAAAATATAAGTCATCATGAATGCATTATCGAATGCCATTCCGACGAAGAACCGGCAGAGCGCGAAGTCCCACACTCCGGTGGTGAAGATGGTCGCTATGCCGCCGATACCGCCGATCACATTGGCACCTGAAAATGACAAGAATACCTTGATACTGGTATGCAAACCCTGTATATTGACTGTATATTGAAATGCTTTGCATACCAGTTCGATAACGTAAAGGCAAGGAACTTGGATTATATACAAAAATCTAATTTTGCTTTAATTTCTGCTTTTAGTTATTATTAAAATTTAACCTTCGATTTCTCATAGTTTCGAAAAAACGCGGATGGAAAATTCTCATTTTTTTTTTTTTTTTTAATATTAATTATTAATTTTTAATATTTTAATAATATTTTTTTTTTATTAATTATATTACAAAAACCCTGTCCGATCCAGAAATGGCACACAGGTAGGTACTGCAATATGATTACCAAAAAGTAATAAAAAACCGTGTTATTATTGAAAATAAAACAGTTATTGCTATTTAAAATTCACGTTTTCAGTACCAAAAAATATCCTGATTCCATAAAAAATTGCCAAATTTTCAACAGGGGGTCATAACTCATAAGTTATGACTTGCAGACACCCACTAAACGAGGGCCGCATGTGCTCCATGTGCCGGTAAAATTCCTCGATGAGAAAAAAACGGCATTTTTTTTTTTTTTTTCTTTTTATGGCCTCATATCTAGACTCTTGGTACGATTTTTAACAACCCTCACGTATCGGACAGGATATTTTTTATACGTTGTATAGCTTGTTTACGGTTAAGTAGTTAGGTACAGTGGTTTATTTTATTGCTAAAGATTTAAAACGGATACTTAACCAAAGACATTAACAGTAGCTTTTTATAATTTTATTATTTATGCTATAAATAACCTGTACACCTATTACTAGATATATGAGTAATATTTGTACGCCATGCAAGTGACATAGTGATACGACATGTTTCATTATAACTCCATGTGCCACAACTATATACCTAACTATGTGTCACGAATAAATAAAAACACAATAGAATAATAAAATTGAGAACCAGTCAGTAAATAAATTCACAAAATTATCAGCCATTTGGGTCAGCAGATGCTTCAGATAAACTATGTCACAAGAATCCGAATGACGTCAACAATAGTTTACAGACTCGTTAATGTCTGAAAAACTAACAAATGTTTATAAAAAACCGGCCAAGTGCGTGTTTGACCACGCACAATGAAGGGTTCCGTAGTTGGGATGAATTTATCCCAAGAACAAACTTTACATTGTAGTTGGAAAACATGTTCTCCCATACGGAATGTATGGGAGAACATGTTGTTCAAACTGCAAAATTAAGTTGGTCGATTATTACTCGTTAACCTGTAAAGCCTGCTTAGCTGTGATAATTTTCCTTTTAACTTCGTTATATATATTGCTGCTGTGATTTTTTTCACAAATCCAAGTATAACCATTTAGCCGGCAGGCGAGGGGGACATGTTACTCTAACAAAAATTTGCACTTTAAAGCTTAATATTTCTCAAACGGATCCCTGAATTGAAAAATGATTTTCACACACCCACAATATTTTTGAACCTTTCCAACGACACCTTGAGATAGACGAGAAAAAAAAACATCCCCACTTTACGTGTAAGGCAGGTAGCCTAAAAAAAAAAATTTCTTGCTTTTATTTTACCACTTTGTCGGCGTGGTTTATTAAGTATACCCAAGCCAAATTACAGCTTTCTAGTACTAACAGTCTCTGAGCTAAGCCGCGGACAGACGGACAGACATACAGACAGACGGACATGGCGAAACTATAAGGGGTTCCTGGTTTACTACGGAACCCTAAAAATGAGACAAACACAAGTGTCGCGTTGATTCCCATAATACGTAATTAAACAAATGTGGACACTGATGTTAAATATCAAACATCTGCCGCGAATGAGACACAATATTATCGTGTTATGATATGAAGCTGCCTTACGGAAATTATCTTTAATTTTGCGTCTTTCAAGCACAATAATAATTATGAGGATTATTGACCAGGGGGCCTACCACCACCTCTTTAAGCAGTATTATTTTAATGTTACTTCAGTGGGGGAAAGAGATGGAGCAATACGTCCTGTAGAACTTCATCTCTTTCCCACACTAAAGTAATATTAAAATAATACTGCTTAAAGAGGTGGTGGTAGGCCCCCTGAGCAGTCCCGTGACCTGCTATCTAATTACGCTACACATTTTCGTAAGCGATTACGACAAATTTGTTTCACTTTGACAGTTCAACAACATTAATTGCGGTATTTACGTTGTTGAGCAGTTTTTATTTTTTTATTTATTTATAACAGCTTAACCACCATTACAGGGTTTACCTTAATGCAACAGTTAAGAACTATGATTTACTTAGATAAGTATTCGAACCAAGTTTCAAGTCAATATTAACTCAAGGAATAAGATTTTTTATACAAACAAAATCCTCTCTTTTCACCCGATTAAAGGTAAAATTTTCAAAAACCCCTTTTTAGTGCGCCCCTACATTATAAAAGGAAGCTGTGTGCAAAATTTCACATATCTAGGCCCAGTAGTTTCGGCTCTGCGTTGATATGTCAGTCAGTCAGTCAGTTTCTCCTTTTATACACATATAGATAGATACATATGTAGTTCGACCAAGAAAGTCGAAGAAAAATCTAAAAATCAAAGCAAAAGTAGCGGGGTCGATCCGTTTACTTATAGATTTATTTTGTTATAAAATGATTTCCTCATAAAATGTAGACATACTTTTTGAATTTTCACAAAATTATTTGAACAAAAATATAAAATTCTATTCTAAAAAAATAATTGGATCCTTATGTATCTTACCTATGACAGCAGGTACTCTGCCGAAGTGGTCAGCTAGCCAGCCCAGGATAAGACCGCCCATGAAAGCTCCCGCGAAGAACACAGCCTGAGCCATCGGCACATTACCAGCGTTCTCACATACCCAGCCTCTCTGAAAAGGGAAGAGTTAATTATTGAGGATTTTTGAGGATTATTATATATTTGAGGAAGTTTTATGCCCTATATATAAATATATAAAATTCTTTATTCGAGTAACCATGACTCAATAATGTTAGTAATGCTTAAAACTATGTTAGTATCATTTCACAATTTAATTTATCCGACAATACCTATTCAATCAACTCACACGAGTCACCGCTGCTTCACCCCATGCGAGACGGCACAACAATGATTCACGTATGAGCAATCCAGACGCCCAGCAATCATACTCAGGACACTGTTGGAGCTGGCCCGCACCCTGCGCACCAGAGAAGCACACCTCTTTCGCATGGTCGCATAAAAGCAATCTACGTGTGCGTCAGCAAACATCCCCGATGCGCTACAGAAGCGAGGCAGCCCCACCAGTACCCTAAACGCATTATTGTATTGAACGCGGAGAGCGCTGTACGACTTTTGAGTATATCTGGCCCAAAGGCTACACGTGTAGAAAGAAGTACAGTAAGCTCGGAAGAGTGTGATCTTCACCTGAAGGGAACAACGTGCAAACCTACGGGCCAGCATGTTCGCTCGAACCGACAACGCTTCCTATAAAAGGTGTTAACCGGGTTTGGTTTGGACGCCAGACTTACGAAGTCTGGTGATTTCTGCCAGCAATATAGAAAATTCGGGGTTTCTACAGTATCATATAAGATTGTTGTCGTCGAGAGCTGTTAAAACCGAATATAGTTAATTAGAATAGCATAATCCTATCAGTCGGGAAAATATATCGACGAATGCCAACCTCCTTACCTCGCTAACAACAGTTGCATAAGGAATATCTATCAGCTCGAAGTCCCATCCATTCCGGCAGGGTATGGTGGGCGTGCCTGGTGGTGGCGGGGTCATGGTCTCGAGGACCTGCGTCCAGTTCACGTCGAAGGTTGCGCACTTGTCCCACTCGCCGGTGGCGGCACCTGGCGCTGATAGGTTTCGTCTGGAATGGAGAGAATTGTTACCTTTTTGATAACTATCGCTATCAAAAGGTTACTTCTTGGCAAGTGTGTTCATTGTCGACTGCAATAACGTATATTAATGTTTACCCGCGCCATTACCTTCCTGTCCGAATCCCAATTAATTTGAGGTCGGCGTGTCATGAAAACCGTTCTCTAAATATTCAACCCCTTCTACCCATCTCATCTTTCACACAATTTATCCATCGTTTCTGTGGCCTTCGTCTACTATACTCCTAAACACCACATTTATACTCAAAACATAACCCTCACCCTAACTGCGTAAGCGCTAGACACTATCAATCACAATCTGAATGATTTTGCTGATTCCATTGCTTCCAATGTTCTAAAAATTTTGAAATTATCAACATTGTTGAACTGTCAAAATGAAAGTCATTTCTACTGTAAGTGTGTTACGCAATTACCCCGCTGCTTTATCGCTTCTATGCTGAAAATCAGCTCAAAACTCCGTATCTCAGTTGTTTCAGAACTAAATGAGCTATAATTATGCACACATATCTTTGATGTATATGGTTTTATTTGAAATAAAAATAACTTTGAACCTTATGCGTTAGTGATAACGTTGAAAATCTTTTAAAGAAATTTGACAGATTGTAGTAGGTTGATGTGCTGGCGTCTGTACCATGTCAGAAAAGGTGTAAGGCGCATTTTTTTTCCACCTGTAAACTAATGTATTTGCACACACACATAATTATCCTTGGATGTATATATTTTTGTGAGAAATAAAAATAAATTGAAGAAAAAAAATTTATCTCGCGATATATTTTGTTACCGTGTCAGAAAAGGAGCAAGTAGAAGTTTTTTTTTTTCTCCTTGGTTAAACTAATGTATAAAGATCTTAACATATAACAAATAATTATCTCGACATCGGCAAGCAGTGATACCAGGAAAACAAATCGTTAAAAAAAAAACCTAAAAACATACCATCTTAAACTATATTGGTTAATTTTATTTTATTAAACCAATATAATATTAATTACGAAACGATATGAGGAGATTATAAGCATTCCAAAAAAGTATAATACTTGTAATTGTATACTTATGAAAAACTTTCGAGTAATGTGGTGTTGAGTTCTAGTAACTTACCTACCTATTGCGTCAAAATGATGTGTTTGAACATGAGTTACCTTTGATGCCTATTTATATACATTTTTAACAAATAAAATATCAAAAAGAAAGCTTATTTATTGTACTATATTAATTTAATATTTTTATTCCATAACAGCGACTTTCGTGTGAAATGGTTTTGACACGGCTCTGCGCTGGTGAGATTATTGAAAGAGCACAACAGCAGAGATGCATCAGTGAAGCTATACCTGAACCTGAACCGACCTAGCGGCGCCGCGCTTTCGTAAAAAGATGCTCATCCATAGCTAAAAATCGCCCGTCTCTCTACTATTCCATTGCCTACTCAAGGATGCATATCCGGTACGGCTCACAAATCCTTCCTTATCCTAAGGGCACGGTCTTCCCTACCATTACCGCGCCCCCCGGTCTACTCCTTGATATGCAATGGCTTCTGTAGCCCCATGAAGCATGAGGCTTCAGGGACTAGTGCAAATCTCGGGGTTCATTTGATTTATCGAGTCTGGTTAAACCACGCTGGGGTCGGTGCATTTCATTCATTCATTCATAGCATAAGGTAAAATGATTGTCAGTTATCAGTATTAGACCACTAGCTGACGAAACAGACAGTTGACCCCAAAACCCATTTCCAAAATACGGTTCGATCGTCTGAAATTCCGGCTGCCGACTACCCATAACAAAAGTCATAGATATTCGTTAATATCCGGGACCAACTGAAAGCCCATCCAACATAGTTGGGGAAAAGGCTAGACTGGTGAAGATGATCCGGGACCGACAGCTTAAATAACGTGGTCAACTATCAGGAGTTTGGTTGGATATAAAACATTTTACTGTGTTTAAAGAGGCTTAAAACTTGCACCTTTGATATGTGATCTTGAAACGACTGAAGTCAATTCATGAAAGTGAAATGGTCTCGAATATAATACATAATATTTAAATACAACAGCGCGTGCACAGTGTTTCTTTTCCGTAAATTTAATATTTTTTGTGAATATTTTTTTTTTGCTTGTATGGATTATTAATATTGCAGGTTAACGGAAACGCCCTTCGTTAGTTAACCTACCGTATTAAAGGTAAGATCGATATATATACACATTTATATTCAAATATGATATAGTCGATATATATATTCAAAGGTAAGATTTTATATTTATCCGATAAAACTGTATTCTGGCAATGGATAGATTTGTCTTGATTTTATCTTGATAGAAAGATACTTATTTATCATAGGCCTTCAGGATTTTCACAAACCACAGGCGATAAGATCGATACGTGTATTCGTGAATGTTTTAGTTAAACTAATGATAATAAATACCTATTTGGGAAATTCAAGTATATACGGTCAGGGGCAAAAGTCGACCAATACTACTTTAAGGCTGGAAATAGCTGACGTCGGTGTCGGTCGTGTACCGTCGTCGGTCAGCCAACCGAGATGCTGACGATAATCGGACGTATGTACTATAGTATAGCTCTGACGGGCAGCGAGCGCGAGTCCATATAAATCGGTACGCGACCGCCGCGCCGCCGCGCCGCCACGCCGGCGCCGCGGCAACGGCGACCGCGACGGTGGTGCGGCGACGTCAGCGTCAGACGTCAGCGTAACACTTTTACACATCATCTAAATTGAGACAAAATTATTTCATATAATTTTGAAGAGTTAAAATTCTTCATTCTCTTCCGATTTTAATTTAATATTTAGCCCAATAAATTAAGATTTAAAAACTGAAGTGTTAATCGACTTTTGTCGACTGACTGTACTTACTATTGGTACCTACGGTACTAATATTAATATTAAGTACAGAAGGTGCAGGTACCAATGCTACCTACCAACCTTAATCAATGTACAGTAGGTACATGTCAGGCCCTGATGCAGATGTAAATGACCGATGTTACGATTAATTGAACTGTCATTTATCAGATTATGTTATAAACAAGCTGATTACATCTAAACTCTTTATATTTCATAATTATTGAGTCACAAAACGTTCGGCGATAACGTTATCACGTTATCAGTATTAAACAAGTCACACCTACAATTTCGAAGCTTTTCATTTGTCTGCCTATCAATAGGCAGAAGTGTTCGTGTATCAATAATAATTGTACTTAATTACTTATAGTACCGTAAACTGCCCTAACTTTGCCTGGCGTCCTAAGTTTGCCTATAATGAAAATGATGTAATATCTTTTTCATTTTACTTGTATGGCAAATGAAACTGAGATTTTATAGACAGGTTTAAGTTTCGATTGCCATACAAGTAAAATGAAAAAGATATTACATCATTTTCATTATAGGCAAACTTAGGACGCCAGGCAAAGTTAGGGCAGTTTACCGGTACCGTAATGAGACACATTTATTAATGAATAAGATAAAGAAGTGGCTAAGAGCGGTAGGTACATATACCTACTTTATTTGCTATGATTTATTCAAATAATATTTCAGGAATTGAAGCTTACAGCGAGTCCAAATTGGATATGAGTTGCGAGAGATAGGACTCAGTGGAAGTTGTTAGAGGAGGCCTTTGTCAAAAGCCACACTGAAGTAAGAGACATTCTGTAAACTACTAAAAATACGTTGTACTAACACTAGTGATAAGGTATTGTACTAACAAATTGGACCATATTGATGCCCGAACTGAATAAATAAATAAATAATATGGAAAATGCATGTACCTAAATTTTATAATAATTATGCCGTTGTACGTGAAAACAAGTCTTGTGCCTAACTGAATCTTTAATTATGCACTTACGCCCATATAAAAAGAGTCTAAACTAAATATAGATTTCCCTCCGAGCAATTCCCTCAGAAAAACAAAAACTACTACCTACCCAAGATAGCAACGTGATTCATCCAAACGAATTGTTATGATATTTCATAAATGGTTGCACCATAGTTTGTTTGCCGTCCCACTAGAGTAGACAAAAAAGCTCAAATATGATAACGTGTTTTTTTTCAGCAGTCGTTTCGTTTTTTGTTATTTGCAACACATTCTTATTATAAGAAATGTGTTGCAAATAAAAACAAACTTATACCTATCACATATTCAGAACTAACATCAATATGTCATTATCACAATCTATCTCAAGTGTTTATATTGGTATTTTGAATTCCTATAGGTATTACGAGACGTTTTGGCTAAAAATAATCTACCTACACGTGGATTGATTATTTATTTTCAAATTATTTATCGCTTTCGTAGCCGGTCAGCTCATTTTTATTCAGAGAAGATCATCACAATGAAATTGATACCTACTATGAATAAGAATCGATAGTTTAGCTAGGTATTTGGATCTTTCATGTTTTTGCATTCGTGTTCATTTCCGCGCCTTTCAACCGTACCCTAATTACGTAATACATGATAAATCAGAATCTGAATCGTTTTGAAACCAATTGCTAATCCATTGCTTCATAAGTTCGAAAAAAAATCTGCTCAACAACGTAAATAACGCAATGAATGTTGTTGAACTGTCAAAATGAAACAGATTAATAGTAATCGTTTACGAAAATGCGTTGCGTAATTAGATAATAATTAATAAAATAGATAATAATTATACCGTGACGTAAGAAAAGATAAATTGTATTGGGACCACCACGTTCTACAATCTTTGCACTCTCATTGCACAATCACATACTAAAACATTTCAACATCTTGCATTTTATATTCATAACCAAGAAAACAAAACCTCTTTATTCCATCTTTTGTAAATCTCCCACTAAGCTTCGCCTCACAAGAGAAAATGAGCTAGAAACAGACAAAGGAACCTGCGTTGAACCTGAAAGGCTAGACTTAAACGTTTATTATGTATCCGAACTAGACCCCTCCCCCTGAGTCCACAGGACTCTTCTAAGGACATTTTGTAACCTTCCGCCGCAGTTGCGTTGTGTTAACTAAGCCACACTTATTTAGCAACTTTAAACATTTCTGTCTGGGAAATATTTCTACCGTTTTTATCGTTACCGAAAGACCTGCTCTAGTAAATGGAAATAACGTACCACTAGTTTAGTCCCTACATAATAAGTGTGTATTTTTACTAACGCTAGTAGGTATATACGGAAAATGAAATGTGGGTGTAGGTGTACTAAATTTACGGTCTAGGTTCTCTGTCCAACCCTTCGAGGAAACAAGGCGTCATGTTATGTTATTTCACACGCAATAAACGTTTTTGTACAATCGGTACAAGTGCGACTTTACAAATACAACACATCTCGGGCAATAATGCACTGCGACTTGAGGTGTAGATTTCTAGATCGTTACACCTGTACCGTAATTACGTAATACACGAGCAATCGGAATTTGAATCGTTAAGAAACAAATTGCTAATCCATTGCTTCAAAAGTTCGAAAAAAACTGTTTAACAACGTAAATAACGCAATGAATGTTGTTGAACTGTCAAAATGAAACTGTCGTTTACGAACATTTTTGCGTAATAAGATAGCTGGTCTGTGGTTAATTTCTCTTTTAATACCTACAACATAACACCATACAACACACTCCCAAATCTTAAATCTTTCCACAAACCTGAGATCCATATCCAAATGCGCCAGTTCCGGTACGGTACACCAATGCCTCTGTGGCGTCGCGGCTATGAACATCTGCACGAAGTAGATGAACGCGAAGAATATGCCAAAGGGCATCATGAAGAAGAACAGGAACTTCTGGTACCGCCCCATGTCGCCCACGTGGCTGAGGACAGCCTCCAACGCGTCCGCGTCATTCTTAGACTTTTTGTTGAGTTCCTCTTTCGCGTCCTGTTGAAGAATTTTTTTTGGTTGAGTGAATGAGGCGGTTTGGTTGGGTCGTGAGATTGAGTCTTTATAATACTGCCTCTTTGGTAAAGTGCGACGTGAATTAAGGAAGATCACAAAGCAGTTTTCTGGAATTCAGTACATTTTTTATTGAGTAGAGAAGAGAGTCGTGGACAGAAAAATTCAATTAGGTACCTAAAATGTTTAACAAGATATATAGATACATAAATAGAATACTCTTTATTGTACACCACAAAATTTACAGACATAAATAGAAATTTTACATAGGGTGACACAATGGGCGGTCTTATCGCTGTTTTTTTACCAGAATTTTAAAACTGGACAAAGATTGAGCACGCCTTACCGACACGGGCAAGGCATTCCATAACCGTATTGCTTGAACTGTAAAAGACTTGTCATCTCTAGTCTCAAGTTTTCCGATGACCTCAGATAACAAGGGAAGTTATTAAGGAAAGACGGAATAAACGCAGAAATTGGCACAAAGGACCAACACATAAATGGAAAGACCCGTTTCAATATGAAGTACCAAACCGAAATATCTAGAGAGATCAAGGCGAAACGAGCAATTCTAAGACTAAGGTACAAACATGTTTTATAGTTTTCCGATAACAGCATATCAATGTTAAGTATTAGTTCGATACCAAAATCGAATAATATAAGGATATACAAAGGTAAGTTGAATCATTCGCGAGTTCATTCACCTTGATAAAAATATTTATCTTGAGAGAAATTACCAAAATTGTATTGTCCTCGTTTTTATCGATGATCTTAACGATTTTCACCTTTTATACAACGGCTGTTTTTTTGTTCCAATTCAAGGCGTAAATAAATGTCGCTTGTTTCAAAATAAGCATGTGACAGTTGACGGTCCTCGGGGGAAATATCTTATTGCTTAGGTATTCATATGGAAACACGACAGGATAGTGTGTCAAGATAGTAACTTAGCTCTCTCCAGCGTGCCGGAACTATTAATCTGTCAGAACGTTATACACTAGTTTCACTCAACAGAAGACATATTGAACTTAGTTAACTGTTTTTCTGTAGAACCGCGAAATTTGTAACTACAACTAAAGTTGTTCATGGAAAATCCTATACTATAAAATAATATTTATGGAGGAACGACAGTTGACCCTTTAAAACATGTTACACTCCCGCCGATGAGAGAATGCGTTCCTGACACCGGTCAGCTGAGTACAAAAGAATACGTGTTATACGAATTAAACTTTATTATACTTCATAAAAGATAGCTTGATCTCTGCGACAGCTGTCAGTAAAATCACGCTTATGAAGTCCTGAATTTCATAATAGTACAGACAGTAACTGTCAATGTCATACTTTATGGGCATGCCGACCTAATAAGTGATGTAATGTAGTGATTAAACCCAATTATATGTTACATTAGCATCGATAATAGTAAGAAACGTCGATAATTTCTATCAACAATTTTTTTTTATCCTGACAACCCTAGGAATGTCAGTTTGACATATGTCGCAGAGATCAAGCTATCTTTTATGTGTTCCTAATCTTGTCCAACTGACAGGTGTCAGAAACGCATTCCCTCAGTGGCCGTAAACATAGTTCAGAATTTCACTCGCAAATAAAATTGTGTAAGGATATAAACAACCGTTATGCCGTGAAGACGTGATCCGTGGATAAGTTGGCACAACCAACTGTTCTTTACATTGCATGTAAAAATACTACAACAGTAGTTTTGTACTAGGGTTGCCAACCCTACTATGTAATATAGTATCCTGCTATATTAGAGGCGTACATACTATATTTCTAAAGCAAAAATATTGTAAGCAAAACTACTATATTTTTATTTCAATACAAAATGGCGAGATGACCGCTACTATTCGCAATAGGGCTAGGATTAATCTCTTAAAAGCAGAATTAACTGTATTTTGCAACCTTAATTCAAGTTTAAAAAGGTTTATAGTAGCATAAACATGCATCTAAAGAATAAAAATGTTTTTGAAACATACCTACTATATTTTTTCTCCATCGACTATATTTCTACAGGCAATGGCTTCGAAAATACTATATTTGATACAAAATAAGTTGGCAGCCCTAGTTCGTATCTACGTTTAAAACAAAAGAGATTCTTTAAGATTCCTGAGAGGTTTTATGTATTTGATTCAGAGCTTTCGTGACAGAAGTTAGTAGGTAGCCTTTAAAGTCAGGTCACCTGTAAGTAACAAAGATCTGGCGCTGTTATTCATTTAGTTAATGGACGACCCCTTGGGGACAGGTTCTGGCACCTATAATATTTATAACCCAGTATGTTGATTATACGTTTAACGGAATGGTTACCAAGAGACAGGAAAAGGGGAGACCAAATAAAAGGTGGAGAGACATTTTCAAAGAAAGATGTGGACCCCTATAGATGCGAAAGGCGCGGGAAAGAGCTTTATGGAAAGGTTTAGGAGAGGAGTACGCAGTTATTTTATTTTACAATTTTTTAAGAAAGCTTACAGACTAATACACACAAATGGTAACAAATAGTGAACAACTGACAATTGCTAATTACAAGCTTCCACATATAAATAACAAAGTTGTGATACAGGATTAAAGACAAGAAAGGTATGGAAAAATAGGTAGGTATGCCGTGATAAACCACAAATATTCACCCATTGAAATATTCCCTACTCAAAATTGTCCTGATTCTTAACGCACTCGTGCAAAATAAATCAATTTCTAGATACAATGGCAGGTTGTTGAATAATATTGCACTGCGTATACAAAAAGCGTTACGCCTATAATTTGTCATTGTAAATGGTACTTGTAATAATGGTCGTAATCTTAGGTTATTTTGATTGGTCCGCAGACAAATTTTACGAAGTAAATCGGGACAATCGATTGTTCCATTTGCAATGTTAACAAGAAAACAAATATCATTAATATTACGCCTTAATTCTAATGGTAAAAAGTGATAACGCTTACACCGGTGTGCATAGTCGTCTGAAAGCTGCTGCGCCTTAAAATCTAGGTATCTCATAAATTTCCTCTGAACTAACTCAATACGAGATTTATACGTCTCATACTGGGGGTTCCATACTTGGGAAGCATACTCAAGGGTACTGCGCACGTAAGAACAATAAAGTACCTTTACTGGTTTTAGAGAATGAAAGTCAGAACAAGTTCGTATTATGAATCCCATGGCCTTGGAGGCTTTCTTTATGATAGACTCAAAGCATTTATTTCAATTAAACCATTTACAGGCACTTTTGAATTGTCAAGAAGTCGGTCAGTCAGAAATATGAAGCTAGTTGCCCATTCCAAAGCGTAGTAGGTACCTATGGAGAAGAACGGGCAAGAAACTCCACGGACACTCTTTTAAATAAAAAAAAATTGTTACAAAATATTGGTTACACCATTCATGTTGAAATTATACATTTGTGAGGACAATGTAGAAAGACGTGCACGTTAAAAGCATCCGTAATAAAAATATAAAAACAAAGAACAATTCAAAAATTAAAATATTAAAATAAGCCATGGCAGCTAAGAGATGACCAGTCTCTACTGACGGCGCCCGTTCACGAACATGACGCATGGATTAGCACCATTCAGCTCAACCATTTTGAAGGGAGCTAAATGATCCAACACACGCGCCACCGCCAGCGAGACATTAGAGTGAGCATGACATAATCTCAGCCGCCAGGGCACATTCAAGTCAATGAAAGACATACCCAGTACCTAAATGGTAGCTTTATAGTCAGTACATAGTACTCACACATGTGCTATGCAATTATACAATGCTAAGACATTGAATTTATACAATGCAAAGATAAATCTTCAGCAGCTCCAACGGTATTTTCAAATGCTAATTAATTAGTTTATGCTTGTGGAGCAGGACCAGCAATGAGCCAAGCATTTTTATCAATTATGTAATCCCCCAACTTATAATATGCCTGCCTACATAGTGTGCGTTTTATACAAGATTTGAATTTCGTCTCATTCAGTTGAAGTATGTGGGGAGGAATTTTATTGTAACATTTTAAACAGTACCCCATGAAAGATGAGTCTACTTTAGCCAGTCTGAAACCTGGTTGAACTAATAGATTCTATATGTTCGTCAAAAATCAGTTTACTGTCGTGTATCACGCCAAGATCTCTAACACTACACAGTTTATTTATGTAGTGACCATCTAATTTATACGCGGAATCAATTAAACGTCTTTGCCGTGTAAACGGTACATGAAAACATTTAGACACATTAAGCTGCAGTTTATTATCCCTACAATATACCACAAACCTGTCCAGATCGGACTGGAGTTGCTCCACATCAGATAATGTACGAACCGTTTTAAGGATCTTCATATCGTCCGCGTATAAAAGGATGAGTGTGTTTCTAAAACAGGTTTTAATGTCTGAAATAAATATAATAAATAATAATGGACCCAAGATCGAACCTTGGGGGACTCCTGAAGGGATAGAATTCCATCGAGACATGTATCCCCGTAACACGACAGCCTGTGATCTATTTTCTATATACGACGAAAACCATCGAAACAAATCACCGTGTATTCCTACAGACAATAACTTCTGTAGAAGCACACGATGATCTATCCTGTCAAAACATTTACTGTAATCGGTGTAAATTACGTCCACCTGATGACCTCCCTCCATTCCATCTGTTATGATCGCGTTGGACAATACTAAGTTGGTGGTAGTAGACCGTTTTCTGAGAAATCCATGCTGCTCATCACTAAAGTGATTTTTCATAGCCGAGTAAATTTCTGTATACACCAGTCTCTCTAAAACTTTTGGAAAAAGACATAATTTTGATATAGGCCTATAGTTTTGTACGTTGGATTTATCTCCTTTTTTGAAGATAGGTGTGACAAAGGCAGACTTCCATATATTAGGTACGACACCGCATTTCGACTTTTGAAGCAACTATTACTAATAAAAGCAGTTGAAGCGACTATTACTAATAAAAGTTAACTTCATAACTATAAGTAACCATAAGTACCTATAATATTATAAAGCGGATAAATTTTATGTTAAACTCGAATAGTAGTAAGATATAAAGGCTATTTTAATTTTAAGTTTATTTTATGTTGATTATAGAGCTGTCAGCCTACTAGACTAGTCAATCACTTCATATAAAATTCTGATAATGCAGCATCTAGCTAGATACCTACGCATTATACCTGAGAAAAGACTTGATGAAAAAAAAACTTTAAATGCGTTGAAAGAACTGTTAAGAGTCATCTCAGAGGTCAATGAGTTCGACGATCTCCTGGAATTCAGTTAGGTACTGACTGCGCAAGTTGCTCATTTCTTTGTGATTTTAATTATTTGTACCTAAGTACCTAAGCAGGTACTGCACAGTGGTAATATTTTTGGATTTA
Source organism: Xanthia icteritia (assembly GCA_949128155.2). Classification (NCBI taxonomy): domain Eukaryota; kingdom Metazoa; phylum Arthropoda; class Insecta; order Lepidoptera; family Noctuidae; genus Xanthia; species Xanthia icteritia. The sequence continues at coordinate 19,726,219 of OX421934.2, read as the reverse complement.
CGGTCTCCTTTGAAGAATGGATTAATTTTTACAAATACAAATACGAATATTTTTCATTTGTTGAACATGGGTAGGTTAGGTACAGATGTTGTTTTACTACTTTGTATTTTACAATTATAATCGTTTTAGCCTTCGCAATGAACTCATTATCTTTTCTAACAATAGCGTCTAGTCTTTTATTAACCAAGCTTGAACTTTGAAGTTGAACCTTTTTTTGAAATGTTAGGCGTGGGAATGTATTATTAGTTAGGTTTATTCAGTCTATTGTAACTGGCAAATAAACGACATTTTAGAGTTCTGTACCCGAAGGGTACCGAACGGAATCGAATTACCAAGCCTCCGCTGTTCGTCCGTCCGTCTGTCTGTCAGCGAACCGCAATAGGTAGACAGTCGAAATTTTCACAGATTATGTATTTCGATCGCCGCTATAACAACAAATAATATAAATTAAATTAAGTTAAAAACTAAAGAGGGGTAATCCCGAACAGTAAATGATTTTGAAAAAATAAAATTCTTATCCTGCGTGGGATGTCATTGTCTAGAGCTCATCTTATCTGTTCGACCTTGTTGCTTAGGCAATAAGGTCGAAAAGTGGTCACCCACCAGTGTCCGCGACGGTACCTAGATAATTTGTACCAATACAAATCTTTCTTTACACGTGCTACGTGTTAGGTAAGTATCTGTTTTAATCAAAGTTTAAAAAAGCCAATGGCTTCGATACTTTTTAAATAGCTCGCACACATACCGTAGGTACAGACGCCAGCACATTAACCTACTACCTACAATCTGTCAAATTTCTTTAATAGATTTTCAACTTTATCACTGAAGCTTAAGGTTCAAAGTTGATTGGGAAAATTTGACAGTTTCGGGTAGGTTGACCTGCTGGCGTCTGTACCTACCTATCTATGTTTTGAACGTCAAGGTCAATATCCCGGCTTCGTTGACTCCTCAAAATTACAATTATGTATATACACATGATACATACCGACTAAGTAGTTGGCAAAAAAAAAAGTAAGTAGATTTTTGTATTAGAGGAGGTAGGGGAGGGATGGGCACTTTTTCACAATTTAATGCATAAAAAATCAGATTTTATAGATAATCAACATTTATTGCCAATTCTTATTGCACCACACATTTGGCTAGATATCTTAAAGAGAACTTTCTTAAAATTATAATCAATCTCAACATTACGAGATAATTCAGAATTTAAGTCAAAAGTGCCCAATGATCCCTATGGCAGGGAGGTTTGGACACACCCTGTGGGAGGCTTGGGCATGGCCTATAAAACACTTTATATCTGTAATAGAATCCAAAAATAAAAGTTAACTTGTTGCACGTGACAACGAGGTAGCTTCTGGTGTCCGTATTGATAAGTGAGATTGCCTGTTTAGAAATCCCCTTATCCAGTCCTTAGATGCGATTTTTTTCTTGATCCAGTTATCAGGAATATTATTTTTTTTGTGTCTCTACAGCATAGTCATAGGCCAATTTACGTGCTTGTATCTTTGTCAATCCATAATTATGTTTAGAACAAACTATCATGTAATTTGACAATTTTTGTTCTTCTTCGTCGGTGAAAATTTGTGAGGTTATAAATCTGTGCGAAGAATCCTTTACAGAATCTTGTTTAAGGTACCGTTGCAAACTTGATCTAGGAATTTGATATTTATCAGCTGTAGTTTTTATTTTTGATCCTTTTGATACCTCTTCTATGGCTCGTAATATTAAATCTTTGGGAATTTCCCGTCGCAAACCTTTCTTTTTGAATTTAAACGGCATTCTGTAATTAAAAATAATTCAAATAGTTTAATTAAAGCAGGCAATTAGAATTTTAAAAACTCCTCCTATACCCAATATAAAGAAGGGAGCATTGGGCATGCCCAAACCTCCCTCACATCAGAATGCCCATTGCTCCCTTTGTATACATTTTCAACATAAGTTACCGGTATTTTTTTTTGTTTAGGTATTCAAGCGTGAATTTCAGTTGAACTTACAAGTTATTAAATATACAATAGATATATAATAAAAAATAGACATACCTTTCGTTAGTTTTCTCTTTATTGTGATTCAAATCCACAACATAATATTTACTTTTACGAGCGCATAACCTTCAAACGTGTCTGTGTTTGACAACTGACAGAAATGACAGATAGTCTATGGATGAACAGTGTTGCCAGTCGGTAAAGTAAACTGCCAAATTAAGAATTTAAAAAAATCTGTGACCGGAGCAGAATAAAAGGGGGGTGCCCATGTCTCCGACTGCCCGTCCCTCCCCTACCTCCCCTACTTGTAAACAAAAAAAAAGAAATCTTAGATGATCTTTAAAAATGACCATTACGGTAAAAAACTAATGTGATTGACATTTGATGTTGATAAATAAAAAACTACTTAGGAAGTAGTCTTCGATTTAGGCAACACATAGTGTTAATCATTTTATGACTTAATTATATTTTAAATTATTGGTATCTCGGTTGCGAGGATTAAAGTCAAAGTCAAAGTCAAATCATTTATTTCAAGTAGGCCCGTATAAGGCACTTTTGAACGTCAAAAATTTACAAAAAAAATTAATTGATTCTAGTTGCCCCTTGCAAAAGGTAGTTTACACATACCACATACCTACATACAAGGTATGTGGAAAAGGTCATAAATAATAAAGAAGTTAGCAGAACAACTAATGGGAAGGAGTTTCTTGCCCATTCTTCTCCATACGAAAACTACCTTTTGCAAGGGGCAACTAGAATCAATTAATTTTTTTTGTACATTTTTGACGTTCAAAAGTGCCTTATACGGGCCTACTTGAAATAAATGATTTGACTTTGACTTTGACTTTAATCAATTTTTAACAATAAAAAATTTATAACTCTAGAGAAGAAAAGTAACTACGTAAAAAGCTTTTAAATATAAGTATTATTAAGGTAATGGCTTTGATTATATACAAGTATATAATCAAAGGTTAAACAATGCCAGCAAATACTACTGTCTTTACTTCAGATAATAAGCATAATCAAGACCTGCAGAACGACGTACATATATAACTACGATTGAAGTATACTTTTACTTTGCACTTTACTCTAAATGCAACTAGCTCACAACCCGAGAACAGATGTTATTATTTAAAAGCTCTCAATTATCGCCATAACGGCCATACACATAAGGCTTGCCGTATACGTACGATTTCCTGATTCGGAATTCCTTGAGAGTAGCACAGACGGTCGTTTTTTTTTGTTTGTTCCCTAACGAGCGTCAGGTTTTTTTCGGTTCAGAAAATGTACAAATGTGAATTTCGGAAATGTAGTTGAACATTTTGTATGTAAGACAAGCATTTAGGTAGGTTTCCGAATCAGGAATCTAATTTAATTTATTTTCCTGAGCAGGATTCCTGATCAGGAAACCGTACGTATAGGTACCAGCTACTTTAATCGCCAAAGAATAAATGAATGTAATAAATTCAATGACCCATGCAACAACGTTATCCAGAAAATTCTCGCCAAATTGGTTGAAAAGTTGCAGGTGAACCAGTGAGCGCTATCATGACTTCTCTTGGCAAGTTTTCAGGTTAGGAAGGTTTCAAATGTCAAGCAAAATTTGTGCCAAGTTAAAGCTTTTAAAACTGGGACTGACAACCATTTAGATGGTAATTCTTTTACTACTAAAAACTAACTAAGAGAAAGGTAAAAACCAGCCAAGTGCGAGCCGTTGGTGGAACAATTAATATGAAAACTTCACGGGAATTGTTCTACCGGTGTCGCGTCGCGACCCCGCGTCCTATTAAAAGCGATCATCGTGAAAATTCAATCGTTTGAACTTTTTGTTCGGTGAACCTGAACGCGTGATCGCGCCGACAGAGGGCGCTTTTCGATTTTCCAAACAAAAAGTGACATGCACGCGACCAATCGCTTTTAAAAAGAACGCGGCCTGAAGGGAACCTGCACTAAGTAGTAATTGATTGGGGAAATGAGGACATAAAAATTGTGACATACAGTGTGGATCATGCAGAAATTATTTTGACAGCTAGCAGTTCCCCAACAAGGCGAAAGGCCTAGGTCAACGGTCCGCAACAGGCGGACCGCGGTCCATATCCGGACCGCGAAAGGTCGGAACTTGGACCGCCAAATATTGTTAAATAACTTACCTACTATTAAATTTAAATAATATTTTTACATAAATGCCACGTAGAAACTAATTTGATTAGTTAGTTTGGCTTTAGTAGGTAGACACGGCGGTTGCTATGCTGTGCTGGGTGGCGCAAGAGAGTGCGTTTGAGTACGGGTGCAAAATGTATAAAACTGCATGCCATTACAGAATTTTGGGGTAAACATGTTTCTGAAAAATATGAAAATTTTAAAAATCTAGCTGCTATCGCCTGACTTCTGTTGGCTCCACGTATTATGTATGTGAATAATGTTTTTTTTTTTATGAATTCTGGTCGAGATTAACGGTACTTAACTAATAGAACTAGTCCACATAAATTAACCACAAGCCGGCGACCGTAAATCAAAACAACTTGAATTGGCATAAATAAGTTAAAAAAAATATATAAATAAAACCGTTTTACCGATAAAACGAGTTGTTTATACAAAACCGGTCGATATAACTAATTATAACACGGCAAATAAGGCGTGAGTGCAGTATATAAATAAGTATTTCGCCGGGTCAAGGACGCCATTTTCTATTGTTAATTGCGATTAGTCTAGCTGGCTATTTTTATGAAATCATTTTTTTAGAGTTCCGTATCCGTTCTGAACCCTATGCCTCTATTACTAAGCCTCCGCTATCAGTCCGTATGTTTGTCAGCGGGCTGTATCTAATCAACCGTATTAGATAGACCGTTGAAATTTTTTGCTCCATCTTAATACGGTACTAGAATAGAATAGAATAGAATATCATTTATTTGCAAATATGGGTTATACATAAGTAGGTAGTAGTAGGTTTTCATCAGAGTTCTGCCATATTTCACCATTCGGCATGCAAACATTTTCATTATAAAAAAAATTTAAAATTTAAATTCATATTATTACATTAAATTAGATATGTCATTCTCATTAAATAAAATTTAAAACTTAAAATTGTCAGTAACAGTATATACAAGAAGAAGATAAACAAACAAACATTAAAAATTCCAAGTCATAGACAATACACGATAATTATTCAATAAGCAAAACAATAATTAATAAATTAAAATTTCAAGGCAGTTTGATAAAAATTGTCCGTTAAAAACTCAGTTACACTGTAGTATGCTTTACCTATTAATAACTTACGAAGTGTACTGAACCCTTCGTGTGCGAGTCCGACTCGGCTTTGACCGGTTTGTAGTCTTATGGCGACTCCTAACCAAAAGCGACAGTCACGTGGGTACGCGATCGTCGCCATCATCAAACTCAAACTTAAAGCATTTATTTCAATTAAAGGATTTACAGGCACTTTTGAACTGTCATGGATTCAGTCAGTCAGAAATATGAAGCTAGTTGCCCATTCCAAAGCGTAGTAAGTACTTTCCTATGGAGAAGAACGGGAGGGCAAGAAATATGACAAGGTAGTCGCGCGAGCAATCAAGATCGCGATCGAAAAGATTGCATCGATCGCCTTCTTACGCTACTTTTGCTTTTGTGTAGGACGCGGGGTTAGGGGCAAATTCAAAAGTTCAATACCCACAGATTAAACAGGAGACCTATTAAAAGCGAGTGTTCCGTTTGTTACCCGACTACGGCGAAGCAAAAAGGAGGGTTTTGATTTTGACCGGTATGTATGTTCATCTGTTACCTCATTACTTCTAGACTACTCATTATAATTTAACAAATGAGGTATCATGTCTTGACCGTCCCCTGCTTATAGGCTATGTGACGTCACATTAAATTTGCCGCCCTCTAGAGGACATAAAGTCAGGAAATAAAAATGTAAACAATCTGCGGCCCTCGTAATCTGTTCGATTTATGCCCTAACACGTGTGACTCTGGATTTTTAATTTGTCTGTCTGTGATGTCTTGTTTATAACTTTATAGTTGACTTTTTTGTCGTACAGACGCCAGCACATCAACCTACTACAATCTGTCAAATTTCTTTAATAGATTTTCAACGTTATCACTAAAGTATAAGGTTCAAAGTTGATTGGGAAAATTTGACAGTTTCGGGTAGGTTGACTTGCTGGCGTCTGTACCTAGTTGGGTTTTAGTTTAGTAACTTATTTTTTTATCTTCTTTTGTTCTACTTTTATACCGACGTAACCGAAAAGACCAAAAAATATTTGTAAACAACGACTAATAGATTACGTTTATCTTATATAAATGGGTCAATGAACGTAGATTAGGATTTTTTTTAAAGTCGTAGATAAACACAACGCAACAATTTATTTGATGAACATAAATATACCTACTTAGATCAATCAATCATCTGCCTGCCCGTTCCCTACTGTATTGGGGTCGGCTTCTAGTCTAACCGGATGCTGCTTAATACCAGCATTTTACATGGAGTGACTGCCTATCTGACCTGCACAACCCAGTTACTGGGTAACACGATATCCCTTGGTAAGACTGTTTCTCAGACTTTTTAGGCTTCTGACTACCCGTAACGACTGTCAAAGATCCACGAATGACAGCAAGGATCAATGGTTTAAGAGGGAACAGGGCCTGCGAGGAATTTGAAAAATAGGTATTTGAAGAAACTATTGCCGTCGTCTTACCTCAAATCTGCCTCCGTAGAGTGTGATAGGGACAGCTGCAGCTCAGACCGATTATATTACAAAAAAATTGACGAGATCGACGTTTCGTATACCCCTTTTTTCTCCTCAAAAATTGAGCCGATTCAATTATGTTTGACATTCGTATGTCTAGGTTCCTATAATTTTCTTTTATGTTAAGAACTTTTGGAATTTGTCTGGTAGTACTCTAATCACGGCGGTAAAAATGGGGCGTTTTAGTCATTTTTGGAGGGTTATATTTTCTTTACAGGTTGGTGAAAAATAAGAAATAACAGGAACGTGTCTACAGCAGACCTTGATTTTATGAAAAAAAAAAGATTGCTCTAGAGGCAATAATCAGGAAGAAAATAGGGGAATTCATTTGTATGGAGAATCGCAGGCCCTGTTCCCTCTTAACGTGTACAGTATGTAATGAATGAATAGTGACCCATCCACGCTGTCAGAGCCATTTATAATCTACGTCACCGCGAATCTCTCAGGGAACTATTATTATGACGGTCCTTTGCCAATTCATTTATGAAAATATTTTGTATGTAAGAAAAAATCGATATCGTTTTTAATAAAATAAGTGATAGACATAATTTTAATACTAGAAATAAAGATAAAATAGATCAACCATTTTTCAGATTATCTAAAGTACATACATCTTTTATTAGGTACTGTGTTAAATGTTACAACAAAATACCTTGTGATAAATTGCAATTAAAAATTTAAACAAGCATATTACAAATTAGAGGATCCAAGACAAGAATGCTTGGAAACATGCTGGTCCTGCTCCATAGGATAATTTAGAATCAAGAGAAAATCAAACTGGTTGCAATTTAATTGTATATTTTATTTTTTATTATATGACATTGATTTTACCTACATTCTGTGACCAATTCCTCTAACACTGACTTATTAATTGTAAAATTTTAGGAAAATCGTCTACTTTTACAATGTTTGTAAATATGTGAGCACCATGTATCTATCACATAATTAGTTTATCTGTTGTTGCTTTATTTTTAATTCTTAATTCTTATTACCTATTGTGGTATAATAATTTTATTCTAGGTGCATCGTCCTCACATATTATAATTATATAACTAATGTACTTATACAAAATATTATAAAAAAAATTAAAAGAGTAACGGTGGAGTTTCTCGCCCATTCTTCTCCATGCGAAAACTACCTTTTGGAAGGGGCGACTAGAATTATTTATTTTTTTTTTGTAATTTTTTACGTTCAAAAGTGCCTTATTAGGGCCTATTTGAAATAAATGATTTGACTTTGACTTTGACACGGACCAACCGCGGCAAACGTAGCTTAACCTGATCGATCGACTCGTGCGGCTGTTATTATTTAACTACGAGCCCCCGCATATTAACATAAACATATTTCATAGGTAGGTACCAACATAGACATAAAATAAAAAAATAAAAATCTGTCTACAATCGGAAAACGAATATTTTGTTTAGGTTTTTAACTAGGCCACATGAAACGTTTTCGTCCGATATCATACGTATTGTATTGCAACAGTAATCTCTGATAACGTATTGATTAGAAACATACGTTGCTTCATATCTTACCAGCCATTGTTGCGTACTTTTTCTAAATAGTACAGCTGAAGCGGCAATACCATTAAAATATAGTTAAATGACATTGTAGGTAGGTACTTACCACTTTTCGACCTTATTGGTCGAAAAGTGGTCAAGCGCCACTGTCCGCGATAGTACCTATTTACAGGGCCGGATTTAGAGGTCCAGAGGCCTCGGGGCAACAAAGGAGCGGAGGCCCCCTCGCTGCAAATTATTTTCCAAAAAAAGTAAACAATTTTTTTTCAGTAGAGTTTTTCAATAAATAATTTATTGTGAAACCAAGTAGATTCCCTTAATAATGAACAAACACATATAAATATAAACGGAAACAAGAATTATCTGAAATTAAATTTTAGGGTTAACGAACGGAGCCTTTCGAGCTTTTTTCGCCGAAAAATCATGTATGTGCAAAGTACTGTAGGCTGTAGGTAAAGGTAAAAGAGCAAAAAAAAAAATATCAAAGGAAAAGATGTTTACTAGTGTTTACTAGTAGGAATTTGAAAGATTTTTTTTCCGAAGTCTCTATTGTGGAGGCCCCCCGTTTGTGGAGGCCCCGGGGCTTTCGCCCCGGTTGCCCTCCCCTAAATCCGGCCCTGCCTATTTATTTGTTTCATGCAAACTCAATATATAATGAAATTACTATAGAACCATAAAATCAGTTAATTCCAACCATTCGAATAAAAAACAAACGTAGAACTAAATAGCGGCCAAGTGCGAGTCGGCCTCGCAGACATACTACACATATATAACACAACACTACTTATAATAAAAATATAGTTTCATAAACGCGTTTCAAGTGTCTATCTTTTGACGGCACGGTTGGCGCAGTGTTTAAGCGATTGACTGCTGCACTGCGTCTGCGCCTACAAGTAGATGTTCCGGGTTCCGGGTCTGGCTGTTTGTATGTGAGTTTAAATGTATGTAAGGTCGAAGATAAAAAAAAAAAACTATTAGGGTTAAAAAAATACAGCCCTGTGGCAAACGGACGGACGGAAGAGCCTTAGTAATAGGGTCCCGTTGGCACCCTTTTGTCACGGAACCCTAAAAAGTAATAGGTATATCAGACTTCGTACGTAACAAACGGGAAATTCTCATAATCAAAATATTTCATTCGGGGTTAAAAGTCTTGTAACATTGTGTAAATTTGAACACAATGGGTTATTAAAATACTTATTAGTTAACTGTTAAATTATACCTACCTACTGTACTATCTAATGTTCTGAATATCCAAAGGACCAATATTTTTTAAAGCTTCCCTGAAAAAATCTGCTAAAAAAGGTTCATATTAGCAAAAAATATGCATTTAAAGAATAAAAATGAATTTGAAACATACCTACTATTTTTTTTTTTATATTTTCGCTATGTACTAGGTATGTTTTTGTACAGGCAATGGCTTCATAAATACTATTTTTGATATAAACAATGTTGGCAACCCTACTCTGCATAGTCTACGTTGCACTTTCCACTACTTAGCACTTTTTCAGTCCGCTTCCCCTGTAACTCCCCCCTCGATGGTTTGAGGAAATTTCCAGGAAGAAACACGATTAAAACGTTCATTATTGTGTTTTTCTCGCCCTCGGATTATATTCGAGTTTTTTTTAGGGTTCCGTACCTCAAAAGGGAAAACGTAAACCCTTAACCGAACCCGTCGGTCGGTCTGTCAAGACCCTTTTTCTCAGTAACGCGAACGCGTGGAGGTATCAAATACGTAGATCTATGGTTCCTTGGAGCTCTAAAAAAATCAAGTTTCTAAGTCAACGCAATAAAAAAATACGGCTATTTAAGTGACATAAGTATTTTGATACTCGCAAATAAATCAAAACCTACAGGGTACTTCCCGTAGACCTAGAATCATGAAATTTGGCAGGAAGCAAGGTCTCACAGCACACGTAAAGGAAAAAGTCCGAACAACGTTAATTTGTAGTGGTATCAAATAAAATAAAATAAATTGCGATTACAAATATGTTTTTCAACTATAAAGTTAAGTTTGTTTTTAGGATAAATTCATCCAAACTACGGAACCCTTTATTGTGCGTGGTCCGACACGTACTTGGCTGGTTTTTTTTTTAAAGCAAATGAATTACAAAATGAACACTAACCATCTCCTCTCCGGAAATAATTTTCATTTCATGCACCGTAGCCATAGCGCATGTCTTTCACCATCACCACTTTTAAATATAGAACACGCGTCTCTCCCTTTCGGAGTCCGGACACTGAGTGATAAGATTCGGCGCCTGATCATGTATTTACGAGAAATTATCAAAAACGGCCGAATCATTGTCCTGTAATCTATTGTACTTCAAATGTTGATAACTTTCTGATAGACAGACACCAATTTTCAAGGTTAAACCTGTTGTTTGGAAATGGCGATTATGTTAGAAAACTAATATTATGTTTTTGAAAGCCATCATCATATACTATTTAATTTTAATCTATTTATCAGCTAATTAATGCTATGATTGGTTGTAGTTATTTTGGATCCAATCAAAATTGTAAGTAAGTAGTAGTTATAGGTATAAAGATTTAGATACTGAGATTTTTTTATCAGAGATTGGTCACCAAATACAAGCATTCTTGCATTTCAAGCAATTATGCGAAAGAGAACAGCATCCAGCAGCAGCAGGGAGCACCAACAGCATTTTAAAGGTGTTAGCAGACAAGCCTGATTCCCCATTCCTGGAGCACTGGACCTGTATGCACAGCTGCAGGTCTGGTGCTGCGGGAAGCGGAATGAATTATAAGTACTTACCGGTTTTTAAATTAGTTTTTTTTTAATTTAATTGTTTTTTTTTTTTTTTTTTGTTTTAATTTGTTTCAAATTTTTATTGTATTTAGTTTAATTTAATTTCAATATTTTCTATTTCATTTATATTTTAATTTTAATGGAACTTACTAACGTTGTTCATAAGTTTTACTAACAACAATATGAATCATTTGTACACACATCAACACGGTCTAGGGATATTTTTTAAAAAGCGAATTACTATCAATGTGTTAATTATTTATATGACATGTATATATTTAAAAGATACGTTATTTAATATTCTACCATTTTTTAATAATGGTTAAGGTACTTCGATTAAAATTTCAGGATTTTATGGAAAAAAAATTAAGCATAGACGGAAACCGTATATGAATTAACTTTTAATTTATGAGTAAAAACTGAAAAAAATAGAAAAATCATTTAATTTGTGTTTATAAACTTGAAGTTAGTAGTCTGAGAAAGCGCCCATGATGTTCATAACACATCGGCAACGATTCTGCATGCTCAGAACAAGGTTGTCAATGTCTTGCTGCGGAATATTGTCCCATGTCCTTCTGAAGTGCGAAAAAAGTTGATCTTCTGTAGCCAGATTTTCAGGAACTTCCTTCAGAGCTCTTCTTTGCAGCATATCCCACGCATGCTCAATGGGATTTAAATCTGGCGATTGAGCAGGCCAGTCTAAGGCCCTAACATTGTGTGTATGTAACCAAGCTGCTATCGTTCTCGCCGTGTGTGCCCGGGCATTGTCGTACATGAGCAGGAAATCTTGCCCCATTTGTGTTCTGTGGGGCAAGATTACGGGCTCCAGCACCTGTTGGACGTATCGTTCTGCCGTCATATTGCCCCGCACTGGTGTTCCACTCGCAGCCTTTGGACAAATTGAGTCTGCGTTGCATTTGGTTGAGCTCGCGCAGTAATTTGCAAAAATCGATCTTGTCTGGGGTAGTGTTGCGACTTGGCCCCCGGTGCCTCTCCGCTACTTCACCTGTGCTACGATAGCGTGTCTACAATCTTGAAATTACATTTTGGTGGGTCCCTATGGCCTCAGCAACATTACGCTGAACAGACCCAGCTTCCAGCATTCCCACAGCTCGTAACATCTCCGCCCTCGTCAAATATTGGCGTTGCATGGCTAGAATACCTCAATTTTAACATTATCTTTCGTTTAAAAATGAAAAAAAACTGTAACTAAACGTAATTCGTATTGTTTTCTAAATTTCGCACAAATGAAAATTCCCTCTCCTACACATCAAGACATTTTTATGCCACCGAAACAAAATAATTTTCAAAAATTTGAATTTGGTATTAGTCTGAGATAAATTACAAACAAATCGGTGTATGAAAGATTACAATGCGGCCAGTACTTTTCGAGTTATTTAATTGAGTATGAAATATCCCTAGACCGTGTTGATGTGTGTATTTGAAATAAATAAATAATAAATACGCTCTACTAGGGGATTATAATGAGCCAGGAGGGCTGTCATAATACCTACCTACACTGATATTATTACATTGCAGTATCTTCTTGAGGTAAATAATTGATGTTTCAACCTAGATAATGTGCACTGGACAATGCTGAAAAGTGTCAAATATATATAATATGTGAGAAGTAGAGTACTCAGATTTGAAAACAATGAAAAACTTATGGTCAGCTATAATTAACCTCACTGAAGTTGTTTAAGAAAAGCAGACCTACTTAGCCTAGGCTACAGCGTAGTTTTCAGTCCTGAAATATGTTTTACAATAATATTTCTGCATGAAAGCCAAATAGCACACTATTCCTGAGATAGATCTTATCTTCCATCATCTCATCCAGACCAGGATCTAGTTTTTTTTTGAGGCGGGGCAATGTGCTGCCCCCGTCAATCTTTTATGGAGGAGGCGCTAAGGTAGCCCGCGAAATTAAAATTTTCTCGAAATTAAAACGTTGGCAGCAACAAATTTTATCGATCGATAATGCGCCAATCCAACAGGGGCTCCAAAACGGTTGTAAAAAAGAAAGATTATAATTATGTGCTGCGTGTCTCTTTAATTGCAAAGTTATGGTGTGGTGGGTGGTGCACTTGTCTGCTACGGTTGAATTTGTCGCCCCCTGAATTTGGCGCCCGGGGAGTTTGCCCCCCCCCCCCCCCCCCCGCCTCTTGATCCGGGGCTGATCTCATCTTCCATCCATGCATGCATTGTGTTACCATGCAACGGAGTGAAAACTAACAAACAGTCGTGATCTTGAATATTGATTTATGTTAAAACTGGTATTAGCGCCATCTATATTCTATATAACAGCACTACGGCACAAGAATGTCGGTGACGCGAATCCATAAGTTTAACCCCAACCGAAAATCGCTCAACGCGCCTAAACAAGTTTTCATTTCAAAATTTCTATCCACATCACATCTAACCAAAGGGTCTGTTGCCAGGTCAATTAATATTATGAGATAACTGTCTCGTCTATCATTGCTCGAAATAAGTAGGTCTACCCGAAATACCTGTCATGATGAGTAAGCCTGTAGGGCTTTAGAGATAGTCTAACTAATCACCGTGACTGCCTAATTACACATACTAACTATCCTAACTTAAATATTAGGTATAAATGCGAAAGTGAGTTTGTTTACGCGCATAAGTCTCGATCCAGTGGGAATGTCGGGATAAAAAGTATCCCATGTCCTAATCCAGGTCATGGTCTACCCTTGTGCCAAATTTCATCCAAATCTGTTCAGCCGTTTTAGCGTGAAAGCGTAACAAACAAACAAACTTACTTTCGCATTTATAAAATCACTAGCATTTGCTCGTGGCTTCGCTGGCGTGGATGTCGGAAATCGTCCCACGGGAACGTACAACCGGGATAAAAGTATCCTATTTCCTAACTCAAATCATGGCCTATCCGTATATATGCCTTTCATCTAAATCCGTTCAGCCGTTAAGGAGTGAAAAGGTAACAGACAGACAGCTAAAAATTAATTGTAATAACTTTTGACCCAGTGGACCGATTTTAATGAAATAAAGACTAAATTTTATCTCAAGATACGGACTGTGATTATATTTCCCATCCCTTATATCTGTTTAAATGAAGTACACAGAAATATGTAATTTTTAAATCATCCCCTATTTTACCCCCTTAGGGGATGATTTCACAAAAACGCTATACTTAATACATAATTCCTTATTTCTTACCAAAAGTATGAATTTTTATATTATTATGCCTTACCTACTTAAGAATTTTTGTGTTTCCCAAACAAACTTTCATCCCCTATATCACCCCCTATAAGATTATTTTTGAAAAAAATTTAGTCAGGGCTTCTCCAGGATGCCATCTATCTCCTTGCCAAATTTTGTCGAAATCCGTTCAGTGGTTTAGCCGTGAAAAGGTAACATACAGACAGAGAGTAGTGAAAGCAGTTACTTTTGAATAAATTCGAAAGTAACTGCTTCCGCTGGCGGAAGCTAGTATATAATATCCGTACTAATATTATAAATTTTTATTTTATATATTCCTCCAGCGGCTTCGCCCGCGTGATATCTTTATAAAATATAGCCTGTGTTACTCAGTGATAATATAGCATTCAACTGGTAAAGAATTTTTAAAATCGGTGCAGTATTTTTTGAGTTTATTCAGTACAAACAAACATAGAAGACATCAATCTTTTCTCATTTTTATTATTAGTTTAGATATTATAGTTAGGATAATAGATAGTCTTATATATTAGTTAAGGTACCTATACCTATCTAAGTAGGTAACTAGCCTGCTGTTTGCTGCAGCTAACTGATATCAGAAGTCTTTACAATTTTCAGTTAAACACAATACCTGCAGCCATATATATAAGTGATTTAGTGTTAGTTGCCAGTGAGCCCCAAACTAGACAAACAGTCCGTATATTAGCCACTTAACATATATTATAAGGAGCTTAAATTTAATTGGTGAAATGTGGGTGCACTGCCATACTTGCACCAACTTCCTGCACCTCTGCCTGCCCCTTTAGAGAAAAAGGGGATGGTGTTAATTTTAGGTTTATTGATAGATCAGATTCATTGTCATTTAAAATATCGATTTTATTGATACCTAATTTATTTAAAACAGAAAATGCCCCGCTGTGTTGCAAGGATTCGGATATTCTAATAATTCTAAAATTTACTTCTATTTCCTAAGATTTCTAGAAATATTTTTTACACGATGATAATTCAAAATGTCGTCACCCATCGCCAGCCCAAGACAATAAAACGGAAATGAATGTAATTAACAAATTAATCACCGTTTGACGAAATTAAACGTTTGTGACCAATCGCGTTATACGCTGGATATTACACGCGGAAATTAACATGAGCTTTTAAAACAACAACAAAACGTATGTTTTTTTTTCCTTCTTACTTACTTAAGTACTATAACATTGTTTATTCCGAATTAAAATTAAATGTACCTACATAAATAAAAACTTATAAATACCTAATTAATAAATAAAATTTAAATAAAACTATTAACAAACGAAGTCTTCTTCTTTCTTTTTCTTCAGATATTAAAAACTTAGTATCTATTAATAATTATTATAATAATATAATAATAATAAATTTATTTCAGACCATAAGTCCATAAACAACACATTACAATTTTATACACAAAACATACATACACACATTAAAAAACATACATACACAAAAACAACTTATTTTAAATATTCGAATGACGCACGATGAGTGGTCATCCATTGCCACATCAATGGACTGTCTGTCCTGTCGGCTACTATAGCCACCAAGCTGTTGGAGCTGTCGCGCACTCGCCGCATCAGGGATGCTATCCGTGTCCGCATCAGTGCGTAAAAATCTGGCACGCCATTCTCCGCGAACATCCCCGATGCACTGCAAAAGCGCGGCAGCCCCAACGTAACTCTGAAGGCGTTATTGTATTGGATTCGCAGAGCATTGTACGAGCTTTTTGCCCACCATAGGGCACACGTGTACATAGATTGGCAATACGCTCTAAAGAGTGTAATTTTCACCTCCCTAGTACAACGTGCAAACCTACGAGCCAGCATGTTACATCGAACCGCCATCGCCAATGCTCTGCGTTCCCTCTCCACGTCCACATCGTCGGACAGACTATCGGTGACCCAATGCCCCAGGTACTTGAACTTCGTGGTAAAATAATTATATATAATTAAAGGTGGTAAAATAATTATATAATTATCTACCCATAGGTAATAAAAACCTACCAAGTAGATACATAATATCTGAAAAGCATTCTATTCATCATATTTTACGTGATTATTATCACTAGAAATACCATAATTATTAGTTTGACTCACTCCAGGTGGCTTCAGCTTGGCCTAGTGAATGCTGCAATGCCTTAACTGGCATTCTGAACATTATCACTTTCAAGCGCTCCAAAGAGATCGCGGCCCTATTCAGACTCAAAACAATTAGGTACAAAGGAGCGAAATTGGATCTCTAACGAACAAACTCACGAAATTATATTTTAGGAAAATTACAGACCTTCCTACTTACATAAGACGCGTTTAGGTGGAAAATTACAAGGGATCTCAGACATTTTAGGCACGTTTTCACCTCTTGTGCCTAATTCCGTCCTGTGAAAACGTGGATTAGGTATGTAATTCAAACAAAATTAAGTCATTTCTAAGGATCTAGGTAATTAATAACAAGATCTGCTGAAATAGTTAGTGCTAACTGCCTATATCTAATTCAAGCCTTAAGAATGCCAACGGTTAGATACTTTATGCATGCCAATGATACAATAATAAACATAGAAAATAGAATTACTATAACATTTTAAATGTCTAACATAAATAGCTACCTCTATAAAAAGCTTGATAATACAAAAGTTGATAAAATATTCTTATTTTTATTACACAAACAAGTAGTTTCAACCAAGTTGTTACCTAAAGTCCAGGGTCACAAAGAATCATAATAATTAAATTGATATTAGGAAGTCTAGACAATTTTATTAATTATGTACCTATTTTTAAACACCTACTAAAATAAAAATTCTATGGCCTATTAATAGAATTATAATTTTAGAGCGCCTCGTTGTACCTAACTAAATAAAATGGCGATTTCATATGCTATTTTCATGTCAATAGAAATTAGCATTAGCTAGATACCTTACCTACCTACACTAGGAAATAAAATAAGTACGAATAAACCGGAATCTATAGGTATTTACTTCATATGAAAATTGGATTAACAAGCGAAACTTACGCCAATAAGTTTCCGTAGAAGGTTTCGAAAGCAACTACGCAGAAGCAACTAGCAGAATCCAATTTTATAGTTGAACAGCAAAACATGCAGAAAAGCTAGTGGAATAAACCACTACTTCAAACTATGGAGCGCCATCATGTATGCTAGTTTCTGTTTTAGGTTTATTCACCTATTGATGTAATCCCGCCGCGGTCCAATCATGGTGTTGAAGAGGAGGATAATAGAGTTGCCACAGTAAGTAGCCAGTGCAACGTCCGATTGAGGAGCGCACTGGAGGATGCATGCATGACCTGATTGGCCACCCAGGATTGGCTCCAGACGAAAAAACTCTTCAATGGTCAACAGTACACACACGAAATTTTATATAAGGTTCCTTTAAAATAGATGGACAACCTTTTAGAAATCATTCAGACCACCAAAATAAGAACAATGGTAAAAAAATAATAAGAAAAACGCATTAGATACTTACAAGAAAAATAAATCAGCTAACGATACATTAAAAATGTTGGTTACCCAATGCCATTTATTATTTTAGGTCAAAATAAAATAACTTGTTATTTTTTGCTTGGATATTTTTGGTTAGACGTACTGAACGCTGTGTTAAAATGTGTCCATCTATTTTAATGGGACCTTGTATACATATGGATATGTATTGATAAGTGCTATTATACTTGATGGTGTACATGATCTGATGATGGAGCCGGAAGATGGCCATAGGAACTTCTAAAAAAACGAGACAGTACCATCGAGTTTGGACTCGTTGTCTATGTCTTGACAAGTACCTTACAAGTAAAGGCGATAAAGCAGATATTTGATCAAATTGTAATGCTAAAAAGTACAAAATAAAATTTAAGAAAAATCTTTTCAAAGACAAGGTTTTATTTAACTAAAAAGTACTAAATAAAACTTACGTAAACAGAGAACTTTAATGTTTTCTTAAAAGCTTGAGGCGTGAACGTCCTTCTTAAACATAAAGATAAGCCTCAAGCTTTTAAGAAAACATTAAAGTTTTCTGTTTACGTAAGTTTTACTTTGTACTTTTTAGTTCAATAAAAGCTAGTTTTTTAAAAGATTTTTACTTATAAAATTATAATTTTCTTGTCGAATTTAATTGGAAACGATGCATTTGTGTTCCAAACAGGCTTATTGTTTTTGCCGAGAGCAAAGCTAAAGTGAAATTATTATAAAAACTTATTAAACAGGATATAAACGATCTAATGATTCTCCTTGAGCTGAGTTGAGCTTGACCTAGAGCTGGAGTTGAGCTCCTTAAGTTCTGAGTTGAGCTCCACGACAAATGCTAGCACTTAGGTACTGTACAGGTCCATTCAAATCTGTGTGGTTATTTCCTCAAAAGACCAATTCCGACACTAATCTACATGCTCCTCATATTATTATGACCTGACCAAGATTATATATTATCCGGACTTTAAAAGAGACTGCGACCTCTGAGTTTTTTTCGGCCTCAGATCATAAAAATGAACTGAGCTTCTAGCTTATTTTTATTGTTTTTAATATGACGTGTAAAAGTGATTCCGATATCCTATTTACAGAATAAACAATTTCATTTCATTTCCTAAATCGTTTTTGTTTGCAATTCCGAAAATTTTATGTAAAAAACTGTATGTGTACAAGTTCACACCGAGACGCGACGCGACTCGGTGTGAACTCTGTCTTTTTTTTTTACTTAGACCATTCATAGTCAATGACTTAGCTTACCTAAACATTGCAACAGTCGAAAGGCACATTTCCCCAAAAACTACATTCATCATTAGCCTACGACGGTACACTGCCTCTCCAATGAGGGGTTTCCTGAAAATTCACGCCACCGGTTGGCATCATTGTGACAAGAGGTATTCCATTTTGAAAAAATATAAAATATATGATGACGTACGTCATTCATTTCATTCATTCGTTCATCATTCAGTCACGACTAAAGAAAATATAGGCGCTTTGACACTTTTGACAGATCCCGGACCTGACGTCTCAGTGCTGCCAGAAAACCCTCATTGCACGCCACTCAACTCGGAAAAAATTACATTAAACACAAAACCTTGGCCATTGGACTTATTGTGAATTCAGCTGGCATCTACCCTACTTTAGACTGCTTCACAAAATATGCTAAAAGCGTCGTTATCTGCTGACCTTTGACCTTCAGTTTATCACGGTCGTTAATCTCTTTCCGGGCCAAGAGACATTGCCTAAAGTAGTTTGTGTAAATTTGGTCTTTCTGACAAATAATTGCAGTAGGTATTGGCGACGCAGTAATCGCAGCTATTTTTAATCGACTTCATAAAAAAGAGGTGGTTCTATGTTCGTCTGTTTTTAAATGTAAATTCATCGATATTTTCATCAATTTATTGTGGACCGATTTTGAAAATTATTTTTGATGTTTAACATCTTTCCTTTCGCTTTCCTGCAGTCTGCGGGACGAGTGATTTCGTGACAAGGGACGGAAGTCTGTAACAGGAAGCCGGGGTAGCGCGCGCTATTCGATTTGACCAATGAGCGCGCGCGGCGATATAGTTGGCGGTCAGATAGTACCAACCCATTTTTCGAGAGGTTGTAAACAGGATGATGATGATAATTGGTACTGTCAGTCAAGATGTCAGAAGTTACACAATCATATGCGACTACTGTAAGGCTCGCTCGTTTTGTTTTGTTTGAAACATAGACGTCTCCTGAGGTAGTCCGATATAAATTTTATTAAGTTTTCTTACGTAGTTTTAATAGCTTCAATGATACTCATTTACCTAATCCACTTGTTAACCCCATTGGTCGCGGTAACATTATAATTCTAAATGTGAGTGTAATCAATATACTATCTTTCCTAACTAAGCCCAGTTCGGCGCACGAGCGATTTTTTAACACGACGATTTTTTGGCGCCCTGGTATTTCAATTCCCGGTATTTAGCCAAGCCACAGTCCCATCTATATTCATCTGTGTCAGAGCGCATTCCAGCGCGTCAAAAAACACTGTTGGATTTTCAACTCTCGGCGCTAAGCAGTAAGCAGTGCTTTGAAAATCTACTGCGGAAAAAAAACGTACGTGCGTACCTGGGCTTAGTCTTCTTCTGCAGTGTAAGTACAACAAATAATTCCAATACATTATAAGATTATGCTTAAAATGCACAATCGTTCAAAAGTACTCGAGCTTCTGCTATTCATCCGCAGATATTAACACTCGAAACATACAGTAGACAGTGAAATACCCAAGTTGTATAAATACCCAATACTCCGTCATAGTCAACATTGTGAACGAAACCAAAGTGCGATTCAGGAATAAAGTCTGAACGAACAACGACATCTACGTTTTAAATAACTTTTTCACCTCAGCCAGCACCTCAAACAAGCACGTTTTGCTGTATAAAGACAGTGATCAAAATTCGATTTTGCTGCGAGCGTGAGACAAATTTTAACTTTTATTTATTTTAAACCATTTTGTCGCATTTTAAATCGTATATAATTATATATTATCTACATACGTAATTGTGCAAAGTAAAAATGTAAACACGTACGATTGGCGCGAAACTTCCACTTTGGATATCAAAAAACTTCATTTAACTTGAACAATGGATGAATTCGTCAAATAATTAAATTATGTATTATTAGCGACCCCTGCAGTAGAGTTTGGGTGTTCGAAATTCTAATGTTTTATGTTTTCTCATCAAAAAGGCGACTATCTGGGAGCACGGTAGTGCCCCGACAAGACGATGGCTTGATCGTTCCATTGAACTATTGCATGACACAATATTAAAGACCAGTGACATAATTTCTTACTATAAGCCCATAGGAGTGTATTTGCGATGGCCGCGAAACGGCCAAACCAAGCTGTACATTTTCTAGAATTAAGCCTTGTAGAGTTAGGGGGTTGGCTCCACATTAGATCTGATAACTTTTTAACAGTGAAAGCGTTCTGTAAGTCTTGTTGTTTTTGGTGAGATTGCATTTACACACTTGAATTTTATAAAGGTAAATGAATAAACTTGCGAGATAAGTATTAAAGATTTATGGCGGCGATAGCCGACTTTTATGATTTTATACTAAAGATCACGTCTAAACGAGTCGTGTTAATAATTTTCAAAAAATATATGTTAAATTAGAGCATTTTCTTAATAACTTAACATATGAATATTTAAGATTATGAAAAATAATTTGTAAAGTTATGTCTAACGCGGATAAAAAACTAAGAATCACGCAAAATCTATCAAGCGTCCTTTTCTGAAACCTTCACCGTTTTAAATATAATTTAATTATTGATCTTTTAGTATACGTATTTTATTAAAATACCTTTTGTTTTATGCATAATAAATTAATAATGTGTCTAATTTGGGACAGCGCTCCTTGATGGGCGAGTCCTATTACTGGCTGGACATACAACGCGTTGCGTGAGCTCAGTACAGAACACGCAAGCTAACCACTCAAGGTCACTGGCATATATCTGAGTCTTAATGGCGTTGACATATGAGCTTTATATCCAACTCTTTTTAATTAACGCACACTTATATGATTTGGTGGGCAGCATAAAAAATATTTACATAATCAATATAGGGTGTCGATGACGTCATCTTGGGGTCCTTTGGGAACCGCTACCGAGCCGGCGTAGGTTCGTGTGTTCGGGTCCTTTCGGGGGCGCATCCGAACTATCCAGTTAAGAGGACCCGTTACCTCCATCCTAGACTTGTGTTGCTTGAGGACACCCGGGCGCCTTTTGAAAACAGGAAAGAAAAATATAAGGCTGTCGGAAACATTAAGCAGGATCAGCACATTTTTTAATGGTGGCGCGGACTCTATCTTGAAAATCAAAGGCAATCAAAATTTATCAAAACATGTTTGTTTTACCTGTCACGGATAAGATAAATGATTTACCAGCGGCAGGATGTACCTATCACGGATCACCTTATTCACCTTAGCGCATGTTATGTCTGATCGTACCTTTATCAAATATGTTGCAATTTGGTAGGTACCTACGTTCTTTTAATCTTTATTTCGTAATCGTTTTCCTGGTGCGTTGCTAGGGTAAACTTATAATACATAAAACGCGGCAAAAAATAAAGTGTGATGCATTGTCAGGCAATATTTTTTGTATATTCAATGAGTATGATTACAACGAGGAAAAAATATTTGCCTGTCAGAAAGTTTGGTTACGAATCCTGACTGCCCGAGGCGCAGTAAGCGAAACTGCATTTAAATATAGGTAGTTCTTTACTTGTTCATTTAAAGAGTACCATTTATAGGACATAATTATACAATGTGTAACTGAATGAATGCACATTATAAAAGTTGTTTATTCAGAATAGTTTACTGAATTGCTTTATTAAATGACATTTTTAATATACGTAATTTTTTATCCCAAAAATTATTAAAAATACGGAAATTACAGTTACACTTTCACTGTACAGTCAAAACAAACCAAAATGGACGAAGATCCTACTACGCTAGACCCTTTACGTCTGCAACTGTGCGCGTGCGTAGACTTGTAATGAGATATATATAACTAATTTAATAATAAAACAATGTTTTATACATAATAATAAAAATTCTAAGTTTATGTTGGACATTATTGACATCGGTGAAGGAAAACATCGTGAGGAAACATGGACTTATAGTTAATATAAGTCTGAAATCACCAACCCGTCTTGAGCATGCATGGTGATCAGTGCTCGTGCCTTCGCTGTATGAGAAGAGGCCTTTGCCCTGCAGTGGGACATAGGCTGGTATTTTTTAATTTTTTATTAATAAACATTCAGTGTACCTATGTATTATGATTATTACATAATATTCTAATTGGGGTGTGTGGTGGTGTGTGTTAATTCCAGGACATGGTGTATATTATATGTGTACTTGAAACGATACTCCATCACACATGCCCCTCGAGAATCTTTAGAGCAAGCAGTAGCACAATTTCATACATTCGTTATTTCACAGGGGTCAAATATCCTGCCGGGGTTGCGGGAAAGTCCGAAAGGGATTCCGTGGCCCCTGGCCACGTACAGGCAACGGAAGGAACACGGGTGGGGTTTAGTCAGTAAGAGTCTGACACGCCCTCCCGCTCCACCCAGAGCGGGAAAAGTTATTTGATAATTTCCCACCCAAAAAAGGGGTCAAATGTCAGCCTAGTACTGAAAACAACACATGAAACGACTAATACAAGTAGAATTAGGTACCCAAAGCGTGTTGCGAGCATAATATTATGTTTTTATCGAATTCACAACACATCTATTGGATATAAAACTCCTGTAGGGGAGAAGGGGGGAATTGGAGCCTACTAAGGAAAAAGTTCAATAAAAGGCAAATTTATGGATATTTTAGGAACTTTTTATTAGAAACTAAATCCTTACTCATTTGACTATCATTTAATCACAGCGTTAACGTTACATTATTAGGCATTTGGCCACAGATAAACTTTAAAGAAAAAAACAGAATCGCTCTCATTACCCGACTTTGCGGGAAATGAGAGCCTATAAATTCCCATATGTGTAATGGGAGCTACTTAATTATTAAATCAGCCTCAAAAATTTCTATGTCAGTCTGAAATCTCACTTATTCATATAAATTTTAATATAAACGTAACCGTATAACAATTAACTTTAAGGATCCAAGCAAAAAACGCAAATATAATCAACCGGGCTGTCAGAACCAGAACATTCTTTATGTGCCCATTTACCGCAACCTCTGCAGCGGTACCACATTTCGTTATTTTTTCCTGTGTCACTGCAAACAGCACACAATGTCTCTTCTTCTGAATATTCTGACTCATCGTCGCAAAGATTCTCAACGTCTTCTTCTTCAGACGTGTCAGTTTCATCCTCAAAAAGTTTCTTTTTTACTCTTTTTACTTTTTCTTTTTTGTTGGTCGCCTTCTT
Organism: Xanthia icteritia; assembly: GCA_949128155.2. Classification (NCBI taxonomy): domain Eukaryota; kingdom Metazoa; phylum Arthropoda; class Insecta; order Lepidoptera; family Noctuidae; genus Xanthia; species Xanthia icteritia. Next base: position 19,702,114 of record OX421934.2, on the reverse strand, counting down.
TCGTTTTTTTCCTTTTCCTGTGGTACATTTTCTTTCTGTGTTGCTGGTTTCTCCCTTCTTCTTTGCAATGATTTTAGTTTTATTTTTTTTCTCTAAACGTTTCTTCTCCTTCTCTTCAAATACTGTTTTCATTGGCGTGCTAGATAAAATTACTGAATGTTGTTTTTGTCGCGAAGTCTTATTTTTGTTAGATATGTTAGGTAGTGGACTCACAACTGATAGAACTTTCGCAAAATCATTTGATATGGTTGGGTCTGTATAGAGTGACTGTTCTTGAACGTCGTTTGTTGTGGACGAGGTCGTGGAAGGATTGGCAGTTGCTGGCTCCGGGACTGTTTTATCATTCAACATAAACGAGATTTTAGAAGGGTTTGTGTTTGGCAACAAGTTTGGTGTACTATTTTCTGTATATTCCTCCTCTTGTAGCTCACTTAATATAGATGGACTTACAGCATGGTCAATATCAGGTAACTGATCTTGTTCAACATTTGGTGTTTCTTGGATCAGGACAGAGATATCCATTTCCAGCTCCTGTTGAATACCTCGAGATGTAGATGGAAGTGGTTCAAAGTTGCCAATATCACGAGATGTAGACGGAAGTGGTTCAGAGTTACCAGTAGCTAGCCGTTGAGAAACGGGTCTCTGAGACTGAGCAACAGCAGCTGAACTTGCTTGCTCATTAACTTGGCTCTGATCTTCATCCACAGCAACAAAATCGTCTTCTGAAAATACAGCAGGATTCATGGGAAAAATTCCCGTGGCTTTAAAGCCAGACATCCCTTTGTCTAAGCTTGCTACTCTGGCATAAGCTTTGTTGAACAATCCTGCAATATCGTAGGGTGTAATTTTTATCATATTCCTGGATTTCATAAACATGTCGCATTCCTTGTTGTAGGCTCTCTTGAACGGCCCAAAAAAAGTCACATCCAGAGGCTGTAACCGATGTGATGAATGTGGTGGAATGGAAAGCATTACAACATGGTTAGCTTTGGCCACTTCCCAAGCTTCCAAAGTACAATGGCTGTTGTGGTTGTCCATAATCAGTAGAACAGGTTGTTCAGCAGTGGGTTTCGTGTACTCAATGAAATGTCGAAGCCATTTAATGTATATGCTTTCATTTGTCCAACCATTATGAGAACATGTGTAAACAGCTCCTGGTGGACCACCTTTTTCTAGCTGCGGTGAGTGACGCTGTCGAGGGAAAATAAAAAGAGGCGGAATGAAGGACCCTGAAGCACTCATAGCACAGATAGCCGTGACGTTTTTACCTCTTTCCCATGATGTGACTGTTCCTATACGTTTTTGTCCCCTAGGCGCTATAATTTTTTCTGTTTCCTGGACCGTCGTTACGCCAGTCTCATCCATATTGTAAATATGAGACGGCGGAAAGTGGTATTTTGTCATAACATTATCCAGATTTTCAAAGAATCGATCCACTTCGGCTTTATTGAATCCAAGTATCCTATTGATGCTTGTCGCTTCTGGCTTTCTAACACTTAGATCTGGATGTCTTTGAAAAAAGCCAGTTAGAAAGTCCCTGCCCGCAGTCTTCTTGGCCTCATTAAATCGATCTGCAACACCAAATTTTTCAGCCATGGCGTAGCATACCTTACAAAACTGAGCCCTCGTCAGTCCGTAAAATTTATTTGACATGGTACGTAGATGATCAGCTAGAATGGCTTCTTGTTCGTCAGTGAACACAGAGGGCCTTCCTAGTTTTGGAGGACATTTGTAGCTAGTATCGTTGGATTTAGCTAACCTGAATCTCTTTTTCAAGGTGCTGTAGGGTATTCCAGTCTCTTTTGATACCTTGTATACTGATGTACCGCCACGCCGAAGTGTTTTGACAGCATTTTCTAAGGTTTCAACAGTCCAAGACGCTTTCGTAGTGGTGCGTTCCCTTTTTCTTGGCATTTTGGCATCTGAAAAAAAAAACATATTAAAAAGCATATGGGGCAATTGGAGCTACAACGGGTAATCAGAGCCTAATAAGCTCTGATTACCCGACTACCACCATTTTGAAATAAAATAAAATGATAAACTGAATCTAGCTTGTAACGAAGTTATACGCACAGATACTCAAAATTGATAACATTAGCTATAAAATAAAACAGGTTTGATTGTAACAAAAGTATAACTTCACACATACCTGGCTGATGTAATTTCGTATTTTTTATAAGCGCGGACCAAAAAATCGACAAGCGTCCGTGGTCACACAACACGTGGCACTGGCGAGTCTAGCGCCGCGGGGAAACACGATCGCAGCGTGCCGAAGTCGCCCGAGTGGCAACCGAGTGAATACGAGCTGTAGTTTTGTCTCTAGTCGCACCGCTCCCATTACCCTCTGGCTCCCATTACCCTCTGTTCCCCTAAGTCATGAATTTGGATATTACATTTACACCGAAGAAATTACATAAACGTTTACTATCAAAAGGTATTAATGCGATCTGAAATGTTATGTTTACATTAACCGAGAAGTATCGGGTTTTTTCGCGAATTACCTTTGAACATCCTAATTATTATCTTCAGGTAAATCCAAAGCTCATGCCCTGGGTTGTGGAGGTCAGATAGGCAGCCATCTATAAAATACTGGTATTCAGCTGCATCTGGTTAGACTGGAACCCGACCCCAAAGAAGAGATAAATCCAAGAAGGCTCGTAAATTACTCATTGTTGATCATTAAGCCGTCCATATTATTAAAGAGCCTTCTGTAACCAGACAACTGGCTACCCTCCGAGCGCTCTGATTACTAGAACAACATTGGGGAACCCGGAAGACAGAACCACGAAAAGCCTACAATCTACAAGCCTCGACTTAAGTGCAAAACTGTACCCTAATTGCGTAATACACGATCAATCAGAATCTGAACAGTTTTGAAACAGTTTGCTAATCCAATGTTTGATAGGTTCGAAAAAAAAAAACTGCTCAACAACGTAAATAACGAACTGTCAAAATGAAACAGATTAGTCGTAATCGTTTACGAAAATGTGTTGCGTAATTGATAGCTGATTCTAAAGAGATTTTCGTATTATATCCATCGCAATTCGCTCGACAATTTTGTGCCTCTACATCAACACACCTTTCATACACCGTGAAATCGTAGTAAATATCTCGGTACAACGGCGCTAAGTACAAGTTGACAACTGATGGCGTTGTTTTATAAACATGAGGACGGGTCTTGAATGATGCAACCTCAGATAAAATACTCAGTTCGTGTACGCTTCAGTTATCACGTGAGACATAGTCGGGAATTATCAACATTCTAGGTTTAAAGATATTTATTCTCAAAAAAGACACAAAGTGACTTACATGAGAACAATGCTTAAAATAAATTATAATTAAAGTTCGTCACAGACGTCACGGTAGCAATTATATTAATTAGATATTAGGTACACCCATCCAATGCATTCAGATTTACGGAAGGGTGTTATTTTGTGATCAAATATTCAGCTAATAGAGTTTTGAATGCATTGAATGAGTGTACCTTTTTAATACATGAGGGTATTTTGTTGTACAATTGTGCTCCTTCAAATGTTAACATTCTCCTAGCGTTATCCCAATATATTTGGGGTCGGAGCAACATGACTCCTTCTCCTTCTTCCATTCTTCTTCCGTCATCTCAATAATCACTCTTTCTAGCCATTCATCTTTCACACATTTCATCAATCGTTTATTTGGTCTTCCCTTACTCCTAGTACTCCTATAGCCATGTAGGCACACAACGACATTTTCCTCATCAGCGCATTACATGACATCTAATTTCCACAACACAACTTTTTAGTCACTGGGGCCACTCTCAGAATCCAAATTCATACTCAAAACGTTCCGCACGACATTTTCCTCATTCCTCCGCATCATATGACAACCGATTTCCACAACTTTTTAGTTACCGGGGCCACTTTCAGACTTCCTCTTCTAATTTGAACTATGTCATACATGCCCAAATAGCGGGAATGGGTATGAGTACTGCTGTAGACATGAGATAGCCCTAATACAATCTGCGGATCTGCCTAGCCATTTCCAGTCTAACCAAATGCAGCTGAATACCTGTGTTTTACCGTTTTTGTTGTACCCCTAGGTGATGTTAAAAACCTTAACTGGTTCTGTTGTCTGTCATGTCAGCGGACGAGAGTTGGCTCATACCGTGGTGAGTTTCATCCGTGCCGTGATTATTTGATACGGAATGAGTTTCGCAGACTGCATTTACCTTTTGGGCAGAAACACGAGGGGAAACCCCTCGTTATTATTAAACAGGCTGTATTACGAGTTACCATTAACCTTTCAAATCACTCTGGCCGTGAAGGTTTTATGTCTTTACATTAAAAAGTTATTGTATCTACAAGTTACAGTTTATAAGACAAGTCTTGGAGCTATCTCAACATTAAAAAATAAACACAATAAATATAACATCAGTTGCGGATATTACAACCAGCTATCTACGACTAATTTGTTTCATTTTGACAGTTCAACAACATTCATTGCGTTATTTACGTTGTTGAGCAGACTTTTTTTTCGAACTTATGAAGCAATGGATTAGCAATCTGTTTCAAAACGATTCAGATTCTGATTGATCGTGAATTACGCAATTAGGGTACAGAAATACAATAATGACGAGTTTCCATTACCTACTTTATGAACGTTAATCGTTCACAAGTTTTACAAGCACAACAATTACTATGGATAGCTAGTAGCTACAAATGCTACAGTACAAATGTAGGCTGGCAACAACTCGATATGAGGATTAAACAACTCGATATGAGGTTAAAAGAGGGAACAGGGCCTGCGATTCTTTTATTCATACAAATGTATTCCCCTTTTTTCTTCCTGAAGCCTCTAGAGTAATCTTTTTTTTTTTAATAAAATCAGGGTCTGCTGTAGACACGTCCCTGTTATTTCTTTTTTTTCAGCAACGTATCGGTAAAGAAAATGTGACCGTCCAAATATTACAAAAATGCCCCTTTTTTCCCGCCCCGATTAAAGGACTATCAGACAAATTCGAAAAGTTTTTAACATAAAAGATAATGATAGGAACCTAGTTATAGGTACTCTTTCTTAAAAAAATTAGCTGCAGCTATCCCTATCGCACTCTACGGAGGCAGACTTGAGATAAGACGACGGCAATAGTTTCTTCAAATATCTATTTATCTAATTCCTCGCAAGCCCTGTTCCCTCTTAACAACTCACATTGTCTCACTCAATTTGCTTTCAAATAAGTAACTAAGATCATTAATAATAATAAGTTACTCAGCGATGCATCAGTCGCACTCACGTAGATCGTCTTAATAATGAATAAGTTACAATAAACAATAGCCACCATTAAATCTTTACGACAATAATACAGGGTGTTTGGCAGAACGTTGAACATACGAAAATGGTGGATAGGTGGGGTCATCTGCTACTTACTCAGCCCTAATTTATTTGGCCCTGGCCCACTGGATATTAAAAAAAAAAAATTTTTTTCTTCTATTTTCACCATTTTCTTAACTTTAAAGTGTAATTTTTATTAAAAATGGGTAAAACAGGCAATATTTTTTTTTAAATCTTTTATGTTGGTAGATTCTTATAAAATTATTGCTTTATTCAGATGTTAGCTAGAAGAAGTAAGAATTTTTTTTTTTTTTAATATCACGTGGGCCAGGGCCAAATAAATTAGGGCTGAGTAAGTAGCAGATGACCCCACCTATCCACCATTTTCGTATGTTCAACGTTCTGCCAAACACCCTGTATAATGTATCTAAACAAGACATGATAGTGAATAGGTATTCCTTCACAAGTATAACTACCTAACAACAAACACTTTGAACATCTATTGTGAACTTTACTATACAATAATTGTATAGTAATGTTAGAAGTTAAGTGACACACAAAATTATTGTGTCTTCAAAATTGTACCAATTGAATAAAATTGATACTGGAGATTTTAACACGTTCAGTGCCGGCAGGGCCCTCCTGGAGGGTACACCTAGTCGCATATGGGACGCCGGGAGCCCTCGCGGTGGGCTCATTTTAGATGTAGTTTTTTCTTTGCGAATACAGCATTATAAACCGTGAAAATGAAATCAAATATTTATTTTAACAAGATTTATTAGTAGGTATATGGGTTGGTTTTAAAATCCTAACTCTTTTTTATTATTTTTTTCACGGTTAGTTCACAAAAAAATTAAAAGGTTGGAAACTACGTATAGTGACAAGACCACTAAGTAAACACTATTTTACTTCGTTTTACAGCGCTTTAAGCCTAATGCCGTTGACCGTCCGCGAAGGTTAACTTTAGCGCAAACGTAATGCCGGCAACCCTACCGGAGGGTTCACATCCAATACGTATGGCGGCATGGCGTATGAGTTCTATGAAAAGTGGGTGGAGTCGAAAGTGTTAAGCTCTAGTTGACGATGTTGCACGCTTGCAAAATGAAGAAGACACTCACTCATTTCACACGCGACTTCAAGACGCAGACGCAGACCGGTGTGGAGGTCCACAGTTAACTAACAATGAGTAGACTACAAAACATACCAACTGATGTTTCAAACACCCATAAAATAACATGGAAGTTTAGAACATAACAATGATAGCATACAACAAACACTTAAACACATAGTGGTCCATGCTTTATAAAATGTTTATCATGTCCTTGGCCCAGTTAACGACGAGTAGTTCCACAAGGCAGATGTAACTATGGTAATATTAACAGACTGTATTCAAGTATACGACGGCCCGCGAATGTTGGCCAAGAAGAAGGTTAACACCATACTTGGTAGTAAGACCTACTTGGTCAGTTCGATGCTAAAAATAAAATTAAAATAACTAAAGCTGACGGAAATGGAATTTATTGGAAATAAATCGGAACGGTAAACCTTCATTTCAAGTTTTCAATGTTAAGGCGTTTTGGGAATGCTCAAAAAAGGCATCGAAGTCAAGAGTAAGGGCAGCAGGATTCTCCATTATATGAGTATTATTACAAACACCAGTCACCAATCATATGAGTCAATCCAGTGGACTGCTGTTAAGAAATGAAGAACTGATTTTGACAACCATAGTGTAGAGTCACGTACTATAAACAATATAGATATATGATTCTAATGATGGTGTGTGAATCTGCGAAAACTATGGCCATGGTACCAAGCGTTATGATTTAAATAATTCTCCTCCAGAACGAATTTCGGCCATGGCGACCAATCTCAGCGGAGACCAGCCTTCGGCGCGGGAGATATTGTAGTGCACAAGTGTGCACTCAGTCTCATAGATCGATGGGTCGGCAATCCGACACTACGAGAGAGATCAGGCGCAGAGCAAGGGAGTATCACACCGCCAACTTCCAAACTCCGGGCTGTTATTAAGAAATTCCTAATGGAAAAACCCAATATCACTGCCCGACCCGGGAATCGAGCCCAGGACCCCACGCTCAGCAGTCGCGCTTGCGACCACGAGACCAACAGGGCAATCAGAGGGGGGAGGGGGTATGATTTAAATATCAACTAGGTACGTTTTGACTGCTTTGCTCCACAGTTTTAACACTTTTTACGCCCGATCTCGACAATTGAAACAAATTCGCTACAAGTGCTGTAAATGATAAGAAACATTTCACGGTGTTTAGCTCGTTACATAATACCTTTAAAACACACACAGAACCTGAAACTACTCGTACGTGTTTCCTGACATTATTGTTTAAAATTATAGTTGGAAGCCGTCAATAGGCTGTTATTATTATCGTAACATGATAATTACGGCTCACCCTTAGCCATTGTTGCTCGGTTGACCTTAGAGCCACCCTGCACGCATAGGCCGGGCGATTACATACAAATTGCTATAAAATCTATGCTAATTTACTAGGTATGAATCAGTAATCGTTGTCTGTTTATCGATTTATTTGCAACCGCTTTGTCGAGGACAGGAATTTATTGAAATACTAGTACTCATAATTTATTAATTCTCAAAAGAAGTTTAGGTAAGTTTCTGGAGTCTTTGATAAACTCAACAAGCAAATGATCAGCCCCCTAATTGCGTAACACCCAATCAATCACAATCTCTTTCATTTTGACAGTTCAACAACATTCATTGCGTTATTTACATTGTTGAGCAGACAAATTCGAACATATGAATGCAATAGATCAGCAATATCCTTTAAAATGATTCAGATTGTGATTGGTCGTGTGATTGAACGCAGATTGGTCGTGTATCTGCACTCTGCAGATCACGTTTAGTTTCAACGAGCTGTTCCATTTTAAGGCGCGCTTGTACCAATCTGCTAAGCCTTTTCCCAACTATGTTGGGGTCGGCTTCTAGTCTAACCGGATGCAGCTGAATGAGAACCAGTATTTTACATGAAGCGACTGCCTATCTGACCACAACCCAGTAACTGGGTAATTCGATACCCCTTAAGGCCCGCTTGCACCACAAATTACTAAATGCGTTTAGCGCTAAACATAATCTTCAAAATATCATTGTCTCCGTCATCTTCAAACGATAGAAAAAAACAGAACGATGTTTTAAATACCATTAGCGGTAAATGTATTATTTCGGACCTAGTCAGTGGGTTCATGTAGACAATGGTTTCATGAGTTCATGTAGTTACTTTGTAGACGAGATCGACAGTAAGTCAGGCGGGGGAAGCTACTCGTACTGGGCTCGAAAATAGACGGACCCCCCTAACCCCTGGACTGGGTTGAAACTAGTGTCTACACGAGTTCAATTGCAAGTCTGCGCTGGACTGACTTACTGTAATGACACATTACTGGGCTCGTATAAACCTGCCTTTAGAGATGCACAAATGCACATTGCCAGTTTCAATCACAAGTTGCCAACATTAATTTTAAATAATTTCAAAAAACTCATTTCAAACTAAAGCATTTATTTCAATTAAACCATTTACAGGCACTTTTTAACTGTCAAGGAGTCGGTCAGTCAGAAATATGAAGCTAGTTGCCTATTCCAAAGTGTAGTAAGTACCTATGGAGAAGAACGGGCAAGAAACTCCACGGTCACTCTTTTAAATCAAAAATTTGTTACAATATATTGGTTATATCATTCATGTTGAAATTATACATGTGAGAACAATTTAGAAAGCCGTGCACGTTAAAAGCGTACGTAATAAAAATATAAAAACGAAGAAACATTCAAAAATTAAAATAAGCCATAGCAGTTAAGAGATGACCAGTCCCTACTGACGGCGCCCGTTCACGAACATGACGCATGGATCAGCACCATTCAGCTCAACCATTTTGAAGGGAGCTAAACGATCCAACACACGCGCCACCATCAGCGAGACATCTGAGTGAACATGACATCACAGCCGCTAGGGCACATTCAAGTCAATGAAAGACATATTACCCGGTAAATGGTAGCTCTTTAGTACTCAGACTTGTGCTAATGTCTAACCGACGGCACGGTTGGCGCAGTGGTTAAGCGATTGACTGTTGCGCTGCGTGTCGCGGGTTTGATTCCCGCACGGAACAAATATTTGTATGACCTACAATTAGTTGTTGGTCTGGCTGTTTGTGTATGTGAGTTTAAATGTTTGTAAACGCACCCACGATACAGGAGAAATTCCTAGTGTGGGGCAACGTTTAAAAAAAAAAAAATGTGTGCAGCAATTGTTGGTATGAGAACCTGGCAACCACCGTTTCCAATTTAGGATGCCTTTAATCGGCTAGACTATCATTACAACTTTACAAGCTTCACACAGCTCCTAATAACACCGTAGTCAAGGTAGCCTAGCTAAAGCATATTAAGAGGGAACAGGGGCTGCGAGGAATTTGAAAAATAGGTATTTGAAGAAACTATTGCCGTCGTCTTACCTCAAGTCTGCCTCCATAGAGTGCGATAGGGACAGCTGCAGCTCAGACCGATTATATCACAAGAAAAATTACGAGATCGACGTTTCGTATTCCACCTTTTTCTCCTGGAAAACAGAGCCGATTCAATATTTTTTTACATATTTTTTTTAAGAAAGAATATTTCTAGGTTACTATAATTTTCTTTTATGTTAAAAACTTTTCGAATTTGTCTTATAGTCCACTAATCACGGTGATAAAAATGGGGCATTTTTTGTAATTTTTGGAGGGTCATATTTTCTTTACCAATAAGTTGCTGAAAAAAAATAAATAACAGGGACGTGTCTGCAGCAGACCTTGATTTTAGGGAAAAAAAATGTGCTCTAGAGGCATTTATCAGGAAGAAAAAAAGGGAATACATTTGTATGGAGATTCGCAGGCCCTGTTCCCTCTTAAATAAATCAATTAAAATAGATTGATGGTCTAATTAAGAACCTAAGAGGTATAATTATATAAATAAAGTATTTTATAAAAGGTGTATGCGAACTATGTAGTAAATTGATATAATCGCCCATCTTATGCGTGATTAGGTGGCATAATCAGGATTTATTTATGGCGCGACGTGATTTCTTTCTTTAATGGATGAATTATGTCCAAGTGACGTGTTTCTGCGTGCTTTATGGCGCCAACTTGTGAATATCAATAGGCTACCTTGCACCTTCCTAATGTTCCAAAAGAAATACTGAGTTATATGAGGAAAACTGTAGTTGAGGCCACTATTATAGCTTCCGAAGTCTGCGAATTAATACATGTGGATTTACAACGAAGGTTTATGTTGTTGTAAAAACTATAATAATCAATTAATTGACTCAAACTATCGCAGTCTTCTTTTGGGCATATTTTTTTTCTATTAGGCTACCATCAACTGACCGGTTCCACATCATCTGACCTCGCTGGTTTCTCTTCAGACCATCTCGAATTAGACCCAATGGAAAAAACAAAAGCTAGGGCGATATTAACTCCTGACGTTACATTCGGCTATTGAGGGTCTACACAAAACGATTAAGTAATCAGCTATCTAATTACGCAACACATTTTCGTAAACGATTACGACAAATTTGTTTCATTTTGACAGTTCAACAACACTCATTGCGTTATTTACGTTGTTGAGCAGAACTTTTCGAACTTATGAAGCAATGGATTAGCAATTTGTTTCAAAACGATTCAAATTCCGATTTATCGTGTATAAGTACTAAAAGTTGCTTTTACCGATCGGTAAAACCATTTTTTACGCCAGCCATACGACAATCTTTGAGCAATCTGCGTAGGTTGCAAACAAACACCTTTTTTAACCATAATAATTTGTAAGTCTGAATGTTTGCTCTCTACATAAAGTGGCGAACTGGCGACCAAGGCAAAACCACTTTCAAAGACATAAGCGACGAAAATGAGAGCGATGAAATATATGTACTTTCCAATTTTTGACGCATAGGATCAAAATATACTTATTGGTCGTTATTTTGAGGAGATTCTGTCAAAATCGGTGCTAAGGTGCTAACTACATTCCTAATAAGTAATGAGTAATGAGTAATGATGTGTTTATGGATTGAGTAAATGTTGAGAAGCTAAATAGCGGTTAGTTGGACGATTTGTTGATAAATAAAGGAAATCACGACATAAAAAAATACATGGTGATTCCGCCAGCACTATAATTTATTGAACTATGTGTAATTTTGTATCGTTATTAAGCAGGTAGGTACAGTTATTCTAATAGGGGGATATTACACTATCATATCTAGGATCAATATGATCATAGATCTATGAGTCATAGATATAATGAAATTGTAATATAATATGAAATTGTAATTATATCCTTACACTATAATATAACTCGGATCATACATATCATACACCTATCTACGAAGCTCACAAATTCAGGGACCGAAAGCTTTAATAAATTACGACTAAGGAGTCGTAATTTATAAAGTAAGTTTTTTTTTGTTTTTTTGGTTACCCAGAAGGTTTTCCTGGTTACCTAAGAAGAAGAAACATGTGACCTCATTTAGGTTACCGTTTTAATACCGGTTACACACACAGGCGATGCGCGCCTTTTGACTAATGCCGACGGCACGTGAAGATAGAGGTAATATTTATTTTGGTAACCTGCTTTAATACTGGTTGTATTCAATTTAAGGTAACCTTTAAAAATACCTGTAAAAAATACATACAAATGTTGTAACCGAAAAAATACCCGTATTGATCATACCGGTTTCGCTCCCTGCACAAATATTATGTTAGTTTTACAATTTCATCATATCTATGACTCATAGATCTATGATCATAGATATGATAGTGTAATATCCCCCTTACATTCAGTTATTACGTATTAATTATTTATTTTATACAAGTTAGCTTCACATTAATTTCCACATTGCTGATGATCATGCTCATTTTCATATTAGGTATTATTAATGAAGAGATCCTTTTCAAATCTGGACCGCCCGACCAACCAAGAATAGTTAACGAGTCATCTAAATTAATTTGTGATGTTTTTTCTCAACTGCGCCAGAAGGATGGTAATGTTTTTTTGCTCATTAATTAAGTGTATGTAAATCTTTTGAAGGGCTGACATGTAAAGGCCTTTCGTCATTAATAACGCTGTGAAATGAGAAACTCACTTTAACTTTAAACAGTTGCGTATGAATGGAACGTCTTTGATCGGTTGTAAGTAAATATAGCAGTAGGTATAAGCAACCAAGATGATTTGAAATGATAATTCTATAAAGACAAATGATTTAAAGAGCCAATTGCTTCATAAAGAGCGCTTTACGCGTGGAACTGCTCAGAAACTAATTTGCTTTATCTTCAAACTGCCCTTTGGGTTATGAAACCATTTAAGAATTACTAACAGGCCAAAGTAACAGGCCAAACAACCCTGGCAACATTGCAGACACTGTCCGGTTGCTCGTGCGGCAGAAATGAGAATTAATGATGGGTAATAATAATAATAATAACCCCACCGCCGTATCTCTACGTTGACGTCGTGGTGGGGCTTGCACTTACTCCAAACTCTAGATCTGGGCCGGTAGAGTTTACTTTGCCGGAACAAGTCTAGGATGAGGAGCCAGACCAAGAGAGATACAGAAACCCGCAGGGCAGCATGTGGCGAGCTGTTGGGCAGTAGCGACCCCACGGACCCTATCTCCCGGGAGAAGTCTTGTTTCTCACCTCTGGCTTGCCTTTATTGGCCGGCTGGAGTGAAAACTGATGAGGAACAGAGCTCCCACCTCTTTCTTGCCTTTACTGGCCGGCTTGAGTGGAGATTCGCAAGAGCAAACGTGCTCGGAGGAAGGAAGTTTTCCAGTAAGATGCTGGTAGGGAGATAGCCGTGGAATACCGCTCCATTCCTTATAAGCACCTCAGGACATGTTGCCTCCTTGTCGCTACGACACTTTGTGCTAGCGACCGTTTTCGGGGGCCCATTATTGAGTGTGCAAGTCACCACCTGCCATTTTACCTGTGTATTTTATATAAAATATTGGTCAGGCAGGGGCCATAGTATTTCCATAGTTCTAGATAACCAGTTCACTTAGCCACCAAAACCCATAATCCAACATCCTTGTTTCCATATCTTGCAATAATCCTGCACCAACCGGGGGTCGTTCTTGGGTGCACTAGCATAGTGCGTACAGGGATAATCGTCGGTTGGTGCCTCGTTTCATTAAACACGTCTAACGGGCCTCTACGAGTTGGCTTCGGCCCCTCGTACGCCTTCCAAAGGTCCGGGACCCTGGGGTCCCGAGAAATGTCTAGAGACGTAAAAATAATAATAATAATGAAATAATAATTATGTGTAATTAGTTAACAAATATAACCCTTTTTTTTTTTTTTTGGGTGGGAAATTATCAAATAACTTCTCCCGCTCTGGGTAGAGCGGGAGGGCGTGTCAGACTCTTACTGACTAAAACCCACCCGTGTCCCTTCCGTTGCCTGTACGTTGCCAGGGGCCACGGTATCTCTTTCGGACTTTCCCGCAACCCCGGCAGGCATCGGCCCTATCGGACCCCTTCACTTGCTGACATCTCTTTGAGGCGCGCGTGGAACACAACGCGCCGTCGACCCGGGCCTGGTCCTTATCGGACGGCGAGCTACCCATTGCTCACCGTCCGCAAGCCCGCGCCTACGGTGGCCGGGAATCGGCCTGCGATTCCCGACGCCCAGGGCGTCTCCTGCGGCGGCTAGGGGCGTGAGGGCGCGAAATTTGCCTCTCCCTCACGCGTTCTGCCTCCTCCTTCGCGAGCATTACTGCTTCGCAGAAGGAGGTGACGGCCTCCCATGCCCTCTCGCTCCGTACCATGGCCTGGACTAGGGCCGGACGCGAGAGATCCCCGCCGCCGATCGCCTCCACGAGGACACGGCGATGCTCTGCCCAAGCCGGACAGACCTCCACCGTATGCTCAACCGTGTCCTCCGGGCGATCCACGCAGTGATGACACCCAGGCGTTTCCTCCCGCCTGATACGAAACAGGAACCTCCCGAAACAACCATGTCCGGTGAGGACCTGCGTCAGGCGGAAGGTGAGGACGCCGTGGCGCCTCTCTAGCCACTCCTCAAAGAGGGGACTTATCGCCGCAATAGTGGCGTGCCCAGCACTGGGTTGCGACAATCGCACTCTCCATGACGCCATGAGATCCCGCCGGAGCTCTGTCCGCTGTGCCGCGATTTCTCGAGGGAACGGAGTTACGCCCCGGCGTTTTGACTCCTCGCGCCACTCCCAGATGTGCGCGAGGACTTTTGCCTCCAGATCCCATGGCGGTAATCCGGCAAGGAGGCTCGCCGCCTCACCGGAGACCAATAAATACTAACCCTTAGTTCATAAGTTTGTTGTTGTACTAACCAGTGTATTTATTTAAAACCAGTATATTTATTTAATGTCAAATTAAATAAATATAATAATTTCCCAAAGGCTTCTTTCGATTCAAGAGCTAACAGTTTTCCCCATTCTATTTCTATGACTTTTCTCAATGAATGGCAAAGATTAACTAGTGATTGTAGAAGAAAGACTAGAACGTTGTTAGGTACCCTCGCTTATGGGTGATCTACAAGAAGAAAAGGTTCAAATTAAGAGTGTTGTCAATTCAGCGTCCTTCTACATGCCAATAACAATACAACAACAATAGATAATATAGAAACGTTGAGTTTTATTTTGATTTTATAATTTTTTGCAAATTGTGCAATAATTTAATTTAATTCAAGCAACAAGACTCATAGTGTTAGTAACAAATAAACTTACAAAATAGGTTAGTAAAAAAAACCCAAAACATAAATAGCCTTTAATATAATTTTATTGTATCAAATTGTTATGTTATTTATCATCACATTTTATTTTGTATGTATACACTGTTTTAACATCTCTATTTGATGGCAATTTTTAAGTTTTTATTATTTATTTGAGGTGTTTAGCGTTTATAGCCGAAATACGGGCTTTCGCCTAGTTCGGCTACAGATATCTAATTAATTTGTAGGTAACAAGAAAATATTACCTATAAGACATGTGTACCATTGTAAGTAAACAATTATTGAAATAATCTTATTAAATTATTACTATTATAAACTTATTATAGGTACGATACTATGCTTGGTGGTTTCATCATCATCATTTCAGCTGAAAGACGTCCACTGCTGGACATAGGCCTTCCCCAAGCACCGCCACTTCGACCGATTCTGTGCCTCCCGCATCCAGCGGATTCCTGCGGCCTTTGCAAGGTCATCGGTCCATCTTGTGGGAGGCCTTCCAACGCTACGTCTTCCGGTACGCGGTCGCCACTCCAGAACCTTTCGGCCCCATCGGCCATCTGTTCTGCGAGCAATGTGCCCTACCCATTGCCACTTAAGTTTGGCAATTCTTCGGGCTATGTTGGATACCTAGGTTCTTCTGCGGATCTCTTCATTTCTGATTCGATCACGTAAGGAAACTCCAACCATAGCCCTCTCCCTCTCCATTGCCCTTTGGGTGACTTTTAGCCTTCTGATAAGGCCCATTGTGAGCTATCATATTTCAGTGCCATAGAACATCACTGGCAACACGCAGTGGTCAAAGATTTTCGTCTTGACACACTGCGGTATGTGGGACGAGAAGATATTGCGTAGCTTCCCGAACGCTGCCCAGCCGAGTCGGATTCGACGACTGACCTCTTTCTCAAAGTTGGACCTACCTTAGTGGTTTAGCAATATCTTTATGAATATTTATGAAATATTGTTTACCTACTTATATACACACATGTTATGCCATTTACACAAACATAAACATTCCAATGGTCAAAATGTCATCATACATCAATCTAACGCATGTGACGTAAGAGTAGAGCCTTGCCGGCCCCGGGGTCGTTGTACTGTGAACAACCCAGGTATAAGCCCAGATTCGCACGATTCGGCGATTTTTTTTGCGTATTGCATATTCGATTCTCTCCTTAGCGCCGAGAGTTGAATATCCAACAGTGTTTTCTTGACGCGCTGGGATACGCGCTGGATGCGCTCTGATGGATACTCAATGCTCGGCTCAATACCGAGGGTTGAAAATACAGTGTACAAAAAAAGCCGCGTTGAAAACACGTCTTTTTCTTCACGTAATTTGAATCGTTTTGAAACTAATTGCAAATCTAATGCTTCGTAAGCTCGAAAAAAAAATCTGCTCAACAACGTAAATAACGCAATGAATGTTGTTGAACTGTCAAAATGACGGCACGGTTGGCGCAGTGGTTAAGCGATTGACCGCTGCACTGCGTGTCGCGGGTTCGATTCCCGCACGGAACAAATATTTGTAGGACCTACCTGGGGCAATGTTTAATAAAAAATAAAATAAAAAAAAATTAAAAAAAATATAACATATTTCTCGTAATCGTTTACGAAAATGTGTTGCGTAATAACTTAATAATATACCTAGCTGGGCTAACAGCTGAGGTTGCCAAGATAAACTACACTAGTTACAGAATTCCTATCTCGGAGATGGGTACCTACTCAAGAAAATGTATGTGGTAATGTAGGACACAGTTTAGGGTTCTGTTGTAAAACAAGGCACGTTTGTTGGTACTTTTGTCGTGAATTTGTGTCCGTCGGAGGAAAATTCCCCTCCGGTGTCCGCTAGTATTTGATTTTAAAAGAAAGATAAGAAGAAAGAAAATACGTTTATGTTCTGAAAACATTACGCAAACAACACAAAACAAAAAAGAATAAGTTGCAGGAAAACGGCCACTTAAACTGTAGTTTTTTTTATAGCTAAATAGCCTACCTTTCAATGAATCTACGCTACGGCACAGATATTATACAGATGGGACACTCCGTAAAATCATTTAAATAAAAAGCGACTCTTGCTTGGACACGATAAAGTGTAATTCAGGTCGCACAGCACTAATCACAATAGTTATATTGAACTAGAAGTTGCCTCTCTTTCTATCGCGTGACTCTCAGATCTTCTGAATACGTTACACTCACTGAAATGGCCCAACAAGACGGGCCCGCCGCGTACTTGTCGCTTCATTCCTAAACTGAGGAGTGTCCCATCTGTATTTATGTGTGGCTACGGCAGCCTGCTTTAGACTCTACATAGCCCTGTCATTGCACAATATAAATATCAATTCCAAGATTTCTACATAATTGCAATTACAGCAGTATAAAAACTTGGCCTTCGATGGACAGTAAATTATGAATAAGAATATTTTGTGCCGTTATGATAATAAATAATATATTCATAACATAGGAGGATTACTTTAAATATTACCTAATGTTCTTCATATTTGTAAAGATTTGGTATGCTAGGTCATAGGCTAAGGCCATCGAGACTATTTGAGACATTGAGTTTTACTTATACGAGTAAAATAATAAACTTACAAAAAACGTAACTAAACATCATCATCATATTTATCATAATAAAACATTACGCCTGTAATCCCCCGCGAAAGGTTAAGAAGAGGTGTAGGTACCTATATTTAGGCTTACCACCCGTACTATATTATATATATAGTATCGTACTATATTTCAATCAATTGTATAATAATAGTACGAAAAATATTATATTTTCATCGCTCATTATTGTCGCACTTTTTTAAATTAAATGTGACAGGAATGGAACGCACCCGTAGTATGGGGAATTTCCGAACGAAACGCACCCACGGTCTACTCACATCACGGCAACTAAACGTCAACTTTCTGGCTGTCATTGTCAGTTTATCGATAAACGCCGCCCTTCTTTCCACTTTTACGAAAAGAATGTTTTCCGTCATGATTATAAAATGGAGAGAAGAAAGAAATCAGAACGGAATCAGAGCATCTATTAATCTAATTAAAAATGAATTGTTAATTTATTTTAATATGGATCTAAATTGCTTAGATTCCTATAATTATTTTAAAAATAATAAAATCTTGATGGCCAAAGCGCAGAGTAATAACAAATACAAATGGAAAAATAAGTAATGATTAAATATAAATGTGTACTATTTTTGTTTCCTAAATTTTACAAAAGTACAATTTTTTTGCAAGTTTTTGTGAAACATACAATTTTTCTTCAAAAACAAGGTGGCAAGCCTACCTATAGTTCACCCACATTTCGCCAGTTATGTTTAAGTCCCATGTAATAGGGGGCGAGCCTATTGCCATCAACCGGGGACAGATCCAGACTCCGAGCTGCTATTGAGAAATTCCAGTTGGAAAAACCCAAGACCTCATACTCAGTAGTAGCACTTGCGACTACTAGACCATAGAGGTTGTCATCATCACCATAATTTCAGCCGAAAGGCGTCCACTACTGGACATAGGCACAGATGAATACCGATGATTCACTCCGCATTTTAGGTATGAAGCTACAAGTACGCGGCGGGCCCGTCTTGTCGGGCCAATTCAGTGAGCGTAACGGGCTTAGAAGATAAAAGAGTTACGCGATAGAAAGAGAGGCAACTTTGTAATTAGCGCTGTGCGACCAGAGTTGCACTTTATTGTCTCGTAGCAAGAGTCGGTTTTTATTTAAATGAGATTTTGCGGAGTGAACCATTTGCATTTGTAAAAATGTTTTAACATTTTTATTAAATTCTGCCTATGTCACAGATGAATGCAAATGGTTCACTCCGCAAAATCTATATATAAAATATATAGGTTGATGTCACACAACCTACTACAATCTGTCAAATTTCTTTAATAGATTTTGAACTTTATAACTAATGTCTAAGGTTCAAAGTTGATTGGGAAAATTTGACAGTTTCGGGTAGGTTGACCTGCTGGTTTCTGTACATTACAAGGTACAAGCAGATACCTTCCGTCAATAATCGTGTCAAATCTTTCAATGGTTCGGTTTGAACATTGAAGAGATTCCTACCCACCTAGAGAATTTATTTTCTATTCATACTTTCAAACTAGGTGACCGAGTTAAATTGATGAATGGAGCTAACTGACCTATCAATTCTCGGATTTTATCGATTCCCATTTATTATATCGAACGACATATTCTTTAGAATCGCTGCTAACCTACTTCAATCATCACCCTTACTGCTTAACACACTTTCAATCACAATCTGAATTATTTTGAAGAATATTGCTAATCCATTGCTTCATAGCTGTCGTGATGGCCCAGTGGTTAAGGCCTCGACAGTGGAGTCTGGGGTCTCCAGCGAAACTCGTAGTTTTGCCGAAGCTTTATCTGTCAGGCCTTATTTTTAATCGTATTTTTTTTTACATTTTTCTCACATATAGAAAGAAGCAACAAGAATAATGTACCCAGAATTTTGTAATTTCTATATTTAAAAGAGTGTCCTTGGAGTTTCTTGCCCGTTCTTCTCCATAGAGATCTTACCTTTTGTAATGCGCAACTACCTTCAACTTTCTGACTAACTGACCGACTCTTTGACAGTTCAAAAGTGCCTGTAAATGGTTTAATTGAAATAAATGCTTTGAGTTTGAGCTTGCTACGAGCGCTTCGCACACCGTCTTACTTATGAACATACCGTAAGTGAGACGGAGGAACTACGGATGTCGCGTCGGTCGATAGTTTGATACCAGAGGCCCTAGAGTGAGTTTCTTTTAACCATCTCGACTTTACGTATCGACCGCGTTCGGCGCTCCGATTAGCCCTTCACTGGCCTTCATTGGTGAAGGGCCGATTGGAGCGCTGCCGATGCGTAAAGTCGAGATGGTTAAATCACACTCACACTAGGGCCTCAGCGTAGCTCTATGATGGGTTTACACAGCCAAAACTCGCTAGCGCCTCCGTAAATGGTATGTATATGAAATATTGTACAGCACCCCTAGAGGTCACAGAAAGAATTAAAATTCGCACCATGAGCACTATAGATTTCTATAGGTGTTTGTGTTAAAAAAAATGGGGGATAACCGGGTTTGTTACACCTCGAACCATAGTTTTCCTGTAACTGTTTCCATGGTACAAACACTGTAAACAATTTACACATACCTACTTACAGAAACATAGGTAGTTACAGAAATATTAAATGAATTTCCATAATCGGCAAATAACTCTAAGCAATTTAGATTTAAACGCCGTGCAGAACGGCGCGACGCGACACTAACAAAACAATTTCTAAGAAAACTTCACGGTAGAACAATAACCGGTGTCGCGTAGCGCAACAAGTCGCGCTAGTCTGCACGAGCCTTTACACATATAGAAACCTAGGTACCTACTTACAGAAACATTAAATGAATTGTTGACAATGTAAGAGTTCCATAAGTATATTATGACCCGCATCTTGGCAATTGGAAGCGAAGAGACTTGTAACCAATAATGCACCAACCATTGACATCTTTTAACCCATCGCATTGTAGAACATAGCGTTATGTCAAAGTCAAAGTCAAAGTCAAATCATTTATTTCAAATAGGCCTTTATAAAGCACTTTTGAACGTCAAAAATTTACAAAAAAATTGAAATGATTCTAGTCGCCCCTTCCAAAAGGTAGTTTTCGCATGGAGAAAAATGGGCAAGAAACTCCACCGTTACTCTTTTAAAATGTTTTACAATATTTTGTATAAGTACATTAGTTATATAATTATATGTGAGGACGATGCACCTAGAATAAAATTATTATACCACAATAGGTAAAAAGAATTAAGAATTAAAAATGAAGCAACAACAGATAAACTAATTATGTGATAGATACATGGTGCTCACATATGTGACGAACAGTTCTCGTATTTCTAGTCGGGCGAGAGTGAAAAATTATGTAGTTGTTTCAACGCGTAAGGCCCTTTGTACACACACCTTTTTCTTGCCGTGAAAACTACGGTTTATTGACCGTGTGTAGGCATGGTCGTCAGTGTTGTATGGATCAGTATGTTAGCTTGTTGACAGACACGTATTTTCTACGGCGCAGTTTATACGCCGTACCGTAAAAAAACCGTGCCGTGTACAAAGGGCCTAAGGCAGCGTTCACATCAAGCGCATACATTACACCTACACGGTGTAATGTATGAAAAGCAGAGGACAGTCAGTCTGTGGCTCTTTAGACACAGACTGACTGTCCTTTGTTTTTTTGTCCAGTACGTACATTTGTTATGAAAAAGAACTTCCACTTTTTTCATGCATTTTGTATGTACTGGCCGCTTTCAGTCAACGGCCGACTATAAGTACGCTTAGCACGCTTAACATGACTACAATAGAAACGGGTTTTGTCAACGGCAGAATGGACAAAATGACAAATTGTCATTGTTTTTCTGTTATTTTGTCTATTCTGCCGTCGACAAAACCCGTAGAAAACCCGTTTCTATGGTTGTCATGCTACGAGTGCTTGTGTAAATGCGGCCTTAGATTGAAGGTTGAACCTCACTGAATGCAGCATGTTTATAGTGATTACATGAGCGTCACTATCATTGCGTGGTACGGCTACGGAGAGTGCTCGATTACTCTGCACTCATTGCACTCAATCTGGCTGTATTGACAAGAGGAGGGCTATAAAAACTAGGCCACACCAAATCCGTTCGTCATTTTTAGCAGCAACATGTAGATTCCACACAGCCAAATAAAATTTGCTAGCAAAACTCCGCAGACGTAGAAAAAGGCCTCAAAGAAAAGGTCATCAAATGTTTTATTTTATCATGTCAAAGTCGAAGTCAAGTCGTTTATTTCTAATAGGCACATAAAAGGCACTTTTTAATGTAACAAAATAACAAGAAAATATAATGGTTCTAGTCGCCCCTTCCATGAAGTAGTTTCGTGTGAAGAAGAATGGGCAAGAAACTCCGCGAAAGCGTCAAGGTAGCCCGCGAAATTCACATTTTCTTACGTTTTTTGCAATTTGCATGTCAGAATCATGTTGTGTGTTGATCTAAATATGATTCGCGGCCGTATCGAATGTTTATTTATAGAATTATAATAAAAAAAATATCTATACAACTCCCTAAGTTCATGTAATCCTATTGAATGACTATTTAATGAAATCATGACATTTGAGGATTATGCTCACTTAGGGTGATTGTAATGATTATAATTATATAAAGCATCCCCTTTAAGACTGACGGATCTCCTACACACACAAGCAAGAGTGACCTATTGTTACTGATCGTCTGTCCAGTTTAACTAGAATCAGTTTATTTAATGCAGTGTGGGTCTTATTGCTTATTAATCAATTACAACCGCTTTACTAGAGCCCGCCTCAATCTCGCCTTAACCTTCAGAAAACTAGACTAGCATGCAGTCACTTAAGGCAAGCCTTGAACTCTTGTTGCCAATGTGTTTGACGCTGCAAACTAAATGCTCGCCTAATTCAGTTCAGTTTAAGTGCGGAAGCTGCACTACACCGGACTGCACGGAACATGAATGACTGACAGTTTGTTTATTGGTCTTGCTTTGAAGTTCAATAGGAATTTTCAAGACATCTTACAAGAACATATTAATAAATCTGCTGCCCAGCAGTGTTGCAAGAGTTTATATCTTACGATAAAAACGATTTTAAGCCGTGATCTCATGATTTTCTGCATCATGCATGAAAAAATCGCAAATTGATTTAATAGTAATATAGTGGCGACACACAACACGACAATCATGCAAGCAATTCCTCGGAATACTTATAACTTTCGTCACACACCCAAACACTGTTCTCTTGTAATATACCTATGCCTATTTTCACGGTTCCATTTCGCGGTTTTATTTAGACGCCATAATTAGGCAGTAGGCTGCAACGCAAAGGACTTATAATTTCCCCTTTTACATTTTTCCGGTCTACTGAAATCTCTCTAGCTCATTCCACCTTCTCGGCCTGGGCCTACCCCTCTTGAGCTATAATATTTAAGACTAAATGCTACCCGCAGTTTCGCCCGTGTGGACCCTAATTATTTTTCTAAAATAAAAGCAGTTTAAGTTACTCCTTATAACATCAGCTATCTGGCAGTGAAATTCCCGTCAAAATCGGTCCAGAAGTTTCGGAGACTAGCCGGAACAAACAGACAGACAGACAAACAATTTAAAAATTGTTTTTTGTATTAAGTACGTACCGTTTATACTTTAGCAAAAAGCTGTTATTTTGACATTACAAGCATACTTCAATTTTATTTATTTGTATGTAGGATGTAAAATATAATTATTATGTATGATCATAAATTTAATATGATGTATGTAAACATTGTAAAGATTTATAGATTCTCTATACCAATTGGAACCGTGCACCTAGCTTCTGACGTTTCATAAGTGCCCATGTAGGTTTATATGAAATAAAAATATTTTGAATTGAATTGAATTGAATATAAGATTTATTATGTGAAATATCTCGATCTGTTTGTTATACTTATGTACTAAAGTTCTCATATAATTATGTTCCAAGCAAAAAGGGTCCACCGGCATTCAATTTCCGAGATATAAGAAGTTTTGTAAAGTTGGGTGAAAAAATTGCATTTCGCGATTTTAATTGATTATTAATAAATGCTCAATCATCTACAATTCATAATCTTTTTCAGAATTCCAAATTAAAATGTCTGATGAAAAAAAAATATGTGCCATTTTTTGAATATTTTTTCAATCTTTATTGACTATTCTAGATAATAATAACTAATATTCTAGAATCTAGTCTTAACTCAATACCCCACTACTGGATCCTTTTTGCTTAGACGCCCACATTAATGCCTTCCATGTTTATACACCGTGAAATCTTAACGGTTGTTTTGTCGCAGCAGAACAACTTGCCATATGGAGTACTTTCGAAGTTTCGAAGCATATAGTAAAAGTAAAAAAATAAAGATGTTGTTGTTTTAAAATAATTAAAAAATAATCATCTCGAAAACGTGAGATTCAATAGTAACAGGTAACTTGTAAGTACTACTCGAATCGCACGCGCCGCCGACAAAGGGAACGACGTACATTATAAATGTTCAAATCAAAATAAACTCTCGTACATAGTGATACGGCATAAACTAGTTTGCACGTCACAACACAACATTTATTTTCAAAATTGTTTCTGAACTAATATTTCATTTGTTTATATAACAATTGTATTACTAAGACAAAATCATTTCGCTGCGGGAAAACAACCATTAAGATTTCACGGTGTAAAGATATCACGCTGTTATTGTCGTACAAGTAGATGTGCATTCCCACAGGATGTTATGGTTAGATGTTGCATACCTGACTCCGATAGACATCATAATTAGTGAGTTATTATCATACCTAAGCAGGTACCTATGTCTGCCGGTGCGAAATCAGACAGCCGTCGCCGGCGCGCGGCGCCATGTCAACTACACCTTATAACTGCGTAATACACGATTAATCACAATCTGAATCATTTTGAAAGATCATTTTGATTTGTTTCGAACTTATGAAGCAATGTATATAATGTGTAATAAGTACCTAGTTAGCAAGTACTTATCATATCAAGCCTAAATCCGTGAACGCCTAATTACGTAATACACGATCAATCGGGATTTGAATCGTTTTGAAACAAATTGCTAATCCATTGCTTCATAAGTTCGAAAAAAATATCTGCTCAACAACGTAAATAACGCAATGAGTGTTGTTGAACTGTCAAAATGAAACAGATTAGTCTTCTATGTTATGGGGGTTGGTTTCCGCACTCAGTCCGTTTGGTGGACCATTGTGCATGGACACAGATTGGTCTTAATCATTTAAGCAGTTAGATAGCTGATCTTGGAGATGAACATGAACTTGTGTCTCCTCTTTCTCATCGACCTCAACAATGTACGATCAAGAAGAGGTTTGATTGGTAGACAGTAAACGGGTAAAGCAGATTTGTTGAGTTGACAGTCATCAAATCCTCTGCTTACATAGTACCTATTACCTTTACGTTTCATGTTTGAGGGCTGACTTCCAAAATACAAGCCCTGGCTTAGTTTAGGTATCAGTTTCAAAACTCAAAGCATTTATTTCAAATAAACGAATTACAGGCACTTTTGAGTAGTCAAGGGGTCGGTCAGTCAGAAATATGAAGCTAGTTGCCCATTCCAAAGCGTAGTAGGTACCTATGGAGAAGAACGGGCAAGAAACTCCACGGACACTCTTTTAAATAAAAAAAATGGTTACATCATTCAAGTTGAAGTTATACATGTGAGAACGATGCAAAACATTAAAAGCGTCCGTTAGAAATAAAAATATAAACGAATTCAAACATGAAATTAAATTAAAATCGCCGTGGCAGCTAAGAGATGACCAGTCCCTACTGACGGCGCCCGTTCACGAACATGACGCATGGATTAGCACCATTCAGCTCAACCATTTTGAAGGGAGCTAAATGATCCAACACACGCGCCACCGCCAGCGAGACATTAGAGTGAGCATGACATACTTTCAGCCGCCAGGGCATATTCAAGTCAATGAAAGACATACCCAGTACCTAAATGGTAGTTTTATAGTCGGTACATAGTACTCACACATGTGCTATGCAATTATACAATGCTAAGAGATTGAATTTATACAATGCAAAGATAGTTTTTAAAATCTTCAGCAGCACCAACGGTATTTTCAAATGCTAATCAATTAGTTTATGCTTGTGGAGCAGGAACAGCGTTGAGCCAAGCATTTTTATCAGCGATGTAATCCCCCAACTTATAATATGCTTGGCTGTATAGTGTGCGTTTAATATAAGATTTAAATTTCGTTTCATTCAGTTGAAGTATGTGGGGGTATGTGTTATTGTAACATTTTAAACAGTACCCCATGAAAGATGAGTCCACTTTAGCCAGCCTGAAACCCGATTGAACTAATTGGTCCCTATTCCTAGTGATATAATTGTGTTTTGCACCTCTTTTACTAAAAAGATGTAGATTTTTCCTTACGTACATAATGTTTTCATAAATATATATATTGACAAGTTAAACTGTTCCCTTAGAGAGTCGCGCCTGCGGAGGCCATAGATGGCTCTAATGGCTCTTTTCTGCAGAATAAAAATAGACTCGATGTCTGCAGCCCGTCCCCATAGTAGAATACCGTACGACATAATACTATGAAAGTAACTAAAATAGACTAGCCTCGCGGTATTATCACTAAATTGACGGATTTTTCTCACAGCATATTATGCTGCTAAACTTAGCCGTCCTGAAAGGGATGTTAAATGAGGACCCCATTGAAGCCTTGAGTCGAGCGTGATCCCCAGGAAAACAGTTTTATCGACGAATTCTAGTTTCTCTTGATTCAATACTATCTCACAATTACTAATTTTGACATTTGGTAAAGAAAATCTTATGCACTTAGTTTTTTTCCCATCATCATCATTACCTAAAGCAAAAATAAATAAATACTGTATCTATGCTCAGACCAAATAAAAAACTATCTATGTACCAATTCTTGTGCTCTCTTAATGCTCTCATTTGTGACAGTAAACTTATTTATTTTACTTTTACTTTGATTCTGCTCGATTTTACTTGTCATCGTAAACATACTCCAACGGGAAGTTGTCAGTCATTCTGGTGATGTATTTACGAGAATATAAATTCAGAACAAAAACTCAAAAATATTAAACAGATATTTTTTACCCACAAATCCCAACCTCGTAGTTGTTATACGGGTGTTGGTTCACCTACATCTTTGAACTGAACATCGGAAAAAAAAACAAAAACATACCCGTTTATTTAATTAAAATCTTAAAGATAAACCTCTCTACGATTTATGTAGCACATGAAGTCAAGTAGGTAGTACAAGTCTACTCAATGTTATCCAGTCTGTATGTGTATGCCATTCGGAATAAATAAACACGTTTGTACTACTAAATGCCGTTAACTCATCGTCATTCACAGATGTTTAAATGTTACTAACGGACGACTAATATATTTAAATGTTACTAAACAATTGCTCTCCGATGTAACGACACTGTAAATTTCAAAAAACGCCCCGTTTTGTGAATTTCCAAAAACGCCCCATTTTCTGTGAATTTCCAAAAACGCCCCGTTTTTGTAAATTCACAGTGTCGTTAAATCGAAGAGTAATTATTTATATTTAGGGTCGAGTAACTAACGGGCCTGAATTATTGTCTTGTCCCTTCTGTTGGCCCTTGTCCAGTCTCATTAGTAAGGAATATTATGATTAAATGAATAAAGATGATTATAATTTTATTATCACTTATGACAACAATAGAGTAGTAGTACCTAACTCTTTGTATTTTTATTACCTTGTATTTTTACCCGTGAGACAATGACGAGCAAATGTTGGATGAGATATTTCGACTTTTGACTCTTTAGAACTTTCCATCGTAAGAAAGAATCTGCGCCAACTACGATAGAACCATCAGATGCTCTATTTACACCAAGCGAATGTGATCGAGCGGGATTAGAATGAGCATTCGGTCGTTTAGTTCAAACCAACTTTAAAGTAACAACAATTCAATATCATTGATGCGATCATCACAGCTTTACCAGCTTGCGTAGCAGATTATTACTCCCATCAGGTGGACTGTCACAGTCAGTCTGTTTAACAACCTAACTATCATAAAAAAGCGGCCAAGTGCGAGTCGGATTTTCACACGACGGGTTCCTTACCACCCTATAATATTTAGCAAAAAATGCCGAAAAAAAACACGTTTCTTGTATGGTCCCCATACAAGAAACGTGTTTTTTTTCGGCATTTTTCACCTTTAATTATTTATTTTATTTTATTTTATTTTTATTTGTTGTTGTAGCAGTAATAGAAATACAAAATCTGTGCAAATTTAAACTGTCTACCTATTACGGTTCATGAGATACAGCTCGCTGACAGACAGACGGACGGACGGACAGTGGAGGCTTGGTAATATAAGCAAAATAATTACATTACAATCGTGTTATGACTTCGACTCAACCTGCGGAAAATCTTGTGATTTTTAACACATAACCACAGATTAATACAGATAGTTCACTCCGCAAAATTATTTAAATAAAAAGCGACTCTTGATACGACACAATAAAGTGCAATTCAGGTCGTACAGCGCTAATTACCTACAGCTATATTCACTAGAGCTTGAGTATCGGACCATTTGTCAATTCCGGAATTGAAATAAAAGAAACAAAGAAAGAAAAATTGGTTTTATTTGTCACAGAAACACGTTCATACAAAAAGACAACAATATAAACATAACAGAAATAGTCTGCAGCTGCACGTCATGACTGTGACAAGAAGGCTTCCACTCAGCATGATGCTCTGCTATGGGGGACCCACAGCAGAGCGCTGACTTTCAGTGGTCACCCGAATAACACGTACGGAAATCAATTCGGTTTTGTTTGTACATAATATAAGTAACAAAATAAAATAAAATAAATAGTACTGACTAGTACTAATTGGGTTTCAACACTATGCAATACAGTTCCGGATTTCCAGAATTCCGGAGTTCGAAGCTTTCTTTAAAAATGGTATACAAATGCATAATATTTATTGATTATTTGATATTATGGAAATGTAAGGCTAGTATTTTAAGTAGGAAATAATTAAAATGGTAAAAAAGGTCTTTCTCGCGGCTCGCTATGTGTCGACTCAACTTTGCTATGAACTGCATGCGGCGTGCGCGATTCCCGAAAGCAAATGAGCGAACGAATAGCGCGCCTGAGACTTGGCGGGGTGGGGACGCGGCCGGGCGGCGAAGTGCTGCGCCTCAAACCGTGACAAAATAATATTATTTCGATATCGAAATTCCAGTTTTCATCACACCAATTCCGATATTACAAACGATACTGAAATATATCAGAATTCCGGAATTTTATTAAAACCGGAATTCCGGAGCTCAAGCCCTAATATTCACCTAGAACTTGCCTTACTTTCTATCACGCAACTCTTAGACCTTCTGACTCCGTTACACTCACTGAATTGATCCCAACAAGTCGAGCCCGCCGCGTGAGTAAACCATCTGTAAGTATTCATCTGTGACACAACTCCGGTAGACTGGTAATGTTGTTTATTTATCTCATCGTTTGTCGGGGATAACGATTTGGGTTTACATCATCCCAAACTTGAGAACTTACCTACAGAACTGATTTCCTTAATTTTTTGTTAAAATTTTTGGTAGTTAACTGATCAATGCGGTCTTTTGCGCCTCAATGAAGCCTCTGATAAAAACCTACTACCTATTGAATACTACTTAAATCAATGGCCATTTTAATCTTCTTGTAAAATTATGCATTTTCCTTATGACCCTGAATTTCTAGTGAAACCTGCTGATAATAGTATGTATGGACGAAATATTGTTTCGCCATAATTCGTCCGACAACCGAGGCAAGGTTCTCGCAGACAGGCGCGATGCGACACCGGAAGAACAATTTCCATGAAGTTTTCATAGAAATTGTTCCACCAGAATTGCGCCGCGCCTGACTGCTATATGAAGTCTAAAAAGCTGGCCAGTCTAGGTGGCTAAGATTTGGTCTGATAATCGATATGTCACAATCAACTTTAATTCGGATAAAAAACCCAACAAGGACTTCACAGTTGCTGTTTGAGTGGGTTTGCCGAGTAAGATAGCGTGGAAATAGCACATTATGATACAAGTGTGCTGTGGTGGTATCAATCACATATCAATGCACACGCGTTTCATACGACGTTTTTCAACACACTTGCGAGGCACAAAACAGACTTGTTGGAAGAACTTATGCTACAACATCATAACTATAGAGATTGATACATTTAGATTTATAAAGTTCAACTGTCCTTTGTTGCCAGGTACTGACAACGCGGAGCTTCTTTTAAAAACTTTTCTACGTCAGTTGGTGACAATACTTTAGATTTCCTATTTTTACGTAAAAGCGGCCGTAAAAGCCACCTTACGAGCAAGTGTGTTGAAAACAATGTTATTAAATAGATTCAACAATAACGCTGTACACAACACGACAGCACCGATCCACCCTAGTGTTTGAAACCCGAAACCACCATCCTTAACTTCCACCAAAGGTGTTTGACTTCTGGAAAGAACTGCAATGCTTTACATTTTACTAATGACGTCATTCGACGACAAAATACCAAATAGCATGCATACGCTCTAAGGCAAGGGATGCCTCTTCTTCAAATTATTCTATTGACCTTCAATATTGCAGTAACTTATAAGTATCGATCAAACCGGTGACTCTACGTCTAGGTACAATATTCTGGTGAGTTTTGAGAATCAACAGTGAGGTCAATGACTTAAAAAAAAAGTGTAATTAATTCTCTGGCCCTTGTGTTGATTAAGTGTAATTGAACTGCTTATACAGCTGAGTGGTTGGGCAAAACTGTTGTAAGCTGCATTAGGACTGTAAGCCAACCTCATTCTCAGGACAATTAAGACAAGGGTATAAACTGTGCGCTGTATCAGTAAGTATCAACAAACCAATCAACTCTTCGGCCTATCGTAGACACTGCTGGACATAGGCACAGTAAATATGTGGGTATATAGCTAAAGATTTACAGTGAAATAGGCAAAAACACCCTGTCCTCCGGATTCCGCATGCAATCTGTTCCAGCCACCTTTTTAAGGTCGCCGGTCCATCTATCTGGGGGCCGTCTCATCTACGCTCTCGCGGTCTCCCACTCCAAGACTCATTTGCTACAGTCAGTACATAAGTATAACATTATAGGTAAGTAATCTACAATCTAACATCCCTATTCTAAAGTCTTTTATCGAAGTTTAAAGTAAAGGCAAAACTAAAAACATTTCTGCTACATTAGTTATAACGTTAACTTGAACTGTGCCAGCTGTTTTAGAACCCAATGGCTTGGCACGCGACGATGGGAAGAGACCAGACGGAATGACTATAATGCCTTGGAAGGTAGGTAGGCCTTTGGTGTGGGATGCAACGTGTGTCGACACCCTTGCGCCATCCCATCTTCCTAGCACGGCGGGCTGTGCTGGGGCTGCTGCTGCAGGTGCGGAAAACCTCAAACGGCGCAAATACTCCAATTGGGACTTATATGTTTGAGCCGTTTGGGGTTGAAACACTAGGGCCATGGGGTCCGAGTGCCCACTTAGTTTTTCAAGACATCGCCAAGCGGCTGGTCGACTCTTCACGTGACCAGAGGGCTGGCCTAGAATCAGCATTGCAATTCAACGTGGCACTGCTGCCAGCCTTTTGGGCACTTTTCCGGTTGACAGCGATGCGGACGAATTTTTTGATGCCCTATAATTATCCCTCCCCCCCTTTTTATATACTTGTACATATTATTATTATTTTAAGTCTGTTAGTTTTTAAATCATGTAAATACGTTTGTGTAAATATACTCCTACAATTTCACTTGAACTTGTATTTGGTAGATGCCCCAGAATAACGTTTTCAAACACGTTGAATAATAATTTCCTAGACTTCGACTAGGTCGAGAGAAAGTTTATAATCCGTAAAATAAAATAACACACATAACATCGCCCCTGTATTCCTCGATGGGTTAGGCAGAGATGTACCTATAGTACACCTATATTTCGCCAGTTATGTTTAAGTCCCATGTATATATAGTCCTCCAGACCGTATTTCGGCCACGGCGGCCAATCTCAACGGAGACTAGCCTTCGGCGCGGGAGATATTATAGTGCACAAGTGTGTGCGCAGACACAGGTGCACTCTCTCTTCCCTCACTCTCATAGTCCGATGGGACGGCAATCCGACACGACCGGAGAGAGATAAGGTGTAGGACCAACGGCTATATAAGTCCCATGTAATAGGGGGCGAGCCTATTGCTATCAATCGGGCACAGATCCAGCCTCCGAGCTGCTACTGAGCAATTCCAGATGGAAAAACCCAATAACACTTTGCCAGACCTGAGAATCGAACCCAGGACCTCATGCTCAGCGGTGGCGCTAGCGACCTCTAGACCATAAATTACCATAATTTTTAAATGACCATAATTTAGTCAATAAAATAAAATAACCGCCATCATTGTAATATAAGGAAAATAGTGACGGAAATTAACTAGAATAGCCAGTTATATTGACCAGAGTTTATCTCAGCGTTACAGGTAAGGGGTCTGAAATATGTATTTAGTTATGCTTACATTGTAACTATGTCAATGTCACAATTTGAATAATCTGCGATGATAAATGTATACCTACATGTTGGTATTTAGACAACATTGTTGAAATAAGACGATATAAGTTAGCAACCACATACCGATTATACCGTAATTTTGACAAGAGTTGAAGAATACCTACTCTGTTGTATGTTCCAGTCATCAATAAATAGTATATTTTTTGTATGGCGATTTCGGTAAGTAGGTAGGTACATAGTTATTTAAGTCCCTTGACCCTGTTTTACTTCGTTATTCAAATAGTATCCGACGGTCATAAAGAAATATGTGTTTAGATAAGACATTTATTAACTTCACTTTACTTTCTCTACAGATTACCTACTGTAACCATATTCATGCCTTTAGAACCTACTTAGAATCGCTGAAATTGGTTCTCATATACCTGCCTTATCCACCTGACAGATGATGGCGTGAAAACTGAATATTTCCATGAAATTATTATTTGGATTCGCTTTGCTTTGTCTGTAACGAGGTTTTGAAGCAAGATTTTACATTACAATAAATTTGTGTGTACTCAGCCTTCAGGCTGACGTCTTCTAAAGCGAGCTAGGTAATCTTTAAATCGGCTCAACGACATCTTTAAGGTCGTTACACACTTTGAATATAATATAAAATAATATATATACTATCGTCGACGGATATTATGTCGACGATAGCTCACCGTCCAATTTAATGGACCACCACACACAGTGAAGATAATATATAAGGTCCCATTAAAATAGATGGACAAGCTTTTAGAAATCATTCAGACCACCAAAATAAGGACAATGGTAAAAAAATAATAAGTAAAACGCATTAGATACTTACCTACAAGAAAAATAAATCTGCTAACGAAAATACACAAAAATGTTTATTTACCATTTATTATTTTAAGTAAAAATAAAATCACTGTTTTTTTGTTGCTTGGGTATCTTTGGTTAAACGTTCTGAGGGCTGTGTTAAAATTTGTCCATCATTTTTTATTATTATTTATGTACACACAGAAAAATAGATACAGATAAGACATAATCATAATTATGAGTACAAAGGTACTGCTTATTTCTTAAGAAATTTCTTATAGCAGACCTGCGACAGGAGAAATGAGAAAGAAATGTAGACAATAGTGTGTGAGAACAAGAAGAGAAAAATATAAATATGCGAAATCTTAAACTAAAATATTGAAATAAATCTACACGTAATAAATGAACATATACTTAAATAAATACATAGAGCTTAAATATATAAACATACATACTATAGGTAAATACTCACAGTTGAGAGGAAAGGTAATGCTCTTTTACTCGTACTCGATATTTGAATGGGACCTTGTATATTTAACCTTAAAGGATTTTTAAGCGCTATGATATACATATATTATCGTCAATGTGTGTGATGAGATGACTGATGAGCTTCAGACGTGTTTTTCTTATACCTATTCTGCAAGATCTTCAAAAACAAATGAAAAGCTAGAATTTCTTCTTCTGTTCGTTTTTTGTTTAATTTCTCAGATACATTCATTGATGCTACCGAGAACTTCGGATCATATTTAGTTGATTTAATTTAGTTAATAAATAAAATAATTTCAATTCGGATAACTATGAGATCCATAAATTGTTACTAACAGGTTTGCACGTTAGTAACTTAAACTAAAGACGAATTAATGAGAAGACCACCCATCAACTAGACAACGAGAAATGGAAACTAGGGTATATAAGTCTTCTCACAAATTCCCTTATTATGGTCGGGGAAGTATCTGCCGCCACAGCCTTCAGGATACTATCGCGACTGCCTCTTGTTCTGCTCAGGAGTGAGGCTGTTTTTTTTGTGGTAATAGTTAGGTACTTTAGTTTTAAAACAAAAATCCGTTCAACAAATAGATTGAGGAAAAGATCGGGAAAATCAAGCCAAAGTTGTTGGTTCAAAGAAAGCATAGCCTTGACCTTGAAGGTAGACCGACAAGCGATCTGATAACAAAATAATAGAACTGATTAGTGCAAGCTTAGCACGCACCGTTTACCGACATACCGAGCGAAAATTATTTCGCTCGGTATGTCCACATTAGTGGAGTAAGGAGAGGATGACTAAAAAAAAGTATTTTTAGGGTTATTTGTTGGTGTCAGCAGAAGTGAAGGGGTCCGTTAGGACCGATGCCTGCCGGGGTTGCGGGTAAGTCCGAAAGGGATACCATGGCCCCTGGCAACGTACAGGTAATGGAAGGAACACGGGTGGGTTTTAGTCAGTAAGAGTCTGACATGCCCTTCCGCTCCACCCAGAGCGGGAGAAGTTATTTGATGGTAGGTATGACTAATCTTTAAAAATATTTCGGACTATTCATTAACATACTACGGTTTGAGTAAGGTAATAGTATTGTAATCCTATACTATTAAATGAGCAATATATATTTGTAATCACGTTCTCGAAAACGGCTCTAATACGATGACAGTTGCAATGTGGTCTACGGGGGCGAAAAATCGATCTCGCTAGGTCTCATATCTGGAAAAAATCGTTTTCTCTACGGTCGCCCAGGTTATATAAGCAGCATGTCTACCTATGTAGATACATAATAATAGGTTGGGGAAAAAGTTTCTTCGTATTTTTTAAGAAAATTCAATACATTTTTTAACATAGTATGTTTACATTTAACTAAAGTATGTAGGTACCATTTTGTTCGATAACTTTTTGCCATCTTGTAGGTAGGGACATGATCCCATTGCTATAGAAATTTTGGGACTTCTGATCAAAATACCGCGACAAGTGGTTTTGGCAGTCCTCCCGTGATGTTAACCTGACACTGCCTAAAGAATTCTGAAGAGACCGAAACAGGTGGAAATCTGAAGGTGCAAGGTCAGGACTATACGGCGGATGCATTAACACCTCCCAGCCAAACTCTCTTAATTTTTGCTGAGTGGCTAAAGATGTGTGAGGTCTAGCGTTATCATGATGAAAAACCACACCCCTTCTGTTGATTAATTCCGGCCGCTTTCTCTCAACTTCTTGCTTTAATCTCATCAGTTGTTCGCAGTAGAGTTCAGAATCGATGGTCCTGCCTGGTGGTAACAGCTCATAATGAATAATGCCCTTCCAATCCCACCACACACACAGCATCACCTTGTTGCGAGTTAACCCGGGTTTTGCCACAGTCTGTGAAGCCTGACCGGCCTTTGACCACGACCTTTTTCGCACGTTCTTGTCGTACGTGATCCACTTTTCATCACCAGTTATCAGCTTCTTCAAAAATGGTTCGGTTTCATTACGTCGTAATAAAGAATCACAAATGAGTACACGGTTCATTAGGTTTCTTTCAGTGAGCTCGTGAGGTACCCAAATATCGAGCTTTTTTGTGTACCCAGTTTTTTTCAAATGCGCCAAAACTGTTTTGTGGTCAATTCCCAGTTCTTCAGCTACGTCGTAACTACTAATATGCCGATCTTGCTCCACTTTTTCAAAAATGGCATCCATTTTATCCGTAATAGGGCGACCAGAGCGACGTGCATCTTTGACATCAAAATTTCCGGATTGAAAACGCTTAAACCAAATTTGTGCTACTCTCACAGACACTGCACTAGGTCCATAAACATCGCAAATTTTTTTCGCGGCTTGCGTTGCATTTTTACCTTTTTTGTAGTAAAATTTTAAAATGTATCGAATTTCTTCATTAGATTCACTCATCTTGACAGTACGAAAAACAAATAAAAATCACACATTTTCCTAATTTGAATTTGGAATTATGTTCTTTAAAATTTAAACTTTCAATGATACCAAAACCAGCCAGATACACATAGTATAGCCAAAGAGATTTTATTACAAGTTCATACATACTATAATGCGAAAAGACTTTTTCCCCAACCTAATATTATTCCTAGGTATAGTCATAAAACACTACCGTTAACTCTACCGCTGAATGAGGGCGTGTGTAGAACAATTATTTTCATAATTACTGAGCTTGGTAGACGGATCAATATTTGTACTAACACTGGACATTTTCTGTACAAGATAATTAAGATTATTTAGTACCTCTGCTGTTAAAAAAGCAGAGGTACTTAAACTATGATTTCTCAGGGTATGAGTACCCTGAAAAATCATAGTTTAAGTACCTTTGTTTTTTTTTAAAATTGCAATTCAGTAATAGTTTATGGTTCGATGTTCAATCGACTCGCGATTCGACGACCCTTGACTTGACAATGAGCTTTGTTCGAGTTCGAAACTACTTACGGCCGAACCTAATAATAACCTATTTTCAGTAAAAGATAGATCGCTATTGATGGTAGACGGTATAATTCTATCTGTCATTGAATGTAGTGCGTGTGTGTACAATTCCGTAAGATTCCTCTCTGACAGGTTATTGGGTTGTTAAAACCGTAGATAGATAGGTTTTCTACATATCTATCAATAGGTTATTGGGTAGTTAGGCAAGGTCGAAAATACTAATAATCACAAACAATCAGTAGGCATACCTATGCTGTTGGTAGTGATTTACAACAATACGTCAATTTATTCACAATTAAGTGTTTCTACAGGCAGAGTGCAATAACTATTTGTCGGGTACTTTTACATTATGTATTTCTATCTACTTAAAGCGAGGCCGTTCCTGAAGGATGCGCTCAAGGCAACTGAAAGGTGAGGTCATTGACCTTGCTCCCTTGCTCCCGGATTCCCGCGGGTGGAAATATAATTTGTGACCAAGAAATCTAAAGTATTGTAAGAAAACAAAAACGATAGGTACAATATTTATTTACCCGCAGTAACAATTCCAGTTATTGTATTTTAACATGATCGACAAAATAAATACGATCACAACTTACAGCAAGCCAGTCATTATTTTTGCAGTGGCGAGCACAAAGAAACAATTTGAGTAATAAATATCTCATTTTGTTCGTTTATACATACATGTTCACTTGAATTTTCGCACTGACGCAGATAAACTCGTTAATCTTTTGTAATTTATATTAAAACCCATTTTTGGTTTTTTCTTTTCTTTTGTAAGTAAAACTCGTAACAATGGTGGACTTGAAACTTTATTTCCATTGCATGTAGTGTAGGTGTATGCAAAAATATCAATTGTTTTATTTCACGTCTGGCGTTTAAATGTGAATGGCCAACAAGTGCTTTGAATAAATACTTTTTTATCACATCTATTCAAAAAGAGCCAGTTTTTTTCGTAAACAGGTACTTACTAAAATAGATTTTGAATCTCTATTGTTAGTAAAAGTTCCAATCACCAAAGAGATTAATCACAAACATTGTATGAACAAGTAACAGGCCGGCAAGAGAGAGAGAAATTGTGAATTTGGTCAAAATCAAAATCCAAGACGGCGGCTGCGAAAATTTTAAAATTTTTCATCATGGGTGTCGTTTTCATAGTTTTCGAGAATGAGGTGCTAAATTCGATAGTGAGGTCAAAAGTAAATCCAAGATAGCGGCTGCGAAAATTTTGATTTTGTTTTAAATCATATGTGAGAAGGAACTTCGTTTCTGACGGGGATCGGACTGCACACGTTTTTTTTTTCTCATAAAGGGTGATAAAAAGTAGTGTTCACCTCGGGAGCAACACTATTTTAAGCTCGAGTGACGTACTTTGAATCCCTCCCTGCCCTCCGGATTCTAATTTAGAATCCCTCGCTCCACTCTGGATTCAAAGAAACACTCTCGCCTTAAAAATAGTTGTTTGCTCCCTAGGCAAACAATCTACAATTTTTTCTACAGTTTTCTGATGTATTTCCGATTTACATTGACACATGAAAATTTTAGTAATTTGAATATCTAATGTGGATGGGATAGAGATAGGGTTACCAACCCTACTATTTAATACAGTATCCTGTTGCTATATTAGAGGTCTAAATACTTTATTCCTAAACAAAACATATATGTATAGCCAAAACTACAATATTTTCATCTCAATACAAAATGGCTAGATGATCGCAATAGGACCATTATTCATCTCATAGAAGCTGAATTAATGGTATTTTGTAAACTTTTAATTTAGATTGTAAAAATAGTAAAATAAAAAAAAAGCTGCTAATAAATGTTCATGGTAGCGAAAATTATGCATTTAAGGAATAAAAATGTTGTCGAAACATAACTACATTTTTATCGCCATCTAAAAAATAAAATAAACATGCATTTTATGCATGAACATGCATTTTACAGGTAATGGCTTCGAAAAAACTATATTTGATATTAAAAAGTTGGCAACCCTAGATAGAGACGGTTGATGTGTGATTAGCATACATCACATTGTATTGTTGGCTTGATTCAAAAAACAACATGCAATGTTTTATGTTTTGCGAGTCAACGACTCGATGAATCAGACGAATGAATCGGTGTAAATAGTGCGTAAGTAGGTACTTATATACTTTTATAAATAACTAAGGTTAGTGTTCTAATGAACTAATGGAATGGTAAGTAGGTACCTAGGTAAATATTTTTAGAATACCACTAAGCACGTTGTAGTACCTACAACGTTCGAAACAGAACACTTTAAAGTTTGAATAATTTACTTTGAAAAACCGGAAATTTTTGCATGGCATTAATGAAAATATACCTATTCAATTTCTTAGTCAATAAAAATTAAAATATGGCAAAATTAAAATAATAATATGTTGTCGGGTAAAATCTTCTGTGAACACGTTTTAGACATCCTAATCTTTATCTGTAAGGTCATCTTAAAATTAGAATCTAATTGTGGATAGTGTTAGAAAAAATGGTTGGTAGGTAGGTATCCGCCTTGGTACTTTTGCATAAATAGGTACGTAATAATATTTAATGATAAAACATGCAAAACTGTTTTATCTATCAATCATATTAATACACTTTTTATGTCGCATTATAGGAGTTACTAAGCTATACATATTATGGTAATTAAAGAATTAACAGTTACTAATATTCAATGCGGGTTCACGATTATTTTAGTAACTAAAATATATTAATTATACCGATAGACTTATCTTGAATACCATACCAGGGAATATTTCCTTCCTCAACAAGGCTGAAAAAAAATATTCCTGAGTCTGCTTCTCTATTGATAGAGCTGAAAAAACACACAAACATGTAGGAACATGTGCCAACTTACCATGTTGATGATAACACTGTTTTAATTTTAGAATAGCACAGTTATTTTAAGTCCTATTTACAGCATTAGTATTAAGTATCATAAACAAAAATCCTTTGACACTTGCACTGTCACTTGAGTTTAAAAAAAAAACTTGTACGTACGTGCTCGTAATATTTTTTTTAAACCGTTTGGCGCGACCGCTCCATGGTATCACGAATGTATACTGCCAGATGTGAGATGGCACAACATATGAATGACTGCAGTAGTATTTACATCGCTGGCCAAAGAAATGTCTACTCTATCGCGTAATATTAAAGCTTAAATTCGACGATTTGATAAGCGAAACGGACTACCGTACTACACAGCTGTGCGGGTAAACACGTCTTTTTTGTTATAGAAGAAAGTTCTGTTTCACGTTCAGCGCAATGCCGCATCGTCGGCACTCGCTAGCCAATAAGGTTAAAGCTGGCAAGTTTTATCGACGAATCAAGAGTCAAGGGCGCGTGAAAATTTTACTACAGTTCACCTTTGTACCTATATTTTCGCATTTCCGGGCCGGCTTTGTTTCGAAAGCTATAATGATTGAGAATTCAAATATTCATTGTAGTGGCAGACGCACTAGACTAACACGTTGGCGTAAGCATCCATTATGCAACGCTTAATCGCGTAGGATAAAAGTCTGTGTTCCTCGGCTTACTTTCACTGCCAGATTTGAATTAAAAAAAAAACTTGAGTGTAATACAGTTATTTACAATGATCAACGTATTTAGTTAGAAAACCGTACATAGAAATGCCCGCAGTGGAGGGCATCTGTGGGCTGAGTGGTGTGGTGGGCGACTGGGCGTCGCATACCGGGTTCGGTATCCCGACACCTCACGCCTTCCCCACAGTCAATCACGCGCATTTGTGATGCACCGACATATTCCCCGGGTCGAAGCAGTCTTCAATTTTCGGACTAGAGTTGGCGGCACGATGAATGGTGACCCGCTTCGTCTTCAGTTCGGCCACTTTTGTGACACCGACGCACGGCGCGGCGGTGGGTGGCGTTGTTTTGTCCATTATCAGGAAAGAAAGAAAAAGAAAGAAATAAAATACGTTTATTTGCGGTAAATATTAAAAAACAAATCACGAGAATAACAAATTAGGGGAAAATGGAGTATCAAGGAGTATCAAGACTAAGGACCCGGCTTCACTTCACCTCTAGAATGAAACCACTTGGATTTTGCCTGTAGCAGAGCAGTGTTCTCGTTATGAAATCGTTGCCTGAAATACTGCCATTGAATAGCTTGAATTATCAAGTTTACCAAACATTCACTCCAAGCACGGCTTTATCTTGTAAATAAATAAATATTTTTTTTCTGTGCTCAGTGATTAAACAATAAATAAGATAAGCTGATTAAGTCCCCGGAGATATAAATAAAAAGCGGCTAAGTGCGAGTCGGACTCAAACACGAAGGGTTCCGTACCACCATTCAAGATTTAAGACTACATATTTTTTTTAACACGTTTCTTATGGGGACCCCCTTTAATTTTTTATTTGTTGTTATAGCGGCTATTGTAGTACACACTCTGTGAAAATTTCAAGTGTCTACCTATTACGGTTCGAAAGATACAGCCTTAGTAATAGGGTCCCGTTGGTACCCTTTGCCCTAAAAAGGTCCTTTTCAGGGTTCCGTAGTAAACAAGGAACCCTTTCGCCACGCCCGTCTGTCTGTCTGTCTGTCCGCGGCTTAGCTCAGAGACTCTTTGTACTAGAAAGCTGTAATTTGGCATGGGTGTACATAATAGGTTGGGGAAAAAGTTTCTTCGCATTTTTTAAGAAAATTCAAAACATTTTTTAACATAGTATGTTTACATTTAACTAAAGTATGTAGGTACCATTTTGTTCGATAACTTTTTGCCATCTTGTAGGTAGGGACATGATCCCATTGCTATAGAAATTTTGGGACTTCTGATCAAAATACCGCGACAAGTGGTTTTGGCAGTCCTCCCGTGATGTTAACCTGACACTGCCTAAAGAATTCTGAAGAGACCGAAACAGGTGGAAATCTGAAGGTGCAAGGTCAGGACTATACGGCGGATGCATTAACACCTCCCAGCCAAACTCTCTTAATTTTTGCTGAGTGGCTAAAGATGTGTGAGGTCTAGCGTTATCATGATGAAAAACCACACCCCTTCTGTTGATTAATTCCGGCCGCTTTCTCTCAACTTCTTGCTTTAATCTCATCAGTTGTTCGCAGTAGAGTTCAGAATCGATGGTCCTGCCTGGTGGTAACAGCTCATAATGAATAATGCCCTTCC
Source organism: Xanthia icteritia (assembly GCA_949128155.2). Classification (NCBI taxonomy): domain Eukaryota; kingdom Metazoa; phylum Arthropoda; class Insecta; order Lepidoptera; family Noctuidae; genus Xanthia; species Xanthia icteritia. The sequence goes on along the minus strand of OX421934.2, from coordinate 19,660,580 downwards.
AATCCCACCACACACACAGCATCACCTTGTTGCGAGTTAACCCGGGTTTTGCCACAGTCTGTGAAGCCTGACCGGCCTTTGACCACGACCTTTTTCGCACGTTCTTGTCGTACGTGATCCACTTTTCATCACCAGTTATCAGCTTCTTCAAAAATGGTTCGGTTTCATTACGTCGTAATAAAGAATCACAAATGAGTACACGGTTCATTAGGTTTCTTTCAGTGAGCTCGTGAGGTACCCAAATATCGAGCTTTTTTGTGTACCCAGTTTTTTTCAAATGCGCCAAAACTGTTTTGTGGTCAATTCCCAGTTCTTCAGCTACGTCGTAACTACTAATATGCCGATCTTGCTCCACTTTTTCAAAAATGGCATCCATTTTATCCGTAATAGGGCGACCAGAGCGACGTGCATCTTTGACATCAAAATTTCCGGATTGAAAACGCTTAAACCAAATTTGTGCTACTCTCACAGACACTGCACTAGGTCCATAAACATCGCAAATTTTTTTCGCGGCTTGCGTTGCATTTTTACCTTTTTTGTAGTAAAATTTTAAAATGTATCGAATTTCTTCATTAGATTCACTCATCTTGACAGTACGAAAAACAAATAAAAATCACACATTTTCCTAATTTGAATTTGGAATTATGTTCTTTAAAATTTAAACTTTCAATGATACCAAAACCAGCCAGATACACATAGTATAGCCAAAGAGATTTTATTACAAGTTCATACATACTATAATGCGAAAAGACTTTTTCCCCAACCTAATATTAATCACGCCGACAAAGTGGTAAAACAAAATAATGTTTTTTTTTTTTTTTAGCGTATGTACCTCTGCTACACGTATAGTAGGGATGTTTTTTTTTTCTTATCTCTCCCATGGTGCGGGCAGTCGTTGGAAAGGTCGTTCAAAAATATTGTGAGTTTGTGGAAACCGGTTTTGGATTCAGGGATCCGTATGCGAAATATTAAGCTTTAAAGTGCAAATTTTTGTTAGAGTCAAGTGTGTGGCCCTGCCAGCTAAATGGTTGGTTTTGGATATGTAAGTAAACAAATTCACGGCAGTAGTACTTATATATAAAGAAATTAAAAGGAAAACTGTCACAGCTAAGTAGACTTTACAAGTTAAGAGTAATAATTGACCAACTTACATTCGGTTGCAAAAACATGTTCTCCCGTACATTCTGGATTGGAGAAATATAGTTTGTTCTTGCGATAAATTCATCCCAACTACGGAACCCTTTATTGTGCGTGGTTCGAATGCACTTGGCCGGTTTTTTTAAATAAATAGGGCAACCATCAACTTAAGTTGGTCTACTAACTGCGCTAAAGCCTTTTACAACTGCGCGGCGCTCTGAGGAGATTATGACACTACGAGTACGACTCTGAAGAATACATTCGCCATGTAGAGTACGCTACGCAGCTGCGTCTGTAGATGCTACCCTACCACGCCAGTGTAGATAACGCTACGACGTAGCCGCTATGCTACGACAGTGTAGATAACGCTACGTCGTCTGTAGCAATACGCCACGACAGTAGACTCTACGTTACTACGGTAAATGCTACGCTACGCCATTGTAGACAACACTACGCCGCTTATGAAGACTACGCCTTACAGAACGTATCAAATTAATAGATCCAGTAGCCGATAAAAACTCAATGTTGTTGGAATAATTTGGTGAAAGTAGTACTTCTTTAATCAGATAGAACTAGTTGAACGAGTTTGAATAAGCTAGCCAAGTCGAAACAAATTCAAGCATGCCTTCTATTAGTTTATGGGCGACGGACGGAATGCATTTAATACATTCATCTGTGGTTATACATCGAAATCAGAATTTACTACTAGTGCATTTCCTAGGTAGAAATGACCTATGAAGTCATTGAACTGGATTTTGTATGCCTAAGTACCTACTGTTGTCGATAAAGTTTATGTTAGTCACGTTATGACTTACTTTGCAATTTATTATGCATTAATTTTAGAACAAACCGCGCTCCGCGGCTTTTATAAATTTTATTAGCAATGCCTTATTCTACGGATACAATTGAATGGTCATTCAGTACACTCAGACGCGTAAAAACATGGCTGAGATCAACAGTGGTCAAAGACAGAATAAATGGGCTTTGGTCTGTCAGTCTTTGGTCAGTGTTATGTTCTGTCTTGATCAAAATATGATTCTCGATCATAACAATTAAAATGCACTTATTTACATAATTGTACCTAATCATTAGAATAATTAATACATCTCTCTTGTTCCATTTAATGACTTTTTCATGAAATCATGATATTTAAGAAAAAAATCTGTAAATACATATTTCGTGGGGTGGACATCAGATTTTAATCAAAATACAATCTGACACTGACTTGCAAATTGCAAAAAACGTAAGAAAATTTGAATTTCGCGGGCTACCTTTGCGGATACATCTTATGAAAGTTCAGATTAGCTCCCAATGGGCCAAAAGTTACGGTACGCCCTGCCTAGCCTGTCTTCAACTATGCTGGGGTCGGCTTCCAGTCTAACCGGATGCAGCTGGAATACCAGTATATTACATGGAGCGACTGCCAATCTGTCTGACCTCCACAACCCAGTTATTGGGTAACCAGTTTTACCAAGAGGTATCGCCTCTTGGTAAGACTGGTTTTCAGACTTTCGGGCTTCTGACTGGCCGTATAGCGACCTTAAAAGATCTACAAATGACAGCCGGGATTATCGCCATTTCCGAGGCACGGAGGGGTCTCGGTATGTAATGGATAATCACCCATCCACAGACCAACCTCGGCAAGCGTTGCTTAACCTTGAATATCGACCCCTTGCGGCTATTATTATTTAAAAACGAGAATGATCTTGTATGGGTGATAATTTAAATGTCTCTTCTATTCAGTGCTAGAGCCTAATTAATTGCCATTTCATGCTTCCTATTTTTACTATGATAATGATTCTATTCTTACGTAGATCCGCTTTGCTAGCAATTAACAAATCGCGGAAAACCAACATAATTTTCAACGCTTTGTTTTTCTAAACGATGCGATGGATCGCTTAAGTGTCTAATTAGTTAGGAGAACAAATACAATCATGACAACCATGGTTGTCATGGCGTAATTAGTCAAGAAGGTGCTACCCACAGAAAACAGTCACGGCTATTTGCAATGATTTGCTTAGGTATGTTTTAATTACTTAAGTTTTTTATGGGAGGTGACTTTTATTTATATATTTGTAAATGTTTTATTTTGAAACAACATGTGTGGTTGTCGTAGTTCAATAAATATAATGTGTAGATAGTTACGTACCGATTGACGAACTATGTAGGTACTCGTAGTAGATATCAAAGATAGGTAACAGGTAAACATGGTTACACATCATGACTGACCTCGTATTGTATGGAAATCCTATACAATGCGAGATCAGCATAAACTGGAAATGTATAGCTTGACGTGTACCTAGCCGTGTGTACGAGTAGGATCTACCTATGTAAAAACTTGTTTAATCAACGCGGGAATGCGCAAGTAAAATTGAATGGTTTTTTTTTAACATTAAATAATACGAATGGTTATAAAAAACTTAAAAAAAACTTGTCTAATTAAAAAGAACTCCTTTCTTTTTCGAAAAAAAACGACTTGAATTAACGCACAGATACAAAAAGCTATTCGAAAATAATCAGGCGCTTTCGTGAAATAAATGAGCTACATTTTACACGTGTCCACAAACGACTGGAAAAACATAATTTTTGTCATCGTGTGTATAATCAGCCTATAATGTTCCTCCTGCTGGTACAAAGGCCTCCTCTCGGCGAGGGAGGCGAGGGGGCCGTAATCCACATGACTTCGAATTTATTGATTCTAGGACATGCCGGTTTCCACACGATGTTCCTTCACCGTTTTGAGAGCAGCGGTGATGAAATAATTTACACAAAGAAAAGCGCACATTTCATTTTAATGACCATTACCTAAAACTAGCTAGCGGTGCCGATTCTCTTGTACACCGAACTAAACTAACTAAACTATCACAAACGTATTTACATGATTTAAAAACAGACTTAAAATAATAATAATAATAATATGTACAAGTATATAAACAAGGGGGGGGGGGGCATTATTATAGGGCATCAAAAAATTCGTCCACATCACTGTCAACAGGAAAAGTGCCCAAAAGGCTGGCAGCATTGCCACGTTGAATGGCAATGCTGATTCTTTGGCCAAAGAATAGGCCAGCCCTCTGGTCACGTGAAGAGTCGACCAGCCGCTTGGCGATGTCTTGAAAAACTAAGTGGGCACTCGGACCCCATGGCCCTAGTGTTTCAACCCCAAACCGCTCAAACATATAAGTCCCAATTAGATTGGAGTATTTGCGCCGTTTGAGGTTTTCCGCACCTGCAGCAGCAGCCCCAGCACAGCCCGCCGTGCTAGGAAGATGGGATGGCGCAAGGGTGTCGACACACGTTGCATCCCACACCAAAGGCCTACCTACCTTCCAAGGCATTATGGTCATACCGTCTGGTCATGTAAATGTAAATCATGTAAATACGTTTGTGTAAATAAATAAAGTTTTGCTATTACGGATGAACTATCACTAAAATTCCTTACTTTTGGCTATGAGAATCATAAAGCTATTCTGACACTAACTAAAATCGAATTTAACTATTGTGACTCCACGTGGTACATACTTGTTTTCCCTACCCTGTGAATTTTTTTTAGAGCCGGAGTGCCGGACGCGCGCACGATGTCAGCCTCGATGTGTTATATATGGATGTTTTCACTTATTGTATGGAAAATATGAAAAATGATTACCTACATGTTGTGTGATCTTATGAAGGGGGTCGAAATTTTCATTGTTTTTGCAATATGACACCATTTTCGAGATATAAGCAAAAGATAAGAAAAAAAAGATACAGTACTGTTTTTGCACCAGGTGTTGGTGTGAATTTTAGGTCTTGACAACTAATTGTATTTCACACCATTTTAATAGCGATTAAAAATAATCAGATTTAGTAAGACAATCAAAATTTTGGGTGAAAATGTAAAATTCAGAATAACAAAATTGTCATTTTCACAAAATTAAAACTCTAGTCTTTTAAGTTTAGTCTATTTTAGAATGAGAAATCGTCGTTTGACAGGAATAAACTAAATTTCGGTGATTTTTAGTCTAGTTTCGAGGCATTTGTGACAAGGGAATCGCCACCACTCAAACATAATGTTTTTATTAGTAATTGTCAACAGATAAAAACATGTCGTCACAAAATCGCGTTGAGCGATTTTTGGTAGGGGAAAAACATACGGATTCGCGTCACCGACATGCTCGCGCCGCGCGCCGTCGCGTCGTCGTGCTGTATAGACCCCGTCTATAGAAGCGCATCTAGGCAACAATGACGAATGAGCTGCGGGATGCCGCGCCGCGGCGTGACCGTTGACACGCGACAGCGTTGTCTCGCTGTGTACATACCTAAGACGTAGTACAGCGGTCTCGGTCAAGCTATAGCAGTAATTTTAAAGGTCTCCAGTGCGTGCTCCTGAGAAATTGATTGAATTGTGTGTAATTACAAGATGATGATGATCAAGATGTATTGATGATTCTTATGATTATAATTCGGGATGTAAATATATTTTTTACAGTCGCAAATCATATTTTGATCAACATATTCAACATACAACCTGACACTGACCTGCAGATTGCAAAAAACGTAAGAAATAATAAATAAAAAATATACAAATATAAAACTTTTTTTCAACATTTTTCTGTTGATATTTCAAACATTAAAGCGTCGTGCAGACTAGCGCGACGCGACAGCGCGACGCGACAGCGGTTATTGTTATACCGTGAAGTTTTCTTAGAAATTGTATTGTTCGAGTCGCGTCGCGCCGTCGCGTTGCCCTGGTCTGCACGAGCCTTAAAGTCATCACCTTAAAATTTGACAATTTAGACAATGCTAAAGACCTCACGGTGCGTTCCAAACGTGGATCAAAGCTTATAATATGTCATGGGCCAAACTGAAGGAAATCGTCCTTTCAATATTTTTCGTAATTTTTTATGATGAATTCGTATTTTATATCCTTTCAAATATAATTTTCTTCCGAATATACTACAAAAATAAGATTTTGTAAATATTGGAAAGGTATTGTTTTTTCACCCACTTAAAAAAACGATAACTGTGACAAGCAAGAACATTTTAGAACGCACTTCAGTTTGACGTTTCGCTAATTTTCCTGCACCATAGGAGGAATGAATTAGTCGTAATTTATAGTTTTTTCCTTTTAGTTTTGTCTAAATTCTCATAACAAAGTGTATTGTTGTCAAACGTAGTGGATTCTGACTAAATCGGGGGAGATAATATCGTTTAATAGATCGTGAGTAGCATTGTGTTGAACAAACAATTAAGCTCTTCATGCGTGTATTCTATGATATTTGCAGTGTTATATTTTGTGTGTGGACATCTAAAGAAGTTATTGTTGTCGATAAACACGTGATCCAAGGCCGACACTCGTCGCAACTAATAATTGAATTTACTTATTTGTTTCTACTCTACTCCATGACATATTGCTATGTAAAACTATTATTCTGTAGAATGTTTTGATTACGAAACCGAATCTTTATCATCCGCAAAACATTTCCTTTGTGCATCATTGTGTTGTTAACGATTTCTGGTTGGCTAGGAACTTGTCAAACCAGTTCCTTATACATTACAAAAATATTTTTATCAGGTTATTGAATTCGACACCCCTGACATAGTGACCAAATTAAAAAGTCAAGATAAAGCTTAGATAGTGTGTGTTTTGACTCCAATCCATATATTCCATGTCTTTACAGTGTAATTTATGTATCCCTAGCAAATTTCTGGACAGTTATGAGTAATTTTTCACCTTGTGTGACATAGTGATTCTACAGAAACAATATAATTTGTAAAAAAACAAGAAAGTAGTACTGTATGTTTTGTTTTTCGTTTTTGTTTTATGTATGACCAATCCCTAACCTTCCTTTGTTGTTTGTTATGAACCAAGCATCTCTATCAGTAAATAGATTCTTCAGATCTATTAAGTATTTTGTTTAATTTTGTTTTTTTTAAATCAGCTGTTGAATATAAACAGTTGTTCCTCTTAAAATTAAAACTCAGATACCCACCCTCTTATAATACATTTTAGTATTATTGCTTATATGATTATGCACTCCAATATTCTATTCTACAATTAACTTATTATCTATATGGATGAATGTTGGTACAAAAATAGCATCTTTCATTAAAAAAATTAAGTGGCCTATCTAAAATTGTACAATTATTATAATGGATGAACTGCATTTTCCTTGTGTCCACATCAACAGAGTATTTCAGTTTTTCACTTATCATTCGTTACATAGGACAACAAATACCGGTCAGTGGGTCATCTTAGGGGCGGTACCAGAATAATAGATTCAAAGGAGACTGTTCAAATTTGTATGGGAAGTGGTCTAATGAAACAATAGCAATATGGTTTTGATATTTGTGTAGGGATACCTCATCTTAACATTTGTGCAAAAGGGCATCAAAATCTGACCTCTGATTTCTAAGAAAAATCTACTTTTATAATATAATCATCACTATTGGTCCATAGAACACTTTTGCTCAGTCTCTTTTGTAATCTCTGGGAACTACATATCAAATTTTTAACACACTCATTACTTTCACTTGTAACCAACAAACAATGTAATAAAGTCTTGGAAATCAATTTTTTTACACTATCTTTGTTGCAGGTACAAAATCATGCAACCACCTCATCGGCCTACACCCACTTGTGTAGGAGCGCATGAGACTTGAGTGAGATTACAGCACATGTAACGTGCATCCAACATGTTGGGCATAGTCCTCACACTGCATCTGGCGCTGCTGACAGAGACCTTCGGCGAGGTTATTGTGTATACACAGGAAACACCTCATGTGGTAAGCAGATGTTTTTTATTTGTTCTATTTTATCCATTGATCTACCAAAGACTACAATTTTGAGTTAAAAACAAAAGATAATCAATAGGGATTATGACAAATTTTTTTTTTTTGTACCTCAATTAGATTATTAAAAAATATCCGACACATATTTTTCCTTTTTTACGTTAAGTACAGATTACGGCGATACATTGAGTTAAAATGTGCGATGACGTCACGAGTATGTAGATTTTATACTTACCTGTGACCTAGCGACCACCACTACCCAACTTAAATACGTTGTATCTAAATCATTTTTTATTAATATGATAAAGCAAAAAATACGTGTAATTTTTTTTTTATTATCTAATGACGGATTAAATAGAATTTCTTTTTTTGACCCCGGCATCATCCATATTGTCCATACACACTTGATGTAGCGGTTGTGGTCGTTATGACGTATCTCGAATTCTCCATGCATGACCAACTTAGTTATAAAAACAATCAATTACTGTTTCTCATTTCTTGGGAGTAATATACATTTTTACTGGATTAGGGCAAAGTAAAAAGGAAGGTTATGTGTACAAGCAGGGTAGCATACATGTTGTTAAGTGCACTCAACTATCTACTTATGGTTTAACATCTATTTAGGATTGTTGAATCATTAACCGTTGATAAAAGTGGTTGTCTATATTACCCTGAAAAGGTTCTGTGGTAATATTGTTATTTTGCTATGGTTAACAGATAGGGTGATGATGTAATTTAGCTTTTGTACTTTCTGCTCTACTATAGTGACATAACATTATTATATATTTATAATCTTGTTTAGTTACTAATGTTGGCTACAAAGTGAAAAGTTTTCGACCCAAACTATGTAATAAGACCCCATACAATTCAGAATCAATACTAAAAAAGTTGCAAATTGATTTAAGTAAAAAGCAATATTGCTGATACAAGTTTTAATATTATTCTAATACTTGAAATAATTTATTTATTATTAATGTAGGTATGGCCTTCTTTCGCTTGTAATCCTAACTGTATAATATTATAGTATAAAAATAAAGTTATTGATTGTATGTTAACACTCAAAGGTAACCTACAGGATTTACATAATCTTTGCATCCTAACTAATATTATAAATGCGAAAGTGAGTTTGTTTGTTTGTTACGCTTTCACGTTAAAACAGCTGATCAGATTTGGATGAAATTTGGCACATGGGTAGTCCATGACCTGGATTAGGACATAGGATACTTTTTATCCTATTAATATATAATATAATACTAATATTTGGATCGAGACTTATGCGGGTGAAACAGGGCGCAACTAGTAATTTAATATTTATAATATTATTGTGAAGCAGGCAAAACAAGTTTTTTAGTAATGGTAAATTTTATTTTCCTTATGGCTTAGAATAACTGGAGTGTTGATACTGGTGCCGACTCTCTTGTCACAAATGCCTCTAAACTAGACTAAAAATCACCAAAATTTTGTTCATTCCTGTCAGACGATGATTTTCCATTCTGAAATAGACTAAAGTGACACAACTTAACTATATTTTAGTTTGTCAGCACTAAGATGTAATTTTTTTTCAAAAGTGCCTTATAAGGGCCTATTTGAAATAAATGATTTGACTTTGACTTTGATGGCACTGAGATTTTAATTTAGTGAAAATGACAATTTTGCTATTTTGAATTTGACGTTTTACACATAAAATTTTAATTGTCTAACTAAATCTGATCTTTTCTAATCACGATTAAAAATGGTGTGGAATACTATTAGTTGTCATGAACTAAAATTCACACGAACACCTCGACTTCAGGTGCAAAAACATATTATATGTTTTTATTTGATCTCGAAAATGGCGTCTAATCGCAAAAATAATGAAAATTTCGACTTCCTTTATGAAACCCTTATAATACTCAACACGTAAGTAATAATTTTTCATATTTTCCATACAAAAAGTGAAAAATTCCATATAAAACACGTCGAGGCTGCCCCATGCGCGCCTCCGGCTCTAAAAAAAATCACGGGGTGGAAAAAAACTAGTATATAACACGTCGTCGCGATTGTCAAATTCGATATAGTTGTGTCAAAATAAATTTTAAATTTAGAGACTTTATTGCAAAATAGCGTTAAGACTCTCATAGCCAAAAGTAAGGAATTTGAGTGATAGTTTAATTCGGTATACAAGAGAATCGACACCACTCTCTTCGATTTTCCAGCTCTGTCCTGGACGTTTTTTTTTTGTTGGCTTGATTATGATTAGAGCATTGTTACCAATTTGCCTTATCCCCGATTTATTTTATTGATGTTGATGTATATTGTTCATGTATGAGCAAAATCATAATGTTGATGACTCTTAATTGTGGTTCTACAGGAAGTGCTTATTTATTTGTTAGCGGGCTTAACAAGCGTGTTAACGTTTGTAACCTCGGTGTCGTTAGCAAAACAAGAGGTCAGTAACTGTAAGCAAGTACCCTGGGTTGGTTACCCCTGCCATGAGAGAACTTATACTTGTATAATAACTCCTTCGTGCCAACGAAGGAGTTAGAGACAATAAAAGAGACATTTTGCTTATTTAAAAGATTTTTTTATTATGATGATTGTGATCATGTTTATATTTTTTAGGACTACCGTACTTAGATACTAATTTTTATCGGGGAAGATACATATTTTTGTTAGCCTATTTTGTGTCTTACAGCTGAGCAAAAGCGAGCCTTCCATTTCTCCTCCCAATTATCCAGTCGAAAGTAAATCAAAACAAAACAAAAAAACACATAACTCTCTATCATTATTTCCTTCCTTCCAAACATGGTCTTGCTTGCTTCTCTTGGTGGCTTCCCAGCAAACATGGTCGTCGTCACGTCTATTGGTACTCGGCAAACTATACGTTAATATACACACATTAATCTGAGGAGTAAATAAAAACAATAGATATTCAGGGTGACAGGGAACAGTGTTACCATGGATTCAGTACATGATTCTGAACCACATTGCGTTGAAAATTTTAGTCGGCTATTTAAAAAAAAAATGCTCTTCCACATACATTTTGACCGCGTTGGTATTGCACTTTTCTATGAAAGAGCAGATTATTTTTTTAAATAACCGACGAAATATTTCAACGCCGCGGAACAACAGTATTTATAAATGTATTTTTATTACATAGGGTGTCACAATAGGTGAAATGAAATTGTTTATTCTGTAAATAGGATATTGGAATCACTTTTACACGTCATCTTAAAAAAATAATTACCATAACATGTTTTATGCAAATATATTTTTTTTTTTTAATTAGCTTGATTAGTTCGGCGTTTCCTATCTGACTACTCTGAGAAGAAAGGCCGAAACAAACTCAGAGGTCACAGTCTCTTTTAAAGTCCAGACATAATCTTGATCAGGCCATATGAGGACCAGGTAGTAATCTACATGGTCCTCATATGGCGTCTGAAATGGTCTTTTGAGAAAAGAACCACATTGATTTGAGTGGACCTGTCCTGTCAGTGCAAGCATTTGTCAGTAATCGTGGACCTCAACTCAGAACTTAAGGAGCTCAACTAGACGAACAATACCAAAGAAAGGACATTTGGGTAAGCCGCATAAACTACTCAAAACTGCCAGACCATCATTAAAAATAAATGAGAAAGAAAAAAAAGTAATAATAATAAAAATATCCACATAGTCCTCACATTCACAAGAAATAATAATCTACACTAATATTATAAAGAGGAAAACTTTGTTTGTTTGTTTGTAATGAATAGGCTCAAAAACTACTGGACCGATTTAAAAAATTCTTTCACCATTCGAAAGCTACATTATCCACGAGTAACATAGGCTATATTTTATTTTGGAAAAAAATAGGGTTCCGTAAGATATTTGAGTTTTTCGGACACAAGGTGTAAAAAGTCAACCAGAAAAGTTACTTATTTTGCGTACGCTGCCTAAACTATAAAAGATAGAACCATAAAATGTTCTAATTAATTGTAGATCTTATAAATATCTACAAAAAAGTCCGCGACACACTATAGTAACCGACATCCACGCGGGCGGAGCCGCGGGCGACCGCTAGTAATATAATATGGTGGTCTCATCGCTAAAAGCGATATATAATAAGGACAACCATTGAATGAATGAAAGCGAGAAGAAGAGACTAAGTTCATTTGGGTTACAGAATAAGTTTGTTATCAGAAGTATTTACTAAGAAAACAATGAATTTGTTGTTTCGTGAAATCGTGACAACAAATTAACGTTGTTGTTAGTCATAGGAAGTGTTACTATCATTGTTACAAATAACACACATTTCGTTTGAACATATTTATCTATTCCCAGTTGAATGGCCTGCTTACTCACACAATCATAATTATCTACAATAAAATAAGCAAGCGCTGTGATACTAAAGGTCTTAACCACCCACTCGTATAAAAGAATGACAAAAAGTTGGCTTCTGTCCCTGTCATACAACGACACTATCCTCAGTGTCGTTGTATGATAGTGAGTTAACACCAAAATATACAAGCAAGTCATTCACACAAAACTCACACCTGCAACTCACCACCACACGCACCCACACACACACTTTAACATTATTTAGTATTTTATTTTGTTGAATTTATTTTTATGTTGATAGTTCGCTACAGTCGTCGGCACGTAACTTGGCAAGGTTTTGGCGTATTTTGAGTAAGTATACGCATGTTACACATAGTGCAACAAAAAAAATGACACTTTTATTGCATTCCAGTATTCTATGGTTATTGCCATAATTTATTTTTGAACATGTTTATTAAGAGAAACAAGCGAAAACGAGTTCTGCTCATCTATGATTCTTGCCAAGTTACGGGCCGGCGACTTATACCGTTATTTAATTAACTATCCTGTCCACTTTCAAACATCCTGACAATAAATTTAAGCGAACGCAAACTAGTTTCGAATTAAAATTTAAGCTAACGCAACTCAGGCGCCCAAGATACAGACGCTGCCTAGTTTGGGGACCACTGATTTAATACTATTTTAAATATTCTAGTTACAGTAAGCATACAATATCATTATTTTTTTTAAATTTATTTTGTACCAATGGAGCAATAAATTATTCTATTCTATTCTTAAGGGTACGCTAGTCGGTCATTCTTCCATACAAACGTAGTATGGTGATTACTCGTCTGTTTGACGGTGTACGTTCAAAACTAAAATTTATATCAATTTGTCTTGTTATTATCTAAGCCAGTATGGAAGCAGAATTTAAAAAAAATTGGTTTGGAAGTTATGAGTGTCGAAACTTCCATATTTTAACACAAATTTTAACTCTTCTGGGCGTAAATAAATAACGTATGTAATAAAAAATGGCAAAATAGAAACCGTACAGGGATAGATAATTTACTCAAAAGTTCAAATAATTTTATTTTGAGTAAATACATCCAGGAGTTTTTCCATAATATCTATACGCCCAAAGATCTGCTCATGAAATTGAAGACTAATTAGCATGCATATTAGTCACGCCCACCAACGAGTTCGAGCCGTCGACTAGTGCACCCTTAAACTATATTGCAAGAGTAAGTGCTTTCAATAACTTTTCTTTCTCTCTCCGACTGTTCAATGGTAAAAGCTGGTTTGGTCACCCTTCCTAGTCTATTCTTTGAACATGCATTAATCCACCTTCTATTATGTGTATCGTATAGTGCACCCATATTTCACCAGTTTAGTTAGTCTCATGTAACATGGGCGACATATCCGGCAGCCTATTGACATCAACCGGGGACAAATCCTCCTCAATTCCGCTTTAGGCATTAAGTCCGCCTTTGTACAGTATTGTTTGATTTGTGAATAGTTTAAAAAAAAAAACTGACTCCGAGAATTTAGAAATTCCTGGTGGAAAAACCCAATAACTCTTTGCCCGACCCGGAAATCGAACCCAGTGTCTCATGCTCAACATAAGCGCTTGCACCGCTAGACCAACGAGGCAATCACGTATTATAATATGTATACCATGGGTTGGAAAGATTGACAACAATATCGTTTTAACGCAAATGATTGCATGAAACATTTATTGCGTAAGAAATAAAACTGGTCTTTTGATCATCAAGGCTGAAAGATAATTAAAGGACCAAGACCAGTTTCAAGGTCCACCTTAGCTCAAAGTCAAAGTCAAATCATTTATTTCAAATAGGCCCGTATAAGGCACTTTTGAACGTCAAAAATTTACAAAAAAAATAATTGAATCTAGTCGCCCCTTCCAAAAGGTAGTTTTCGTATGGAGAAGAATGGGCAAGAAACTCCACCGTTACTCTTTTAAAATGTTTTACAATATTTTGTCTAAGTACATTAGTTATATAATTATATGTGAGGACGATGCACCTAGAATAAAATTATTATACCACAATAGGTAAAAAGAATTAAGAATTAAAAATGAAGCAACTACAGATAAACTAATTATGTGATAGATACATGGTGCTCACATATTTACAAACATTGAAAAAGTAGACGATTTTCCTAAAATTTTACAATTAATAAGTCAGTGTGCGAGGCTCACTACCTCGCTCGTGAGGCAGTATAGAAAGGAAGCTTATACCATACAGTGGTAAGCTGTTGTATGGTATAAGCCTCTTTCCCCTCAAAATTTTATAAGCCTTACTGAAAAACGAACAACATGATATTGTTTGTTCCGGGATATAAATGAGTGAATCAGCAGCAGCTGTGACATCTTGCACACAGAAGTCAACTGGGGGCAATGAGTTATACAAATAGTTGTTAGGAACAATTGTGCACCGAAATCTATCAACCTGATATGAACTGTGATGTCATGCGACCCAGGAAGTTCTTGATTTAGCGTCGATCGTTCATGAACAAGGACAATTTGTAGCCATTCTGAGTCTTCGTTGATCGATGATCGAGGAGTGTTTCGTAAGCGTGGTTTTCCGATCCTTTAAGGCTCTGCAGCTTTAAAAAGGATTATATTGTTCAGTTCAATAACTAGATACGGGCCTATATCTACCCCAATATCGGATTAGCCTAATATTATCAGTTACGGCGGCCTCGGCAACCTACTATCCTATAATTATCGTAGATACGTTTCAAACACAAATTTCAAGCAACACCCAGTTCGACATCCAGTCTTACCAATGGTTATCGTGTTACCTAGTTAACTATTGTGGAGGTCAGATCATCCGGTTAGACTGGAAGCCGACCCCAACATAGTTGGGAAAAGGGTGGGCAGATGATGATGATGATGCGAGAAACGAACAGACTTAACGCTCCAGCCAATCGCTGCAGCGTATATGGAAACTCTTCCAGTATCCAGATCCCCAGTACTTCTGAGTTGCGGGAGCCTTTAAGTGATTGAACGCGCAGTTTGAAAGATTTAATATAGAGTTTTGAAAATCAATAAAAGATAGTTATAATTTCTAGAGAATTATTTATTATATATTTGGCAAGAGAGTTGTGTGACGGTCTAGACGGAACACTAGCGTCTAAACTATAATAAAGTTATGCACAATGTAAATATGTATAAAAGAGAAAGACTCAAAGTACTTCAGGAGGACCGATATATTTTGTTGTATTCCAACAATTAAATGCTACCCTGCATGTGCTATTCTATAATGCAATGCGCTTGTAAAGCCTCCCGCTTTGCAAACGCAATACTAGCGTTAAGCTTCCATGAAGTTTTCTTAGAAATTGTATTGTTTGAGTCGCGTCGCGCTGGTCTGCACGAGCCTTTATGGATATGAATTCCTACCGCTACTCAGACTGGTTCACCAAAACATCGTTGACAATTTTTTTAATTTACACCCAACGTTTCGTTTTAGTATTATTTATTTCACAATATATTCTAGTCGTTTTTGGCACTCGCCGGCCGCTGGCACGGCACCGTTCGCTTCGGTGGCTCGGCTCGTGCGTAGCGGGTCGCAGTTCTAACCTAACCTAACCTAACCTTTTTTTGCGAGAATATTTAACCTTATCTAACTAGTTCGGTTCCGGGTAGCCTACTAAAATATTTTATTTTTTTCTATAAGCACTAGTCGTTTCTGCTTTCTAGGGATCTGAGTAGAGGAAACGTTTTAGTTATGAAGTCTTGAATACTACACCGGAAACAATACCCAAATCCAGATCGTTCGCGACTCTGAATTGCGGAATGGTGTAATTTAACTTTCTGTGAATTGATGCTAGTAAACCCTCCCGCAGCTCAGAAGTACAGGGGGTTCTGAATACTGGATGGGTTTCCATAAACGCATCGCTGCATCAGGCCAAGTGGCAACCTTGCTGTCTAGCACCAACCGTGTCTTCTAATAAACCCATCGTCATGAGTAAACAAAAGTCGATTCACTATCAGCGAAGCCTCCACAGAAAAAGGCCAATATTTTCGTCAATCGCAGGCATTGTTATACATATCAATGCTCGCAGGGTTATCGTCGAGTTGAGTCTCAAGTGTCGAAGGTCAGACAGGTGTTATCTGTTTATCTTCGGACACGAGCGAGTACGTTTGCACAATCGATACTGTTTGTATGAGACACAATGTCGACACTTGAGTAGCAGCATCGTGTATGCACCGAAACGAATATATTAGTAAAAAAGTTCTGGATTTTGATTTATAAGTTTAGTTTTCTTCTTTAACTTTAATTTTTCAATAAGTAAAGGTTACCTGAGTCGTCTTCCAAAGTTTTTCTTTATCTCTTCTACTTTCTCAGTACAATTTCGAATGTTACGAACCTAAAACGTTTTTCTTCTGTCTAATATTTATCTCAAAATAAGTCCTGGAACATTTATTCTGCAGGTATATAACCATAGCATCTTGCTAAGATTGAAATGTCCACATAAGACTTAGATAATGTTCCAACACTTATAATCACCACTTATTAATTACCAGACTAGCACTTCATTCATAAATGCTCATGGTTAGGTTAGTACAGTATCGCAATGTGTTTTATGACGTCAATACTGCAGTATCCCGTAACACTACACTATCATATAAGTATATTAGCCTCGTCATTGCAGAGCATTTCGAATGACTACGAACGTTGGAAAAAAATACATAATAGTTTTGTTCGACAAATCAAAATTAGATCTCTAAAGCCCAATGGCGGGTATCCTACGGGTTTTACATACTTATGAATATGAACAGATATTATAATAAAACAATGTTATCAACAACTACAACCATTTTGTCGATTGTCCTCACGCAGCGATGCGCGACTATATTAATGACATACGGTCGCATAGTAACGACTGCATATGCGGGAATGAAAAAGTAGAAACCAAAGTGACAGGGTATTTGCTGAGAAGTCTTTAGATTCAAGGTACTTTGCTAAAGAACGTGTTATTTATAGTCTTTATTCCGTCCCTTTCGGAATAACGGACAAGGAAAATTCTTGTCTTTGGATAATCCATAATCAAATCCTTGTTGTCAAATTGATGTCATTTCCATTTTAATAAATAACAACTTTATACCAGTGTTTATTGAATTGACTTCAGATTAGTGCAAACTGAACTTTTGTGCTAGTATTAAAGTTATATTTATTCTGTGGTTTTGTTAAAAATTAATCTTTGTTTAGATGTTTGTAAAAAAAATTGCGAACGCAGTTTAGGTATAATATGACAGAGTCGTTTACGTTAATAAGAGACGTCATACCATAACTTAAGTCAGTGCTATAGCACATTAGCCTACATAATTATGTTTTTATCTTTTATGACTGACTTCTAGGGCTGGGTCAAAGCGTGTCTGAATCACTAAGCACATGAATCACGCCAGAAGTTATAATGCAAAGTATTTGGTTATGTAAATATTATGTAGATATGTTTGTATACATAACAGCGTATAGGACCTACCTATACTGTGCCCGGGACTCGGCTATCTAATTACGCTATATATTTTCGTAAACGATTACGACTAATCTGTTTCATTTTGACAGTTCAACAACATTCATTGCGTTAATTACGTTGTTGAGCAGATTTTTTTTTCGAACTTATTCAATGGATTAGCAATCTGTTTCAAAAAGATTAAGATTCAGATTGATCGTGTTTATGACGCAATTAGGGTACAGGTCTCTGTTTTGTTTCTCTTACGGAAGTGGCACGTCCCTCCACGCGGGCCCCGTGCGTGTTGGTGGATGTCACACTTCACACACGTCTTTGAATTTTTTTTTGGGTCTAAGAATTACCGGTTTCCCCAAGATGTTTTCCTTAGCCGTTTTGAGAGTTGTGGTCATGAAATAAATCACAAGAAGTAAAGCACCCGTCTGGGTTCGAACTCACGACTTACATCTCTTAAGTAGGGGCCCAGTGGTAATGGCGGGAGCGGTGGTGCAGTGGTGGCCCACCATTGCTCCCGTGTCCCAGCTGTGCTGTGTTCTTATTGCTTATTAATCATTTACAATCGCTTGATTAGAGCCCGCCTCAATCTCGCCATAACCTTCAAAAGACTAGAATAACATGTAATCACTTGCAGAGCATGGGTATGTGTGTATTTGATTGATCAACTTGTATGTTTGTCGCGCAAAAACTTCTCGCCCCCAAATAAGTTCATTCACATCAGCCAATTAATTGGTTTGCCGAACAACAGACGTCACTCATCTGTTTATCTTTACCACGTTTCGATACTGCATCATCCAGCGATCGATTCGCATACAAGAATACCCATAAAATGTACGAAATGTTCAGAAAATATTGAAGGGCCAACATCAAAGCCAAACATTGGCCACAAGTTCTAAATGAAAACTTATTGGTCCTTCTAATGTTTTGAAAGGATATTACACTCACAGGCACAATTAACCGCCCACTTTGTATTTCTTTCAATTTACAGAAATCGTCAAAAATAGACCACATTTGATGAGAGGTACGTTACCTTCAAGGTAACAAAAAATAATGTCGTTTTTTAAAGGATTAATACCAAAAATCGATTTTGTGAAAATCTTCGATGAAAATTTAATAATTTTAATTTTGAAGAAAGTGGTATAATTTAAAAAAAAAAAAACAATGGGTGTTGCCGCCTCAGGTTCTAATGACTTCTTTGAACATGTTTAGCAGTCCATCCATGATATCTTGGATATCTGATTGTGCGACTCCTTTACCACTGCCGTCTTGAGCTCTCCTAGGGTCGTAGGGGCTGGTACTCTTGCTCGGACACGTCTTTTGAGGTTGTCCCAAATGTGCTAGTGCTCAATTGGGTTAAGATCGGGACTGCGTGCCGGCCATGGTAAAACTTGAATCCCGACCTCATTAAGATACTCAGTGACGGGTCTTGCGGTATGGCAACGTGCATTGTCATACATTAATCGAAAGTTGTCACCAATGAATGGTGCGAAAGGCATGACATGGTCTTGAACAAACTTCCTCCACGTATCTTTGAGCGTTCACACTGCCTCTATCGAACACAACAAGATCGGTAATGAGTGTTTAACTTATTGCTAAAGTACCCACTTGACAAAAAATAAAATAGTAGATAACCCGTAGTTAACGTAAACAAACAGAGTGATGTATGATATAGGTGGGCGGTTAATTGTGCCTGTGAGTGTAGTTTAAAGTTCGGTAAACAACCCAACTGAGTCACCATTCAACATTCGCCTCATCTCAATTGATTTGGGGTCGGGGCAACAGGTCTTTTTCATCCATACTTTTCCATTAGTCGTCATTTCAGTAGTCACTGCCTTTCTAGCCATATCACAGTCTATCCATCGTTTCTTTGGTCTTCCCCAACTCGTTTAGCCATCCACATTCATACTCATCAAAACTGTCCTCACGACATTTCCCTGATTCCTCCGCATCACATGCCCATACCATGGACAAACTATTTCCACACAACTTTTCAGTCACCACTTTTCACCAAGAATTGGTGCCAATAACATAACAAGCATTCCTTCTTTGTTATTTCATAAATTATACCAGCCTATTATAGTCCCACTGCAGGGCAAAGGCCTCTTCTTAAACAGAGAAAACACGAACATTGAGCACCATATTTGCTCAAGACGGGTTGGCGATGTCAGAATAACTGAATAATAATTATATATTGTCAATAAATTTTCCTTAAAAATATATATCTTTTTACTGCGAACCGCGACCACATGCTAGTGACGTGGCAGGTTTAAAGATCGATATGTGTCGGCAATAACAAGTTGCTAACCCATTGAATGGTGACTATAGTTGACTCATACACTTATACCTATCACTTGCCAGAGAAGACTACAGAATGCATTGGCAAATACGGCTTTAGTTAAAAGGAAGACACTTTTTGGTCATTTGATACCTACGCGCATTCAAAACTACCTCGAAAGACCATCTTCAGTCTCAGTCCTTCTGATTTAGGGACTGTGGTTTCTGTCAATATATTATATTTCTTTGCTTCATACTACCTATGACGCTATGCCAGATTTCCATAGCCTTACATTCCTTTGTTGCCGAACTTCTTCAGTTAGTATTTTGTATAGAAAATGTTATTCTCACGGCACCATTTCTTGGGGCTGCCTTGGAGAAGAGTTCCGCCCTTAGGCACCTGTTATTGACGACCTTAGCCCATTTAATTATGCATTCAATTTAATATACGGAATATTATAAATATTATCTAGCATTATGATGTCAATTCAAAGGATCTACTGTATTGACAATCAAAATGTAAGTCAAGAACGTGCATTATTTGATATCGGGTACCCCGAACCGCTAATAATATTTGCCAGAAATAATTTGATTCTAGTCAACATTATACTCTAAAATAAAGACGATAAAATATGCATTCGTTTGGCAACAGTGCAGTAGCATAGTAACTTGATAATATTGTGCAAACTATACAATTACTCATACTAGTATTTATGTTTCGTTTAGTATGCAACAGAAATTAGTTGTGCATAATCATAATCAGTCCATTGGCTGCTACGTATGCCTTCGTAAGAGCTTACATGACGCTGTTCTGGTCAATTAGGTATTTGTATGTATGAGTAGTACACTTTTAGAAATGAGTAATGTTTATTTATTTATCAATTTTGAGTCCACATATTTATAAACAGTCAGAAGAAAGGAATAGAAAAATACGTACAAAGTATGCTTATTTAAAAAAAAATAAGGTTTCCGGCATGCCTGCAAAATTAGAGAATAGATAAAAAGAGATATCTTGTTTAAGAGTAGAAGAGAAAATAAAATAAGTACATAAAACTAAAACCAATTTACTTATTTAAATAAAATAATAAATACAATGCGAGAACATGAGAATACATCATCATCTGCCAAGCCTTTTCCCAACATGTCGAGGTCGGCTTCCATTCTTACCGGATGCAGCTGAATACCAGTATTTTACATGGAGCAACTACCTATCTGACCTTCACAACCCGGTTACTGGATAATACGATACCCCTCGGTAAGACTGGTTGTCAGTCTTTCGAGCTTCTGACTAAGTACCCCTAACGACTGTCAAAGATTTACAAATGACAGCCGGGACCAACGGCTTAACGTGCTTTCTGAGGCACGGAGGGGTCTCAATTACAATATGAAAACATACATTACATAGATAAAATAAAATAAATATCACTGAAATAACAGAAGAAAATAAATATAGTTGTAGTTAGGTACTGGGTCTGTCCACACATGGCCTTCCGACCTTTAGTGATTCGGGTATACTCTGACATAGACAAACACAGGCTGGACAGCCTGGAGTCCGGAAGACCCTGACCTAGAACAGCGTAGATAGAGCCTACGATGTTTTCCCGATTCGTTGTAATACATAAATTCTCGAGGTTAAGTCAACAAAGTCAACTTGAAGCCAAGAATAAACAAGAGCACCTCTGAAAGGACTTATAGTACAAAGTTATCAAATTTGTAGGTCGCTTGTATGCATCCTGATAATTCGGCATATTTGTTTCTAAATAATGTAGGTACCTAACTCATAAAATAGACGTTGTGTGAAAACTGGAGATGTAACGATACATAATTTTCCCGATACGATACCGATACCGATTATTGTAGTAAATAATCAGTTACCGATACCGATGCCGATATCGATGGCTTAGTAGATAATAAATAAAATAAATAATGCAGTTTGTACCTCGGGCGTTTGTATGTATTTTGTATCTCGGGTCTCGGGTTTAAAAGTGGTCCTCGCTTCACTGTGTGAATAAACAGAATCACGAATAGCGGTGACGTCAAACAATACATTGCTCATCCAACGTTCAGCAAACTGCAAACACTGCCGTTTGCCGTGTTGCCATATCGCTAAGCATGCGCTGCGCGGCTCTCCCGCCAGTGCCGCCTGCGACGGAGTGACAATGCAGCGCGCGCGTCGTCGTTTCTCGCGCTTTTTGAACGATTGATATCGGTTGCATATAACCGGCGATGCCGATATATCGGCTTACCGATTATATCGGCATCGGAATCGGAATCGTTACATCCCTAGTGAAAACTAATATTACTTCTAAACTTACCTACTGTAAGTTTATTTCAGGCTCAACATGTCTGAACTAAATAGAGCACAGAACTAAGTATTTTTATTGTGTGTTCATGACCTATTTTACGAGGGAAGGCTTTCATATTAAACTCTACCCGCAATACGACGGTTTGAAACTTATAATAATTTTTTTTGACTTCGTTTTCACGAACAATTCTGTAAAGTTATAAGAAAATTTCGATACAGTAGGCGCTCGGTAATCCGACACGTCCAATAGTCCGGCGTTTTCTAACTTGGCTGCTCTCCTACCTTAGATATCCGTCTCCTAATTTAGTGCCGAATTACAGAGCGTGCCCCAAAATTATTTAAATAAAAAGTAAGTTCACCCGACTACTGAAAACAAACGCTCTAAAAAGTATGAAACAAGAAAATATTTCAGTCAGAATCCTGTACAAAATTATATAATATAATTAATAATAATTATATAATTTTGTACCTATGATTGGTCTGCATTTGTTTTCAGTAGTCGGTTTTTGAACTTAGTTTTTTAGATAAATGATGTTGAAGGTCCCAATATAGTGCTTTGGGGACACTAAATATTCTACGTTTTTGTTGCCTACCGTTGAAATACTTGCTCATAGCTGCCACTACTTATGTACGTACCTACGCGCATTGATCGTTGTGCAGTCCGGTCCGATTCTACGAGTAGCTATTATTACGTAAACTAATAAAGATTTTTTACTTTTCAAACATGTGTTAAAATTATTTCTTACTAGCTAGAACTTCCAATAGAAATCCAATAATCCGGCGTTTCCGATAATCCGGCATTGACGAAAAAAATTTGTGCCGAATCACCGAGCACCTACTGTATTGAATTTTCTGTTAAAATCTTGTGCACATATGCACTATGAATTTTTTTTGTAATCCCCTAGTGGGATTTATCTAAGTCCGTAGATGTGTCCGTGGCATCACAGTGGGCCCTATCAGAATACCAGCGCGGTGGTATTTATTATCGCCGTATATGCTGAAATGGGACCTTTTTGGCCTCACACAGGTCGTTATTATTTTGTTAGTTTTTTTATACTTAAGCAACTTTTTTATATATAATATTTTTTTTTTACTGTCTGTATTTCCTGTGCGTGTCCCAAATAAAATAATTTTCTTTCTTTCTTTCTTTCGTCTATGCAGCCATAGGAATATGAAACTGCTTACACTACAACCTATATTTTGTAGTCAGCATTATAGCCATGCCAAGAATTGGTCCTTACATAAGGATCCAGGTAGGTTAGAACGCGCGTTCTTATGAAAAATATAATAAGTGGGAAAGAATAAGTAATCATAAACATGATTTGAATGGCCCAATTAATCAACTAGTTATCGTCGATAGTTGCCCAGTGTCCTTAAAACACAATCTTAGCAAAGATAATATGCAAGGTCAACTCATTACGATTTGTTACACATTGCAGACAGATGACACTACTTTGCTGTGATATTCAAACATCAATCAAAAAACAATAAATTAATCTAAAGTAGAAATACTATTTTGTTAAGTGTATTTTAATGATAAAAGTAATTAGGATATTAATCATGTGATAGATGCATGGTGCTCACATATTTACCGGATCGTCATCCAATCCTGTAATTTAAAACTAGATATAACATCAAACTCCGACATTATACTTCAGACAAAAGTTTAACAAAATAATAGATCAATGTTTGTACAGATAAGGAAGGATTCAAGTCTCAGCGACGCCATATCATATCATGTCATGTGTTGTCCATTTTTAACCGAGTTCACAAAGGAGGAGGTTCTCAATTCGACTGTATGTTTGTTACGCGATTACTCCGCCAATTATATAATGATTTTGATGATTATATTTTCTGCTTCAGAGGTGGTCCCATATAAATTGTATTAACTTTGCTTGGGTAGTTTTTGAACTTTTTGAGTTAGCTTCAATAATAGGTATTTTTCATTATGGATGATGTTATAAGTTAATTTGCAGAAGGTAATTTAAAAATGTAATTTAGAGGGCCAGATCTAAGATGGGAAAGGACAAGGATCAGGATTTGAAATAAAATGGATCATGCTCGCGCTGAAGAGATTCAGAATAAAGTACAAAATACTTAAAAGAGCGTTTATTCTGAAAATGGGCAACGTCGCAAATAGATGTCAAATATTTCGCTGTTTTGATTAATTTGGCAATATTACTGTATGGAAATAAGTAATTTGGTTAACTAGCGAACTAGAATATTACCTAATAATAATGAATTGCAATTATAACATTGAATTTGATGTTGTAATCGTTTTAGGTGTAAAAAAGGCATTTGGAAAATTTTCTAATACTTTTTTTACATTTAAAACTACATATTTGTGTTACGATATTAATTATTGCATTTCATAATCCATATTTTAGTTCACTAGTTAGCCACATTTCATATTTCCATACAGTAATATTTCCAAATTAATCAAAACAGATAAAAAATATTTGACAGCTATTTGCGACGTTGCCAAGTTTTGGAATAAACGCTCTTAAGTCAACAAACTTACAGTTCTCAATAAATTAACACGTTAGAAACCACGGGAAATGCTAGTAAATTAGACATAGTAAACAGCTATAATCTTATCTCACCTGGGGAATATTTCCATTCACTACGTTAACCAGCCACTAGTATTAAAAGTATTGATTTAGAGTAGTCTTCATTAGAACATGGTTCTATTACCTCCTCCTTCTTTTTTTAAATAATGGTGTTCAAGTGTACAGTGTGTCTATGCCAGTGTAACATCGTGTTTTGTGCCAGTATTGTTTCATAACTGTGTCCGGTTCGTAGCGTCAATTATATCATGCGGGAGGATGAATTGATGGCGCGGATTGAATAAAAAATACCTATGAATATCATCTTTCGTAAATAAAGCTTTGCTAAACCAAGATCTGATTTATATAATTTATTTATCACAACTCCGCCATTTTATCCCTCCCGCAGTATCACTAATTAAACTGAACGGAACAAATAATCAAGTTAACACCAGTTTTTATCAGTGACTAAACAACCAACGTACATGGACAACGCATGTGTTTCGGTTAGAACTAAAAGTGGTATTGGCTGAAAAAAGAATTTCCTTTGATGGATTTAAATAAAGAAATACCGAATAAAAGTGTTTCGCGCCAAAATCAAGTGACGTATTGACTGGAAAACTTTTTTTTTACCATAGAATGTAAATAAAATGTAAAAAAGTGTTTATTTGGCGTTGGCTGTGTATTTAAAATGGAAGTCGCCCCGCATCTGAATATAAATGCAGTGCAAGTGCTGTATCTGGTTGGAATGCAGCATTTCGTTAGTATTTTTCATCTTTGTATCAACTTCTCTGGGCTATAGCTACTAATATGACGTGCGTTAAATTCAGGGCTATCGTTTATAAATAATCTGTCAATGGTTATCAATATAGCTGCATTGTTGTGGTCAGTCGGTCCTAACCTGCTAAACTATAGACTATAGAGCAGGAATTCCCAACCGGTTTGGCGCGCCCCTCTCGTGGGGCGTAGAGTGCGGCGGCTCTAATAATAAACTATAGATTTATTAAATTATTTCTTGATTAAAAAAAAAAAAATACGACGGTTTGACATAATTATGAACTAAACAGAAGCTGTAAAACCGCAATATTTATTCCTCGGATAAAACTTATAAGAATTTAGAATTCAGTTATTACCTTATTATACAGGGTCAAATGAAATTAGCTAGCGAAACGTGACCGACGTCATGGGTTTCTATATCGAAACATAATAAAACTAAAAAATATAATGATTTGATATTTCTTTTTGGGGGGTCAACGACCGCTAATAGTGTAGTTACTTGAAGTATGAGGTTAAAAAATCTGTTGTTTTTGTTTTAAAGTGTTAAGTAGTGATGCAACGAATACTACTTTTACGAATACGCATTAGGGCTTGAGTATCGGACCATTTTGCAATTCCGGAACTGGGTTTCAATATTAAGCAATACAGGTCCGGAATTCCGGAGTTCAAAGCTTCCTTTAAAACTGATTTATAAAATGCATAATATTTATTAATTATTTGATAATATGGAAATAAAGGACTAATATTTTAAGTAGGAAAAAATTATATAGCAAATGAGCTAAAGAATAGCCTGAGGCTTGCCGGGTGGGGAAACGGGCGTTGCAAAGCGGCCGGTGGACGCGCTGCGCCTCAAGCCGTGACAAAATATATTTTTCGATATTTTTAAAACCGAATAATTCACAAACCTCCTTTTTTCTGTATGTTTGATGCCTTTCTGAGGCCACTATGGAAAGTTTTATCAAAAAAAAAAAACTCAATATCTCGCAAAGCAATATCTATATGGGTAGAAAACCCATATAGATATTGCTTTGCGAGATATTGAGTAATTAGGAAGACACTAATTACGAATGTCATGGAAGTGATCGGCGAATACGAATATTCGGTAATTTGATGATATTCGGCGAATACGAATACTCGTATTCGTTGCATCACTAGTCTTAAGATATCGATACACATCACATCTGAACTTTACACAAAAAAAAACTGTTTTTTAAACTGATATTCCAAGTAACTACAATATGTGCGTTGACTCAAAAAAAATATCAGCATTTTTTTTGTCTTTGACTTGTCTTATTTAGATATCGATTAATATTTAATTTGACCCTGTAGTTTCTCTGTTCTCTTTTTGTTATTATAAAAGCAGAAACGCTAGATTAGCTTAAGTCTATAATTACTGCAAAGCATTTTTATCTTAGACAAAGTTGCCAGGCATGAATGTTTCTATTTCTGTCTTTGAAACAGTTTTCTATTGAAATATCTCGATTTGATTAAATAATCGCTTAGTATGAGTCCTTAACGAGATGTTGGGTAACGTGTTTTATAATAAATAATAAAACGTGATTTGCAACTCAACGTTGTTTTATCATTATCACACGAAAACAAACAAGATTGTTATATTAATATTAGTTTACCTGACATCGTTGTAATTCATTATCAAGAGTTTTAAATGACTAGGTATTATCTGTTCGTTTATTTTAACAAAAGACGTTTTTGTCTTTAAAAGTAAAAATAAAAAGAATTGAATGTGGGAATATGTATTATTCTCAAACATTATTATCTTCTCTTTATTATTTAAAACCGTTAATTATATAGCGATAAATTATTTTTTGCTTTATCATATTATTAAAAAATATTTAGATAAAACTCATTAAAGTTGGGGAGTGGGGGCTCGCCACGTCACAATGCTTATATATTATAAAACACAAAGTCCCCTGCCGCGTCTGTCTGTCTGTCTGAACGCGATTAACTCAACTACCGAACTGATTTTCAAACGGTTTTCACCAATGGACGAAAGGTTTTGTTGTATAATTCATTAAGGTTTTGCTTAAATATGACGATTATTGTTGACGAAGTCGGAAAAAATCATGCCGACTGGGAGCTTTATTGGCGTGCGCCGCGTAAACCGTAAAAGATTCTTATAAAGTTCAACAAAAAAGTCCGCGATGGCATATGTCTATCTTATGATGACCCACAGTAACCATTATTATCTTTCAGAATTTGATAAAAATTTCATTGTTATTTCCGATTTTCCGAAGCTATTTTGCCCGGTATTATATTACCTTGTCCAATAAACACATCATATTATTTTAATGAATAGTTTAAGGACGCGTTTACAAATTTGATAGGTATAGAATCGAACTACTACATTGACAAAGGTCACACACACAAGTGTACGCACGGTTAATTGCGGGAATAGTAGTCAAGTGAACTAATTTTGGTACTTTGAATTTTTTTTTTCTCTATATTATTTATAATACATAGGCATCTACAAAAAATATTTCGTATTGTAGTTTGTATTTTTACTAAATAATACTTAGATACAAATGCTTACTTCAGTGACTGCTAGGAGGCACTGGAAGCCCTCTTCTAGTAGAAAGATGTGGGCTGTGGATTCTGGGCTAGTTTTACTAGTTATGATGAGACTTTACCTCCGGACTTGATGGAGTGACCTGAAGGTGTAATTCGGTGACTGCTACTGGTACTCCTCGACTAGTAGAATTAGATGTGCCGAGTTTGGGCTTGTTTTGTAAGTTATGACGAGACCTTACCTCCGGACTAGATGGAATGACCTGAAGGTGTACTTCAGTGACTGCTACTTGTACTCCTCGACTATTAGAATTAGATGTGCCGAGTTTGGGCTTGTTTTGTAAGTTATGACGAGACCTTACCACCAGACTTGATGGAGTGACCTGAAGGTGTACTTTGGTGACTGCTACTGGTACTCCTCGACGAGTACAACTAGGTCTGCCGAGTGTGGGCTGGTTTTGTTAGTTATGATGAGACCTCACCACCGGACTTGATGGAGTGACCTGAAGGTGTACTTTGGTGACTGCTACTGGTACTCCTCGACGAGTACAACTAGGTCTGCCGAGTTTGGGCTCGTTTTGTTAGTTATGATGAGACCTCACCACCGGACTTGATGGAGTGACCTGAAGGTGTACTTTGGTGACTGCTACTGGTACTCCTCGACGAGTACAACTAGGTCTGCCGAGTTTGGGCTCGTTTTGTTAGTTATGATGAGACCTCACCACCGGACTTGATGGAGTGACCTGAAGGTGTACTTTGGTGACTGCTACTGGTACTCCTCGACGAGTACAACTAGGTCTGCCGAGTTTAGGCTCGTTTTGTTAGTTATAATGAGACCTCACCACCGAACTCAATGGAGTGACCTGAAGGTGTACTTTGGTGACTGCTACTGGTACTCCTCGACGAGTACAACTAGGTCTGCCGAGTTTGGGTTCGTTTTGTAAGGTATGACGAGACCGTACCTCCGGACTTGATGGAGTGACCTGAAGGTGTACTTCAGACACTGCTACTGGTAATCCTCGACGAGTAGAACTAGATCTGCCGAGTTTGGGCTCGTTTTGTTAGTTATGATGAGACCTCACCACCGGACTTGATGGAGTGACCTGAAGGTGTACTTTGGTGACTGCTACTGGTACTCCTCGACGAGTACAACTAGGTCTGCCGAGTTTGGGCTCGTTTTGTTAGTTATGATGAGACCTTACCACCGGACTTGATGCAGTGACCTGAAGGTGTACTTTGGTGACTGCTACTGGTACTCCTCGACGAGTACAACTAGGTCTGCCGAGTTTGGGCTCGTTTTGTTAGTTATGATGAGACCTCACCACCGGACTTGATGGAGTGACCTGAAGGTGTACTTTGGTGACTGCTACTGGTACTCCTCGACGAGTACAACTAGGTCTGCCGAGTTTGGGCTCGTTTTGTTAGTTATGATGAGACCTCACCACCGGACTTGATGGAGTGACCTGAAGGTGTACTTTGGTGACTGCTACTGGTACTCCTCGACGAGTAGAACTAAGTGTGCCGAGTTTGGGCTCGTTTTGTTAGTTATAATGAGACCTCACCACCGAACTCAATGGAGTAACCTGAAGGTATACTTTGGTGACTGCTACTGGTACTCCTCGACGAGTAGAACTAGGTCTGCCGAGTTTGGGCTCGTTTTGTTAGTTATGATGAGACCTCACCACCGAACTCAATGGAGTGACCACCTAGGTCTACTCGTCAAGGAGAACCAGTAGCAGTCACCGAAGTACACCTTCAGGTCACTCCTTCAAGTCCGGAGGTAAGGTCTCGTCATAACTTACAAAACAAGCCCAAACTCGGCAGACCTAGTTGTACTCGTCGAGGAGTACCAGTAGCAGTCACCAAAGTACACCTTCAGGTCACTCCATCAAGTCCGGTGGTAAGGTCTCATCATAACTAACAAAACGAGCCCAAACTCGGCACATCTAATTCTAATAGTCGAGGAGTACCAGTAGCAGTCACCAAAGTACACCTTCAGGTCACTCCATCAAGTCCGGAGGTAAGGTCTCATCATAACTAACAAAACGAGCCCAAACTCGGCAGATCTAGTTCTACTCGTCGTAGAGTACCAGTAGCAGTCACCAAAGTACACCTTCAGGTCACTCCATCAAGTCCGGTGGTAAGGTCTCATCATAACTAACAAAACGAGCCCAAACTCGGCAGACCTAGTTGTACTCGTCGAGGAGTACCAGTAGCAGTCACCAAAGTACACCTTCAGGTCACTCCATCAAGTCCAGTGGTGAGGTCTCATCATAACTAACAAAACCAGCCCAAACTCGGCAGACCTAGTTGTACTCGTCGAGGAGTACCAGTAGCAGTCACCAAAGTACACCTTCAGGTCACTCCATCAAGTCCGGTGGTGAGGTCTCATCATAACTAACAAAACGAGCCCAAACTCGGCAGATTTAATTCTACTAGTCGAGGAGTACCAGTAGCAGTCACCAAAGTACACCTTCAGGTCACTCCATCAAGTCCCAGACGAATAGGCATTTATAAACTACTTACTTTTACCGAAATAAAAATGTGTGATTATAAAATTATCTTACCACAATATCAAGTATCAAATTTGGTTTACAGAATATTTTGTATTTGTACAGCGATCTTTTCCACACGAACCGCTGCAAACAGGCAACACAGAGTCCACTCACGACAGCGGTCTAGCGCGGACTGAGGTTTCTTTCGAAATGTTTGTGCAATAATCAAAACAGGAACCAAAAATAAAATAACCCTTAACGCAATCCATTAAGATTCATC
The DNA here is from genome assembly GCA_949128155.2 of Xanthia icteritia. NCBI lineage: Eukaryota > Metazoa > Arthropoda > Insecta > Lepidoptera > Noctuidae > Xanthia > Xanthia icteritia. The sequence goes on along the minus strand of OX421934.2, from coordinate 19,629,701 downwards.
CGTAATAGCAAAATATGTGAAAAAAATAGTTTTGGTTTTTATTTTTTTTGCGACTATTTGTGACATTTTGAAACATTTTTTTTTCTAGATTTTAGAAATAAGTATGTTTGCCTACTTAAAGTATTTTTTAAATCTCAAAATATGTTGATAATAGAATAAAAACTGTACTGAAACTCGACCCAGTATCGTTAATTTTGTGGAAAATGGCATCGGAAGATCGTTTTTACAATATAAAAAACTATAATTTTTAACACAAAAGTTACTTGCATTTGAAGATGAAGAACCAATCTATATGTGGTAGTTATTAGTTATATAAAATTCGGTTTAGTTTTGTCACAAAATGAACCGAAAAACAGCAGAATTTTGTCCGATTTGAAAACGCGCCCTTAAAAGATATCACAGATTCAAAATTACGCTTAGCAAAATAATTACGGTTGACGGCAACGCGGGCGCAGCGGTAGGAATCAATGACCTTTTCCTCCGCTTTTACTGTATGTTATCCCGGTAGTACGTTCCCGTGGGATATTTTTCGACAACCACACGGGCGAAGCCGCGGGCAAAGGCTAGTTCAGTGTAAAATCTACCGAAAAGTGACGTCATGCCACATTTTAATATGTATTGTTACGTCAACGTAATCTTTTACTAGCGTATTTTTTTTTTTAAATAAACTACTTGAAGCACAAAAAAGTTTTTTGTCACCATCCCTATTATTTGAAAATTGAAATCTTATAAAAAATATTTGTATGTTAATGGTGAAACATTTAGGTCGAATTCATAAATGTATGATCATTCTATGAACCGTGTTTCTGGCAAATTAATTACTTTGGACGTGATTTTTTTTTATTCATAACATGTACCTGTACCTGAACACAAAAAAAAAATTGTTGCGCCGTCCCCAAATATATTGGGATATGGGCAGGAGAATGATGAATGGTGATGATGATTCCTGTACACAAACTCTAGCGGACAACTCTACAGAACACCAATTACCAATAGATATATACGCAAGACAGCATAATAATGTTTGGCCTGTGACAAAAATAAGGGAAATATTTAATTGATCCTCTAAAAATTTATTGACCTTGATGAATGATGTGCCTACGCTTTTTTTAATAAAAGAGCTTCGAAAATTTTTTTCGTCTTCTATCGTGTCGGCTTTATTTAATAAATGAGCCTCTTTTTAACTCCCTTGCCTTTCCTCAAAGTTGGTCGCAGTAACAGTATTGGGTTACGTTAGGTTAGAACTATGACAAACCGCGCGCGAGCCGAGCGAGCGAAGCGAGTGGTGCTACGGCCTGGCCGGCCAGCGCTACATCCAAGTTGGTCTCAGTTTCTTGACTATTTAGTATTTTTATGACAGCAAAATGGGAATTGTTTGAGGGTCACAAAAAGAGGCACTTTATTATATTAGACTTTAGAGTGTACTTCAATATTTTTAGGAAATTGAATGGGAAAATTTTTGGGGTCCGATTAAATATATGCCGAAAAATAAGCCATCCGTCTTTGTTTCCATTAGATAATTGAGGAGTTCCGTGATATGCCGGCCAGCTTCGGCACCGACCTGCCTCCCGAGGGTCTGCGCGGCTTCCTCGTGGCAGGCGAGCCCCCTGATGGTTGCTCCCCCCTTCCGAAGCCGCCCACCACAGTTGACAACTTCACTGGGAAATGGATCGTGCTTCTTGCCAGGTAAATGATTAAATTACATTTTCTACCAAATATACCTTGTTCCTCTAGACTTACACACATATTCTAAGTCAAAACTCGTGATTTCGTCGACTCGACTCAACCTTACTTGGAGTTTTGATATTCATAATTGCAATTTTACTCCTCATCTCAAACAGTTTTCTCAATTCAAAAATTCAAATTCAAGTCATTTATTCAAACTAGGCTGAGAATCAGCACTTTTTGAACGTCAAAATTACATAAGACAGTCCCCCAAAACGCCCACCCTTCACCACTTCCTAGTGCTTTAGCTGGGAAGAAGAAGTGGCGCAACAAACTCCCCAGCAGCACAGCTGTCTGTTTAGTTAGAAAAAAATGAATCTATATAATAGTCGTGGTGAATTTAACTTGGGGAGCCAACTGTCAAATATAGTACGTCGGCATCTACCTTGAGGAATTTATCAAGGAACTTTTGAACCTTGAACTTTTTAACCAAAACAACGCGTATTTAATAAAATCAAAAGACAAAGTCACAGACAGTCTTTTGAAGAGTTTATTGAATATTTGTACGATAATCCATAATGATTACAGGCCACTCATAAACCTGATTGCGTATTTGATAGCCCTGCTCCAAAATAAATATAAGATTTTTTTTTTCGAATAAGCAAATAACAATAAGGCTCGAAATACCTTAGCATTCATTGTATACATTGTCATGATAAATATCAGTACGCCTTGCTTGACCACCATAGAAACGGGTTTTGTCGACGGAAAATAGACAAAATGACAGAATCACAATCTGACATTTTGTCTATTCTTCCGTCGTCGACAAAACCCGTTTCTATGGTGGTCATGCTACGCGTGCAGATTAGGTTCTTGCCTTGGTTCCAACACTAGGCATGCTCTTTTTCGCACAGTACCACCTCATTCTCTAGCTACCAAGACACAAAGCGTATCTCAGAAAATACTTCTATATCTAGCGAAAGTTTATTATCTGCTGCTCCAATAATATAAATAATTGTATCGATAGTACACTCCACACGAGAGGTGTCCCTCAGACGTCTGATGTCACGATACGCCTGCTGAACGATACCACTTTTATTTACAGTGGCCGTATTATGACGTATTATTAAAGCCACCATTATTCGAGTGTGAGTGAGAGACGGAGCTATACAAGGCCGCTGGCACTATCCTTTTTTCGCAGTGGAATAATGATGGCATTAATACTTCATAATAAGGCCCCTGCAGTATGCATCGAGCGACGTGCTATCAAAACGTCATACAAATAGTTTTCTTACAGCTCCGCGCACAGATTACACTTAGCCGGCGGCGGCGCGCGAGTCAATTACCGACTGAACGGAATGTTGTTTTAAATATTGTATTTTATTTATACATATTGAATTAATTATTGTATAATTATTTTATTTTTATATCCTTATTTTATTTTTATATTTCATTGTATGCTGTGCATCGTTTGAAGTCATAACGTCAACGCCGGCTGTCACTGAAAGCCAGCGCTGGGACTCTGTCTTGCATAGGGTCGCAGCATTATGCTGAGCGATGGCCGTTTTGCGTGGATGTGACGCATATTTTCCCTAAACTTGTTATTTTTTTTTATTTGGTGTTCTTTTTTTGCGTCATTTTTACCGCAAATAAACGTTTCTTTTTTTTGCTCATATGGAGGAATACTTCATCGATAAAAGGCTGAAAGTGAAACAAAATTTTATTGGAATTGTTGAATTGAAATAGACATGCATATTTACTATTTATGGCCTTAAACTAAAATGGTATATAATAATAGGATCCAGCCTGAACACATAAACACATATAATAGATAATTTTTTAACGTAATGTGATCAAATTGGGCTCCATTGATCTACTTTAATGGCTTACCTTGTACAAGCAAATATAAACGGCATGGATAACACAGACTGGCATGGTTTGCTAAGCTGAATAAAAATTTGCGTTTGTGAATATCGCAACAATATCTCCCAAGTGATTCTTTCTTTTGAAAAAGAGAATTGTCCATAACTAACTCAACTTTCAAGGTATGATTTATTTAAAAGAGTGTCCGTGCAGTTTCTTGCCCGTTCTTCTCCATAGGTACCTACTACGCTTTGGAATGGGCAACTAACTTCATATTGCTGACTGACCGACTTCTTGACAATTCAAAAGTGCCTATAAATAGTTTAATTGAAATAAGTGCTTTGAGTTTGAGTTTGCTTCCGAACCCCACTGCACGCAGCAGCGCTCCCTGCCACTGCCGCTGATTCCGAGCACCTGCAGTTCGTGATATCTCGCTGTTTTTTTGCCAATTTACTTATCAACGTTCACGTGTTATCGCTGTGATGAACGCCGCAGTACTGGTCTGACGTGGCGGCAGGACGACACTGCCGCGCAGCAGCGCTGTCCCGATATTGCTACAGTGCTCAGAATGTAATCTCATATAAACCTATAGAAAATGTATGGGGACCGTAGTGACGCGACACAACTGCTGCAGTAGCACTGCCGCGTGTAGCGGATTCCGGAAACATACCTTCACGCAGATCAGTTTTCTCCAGATCACACTATACTCACCTGTGACGAGCCATTGTTCTTATGTACCTACTAAAAATAATTTGAATTAATTAGTTTTATCTAGATAGAGGAACTCGTGGCTAAATAATAACGCCGCACTGGTCGATCGAATGTCAAGCTACGCTTGCCGCGGTCGGTTCGTAGATGGGCGACCATCCATTACACATCGAGACCCGTCCGAGCCTCGCAAAGCACGTTAAGCCGTTGGTTCCGCTGTCATTCGTAGATCTTTGACAGTCGTTACGGGTAGTCAGAAGCCCAAAAGTCTGAGAACCGGTCTTAACAAGGGGTATCGTGTTACCCAGTAACTGGGTTGTAGAGGTCAGATAGGTAGTTACTGGTATTCAACTGCATCTGGTTAGACTGGAAGCCAACGCCAACATAGTTGGGAAAAGGCTAGGCAGATTGATTGATTGATTCGTTTTTATCTTCACCAGATACAATTGCAGTTTTGAGGTGAAGGTGCGCAATGCTCAGACGGCCGGCTACGACTGTGCCATCGTGCATAATGTCAACTCCAGTGATCTAGGTGAGTTGTCTAACTAAATTTCTGCATTTTAGTTCTTGAATGAATAGGACTTCTTGGATGTATTGATATGGAATATAAGGCGCCATCCATCGCGGTTCTAATGCTGCCATACACTTCTAAGCTATCTTCTACGTCTGCCTTAGCAATACAGTGTTATTGAGAGGCATAACCTGTCAGTAATTTAGAAAAAAAAATCCCTATAGGAAGTCGCATCTAGCGATAATTATGTATAAATAAGTATAGGGGCAGTACTATGACGGGTTAATGCCATAATTGTTCCAGTGTCAGAGAGAGATGGAGCTATACAGGACGAATATTATTATTATTTTTATTTATTTCTTGACATTTCTCGGGACCCTGGGGTCCCGGACCTTTGGAAGGCGTACGTGGGGCCGTAACCAACTCGCAGAGGCCCGTTAGACGTTTTTAAAGGAATGAGACACCAACCAACGATTATCCCTGTTTGCACTATGCAAGTGCAGCCAAGGACAACCCCCGGTTGGTGTAGGACTATTACAGTTTATGGAAACAAAGATATTGGATTATGTGTCTGGGTGGCTAAGTGAGCTTGTTATATTATTATTATTTTCTTTATTTCATTTTTAATACATATCGTTTACATTTTTAAATATTTTTATAAATAACACAAAAAAAAACATTTAAAAATATAAAAAATAGTGGCCCATCGGCATCAGGAACAGGGTCCAAGCTGCCGGTGGTCAGGGCTCTAGAGAAAGGAACCTCCTCACTATGCGTGCCGTGTCCAGAAGTACTGCTTTCTGAATCAAGCCCTTGACCCAGCCGCGCAATGAGAGCCTCCTGAGGTGTTGATCGAGGCTCTCCGCTATTAGGCCATTAACCGAAACGATTATCGGTACAATGATTGCAGAGTCCACATCCCACATGTCGACAACCTCGTGTGCTAAGTCAAGATACTTGATTTTTTTATCGTTCTCAGCTTTCACGAGATTCTCGTCATGAGGGACAGCGATATCAACAATCATTGCACGGCGCTCTCGTCGATCTATTACCACAATATCAGGCTTATTGGCTACAATAGTCCTGTCAGTGATAATAGATCGATCCCAGTACAATGTGGCGTGACCATTCTCGAGAACTGGGTCGGGCACATACCTGTAGTATGGTACTTCGGACTCCACAAGGTTGTACTGCATGGCAAGTTGCTGGTGGATAATCCTAGCCACTAGATTGTGTCTGTGCAAGTACTCGCCGTTAGCAAGACGAGAACAACCGGAAACAATATGTCGGATTGATTCACCGGGACGGTGGCATGCCCGACAGATGTCAACCGTACCGTCCTTGACAATGTATTTCCGATAATTATTCGTCATGATAACTTCATCCATAATCGCACAGACAAAACCTTCGGTTTCCCCGAAGAGGTCGCCGAAACGCAGCCAGGATACAGACGCTAAAAAGTCAACATCAGGCCCATGTAGGGCCCGGAAAAAGCGTCCGTGAAGCTCTTTGCCTTGCCATACTTCCTTACGATCGTTAGTATCAAGTACTGCAGGTTTGCGCCAGTTCTCTTTCGCCAAGGAGAGCGGGGTGAGGCCTTTGTCCACTGCGACCACATCTCGGTGCATCCCCACGTCATTTTGAAGGAAATATTCCCTGAGACTGCAGATCTCGCGGTTGTGGAGGGTTTTAGCATTTAAGAAACCTCGACCCCCACACTTCCGCGGGATGTACAGTCTCATTACTGATGATCGTGGATGATGCATTCGATTTGCCGTCAACAATGTACGGACCTTCCTATCCAGAGCGTCAAGTTCCGTCTGAGTCCATTTGAGTATGCCAAAAGAATACATCAAAACCGGCATGACCCAACCGTTGAAGGCACGCACCTTGTTTCCGCCTGATAAAAGACTATTTAACACTTTATTCAGGCGGCCAAAGAAGCGCTCCCTCAACGATTGTTTCATGTCGGCAACATTGATGCCTAATGCTTCCGACATACCCAAATACTTGTAGGTTTCGGTTGAGGAAAGGGATCTAAGGTATATGGAATCCGAGAGTTGGGTTCCCACGGATTCCATAATCCCCCCTCGCTTTACATGCATGACTGCACATTTGTCTACACCAAATTCCATCCTGATGGCGCTACTGAACGTTTCTGTTACTTTCAGTAGCTCCAACAGTCGCAATTTGTTGGGAGCAAAGAGTTTCAAGTCATCCATGTAAAGGAGGTGAGATATCACCTGACCACCTCTTCTCAACCGATAGCCTAGACCTGAATCCTCCAGCAGTGTGCATATTATTATTATTATTATTTATTTATATCGAACACAAATGATTCATATTGTTGTTTGTAAAACTTATAAACTACGGTAGTAAGGTGTCCCATTAGAATAAAAATACAAATGAAATAGAAGATATCGAAATTAAATCAAACTAAATTAAATAAAAAATTAAATCAAATTATAAGAAATAAAATAAAATTAAAACAAAACAAAATAAAACTAATTTAAAAACCGATACTTATAATTAATTCCGCTTCCCGCTGCACCAGACCTGCAGCTGTGCATACAGATCCAGTGCTCCAAGAATGGGCAATCAGGCTTGAATAGCATTATCCCTTTTTCACAATGGAACAATGACAGCTTTAACACGTCATAGTATGGCCCCAGATGTTAGTCACTTCATGTTAAATACTGATAGCAACAGCATGTGTTGAGATTGGGCGAAAAAAACAAAATATTTTCTTGGTTATAGCTACATACCATAAATTATCGAAACAAAAAATCAAATTCAACATAAATTATTCCTACCAAAGACAATATATTCCCGCCATCTTTATAGAGCGCTTAAACGCATCCTCCTGTCATTTCTCCCTACAAGGTTCCTCACTTAGTAACTGAATTATCTGTGGTACAATAACATTTCTCTGATAAACTTGTTTTCGAGCGGCCGCAGCAGGCGTTTACTCCTCACATTGTATTTTTATTATTAATTAATTTACAATGGAAATAATCTCTGAACTGTTTTTGTTCCTAGTAAGTGGTTAATCTGTTTTTATTATGGTTTTTCGTTGTGGGGAAAATATTGCAGTGTTTTGTGTTGTGATGGAAAAACCCACGGATGTGATTCTTATTTAGTATTTAAGGTACATCATCAGGCAATGCATCAGCAATCCATTTAGGTGTTGTATGTACACAGAAGGCAACAAACTTTCTATCAAGTGAACTGTCACTCAGTTTCTTTTTTTAGTGTTTTTTTTTTTTTTCTAAAATAAAAGCAGTATTTAATCGCAAAGGTTTCTTTTCCTGTAGAAAGAGTATGGTTACCTCAATGCTCACTTCCGGTGTTGCCATATTCTGACCATTAAATTCAGGTTTTCTTGCGATTTTTTTTCTTAACACTGGCCTAACTCATTAAGCGAAATGGTACTATATTTAATTATGACAGGTGTTAAGAGGTATGAGGAACAGGGTGTAAAGTTCACTCATCCTCTATAGAAAAGGGAGAATCCTCCGACCAGACGGGTTTCGTGTCTAGCGGGCAACTGCCCAATGGAATGGTTGAAGTTGGTAATTGCGCGATGCAGGATTTGTGTGACGTCAGGTATTTGATGCGTAGTTTACATGTGGCGATGTAGATGTCGCCACAGGTGAAACTATTTTTCTACATCTCGTTTTTATTACTAAGCATGCAACTGCATCTAAGATGACCAAACGGAAGTCATATCGACATCGAAGTAAAGTCAAATAAAAAGTTCAAATATTCCCAGCAAATATTTACATTTAGTACACTTGCACTCAGTAATGATAAAAATAAGTTCCTTAGTCATTTTATAAATAGAACGGAAAAATATTATTTTATCGCCTTGTTTGTGATGTAAATAAATATCAAGTTAACACTCTTAAATACAAGGTAAATACTCTCTTTGAACGGTAAATAATAATGTTTTCGTATATAATCCAGAAAAACCGGCTAAGTACGAGTCGGAGTTGGTAATATTTAGCGAATAACGCCGAAAAAAACACGTCCCTTTAAATTTTAACTTTATTTTATTTTTATTATTTTTTGTTATAGCAGCAATAGAAATACGCAATATATGAAACCAACCAAAAGGCGATAACTGTCCACAGTATATTTGAATTATTTTGTTTTAAAGTTAACGAAAGAAAAACCGTCGATGAAAATATGCGTCACATTACGCAAAACGATCATCATTCAGCTCACGTTAAGAACCAGCGCATACCGATAGACGATATGGTGATAGAATTCGAATTATCAAAGTATATTAATATAATCGAGATAAAGTATATATTTAGAGGGTAAGCCCCCGCGATGCTCTAATGCTCCAGTCGCTGTCCATTAAAATTTAACCCTTATTCTGATGGAAACAAAGTTTGGATTTACATTAATTTAATAATCCATCTGCCGTACCGTCTGTCAAAGTTCAATAATTGATGAAAATACAAAAAGTTCCGAATACGCTATGTCTATGACACACGAAAAAACCGCAAGTAACGTTACCGGATACCAATCTAATAATGCGTTTGATGGTGGCGCTGCTTTCCAAGGCCATTTCACACCGAGCTGTCAAATTCAATACAATAAAATTCGTTCCTTATTTCACCACCAGCACATATGTGTGGTAATCCTGCAGCATTATTTTGATGTGTCTTTATCACCTTTTTTGCAGAGACTATGTCGGCAAAAGACGCAGAGGGGATAGATATTCCGTCAGTTTTCGTGAGTGAATTCGCAGGGTTCAGACTAGCCGCAGAGGACTACACAAGCGGGTGAGTCGAAAGGTTCATATTATATGTATAATATATTATATTTATATCTATACATATTAAAAAATAAAGTCGCTTTTCGTGTCTATCTGTATGACTGCGATGTTTATTTATTTATTTATTTAGGGACAACAAACAGTAGTGTAATAATAAGTAAACATAGGTTAGAACTTAATAATAGAGGTAACAAATACACTACTCACAACGTTCTTCTAAACTACGCAACGGATTTTGATGCGATTTCACCATCTTTCAGAGAATAAATTCTGGAAGGTTTATGTGTATAATACGTTAAAGGGGATGAGTTGAGTAGGCCGCAAAATTCAATTTTCTTACTTTTTTGAAATTTGCAGGGTCAGTGTCCGGTTGTATGTTGATCAAAATACGATTAATCAACATACAACCAAACCAATAGAATAATCTAAACTTAGAAAGTTGTGTTAATGATTTTAATCGTTATAATTCTGTAAATACATGTTTATTATGGTTGCGACTCATATTTAAAAAAACTTAAGAAAATTTTAATTTTGAAGTAATTTTTTCACTTGAATATGAAGTGACAGATAGTGACGTAATTATTTGTTATGAAATAATGATGTTGCTTGTCGATGATAGCGAATTTGTGTAAGGTGTGTCTGTTAAGCGTGCGAGCGTGCAGTTGTTTATGCTAATAAGTTGTGTTGGTAAGCAAATTATTTTGCGCAATTACTAATTTTTAAGATAAGGATGTTTTCATCGATATTTATTACAATAAAAATAAAACGACATGTGTTTGTGTGAAAGGGTGAGTGTGTGTGTGTATTTATCTTCTTTTATTACATTAAAAGTAACAATATAAAAGTATGACATTTTAAAATAACTGTGCCTTCATTAATTTAAAAAAGAATTGTTATAAAACTACATTTAAAACAAAATTTTTACAGATATATTCTGATTCTGAAATTGAATGTATATACATTTAATGAATGATCGTAGATTTTAAACATGGAAAGTCGGACCTGAAATGATTAATGAAATTTTGAAAACAACCCGTTTTTCAGTGTTTTAGTTATTTTTTTTCTTCTTCTATGTTTCAGTTTCTATATAATGGTGAACGGCGACCTCCCGTTCAACATCAACACACACCTGCTGCTGCCGTTCGCGATTGTCGTGGTGCTGTGCCTGCTCGTTATACTTGTATTTATGGTACGTATGATCTGAGTGATAAGGTTCACTATTGAATGGAAGAATAAAAAGGATCCTCTTTTTTATACAAAAGTTAATTTGCGTTCTTATTTAATTTGGTGTAAAATCAAATCATTTATTTTCCATATTATAAAATCAATTTTTTTGTAATTACATACACATCTTTATAAATACTAGTGTTAACACATACATTTGCCAAATTTTTGTAATAATGACGAATAATGTCAATAGAATCAATAATAATGTCAAAATCACTGTAATTAATTTCAAACATTTGATTTACCGAAACTCAAGCACGAATTCCAAAGGATTACTTACATTGATCTGAATTAAAGTCCACAATCACTCTTCCCCGTTTAGTTTTCGTTAAGTCAGTTCCGAATTTAGTTTTGTGTCATAACAATGTCTTGTTTTCTTCCTTTTTTATTTGTTTGTATATTGGCACCTTGCAGCTATTTCCTAATAGCTAATTAGTCATTATTTAATCGTGTTTTTGTATGTTGTGCTGTTTTTTGTGTGCACTAAATAAACGATTTATCTATCTATACATCTTAAATTTAAGTAACAACCCATTATCACTGTAGATAATGCATTAGTATTTAATAACCTTATCATTATAATTCCAGATAGTAAAATGCATAAAAGACCGACGCCGCGCTCGTCGACACCGGCTGCCAAGCCGAGCTCTGAAGAAGATCCCCACGTGCAAGTTCAGCAAGGGCGACCCGTACGACACGTGCGCCATCTGTCTCGATGACTACCAGGAGGGCGAGCGGCTGAGGGTACTGCCCTGCGCACACGGTGAGTTCTACACACAGAAGTTACCCACAAATTTCAACGTGGAATCCAAAATCAATCCATCAATCTTTTACTGAATTCATGGTAAAATTTTCCGTGTGTTTTATTCCAACAATAACTAATTTCAAAGTTAAATAATTTATTTCAATTAGGCACAAAAAGAACGTCAACATTTACAGAAAAATAATAATTGATTCTAGTTGCCCCTTCCAAAAGGTAGTTTCCGTATGGAGAAGAATGGGCAAGAAACTCCACCGTTACTCTTTTAAAATGTTTTCACAATACTTCTTAAACGAACGAACATAAACGAAGCAAAAAGAGTATGTAAAGATCGTAGCAGGTAGCGTTTTATCATTTCTGCCTACCCCTTGTGAAAATGGCGTGAGTTTATGTAATTATGTTGGTATGTACCTGTCCGCAGCCTACCACGCGGTGTGCATCGACCCGTGGCTGACGCAGAACAAGCGCGTGTGTCCCGTGTGCAAGCGCCGCGTGTTCGCGGCCGGCGAGCGCAGGCGCCTGCACACCGACTCCGACTCCACGGACACTGAGCCGCTCCTCAACGACAATAATGCTACGCAGGTAAACTACGCATATAATAATATACAAAATTGTATAGATTCTTTTGACACCAGAGTGACATTTGTGACAACAGAATTACTGTTTTTGATACTTACCATAATAATGTTAATGACATTTGGTGACACCAGAGTGTCTACAGTCCTTTAACAGTTATTTGACGTCCGATTTTGCATCACTGTCAATATCACAGTGATCTTTATTATTCTTGTAATAAGGTTGCTGTCGGGATGATGCCACTGAAAAGTCTGTCAAAATCACAATGATCTTTACTCGTTACTATAAGGTTGGTCTTGAATTGTTGCTGTCACAGGTAAAATAACTGTGAACAGACTATAATTGTGATACTAGAGTGACTAATTGTTACACCATAATCATTATAATTGGTATTATTTCAGGGCGGCACGTTCGAGGAGCAGCGAGAGAACCCGTTCATGCGCGCGGCGCGGTTCATGTCGCGACTGCGGGCTAACATGGACGGCGACAACGCTGAGGTAATACTATGAAATACTATGATTATTATTAATTAATACAAGGGTCAGTACAATGCTCGATGACCTCAGGAGAGTCTTCGAAAGAGTGGGTCTTAAAATGAACATGGACAAGACAAAGTTCACGTCAAATGCCCATGTAACACCCACTCTCATGAAGATCGGAGACGCTACTCTCGAAGTTGTGAACGAGTATGTTTACCTAGGACAAACTGTCCAGCTAGGTAGGTCCAACTTCGAGAAAGAGGTCAATCGTCGAATCCGAGCTGGTTGGGCCGCGTTCGGGAAGCTACGCAATATCTTCTCGTACCACAGTGTCTCAAGACGAAAGTCTTTGACCAGTGCGTGTTGCCAGTGATGACCTATGGCACTGAAACGTGGTCGCTCACAATGGGCCTTATCAGAAGGCTAAAAGTCACCCAAAGGGCAATGGAGAGGGCTATGCTTGGAGTTTCCCTACGTGATCGAATCAGAAATGAAGAGATCCGCAGGAGAACCATGGTAACCGACATAGCCCGAAGAATTGTCAAACTTAAGTGGTAGTGGGCAGGGCACATTGCTCGCAGAACAGATGGCCGATGGGGCCGAAAGGTTCTGGAGTGGCGACCGCGTACCGGAAGACGTAGCGTTGGAAGGCCTCCCACAAGATGGACCGATGATCTTGCAAAGGCCGCAGGAATCCGCGGGATGCGGGAAGCACAGAATCGGTCGAAGTGGCGGTGCTTGGGGGAGGCCTATGTCCAGCAGTGGACGTCTTTCGGCTGAAATGATGATGATGATGAATACAAGAGTCTCCAGTAAAGTAAGTCGCTCCGTGTAAAATACTGGTATTCAGCTGCATTCGGTTAAATTGGGAGCCGACCCCGACATAGTTGGGCTAAGCATATTATATTTTGATTCATGATATTTTATTGGACTAGAACAATGGTGGCCCATTGGTAACGCCCGCGACTTACCGAGTCAATTATTTCATCACCACTGCTCTCAAAACGGTGGCGGGAAATATCATGAGCAAGCCAGTATATCCTAGAACCAAAAATTCGAAGACGTGTGACATCTGCACGAGGCCCGCGAGGTGGATTGCGGTCCTCTCCCTCTCACACAGGAGGCCTGTGTCCATTATAGGCTGATTATGGTATGCGTCAAATCGCGTCAACAATGTCAATGTTTCATTGACCAGCATATATTGGACTGGCAGACAAAAATATGAAAGATTGAAATCATTTCAGTTTTTAGTTAACATGTGCTGAAGTTAATGATTAATTGTTATTAAGTGACATATCTGAGTGCGGCAGGAAGGTCTGGATTAATAGATTGTTTCAAAATAGCTTTTTGTGGAACTGGATGGTTCTTTACCCAGTTCCACAAAAGGCAGTTAACAGTTTAAAAGCAGTTCTGGGACAAACATGCGTCAGGAGATTAATAAATGAATATTATTGTGTTGTTACAGGTAGCATCACCTACAGAAGACACTGACGACCCGAGTAACGTTAATGACGACACGTAAGGTTCTTTCATGTATTATTAATACGAATATTCTAAAGTTTATTATTTAGTGAATTCATTGCTATGTACAAAAACGCTAACAGTTTAGTGTTATGCAATAGGTATTAAAAATGGAACTGAAAATGGTTTTGAAATCGACACTGTTTCTGTTTTTTTTTTCATCCAGTAAATTACAATTTATCGCGCTTTGAACGACATATCTTTTTCAGAACCTAAATACACTAATTTGACTATATAATATTGATTCTAAAACAAATTCCGATAACCAATAAATTATCTTGAAAATTGAAATAAAAACCTTAGTCAAGGTAACACAATCACTATAACAAGTAGCTACCTAATATAGTGTACATATTACGATCTTGGTAGTATTAAATTCTTTGAAATAAAGAATCAACAACGTATTTTTCAAAACGGGAGTGACGAGATTTTGACAATTGTTGATAATTACACGCGGGCGAAGTCACGGACAGGAACAGGGTAGTGATTTGTGAGATATGACAGTAATGAAATGATTACCCATCTCATTCAATACGTTCGGAGCGGAGTGTCACCGCGCCGCACGAATTATCGTACCTACACCGCGCCCCGCAATACCCAAATTGTATTTTATTTATTAAAGGAAAGGCATTGCACTTATATGTTTAAACTTTTGTATGGTAGCACAATTATAAACTTAAATTCAATATTTCGCATATCGCAAAGTAAAAATATAATTACTCGTGCAGCATATTACTTAGTTGTAAAAACTTGTTGTAAGGTATACGAGGGTGACACTGAAAGTTCTTAGAAAATCAAAAACTGAACAAACTAGCAAGTTATTAGTTTGTGCATATAAAAACATGCTGGTCCTGCTCCATAGGATAATTTAGAATCAAGACAAAATCAAACTGGTTGCAAATTTAATTGTATATTTTATTTTTATTTTTTTATTATATGAAATAGATTTTACATTCTGTTATCAATTCCTCGCACTCTGACTTATTAATTGTAAAATTTTAGAAAAATGTAAAGTATGTGAGCACCATGTATCTATCACTTAATTAGTTGTATCTGTTGTTGCTTCATTTTTAATTCTTAATTATTTTTACCTATTGTGGTATAATAATTATATTCTAGGTGCATCGTCCTCACATATAATTATATAACTAATGTACTTATACAAAATATTGTAAAACATTTTAAAAGAGTAACGGTGGAGTTTCTTGCCCATTCTTCTCCATGCGAAAACTACCTTTTGGAAGGGGCGACTAGAATCAATTCAATTTTTTTGTAAATGTTTACGTTCAAAAGTGCCTTATAAGGGCCTATTTGAAATAAATGATTTGACTTTGGCACTTGACTCATACCGATGCCTAAGCTTGTCCCGATCTGCTGATAAGTCACTCTCTTGTCAGTCTCTATCATACGCCGCACAACACTGATGTTATCTTCAGTCGTGGCCGTAGAAGGCCGTCCCTCACGCAGATCATCGGCGAGATTAGTGCGGACACGTTTAAACTCATTAAACCAGTTGTAAACAGTGGCATGAGATGGGGCTTCATCGTGAAAGGCCAATCGAAGTCTATCATAATTTTCTTGTTGACTTAAATGACATCGAAAGTCATAAAAAATCATTATACGAACATTTTCTCGCGTTAAATTCATGCTGACGTGACACAGGCAATTTTCAATTTGCCGCCAAATCGTAAACAAATGACAAATGAATAAAATACATACACAATAATATTGGCAAAGAGTTCCATTTTCAAAATTCGAACTTATTTTTTTATTATATCGTTTACAAGTGGCCAGTTCTAAAAACTTTCAATGTCGCCCTCGTATTATAGCTCCGTCTGAGGTCACTCCAAGATAACTGTGGAAAATATATAGTAATATGTCTTGCTATAATATATATTATAGTTACGTCTGTGGTGAGCTTCAAGGACTTATTTAAGGCTGTGCTAGTCGACGTTTTAAATTCGTTCCTGGGCGTGGCTTAATGCATGCTATCTTTTCCAAAGTCGTATCAGAAGAGCTTGAAGCATGCTGATTTATACAGTTTCACAAATAGTGAAAAACTACGGAATGTATAAATTCAATATAAGTTATTTGAACTTTGAATAATTAAAGTATGCATGTACAAATTTTCTTATGAAACTTCATATTGTTTCTGTTATTTATTTACGTCCAAAGATACGTTAAAGTTAATTGTTATTGTGTTTTATGTGACAAGATTACTTTAAAAGCAAAATTGATAAGACTTTTTCAGAATTTTTACTTATATTTGGAAGCATTGCAGATTTGGCAATGCTCAGTTTTCTTTGCCAGCCAAACAACTGTGAACATTGGTTCTCTTTAAATAAAGGTGAAAATAAATGATCTATCCCTGTCGACTTTGATGGTCTCTCGAATCAATGAAAATGTATTTGTTTTCAACTTTATTTCAATTGTCGCAAGTTTTGTATTTGTTTGATAGTGAAAACTGCGTTTGCGCTGGTCCTGCATAGATATAACATACATTTCTAAGATATATTTTTTTGTGTTCTATAAAACCATTTCTTCTACAGCGTGGAGACAGGTGACAGAGAAGCCCTCCTGCCCGCCGCGCCCGCTGTGGCCACGGTGGGCGTCGCGACGGAGCGCCGCGCGCGCCGCGCTCGCCGCGCGCGCCGCACGCGCTCGGCCAGCGCGCACGCCGCGCACGCCGCGCACGCTGCACACGCCGCGCAACACGACGACGTGGCGCCGCTGCTGATATCCGACTCGCACTCCATCAACACTGAGACGCAGGGGGAAATCGGTGAGACTATTTTTATAGAAACATCACGCTTGTATTCTTCAAAGGGTAGGCAGAAGTGTAGCTTAGTATGCCTGGCCACGTAAAATTGCCTTTCAACTTGATAAATACTGCCAGTAAATTAAAACTTCACTCAGATTGAAACTTTGGTCTAACAGCAAAAATAGACCTTGACATTTTATGAATGTAAGTGACATTATATAGGTATGAGGAACAGGGAGTTAAGTTCACTCATCCTCCATAGAAAAGGGAGGATTCTCCGACCAGACAGGTGTTGTGTCTGATGGGCTACTGCCCGACGATTGATTTCGAGACGTTGTATATATTCTAGTCACGCGGTATACTCTGCTTACGAAAAAACTTTTCCCATACATTTCGTAGGAAATGAGACACCAACCTACTTTTCACGATGGATCGCCGAAAATTAACAACATTTTGATAGTTTATTTTTGCTTTTGAAAAAAGTTTTTCCATATTAAGTTTTTTGCGATTTCTGACTTTTCTAGCTCTCAAACCTTACTTGTTCTAATAGAGTTTTTGATCGTTATAAGAAACAGGATCGATTGACATCAAAAAAGTTTTTGGGAAAACTGCCTACTTTCTTTGACTGTATTTTGCAGTAAAGTAAGTAAAATGCAGATTAAAATGTCTCAAAAAGTTAAGGACAGTCTCCTAAGACCGTTTTCCTGTAGCTACAACGGTAAAGTTAGCTGCCCTTACTGCCCCATCTCAAAAACCCACCCTGTATTACGGCGCTGAAAAATAAACTTATATAAACTCACAAACTTATTTCTCCCTATACAGGCGTAGCAGCATTACCAGCGCAGGAAGCATCGTCAGCACCACACCACATGAACTTATGAACGTCTGACTCACTGACTGTTCTGAAGGTCTAACTGTCTGACTCTGCACCGAGTGAGCACGCTCCCTTACAGAGGCTCTGGCGCCCGCCCAGTGTGTATGTACCTTTATCTTGTGCTAAATTGAGCTCTAGTGCCTGTGTAAACGATTCATTTTTGACTGTCCTATTTTAAATTGAGTTTTCATAGCTCTGATTGCATAAAATTGACGTTAAAAGTATGATAATAATATCGGTAATTTCATGAAAGGATCATTGCGATAAAAGTATCGTTAAACATCGAGCGATGACTGGGCGTGCGATCAAGGCAATTAGATGTTCGAATTTCGATTATTTTTATTTAAAGTACTGTTACAAATGCTTAAACACGTTGAACTTGTGTCCCAAAGCTTTCGTGCTATCCACTCGAATGTGACTATGTTAGAAAATTGTTATCGTAATAAATAGACAAATATAATATTTCAGGTTATATCGTCAATTTACTGTTGAAGAATCCATTAACAATAGATTTAAAACATTACAAGAAATCTTAAAAAATCTGGTATAAAATGGTTGCATGTAATGAATTCAGTTTTCTAAAGGACTAAGTACTAGATTGGTAAATACGCCTGTCTTGTAGGTTTACGGAAATTAATATCAATACTAACTTAACCAAGACTGGAACTAATCCTGTTCTAGAATCTTTAACTACCCACGGACTGACAAAGTAGTCCATATTAAAACTGTGTAATTCTATAGTCCGCGCGCGACTGGTAGTCACCGCCTGAGGTCTGTGAGCGGTGAGACGGGGGAGGTAGACAAAGGCCAAGCTAACTCAGTCTGACAATTTTGTTAATGGCGCCCAACAACTCCCCCGTCTCACCGCTCGAATACCTCAGGCGGTGACTAGCAGTCGCGCGCGGACAATCTAGGTGTTGATTATAGTATAGCTAAATAATATAACAAATCATTTGGGGAAGTCTACTATATTTTCTCAGTCACAATTATCAAAGATCTTACGAAAATTACTTTTGAGGTTTTGTACCACAGCAAACGACTCAAGCGCATTTTCAATGTTGTTTCCCCACAATGAGTAGGATGTTGTTACTCCCACGATTTCGTTGCTGTGTCACAAAAGCTCAATAATTACATAAGAAAACTGTAAGGGGGTTCACATCTGACGGAAGATGCGTCGCGTAACGCCAGAAGGGAGAAGTAGATTATAAAATATTCAACCTTTGATTATTTATATGTCTCGATAGAGCTTCGCGCTGCAAAAGAGCTAAAACAGACAAATCAACTTTTTTATACTAGTCGTGGTCATAGTCGCCTGTCGTGGCCTGTCGCATGCCGAGCATTCCCACCACAGGCATCATCTGATCGACGGGTCCCACGGCCTGTCGGCCTGGCCTGGCACGATCTACCCAGTGAGAAAGCGGGCCGCAGCATTACTCTCGCGGCACATCATTGTGCTTTTCTAGCATGCGTGCATTTAGCGACCAACAGTTGGACGCTATTTTTGTCGACGATTTTCGACTGTCTATCTAAACATATTTATGTCTGCATTAAACCTTGCACCCTCAACCGATGATGCAGTAGGTAGTCGGGGAACTAACGAATTAACGCCCGAAGCATCTTCCGCCAGATGTGCAACTACCCTTTAAGATAATTTTACAAATATATAAGTGCCTGATGCATTGAAAGAGTCGAGCAAATTACTATATTTTATAGAAACACTTCGAATAACGGAATCGGGGATAAATTATAAAGGTGCAATATCGACACGAGTATTTCTTTTCTAAAAATCCATATTAATAAACCATTTTTATTAATAGAAGAAAAATCTGACTTTTTAATATGGATTTAGTCTTATTAATAAAGATTATTTTGCTGTTTATCTATGCTAAATAATGAAACTATACGAAAATCATTGTAGATAGATTTGAAGTCGGTTATTAACAATTTTAGATCGTAATTTCAATAACAAGATGGTAGCTCTAATACTTATTTTGAATTCAGAGATTTTGTTTTATCCATATAATGTTGCGAGTTGTTACTAGAAAAGGGGTTTGTGGAAAAGCTTTCTCACATTCCTAATAATATTATAAATTTATATTTTTGGTTGTTACTCAATCACGCCAAAACGGTCCAACGGACGTGGATAAAATTTGGCACACAGATAGTTTATAGCCTGGATTAACATATAGGATATTTTTAATCCCGGGAGTATCTCCCCGTGGGATATTTTCCGACATCCATGCGGGAGAAGCCACGGGCTAAAGCTAGTGGTTTAATAATTAAAATGATGTTTTTTTTTTATCTATTTCCATTTTAAATTATTATAATAAGAAAATAATTAACACCTCAACACTTAAACATTTTAATTACACAATTTTCTAGTAACATTTCGCAGTTTCCCAATAATAATTAAAAATTCCAAGATGGGTTGTGAGTCAAGCCGCTTACACATCGTCTCAGTCCCACATAGTTATCAAATTATTATGTATTATAAGATAGAAACGGTAGACATTTTGTAAGTAAGTTAACATAAAAATTTTAGTGAGTACGATTATATTTAGAATGTTTTTATTATAATTTGTTTATTAATAACACATTATGCTCCTCTACTCTTGAACTAAAATGACAACGGCCATTAATCTTAATTACACTGCGCTTAATTATCAGCTTAAGGGGATGCGCTAAGGTAAAATATGATTCGCGACCGTAAAAAATATGACTTAACAGAATTATAATCATTAGAATTAACAATACAATAGTCATTCATTCAATAGGATTACATGAACTTAGAGAGTCGTATTGATAATTTATATGATTATAATTATATAAATAAACATTTGATACGGCCCCGAATCATATTTAGATCAACATTCAACCTGATACTGACCTGCAAATTGGCCAAAACTTGAGTAAATTTTAATTTCGCGGGCTACTATGAGGCTTTCGCCTGAAAGATAGAACAATAAAAAGTTTGCAATCCAATTGTTTCATAATTCCATTGTCTACGATCTTAAGGCTTTCCGTATCCTATATTTCCCTGTCACTTTGGTCAGATCGTCGGACTATGTCTATTGACTATTGTACGTTGTATTGGTTGTACGAGGTGTCCATTCTACGATATATTTGACCCGCCCATTTCCACTTCCTGCTCGCTATTACTTCACCTATTCTCCCTCACTTTTTAATGGATTGGTTTGCAAACCATAGCATAGATCGACTATCAGCATCATAACGTTGTATTTTAGTTCAGTTCTGAGGAGCAACTCAGTTATATCTGTATAAAAGATAAATAAAACACCCTGTATATAGGATCAGTTGGACTGTAGGTAGCGCCATATTACTGTGACTAAACTCCGACTAACACTTGATTTACTTTTATGTGATAATACTTAACTATGCTGACGTTACTACTCGCTAAACTTTGAGATGAAGTAGACAAAAATAATGAGTTATTTTAAAATAATTTAACCGCATTATCCGCATTGTAATACTTTTACCTTAGAGCGCGAGTAACCACAGCCACAGAATAAATAGTACAGAAGGCGCACTCCGCATTTTAGGTATGAAGCTACAAGTACGCGGCGGGCCCGTCTTGACGGGCCAATTCAGTGAGCGTAACGTAGACAGAAAGATATAAGAGGAGAAGCAACTTCTAGGTGAATATAACTTTAGGTAATTAGCGCTGTGCGACTTGAATTGCACTTTATTGTGTCGTAGCAAGAGTCGCTTTATATTTAAATGGTTTTGCGGAGTGAATCTTCTGTACTATTCTGTGCCACAGCTTAGTTTACGCCGTTCAAAGAGAGTTCCTAAAATTAAGTTGCATCCGGATTATGACGTAAAGTAATAATACCATGCAAATTCAAGAGGCAAAAATTTCGCTTCGGTCAACGGAAATTTGGTTGCGCTCATCGGGCTCATTATGGCTTTTGACGAAGTTTGTTTGCATTGTCTGAAAGTTCTATAGACGAGCAGTTTGAATATTAGGTATGTAAAATGATAAGTGTCTTCTTCACGTTAATTATTTTAAACATGTCCATGTAGCGTTATACATTTTTAAGTTAAAAACAAGCTATCCACATCTACAAAATGAGTTAATTTTCGGAATTGTATTAAACCGAATTTGTAGAAATGTATAGATTTGTCCAACTGTTAGTTACTTAACAATTTTTTTTGTAGATTTATTATGTTTAGACTTAATAATGCTTTGACTCAAAAAATATTATGTTTGTAAATATTTAACATCTAAATTCATCGGATATTGTTTTTTTTTTTTCAAATTTTGAATTTCTAACTTAAGGGTGGCTTGTTGGTTTTATTTTACAACTGTTATATAAATGCTTTATTTACTTGTGATATATTTGTATGATTACGAACGGTCGGTCGCGAAGTGAACTTTATTTTTAAGATGTGTATGTATGCTGAATTTGTGGTCAGTGACCGCGAAACTGATTCGCAAGTTTAGAATTAAAGCCAAAGGAAATATTGAACCGATTTTTATTTATTAGTACCCTAGCATCTGGTCCGCAGGTTATCCTCTGTATGAGAAGAAGTCAATGTTCTGCAGTGCGACATGTTGACAGGAGAAAAAAAAACTATTTAGTCCGTCAGTCAGATAATAAAAAAATATTAGACACGTATTTTTTGTTTTATCATATGAATAATAAAAAAATGGTTTAAATAAAATGCATTAAAGTTTGGGAGAGGTTGCTCGCTATGTCACAAGTCGGTATAAAATCTACCGGGGAGTGACGTCATGCCACATTTTAACTCGATGTATTGCCGTAATCTTTTGATTACGTAAAAAAAGAAAAAATACGTGTCCAATATTTTTTAATAATCTACCTGACGGACAAAAAAAAATATTTTGTCAACATCCCTGTTACACGCCGGGCCGGTATAGTATGTCTAAAAAAAAATATGATAAGGTTTTAACTTTTTAGACGCATCCAAAGTCTAATAATACACTCAACTGACCCCCTGATCCTACAATCAGATATTTTATATTGACCTGAAAAATAATATAGGTACAAACAAAAAAAAAATTACCTACCGAACATACAATGTTGTAATTAATTTAAATAACATATGAAACAATAATTATCCGCCCCTAAGACGACCCACTGATCTTATCTTTACCTACATGTTCGTCTGGAGATACTCAAATGTTATGTAGTTCATTTAAACGTAAAAAAAAACATGTCAATAGTTAGATAGATCATCAGTCGTTTGTTTAGCCTGTAAGTGGAAACACGGTTGCTTCATACTGACCTATAATTGTTATCCAACTGCCAAGCAGGATTTATACTACAAATTGTTTAAGAATAAAATGAAGAAGTTGGTGCTAATTTTGCTAATAATTAAATGTATCCATGGAGATGGGTCGGAGGGACCTGTAGTTACTACGGCGAAGGGGACAATTAAAGGTTTAAAGTTGGAAGGAGATTATGCAGTGTTTCTGGGGGTACCGTACGCTGTGCTGGATGAGAGAAATCCATTCGGGGTAAGTATTTATTTTTATTTTTAACTTAACATTGACAAGTAGTAGGCACACGGATAATTTTATAGTAATTGTAATTTTATCGCACTAGTCTAAATAATTATAAAAATAATACATCAAAATTTATGGAGGAGGAGCTCGTGGCTAAATAATAACAGCCGCACGGATTGGTCGCAGGTAAGCTACGCTTGCCGAAGTCGGTCCGTGGATGGGTGACCATCTATTACATATCGAGACTCCTCCGAGCCTCGGAAAGCATGTTAAGCCGTTGGCGCCGGCTGTCATTTGTAGAGAGAGTCATTACGGGTAGTCGGAAGCCCGAAAGTCTGACTGGAAGCCGACCCCAACATAGTTGGGAAAAAACCAGGCAGATGATGATGAATTAGTAGCTCAAAAAACCGCCCAAATGCGTGTCGGACTTCGCACAATGAAAGGTTCCGTAGTGGGGATGAATTTATCCCAAGAACAAACTTAACGTTGTAGTGTTACTGACACTGGCATGGCCACCACTAGTGATGTTCAAATCCGCTAAAAACTATAGACGTGTTATAGACTATAAAATATATTTTTTTAGCTCGTTGTTCTGTACGCTATCATTGTTACAAAACTCGGCCGCTGCACATAGGGGTATTTCATTAATCTAGCTGGCCAAAAATATTAGTGCGGGTTTTTTGGTTTAAAATGACGGAAATAAAACAAGCGAAATATATACGGACAATAACTTTAATAATTTCATTAAAAAAAGCAATAAAGCACCAATACAACAAAAAATAATAATATAAAAATGCTGAAAATAGGCCATATATTTACATATTCTTACGCACACTTATCTACATTACAATATATAGTGTAATGTAGATAATACATTACAGTCTGAATCTATAAACATTTTTAATGCTTCCATGGGGGTTGACGCGATGGTTTTTCCCATTTAGACGAATCATAAGCTTTTTTGTATTTCGTTGCACGGGTCGGAGAGCTCATAATATCTTTGAGCACGTGGGAAGCATCACGTTTTCCCGATTTACTTAATTCATCTTGAGCTGCGTGAAGTATTACACCATCTTCTATATTAGATCGGCTCCCTTCCGTTTTTCTTCTTTTGGTCCTTTCGCTAGATTCCCCAAACGATTTACAAGGGCGACCTGGATGATTTGCCGTTGTGACTGGAATTTCGAATGTACCTTCCACCCAAACTTGGTTGTTTTTCAAAAAAACCTCCTCTTTTTTGTGAGATTTAATCCACCTTTGCTTCATTTCCGATTTAAAATGTGCAAAATTGTTTTTCAGTATTTTTAACTGATCTTCAGTAAGATCGTCACTAGTGAAAAGGTGGTCTCTCAAAAAACATAGTTTTTCTCCAAATTGCGTAAATTTTAATTTTTCATAATATCAAAGTGAGATTTACGAGTCACTATTCTCACTCTGGAAGTACCCACTATATCTGGAACAAGTAAATACTGTTTTTAGACATAAATACTTTTTTCACAAATTTAGTTTATTTTGACCGTGAAATTCAATGTTCTACGTTTTTGCGCATCCGCGCTATTCCGCGGCTAATTTATTTAGTATTCGTTACTTAAGGGTCTATATTTTTTATATAAATTACAAAAGTTGCCGGATCTATCCCGATACTAAAACAAAAAGCTTCCTAAACATAAATTTCTTAAAAAAATATCCTTATTTCAGACGTTATTTCTCGACCTCTAAAAGTATATTAAAATAAAACAAATTTTTACAAATATATTACATTTGGATTGTCACATACCTGTAGTTTCCGAATCCATTGCTATTTTGCACCAGGTAAACACAGAAAACTTCAGTTTAACACACAAAGTTAACGCTTTTGTAAATAGCCGATAAGAGACACGTACACAAGGTTCAATGATCAACTTTCGACTGAATTTACCAGATAACGTGCAACGCAAGAAGGGTGGGGGTGGCGGTCTATTGTTTGTTGGAATGTCCCCTGCCTCAGGTGGTCAATGTAATTAGTATTCCTTAAACTTTGTTATTTTGACTTTTGGCCGCCTAGATAGTTAAAATACCCCTATGTGCGCTGTCTAAACGCGGAAACGTTATCATTTTATTTGGCAACACGCTAGCTAGACGGACTTAATGATGCGCGGTAAATATTATCTCACAACGCGCTGTACACGACAGAATATAATAATATCTCTTGAAGCGTTAAAAATCAATGAACTTTCCTTCATACTTTCAAGGCTTCGGGACTATCTATAGTAAAATTGATTAAATGTTAGTAGTTCTGTGAGACATTTGTGCCGATTCTCTTGTATACCGAACTAAACTAAACTATCACAAACATTCCCTACTTTTGGCTTTGAGACTGCTGCAAAAAAAAAACTAAAAATTTGCAACAAAAACAGATCTTCGCTAGTTGCCCTAGCTTTAGAGAGTCAATTGGACCAAACTGTGGAGATACTCCCCAGATCGGCCACCTATAAACCTTATAACTTTTGAACCAGTGACCGACAAATTCTGATGTTTGGCGACAAATTAGCGACAATTTTTTTGTGTTATCAAAATTAAAATCACTGGTGGTGGCCATGCCAATGTCAGTCACACAACATTGTAGTTGAAAACGGATACATATTTGAATGCCGAAAGTTAAAATACCTACGAGTAAAATGTCAACGTTCAAAACATCGAAAATTTAAATATCGATTGTATAATAATATCGAAAATTAAAATATCGTAAGTTTATAATGTCGAATGGTTAGATAACCTACGTCCAATATATCGAAAATCAAATTATCTACAATAGTGACATCGAAATACCTAAATATCGAAAGTACAAAGTATCGAATGTCCTAAATATCGCAGTACAGAGTATCGAATGTCCTAAATGTCGATATTAATTATTAATATCGATACACATACATAATACAGTAGTTAATAAGTATGTCATAGGGTAATTTCATAATTACCCTGTGACATTACGAAAACCCGAATAATTAGAAAATGATGAAATAAAATCTGCGAGCAACTTGGACGTAGCGTTCGCCGGCCGCTGCCGCGGCACCGCTCGCTGCGCTCGCTCGGCTCACGCGCAGTTGGTCACAGTTTTAACCTAACCTAACCTATTTTACCCAGTTCAAAATGATGAATCATACAATCTACCTGCGACTAGATAATTAGAAAATGGTGAAAACATTTCTGCGGGAGATTTTAGGTATGATTCGTCATTTTGAACTGGGTGAAATAGGTTAGGTTAGGTTAAAACTGTGACCAACTGCGCGTGAGCCGAGCGAGCGCAGCGAGCGGTGCCGCGGTAGCGGCCGGCGAACGCTACGTCCGTCGTAGGTATTTTTAACGTAAATATAATGAATTTGGGTGTATTAAATGTTGACATTTTAAATGTAGGTATAATGACTATCGATATTTTTAATCATTAGATATTTTTATCACTCGGCATTTCAATATTAGACATTTTAGGCTTAGGTATAACAATTTTCGATATTATTATACAATCGATATTTAAATTTTCGATGTTTTGAACGTTGACATTTTACTCGTAGGTATTTTAATTTTCGGCATTCAAATATGTATCCTTGAAAACATGTTCTCCTAATACATTCCAATTGAAAATGTAATATGGTCGATTATTACTCGTTAACTTGTAGAGCCTACTTAGCTGTGATAGTTTTTCTTTTAACTTTGTTATATGTACTACTGCCGTGTTTTTTTTCCATATCCAAAAACAACAATTTAGCTGGCAGGGGCGACACTTGACTAACAAAAATCAGCGATTCGATTCGATACCTGTACCGTAATTTATAAAGGTTGTCGGTCCTGCTGCCAAGTAATTTAAAGGGAAATAAATCGAAGGTCTCATACTTTAATCAAGCTAATCATCACACTTAAACCATTGGGCAGTAGCACACCAGGCACAACACCCGTCTGTCTGGTCGGAGAATCCTCCCTTTTCAGAAGAGGGACGTTCCACCCTGTTCCTCCAGCCCTATGTATATACTATAGCATAGCATTGAGACTGAAAATATCATAAAACGTCCACTGCTACAAATAGGCCTCGCCCAAGGATTGCCACAACGAGCAGTCCTGCACCACCCACATCCAGCGCATTGGATCTTCCACTGGATCACCTGGGGGCGGTTACCCCAGCTAGTTAGCTTACTACCTAATACAACAAAAAAAAAACATGCGGGGCAGTCTTTGGGGACTGCCGATAGAAGTGAAAACTAGCGTGCGGTGACGATGACGCGAGTTTCACGCTTTTTGTTCACCCAAAAAGTACACAGTAAACGTATAGCTCATGGAAAGCGTTCGGTGACGATGACGCGAGTGCCATGATTTTGTTTCACCCAAAAAATGCTCAACCCGCTTAAAGAAGTTTTCACTTCAAAAACTCAGCCTATCACAGTCCACAGCTAGACATAGGCCAATCAATAATGCCCAACTCTGAGATACGAAAGCTGTTAAGGCGTACCTATAACAGTACCTACTACACAAAACAGGCTGGCCGCCTTTGCAGACTGTTGGAAGATTTAGGTAACCACCCTCGTAAAAATTAAGTTACTTAGAGAGTGCAGACAACCACACGACCGACCTCAGCACATTATAAGGAGCTTTGTATGATCCAGTAGTGATTCCACCATGTTAGTTACTCACGTCTTGCGTTCCCATCGCGACGTTTCCAACACTTATGTTTCTCACGTTTATTGGCAACGTTTGTCCCCAGTCGATGGCGAGCACCGTACGTACACGGGTCTTACGAGGCGGTACAGTAGCCCGCGAAATTCAAATATACCCTTTTTTTGCAATTTGCAGGTCATTATCAAGTCGTTTTGCATGGGAACACTATTAATTAATATTAGTTACCGGGGCATCACTTTTTTTTTACCATGTTAAATTTTAAAAACGTAAAGGATCCCCGAAAAGATCAATTGTAATTATATTACAATCTGACAAAGTAGTAATATTGTCAATTGCTTCAGTTGCATTTGGTAGATGATCTAACTAGTTGCCTTCAATGGTCGGTAAGTGGTGGTGGTTTATTTCTTGGCGAAATCGCCACTCAGAGGCTTCCTACCACGAAACTTCGTGGATCACATCGGGAATGTGACTTACTCGACAAATTAATCTGAAACATCATCTTTCAGGCAGCTACACCACATCCTGGTTTCAACATCACCTACGAAGCTAACGACGACAGCGTCGCGTGTCCTCAGTACAGCAGAAGCGGTGCACCCGTGGGCACGATACAATGCTTACAACTGAACGTATACGTGCCAAATACTGCTAACTCGACCAATAAATTACCCGTAATGGTCTACATCCACGGAGGAGCCTTCGTTCTAGGAAGAAAAGCCATGGCAGATTTATCACCCAAATTCTTAATCAGACATGACGTTATAGTCGTCTCGATAAACTACAGATTAGGACCATACGGCTTCCTGTGTGTAAGCGAACCTGGGTTCAGTAACCAAGGTTTAAAAGACCAGGTTTTAGCGCTGAAATGGATTAAAGACAACGTCGAAGCATTTGGGGGAGACAGTAACAAAGTTACAGCATTCGGACAATCAGCCGGAGCCATGACTCTAGACCTCCAACTGCTGACTAACGAAGATTTTGTCCAACGAGCGATAATGCATAGTGGTTCTGCACTGTCTACTTGGGTTATAGCAACGCAAAATGATAGTATACCACTTAATATAGCTAGCAATCTTGGATATACTGGCGAAGATTTAAAAAGAGCACTGGAATACTTGAGCAATAAGGATCCTTTAGATGTAATGAGAGCGACACATAACGCACGTGTAGTGAGTACACGCGGACATCCGCTGACGAGGCCGTGTGTTGAGACTGTCGGAGGCGATGCACATTTAACTGACTTCCCAGTCAACCTACAACCTAAAGTTAGAGGCATGGATCTCATGATCGGACATACAAACAAAGAAGTAATGTTTCTATACCCAAAACAATCAGACAAAGCGTATTATGAGAATTACAGTTTTGGAGACGAATTAGTTAAAGATTTTGACGGAATTTATGATGAAGATACTATCAGACATTTTTACATCGGCGATCAGGTTTTAAGCGCAGATTTACAAAGCGATATTTTCGATTTCGGAACTGATTTTGTATTTTGCTATCCTGCTGAAAGAACTGTCGATAGGTATCTGAACGCAAAAGCGAATAGAGTTTACAGATACGTGTTTTCGTATGAAGGTGGTAGAAATAGGGTCAAGATTTCGGGGAATTTTACATCACCCGGGGCGTGCCACGGGGATGACCTGGGCTATTTGTTCGACATGACACTGTTTCAGAATGAAGTACCAAATGAGGTAGACCAGAAGATGATTGATACTATGACGACTATGTGGACTAATTTCGCTAAATATGGGTGAGTAGCCATTAAATCGAAACATTGGTGCCGATTCTCTTGTCACAAATGCCTCTAAACTAGACTAAAAATCACTAAAATTTAGTTTATTCCTGTCAAACGATGAATTCTCATTCTGAAATAGACTAAAATGACACAACTTAACTATATTTTAGTTTGACAGCACTAAGATGGCTCTGAGATTTTAATTTAGTGTAAATGACAATTTTGCTATTCTGAATTTGACGTTTTTCACCTAAAATTTTAATTTTCTATCTAAATCTGACCATTTTTAATCGCGATAAAATATGGTGTGGAATACTATTAGTTGTCATGAACTAAAATTCACACGAACACCTCGACTTCAGATGCAAAAACAGTACTGTATATTTTTTTTTTTCTTTTCTTTTGCTTATAACTCGAAAATGGTGTGTCCTATCGCAAAAATAATGAAAATTTCGACCCCCTTTATGAAACCCTTATACCCCTAATTATCAACACGTAGGTAATATTTTTTTTTATTTTCCATGCAAAATGTAAAAAATTCCATATAAAACACGTCGAGGCTGCCCCCCCCTGCGCACCTCCGGCTCTAAAAAAATTCACGGGGTAGGGCAAACAAGTGTGTACCACGTGGAGTCGCGATTGTCAAATTCGATTTAGTTGTGTCAAAATAATTTTTAAGTTTAGAGACTTTTTATTGCAGAATAGCGTTAAGATTCTCATAGTAAAAAGTAGTTCGGTGTACAAGAGAATCGGCACCATTATCATCGTGCACCCACGCTGATTTAATTAATTACATAACACCACGCCTGTATTCCCCCAAGGGTTAGGCAGAGGTGTACCTATAGTGCACCCACATTTCCGAGTTATGTAACAGGGGGCGAGCCTATTGCCATCAACCGGGCACAAATCCAGACTCCGGGCAACTACTGAGGAATTCCAGATGGAAAAACCCAATAACATGCCCATTAATTACACACATGCTCATTCAACACACTCTTGCTCATTAATTAATAATACTTATTTTTTTCATTACAGAGACCCAACTCCATCTTTGTCAGATATAATCACCGTACAATGGCAACCAATAGAGGCGTCACGGAGGCCATATTTGAACTTGAACAAGCCAATCACACTTGAACATCGGCCGTTCTTCAGAAGAATGGCTTTCTGGGAGCTGTATTACAAATTGCACAGGAATAATGAAAAGGGATATAAAGAAAATTGAGCTTTTTAAAAAAGATTGCCGAGCGCTTGAATGCATTTTGAATGGAATGGACTACCTAAAGATAATTATTTATTTAGATTCATTTGATTTCTGCTAAATGTCTGCGGGATTATGACACCAAAAGGTGTAAATGGTGCTACGTCTACAACTTATAGTTTATGATCAAAGAAATATGTTAAAATGTTCTCATTTTTTAGTTTCATTTGTTATTATTAACACCACAGATTAATATAGATGATTCAATCCGCATTTTAGGTATGAAGCTACAAGTACGCGGCGGGCATGTCTTGTCGGGCCAATTCAGTGAGTGTAACGTAGTCAAAAGATATGAGTTAAGAGAAAGAGAGGCAACTGCTATGTGAATATAACTGTAGGTTATTAGCGGTGCGACCTGAATTGCTCTTTATTGTGTCGTAGCAAGACTCGCTTTTTATTTAAATGATTTTGCGGAGTGAACCAACTGTATTAATCTGTGTGAACGCTTCTATTTCAATAGACACTCAATATTAGATTTTTCAGAATACGGGGTTAGACTTAAAGAGTATGAAATACAAAAACAATAAAAATTGAGTAAGTAAACCCATATCATTTATTTGTCATCCTCTCGTTCAGAACCGTACACAATTAGATCATGTTACTTATATACAAAGTATACATACATAACTACGCTATATCATTCACAATGATCTGAGACAGCCATCACAATAAGTCCAAACCTACGTTTAATTATTTCTAAATTAGTATTAAATTAAATTAATTAAGACCTTATGAGGTAACAGAAAGAGCCCTATGTATTAAGTTCGACCAACTTATCTGTTACATTACAGTTTTCGGGAGTCGTTTCGTATTGTATAGCCGTAAGATTGTGAGGGCCGTTAGTTTATAATCTATCGGTATTCTTTCTGTAAGATTATAAACTGTCGAAAAATTGTGAACTGGGTGAAATGAGTTAGGTTAGAACTGTGGCAAAGCGCGCGCGAGCCGAGCGAGCGAAACGAGCGGCACCGCGGCTGCTGCCGGTGAGCGCTGCTTCCGAGTTGCTCGCAGCTAGGCAGCCCAAGGTGCGTTACGTCGCAAGGAAGTTTGATACCAGTTCATAATTTTTCGGTTTCCATGGATTGTAACTGGTTTGTTGCAGTTCACAACTTTTCGAAAGTTTATAATCTTACGGAAATAATACCGATAGATTATAAACACGAACGAACGAAATTATAATAATACAGTGTCATATATAAGGTAGTTTTTTCGTTATCTTTTATTTAATGCTCTCTTTAATTTTAATTTAATAGATCTTCAGATGAGGAACTATTATAAGATTGGGACGTCAATCACGAGCACGTTTCTTAGACAGAATAATGCAAGTATTTTCGAACTCTAAGTAATTCCAGTATGTATTTTTAATCTCAATTACCTCCTAAGATTACCTCTTGACACATCAAAAATCGCTTAAACTTATAACACTGAAAGTAAAGCACATTTTTACGTGCTACAACATTCAACTTTAGACGACTACAACGACCAGGGCAATTAGACAACTGGGTGACATGCGACCCCCAGCGTACCAGCACCGAAATTTCGTGACACACTTTCAATCACAATCCCATAGTTTTGAAGGATATTGCTAATTCATTTCCTCATAGATTTGAAAAAATTGTCTGCTCAGCAACGTAAATAACGCAATGAACGTAACCACGTTCATTCAAATATTGATCGCAATGAGTTTCATTTTGACAGTTCACCCGAACTGTCAAAATGAAACCCATTGCACATTTTTCGATATTCGGATAGCTAATGACCTAAAGAGATATGAAATGAATATGAATACCATAAAAAAATATGAAATTAAAATCTAAAAAAAAAAAACATGCGGGGCAGTCTTTGGGGACTGCCGATAGAAGTGAAAACAGCGTGCGGTGACGATGACGCGGGTTTCACGCTTTTTGTTCACCCAAATAGTGCTCAACGCGCCTAAAGAAGGTTTCACTTCAAAAAATATTAATCCGCAAAATTTCGCAGGTTGAAGCTAGTAATTGTTCATTTATGTGTGTTACGCAATTCAGGCCCGTGGTTTAAATTACAGTCCTTACAGTTATTTTTACCTCTGATTTTGCAGCACTGTGATTTCAACCCAACAGCATTTGATGTTATTGACAAATCTTTCAAAATCACAGTGATCTTTACTCCCCTTACAATAAGGTTGATGTCACAGGTAATATAACTGTGTAAGGAGCTGTTCAACGCCTAAGGTATGTGCGCGGCCTGCACTGCCAGGCCGCAGCGGTCTCGGTCAAACTATAATAAAGTCTTTACACAGTTATATTACCTTTTTTGCAATGTTGTCACGTCTGACAGTTGTCTTATTAACCTGGTTAACTACAGGGTGTTCATTATAACTTGGCCACGTGACTCGATTGGTAGTACTGTTCTGTCAGTCGCCATTTTGAACTCTATTAGTATTGAAATTAAGCTTGACAAGCAATGGTGCCGACATGACGATAAGGAACAAGTTATAGTGAACGGTCTGTAGTATGGGTCCATATTGACCCAGTATGTAAACGCAACGACTCCAATCGAATACAAAACTGGGCCGTTTGGAGTCATAAAAAATATAGTGCATAGTGTTAAGAAAATATTTATTGAGAGTAAATGACTCAAGAAATTTAAGAGAACAAAAGCTTATCGAACAAATTCAAGACGACATACAAATAATACTTAGTGCTAAGAAAATATAATATACTACCTGTTGCCCGCGACTTTATCTGCGTATAGTTTGTAATTCATTTTTTTTTTAATACAAATATCTAGGATGAAAAGTAGCCCTGTCCTTCTCTAAATTCGCATTTTACGCAAACGGTAATGCGGCGCGTCATTTCAGAGGGGACCAGCTCTTTTAAAGTCCTGACATAAACTTGGTTAGGTCGATCATATGGCCTGACCAAGATTATGTCTGGACTTTAAAAGACACTGTGACCTCTGAGTTTGTTTCAGGCTTTCTTCTCAGATAGGAAACGCCGAACTCATCTAGCAATTTTTTTTTATATATTTTTTTAATATGACGTGTAAAAATGATTGCAATATCCTATTTACAGAATAAAAAGTCATTAAAGGGGTTCGGGCATTTTGGTCCTTATGACCAATGGGCTCAAATCGTACATCGATGGATAGGTCTTTTTAAGAGGAAAAAAAGTTATTATTGGGGTACATTTGAACTTGTTGTCCGATTCGAGATATCGGCTTATAAAATATGTGTTTTCAGTATCTCGGATAGTACGCAAAAAATCAATAAAATACGTATTGTGTAGTGATTACTAAGCTGGAATGAGTATATGAACTCATTCCACATCGGCAAAAACTGCATAAACATATTATTTATATAGGTACGTACATAGTTTTTTTTTAAATATGAATTATTATTTAGGTAAAAAGGCATTCATATAGATTTAGGCTTACAAGTTATTATTACCAAGCAAGTATTAACAATAGCCTTATTCTGCGAATAGGTCCGGTCGGTCATTGGAGACGCAAAACACAGCTATCCCCCTCCAACCCCCGCCCGCTACCTGGCAGCGGCCGGGGCCGGCGCACGCGCCGTCATTTTAGTTGTTTATGTGTGTGACTAGTGTGACTACGTATTCGTCTCTCATCACGTTTACAACGATTTTGACCCCTGCATTCTTTTGAACTCTGTTTTCTGCATCTTACGTTGACCCTGGCTTGAACTATTACTACCGTACGCGAACTCCGATCGGACAACATATCAGAACAAGCGCCATATCTATTCGTGCTCTATGAGAATATACCCTTCTAATGATATACTATTTATATTTATTGGGTCCAGGACCAGAGTCCATACATTTGTGCCCAAGGTCCTTTCAGAATCATGTACTGAATCCATGGTAAGTGTCCCTGCCACCCTGTATATATAACTATGGATAATCGGGCACTAAATCTCATCACAAACCTAGGTTCCTTGTACGATACACGTCAAAATACTAGATCATTTCTCTCAATAATTTTACTTTTAATAACGTTTACGTATAAAGTCCAATTCGAGATTAACTATAAATAATATATGAAGTATTAAGGACACAACATTGAAAGAGTGTAAAGGCAGGTTTATACGAGTCTAATGTGACAGTACAGTAAGTCAGTCCAGCGTTGAGTTGCAACTGGGCTCGTGTAGACACTAGTTTCAACCCTGTCCAGTACTCGCTTCGCGCCCTCAAGTCAGTCCAGTTGACTGACCTACCCGTCTAGCCAACCTAGCTTCCCCCGCCTAACTTACTGCCGATCTCGTCTACATGAACCCACTGACTGGGTCCGAAATACACACTCACTGGGTCCAGTCACTGCCATCGTATATACCAGGCATAACGGCAGCATGACGTCGAAGTCAACAAATTCGTACCATGTGCGTACTGTTATTAATTCGTATTACTATTATAAGCTGGGCCACTCAAGAAATCTTGGTGGGTTGAACATATTGAGTATAAAGAACGTTTATAACATGAAATACTACAGTTCTCTCGATTTATAAGATTGACTTAAAGCTGTAATCATAAAATAGAATCCTAATTTCTTAAAGGCAATTGGTTTTTCTACTTATATGAAAAATTGCTCTGTGGTATGTGCCGCGTGTCGCTGTCTGGTATTCTGGTAGTTCGGGCTAGTACAGTGCTGTCATCTCTAGGTTCTGTGTGTCATTCAATCGCTCGAGCTTCAGCGATCACTGCTCTTGCTTGTTCCAGGGCTTTTCTGTAAAAAAAAAAAATATGTTTTTTTTAAGTTCAGTGTACGTAGAGCCTTGCCAAAAGTCGTAGCGGCAGACCCCCTACAAGATGGCGGGACGAGCTGGAGACAACAAACGACCAGTGGACCTCTTAAGCTCTGGATCGAAAGAGCTAGAACTCATAGGGAGAGGCCTTTGCCCAGCAGTGGGATGATGCAGGCCAACAGTAAGAGCGTTATCACACTAAGGATTTGCCAGCGTGTTTCTAGCGAGGCGATCTGTGAACGTGCTCTCCGCGGGTGCGAAGCGAGCTAACCGCGAATACGCGACGTGTTCTCCGCGTTTCCACAATATTGTACACTTGCTTGTCTCGCTGATAAGGCCCTAAGTAGAGTGCCTGGCCGTTAATATGACACAATAAGTTTCAGAAAGAGATTGTGACACTGGTAGGAGTGTCAGACACGACACGACACATGTCGAACTCTTCCTAAACTTGGATATGTCGTAGAATGATTTGATAATTCGAATGTTCGCGAAAACCCTAGGGATTGTGCGAAAACACGGATGGTGAAAACATTTCTCGCCGCCGCTGCCGCGGTTGGTCACAGTTCTAACCTAACCTATTTCAACGAAGTTGCTCGCAGAAATGTTTTCATCATTTTCTAATTATCCGTGTTTTCGCAATATCTCTATGATTTTCGCGAAAATTCGAATTATCAAATCATCCTACGACAGATATGCCATATTAACGGCTGTGTACTAAAGCTATAAGTACCAATTTTTGGGCTTGCATAAGGAAAGTACTAGGTAGGCCACTCGCCACTGAGCTAGAGTGAAAAAAAAGAAATATTGTTTTTTTCTGCACGAACAAGAGTCTTTATGTTACACATCGTAATTAAAGACAAAATAAGAGGTAGGTATAATAGCCGGCAAATAACTTCAGCGCGAAAACGGTGTCGTTTGGGGTGCGGGGGCGGGTTTTTATACAAGTCAGAGGGAGAAGAGATCTGCGCAGTCGTCGCCATTTATGTTCATTTCATTTATTTTATTTCATTAACAATTTTTACATTGACTCTTTTGCCGGCTATTATACGTGTTCATTTTGATATCTCATAACCCTAGGGTATTAATGAAACCATGACAAAGAATCAACAGGCATATAATAGTAGATTGTTTACCTAGGGAGCAAAAGAGAGTTGCTCCCGAGGTTATACTCTATATTTTTATCACCCTCTATGAGAAATAAAAACATGTGCGGTCCGACCCCCATCTCTCACGTACGATTTAAAACTAAATTTTCGTAGCCGCCATCTTGTATTTACGTTTTGACCACTTTATCAACTTTAGCACCTTTAAAAAAAATGCAGCTGCCATCTTGGATTCACATTTTGACCTCACTATTGGCTTTAACACCTTTGAAAATCATGAAAACGATACCCATGACGACAAATTTGAAAATTTTCAGAGCGCTTTCAAAAATTTTCGATCTTGTATTTTCATTTTCATCAAATTCACACTTTTACTCTGCCTCTTGCCAGCCTGTTACTTGTTCATACAATGTCCGTGATTGATCTCTTTGGTGATTGGAAGTTTTACTAACAATATCCAAATTCAAATCACTATTGGTTCCTAAAGATTAAAAAGCTATTTTGGTCCCTGGTTACGAAGAATAAATTAGTTCTTTTTGAATAGATGTAATATGTATAACAATTTTTTTTTTTTTTAATTTATCTGACTACTAGACTCTCGATGTGTGTATCTAAGTTTCATTGATAAGTACGAGTAAATTATTTTCATTCAAACCAATCATTCATATTTAAAGCTAAAAAAATGCGAAGTTAGCATATTTTCTTTTTATGAACAAAAAAAAAAAATTGGTTGCCTGTAAAGTCGGTATACGGGCGAAAGTTTTATGTGACAACGACTTTGCGTGCCTTTCACTTTTTATGTCTGTCTCTCTCGCTCTTAGGCGGGCTAACCATGCCCGAGTGGAAGGGACGCGTGCCTCTCACTCGCTCTCATTGTGAGCGCATAACGTGAGCGGAGCGTAACGCAGTTTCTTGAAGTGTCACCCGGCAAACCAATTTATAAGACGTTGTCACGTCAATATTATTTTGAATGCAAGATTCTTTGATATGGTCTCATTCATACCTTAGAGTTATGGGATATAAAAAAAACACTTTGTGTATTGGTGTTCATATAGTAGGTATATGTAAGCTGATTTTGTATTAAAAATAAATAAATTTCTAACAAATAAGGCAGTCAGTATACTCACAGATGCAGCGGGTTGTCACTATCGAGCCTCGACAGTGCTAAAGTAGCGAGCGCAGCCAGCCGCGCCAGCGCCCGCTTGCGCAGCGCGCCCGCGCGCGGCAGCGTGGCCGACAGCGCCGCGGCCGCGCTCGCGATGTACGGGCCGCCCGCCGCGCCCGCGCCGCAGCACAGCGTGTCTGTGGAAGTTTATTAAATGTAAATAGGTACGCGGCGGGCGCGACTTGTCGAATTCAGTGGGCGTAACGTAGTCAGAAGATGTAAGAGTTACGCGATAGAAAGAGAAGCAACTTCTAATCTCGCGACGATCTAACGTTTTGACGATTCTCATTTTCCATGCCGCGATAACTTTGTACGAACGTCTACGTAAGAAATCGAAAAATCTAATTCATTATCCTAATTAATTATTATGTTATCCATACACTATAACAATGGGTATCATTCGTAAGCACCAAGTTTCACTTTATATTGGAAAAATCAACTCAAAAACACGAATTAATCGTTGATTAATATTCCGACGGGACGTCATTACAATGTTATGTCTTTTGGTTCGATACCGTAGTGCTGTGACCGTTTTAAGCCATTTTCTGACCGAACAAAATCAATACTTTTACAAACATTACATTTAGAAAAGAGAGAAATGTATAATTACTATATTATTAAATGTTAAAACATATAAAAACAAAATCTGATCGCATATAATTTTGGCTTTATTTTGATATATAGGTCAATATAATAGCTTATCCACTCTGAAATGACGCGCCCCACTACCGCATTACCGTGTGCGTAAATGCGGTAGTGGAGCGCGTCATTTCAGAGTGGATAAGCTTTAGCAGCTGGATGAGAGTTGCCGAGAATCGAGCTGAATAGCGAGCAATTGGAGAGGCCTATGTCCAGCAGTGGACTGCTGTAGGCTGATGATGATGACGTGTAATAAAACGATATGCCTCGAGAATCCGTTTCAAGCAATGTAAATAAATTGTCGATTACAAACTTTAAGTATGATAAATGTCTCGAGAATCGGTTCATAAAGCAACCGATTTTTTTTTCCGTCACTACACAAAGAAGTTTGATAGGTGTCAAATCGGGCTTCTTAGATTGTCACGAGATTAGGTGAATATAACTGTAGGTGAATAACGCTATGCGACCTGTATTGCGCTTTATTGTGTCGTAGCAAGAGTCGCTTTTTATTTAATGATTTTGAAATTTTGAATGAGCCACTGTGACATGTGAATTTCTCCACTTACACATACGTATATAAACAAAAAATTAAAATGTAACCACCATAAGGTTAATTTTTTTTTCTTGCAACTTATTATTTTTCTGACTACGGGTTGCCAGCATTTTAAATGAAAAAAAAAAAAACTGTCCGAAAAGGTGACATTGGACCTCCATGTGGAAAAGGAATGTGTTTGAAAATTGCTTAACATTTTCGCTTCTTAATCATAGTATTCATACATCGACAACAAAACTTACCTATAAGCGACATTACGAGCGGGTCAGCATACAACAGTGCAGGCGGGCCAGTGAGCGCGAGCGTAGCACGGAGAAGTCGCACTCCTGCGCCTAGGCAACGACGCCAAAAAGCGCCGCCTACACCTTCCATTACCCTGCAGAAAAAAACTTTTTTTAGAAAAGACGTTTCCGTAGAATATCCAGAAATTTTACAACCTATTTTTTTATAAAGAACTTGCTTATGATATCGGAGTGTCACGGTCGTACATTAGTATAAAAATGTTCACAGCTGGAAGGGGAGAATTAAAGAGTAAAATATACTGCGCTGATCCAAAGAAACATGGGTATGCAAAGGAAGTTAAAAAAAAAACAATTTAAACGTATAAAAGATATAACAGAATACATACTGTGGAGGTAACGCAGGCAGGAACACATCAGCTCCAAGGGCCACAGCCAACCTTGCCCGTAGCGCCGCCGACAGGCGACGTAACGCATTGGAGCACGTGGGCAGCCCCGCGGCCCGAACTAGTAGTGAACGCAGGCGTATGCACGAGCGCACGCTTACTGGGTCCCACGCTACTGATACTAGCTCTGGAACAAACATGCTCAGGTTATAATGGAAGGGGTCAATATAGGGGGACCAAGCCGCTATACTAATACTAATCAATTATATACTTTAGCGTTATGTAGTCTAAGTTGATTTTTGATTAAACGTTCGTTCGTAACGTATTCGTCCGTTTATAATTAAAAGGAATGGAATTTGAACTTTGTCTTCTAAACTATGTGTTCCCAAAACTTGATAATTATTTGATATTCTGAACTCAAATATAGTTCCTGGACTCCTCAAATAGTTGTAGTGTGAAGTCATGTTACTTTTTAGATCATTGTTTTACTGAAAACATCTGACCAGGTACACACAAAATCAGAAGCAGAAACGACAAGAGACTTATACCCAGCAGTGAGTGCTTCCGAGACGTCATACAAACTCACGCCTTTTTACCTTCGGGGCAGGCCGAAGTCAAAAAAAATTCAAAATTCAAAATATTTTATTTCACATAACCCTATAAGGGCACTTATGAAACGTCAGAAGCTAGATGCACGGTTCCAATTGGTCGTTTCCTATGGAGAAGAGCCGGCAAGAAACTCCATGGTTACTCTTTTAAAAATAAATGGTATTTACAATGCTTTCAAATTACAGAGTTAATAGGTATGAGAGGACAGTGTAGGCCTATCAACAAGTACCAGGTACTTAGCAAGATAAAAAATGGTCGATAGATCTACAGTCTGTTAAGCCTACAACGTTCTCACATTCACAAAATCTAAAAGAAAAGAATCTATATAAAAGCAATATCAAATAATAAAAATAAAAAGCTATTTAGACCAAATGACATAATTGCCACTACAGCTGTATGTAACAATACTTATTTATTATAAAAAAAATATATAATATTTTAGGTATATAATGTCAAATAACGAAGAGATTATGTCAAGGTAGTATGTACAAGAAAAAAGAACGTAGAAGAAAGAAGAAGTAACAGCACGACACCAGCTACGCTCCTTACAATACTCTTTATGCTTCGAGACGTAATAATAATATTTTATTATATTTACCTGTCAGATAAGGCAGCACCACCCTACTGATGATGCTGGGCACCAGCAGCAGGTCAGGGTCCTCCCGCACCGTACTGTCCGTCACAGGAATAGGCTCCACTTCGCCTTCTGACGCTGATTCTGAGGAGTCGTCAGCACCACGTTCAGTACGGACGCCGTACATCATCAGACATCTGATGGAAATGGTGATGAGGAATTACAACTTCGAATAGAACAAGACAATATGTATTATGTTTTCTACTGTGATAGGTACATGTAAAGGAGCGACCTTAACATTTTATATCACAGTTAGACCGCACGGTAGACCAAACGAGCGAATGAACATTCTATCCCCACTCTACCAAATTCTGTTTGTGTAAACAGGGAGCAAGGTCGCTCAGCGAGCCTTGGAACGAGCTATTCTTGGAATATCTCTGAGGGATCGAATCCGGAATGAGGTAATGCGACAGAGAACCAAAGCTGTCGACATAGTTCACAGAATAAGCAAACTTAAGTGGCAATGGGCCGGCCATATTGGCCGTAGAATCAATGACCGTTGGGGTAGTCCTCAGGTTAGATGGAGCGACGATCTTCGCAGGGTGGCTGGTAGCGGCTGGATGAGAGTTGCCGAGTATCGAGCTGAATGGCGAGCAATTAGAGACCTGTGTCCAGCAGTGGACTGCTGGAAGCCTCCAGATGCTGTTCTAGCTGTAGCTGTTTCATTATCATCAGCCGATGATAATGAAACAGGGACAGAGCATTATTCGGTTGGTCTATCCATACCAAAATGCTAAGAATATCAAGGAAAGTATGTTTTTGTTCTGGTTCTATGCCTATTTTGGTCTAAAGCCACATTTAAAGTAAAATATCATGGAGATTATTATTATATGCAAATAGAAATAAAAGGGGTTTTTAAATTGTATAAAAGTTATATGCTCACTTGTACCAATCCATTCTCTCATAGTCTTCATTGTCTTCGTCTGCTAGCGGGTTCCATAGAATTAGCTGAGGACAACAACAAAATATTATGACTTGAAACAAGAAATGTCAATATTAAAAATATGTTAATTTGTCAATGAAATCATGTGTGTACACGGTTTCACTCCGCACAAATGAGCGTTTTTGAAAAACCGATCAAGTGACTGTCGGACCACGCACAACGAAGAGACGAGAAAAAAATAATCCCCACTTTACGTGTACGGGAGATACCATTTGTTTTTTTCAATATTTTATTTACCACTTTGTCGGCGTGATTAATATCTATACCCTTGCTAAATTACAGTTTTCTAGTACTGAGAGTCTCTGAGTTAAGCTTCGGACAGAACTTGTTGACTAGGGAACCCTAAAAAGAACCACATGATTGATTATTTAAGATTATGAATCGGAAGTTTAAAAAGTGTCGTATGGACCTCGTGCCTGACGTAGGGCGCCAGCAGCTTGGGCAGGCAGTCGGCCACGTAGGCGTCGCCGTACAGGCCGGCGGCGCGCGCGCGCCAGCGGGCCAGGCGCGCGCACACGCCGCGCGCGCTGCGCCACGCCGCCAGCGCGTCGCCGAACAGCGCCGCGCACTGCGCGCGGATCGCGGCTGGAAGGGGGTGTCACTCGTGTCGATTATTGAAGGAGCAAATTAACATTTTACTATACAACATGTCCCGGAATTAACGCACACCACCGAACACTCCAATTCATATATTATGTTAGAATCATAATACATATTTTAGTTCTTTTTGGAAAAAAAATATTAAGTTCCCAAAATTGATCTACATTAAGCAAACTAATGTGCATTAATTCAGTTACACATGGTATTCATTGGTTAACATTAGTTATCTGATACCTAAAGATCATAAACCGTCGATTATCCATTTATTTTAAAAGTAATGACTACAATGACCTTTTTTCGGGTTGAGCATAAACAAAAACTAATGTAGGTGGTGCGAGAAACCACGTTCTGGGATTGCTGTAGAAATGTAGATCAATCAGAATTTACAACAGATTTTATACCAAATGGATTAGCAAAACGGTTTTAAGTCGGTTGTGAAATAGGCCTCTCATCATCTGCCTAGCCTTTTCCCAAATGTGTTAGGTATTGGAGTCTGCTTCCAGTCTAACCGTATAACTGAATACCAGTTTTTTCATATGGAGCCATTGCCTATCTCACGTCCACAACCCAATCACTGGGTAAAAATACCTGATTCTGACTACCCATAACTACTGTCAAAGATCTACGAATGCCAGCTCGCAGGTGGACTGATCTCTCCTGCGTGTAGTGGTGCATCTCATGCGGAGGCAGCTCGTCGTCGTCCGAGTCCCCGTCCCGGTGCGGCAGCGCGGCGCGGCGGCCTGGACTGACCTCTCTCCTGCGTGTAGTGGTGCATCTCATGCGGAGGCAGCTCGTCGTCGTCCGAGTCCCCGTCCCGGTGCGGCAGCGCGGCGCGGCGGCCTGGACTGACCTCTCTCCTGCGTGTAGTGGTGCATCTCATGCGGAGGCAGCTCGTCGTCGTCCGAGTCCCCGTCCCGGTGCGGCAGCGCGGCGCGGCGGCCTGGACTGACCTCTCTCCTGCGTGTAGTGGTGCATCTCATGCGGAGGCAGCTCGTCGTCGTCCGAGTCCCCGTCCCGGTGCGGCAGCGCGGCGCGGCGGCCTGGACTGACCTCTCTCCTGCGTGTAGTGGTGCATCTCATGCGGAGGCAGCTCGTCGTCGTCCGAGTCCCCGTCCCGGTGCGGCAGCGCGGCGCGGCGGCCTGGACTGACCTCTCTCCTGCGTGTAGTGGTGCATCTCATGCGGAGGCAGCTCGTCGTCGTCCGAGTCCCCGTCCCGGTGCGGCAGCGCGGCGCGGCGGCCTGGACTGACCTCTCTCCTGCGTGTAGTGGTGCATCTCATGCGGAGGCAGCTCGTCGTCGTCCGAGTCCCCGTCCCGGTGCGGCAGCGCGGCGCGGCGGCCTGGACTGACCTCTCTCCTGCGTGTAGTGGTGCATCTCATGCGGAGGCAGCTCGTCGTCGTCCGAGTCCCCGTCCCGGTGCGGCAGCGCGGCGCGGCGGCCTGGACTGACCTCTCTCCTGCGTGTAGTGGTGCATCTCATGCGGAGGCAGCTCGTCGTCGTCCGAGTCCCCGTCCCGGTGCGGCAGCGCGGCGCGGCGGCCTGGACTGACCTCTCTCCTGCGTGTAGTGGTGCATCTCATGCGGAGGCAGCTCGTCGTCGTCCGAGTCCCCGTCCCGGTGCGGCAGCGCGGCGCGGCGGCCTGGACTGACCTCTCTCCTGCGTGTAGTGGTGCATCTCATGCGGAGGCAGCTCGTCGTCGTCCGAGTCCCCGTCCCGGTGCGGCAGCGCGGCGCGGCGGCCTGGACTGACCTCTCTCCTGCGTGTAGTGGTGCATCTCATGCGGAGGCAGCTCGTCGTCGTCCGAGTCCCCGTCCCGGTGCGGCAGCGCGGCGCGGCGGCCTGGACTGACCTCTCTCCTGCGTGTAGTGGTGCATCTCATGCGGAGGCAGCTCGTCGTCGTCCGAGTCCCCGTCCCGGTGCGGCAGCGCGGCGCGGCGGCCTGGACTGACCTCTCTCCTGCGTGTAGTGGTGCATCTCATGCGGAGGCAGCTCGTCGTCGTCCGAGTCCCCGTCCCGGTGCGGCAGCGCGGCGCGGCGGCCTGGACTGACCTCTCTCCTGCGTGTAGTGGTGCA
Source organism: Xanthia icteritia (assembly GCA_949128155.2). Lineage (NCBI taxonomy): Eukaryota > Metazoa > Arthropoda > Insecta > Lepidoptera > Noctuidae > Xanthia > Xanthia icteritia. The sequence goes on along the minus strand of OX421934.2, from coordinate 19,585,156 downwards.
TCTCATGCGGAGGCAGCTCGTCGTCGTCCGAGTCCCCGTCCCGGTGCGGCAGCGCGGCGCGGCGGCCTGGACTGACCTCTCTCCTGCGTGTAGTGGTGCATCTCATGCGGAGGCAGCTCGTCGTCGTCCGAGTCCCCGTCCCGGTGCGGCAGCGCGGCGCGGCGGCCTGGACTGACCTCTCTCCTGCGTGTAGTGGTGCATCTCATGCGGAGGCAGCTCGTCGTCGTCCGAGTCCCCGTCCCGGTGCGGCAGCGCGGCGCGGCGGCCTGGACTGACCTCTCTCCTGCGTGTAGTGGTGCATCTCATGCGGAGGCAGCTCGTCGTCGTCCGAGTCCCCGTCCCGGTGCGGCAGCGCGGCGCGGCGGCCTGGACTGACCTCTCTCCTGCGTGTAGTGGTGCATCTCATGCGGAGGCAGCTCGTCGTCGTCCGAGTCCCCGTCCCGGTGCGGCAGCGCGGCGCGGCGGCCTGGACTGACCTCTCTCCTGCGTGTAGTGGTGCATCTCATGCGGAGGCAGCTCGTCGTCGTCCGAGTCCCCGTCCCGGTGCGGCAGCGCGGCGCGGCGGCCTGGACTGACCTCTCTCCTGCGTGTAGTGGTGCATCTCATGCGGAGGCAGCTCGTCGTCGTCCGAGTCCCCGTCCCGGTGCGGCAGCGCGGCGCGGCGGCCTGGACTGACCTCTCTCCTGCGTGTAGTGGTGCATCTCATGCGGAGGCAGCTCGTCGTCGTCCGAGTCCCCGTCCCGGTGCGGCAGCGCGGCGCGGCGGCCTGGACTGACCTCTCTCCTGCGTGTAGTGGTGCATCTCATGCGGAGGCAGCTCGTCGTCGTCCGAGTCCCCGTCCCGGTGCGGCAGCGCGGCGCGGCGGCCTGGACTGACCTCTCTCCTGCGTGTAGTGGTGCATCTCATGCGGAGGCAGCTCGTCGTCGTCCGAGTCCCCGTCCCGGTGCGGCAGCGCGGCGCGGCGGCCTGGACTGACCTCTCTCCTGCGTGTAGTGGTGCATCTCATGCGGAGGCAGCTCGTCGTCGTCCGAGTCCCCGTCCCGGTGCGGCAGCGCGGCGCGGCGGCCTGGACTGACCTCTCTCCTGCGTGTAGTGGTGCATCTCATGCGGAGGCAGCTCGTCGTCGTCCGAGTCCCCGTCCCGGTGCGGCAGCGCGGCGCGGCGGCCTGGACTGACCTCTCTCCTGCGTGTAGTGGTGCATCTCATGCGGAGGCAGCTCGTCGTCGTCCGAGTCCCCGTCCCGGTGCGGCAGCGCGGCGCGGCGGCCTGGACTGACCTCTCTCCTGCGTGTAGTGGTGCATCTCATGCGGAGGCAGCTCGTCGTCGTCCGAGTCCCCGTCCCGGTGCGGCAGCGCGGCGCGGCGGCCTGGACTGACCTCTCTCCTGCGTGTAGTGGTGCATCTCATGCGGAGGCAGCTCGTCGTCGTCCGAGTCCCCGTCCCGGTGCGGCAGCGCGGCGCGGCGGCCTGGACTGACCTCTCTCCTGCGTGTAGTGGTGCATCTCATGCGGAGGCAGCTCGTCGTCGTCCGAGTCCCCGTCCCGGTGCGGCAGCGCGGCGCGGCGGCCTGGACTGACCTCTCTCCTGCGTGTAGTGGTGCATCTCATGCGGAGGCAGCTCGTCGTCGTCCGAGTCCCCGTCCCGGTGCGGCAGCGCGGCGCGGCGGCCTGGACTGACCTCTCTCCTGCGTGTAGTGGTGCATCTCATGCGGAGGCAGCTCGTCGTCGTCCGAGTCCCCGTCCCGGTGCGGCAGCGCGGCGCGGCGGCCTGGACTGACCTCTCTCCTGCGTGTAGTGGTGCATCTCATGCGGAGGCAGCTCGTCGTCGTCCGAGTCCCCGTCCCGGTGCGGCAGCGCGGCGCGGCGGCCTGGACTGACCTCTCTCCTGCGTGTAGTGGTGCATCTCATGCGGAGGCAGCTCGTCGTCGTCCGAGTCCCCGTCCCGGTGCGGCAGCGCGGCGCGGCGGCCTGGACTGACCTCTCTCCTGCGTGTAGTGGTGCATCTCATGCGGAGGCAGCTCGTCGTCGTCCGAGTCCCCGTCCCGGTGCGGCAGCGCGGCGCGGCGGCCTGGACTGACCTCTCTCCTGCGTGTAGTGGTGCATCTCATGCGGAGGCAGCTCGTCGTCGTCCGAGTCCCCGTCCCGGTGCGGCAGCGCGGCGCGGCGGCCTGGACTGACCTCTCTCCTGCGTGTAGTGGTGCATCTCATGCGGAGGCAGCTCGTCGTCGTCCGAGTCCCCGTCCCGGTGCGGCAGCGCGGCGCGGCGGCCTGGACTGACCTCTCTCCTGCGTGTAGTGGTGCATCTCATGCGGAGGCAGCTCGTCGTCGTCCGAGTCCCCGTCCCGGTGCGGCAGCGCGGCGCGGCGGCCTGGACTGACCTCTCTCCTGCGTGTAGTGGTGCATCTCATGCGGAGGCAGCTCGTCGTCGTCCGAGTCCCCGTCCCGGTGCGGCAGCGCGGCGCGGCGGCCTGGACTGACCTCTCTCCTGCGTGTAGTGGTGCATCTCATGCGGAGGCAGCTCGTCGTCGTCCGAGTCCCCGTCCCGGTGCGGCAGCGCGGCGCGGCGGCCTGGACTGACCTCTCTCCTGCGTGTAGTGGTGCATCTCATGCGGAGGCAGCTCGTCGTCGTCCGAGTCCCCGTCCCGGTGCGGCAGCGCGGCGCGGCGGCCTGGACTGACCTCTCTCCTGCGTGTAGTGGTGCATCTCATGCGGAGGCAGCTCGTCGTCGTCCGAGTCCCCGTCCCGGTGCGGCAGCGCGGCGCGGCGGCCTGGACTGACCTCTCTCCTGCGTGTAGTGGTGCATCTCATGCGGAGGCAGCTCGTCGTCGTCCGAGTCCCCGTCCCGGTGCGGCAGCGCGGCGCGGCGGCCTGGACTGACCTCTCTCCTGCGTGTAGTGGTGCATCTCATGCGGAGGCAGCTCGTCGTCGTCCGAGTCCCCGTCCCGGTGCGGCAGCGCGGCGCGGCGGCCTGGACTGACCTCTCTCCTGCGTGTAGTGGTGCATCTCATGCGGAGGCAGCTCGTCGTCGTCCGAGTCCCCGTCCCGGTGCGGCAGCGCGGCGCCGGCGGCGGCGGCGGCGGCCTCGCGCGTGAGGCGGCGCGCGCGTCGACGTCCCTCGCGCTCGGCCGCGCGTCGCGTTTTCTCTTCGTTATCAGCTTGCTTTGACACTCGACCTAAGTAAACGACACACTTAAGCCCTTATATTACATAACCTAACTCAAAACTAAAGCATTACTTAAAACTATTTTCAACCAATCAAATGGCTTTAAACTAGTTTCAAATAATGCTTGTGTTTAGAGAGTGCGGTTCCGTATTGAAATGAAATTGTAATTAAATTAAATTAAATTTTAATGAAAGGTAATTGTTTTTTCTGTAAATAGGATATCGGAATCACATCACATTTTACACATCGGACTACGCTGAGTAGAAAGGCCGAAACAAACTCAGATGTCAGTCTCTTTTAAAGTCCAGACATAATCTTATTCAAGCCATATACATGAGGACCATGTAGATTAGTGTCTTAAGTGGTCTTTTGAAGAAAGAACCACACAGATTTAAGTGGACCTGTCCTGTCAGTGCAAGCATTTGTCAGTCATCGTGGACCTCAACTCAGAACTTAAGGAGCTTAACATAACACGGACCTTAGCATCTCAAAAGATACTCAAGCATGGATCTCTATTTGAAACAGACAGTTTATCTGTACAGTGAAATCTTTAATAGATTTTTGAAGTGATACTTCTTAGGCGGCTATTCGATAATTGGACGAGAATTGAGTCAAATTTCAAGAACGCGAGGCTCATTTCGTTCTCGTCTCTCACACGAATCCTCTCTTACTCTTATTTTTTAATAATATTCATTTCTATCACGGTGCTGGATGCGCCTTTATTTTACTGAAATTAATTTTCTACCTTTTATTATATTCAGATTCAAATTCATTTATTTGCAAAAACATGTGTAGATAATATACATGGTATGATGCTTCTTATAAGTATTACAAGGTATTTTTGGCTCAACATGTTTGACCATGGCTGGTGTACAAATTAGGTCGAAAGACAAAATGGCCATATTTGTGGTTTTATTTTTAGCCCTATTGTACATTGCACAATTTTTTTTTGTCATGATTTAAGTACACCATAAAGATATATATTTTTTTTTTATATTGGTAATAGTGCAATAGGTGATAGTAAATTATAATAGTAAAGAATAAATATTTTATAACTGATAGTTTAAGATATTGTGGAAATATTTCAGTTGTTATCGACAAGTTCATAATGTGACTCAGGTGATGGCATATATCCTCATTTACTGCTTTAATTATTTTAGTAGAAAAACCATCGTATCCTACACTGTTGGTATTTTAAGGTTGTTTATAATTTTATTAATCTGATAGTGAACTTGGTGTAAGAAACATTGAATTTAATTGGTCATTAATTAAAGACGTTAAATTTTTCCCGGCACCCGTAAGGGGTTTGTTTATTTATTGGATCTCCAACAGAGGCAACTTTTGACCGGGTTGACCATTTCAATAAAATAGAAATAATAAAATAGCGTTCGCTATTTCTGTAGGACTATTAAGGATGTTGTTTTCTTCAATTTTTTATGTTATCAATAGACTATTTTAGGGTGTTAAGTCTCATTTTCTACTGATCGTTCTACTGATACTCAAGTAGAGCGGACGTGCGTATAAGCAATATTATTAATCATAATCGTTACAATATTTCCGAGTGATCTATGACCTAGGAAACAAATCGCGCTTTTTTCTGCTAAGTTTGTGATTTACTTTAGTGAATAACAATTAATTATGAGAAACATTTAAGAATTAAGTATGTCAAATAGTGAAAACAGCCCTCGGAGTATCCCACCACCAAGCAGCCCTGCCAGCAAACCTGAAATACCTCACCATGCGACTGAAGGAAAAATTCCCGCAGTGGACACCAGTGACTCAATTGAGATCAACCAGTTACTAAAACTGGTTGATCTCAATTGAGTCTTGCCTGAATGAAGTTTGTACCATTGCTCTGGAAGGAAATCTGAACTCAGAGCAAAAGCTGAGGATCAATTCGCTATCGCGCAAGGATGGACATGGCGTATCACGAATGACAGTTTATTACCAGGACTTGAAGCTAATGGCCAAAGAAATACAATACTCTAAACTAGTGTTGGAAGAAAAATGTGACTTCACGGATTGCCTCGAAAATTTCAAGAAAACCATTAAAGCTAGTATTAAAAAAAACTGAGCTAAACCAACAATGCCAGAAAGTTTCGTTCGCTGACTTGGTAAAAACCAATAAAAATAATTACTTGCGCCCCAATAACGTCAGCTCTATTGCAATTTATCCAACGGATAATTTAAAATCTAGTGACGACACTAAATCTCTTGTCCAAAAAATTATATCCCCTGAAAAAATGAAATTGCACGTTAGAGGATTGCGCAGAACTAAGTTAAGTTAAGTAGTTTCGGCCTGAAAGTGGAAGAGTCCCATAAGAGAAGACCAAGAATTGTAGTTATAGGAGTACCAACCGTTTTAAGTGATCAAGAAGTTTATGATTGCATCTATGAGCAGAATGTAGTCGACAAGCTGCCTAATTTGTCCCGTCACTCTTTTTTGGCCTCTATCAATTTAAGTCACAAGTCAGGTAAAAAAGAGGGACCTACGTGCAACTTTATTATTGAAGTAACTGCTAGCATAAGAAATGCACTTATAAACCAAAATCGAGTGTTCATTAACTGGTCATCCTGCCCAGTGAGAGACTTCACACTTGTGACCAGGTGCTTTAAATGTCAACAGTATGGACATGCTGCAAAGACTTGTCGAGAGGCTAGCTATACGTGTGGACATTGTGGAGAACAAGGTCATCAGGCGAATGAGTGCACTAAACATGCTGAACCGTCACATTGTGCAACATGCTTGCGATTTAAAAAGCCGAGCAACCACAAAACAGGCTATCAAGAATGCCCTGCAAAGAAAATAGCTGAGACAAGATACATCAATTCTATAGATTAAAATGAGGTCGCGTAAGACCGCCAACGTTTATTTATATAAGTCTTTTTTAATTTATATTATATATTTATTTTAATATTGTCCTTTACTAGGACAATTAGGTAATTTAATAAATAGGTAATTTTTTCTTTTAGTTAATTTTAGTCTTTTTATGAGACGTTATTTTTTTATAGTTATTTTGCGCACGTTTTGTTAGTTTAATTTTTTTTTTAATAACTGACAATAATTTAAGTACATACTTTAATTTATTGTCTTTTGTTGAGTTTAATCTGAATTTCCATAGCTCATCCTTTCCATTTTCGACTGCAAATTTTTACACCACGTGTTACCCTGGTTTATGAACGACTTTTATTAAAAATTGGGTTTGTGGAAAACAAAAGTCGTAAAAAAGCTTAAAATCAGCTATAAAGTGTTGATAAGCCGTGTTTGGGTCATCAGTGAGGTAAATATATGAGAAAGATAAGTTCTTAATACACAATTTAAATTTCTCAATATTTTCTATGCTATAATCGCCTTTTAATGTACGCCAAATGCAATGTCCGATTTTATTTTAAAGGAACTCTAATTATTTGTGCAGTATGGTCCGACAGACCTAATTCTAGAATTTCAGATTTACAACCATTATTAACGTTATATGCAAAATTATCAATACAAGTTCGACTGGCGAATCTGGTCGGTTCATGTAAAGCTAATTTTTAATTATAATTTAACAGTAAACATTCAAAATCGTATAATCGTGTAATGTTGTACAGTGTTGTAAGAAACCTATATAAAGTTCATAGAAAGTTTAATTGTTGAGTATCTAATACAAACAAACTATGTATAAGTAATAATATAATTATTTATTGTAATAATTATTTGCATTTTTTTAAATTACGGCGCTGTGGTATTGAGACGCGCGTGCATGAAAATGTTCTTTTTTTGAAAATCATAAAGATACCACGAATTGAGTAGTGAGAATGTGGCTGTTTGATGAGTAAGGAAGGGATCGATAAAGCAAAGGAGTTGCATCGTGTTTTAATACCCCTTATTATACAACAGTTGCATAAATAACTAATTTTCCACTCGATACATTTTTGGAGCCATTATTATAAGGCTGTCTTTTATTTTCTCGTAAAGCCACAGATTAATACAGATGGATCACTCCGCATTGTATGAAGCTACAAGAAGGTACGCGGCGGGCCGACTTGTCGAATTCAGTGAGTGTAACGTAGTCAAAAGATATAATAGTTACGCTATAAAAAGAGAGCCAACTTCTAGATGAATTTGTGATAAAATGAAGATAATTACACTACTCATGACTGCTAAACAGAGAGAATATAATTTAATTGCCATTACAATTTGGCACAAACTAGAAATGTCTTTTTTTACATTTATACAGATTTTATCTTTATAAGAACAACATCAGCAGAAAATAGATTAAAACATCCATATTCTTAGGAATTTAGGGTATAGTTTGACCGAAACCGCTGTTCCGCATCTTAGGAATGCGCGGCGAGGCGGAGGGCAGCGTTGACGAATGAGCGGTGGGGGCGACGCCGTGCGCCCCGAGCGTTGACCAATGAGCGGCCTGAACTGCCCCGTCTCGCCGCACACATACCTAAGGTGCGGAACAGCGGTCTCGGTCAAACTATAGGTAACAATCTTTATACACGACAGCGACGTTAAATACAAGTTCTTACCAGGTGGTGCGAGTACATCTTGCGCTTGATCCCTCAAGTCGGCTCGTCGCCTTTCTACGAGGAACTCACAGCGACGCTTATGTAACGCCAACGCTCGAGCTTCTAACGCCTCCAGTTGTGGCATCTGAACAATAAAGTTACATATTTTGCGGAGTGCTACAAATATCTATCGGCGCCTGAATGACATTGTCAGAGAGGTGTTGTTGGTAAACATTTGAGAAATTGTGTCACATTAATTAACAGCTCAAGTTAAATTGACATGATCATGACATTGATCCGTGTACAGGTCCGTTGGGATCCGCACGTTTGTCGTTTGTAATTTTTTTAGTTTGAATGCTTTGTAATCGATAAAACTATTAACGTTATAATGTTCAGAACAATGGTCCTTTCAGTTATTTTACCTCAGATTTTGCATCTGATTTGATCTTTATTCACGATGCAATAAGGTTGCTATTGGGTTGTTGCCACTGAAAAGTCTGTCAAAATCACATTGATCTTTATTTTCTTTACATTAAGGTCGCTGTTGTGTTGATGCTGTCAGGAGTAAAAATAACTGTAAAAGGACTGCAGATGTTAATATTCCTACAACCAATCAAAGTAAACGAATTTTAATTTAAGAACTTATAGACCGAGGTTGGGTCATAGGAGGTTCAATGGGCTTCGAAATGAAATGAAATGAAATTGTTTATTCTGTAAATAGGATATTGGAATCACTTTTACACGTCATCTTAAAAAAATAATTAAAAATTAGCTAGATGAGTTCGGCGTTTCCTATCTGACTACTCTGAGAAGAAAGGCCGAAACAAACTCAGAGGTCACAGTCTCTTTTATTTTAAAGTCCAGACATAATCTTGGTCAGGCCATATGAGGACCATGTAGATTAGTGTCTGAAATGGTCTTTTGAGAAAAGAACCACACAGATTTGAGTGGACCTGTCCTGTCAGTGCAAGCATTTGTCAGTAATCGTGGAGCTCAACCCAGAACTTAAGGAGCCCAACTCGACGAACAATACCAAAGAAAGGACATTTGGGTAGGCCTCATAAACTACTCAAACTGCCAGACCATCATAAAAACTAAATAAATAATCAAATATGTCTTAAAGCACAGAATAGTACAGAAGGCGCACTCCCCATTTTAGGTATGAAGCTAAAAGTACGCGGCGGGCTCGTCTTATCAGACCACTTCAGTGAGCGTAACATAGTCAGAATATACACCGTGAAATCTTAATGGTTGTTTTCCCGCAGCGAAATGGTTTTGTCTTGATAATACAATCGTTATATAAACAAATAAAATATTAGAAACAATTTTGAAAACAAATTGTGTGTTGTTGCGTGCAAACTAGTTTATTCCGTATCACCACGTGCAAGAGTTTATTTTGCTTTGAATATTTATGCATCGCTGTTCCCTTTGTCGGCGACGCGTGCGATTCGAGTAATGCCTACAAGTTACCTGTTACTATTGATTCTTACTTTTTCGAGTTGATGAATATGTTTTTAATAATTTTACATCTTTATTTTTTTACTTTTACTCTATGCTTCGAAAGTACTCCTTATGGCAAGTTGTTCTGCCGCGGGAAAACAACCATTAAGATTTCACGGTGTATATGAGTTACGCGATAGGAAGAGAGGCAACTTTTAGGTAAATATAACTAAGTTATATTATTAGCGCTGTGCGACCTGAATGTCACTTTATTTTGTCGTAGCAAGAGTCGCTGTTTATTTAAATGATTTCGCGGAGTGAACAAGCTGTTTTAATCTGTACTTAAAGTTAGGTTTTGTTGGTATTTCCTAACTGTTAGTTCAATAATATGAGAAGATATACCACTTACTTTCTCATCAAGGCACTCGATAAGGTCAGTCAGATACCCGCGTATGGCCTGTGCCCTTCTATACGCAGCGTCTAATTCCCCGCAGCGCGAGGCTCGACTTTCTCGTATCCTGGCCGAAGTGAGCAACCTCTCGCGAAGGTCCCTTTGTGTTTCTGATGTCGCTTCACGTTCTACTTGGAGCTCTCCTAACCTGTGGATGAGGAACATATTTAAATTACCTATGTCAATACGTCGTTCCTTACAGAATGGAAGATAAAACCTACTAGAGTTATGGCAACTTTTTTTAATCGATTTGTCTATATTTTATTGACGATCCGAATAGGTTTCTAGATTTATTACATAACATAACATCACGCCTTGTTTCCCCGAAGGGTTGGGCAGAGGTGTACCTGTAGTGCACCCACATTACGCCCGTTATGTTTAAGATTTTTTTTTTCATATTTATTATTTGCTTGTTATTAGAATAAGAAACATGTGCAACCACAAATATGCTCCATTTCTTATAACAAAACAGTCACTTCTAGAAATAACGATTCAAATTCATATATTTAACGTATACAAAGTTCTTAAATATACAAGTATAGTTTGTCCACTCTGAAATGATGCATCCCACTACCGCAGTACCCATAGAAATCCGCACACCGTGTGCGGAAATGGACAAACAATAGCATGCAATTAAATTGTCACTAACATAAGACTTAAACAGCGGATCCCAAACTAGACACAGCCTGTGTCTTGGTGACTCAGAATTGTTAAAAACATTCCTTTCTTTAAAACTTCAAAGGAATTCATAAAAACAATTCTAAGAAACTACATTAAAAACAGTTTCTAAGTAACACCTTTTTGAAACCAAGAAATAACCTGATACTGTCTTAGCAAAACAATACCAGCTTACCATAATTAGGATAATGTAAATGACTAATTAGTTACTGGGATTTTTTTACAACCCTTAATATGCTAATTTATAATAGGATTAGGATTGACCACTGTCAAAATGGTCATTAGCTAACCCCACCTCAATACCATGAGTCGTATTTTACAACTTTGAACATACGCGAGTTTGGACTACTAACACTTATATTCAGTTTAAGTTTGAACTTCGAGTGAGTAAGACGTCCCCATTGAATAGTATATTAGTAGTGATTTCCTGAATTTGTGATAGTCAAGTGTGTGAAATAGAAGTGCAAAAAACAGAGTTTATTCAACACTAAAGTGAAAAATCTGTGTAAACTAAAGCGTAAATACGTTAAAATAAATACCATATCGACTACCGTATACAGTGAATACAGTGCCAAAAAAACCTAAAACCAAAATGGCTGACGTAGCCTACGACTTCATAATCCTGGCGCGCCAGCTCGCCTTACACAACAGCTTCAAAAAAGCCTTCGACATGTACATGTGCGCCTTCGACAAACAACCGCGCATCAAGAAGAGATTCGAGTTCGAATTCCGAGTAGTACTATCTCGAATGAACGAAGAATTAGCCAAAGTAGACAATAAAGCAGACATATTCGCAAACTTCGAAAAAGCCATCAAAATGTTCCCGGGAAATGTCGAATTGCTGAACGATATTGGCAGGTATTTATACCGATATGGCTACTTTTCTGAAGCTCTCTGCCATTTTGAAAAAGCGCTTAATATTGATCACAGCGTCGTTAGCATTGAGAAGAATTTGAACAACGCTAAATGTTTTCTTTTCCCGAGATGTCAGTTCAGGTATTTGAATGATAGGATTCGGAACGAGGCTTATAGAAGAGCTATTAGGAGTTGTGTGACTCCTGCTGTGGATAGTGTCTTAGATATTGGTACAGGAACAGGACTTTTAGCTTTATATGCTAATGAGTGCAATCCTGTAGCTATTACAGCGTGTGAGGCTTCCAGCACGATGGCTAGACTAGCCGAGTGCGTGATGCAAGACAGCAACGCGCAAGAAGTAGTTATCATTAACAAACCCTCTGTCGTTCTCAACCATAACGACATTTATGGGACCCGATCTGTATTACTAACTGATACCATTGACTCTGGTTTATTTGGAGAATATATCCTACAGTCTATATGCCATGCTTGGGAGAATTTACTCCAAGAAAAGAGCAAAATAATACCCGGGAGAGCCGAGTTCTTTGTCGCCGGTATCAAATGCGATGAACTGAACAAGAAATACAAACTATGTCACGATACAAAAGACATTTTGAACGTGGCACATATGAACGTACATACAACTACTTACTTCGGTGAAACTTATTACAGTGAAGACGTCAATTCTTACGACAGTTTAAAGTACATGTCGGAACCACAATCGCTGTTGCAAATAGACTTTAATAACTACCAAGATGTTTGCGAAAAGTTGAATAGACAGGAGCCTTACATTGCAAAGTTGACTGCAATTGACAGCGGCGAAATGAATATGGTGGTTGGTTGGTTCAATTTGCACTTGACAGAGGATATAATGATTACTAGTGACCCCAGAAGCGAATCTAAAGCGAACGCATGGCAACAAGCCATATTTTTTGATGTACTACCAAAAACGCTTCAGAAACATGAAACCGCGAATGTGTCATTTCTTACGTACGGCGGTAGATTAACTACACTACCAGACATGCATACAACTATAACAAGGATTTCGCCAGAAACTTTGGCCTTTTTAAACGATTTTGAATATATGGATATGATAAGAAAAAGTATGGCGACTGTGTGTGTCCATTTAGGACAAACTGTGGACGTCTCTCTTGTGGACATGGTCGATTTGAGTCCATTTCCTATGTTCGGTGTCTTATTGATGATAAGGGGAGCTAACTCACTAATATGTCACGTGAAAACTGGCGAAGATAAAGCGTTCCTACTGGCAGTTCTACAAGCAAACGAAATACCGGAAGAAAAAGTTACAATTCTAGTATCGGATTCTTGGACGCATGAAGTTTTTAAAGAAAAGAAATTCCATGTCATATTCAGTAACGTTATAGAATTTAACGGTGACTTAGATGTAAGGAGAAAGAGGATAGTCGAGCATTTGAAGCAGACGCATCTAATATCTGGGGGCTTATGTCTACCAGTATCTGTGACTATTATGGGACAGCTGATTAATAGCAGATGGTTGGAGATAAACAACCGTGTTTTGGATGAAAATGTTGACTATAGGATGGCGAAACATGTAAACAGGTACCAAGTATCCCAAGCTGTGTACTTAGACATGGCTCGCATGGAATACGAGACATTATCTGAAGAGTTTGAAATCAGCTGTTGTAGTGACATGAAATCCGAGGTCGTAAATGTCACTGTGGCCGAAGATGGGACATGTAACGCGGTCCTATGCTGGTATAAGGTACAGTTGCTGGACGAATGGAACGAGATCTGTACGAATAGGAGCAACAGTTTTGTGGAGAGTATGGCGTTTATGGTCAGTCCTAATGTGAAAGTGTTTTGTGCTGATCAAGCTAATGTGCTGAAGTGTGTGGACCCTGATGGATCCTTCAAGTTAGTGCTAGATATGGAACCTTATTAATTAATTAATTGTAGTTAAGGTTAATTATAATGTTTTATAGGTATTTACTGTATTCTAAATGTAAAATGTTTAGCGATTTTAATAAATAAGATATTTGATTTAAAGTGTCTTTCAATTAGAATACTGTTTAAAAAGCCCGTAATGTTAGAAGGCAACAATTCTAGCTTCCAAATGCTGCGTAACCTCTTTTGCAACAAAACAAATTGTCACTCGCCACCCTATATTCTGTTAATATTATTTCCTAATTTATGATTGCAAAATCGAAAATGGTTACGTTGCTAGAGTAGTTTTTGCCTTAGAAATATTTTGTCTTCAATATCTATTCAGTGACTGACCGTTTCCTTAGCGCCTCCACCAGTTCGTTCGCGGACGCGGGTGACTGTGAGCCGGTCGTGAGAGGTCGCAAATGTTCGGGTGCAGACATCTGAGGCGGCGGCAAGGCTACCGAGAATGGATTCACTTCTATTGCTGCTTCACCTGTAGGAAATATTAACAATGTGTTTATGCATGGCCATTATAAAACGGATTCTTTCTTTATTTTGTAATGGACTATGGTTTTCTGAAAGATTGATTAATCCAGTTAACGTTTGTGGTTTGCTAAAATAATCCTATAAGCTGATGATATTTAACAACAGATTTATTATTATTAAAAATGGCTTTCAATTCAAGAACCAAGGATCAAATCAAAAATATGTTAATTGAATTTCATTTACTTTTTCTCATACTTAGGTGAAAAGTCAGTTTTTAAGACGAACAGAAAATCGTAAGTTAATTTGTCATATTTTAAAATCCGGGCTAAAGTAGAATCTTAAATGGGAGTCCAAAAACATACTTCACTACTCGGGCGTCTGTCGTACGAACGGCGTGTAGTGATTGGCTACTATCGTTATTAATGCAAAAGTCATGCCTGAGAGATATTTCTCGACGGCATGTGAAACCAAGTCAGAGACATATGCGCGTCTTTCCAACTCTGACACCAGGGGGTCTTCTCCCTAAGCGGAATTCGTAGTTTCGGCCGAAGTTGCGGAAGCTACGGGCTCGTTCCTCTCACGGACATACCGTAAGTGAGACGGAGTGCGTGCGTCCGTAACTTCGTCCGAAAACACGGACTTCTCTTAGGGAGTAGACCCCCAGGTTAGTCACTTACCACACGAAAAAAAAGTGTGTATGTTAGTTTGTCCTCCTTTTACCCAGCATCAGAGCAACGGATCGACGTGATTCTTTGTATGGAGATAGTTTATGTCCCCGACAATGATATAGGATACTTTTCATGCCAGAAAATGCATAGTTTATGTGGGATAGACCTCGGGAGCGAAGCCTCGGACAATAACTATAACATGTTTTGTGAAGCAGCCAATGAGCACACGCAATTCGTCGGACTCCCATTTAAGAAGGTAGTTTAGTGTGAGACAGTACATTTGTCGGGTGGGGTCTTGAATAGAATACAATGTCATCAGACCAGTCAGATCCACGAGGACGGGTCGTGCCTTCTGCAGCTGTTGTTCCACCCACTCCTCCGCCTCGCTGTCCAGCTCTTCTTCCGAAGCTGCTGCTGTGCCACCTAGGAATGTTAGAAGTTGATAAGTTAGTATGCATGATATACTATTTTAACATACATACATAAAATCACGTCTTTTTCCAAAGGGGGTAGGCAGAAACTACAGATCGCCACCTGTTACGATCCTTACATACTCCTTCGTTTACGTTTATACGTTACGTTTAGGCTTAGCAGAGCGAGCAACTCAATCCCAAGCTTTTTTATCTTCTAAATAATAAAAAAAATGATATAAATTTAAGAGGCGTTTATAAATAAGACCGCTACTATTTAAGATTAAAACTCCAAGAGCTAATTTAAATTAGCTGTAGGAAAAAAAAAGCAACTAGCAACCAAGGAGGTTATGTTACTTATAAAAGATTTTATTTATTTCGATTTGGCTTGCAAACAGAGTTGTTTAAAGTAAAGAAGAAACAAATGAACATATTGGCGCGTGAAAAATTAACGTTATTCGTCATTGATTCTGAAATTTATAATTAATTTACTCAATTTGAATTTCCGCGCATTATTTGAGAAAAGTACAATACAAGCCTTGGCGGCAACCAGGCATTGATGGACGTATGTGTGCCTCGGCAAACATTTTCACAATCGTCCATCAAAGCCCCAGGTGCAGGCCGCGACAGTAATGTACAGACGCCAGCAGGTCACCCACCCGAAACTGTCAAATTTTCCTAACCAACTTTGAACCTTATAATTTAGCGATAAAGTTGAATTGAAAATTAAAGAAATTTGACAGATTGTAGTAGATTGACATGCTGGCGTCTGTACTATTAGTTATAAAAACAAATGGAACTACGCCCCATAAAGCAATTTTTTGAAAAAGATTACTAAAATTTTAATTATGTTATGAATTATGTTTCTTGACAAAAAAAAGACAGTAAAATAAACATCTTCGTCTTTTTTCATACTGATAAGAAGAGCGGTATTGAAATGTACTCACGTTTAGGCTTATCACTGGGCAAGTCCAGTCCCCTGACATGGATCCGGCCTTCTTCTTCATCGTCGCCGGAACCGTCATCCCGCACTAACCGGGATCCGGGTGTGGACTCGGACTTCACGGGAATGTAATCTGCGCCGGCGGTGACTCCACCCAACTCGCGAGCCTACAATTATTGGAACTGCTGGATTATGGGGTAAGAGCAGTGCTGGGGACAAGACCGAATGGGGAAAAGGGATAAAAAAAAAAAATGTTTTGGTCCAATTTAATTTTATTTCATTAATACTAAAAGTAAAAATTTAGGTTGAGCAAGAGGTTGTAAAAAATCATAATTTTGTATGTCAAAACTAAAACCTAGTCATTGTAAACGGGTTTAAATAAGCGGGCCAAACAAATGGTTATGAATATCAAAACAAGAGAATTCAGACTGGATTTTTTTGTAGAAAAATATTTTAAATGCTTTATTGTGTCTTGTCAACAGCACTGCAAATTGAAAAAAATAAAAAAGGTACCTAAGACAGGTCTATTCCCTGGGAAAAAAATTCGCCGGGATTTACGTTTAATGTCTGTCTTACAAATTCACAGATATACACACCTGATATAATTTGTGGCATGTAGAGTGTATAGGAAAAAGGAAGTAGTACAAACCAAGTTGTAGTATAGCCTTTCTGATCAGGCAGAAGACTGTCAATGTTATTTCCCCACAGAAAGTTTGTCAAATTATAAAAACAGTACCTCGGCCATGTAGAATGCAACATTATTTTTTAAACCACGTATACTATATTGCTGTATACGAGAAAATGGGTTGTCGTGTCCAAAAATTGTAAAAAAAAATATTTTATTTTTTATTTTTCTGGGGTGAGTTAATCACAAAGCCTTGACAAGTGACAACACTGAAGCATCAGTACCAGCCCTTAGCAGCAGGGCACTCGCTGACACTGCTTGTAAATCTGGATAAGAGCGACTCGGATCGTAATGAATGTGGCGAAAAATACTAACTTGATTTGATAGGTTTTTGACATCTTTCCTCATCCCCTCTCTCATTTACAAACAGCGGCGTCATTACGTTAAAAGAGATGTACGAATACAGCTGCAATTTTCAGGACCAGAAACCCATCAATCCCTCCTCATTGTGGAACAGCAGTCTGCCGCCAGCGCTAGTCCCTCACCTCTCATACCTGCTGTCTGGTCTTGCGTGCGGCGTGAATGAGTGCGGCGTCGGGAATGCGGCCCGGCGCGCCCAAGAGCGCCGCCCTCACGGAGTCGGCGCGGTACCGATGGAACCCCCTGTCGTCCTCATCAGCGTCACCCTCCTCGGGCGCACTCTCGTCGGACACGTCACCCGCCCCGTCGGCCGCCAACGCCTCACGACCGGACAGAATCAGCCCCTCTAATGTCACCTTCTTCTTTGGCTTGGGTTTGTCGTTGTTGAGCTCAGTTTGATTGTCCTGGATTTAGAGTTTTTTTATAGTATTTATGCTGTGTTATGTTAAAGCTTAAAGATGCAACTAGATGGTGATTGATCAGTTGATTGATGAACATCCAACCACATATTGTTGAGCACTGATTCATGACAGTAAACATTTTGAAATAGACTGAATGGTTTTTTCAATTCCATTTTGTCTTATTAAAACAGTTGACTAACATTTTTGGACCTTTTATCCAGTTTGAATCAGACACACTTTACTGTAAAGATGGTATTGTTTTCTAAGGAAATCTCTTCAGTATGTTAGTTATGTGTGTTTTATGCTTTCACTGAGTGGACAGGTCCACTCAAATCTGTGTGGTTCTTTTCTCAAAAGACCATTTCAGACACATGGTCCTCATATGGCCTGACCAAGATTATGTTTGGACTTTAAAATAAGACTGTGACCTCTGAGTTTGTTTCGGCCTTTCTTCTCAGAGTAGTCAGATAGAAAACGCCAAACTCATCTAGCCAATTTTTTTGTAAAAGTGATTCCAATATCCTATTTACAAAATAAACAATTTTATTTCCCTTGTAATTTATAATCATTACACTTGATGTCACAAAAACATAATAGAATTTTCATAAATGATTTCACTGACCTAAGAACTGTTTGAAGCATAGAAATAAGAAATATTATTTGCTTCTTTTTTTTGGTATAAGTATCAGTTTCCAATGGGCTGTAAAGTTTTAATGTTAATATTTTATGTGTTTTACAAATACATTTTTTTAATAAAAATATATGAAAAATTTAATTTGAAAAAGTTGTTTTGTTTGCTGGTAAAACTAAGGACTTTTTCAAAGTCTTAAAATGCAGTTTTGGATAAGAAGGGCCCTAAGTCCACCTATGTTTGCACAAAAAGGTACAAGTGCACTAAAAAACCATCTCCAAAATAGTTTTAGTACATTACCACTAATGTCAACCTTACCTCAATAATGATAGTGTCATATTTGTTATTATCACCATCTGTTCTCACATCACGCTTCTGCTTCTCTTTCTCACGCTTCTTTGCTAATCTCTTACTTTGAGAAGACTTCTTGACTTTAAACACTTCCACTTCTTCTTCTGAAAGTCAAATTTTAAAGCATGTAAGACTAAGTTAGATGGTATTATTTTGTTGATTTTGATCCCACTGAGGTGTTTCAAAAATCATGGCTGCTGGATTCTAAGCAATTCTAAGCAACCAGATCAGTGTTGAATAACTATGAAATTAGGTCTGAGGGGTGGTGTATTGTGTAATAGATCTATCAAAGAACTGTATGTTCTCACAATCCCCTTTTGATAGTGAAATGTCTTATTGTGTGTTGCAGTGCATATTTCAGCTTAATCAAAATAATAGCTTTGTTCTTGAATTACCAATGTCCAATATTCAATGTTTCAAGACTACGTCAGAGGTTCTGCGTAGAACTGATCTAGCAAATCAAATGACAAAAATTCTGTAGAAGTAAACAAAACCGTTACGACTACTTATTGACGTGAAAAGTTGAGGCAATCACGGTCAGCCTTGAAAATATGTACGCCTCGTTACCTTCGTCAGCGAAACTCAACAGAGCAGTTTTCTTGGAAGACTTAGGTTCCCTTTCTTGACTGATGACTGGCGGCGGCGGAGCCTCGGGCTCCCCCCCATCCTCGTCATCATCAGCACAAAACACCCGACGCTGAATCTTCTTCGGCTTTCGAAACAACGACATCTTGTTCGCACACAAATTTAAATACACTTACACAAATTTTGATAATATCAATTATTAAAAAATAATCGTAATTTTATTGAATTTTTGGTTAAAAATTCATTAGCATTTTGTAGCAGAAAACGTCATTTTGTTTTTTTTTTTTTGCTGATTTTAGTGTTGGTCTAAAACAAGCACTGCTAATTTTCATTGCGAAGCATGTTAGTCGACTTTCAAAAAAAAAAAACTAAAGTATTAATGTAACTTTTAATGCTCTTTTTTGGCATTTATAGGTACACCTACGACGTAGTGTACTCTTTTCAATTTAAAAATATGCATTCACCGTTCCCGCCACAGAATACTTTTACTATGGTTCCCCCTAAGGTGATACTACAGGCGGTGGTATGCGTTACTGTGCGTTTCGCTGGAGAAATCTCTATTTTCTGTCAATGTTCTCTAAAATATTTGACTGGAACTAAAGATTTCAACATGTTTTGTTGTGAACGTTTCGCCAGTGCAATCGCACAGTTAGGCCACATTTTAACAAATACATTTACCCACCCAAGTTACCCTCACACCGTAACTAAGCTGGCTCATGTTCATATCATGCGCCAGTCATTATACAATTGGTTCAAAAATCAATCAATCTACCTAGCCTTTTCACAATGTTGAGGTCGGCTTCCAGTTTAACTGGATGCAGCTGAATACCAGTATTTTACATTGAACGACTGCCTATCTGACCTCCATAACCTAGTTACTGAGTCTTTTTAAGGCTTATCCGCCTTCATAAGACTGGTTGTTTGACTTTTGGGCTGTAGTATGACTATAGTCTTTCTCATTCTAACTCATAAATATTATTATTTCTACTATCCGAGCCCGCCCTTAAGTTATAAGTATAACGTAAATAATATTTTGGTAGGTATTTTGTCAGTTTCGAGAATTCACTTATAGTCGATTTTTACTCTTACAATTAGGTTATTACTAATGTCACTGCGAACTTAATGTCCAGAAAGTCCCAACTCTATCTCTATCATATTTTGTCCCGCACTGAGTAAAGTGCGTTTTGGTTTTGGTGAGTTTAAAAAATAATTTAATCTTAATTTATTTGATTAATCATGTGTTCTATCTTCACGATGTCGCGTAATTTGACGAGTGATAATATATTAGTTTTAATGCTGTGGCTATTTTACGGAAAATTGCGATATAAGTGAAGCATCCTAACACTTGTGTGATTTTCGTTTGCAGTCCTTAAATTTCTACGAAGTCCCTACACCACACGCCACGATGGGTAGGGAGGACAAGGCTACTTGGAAGACCAACTACTTCACCAAGATCATTGTAAGTAAACAATATTAAATCGCTGTAGCGTGTATAACCTTAAACCATTTGTGTGCCATATTGAACATAGCAAGCCAGCCTTTGTAAACCCACTGGAACTCGTTCAACATGTAGTTACCTTTTATTTGTTTAATTATAAAGTTCAGATGATGTCATGTGGGCGTTCTAAAACCGCCCCTAAGATGACCCACTGACCAAATCTTCTCACTGTTGGCACTAGAGATCTTCAAATAGTTTCAAATCTCACTTGTATTCACAAACTGTAAATCCGCCCCTAAGATGACCCACTGACCGTATTTTCTTTTTACAGCAACTCTTAGATGAGTACCCAAAATGTTTCATCGTGGGTGCAGACAATGTGGGCTCGACCCAAATGCAGCAGATCCGTATCGCGCTACGTGGTAACAGCATCATCCTTATGGGAAAGAACACCATGATGCGCAAGGCCATCAAGGACCACATGGACACCAACCCAGCTCTTGAGAAACTGTTGCCACACATCAAGGGAAACGTTGGCTTCGTGTTCACCCGCGGAGACCTCGTTGATGTCCGTGACAAGCTGCTGGAGAACAAAGTGCGTGCCCCGGCTCGTCCTGGTGCTATCGCCCCTCTGTCCGTCGTCATCCCCGCCCACAACACCGGTCTGGGTCCTGAGAAGACTTCCTTCTTCCAGGCTCTCTCCATCCCTACCAAGATTTCCAAGGGTAAGATTCCACTGTTACACATATTATTCAACATCAACTAAGTCATATTATATAAATTCTTTTAATCATCACTGCAAATTACTATGACCAACTGTCTGTCCTAATACCTGGGAATGTAATATTAGTTCTCTGGCTTCGCTTTCAGACAAAATTAAAGTCTTCAAATTTATCCTAGTGTGATGGTTCAATAAGAGAATATTGCACTGGCATTTTGAAGAAACATTCTTATAATCCATTTATCAACTACACAGTATACCTTATTCAGGGAAGTAAAAAAACTAAATGTAATCATCATATCCAATTGTATCAAAAGATCTCACAGAAAGATATTTATTTTTGAAATAGGTGGTTTAATTGAATTGATGGTACAGATGCCTGCACATAGACCATACAATACAATCTGTCAAATTTCTTTAATAGATTTTCAACTTTATCGCTAAGGCATTATGCACATAGACCATACAATACAATGTCAAATTTCTTTAATAGATTTTCAACTTTATCGCTAAGGCATTAGGTTCAAAGTTGACTGCTGGCGTCTGTACTTAGCTTATCAATTTCACATACAATATAGCCACAATTTTATCTTTACCTTAGCAAGTGCTAAATTCAACTATCTATACTTACAGGTACTATTGAAATCATCAACGATGTGCACATCTTGAAGCCCGGCGACAAGGTCGGTGCTTCCGAGGCCACTCTCCTCAACATGTTGAACATCTCTCCCTTCTCGTACGGTCTTGTCGTCAAGCAGGTTAGTATCTACACTGTTTTTATTCCATATTTTTTGCAGTAGCTTTTTCAAGGAGGGATTGAGGCTGTGAAAGGACATGTCGCCAAAACCCTAATTTTGGCCCCATACAGTAAAAAGTAGTTTTCCATTGCATAACAAAACATTGTTTTTCCCCTTTTCTATAATGTATAAATAAATAAATAATCCAAAGTGTTGAGTACAGTCTGCATTTCCCTGTGCATTCTGATAATTTACCTTTGGTAAAGTATTTGCTGTCTTGATCTTAGGACTACTTGATCTATTCACTTAGTCCAAAGTTTACAGCAGACACTTGTAACACCAAATGGTACTCTTAAGATTATTATATTATACAGGATTTATTTGGAAAATTATATCAATTTATTTTTGTTTAGGTCTACGATTCCGGCACCATCTTCGCGCCAGCCATCCTGGACATCAAACCCGAAGACCTTCGCGCGAAGTTCTTGGCTGGTGTTGCCAATGTTGCGGCTCTGTCTTTGGCCATCGGCTACCCTACTGTGGCATCTGCGCCCCACTCCATCGCCAACGGTTTCAAGAACCTGCTCGCCATCGCCGCCGTCACCGAGGTTGAGTTCAAGGAAGCCACCACCATCAAGGAGTTCATCAAGGTAAATAGAAATTATCTATGCTAAGTCTCAAGATACTGCTGCTATAGGGAACAGAGTCCACGTAATGAGGTTTTTGAATCAGTTAACTGTCAGTCCTTCCGCAAGAGACTTTTTTGTGTCGCCAGAAAAAACCTGGCTGCTTCAAGTACATTATCTTGCTGTTATGTCTGTCCTAATACCATGGAACGTAATATTAGTTCTCTGGCTTCGCTTTCAGACAACATTAAAGTCTTCAAATTTATCCTAGTGTGATGGTTCAATAAGAGAATATTGCACTGGCATTTTGAAGAAACAGTTCCTTTTTCAATATGTTCATAGAACTAAAAATGATAATCTCCAAAATCTTAAACAATGTTTCTTTGAATTTCAGGACCCCAGCAAATTCGCCGCTGTTGCCGCCGCCCCAACTGCCGCTGCCGCCGCCCCGGCTGCTGCCGCTGAGGAAAAGAAGGAGGAGAAGGAAGATTCGGAGAGCGACGACGACATGGGCTTCGGTCTCTTCGACTAAGCCCTCACGTGAGGCCGAGACTACCCGCACGAGACCGATAGGCGTGTAGGAACAGTACGGGACGTCGAAGCCTCTCTGTCGAGCCCCGTGGCTGCAACCACGTATGGGGACGGTCAACGCCGCCGGGTTTGGACACCCATATGGCGGCCGACATGTCTTACATTTTGTGCTTGTAATAAATGCCACCTGAAATATTTTTGAGTTTTTTTTTGCTATCCTAAAGGCGTGTATACACGAACGAACAAAACCTGGTGAACACGGAACATTTGGTTCGTACGTGTGGACGTAAATAAGCAAAGCAAACACGAACAGTTTGCACTCAACCGCCCTGCTCTCTTTAGTAGCCATGGAGTTGAAATTGGATCGCCGCGAACTTTTTTGACGAACACACACAGTTCGTTAGTGGTACGCACATGCGAACAATGTCCATTTCAACCACGCGGCCAACTCATATAATTTGATGAAACTGACAGGAATTAGTGGTAATTTTACTATTCACACCTCTTTTCCGTTCGTGAGTACATGCCTTTATGATGTATGTCTGATAATTAAAAACAAAACAAATGCACATAAGTACTTTATTAAAATACCTACTATTACATGTAATAAATAACCATTTATATAAACGAATAAAAAATACATAGTTGTAAGTATATTCATACACTGGTTACATGTAACATCTACAAACATTGACTACTCGTGATATAAAAAACTGAACCGTCGACAGCCTTGCCTTGAGCAACAGTAGACGTGTCCGATTCATCACCTCACAGCACATTTTCAAATTCGATCCTTTTACAATATACCTAACCATGTTAATTTTGAGCTCGACATTATTTTGTAAACGATCGGAAATGCATCACGCCTGTATACCACGAAGGGGTCGGCAGAGATATTAACCACTATTAACATACAAGTCCCATATAGTCTGTTATAAGGTAAAAGAAATCGCTAAAGATGCCACTTGAAAGCTTTCATTGCTGGGGCGTGATATAAAAATAAATGTCCAGCTGTTGCTCTTCCTTATAATTTGGAAACTAGACCCGCGTAAGAGCCAATGGCCATAAGGCACCCTTCCCAGCTTAGGTACAGTCGCCAGCAGGTCAACCTACCCGAAACTCAAATTTTCCCAATAAACTTTGAACCTTATGCTTTAGAGATAAAGTTGAAAATCTATTAAAGAAATTTGACAGATTGTAGTAGGTTGATGTGCTGGCGTCTGTACAATGTATACACGCACGTAAAGATGCGTTAGCACGTCGCGCGCGTCACGCAACGTTATGGAGGCCACACCTACTTGCGCAAAATTGGACTTGCACAAGTATACATTAACGTGTGTAGGATTAATTAGCGCAAGTGTCCGAGCCATTTGGTGTAAAGGCTCGTGCAGACAACGACACTGGTAATTGTTCTACCGTGAAGTTTTCTCCGTTTTTTTTTTTTTCTTATAATCGCGTCGCGCCTGTCTGTACGATACTTTAAGCATACTGTGCAAGTCTAAACTTGCGCAAGTATATCGTAACGTGTATGGCTACCATTAGCTTTTCACACACGATACAATCACGTCAACCAATGTCAGATGCGAAGGCATCCTAACAATATTTTTATATCTGAGATAATTCATGAGTATCAACGATAATTTATAAATGTTCAGAAATTAATTGCATTAAAACGTGGCACAAGTTTTTATTAAATACTTTACTAATTAGTAACTATTATTAATAATCTCGGCTTACAGTCTATTAAAAAGTAGGTGTCCTTACACAGCATTGATAATTATTTTAAAATGCGTTTTAACTGTTTTATAATGTAGATCTACCACAGATTTTGATACGTAAAAGATTCCCTTAAGTAATATATTTCTGTATTCTATAATATGTAGGGTACCTACTAATATTAGCTATGGATTATGGATTATTCTTGGACTTTCTAAACAAATCTGTACCCTAATTACGTAATACACGATCAATCGGAATTTCAATCGTTTTGAAACAAATTGCTAATCCACTGCATCATAAGTTCGAAAACAAATCTGCTCAACAACGTAAATAACGCAATGAATGTTGTTGAACTATCAAAACAAATTTGTCGTAATCGTTTACGAAAATGTGTTGCGTAATTAAATAGCCGAGTTATTCAGTCATTTAATTACGCAATCTTGCTGAAATCGCACAACAAATGCTAAGTACCCGAAACGATCAATTGTAATATTGTTGTCAATCGCTTCAATTGTTTTTGACGATCAATTTCCGCATCAATGAGTGTGTCACGTAAAAATTGACTTTAGCAATTGATCATTTCAGGACCATTTAAAAAAACAATCCTAAAACTAAGGGTCGGCGCTGACCAGACGAAAGCACAGCACAGCTCGGTTTTCACTGCCAAACAAATATCAACATTACATCTGTTAAAATAAAGTCAAAAATGTATAAACTTATCCGCGTAGATCTGTTGGCTTTGAAAGCTCTCGCTTTATATTTTTTTCAAATAACTCAATATTGATATTTTTGTAGTAATAATTGCACTGAGCTTCACCAGGTCTGCGCCCACCTTTTCAAGGTATTCTATATTTTAATCACAGCTGCAGCTATAACATTTAGCCTAGGTAGCCCCCTGAGAAGCGATGATAAACTTGGGACACAGAGATATAGGATCTACAATATCATAGTATTTATTGAATTGGTAAGTATTCGTTTTTATGAAGAGATCCGAGGCCTCCAGCAAAGATTAGGCCGCCCGCGCCCTTACCCCCCGTAGGTGTTGTAAATCTACAGATTTCAGAGGATGGAGAGCAGCGTCCTATTTATCTAGTTAAATAACTAAATGAAATACATGAGACTACAACTGTCACTAGAAAAATATACTTACATATTAGCTATCAAAAGATAAGCTCCAAACATTTCCCTACTATTATCACTTGTTTCTCAACTAAAATGCAATATTACAAATTACTCATAAAATAGACGAGTGTTCGTCAGTATAGACGAGAACTCAACATTCTTCTATCTAACAAAGATAAAACTCTTTTAACAATATGATATTATTGAGATCATGGAAATAATTTCGCAATTAACAACTAATTTTAAGTTGCTTCTACATGCATCGTGAACTTAAATGCTCCATCAGAGTCGACGCAACGCAGTATTTGAGCTGTTCGACCACGAATTAGGCGTATTCTAGGGTTAGTCATAAATACTATGCCATCCATAAAACAGTTTTTCCTGTTTGTTGATATTTCGTTCACATCCTTCATCAATTCTATTGCATACCAACACAAAATAGCCGTGGAGTGTCCCTCTTTTATTATTGGCACATCCACTACTTCAGCTCCCATGGGATTTTCACTTGTGCCCAATTCTAACGGTTCTGATAATGGGGTATACTCTAAATGGCTGAAGTCTATACAGAAGTTCTGAGACACCTGGTATGGATTCAAGTGCTTTGATATCTTATAATTGCTGACATTCTCGTCGAACAGCCTGTTATTTATGTCCAGCCAGTTGCTTTTGACAATCTGGCCTATAATCTTGATATTGGCCGGCAAAAAGAGCCCTCCTTGAATAAGATGGTGTTGTTTAAGGTGCTGAGCTATCTCTTTTAAGCGCAAGTCAATTTCGCCACAAATTTCAAAAATATTACAGAAAACTGCATGATATTTTTCATCTCCAAACCCTTCCTGTGACCAATCATCTCCAACCATAATAGTGACACTTGATAAATCTATATCATTTGCTTTGAAAACTTTTTTGAAGAAACGTTTATCACTGTCAGTTTTAGCACAGCATGTAAGTGATTTTGCCCCCCTTTTCAAAAGGTGTAGGCCAAACATAGGGAATGGGCACAAATCAATTATATTTATTTGAGACATTTCGACTATCTGCCCCAGATACACACAAGCCGTGCCAATGCATCCAAATATTGTATTCAAATACTCTGTATCATTTAGGAATCTAAGAGTTTCTGGGGAAACTCTGGTGATGGCATCATCTCTGTACATTGTCAATTTGCCACCATTCAGTGAGAAATACATGGGAATGATGTCATTCTTTTCCACCTGTATAGGAACCTTATCAAAGAAGATGGCCTGTTGCCATGCATTGGCCCTCTGGTCAGATCTTGGGTCAGTAGTTATAGTAACATTGTCTGTCAAATACAGATTGAAAAAGCCAATAATAGTGTTAATCTCGCCACTTTCTAGAGCTATTGTTTCAACTTTATAATGGTCCTTCTCAATTAGGTCCTTCAGCTCTAGGTAACTGTTGAAATCAACTTGTATAAGGGACTGTGGCTCTGTCATGTATTTTATATCATCACCATAGAGGTGAACATCTTCACAATCATATGTCTCATCAAAGGTCAACACATGCACATTAAGACTTGGAATCTTTAAAAGTGATTTAATAGATGAACACAGCTGATACCTTCCATTCAGGAAATCGCATTTGGCACCTATGATAAAGAACTCTGCCTTGTTGGGAATTACTCTACCAACATCACTTATCATGTTCTCCCAAGCATGAATTAAAGATTGGAGGACATGTTCCCCAAATAGTCCTGCATCAAACATCTCTGTGAGGAGCAGAGATCGCTTGCCACCAATTTCCTTTAGCTGAATTTCTGTTGATAATTTATTAATAAGAACAAAGTGTTCAACCCTATTTTCCTGTGTAATTACATGGGCCATTTCACTCATTACTTTGGAGCCATCACAAGCAGTTATAATCCTAGGTGCACATTCATTAGCATACATTGATAACAATCCAGTGCCTGTTCCAAGATCCAACACAGTATCTCTATGAGGGATGACAGTGTCACGTATTGCCTTGCGATATGCCTCATTGCGGATTTTATCATTTAACATTCTGAAGTGCCAACGTTCAACAAGCAAGTTTTTGAGGGAATTTAAATTTTTCTCAGCGTTAACATAAGTACAATCTAATTTAATTGCATCCTCAAAGTGGTCCCATGCTTTTTCATAAAATCCACATTTAAAGAGAAATTTTCCCATGTCATTTAAAATGTAGATATTGTTGGGGAACGACATGAGAGCACGTGAGTAGTTTATATACATATCTTCCATTTTATTAGCCGAAGTTAGAACATCGTTCAATCTACTCATCACCACACGAAATTCAGGTTCATGTATGGGTTTCATTTCAATACTTTTTTCAAAAGCCATGATATAATAATCAAAGGCTTTACTGTAGCACCCATTTGTCGACAACTGTCTAGCAACAGTAATATATTCACGGGCTAGTTCATCCATTCTTTTAATTAGGTATATCCTTCAAATTATGGATTGTATTGGGTAAAACTTTATTTCAACTTACGGTTCGTTGCCGAGTATTACGTTGCCCTCCTTTTACTATAGCAAAATTCCTTTTAAACCGGGTGAGCAAAACATAGTAAATATGTCCATAATTTATAATTTTACATTGACTGACAGCCAAACAAACAAACCAGTTTTGCGTTAATTTATTGTTTGACAGTGACAGACAACACATCACATGTGTCAAATATGTGGGCGGAAAACAGTCTGTTATTATCGCTAACTCTTGCACACCTCACCATTTACCGTTTGCTAGTAAAAGACAAACCAAAAGGACATGCGCATTTGTTCTGGAGACAAAACAAAAAGGAAACACCGGAGGAATTAGGGTTCACAGACATAATTATTGTCTATGGCCTGATATTTTACCATAGATTATGTATATTTTATTTTAAAATGTGGCCAGTTGATCCATTCATCCAGCCATTGATCATTGGTCTTTCTTTATTAGTTATGTATAATTATTTTATTTTATAATGTGGGCAGTTTATATTGGTCATTGGTCTTTCTTTATTAGTGCCTGTGCACACTGGCGTGCGGATTGCAGGGGAGAGCATCGAAGAGGATTCGTCTATCCACTAGCGCACACTGACAAGAAATCTTCTGCAATACCGTCGAGCAGATACCAGCTTAACGGAGCATCCACGGCGCATGCCGCGGCATCCGCCGACTAGCCACCACTCGCCGGGATTTGATTATTCCATTAGTGACTACGCAGTCGAAAAGTTGCTTTTGAAAGAGTGTGGCATATCGGCGCAGACCGGCGCGTAACAGCGCATACCACCGCCTCCCGCCGCGGTATTCTCCAGCGTGATCTTCGATGCTCCAAGGTATTGGCAGGAACTTCGAGATTTCAACATGTTTTGTTGCAGTGGCGGATCCAGGATTGTCGTTTGGGAGGGCTTGACCCTGCTGAGGGTAGGTTCAAAAAACACTAAAAAAAGCACACAATATTTCAATTTGCTTAACACATAGGTAACGGATTACTTTTCGCAAATTCCTCAATGACTTCTTTAGGTTGTAGACTACGAAACATATCTCGGTGAATATACATGGCAGCCAAACTGGGAAGCGTGAGTGGCAGAATGAGTGGCGCGTGGATTCAAAATTCGTCGCGTAAACAAAACATCATAAAGAAATTCAAAATTTGAAAACATAATACTTATTAACTGCTAAGGCTACAATCAGTCAAATTTCTTTAATAGATTTTCAACTTTACTACTAAGGCATAAGGTTGAAAGTTGATTGGGAAAATTTGACAGTTTCGGATAGGTTGATGTGCTGGCGTCTGTACGTAAGGGCTCATCTTGACATTTTGACAGTCTTTCACACAAATCTAGCAAAAGTAATTTTTTTTCTTTGTATATAAAAGAAATCTGTTAGTTGCAAAATTAGGCTAAAATAAATTTATTTGTAACGAATCTACGAAAAATGACTAATCTCAGAAAATAACTGAATTTTTTTTTTCATCTTCATCTCGGACGGCACGGTTGGCGCAGGACTGCTGCGCTGCGTGTCGCAGGTTCGATTTCCTGCACGGAACAAATATTTGTAATGACCTATAATTAGTTGTTCCGGGTCTGGCCGTTTGTGTATGTGAGTTTATATGTTTGTAAACGCATCCACGACACAGGACAAATTCCTAGTGTGGGGCAAAGTTTAAAAAAAAAAAATCTAATGAATATTTTCTTTAGTGTAAATACCTTTGGTACCTTTACGAAACATGATGTTTGATTAAAAATTGGTTACATCAATATTTAGGGTATTTCCCCTCGGACCTACTTCAACTTATTTTGACTCGAATACAATAAAAATAAATGTTGAAATATCCATTTCCTATCAAACATTTTAGCGAACATTGACAGAAAATAGAGATTTCAAAATGTTTTTACGTGAATGTTTCGCCAGTGCAAACGAACAGTTATAAGTATAGATCTTGAATGCATAGAATATTGCCCGAATATCCCAGAAGAATCTTAAATGTATTTGTCAAATTAAATTAAACAGCGAAACTCCGCAGACGTGATGGGTAGGTATTGATATCTAAACATCATCATTCTCTTGCCCTTATCCCAATTTTTTGAGGTCGGCGCACATAGTCGATATCTAAACACGATAAACAAAAACAAAAAATGAATTGATGTTTTTTTTTTTGCTTCAATTCAATGACAAGTTTGTAGTTATATCATGTAAATAAATATTTAAAAAAAACTGTTTTTTAAGCTCATTCTTCAAGTAACTGAAAAAAAATGAGGTCGCTGACCCCAAAAAAAATCATCAAGTCATTCGTTTTATCGATACGTTCGCGGAGTTTCGCTAGCTAAAGCTAAGTTTTAATTTTATGTAATATTTGCAGTTTTGCATACGATAGAATACCGAAAAATTCGTACAATGTATGCATCTAAAACATCTGATGCCTGTTAAAACAATCCCTTCCAATGAATGGTCAGAATGAAATTGCTCTCATTACCACAGTAAGAAAATACATTTTATATGATGGCATTCATATTATACATTTATTTATCTACAATTATTTTAACAATTAACTGTTTTGCTAAGTATCTAGCTAGCTAGAGTATATCACAGTATTCCATGGTCCACAAATCAGTGAACAGTCTTTATCACAACTAAAAACTTTCCTAAAATTATTCAGGGAAGGAAACTGTTTTTCCGAAAGCCCCAATTGTCCATATTTGTTACAGCCTGAAGTCCAAACTGTATTATCACTTAGGAGTATAGCTGAATGCCTGGATCCACAGGCAATATCTTTAATATTTTTTTCCACTGCTGTATCCTGCTCATCAACAAGATCAATTAGAGTTGGGATAGAGTAACTTTCTTTGCCTTCTTTACTTATATGTTTGATTCCGAGCTGGCCAGTGTCGTTCCAACCCCAAGCGTACACATCACCAAACGTGCTGAGTGCTAGAGAGTGCCAACCACCAGCACTAATTTGAATGATTTTTATACCACCTAATGCTTCTATTTCTGTGGGTAGCTCTTGGCTGCATATATCACCATGGCCCAGCTGTAACCTCCTGAAAAATATTACAAGTATAAAATAAAGTATGCTAACACATACTGGTTTTTAACACCACGGTCAAATATGTTATGTTCTTAATTTTCTACCCACCTTCCATTACCCCAAGTGTAAACTCTGCCCTCTTCAGTTAATAATACAAAATGTTCATAACCACACTTTATATCAATTACTTTTCCTTTACAGTGCCTCGTGTCTACATAGCTTGGTAAAAGTCCAGTGTATACATCACCATTTGATGTCAAAAATATACACGAATCATTATTTATTTCAGCTTTTGTTACACTATTATCTATCTTCGGTTTCTTCACAATACCCTCAAGAGGCTCTTCAACATGAAACTGTATTTTTTTATTCTCATTTGTCTTCAAATCTATCACCCACATTGCATTCACTGTCTTGCCAACCAGTAATATTTTATAATCGTTACCAAGAACCCTTAGTTCAATATTAGAACCAGTGCACTCTTCTGGTAGTGGTATTTTAACAAGTTCTTGTTCTTTCCCATCCCAAGCACCTGTTATATAGAATTTGCTGTCTGCCTCAAATATGTTATACGACCAGTTTATCTGCACAAGGTTTGCCTGTCTTAAACCTATTCCTAAATCATGTTTAGTTGCTATAAAGTTACGAAATTCACTTACAACTGCATTGTCACAAAGCCACTGTCCAAATACATTAGACCCTGTTATGTAATACACCATTCTAGTTCATGAGGCGTACTGTAGTTATAATTTGATGTTCCTTTTATAAAAATGTAATGTTATTGTTACAGTTCACACACCCATCACCCATCACAGTCACAGACACACCAGAATTGTCAGAATTTTGACAGATCTCCGTTGTTATTGAAATTGACTGATAAATGTTCAGTGTTGTCAGCAGTATGCTGAAAATCGGAAAACATCACATCACCTGGGAGTTTATCCGGCAATAGCCGGTCTTTTCTGTGGACATACTACATCCATGCATGACTGTCCGTGAGTGCTGTGATACAATACTCTTGTTTTTGACAGTTGAATTCTAGAAGTTGGTAGTGGTGGTGGAGGAGTATGTATTGCAACTTGTCTGTCTTTGTGTGTGTTAAATTTAATTTTACGTGTGGAGGGTGCCGGTTGGGAAAGGTACATTTATTATTTTTACTGAATTATTTGGTGTGAGAGTGTTTCGTTTTAGCGTGCTCTTTGATAACAAGATTGTATCATACTTTCATAGAGAAATCGTTTGATCCGCAGTTCATTCCACAGATGTGATGTTCTAATGACATGAAGTTTCTTGAGAGCAAATCAATATGGCCCTCAAGCTTGGAAAATGCAGGCTCTGCCTCAAGCTTGGCGACTTTTACTCTATCTTCACCGTCGACAATGCTTTGCAGCTCGCGGAGATGGCAATGGAATGCGCCCGGGTGAAAGTAAGTCCAAAAACTTGATTTATTAATTCGGCTCGATTCGATGAAAAACTCGGAAGAATCACGTATCTAATTTCAAACTAGTAGTTTGAAGACCAAGTATTATGTTACCATTGGTTTACTGAAACTTAAATCCTGTTGAGTTTTCTTATAGATAAATAGGTTTCTCTCAATTATGATTAATGTCATTTTTATTACCAGAATTTTAAAGTACTTCTCTCATTACACAGTTTCTATATAATATTGCTAGAAAAGTCTGATAAGGTGTATGTCCTTAACAAAAGTTCACGAAGAATAACAAAGTTAGAAAAGTAGGTAAACATTTTACATGTTTACTTTCCTTACCAATACCAAAATACATTTTTTTCTTTCCCTGTAGAAAATGAATGAAAATATTGCTGATTTAATCAAAACAGCTATTTTCTGTAATTAATTACAATTGGCTTTTACTTACTTGCTAGGATCCTGAAAAAGTTTGATATTATATATCTGAAACAGGAATGTTGGTCTTGTTATCATTAAAAACAATCTCCAGTAAGTATTATGTGTTTTTAATTCTGTTTATGAATATTGTAATGTATTGTATTCCATTCTGCTTTGTTAGTTTACTGCTGCTAAAGTAAAAACCATATTAATTTTCTTTAATAACATCTGGTAGTCATTTCCTGTGGAACCTGTTGCATTATATCTCACCTGTATTGTTATTATAATTCTAATACCAACCTCTTATGTCCCACTGCAGGACATTAGGCATTTGTTATACAGGGAAGGAATAATGAAATAATCTTCTAATTGCTTGCATTATATTTCAAAAATTCATGCTAGTAAGGGTTTTCTTTCAAAGTTTTTTGACAAGTTAAGGCACTGGGCACAAAAACATGGCTTCTAGATGACAGGTTTAAAAACTAGGTTAACTACCAAGATGATGCACTTTAAAACCTATGAAGCACTGCTTCAGAATACCTTTTGTTAAGCCCAAAAGTAGTAATCATTAGTGTAGGTAATAAATGTTAACTGCTTATTGGTAAAGGTTTATTTTTTGCCTTTTATTTGGTTTTGTCATTGAAAAACCTAGCACAAGCTACAAAGTTTGTTTGGTTTGTCCCGTTTCTGATTAACCAACTAAACTTAATTAGACTTGATATCTTTGCTTTCTCAGATCTCTGATAAAACCATAGAGAGATTAGAGAACTGAGTAATTAAGCACTCACAAAAGTTGACGTGCCAGAATGTGCTGACTAAAAACACATTGAAGTTCTATAGTTTTTTTGTATATATTAGGCTGGTGTGTATGTCACAGGCAATTTGTGTGATTCCGCTTTTTAAAAGTGGCGTCGTCCGATTACAAGCGCTCGCAGCTATGAAATATGCTGAAGGCAAAATATAAATTGCTTTGTTACTTTATAATATACCACAACATTTGATGGACAATTCAAACGCCGCTTACAAAATGCCGCGGCAAATTGAATTATTTAGTTATCAGGCACTTGAAAAACGCTAAGGTGTCCATGGAATCTGGTGCTCGGAGGACTCTGCGGAATATTAATTTGGTACAAAAACTGTCGAAAAATTCTGAACTGCAACAAACCAATTTCAATTTAAGGCATTATTCTACGATAGCTTACAATCTAACGGAAATAATAGAGATAAATTGTGAACTGGTATCAAACTTGCTTGCGACGTATCTCACCTTGCGCTAATACTAAATAGCTTGCCTAGCTGCGAGCAATTAGGAAGTAGCGCTCGCCGGACGCTGCCGCGGCACCGCTCGCTTAGATTGTTCGGCTCGCACGCGTTTGCTCATAGTTCTAACCTAACCAATTTCTCAATTTTTCAACAGTTTATAATCTAACGGAAATAATACCGATATATTATAAACTAACGGTTTTCACAATTTTATAGACATAATAGGTAGGTACCTGATTGTTGGAATATAGTCTGATTCAATCAATGTCGAAATTATAACAATTGAACGAGTTGCAAATTTGCCTTCAGCATGTTGCTCAACCGCGAGCGTTTGTAAACGGACGGCGCCGTATGTATGTATAACGACGAATACAATCTGCCTGCGATATCTATAACTCTTTTCTCTTTTTTTAACTCGTACCTCTAAGCGCGTATTTTGCACGCGGGTGGGAAATTGATCATTTGATCCACTCCACTCTTCCAGAAAGGCCAGCAATGCCTTGATGTTACTGGCGATAGCTCATAGAGAGTACTTACCTGTGTTGTTGTGCAAGACTAAAACTTTTTCTTGATAATGGCGCTAACCTTTTCTTTTATTTTCTGTTTGCAAAAGTAAGCAAAACTCAAATTTTGGGCAACTAGGGAATGATTAGGCACCATCATCTATGTTATCATTATCCACTCAGCACAAAGTCTGCTGATAGCTGAATGTGCTTTATTATAGATATATGAAGGCGATGGGCTACCTGACAAGGTGTGCGCGGAGTGCATACAGAAGCTCAGCAGCGCGCACATCTTCAAACAGCAGTGTGAGCGAGCTGACCAGGAGCTACGCCGTAACTATGTGCCTCCTCCCGGTAAGAAGCACGTTACTTCGTAGTTCATGTTTACTTCAATGTGCATAAAATGGCAAAGCAATAACAGTAAGCGAATTTCCAGGATTCAGCATCAGTCCGCCGCCACCCAACAGACAGAGCAGCGATTCCGCCTTTTCAAATCATACGGACACTTCAAACTTAACCAAACCCCCGTCTTCCATCGAAGAGAAAGTAACACCCGCCACCCGAACCCGGAAACGTAGCGCGGACAGCGTCGACAATGCATCCACTGGTGGCGCGTCCAGCGACTACAGACCCAGCGGCTCCAAACGCGTTGAGGAACTCAGACGCAGTCAAAAGCGACCCAGAAGACTGTCAGGACACATCTCGCAATTAGATTCAGATTACGAAGATAATAGCGCCTCGTACTTACCTGATACCGACTCCGACGAGCCATTACTTAAAAATAGCTTCAATTGTGATCAATGCCCCAAACATTTCCTATCCCAAAGAAGCCTCGGTGTCCACAAGAGGATACACGACAAAAAAGAAATTCTCGGGGAAAACGCCGTCGTTGATATACCGCAGAAGACAGAGGACGCGACTGACGTAGAAGACAAATTGAACTGTGACAAATGTGGCAAGACATTCAAGTTAAAGATCATGCTGAAACGTCACCACGAAATTTGCGAGAAGACTACAAGTCCCGTCAAGACTCCACAGAAAGAGTTACTCGTCTCTTTAGAACCAATCGACGGCATGAAGAACCGGAACATTGTGTGCGAAATGTGCTCGGCAAAATTCAAGACTATTGACAATTTAGCAAAGCATATGAAGGTGGTTCACGCTGCAGTCTTGAAAAAAGAAGAATTTCTTAAAAGGGAAAATGGAAAGGTGACTGTTCCGTGCATGTACTGCAAGAAGCAGTTCGATGATTACTATGTTCACAGTGCGCATTTCAACAAGTGTCCGAAAAGGGACGACTCTGTGTCGTATGAGTGTCCCATTTGCAAGAAGGTGGTGTTGAGAAAGAACTCTTATTTCTTACATCTGAAGAACATGCACTTTGAGCCTCGGATGTCGGTGAAGAGTTCGGTGGAGCCTGAGACACAGGAATACCACGAGTGTAGGATGTGCTTCAAGAAGCTTCCCTCGCAAGAGTTGCTGATCACGCATTTGGCGGCACACATGTCGAATATCGATGACAATGACGGTGGAGCCGACAACGAATCTAGGTACATATTGTCCTTTCCTAGATAAACTCTTCATTATGTAAATAAAAGTTGATTTTTTAAATGAACAATCTTTAGTTTTATGCTTCTTATCTTTTCAGAGCAAGCACCATAGACGACACTGCATCTATCCAATCAGTACATAGCCAATCTCGCACTCCCACCGGTCAATTTAATTGTCCAACATGTGACAAAGAGTTCAAATACAAGAAAGCTCTTCAAACGCACGAGGCTAGGTGTCATTCAGAAGTACCTGTGCAAGTGAAGATAGAGCCACCTGATAAGGCTTCGACGAGCCTCTTGAGCGAGACGGCCTATAAGCAGACTGAGTCGGAATCTAGTCAAGAAGAGGACGACAACACGTGTGATATCTGTGAGAAACAGTTCTCGTACCGCCGGCTCCTCCTCCACCACAAACGGACCAAGCACAACATGAGCTCAGGACACAAGCGCGCCAAAATCTACCTCAAAGACTGCTCCGTGCGCTGCCTCATCTGCGACCTCGACATGAAGGTCGGCGCGATCAACGAACACAACCAGACACATATCTCAAAGAACATGAAGCCTAGGAACCTGTACACCTGTGCCGAGTGCGAGGATACCTTCAAGAGCTGTTCTGCTCTCGCAAACCATATAAAGCTGATTCACAGATTAAAACAGAAACGGATCGAAGATACCGTGAACCCGTCGGATTTTTGTGAAGTCGTTGTGGCAAAAGCGGAACCCCTGGACTGTATCCAGAGTCACAACGACTTTGGTGAGGTTCCGGGCGAGAGCAAGCCGTTAGTAGATCTTAGCGGCTTCAATTGTCCCATCTGTAACAAGAAGATGCCGACTCTCATATCTTTGAAGAGACACGTCAACTGGCACTCCAATGTAGGCAATAATATTGAGAAGAAGCACGAGTGTGCCGTCTGTAAGGAGGTAAGAACTTTCTTTGTATATGTAGCGCTCTTTTGCTCGATTACGGCAAACCTAAAGGAGGGTTATTATGGTAACAGGCTTTGTGTGTATGTATTTGTATGTTCATCTTTTCCCTCATGACTCCTAAACTACTCGTCGTATTTTGACAAATGAGGTATCGTTGGAAGCGCATTTTGTTCCACGGGTTTCAGGGTTCTGACTCGAGATCGGATCTTCGGATGCATATTTACCTAAAATAAATATTTAACTATGAAAGTATGGAAAACTTGTTAAAATATTTTTTTGTAATAAAAAACACCGGGGGAATGCATAACTAGTCGGGTGTATAGTATGGAAGTGACTTCAAAAAAAAAAAATTATTAAAAAAAATAAACCCCAGGATTCTTGGATTGCATAGCTATTCAGATGGTGTGCGTAATCGCAGCGGAAAATTGTCGAATTTCTTAATTTTAGTTAAGCAGATATTTAGTGTACGACGTCGTGTAATTGTGTACGATAAGTACAAATTTGTGCATCCAACCATTGGGGAGCTATTCAACTAGATACCTACCTACTTCAAATTATGCCCTAATAAACCGTGTAGTTTTTAAATTCCACATTTGGAATGACTACTGGTGTAAATGTTTTTTTAAAATTAATATTTCCTTTACTTCACTATATACATATAAATTATATTTTTAAATATTAGAATAAAAAAGTATAAGAAAAAAAAAGTAAAAGTATTTAGAAATATAAAAAATAATAGCCCACCGGTATCGGGAACAGGGTCCAAGCTACCGGCGGTCAGGTCTCCAGAGAGAGGAACCTCCTAACAATGCGAGCCGTGTCCAGGAGTACCGCTTTCTGAATCAAGCCCTTAATCCAGCTGCCCAACAAGAGCCTGCTTAGGTGTTGGTCGAGGCTCTTGGCAATTAAGCCATTGGTTGATACGACTATTGGCACAATGATCGCTGAGTCCATATCCCACATGTCGACAATCTCAATAATTCTCGCGAGCCAAGTCAAAATACTTAATTTGTTTATATTTCTCGGCTTTCACGAGGTTCCCGTTATGTCAATAATCATTATTCACCGCTCTCCTCGATCCACCTCCACTATATCAGGCTTATTGGCAACAATAGTCCTGTCAGTGATGATGGATTGATCACAATACAATGTGATATTTCCATTTTCGAGAACTGGGTCGGGCACATACCTGTAGTACGGTACTTCCGATTCCACAAGGCTGTATTTCAGATCAAGTTGCTGATGGATAATCCTGGCTACAAGTTTGTGTCTATGCAAGTACTCTTCGTTAGCTAGACGAGAACACCCGGAGATAATGTGTCGGATTGATTCACTCGAACGGTGGAATGCCCGACAGATGTCAACCGTGCCGTATTTCACAATGAATCTCCGGCAATTGTACGTCATCATAACTTCGTCCATAATTGCACAGACAAAACCTTTGGTTTCCCCAAAGAGGTCACCAAAACGCATTTAGGCTACGGATGCTAGTAAGTCTACATCGGGATCATGTAGGGCCCGAAAGTAGCGTCAGTGAAGCTCCTTACTCTGCCATACCTGCTTGCGATCGTTAGTGTCAAGCACTACAGGCTTGCGCCAGTTCTCTTTAGCCAAGGAGTGCGGGATTAGGCTTTTGTCCATCGCGACCACATCTCGATGCATCCCCACGTCGGCTTCTAGGAAATATTCCCTGAGACTGCATATCTCGTGATTGTGGAGGGTCTTAGACTTTAAAAAGCCTCGACCTCCACACTTTCGCGGGATATACAGTCTCATTACTGATGACCGTGGGTGATGCATTCGATATGCAGTTTGCCGCGTACGGACCCTCCTATCCAGCAGAACGTCTAGTTCGGTCTGAGTCCATTTGAATATGCCGAAAGAGTACATCAACACCGGCACAACGCAACCTTTGAAAGCGCGCACTTTGTTTCCGCCTGATAGAAGACTATTAAATACCTTGTTTCCGCCTGATAGAAGACTATTAAGTACTTTCTTCAGGCGGCCAAAGAAGCGCTCCTTCAAGAATTGCTTCATGTCAGTAACATTGATGCCCAACGCTTTCGAAATACACAAATACTTATAGGTTTCGGATGCGGAGAAGGCTCTAAGGTTTATGGAATCCGAGAGTTGGGTTCCCACGGATTCCACAATCTCCCCTCGCTTTACATGCATGACCGCACATTTGTTCACACCAAATTCCATCCTGATGGCGCTACTGAAAGTTTCAGTTACTTGCAGTACCTCCATCAGTTGCAGATTGTTGGGGGCAAAGAGTTTTAGGTCATCCATGTAGAGGAGGTGAGATATAACCTGACCACCCCTCCTCAACCGATAGCCAAGCCCATCCTCCAGCAGTGTGCTAAGAGGATTCAGGGCTAAGCAGAACCAGAGCGGACTCAAACAATCACCCTGAATATGCCTTGCTCGATCCTTATCGGCTCGCTATTCCTTTAGATATTTCGACATCCTGGATAGTGAAGGACCGTCCTCCTTTGCCCCATACACGACATCAGGAAGGTGCGCAGAGTTGCATCTACTTTATACAGCTCCAGCACCTTCATGAGCCATGTATGTGGCACCGAGTCATAGGCCTTCTTATAATCTATCCAGCATGTCGACAGATCTTTTCGGGAAAGGCGAACCTGTTGGCTAGTGGCCATATAAATAAATAAACGAAAAATAAAAAAAATAATTCAAGTATAAAGTAAAATTATGATTTAGATTAATTACATTCGAGTAATATTTAATTCTAACTGTAATTAAGACCTGCCTGATATAGGTTTGTGAAAACCTGTGTTTCAGGCCATCAATTTACATCAAACATTTAAAAAGAAGACAACAATAAGTTTATTAGAAGCTAAATTAAGAAGAAGATATAATATTTTCAATGACTTATAGAGTAACTATTTGGGTATATTATTTTAAAACTAGATTATATAAGATATATTATATTTAAATAAATTAACGAATAATATTAACGTATATAAAGTGGACACTATTATTAATTATATTAGAGAAGTTAGATAGAAAATTTTATTTTAAAATTTCTAGTAGTTTTTACGTGTCTGCATAATTGAGTTTTGCTAAATATTCCTGTACTAGTAGGTTACACCTATTATAACTTAAACTATAAATCTTTAACACTCTGTTGAACTGGTTATACAAGTAGGGCCCTAAAAATAAATAAAATCGATTAGCAAAAGCATGTTTAGTCTGAGAGTTAGCACAAACCAAATCTTTTCTTCTCATATCTGAAGGCACTGGGTTAAAATAAAGTTCAGTGTGTTGGAATAAAACTACATTCAAAACAAATAATTGACGTACTGTTAGCACCTTACATGCCATATAAAGCTGATGTGTAGGAAATCTAAATGGACGAAAAGTAGCAACCTTTAAAACTGCTCTTTGGGCTGCTCATTACAATTGTTATGCGCTTGAATGTTTAGATTAGTAAGCGTTGGATTAGTGTTTCTCATTGCAAATAATAGGTACTTGGTTTTATCTGTATTTAATGTTAAGAGATTTTTGTGAAACCAATTAGACACAGTATTAAAACCATTTTGTGCTAGTTCATAGACCTCGGCCTTTGATTTAGCTGCGAACAGTAGAGCTGTGTCATCAGCATATGACATAATTACACCCTTTTGGAGTGTCAGATTGCATAGGTCATTTATATAGATTAAAAACAAAGTAGGACCCAAAATACTGCCTTGTGGGATTCCATAACAGCTATTCTTAAGTTCAGAACTCATGCATTGACCTATTTTTACACTCTGATGGCGGTCGCTAAGGTAATCAGATAATAGTTGCAACTGTACTCCCCGTATTCCCAGCAATTCCAGCTTATGCACAAGCAAAGTACAAGAAATTGTGTCAAAAGCCTTGGCAAGGTCTAAAAATATCCCTATGGTGTGCATGCCGTTATCCAGGTTTGTGTTT
Organism: Xanthia icteritia; assembly: GCA_949128155.2. Lineage (NCBI taxonomy): Eukaryota > Metazoa > Arthropoda > Insecta > Lepidoptera > Noctuidae > Xanthia > Xanthia icteritia. Next base: position 19,544,204 of record OX421934.2, on the reverse strand, counting down.
ATAAAATTTGTCAGAAGGTGAACAGCTTGGCTTGTTGATCTTTTAGGCCTAAAACCAAATTGATGATCAGAGAGTAATTTATTACTTTCAAGATAATTTATTAATCTACTGTTTATAATTTTTTCCAAAATCTTTGAGAGGCCTGTTAAAACTGAAATTGGCCTGTAGTTATTTACACAATTTTTGTTTCCAGCTTTAAAGACGGTTGACTACGGCTTTTTTAAGCAATTTAGGAAATATTCCTTTTGTTAAACATAACTGAAAAATGTGAGTCAAGGGAGGGGCAATGACGTATTTAAATCTTTTGAGTATGCTATTAGGTATGTCGTCACATCCTACAGGTCACCAAAAAGGCATCACCCAAAGGTTGACTGGTAGAAAATGCCTATGGCATTAAGTCCGCCTCTGTACATTTATGTGCTTGAAGTATTAAATAAATAAATATAAATAAATAATACGGCACAAATTTCCTTTAATCCATCTATTAAACTTACTACCTCATTAACATCAGTATCTAATAACACAAAAGAGTTTCGTGTTGCATATGTCTCTGTTTGGCTGTGAATGGAAAAATATCTATTAGATAATAAGGTTTTTTCTGCTAAGTTTTTTCCTACGTTAATGAAGAAGTTGTTAGCTTTATTTACTGCTTCGGTAGGGCTTAGCTCAGAAGACAAAAGATCGAGCGCAGGTTCGGGATTTTTTGACCTAAAAGTGTTAGTTTTTATGAATTTCCATATAAGTTTACTGTTTTTACCTGCTTTCTGTAGTTGACATTGATCATATTGGTTTTTAAGCTTTTTCAACAGATTATTACAGAAATTCTTATATCGTTTGTAAGTAATTAATAGTAGTTCATTAGCCGGGGCATTTATCGATTTTTGGTGCAGTTTATTTCTATGTCTGATACAGCGAACAAGTCCGGGCGTAATCCATGGTTTAATATTACTATACTTTCTAGGTATTACTTTAATGTATTTTTCCTTATCGTAGATTGTAACAAATCGACAAAATATTGTAGAGAAACATTTGGATCATGTGAATTGTAAACGGGGTCAAAATTAATACCGCGAAAGTCAGTTTCAAGACTCGTCATATTGAGTTTAGTATAGCTGCGCATGCAGTTATTTCTAGGGGAAGATATTTGTAATGTTAGTAAAACAGCTTGATGATCGGTTAGTGACGAATTAGTAACCAATGTTATGGATGGATTTTTCGATTTTATGAGGATATGGTCTAGACAAGAGCCGCTCTGGTGGGTTGGGTGATAATGAGCTGGTATTAATCCATGAAATGAGCAAATATTGAGATAATTATGTGAATGAGTATCGATCTTGTCGGCAGCAATGTTTATGTTGATATCACCTACCAGTACGATATTTTTAAACGAAGATAATTTTCCTAAGTTACTGTTAAGCGAATCCAAGAACCCATCAATACTTTGGGATGGAGGCCTATAAATAGCCATAATTACTGTATCAGGAATAATTTTAATAACTAAGCAGTTGCAGTCTAGAAAGTGGGGTTCATCTACTAATGTTCTTAAATTATTTTTAATATAAACCACTATACCATCATTCTGGTTGAATGTTCTATCGCTCTTGTGAAGATTAAAGCCATCAAGAGATGGTATATTAGCAGTTTGTTTGGATAACCAACATTCTGTTAGAACGATAATATCGCAGCCAATATCAAGATTTTGTAACAAAACTTGGAAACCGTTAAAATTTCGGTTTATACTGCGTATATTTTGTATAAGGAGAGTCAATGTTTTATCCCCAGGATAGTCTATGTTTTTGCACTCCTCAACATTACAGATTTTAGCTTCAGACACGGAAAACCCATCTAGATCACAGATAAGCTTGGCCATAAGAAATATGATATGTAGAAGTTAACCTACTATCTATGTGCTTAATTAACTAGGTAGTTGGCGGCGCTCCTAGGCGCCTTCATAGTCAATGGAATTTATATAATTGTCTTCTGCATATTTACGTGCTGGGCAATTGACATCACCAGTTGGATGATCATTCTTCCTCTTAAAGCGTTTGCAGTCCGCACATTGAGCCGGAGATCCATTATTATTGCATTCCTTGAAAGAATGTCCTGTTTCGCCACAAAGGAGTGAAATCTCTCACTGGACATGACGTCCAATTTATAAAAATTCGGCCATGGTCCATCATAATTTTCCTGATATTAGCTGAAACTTCCAATATAAAATTACAAGTAGGACGATCTTTCTTTCCTGACTTATGGCTCAATTTTATGCTTTCTAAAAAGGACTCACGAGTAATGTTCGGCAATTTATCTGTCAAGTTTTGGACGTAAATGTAATCAAATACCTCTTTTTCAGTCAGGGCTACGGGGACACCAATGATAGCAATCCTAGGACGGCGTTTGGATGGTTCTTCAACTGTAAGGCCTGAGGAAACTAGCTTCTGTGAGCTTTTTAATTTATTAATGTCGTCTTTGTTATCCGTCCTAATGATGACACCTCCGTTTCTAATTTTCCTTAGACCGCGAACATGGAGTTTTAATTCCTCAGGCGAGATAATTTTTTGTACCAATGACTTGGTGTCGTCACTGGTTTTGGTTTTATCGCTGGGATATATAGCGACCGAACTGAGATTTGCTGGGCGAATAAATTTATCAGAGCCTGTCTTCACCATGTTAGCGTAGGAAGTACTCTCAGGTTTGGTTCGGCTCATCTTCGTTTCCACGACTTCTTTGAACTGGCAGAGGGATTCCGCAACATTCTGCTGCACTTGAAGGTGCTGGATGGTAGAGTGCGCCTGGATGGATTTCTGCTTCAGGGATTGGTACAGCACGGCCATCTGAGACGTCCCATGGTTGACTTTCCGACAGAGATTGGTGACACGGAGTTTTTGGTCGGAATTCATTTTACCCTCCGCCACAATCGAGCAAATTTCGCTCAAAATTGTGTCGATGGACCCAAGCCATCTCTGAATCTCCGACGTAGAGACGACTTCAGTCGGTAATTCAGTCTCCGAGGCTACTGGCGGCGCAGGTTCTCTTGTCTGGTTTTGATCGGCAGGTGATGGCGTCGGTGGGGGACTTCGTCGTACCAACTGGCTGCGGCCGAAGGGGCTATCTCCAGGGTTAGACATGCTGCTAACACCGAAAACGCTGATTGTCTATAAACCTATTTAGTTCATCTTTCACAACGAAAAAAATTGTTAGTCACACTCGTCACTTACACAATAAACTGACTTCGCAAATTATTGCAATAACACTACATTCGTAATTACTTAAATCAATATCGTTATAATTAACACAAAAAACACGTCCGCTTAGCCTCGCAAAGAAATCGACAGAAATCATATCATATCAATGAGGAGTAGCTCCTTAGTAACCAGACTCCAAAGTAGTCTGGTACTGAGTCGCCAAACGAGCGTGCGACCTTATGAACCATTTCATCCAGAAATTGTGCAGCCCGTGAGACTGCACAATTTCTGCGCCCTGGAGACTTCCAGTTGAGCAACAGACGAACTGCACGAGTTACATCTTGGGGGCAGATGGTAATAGCCCCCATTTCTGGTATTGGATCGCAGGTTCGCTCGACTTCCCGAGTCCAATCACCTTCGGTGTGGCTGACAGGTGCCGACCAGATACTCCGCCAGAAAGTACACATGGCATCGTCATCCGGAAGGCGCGTGTCAAACACACCTTGGTCCGGTCGCTCCCAAGCCCTATAAACCCACCTTTTATCTCTCTGGAATGTGCGATTCTGAGTGTATCGCTCTACTCGCCGCTAATACGATTACGGTTCGCCCATGCATACACTTTCTGCTTCAGGAGGTCGATGCGCTCTGTGACACGGGACACATAGTCCTCAGGGCTGATATCAGTCCCTGAGAACACCCGCCTCACAAAGCGAATTACTCTAGGGCGAGTATTGCCTTCCCTGAAGCAGATAAGTTTGCCAATGAGCGATATGACCCTACCAATACGGCGCTCAATTCTGCTTTGCCAAGCTGGTACGGCTGGTTTCGGTCGTGTAGCTCTAGAGTCATTTGCAAATTTAACGTGAGCTACACGACATGCCGCTACAGCCGCGCAGTACAGGATCGAATGAGTAACGGTGAGGTCTTCGCAGTCATCAAAATAGTTTGATAGCTGCGAATCCAGAGCCGTCACCAGCATGCATGGGCAAACGAGGTAAGCGTGGTTTAAGTTCGGGCGACATGAACCGATATTCCCGAATCGCACCCTCCAAAGCACTCCTCAATTCCTCATTGCATTGGGTAATTGCGCGAAAATTACGTTTGTAGTCCTGTCATCAATCCCCTCGTCAGCTTGACTTGTAGTGACCTGTGGTGGTACTATAACACTATGCTACGGGGGGCCATGACATGGCTACTCCGCATTTCACTTCGTAGGTGATCAAGTACAGTGTCATCCAGCATATGATAACGCTGGATGACCCGCACCTGATCCGTCAGTCGTTGTGCCGAAACGTTGACGGCTCGATCGAGCACCTGAAAAAGAGGGAGCATCCAAACACGGTCAGTTTATTTCCGCCTTCTAGTCCCTTCTAGCCCCATAGCATGAGCGCATGACGTTCGCGTTAATGGATTGTGTCCATCTCATGCGCTGCACACCTCCGCCGAGAGCTGGGACCCTATCAGAGGCCGGTGGGCTTCGAGGTCCTAAGCCATCCCCGGCCGGCGTAATATAATTTGTCGTCTCACTCGCACATTCGCAAAATGCTTGCCGTCGCTTTCTATTAATGTAACGGCGTTAACTAATCCTTTTTTTTATCGCTATGTGGAAACAAAAATTTAAGCGAGTTATAATAATAATTTTTAACAATTTGTTTCAGGTACCTACATGAATTATTCTAAATATATATAGTCCCTTATCTTATCTTGACGTTGCTTACAATGGCTCTACCTACCTACTTTACAATATTAGGTAGGTAGATATGAATCCGATGCTATAGTCAGACAAAAACACAAATTTTGTTGATTCCGGAATCGTGGGATTTTTTCGATACAAAAGCGCATTCCATATTAACTACATCTCAACTCTAGGTGAATATGCATCCGAATATCCGATCTCTAGTTATGACGTCACATAAAATTACGGCACGTTAAAGATCTTCTTTCAGGCAGAAATCGAATACTAATTCGAAAATCGAATCGTATTTAATTATCTCGCAGTAGGTGCGAAAACTAGAGTATTTTCCCTGGGGATAAAGGTGTCTTCATCTTGGGCGAGCTTGAATCCCTCGCTGCACTCAAGATTCTAATCTTAGCTCCGTCGCTTCGCTCAGGAGTTAATTCAGAGCTCCCTCAGTGCACCCGGGGGCCCTAGAATCCTTTGTTACGTTCGGGATTAAATATAGCGCCCATGACAAAATACACTTAATCCCCTTAGTGAATAATCTACAATTAAAATCTCCAGGAAAACTTTTTCAAATGTAATATTTCTATTTCAGTCCTTCAAGTTCCAGTGCCACTACAAGATCCACATGCGCGAGCACTACCGCGACACCAACCTCGACCCCAAGCACCTCACGTGCACCATCTGCGGGCGCCGCAGCAAGCACCTCCGCGCCGCGCAGGCGCACATGACCTACCACAAGCAGACGCGATTCCAGAACAAAGACTACCAGTGCTCTATCTGCGAGAGAGTCTTCCAATACCGCAAGGTCTACCTCTCGCACATGGCCATACACTACAAGAAAGGCGACAGCGTCATCAACACCATCGTAGGCGACGCCATGCCCAGCAACGCCGACAAAAGCGTCTTCGACGGCACGCACACCTGCCACCTCTGCGGCAAGATCTGCGATTCAGAAAACTCCCTCAAATGTCATCTCTCATGGCACACCTCCAAAACTTTCCTGTATGGCGCCCGCCACGAATGCACCATCTGCAAAGTGAAGTTCACGAATAAACGAAGACTAGAGCTTCACACCCGAGCTCACTTCGAAGACGATAACGGTCCCTACAAGTGCACCATTTGTGGCAAAGGGTACACCGACGAGGGCTACTACCAAAGACATGTGAAGGGACACAACTTTGACCATCAGTCCCACAAAAAGAGGATCGACAAAATCAGAAAGGATAAAGTTAAATGTCCAATATGTACGCGGTACTACCCTGACTTGGTGAAGCTGATCCGTCACTTGCGGCGCACGCACCCCGAGAGTAAGATGATCAAATCCGACCCAGACGCGCCGCCACCTCTCTACTATTCCTGTAAGTTGTGCGCCAAAGTATTTCTAGACGAGCGGAGACTGCAGTCCCACGAGGAAGCTCATTTAAGGAAGCCAGAGTTCTTTAAATGTAAGTTCTGTGGAAAGAAATACATTTCGCTAAAGAACCACCAGGCCCACATAAAGGGTCACTTGGCGCAGAAACACTACGACAACCCGCTGAAGTGTCCGCACTGTGACGAGAAGTTCGTGAAGGGTTACGGCCTGCACCACCACCTGCGCGACGCGCACAACGTGCTCGAGAACTGGATCGCGGAGCGCACGGAGCAGCCGCTCACCGGCCCACTGAAAGATCTGCAGTGCTCCATCTGTATGAAGGTCCTCGCCAGCAAAGGGAACTACGAGCGACACATTGACTACCACAACTCCTTGAGATGTAACTACTGCTTCGATTACTTTAGCTCTCTCAGGTTTCTAGAAGGACATCTAGCGTTCTCGTGCGAGAAGAAAAAGCTCTTAGGTGATACCGAAGTTTACCCTAAGAAAGTAAAATGCAACATTTGTTATAAAGCCTTCCATGTTCAAGTGAAACTGGACTGCCACTTGCGCACGCAGCACGGCGTCATAGTAGACAAGGAACAGAGAGCAGGCAAGCAAGAAATTGTCTGCGATTATTGCTTTAGAGTTTTCGAAAACGAGTATGCCCTAAGTACTCACAAGATTTACCATCGCACGGTTGGCTTCTACGGGTGTATTTACTGCAAAAAGAAGTTTAACACGTTGACTGTGTATCGAAAACACAAGAATCACCATATGGCGCAGCTCAATGTAGATAACCCGACGAAATGCGAACATTGTGACGAGACGTTCGTCGCTTTCAGGGAAATGATATACCACATGAGGGACGTACACGGAGATGACAAGGAATGGTTCACAGAGCCCAAGGAGTCCATCGAGGAGACGTGCCCCATCTGCAACAAACGATTCTACAATCTTCACAAGCATTTGACTTACCACGAACAAAACAAGTGCAAGAAATGCAGCGAATATTTCTACTCTCGGGCGGACTTCGATAGTCATCTCTGCGCCATTGAAAGTGACGACGAAGGCACGGGATACGTGGGCAACGAGCAGGCGTTCCAGTACGAGGAGTGCCGGTTCTGCTTCAAACCTATCACCAAGAAGAGCACCAAGCGGCTGCACAACCAGATACACAAGGGCTCCGGCTCTATATCCTGTAGGTTCTGCTCACTTAAATTTAAAACTATGGACGCTTTTAACATACACGCATTCTCTCATCGAAGTAGAAAATACAACAAGAAACCGATAAAATGTCGGAAATGCGGCGAAAAGTTCGTTAAATACGGACCATTTATAAAGCATATGAAGTTAGTTCACAAATCTACGAAAAAGATTCACTACAGAGCGGTTGTGAAGCCTGATAAATGTGTCGTTTGTGGAGACGACTTCCCGAATCTTCACAACCACTACCGCGCTCATCTGCTGAACCAGTGTCAGAGTTGTCTCAAATACTTTACTTCGTACAAAGCGATCTCTGCGCACGCGTGCGACAAAGAGGACTCTGACCCGTCGAAGGTGTTCACAAGTGACGCTAACTTGAACGAGCTGATAAACACATACGTTCCTAAGGACGAGAAGGACGATGAGAAGTACTACGGCCACACGGACGACGAGGAAGAAGATGTTGAGCCACTAGTATTTGGCGAAGAAGAGGAGAGTCAGGAGAGTAAAGACATACCGATGCTCCAGTCGCCGATCATATCAGATGTTCTGTCGCTGTTCAAGACGGAGATGAATGGGATGGGCGAGGTGGATGGCGTGGTGGATAACATGGATGAAGTGGTCAATATAACTGATGATGACTCGGTGGATGTCGACGATTCCGTCATGCCAATTGTTGTCGTTATAGATGACGATTAGACAGTGGCCATGTATAAAAGTTTCGGCGATTTTCTGAACCAATGGTTTTACACCCAGCGCATATACGAAGCTTTACTGATAGCTTTGTTGTACCACCCGAAAACCATATAAGATTCGATTCTCGATCCCTTATGATCAGTGTTGCATCAGCTTGCTGCTTGCCCTGTCAAGGTCAAAAGGTAGGGCTAAAATCTACACCCACCTTTGACCCGAGTCCGTCAAGAGTAGCCAACCGACGATGTGTAACGAGTATATAATCCTCTAAACAAAATTGTCTCTTAAATGTACCGTAGTGAAAACGCATTTCGATTCGACATCATAGATGATGGTAGAATTAAGTAATACTTGATTATAATAAGTTATTAGGACAGAAGTGAAGTGAAAGATACTTATAACGTGATTAGGTTGTAAAGTGTAAACTGGTTAAGTGGGCCTAACACTTGCATTGAAATACCATTGTTACTGGGATTAATTAAACCCTATAACTGAGAATGCATTTGTTAGATTTTAATTTTTACCCCTATGATTGGGATTTTGTAGTTCAGTAGCCTATTTATCATTTTGAATATTGGTCTCGACATTTTTAATTTTCACCTCTATATATGAAAAACGGTACATTTCGACCTGTCATGTCTGTAAATTAAACAACTAACCTGACTATTTACGAAACTGGGTATATGAAAGACGTCTATAAGTAAGTGATAAATCCTAGGTCCTTTGAGATTCCCACTTATCCAGGTTACACTGTAATTATTTTGGTACTATCGCTAAGACTAAAAATCCGCAGAATATAATTTAAACCAATATCATAAATAAGCACTGTATTTAATTCATTATTACCATACTTGTATTATGCATTATGATCAACTAGGCATTTAAAAAATACTTAAATGTCGGATTATTTTCATTTATTTTTAAACTGAAATAGGTATGTGTCGCATGAATGATGCATAGTTTAATAATAAACATGCCTATAGATTAAATATGTAACTACAAACTCTAGAATACGATATTTTGCCTAATGTTAAAGCAAAATGTCTTTCCTAAGTGTAGCGACACCAGCCAAAATTACGCGCCGTAATTTCGGCGTCAGCAAAAAAATATTGTTGGATGTTACTTTGGTCTTTACATTTTGTACTAACTTCTGCGTACTGGAAGTCGTAAGACACCACAATATACTAAAATAACCATATTTTTATAAAATTTCCCTGTATAGTATAGTGTATACTATATTTGTAGTTTTGGTCTCAACAGCCAAATATACAGAGTCCGGACTGGTGACGCGAGAGCAAGCGACGTACAGTTGTGCGTGTGAGAACCAGCTCATCTTGAGGTCGACACCCGCAGCTTTCAGTAGCAATTTCCCATTGCTGGCGAAGTTTTTCACAACGCTGATACACTCTTACAGATTATTCCTGACGAATGGCTATCACTAAAATAATATAACAGTAGATTGTGAACCCACGGGATTTCCCATATTTATTTTTATTGTAACCATTTTGTCTGATGTACTTCATGTTTTTCTGTGTACGATCTACGAACTACCATCATAATAATAGTATAATGAAATGTAAAAAAAAACATAAAATCTCAGTAAATACCAAATGTTGGGAATCGGAACTTATAATCACAGGTTTGCAAATTAGTCGTCGAACTGCTGGGCTATTTGCTTCGTTTAAAGTGAACTTATATATGTCATGATTGACTGCTGAGCTCCTTATAGGTATAGCGTGATGATCATTTAAGTTTAAATCTGTAACTATCTGTAATATCGGCATCTATTGGCTCTTTTTTTACAATTAGCGGTAAACTAAAGAATACTTACATAATACAGTGCTCATCCCCCATAGCAAATAGCGTGATAATTTATAGCCTACAGACTGACTAGACTTACAGGGAATATCCACAGAACAGAAAAGTTCTGTGGGAATATCTATCCGGTAGTATTTGCGTGATGCTGGAACATTCAGATAAAGAATTACGACGCGTAATTTTCGGTATGATGTATGTCATAGCTTATAATTACAACATAGCAACCGAATACGTCGAACAGGATTGCGTGTATTTTCGCCGCGTATCGGTTTACTTACTGTAATTGCCCATTCTCAGGGAAAAATGAAGGTAGTGGTTAAACTTCCACGTTGTCAACATTGTGATTATAGTTTGATTGTCATAAATTAAACTATTAAGGGTTATTTTATTTTATATGAGTGATTTTATTACCTCTAGATCTAAAATGTTTGTCTTAATATCGGTGTTATGGCGCCTAAACTGGTAGGTAAATCTGTGCTATTCATGATAGTGAATCGGGACGTTTTTATCGTATAGGTATCGTGGGAAAAAGGATTAATAAATCCCATGCCGATTTCGGCTACGTTGACTATTTTTGTTTCTGACGACTATAATTTAATAAAATTATAAATAGGCACTAAACAATCAATAAGAAAATTGTATTAGGCAAATAAATAGTAATTGGTAAATCGTATGTTGATGATTACATACTATTTTAACATTGTGCCATCAAAGAGCAGTGGTAGCCCAGTGGTAACGGCCGCGACTTACAAGTTGTAGGACCTACGGGTTCGAACCCAAGCAGGCACTTTACTTTGTGCTAATTATTTCATCACCACTGCTCTCAAAACGGTGAAGGAAAACATCGTGAGGAAACCGGCATGTTCTAGAACCAAAAATTCGAAGACATGTGAGATCCTCCAACCAGCACTGGGTCCGCGTGGTGGATAATGCCCCACTCCCTCTTTCAGAGAGGAGGCCTATGTCCCAGCAGTGGGGACATTATAAGCTGATTATGCTATGCTATGACATCAAAGATTGTATTTTGTTCAAAATTGTGTCTCGTATGTTCTTTTGTGATATTTTTCGCGTTGTAAATAGATGGTAACTGTAAAGTTGCGTCTACACTAGACGAGCCGAGCACGAATTCGCATAGCAAGCTCCTTTGAAGCTCCTAAGTCCGTCTGCGCTATGCGAATTCATGCTGAGCTCGCCTAGAGTAGGCGCAGCTTTATGCAAAAAAGGTTAAATGAGTCTCACTTTTTTATAATAGCGTCTCTGGTTCTTTAACTCGATGTAATTTAGTTTATAGTTACTATTTCTGTACAAAATGTTCTAAGTATGTATTTTATAATATAGAATGCGAGTGTTTTCACTAAGAATGCGTTTCCACTGAAGCGAAGGTGAGCGGAACAGAGGTGTGCAGGAATCGACCAATCACATTGGTCTAAATCCAAATCTTCCACTCGTCTCGTCTGTGATTGGTTGATATTTGCTCTTCTCTGCTTCAGGGAAAACGCACCGTAACGAAAAATGTCTTGATTTGTTCGGATCGACAAAGATTTGAGTTTGTTCGTGCTGTAGAGTAAGATAGGTAGTTAGCTCGAATCTGAACTAACAGTAATTTTATAACTTGCCCAGAGATATTAGCAGCTAAGAGTTAGCTCTCCTTGTTTCTTAATTCCATAAAGGTACCATTCCGTAGTCGACCGCAGGCGGCAGCCGCAGGCGATTTATCGCTGCGACACGAGTGGTTTCTATGAATTTCTATGAAATACATTCCGTAGCTAGCGACACGTCGTCTTCATAGAAATTCATAGAAACTACTCGTGTCGCGGCGACACGTCGCCTGCTGCTGCCGCCTGCGGTCGGCTACGGAATTGTACCTTAATAGTTTGGAAATCAAAGTGGTAGAGTGTAAAAAAATTATAAACAACGGTTAGACATTTTTTTTTTTTCATTAATTGATTTATTTTAATTTAAAAACGTTACTAACGTTAACGTTTAAACGTCTCATAACTTTATTATGAGACGTTTAAACGTTTTAACAAATATGATTAGGCAGACGTCTATCATTGCTTAACTTTAAGCAACGTTTATAAATTCCCCAAAATTTTAACAGTTTCCCCATCAAAATTCAACAATAGGTCAAAATAGTCTAATTATTAACATTTTACAAGTCTTTGTATTAGCCAAAGGGAGTGGATGTATTGTATACTAGATTACAACTTACTGCCGCATTCGAAGACGTCACTTAAACTAATCGAACATTAGCTTTGATTGACCAGCATTTATCTTAGTACTGCCTCGTTGGTCTAGTGGTCGCAAGCGCTACTGGTGAGCATTAGGTCCTGGGTACGATTCCCGGGTCGGGCAAATAGTTATTGGGTTTTCCCATCTGGAATTTCGCAGTAGCAGCCCAGTGTGGATTTGTGCAAGGTTGATGGCATAGGCTCGCTCCTATTAAATGCGACTTCAACATAAGTGGCGAAATGTGGGTGTACTAAAGGTGCACCCTTGCGAACTCCTCGGAGAATACAAGCGTCATAGCACTGTCACCAATATTGATGGTCTCAATCTGGCATTTAATTGACTGACGGCGGCCGTTCCAATTTATACTTATCAATAAAGTAAAATGATTGATTAATTTAAGTAACGACTCGGGTACGCACGGCCACACATCAAATTGTAAACTTCCAGGATAAAGTGATTTCTAATTGTACGCAAAGTTTATACTGGAATTTATAGGTAGAAGTGTAGTCGTGTGTACCAAGGTTAGATTAAGGATAATATTAAGTTCAGTCAGCGTCTTTGATCGTCTAACTATAAGATAAAGTGTTTATTCCAAATTATGTTATAAGTAAAGAAGTTACTTTTATTTAAGGTTAATTTTTTAAATCCTTTTTTTTAAGTGTCAAGTAGTTACACTCCGTTATTTTTTTTGTAAAACGTAGATTGTTGATGATGGGCAAAATAAAATGATCATTTAAATTTTATTAATGTTTATTTAGTCAACATACTCATTTATGAATAGCTGATTAACCAAGCTACTGATCCTTTTACATATCGCCGTATTCACGGCGGCAGCAGCGGCGCCGCTCAAATGCATAGTTCCTGCGCGCCGCCACCGCAGCTGCCGCCGAGAATACGGCCTAAGTTCTGTGATACATCTCAACTGCATAGTTGATACCTGCTTATAATGAAGCTACTTAGCATCACACGTAGCTTTAGAAAATCTTACATAGCGAGCACAGACTCACGGTTGTAGTCTAAAGTCAAATGGCAGTATTACACCAAACGCAGGTTTCACAAGACTACAGAACATTTCAAACTAATCGTATGCAGAAATTCAACTGACGTCAGTTAACCAGCCACCCACAAATTTTCAAGTGTTACAGGTACATTACATACATCGTAAACGTTGATAGTTATAAAAATATCTATCGTTAATTTATTAAGATACATACAAGTCATAACCCTGCTTACACTAGTTTTAACTTCATTTTATACAATGCTAGTACAATTAAACTTGGATCTGCGTGGGATGGAATAATATTCCGAGCAGTGTCGGACTAATGTTTATATTATGAATCTGATTATGCTGATAAACATGTGTACAACATCAAATATACAAATGGTGAGAAAAATTGTTTTAAGTCCTCTGACTGATAGTGACTGCCGAAGGCATGCTCCAGGCATGTTTCAACTTGATTGTGCAACTGGCTATCTATCGTATTACCGCTGAAAACCCAACTATGCGAATTCTTTCATAAGTTAATCTGTTCGATTTTCTATCTAACTTAATACCTATAAGTCATAAAAAAAGATACAACTACGACCTGCATGAAAATAAACTTTAATCTTTTATAATAATAAAAATAATTATTTTACTTATAAATTGAAAAAAATAACGCACAGTATTTATGAAAGTTACTGCTTGTATCAAAACATAAAAATTTACTCCGAATGATATCAATTCAAAAAGTAGAGCACATCTCTAATATCGATAGATCGACGTGAGCAGTAATTAAAGCATTGAGTAAAACTATCGATACTAACTTCGAACTCATCGATTTAGTGTCGAACTATGTATATCTATTATTTCTATTAACTAGCTACATTGAAGTATGTGCTTCGAAACGTTACATATCACATCAACGTGCCCTGCTAAGCATTTAGTCCATTTTCGGACTATTCGACTGCCTCAGAAGGAGGGGTAATGTTTTTCAATGAAATCATTTTCCATAAAAGTGCTTTCTTAGAATACGATAAGTCCAACGTTTCTCAGTACACACCTTTGTAATTTTAGAATCACCGTCGATTTTCTTTCAGTCATATCCAGCACTTTAGTCTATTAGAATTTACCTACTACAATTATATACACATTTTACATCAATTATATATAATATATAAGTGATCTCGTCGAAAGAGTACGTCAGCCTTTGATTATAAATTATTAATGTAATAAGGCGATATATGCTTTAATATTTGTTGATAGATACATCATTAAATAGCGTTTGTTTTAATAGTTTTAAAGCAATATATTTACATCAAACGTAATCTTTCTACGGCTTCACAAACGTAACATTTTTAACATTACTGTCTCAATAGAAATAAGAATAAGTTGTAGCAATTATTATCAAAAGTAATTAATTAGTTAAATTACAAAATATATTCACATAACACTAATAAAAATAGACATTTTAAAGACTTGTTTAATTCGAGGCAGTGGTTGCGCACTGTAGAGTACCCGCAAGGCCTACTTTGAGCATATCTACTCTATAAGGTGTTTGAACTAGCTTGAGCTTGTGATTCTAACTACCCTCATCTACTTGGCTTTGAAACTGATTCTTTTTACTTGCAAAGTTTCATAGAATGCATTCTCAGTAAAATCATACTGCCTCGAATTAATAAATAAGTTTAAAAACTTCAAAGCACTATTACGAACACCTAGAATTAAATGCTTGACTCAATACAAGAGAAAATATTGCTGAGCACAGTTATTCCAATATCACATTTGAACTGAAGTAAATTCATACACTAGGTCAAAGTAAAACTGACGAAGGATAAAGGATCAGTAATCACTTTGCTCCTAGATACTCTGGCACACATTTTTTTTAAAGAAATATATTTCTAAAGCCCAATTATTATTAAATTATTTTTAATTAAAAAGTTAACAAAAACAAAGAACTTAATTTAATTTTTATACATATTATGACGCACACATTAAGACACTTTGAATATGCAACGCAACCACCTTTCTTTCTGTCTAATTATTTAAAAATATAATACTTTTAAAAGAATGAAATGTTCTTATGACTGATTTAAGTATTCAAAATTATATTTTAATATAAAGTTAATAAACAACATTATCATTATTGATTCCATAGAATTAGAATGTAACTTTTTATAAAAGAAATTAAATACACCAATTAAGTTTAAGTGAACATTAAATAGTTTTAAAACAGACCTAATATACTGATATTTGTTTATTGTTAGCTAAAGACTAAAGGTAATAATGTGTTAAAAGTTTATAATGCGAAAGCCGACGACGGTTGAAAAAGTCCAAGTATAAGGGCAGCAAACTAATTGCGTAGTACACTATCAATCACAATCTGAATGATTTTGAAGGATATTGCTAATTTATTGCTTCATATGTTCGAAAAAATTGTCTGCTCAACAATGTAAATAACGCAAAGAATGTTGTTGAACTGTCGAAATGAAAGACATTGCTACTGTAAGTGTTACGCAATTGCCCGCAGATTTTACCAAAGTCAGATATCTTTTATCCTTGGAATAGACGTCTGACAGATTTTTTATGGAAAAACTATCATTAAAAATTTCGCAGGATAAGACGTCTACTATGTATAAAAGTTTAAGCAGTAAAACATTTTGTTAACACATTCCTTGACTAGGATTCAACTTTAACGGTTTTATAACCATTTAAAATTAACTGTTGCTAGACTACCCGTTGAATAGTCGATACTAAGGCCCTTTGTAGACACGTTTTTCTTGCCGTATAAAAACTACGGTTTATTCACCGTGTGTTGGCACGGTCGTCAGTGTTGTATGGATCACTATGGAACCTTGTTGACAAACACGTTTTTTCTACGGCGTGGTTTATACGCCGTAAAGAAACTGCGCCGGGTACAAAGGGCGGGGACAGACGTTCTTCATCAGCCTGCCATAGCTGGGCTAAAGGCGACATGCTAAAACGCCGTGAACTATTCTCTGATTTCGTCGATATGTAGGGTCAACCGGATGTCATATATAACACTTGAACTAAGAAAACCACCCTTACTGCTACGAAATAAAGGCTCTCCCTTAATCCAAATGTTACCGCGTGGGGTAGACTGTACTCAACCTTATAGTTTTCACATTTTCCAGTGCCACAGAACAGTAAAGACGTGGTTCACTAGGCATGCGTTTTCTTGGAGGGATTTTTAAGATATGATCTACAAATATAAAGAACAATAATAATTGAAGGACGAAAAGGAGACTACACCTAAGGTGGCAAAAATTGACCTTTTTTTGGCGTGAATAGTATGGGCCTTTCTCCGTCGGCAATGGTGCGCTTCGAGGCAAATTGTTGGACATATCAGGAGGTGGAGTAATAGAGATGCGTGCAAATTCATTGTTCGTGTATGTGTTAGAGGGTAGTATCCATTCACAAGAATTTCGTTCGGTTTCCCTTATTTTTAAATGGCAGTTAGTTTGTATACGTTTTTGACATTGAATAAGTAATTTAAAATAAACCACCGTTTTTAAGGCGAGGGCTTGTTTTTCATGCTGTTCGGGACTATTATTGCCTTTACTGATGGCATTTCAGAGTCTGAGGTTTGGTGAAATCACGCGATATTTTTATTGTTCTTATGACGACCATAGTAATTTAACTAAACTCTTTCTTTCTTAAAGTTTTGGATAGCTCAATCGTCGTAGAACAATGATTTACTCACGACTTTCGACCATAATATTTCATAGCTTGTTTTTGCTTTATTCAGACACAGTACTTGTTATATCTTGTTCAGTTATTGGGACATCTCAGTCGTCCCATTCTCCGTCGCTGGTGGTAGCATCAGACATATCTGAGTCTGAGTCTGAGTGGATGGCGCGGGAACGTTCCTCTAGAGCCCTCTGTAGGGCTTCTGCGAGCCCGCATGCGGCCCCCGCTTTACGCTCACTGCCGCTGTTGCTGCCTGAGCGGGACACCTGGGAACAAGCGTTGGTTATGAGTGGAGAATGGAGCATATACCTGTAAGTATGCAAGAACCTTGCATGTCACTGTGACAATCACCAATCAGTTGGTAAACATTTGTGGAATGTTTTCACTGCTCTACTAGATTGTTCACCTAGTATTAGTAGGTAATATAGATAATACAGAATAGTACAGAAGGCGCACTCCGCATTTTAGGTATGAAGCTACAAGTACGCGGCGGGCTCGTCTTGTCGGGCCAATTCAGTGAGCGTAACGTAGTCAGAAGATATATAAGAGTTACGCGATAGAAAGAGAGGCAACTTCTAGGTGAATATAACTGTCGGTAATTAGCGTTGTGCATGAATTGCACTTTATTGTGTCGTAGCAAGAGTCGCTTTTTATTTAAATGATTTTGCGGAGTGAACCATCTGTCGTCATAATAAGAAAATGCTGTTTTTACCCACATTTGTTTGTTACATTTATTTCTTAATTATCTGTTGCTTCCTTTGATTTCTGTAGTTAAACGAACGTTGTTAAATCTAAATAAACAAATGTATTGCAAAAACAAGATGGCTGCGTTCCGACTGCCGATTTTGGCCACGCGCCAAAATATCCTTTTACAGCACAGCTATACTTGCATAACTTTCAGCAAATTACAGGCAGGCAATTGCGTGTATCACGTGTCTAAGTTTGCAGTTCCTGAACATTTCAGTGTCGGATATAAAATGATGACTCTGGTTCAATAAAGAAATAACCGTAGTTTGTTGATCATACAGTCGGGATTGAGTTGACGGGTTATAAAAGATGTATGGAAAAATATGACTGACTCGGTGAGCCGACCACAAATAAGTTGGAGTAAGGGCAGGAGTGAGAAGGATCATTTATTGATTTATTTGATCATGATGAGAAAGTAGTACTTACGGCTTTGAGCTCGACGCCTTGTCTGATCTCGCTGAGTAGGTTACTTCGGCTGTCTTCAACCACGACCGGCTTAGCCACGGGCTCGACGCGCTGCAACATAATAAATGGATTAACTTTTTCGTTTTATACTACAGTACTGTAAAGGTTGTCTACAAAAGGCGATCATAAGTCGCTCAGGCCGGTAGAAAAATAAATCTGGTTGCATTCGAAAACTCAAGCGATTTTGGAATTAGCTTTAAAATAAAAAATAAAGGTTTTTGTTTTGAAAAAACAACTGTGATATAATAGACGCGTAGAAGTGAAGCCTTATGTTTTTCTTGAAATAAACGGAATACTTAATAGTATATTATGCAATTAGTTAATAAAGGAAGGATTCAAAGCGAGAGCCATAGATGAATCACGAGCAAGTGAAGGATTCTAACGACTGATCATTGAATCACGAGTGTAATCTCGAAGAGTTATTTGCACAAGGAGTTTGTATGTCGAGTATTCTTTGCTCAAGGAGTTTGTATCGAGTATTTTTTCGCAAGTGTTGTGACAAGTGTTAGAATCGTGAGCGACGCAAGTGATTCATAGCACTCGATATAAATCCGTTTTATTCAAGAGTTGCATACTATACTTTATACCATGACTACGAGAAAAAGAAAGATTTACCTAAGCGAAAATAGACATTTAATGAAGAAAAAAATGAAGGTTAAATTAAAATGTACATTAAAATTGGAACAATTTGTTGTCGTGTGACTTACAGTATTCTAAATAGCGCCAATTTACTAATGCCAAAATAGTGATTAAAATCGCTTAAAAGCACTTATAATCACTATTTTGGTGTTTGAATTTAGGACACACCAATATATTCGACCTCCATCCAATGGCTATACAACCTCCTTGCGAAAAAATACTCGATAAAAACTCCTTGTGCAAAGAATACTCGACAAACAAACTCCTTGTGCAAATAACTCCTCGAGATTACGCTCGTGATTCAATCATCATGAATCACTCCTTACGGTCGTGATTCAGTCTTTAGGATCCTCCACTTGCTCGTGATTTATCTATGGCCCTCGCTTTAAATCCGTGCTTTATTTAATAATTGCATAATATACTATTTACTTATTATTTATCAAATAAAAAAAAATACATAAAACAATATGTACAGGCACGAGCTTAAATTTGGGACCCACCTAAGGTTGAATATCGTGTAGCAAACTTTCGCCATTTAGAGCTATTATGTTAACGCTGTCACTGCACAAACAATAAACGTCATAATGTTTACCATCGACAACTTTACGTTTCTAGGGGCTAACGTCAACTGGAGCGAGGGCAAACGATCATTACCGATTTCCGAGTAATAAATTACTTTTTGGTCCTGTGGTCCCGTAAGAAAAAAGAAACAAATAAAAAAGAACAAAATTATATTGTCAATATATGATAGCTAGTCAACTAACCCGCTTATTCTTCAAACCTATATTAGTTAAAAAGTTTTGTCTCTTTCTCAAACATAAATATCAAAGTGACGGACCAAAACAACATATTTAAAATAAAATAGGTTTAAAGGCCGTTTATGATTATGGGGGCTTAGAAGATTTCAGCTAAAATATTGATTAATAAAATCTTTAGAAAAACAAAGTTTTTTATTCTTTATATTTATTAAGACATTTATGACACAAACCTCATTCTTAACACAATTATATAGAAAGCATGGTTAGCGGTGCACAAAATAAACACTTATCACCGAAGGCTACGACTAAATTAATTTAAATCTCTCCAGTAATTTTTTTATCATAAATATTCAAAACCGTATATCCACCTTCATTGTCAATCACAGCCTGGAGCCGGTTACGCATGGATCCAATCAATTTGTCACATATGTCAGTACCCCTTAAACTTTCCCAGACTGTGAGGCAGTGATCCATAAGTGCTTCTCTAGTTCTTTCGTTTCTATTTGAACATTTTTGAACCATTAAGCCCCATAAATTTTCTATAGGATTTAAATCGGCACACTTTGCAGGCCACGGAATACGATTTAAATTTGCTCTATTATTGTCGAACCAAGTTCTAACGATTCTTGCCGTATGAATTGTTGCGTTATCTTGAACAAAGTTTATTGGAGCAACATCTTCTTGTGGATAATATAGTTGCAATGTTGGAAGGACACTCTTGTCTAATAAATCGACATAATCTTGAGCAGTGGCCCTGGGTGGTAAATTTATTAGTTCTCCAATGCCGGCTGAACTAATCCAGCCAGACATGTTAACTGTAATGCGACCAGACGCGTTGTTAGCTATGACGTGGTCTTCCGTGTATCGCGTCCTGTCAATTCGCCACAAATGTAGTCTGCCCGTTTGGGAAGATTGAAAAGTCTTTTCATCGATGAAAGCCGTCGTCGTCCAATCAAAATTTAGATACTGACGTGCGAAAATAAGTCGAGCAGCTTTATGGGCATCCGTCAACGCAATTTTTTTTGCAGGCCGCCTGTGATGCAGTCCCATAGCTTTAAGATGCCTTCTAACTGTTGAAGGGTGGACTTCAAACGCTTCCGCAAAATGCCTCGTTGGCGTAAATCCATTCATCAGGTATTGCCTTTGCATCAAGCGGCTCTGCTCTTGTGTTATAACTTGCGGGTGATGGTTGTTTCGTCGTAAGTCAATAATATTTTCCTCGTTCCCGTGGCGTCGAACCCAGCGGCGAACTGTGTTTCTTGTCACATTTATTCGTCGCGATATCTCGTGAATGCCTACTCCTTGTTCGTGCAAATCAATAATTTGGAGCCTTATTTGGTCACGATTAGCCGCAAGCATTTTATTAATTGGTAAATTATATTTTGTGAAAATATCACATTAAACTATTTTCTTAAATGACACTGACACGACACATGTTCGTAATTAGAAAATCGTAATGATAGCTTTTTGCAACGAGGTTATCATTTCATAGGTCGATTAGATAAGACATTTTATGTCTTAACTTGACATTCAACATTTCAACCTTAAAGCAAAGATTCAAAGTTTCGACCTTATTGCATTATGATTGTTCTAACAACATTTAACGGAAATGGGTCCCAAATTAAAGCTCGTGACTGTACCTTGAGGCCCTTGGATCCGCTTCGAATACTCTCCATAAGCGCAGCCCTCGGGTCTGCTGCCGCCGAAGGCGCTTCGGAAGACATCGGCGGCGACGGCGGAGCCATGGGCGGCGCGGGGGGCGGCGCCGGCGGCGCGGGCGGCGGAGGGGGGGGCGCGGGCGGCGCGCCCGGCGGCGGCGGCGGGGGCACGGACGGCGGCCCGGAGGACACGGCTGGAAGATTAGTACATCAATATTGATGGTGTGAGTTCAAATTTCCACAGTCATAAATCATTTTTATCGGACCTCTCGCTCGCACTTACGACCCTTATGGAGCAGTGCTAAAATTATGCTTAACGTTAGTTAGGTGAGAGAGTTATCGAAAGTTTACTACCTGCGTGTGCGCATAAGTTAATTATCGACAAATAACTCGCGGTCATTATGCATCCTTATTGACATGATGATTTACGACTTTAACTTTGGGTTTCTAATGGCCCTAAGACTCCTAGTTCTTTTTTTTAGCTCTTTACTGTGTTTCATGCCGTCTCACTCTTATTTAAGCATAGTATTAATAGGAACATGTTGTAAAGATAGTAATATACTCACGTTGCGCAGGACGGGGAGGCGCAGTACGATGCGCAGGCGGCGGAGGGACGGCGCGCGCGGGCGGCGGGGGAGGCGCGCGGGATGCTGTAGAATTATTCATTATGTTTTAAATTAATCGTACTCGCAAATGATATCTACATTGTTTAATTATAAATATAATTATGCTGAAAATGTGTTCTATGAAGTCAATGTCTAATTTTTTTGGAACAACACAAGTTATAGCAAAACATTTTTTGACACAGTATGTTACATAAATAGTATACTCACGCGGTGCGGGCGGGTGCGGCGGCGCGGGGCTCCTGGTGGGCACGGGCGGCGCGGGCGGCCCGGGCGGCGCGGGCGGCGCGGGCGCCGACATGCTCGGCGCGGGCGGCACGGCGCCGCGACTCAAGGCTTTGGATAACATACGCATTCATTATTACATCTAAAGTTAAAATGTCCTATTTGTGCCAGTAATTTCACTCGTATGTACAGGTACAGTCAGCCCCAAAAAGATGTATACACGGACAAGGAACCATTTTATAGTCAACAACCTTTATTCTACAACATTGTATCCACCGTATAGGTACAAAACATAGTATACAATTTATTTTACCAAACCCATATATACAGGGTGTATATTACCAAAACAATGTTTACAGTGATAGTTCCAGAACAAGGTAAAGAACAACGTCATACAACTTATATCGAATGACACGTCTTTAGCTTCGTTTAATAGAAGAACAAAAATTTTATTTTTGGCTTTTTCATTTCATGCGTGACGTCACTGACGTGTCATTAGATTTTAATTTTAAATACAAATAGGTAAATCAGGAATGTTCGTAACGATTACTGCTTAGGCTTTTTAAGTTCGTCATTCACTGGGTATTCGCATGTAATAAACATTACATGATTTAATTTTGAGCATTGCACTGCGCCAGCTCGACGCACTGACTAAGGAGTATCCAGTTTTGTAACCGCTCGAACTGTGAGTATTTGTACGTGTATGACATTATTCCAGGTACGCACTGTAATGCTCGCATGGACGCATTTACTGATGAAATACTCGAATCTGAACTGTTACATTACACGCAAACGCTTCCGATTAGTGACTACCTTAAGATGTGATCGTTGTCATGGCAATAATAATATGTCAGTCTGACGAGGTAGCGTAAATGCCATTTTTAATGGCATCGCATTTTCAACTAAATAGTTATTCCTTACACTTATGTAGATTACATTGTTTTGGTGGGTCTATAGATGTTTTGGGACAAAATGATTGCATTGTTTTGGAAAAATAAATTGTATACTATGTTTTGTGCCTGTACGGTGGATACAATGTTATGAAATAATAAAATGGTTCCTTATCCGTGTATACATCTTTTTGGAGCTAACTGTACACATACGCTTTACTACAAAACCTAGCTATATTCTTAAACAGCAAAAATAGTAGCGATTAATCTCCATAAAGGAATATTCATAAACAGCTCCATTGCACTCCATCATCTTTTCGCTATAACAAAACTCACTCTTGTCCAGGTCCTGTTTGATAGCGGGCAGTCCTCCGTTCATCTCTATGAAGTCGTATATGAACTCTCTGGTCTCTTGGTCCTGTAGTTGCGTCTCTGAAACTCCGGCTTTCGTGAAGAACGAACGGAGTTCGTCGGCTTCTGGCGCATTGTCGAGATCGAAACCTGAAAATATCATAATGAAATAATATGATCGCGTCTATATTACTGTAAAGGGTAGGTCAAACTCAAAACATGTATTTCAATTTAACCATTTACAGGCACCAAATTCAGGTAGGAGTGTACCCACATTTCGCAAGTTATGTTTAAGTCCCATGTTGTAGGGGTCGAGCCTTTTACCATTGATCGGGCATAGTTTCAAACGCCGTGCTAGTACAAAAAATATTCTGACAAAAAAAAACTAATAGATATTACTCTTGGGGATCCAGGAACCACTCTCAGTGATCGTCAGCGCGACCAATGAAGCGAGAGGGGGGTGAGAGAGAGAGAGAGAGAGAGATATGATGAGCCGTTTCAGGTGGCGTGGTGAAGTTTCTGCTCACCGGCCCATCTCCATGACAAAAAGGCGTAAATTTATGTATGTACTACTAGCTGCGCCCCGCGTTTTTGCCCGCGCCATAATTGTATAAAAGATAGGTAGGTGTAGGTAGGTAGGTTTGTAATGTAGGTAGGTAGGTAAAGTATAGGTAGGTAGGGTAGGCCGTAGATAAGCCTGCCACTCTTTGTCTCTGTATCACCCAAAGGTTGACTGGTAGAAAATGCCTATGGCATTAAGTCCGCCTCTGTACATATGTGTGCTTGAAGTATTAAATAAATGGACGTAGTTATGCAAACTAGAACCATCCCACACTTTGAGTGAAATTGAGTTATGTATGTAGATAGACTGTGTATGGTGTATAACATCTCCTCAGAAAAAATCCTGGCCGTTATAGCAAGCCACAAAGCAAAAAAAAGGAGCCGTATAAGGTACTAACCCGAGTTTGAGTCACTTTTTATATGCAAAACGGACTCATGTAGCATGGTACTTATCGTACTTTAGAATTTTTATTACGCAAAAAAAGAACCAAGCTTCATGGTTCCCAGAAGAAAATAAAAATATGTCACTTTTTATATGCAAAACGGACTCATGTAGCATGGTACTTATCGTACTTTAGAATTTTTATTACGCAAAATAGAACCAAGCTTCATGGTTCCCAGAAGAAAATAAAAATATGTCACTTTTTATATGCAAAACGGACTCATGTAGCATGGTACTTATCGTACTTTAGAATTTTTATTACGCAAAATAGAACCAAGCTTCATGGTTCCCAGAAGAAAATAAAAATATAAATTAAATTTATCTTTTTTTTCTCTAAAGAGAACCACGTGGCTTAAAAATAACCAAGATGCTTAGTTCCATATCGATAGTTATGTTTTATGAAATTATAAAAAAAATAAGGGTCTATGAAGCTTGGGTTTGGTTTGCGTTTAAAAATAATAATGTTTGATAGGAATAGAAATGCTTATGATTATTTGCGTATGTGTCATATTTTTCCCGGGTGAAAAAATTATATTAAACATAAACATCTACCACTGTCTACCATAAACTATCGTAATTATAAAATAGCAACACGAAATTTTAGCGGGTAACACTGACACATTCACTTCTACATTTTCTACTGTGCTTTGATGTTGGGTATTTAAAAAAAGAATGAATAAAAGGTTGAGTGCTCGTACAAGGGCACTTGTAAGTGCTTGCCTACAAAATAGCTCAGATGAAGATGAAAACCACAGTGGTGTAGGTAAGTAAATAATTACTATATCAGTTTGTTGTTCTAACCTCAAAGGATTTTATTTTATTGATAACTACAGGCTTAAACATGCAATGATAGTTCTATATATCTAAAGTCACGGTATATCGTAGGTAGATTGTAAAAATTAACAACACGAACTCATTTTGCTAAACAACACAAGTATTTTTGTTTATACCTATTTTAATTATTTTTTTGCAGATATTATTGAGAATTCTCCACATAGTAGTCCTCCAAAGAAGTTAAAAACGGGTAAGTTACTATACAGCACAAAATACCCACTTAATTTTAACATACAGTATACGATATTTAACTAGAGAAAAAAGGTCATTAACCCACCTACATTTATGGCCGTTTTTTCTTTCAAAAACAAAAATATAGCTAGTTAAGGTGAAAGCTCAAGGGTAGCCCGCGAAATTCAAATTTTCGAACGTTTTTTTGCAAATTGCAGGTCAGTATCTGGTATTTTGATAATAAATAGCAGAAAGGCGCCAATGGCATATACGTATCTACAAAATTATACCCATTAAAAAATATCTCCCCAACTTAGTTTAAATGTTAAATGTGCCATTTTACTAAAAACTTGACGTTTGACATTTAGACTGAGTATGAGAGACATGTTGATGGTTTTAATGGGTATAATCGTGTAAATACATACATGCCATTGGCGCCTTTCTCCTTTTTATTATCAAAATACCCGATACTAACCCGCAATTTGCAAAAAACCTTCGCAAATTTGAATTTCGCGGGCTACCCTGGAGCTTCAACCTTAACATCCTGAATGGACGTTTATCGTGATCCTTAACTTTTTTAGCCACGGAAATATGATACATTAGTCGTTATTTTGATTCGCGTGAAGAAATATAAGGGAAACAGCAATGACTTTTTCTCTTGTTAAATGGCACATACTTATAGGGCTTCATCCGAAAAAACGGAACCTTAGACTAAAGTATAGCTATTATTTACGTAAGATTTAAAATCATCCAGAGGTGATGAGCTTTAATATTTTATTTTGTTAGCTTAAAACTGTCTTTTAATAACAACTATATTCCTGAGTATTTATGCAGTACAAGCTAAACAGTTTGAATGAGCTTGTTTAGGTGAATGAAGCTTTTGCTTTTCTAAATGCGAGCATATTTCAGCAGCATGTTGTTTTCAGTTTTATTTTTAATCCTCAAATCTTAATTTGTATATGTATCTACATATTACTTACTTGTGCTTGGAGGCGAATGTGAGTTTATTTGTTTCGCTTTCACGCCTTAGCTGTTCAACCAATCGTAATAAAATCTTTGGTATTTTGAGATAAGGATGACCACTCTTACTTCTGGAGTTATGGAGGAGGAATTGAAGTCGGTTACTGGCAGTTTTTACTGCACTACTTGTTTAATACTCTATAAAATTAAATCAGCAGGTAATACTTTTCTTTCTTCTGCAGCTTTGCCTTATGCCGATACCAATCGCCTAAGTGAGCATGAAGTTCCGACTGATGAAGTCAGTTGCGAGAAGAGTGTCGAACTGCTTTTTTCTGGCATGGGGTGCTCGAGGTATTTTAACATTAGATCTCATGAAGGTGTTGAAGAAAAAAGTATAGAGCCTCCACCCTATTCTCCGTTAACACCTAGACCACTTAGCAATTACAATGTAATAATGCATGAAAAACAATCTACTAACCCCTCTCCTAACATTAACCAGTATATAAAACCTTCTGAACCTCATGTTACGCTGCATGAAACCATTGCTGAGAAAGGATCACACCTGTGTCTCGTCCCATAAGTCCAAGGTCCAATCAAAGCACCCATTCCGATCCTCCGTCATCACCTGTGCGTTCAATGTCACCAGAGACAGCAAATATATTTAATATTTTAACGGAAGACTTTGAAAATGACTGCGAAGCTTCCGAAAATATGTTTAATATTAATGAGAACAATCCAATAGTTTCACCGGCATCTTCCAATAGAACTGAAGTGATATTTGATGACGACGACTCAGTACTGGACCCGGATTTTGTTGAGGAAAGTTATACTGGCGGCAGTGATAACAGTTCAGGAGTATCAGAATCACTGATTACTTCTATACCAGACTTATTTTATGAAACTAATACTGATGAGACTGAAACTCAAACTTCTAATCAAATCTTGCAAGATAACATTTCTGAAGCAACTAGATCTCCTTCAAGTAGGCCAAAAAAGGGTAGAAAGAGAAAGTATGGTGATCACACTAGAGAAGAAAGGAAGAAGAGAAAGTACCAAAATCTGCCTTATGTTAACTCTAGGAAACAAAGAATTGAACCAAAGCCATTTTAAGATTATAACTGTAACTGTCCAAAAAAATTTCAAGAGAAGATTTCGAAGGAGAAAAGATTATCCGAATTCCAAAAATTCTATGCTTTGGGCACTTATGCAGCTCAAAATATGTTTATTGCAGCTTGTGTGAAGGAAAACCCAATAAAACGTTCATACGTTTCTGCTTATAGTAATAATTCAAAGAAAAAGTCCTTTACTCGAATATATCATCTAAATGATGTACTTGTTTGCAAGAAAATGTTTTTAAACACTCTTCAAACAACATCCAAAAGGGTAAATACTTCTCTGTGCAAAAAACGCGACGATTGCATAACAGATAAACGAGGTTCCCAAGGAGGACAATAAAGCAACTTATGAAAGCGAAGAGTTTATGATAAATGTCATTCGAAAACTGCCTACATATGTTTCCCACTATCGGCGAGCAGATTGTAACGATGCAAAATTTTTGAGATCTGATATGACTCTCCCTACAATTTATAAGTTATACGAAGATGAAGCAAAATTGGCTGGGCAAAAGGTGCTCTCTTTTTCAAAAGTTAAGCGCGTGTTCCTTACGAAGTTCAATCTTCGCACAAAACCTTTTTCTAGCAAAAAATTAAAAGGCTCTGAAGAAGAAAAGGCTTTGCTGGATAGTGCTCACAGGGAACACTTTCAAAAAGCAAAAGCACTGCAACAGCAACTAAAAAATGATATGCAATTAGCTAAAGAAGATCGATTCACTGAAACAATAACATTCGACCTGCAAAAAACCCTACCCCTTCCGCGTATACCAACTAATATTGTATTCTACAAAAGGCAGCTATGGGTGTACAATTTAGGAATCCACTCAGGAAGCGATGACCAGGCCCATTGTAATGTTTGGGTGGAAGGTGAAGCGGGAAGGGGATCTCAAGAAGTAGGCTCCTGTTTATATAAGCATGTAATGGATAGGCTTGGCGATAGCGGCGTGAAAAACTTAATACTTTGGAGTGACTCTTGCGGAGGTCAAAACCGAAAAGGGCAACTAGAATCAATTAATTTTTTTTGTAAATTTTTGACGTTCAAAAGTGCCTTATACGGGCCTACTTGAAATAAATGATTTGACTTTGAAATATTAAACTAACGTTGATGCTAAAAGCTTTATTAAACGATCACCCAACACTCGAAACAATCAGGCTACGCTTTTTAGAATCCGGTCACAGTTTCCTGCCGAACGATACTGATTTTGGCCGAATAGAATGTGCTTTAAAATTACAACAAAGATTATATACGCCAGAGGACTATATGCAAATAATGCAGGTATGCAAGAAGAATAAACCGATGCAAGTTCAGAGAATGAAAACGGAAGATTTTTTGTCAAGTGCTAACCTAGAAAAGAAAATAACAAACAGGAAGAAAGCTACTGATGGCTCTAAAGTGTCTTGGCTTAATACAAAAGAGATAATGCTCAAAAAAGAAGATGAGTTTTCGATTTTTATGCAATCAAACTTGGATGATGAACATATAGAAGTAAATATAAAGAAAAGTTTACGAGGAAATACGGGGCTATTAGCGAAACAAGTAATGGATCCGCTTTGGCTTAATGGAAAACCTATTCCCGAAGCAAAGCTGAATGACCTAAAAAGTTTGCTACATCTTATACCAGATGATGCTCAAGAATATTATAAAAAATTAACCGGAAATTCAACAGTTCAAGACGACATAGATGGGTTTTCTGGTATGTACTGTTGATTTTGAAGTAGAAGTTGAAGATGCTGCTTAAGTAACTTTATGTACAAGATGATGAATAATAGTGATTTTTGACTGCTATAATTGTTTAGTTATTAACCATTTCTGTGTGTAAAAGTAGTATAAATTGTTCGTATGTTCAAGTTGCAATAAACAAATATGAATAAACCATTTATATAACATTTATTTTTCCTAAAAAAAATCAACAAAGAACCAAACCACAACACAATAATTTTGCTATAAGGAACCATCAGGTT
Organism: Xanthia icteritia; assembly: GCA_949128155.2. Taxonomy (NCBI): domain Eukaryota; kingdom Metazoa; phylum Arthropoda; class Insecta; order Lepidoptera; family Noctuidae; genus Xanthia; species Xanthia icteritia. The sequence goes on along the minus strand of OX421934.2, from coordinate 19,514,950 downwards.
TTTGATCATAAATAAACACTAAACTGTCATAAAATTGAATTATGTAGTTTTCCTATATTCTTGCTAATACAGTCCTTTAACGTTGTTAAGTTATTTATCTCATAAAACTTACCTATTTTTTTCTACGCACCTTTAAAACAAAAACCTAATTATCTCAAAACTGATATGTTGTGGGTTAGTTCTAGTTTGCATAACTACGTCCAAATAAGTACTTAGTGCTACCCGTGCGAAGCCAGGCCGGGTAAAGCTAGTATTACTTATAAAAATAATATAATTTTAAATATTTTTATATTTCTTTATATTCAATATTAAAAATGTAATTTATATTATTAGTAGTAGGTATTCAAATTAAATAAAGTAGATTAAAATAATAAAATAATTCATCGTATCACATCCTAACGGAAGTGATAATTTTGGCCCGAATTAGAAAAACACTATCACGAAGGTTACCACAAAATGAATAAATAATAATACCTTTGTTAGCATCCCAGCCGACGTGTGATATGTGTTTGAAGTCCTGCGGCATGCCGATGTCTGCTTTCGTAATTTTTCGCCCCTTTTGTTGTTTCTTATTACTCTTCAGTGTGTAGGCTGGCAATATGAAATTAAAATTAAAACATGAAATTCATACCTGAGAAAACGTATTCTCCCAGAAATGAGACCTAGATCGATTTTTTGCCCCTATATTGCAACTTTCATCGAAAACGGCTAAATATAAAAACAAAGGGCAGCTACCTTAACCGTTGTAGCTACAGGAAAACTGTCTTAGGAGAATGTCCTTAACTTTTTGAGACATTATAATCTGCATTCACAGATTTTGAAAAAAAATACTGTTAGCAAGAAAATAGTCAGTTTTCACAAAAACTTTTTAAATCCCAATCAATCCTGTTTCTTATAAGTATCAAAAAAACTATTGGACCAACTGAGTTAAAGAAAAGTCAGAAATTGCAAATAACTTAGGCAATGTATAATGCTCATATAGTATAGGATAAATAAATATCCCATTATGGGTTTTAATTTGTTTGTTTGTTGTTTTTAAGGAGCTCGTGGCTACAGGCAGGTGAGATACTAACTTCCTAAACTATGGTTGGTCTTGGCAGGTATCGGCTGCAGCTGCTGCACGGGCTGCACGGGCTGCAGCTGCATGACCGGCATGGGCGCCGGCGCGATGGGAGGAGCCGGCGCCGGCTCGGGCTGCGGCGGCGGCGGCGGTAAAGTGCCATTCTGTCGAGAGGGCACGGAACTGGACCCGCTGCTGCGACCTGATACCATTGAGCGTGTTCGACGCTCTGTGGAGAGAAAATTAAGTTCATTAGCAGAATTCGTTTTTAAGGTTGTAATGCAATAGTAAGGTGAGGTTGGGGCGGGCGGATCTGCTTCCTGCCTTGGTGAGGAAGAAAAAGATGTTTACAATGTTTGTTCCATAATCTAATCTATCAATATGTAGTCACAAAACATATTACACATTTTGTATACCTTGATACAGTAAAGAACACAAATTGTAGACAATCAAATGAATTCTTGTCGATGTATACGTCTTTTTGAGGCTGACTGCACTACTGAAATATACGTCCGGATCAAACCTCTAACTACTTGACCAAAGCTATCTACATGGCAACATCCAAATTGATTTTCCATCAGAATAGAATAGGTAGGACTAGTTAGGTAGCTGTTCTATAAAACGAGATAGCACTGCTACTACTATTCTTAAGATTCTGAGTAGCTGCTGAACTACATTGTGTTGTTGGCATAAGCAGATATTGCCACTAATCTTCTTTTCTTTTATACCTAAACCGCCTTTTACATCTTCCACTAGCAGAGAAGCAGTTAAATGCAGATGCACCTTGTAAGTAAGTGAATTCTAAGTCTAACGTAACTAGTAATTCAACAAATCTTTGACGACGTTTTTTCAAGAATTTTATCTCTTGATGCCGTTATCTCAACCCGTTAGATGTTGCTCTTCAGGAGCCATCTGATAAACTTGTTAAAATGGCAATGGAGGTATTTATTTCATACTTTAATTTAACAAAACTCCAATTGCTTCCACATTCTCACCGAAACGAGGCTTAATAAGAATCAGTCAGAGCAAAAAAATGCTCAGACTGATTCTTACTAAGCCACGTTAATTCGACCTTCGTTTTGTTAAAAATACTAAGCCAAGTATTCTTAAAGAATCTTAAATGTAGCTCTTTCGTTTCTAAGAAACGGAAGAGCAACATTTAACAATGACATAGTCTTGGAATTATCCACATCCAGAATCACAATGAATGTTTGTCAACTGCGCGTTTGTAAACAGCGCGGTAACCAATATAAATATGCTTTGGAGTGTGAGGTCATTCGACGCATTATTGCTTCATCGGTTCCTCATGAGAATGGTCTATGGGAAGTATAATAGGGCTAAGGTATTGTGGAGAAATATCATTGTTGATGGCGGTAAATAACATTCCACGACGAAACGTGCCTTTCTAGCATTAATTAAATATAACTGTCCATTTGATCAGCAAACCTAACTTATTCATCATTTACATAGATAGTTAGCTGTAATTAACTGGGCCTGAATGCTGGTTGGAACACGGCACACATCTTCGAATTTTTGGTTCTAGTAGATTTTGATTTCCTCGCAAGGTTTTCACGCGCCATTTTAAAAGCAGGATAGGGCCTGAACATAATATTTATTTCTTGAATACTAAGCGCGAATAATTCATAGAAATAAAAGTATAATGGCAGTTTGTCTGCCAAAACCGTTCGTTATTTTAAAATGTTTAAAGGAGTATACCAACCTTCTCGTCTAATTTTCCTGAGTTCGATTTTCTCAAGGAGTATATTTCTAAGGACATTCGCTTCATTTTCATTAGCGAAGTTGAAAGCGGCCATGTATTCCTGTAATCAAATAAATATTAATTTTAGCATACATTTTACCTCATCATCTATATCCTCGGACAGTCTCTCCGAATTTAAATAAGCTCCACATGAAAAACATTGAATTTCAATCTTAGAGTAGTTTTTGGCCGAGTTAACATTTGTATGCTTATTTTTAAAGTTATTGTTTATTTTTGGCACCAAAACTAAGTAAACACTTCTTTTTGTTACCCAAATTGATATGAGGAACAAAAGAACCAAGTTTGAAACAGTGCCAATTTAAAGTGCAAAAATATACTTTTCTGTAAGAATTTATACTAATATTATAAAGAGGTAAAATTTGTTTGTTTGTTTGTTTATATGTAGGGGGTAATCTCAGAAACTACCAGTCGGATTTGAAAATGCATTCGATAGCCCAATTCTTGAGGAAGGTTATAGGCTTGCGGACGAATTCGCGCGCAGAAGCTAGTAAGAAATAAAATTAAACTTTGTATTAAGTTATTGAATTCCTTTAAAGTTTTTTATAGGCACCGTTTCTATTTTCGTATTATACAGGGTGACTGGTAATTAGTGACCAATACTTAAACACGTGACTTTACTCATCATTATGAACAACTTTTACTACGGGACCAAACCAGAAATCGCGAAAAAAAAATGCTGTTCCCTACAATTTATGTTCGCATAACTCGTCAAAATTTAGGGATCAGCTGTTTTTGTTTCGCGATTTCACGTTTGTTTCCCCTAATAAAAGTTGTTCATATTGATGAGTAAAGTCACGTGTTTAGGTATCGGTCACTAATTACCAGTCACCCGGTATGTATGTCAATGGACTATTCCTTTTTAAGGCACTAATAGATATATCTTCTTCCTAAAATAGAAGAATATCTGTATTTGGGTTCAAACAGTATTTATTTATTTATTAAAACATTATGCACAAGTAAAAAAAATACTGTACAAAGGCAGACTTAATGCCTGAGGCATTTTCTACCAGTCAACCTTAGGGTGGTGCAGAGACAAAACATGGCAGGTGCAACTTAAGTAGATAGATCACTTGAAAAATAATACTTACTAATACATACATACATACATATAAACCGAATAAAATTTGTCATGAGAAATAACGATAGGTAGAGAGAGCGCTGCAAAGATTCTGCCAACTTTCCACGAATATGTTCACGTGCCTTCGGTTTGAAAGATAAGCGACTGGTTGCCATCCTGATGTTCAGAGGAACCGCATTCCAAAAAATAATGTAAGATAATAAGGTTAGGTAAGGCGGTAATACGGTAAGAGTAGGTTTTATAATGTAAGGTAGGCTACTAGGGATCAGCTGTGGTCAACACCAAATACGAAATTCTCGTGCAAAAGTTGATGCACAAAGGATTTTTTTAATGAAAATGTTTTCTGCGAACTTTGTTGTACAGACGCCAGCAGGTCAACCTACCCGAAACTGTCAAATTTTCCTAATCAACTTTGAACCTTATGATTTAGAGATAAAGTTGAAAATCTATTAAAGAAATTTGACAGATTGTAGTAGGTTGATGTGCGGTACCCATAATTTATTTCTCTGAAAATTACGTTAATACTCGTCATATAGATTATGCCATCGTTCATATTGTTTTAATGTGTTTGCCCGTGCCCCGGTGCCCGTGTAATATATGGCATGATAACAGATAGTATAATATCACTTGAAATAACGTTCATATGATATAATTTTCATATGCTATAAAAATAAATAACCTAATTTCATGTGATCTAATGTTATATTTCATATAACCTTCTTTTGCTCTAAAAACATTTTGTATAACGTTAATTTCATATAATTATCAATCTATATACCTAATGCTTTTTTCATAACGTTCAGTTGACCTAATTTTCATATTTACTCATTTTCAGCCAAAATTCCAACTATAGACGGGATCTGACGCAGGTATAAGAAGAAAAAACACGAAAAATAATTCATATAATTTTCAATTTATTTTAATGCTCTTTTTATATAACTTTCAGCTAACCTAACTTTCATATGTACAAATTTCCAGCCAAAATTGTGTAATGAATAATAAATATCAGGAAACATCATATATTATGTTATAACCTCATCTAAGCCAAATGATTCACCAACAATAGAGGGGATCTGGCGCTCGGCGGCCGCTGCACTTTTCTAAATTATATTAAACGTTACTTAAAGATTTTGAATATTATAGTAACTGAATGTTATATTAATTGAATATTAATTCAAATGTGCATTATAGAATATGTTCATTACACCATATAAAATTAGGTAAAATGAAATTATATCAATAATTCATTACTTATATCATTTCATCGCTATATTAAAAGAAAGTATATTAAATGAAATTAGGTCATATTATTATGATCATTCGAACTGTTGTTATTATTTCAAACGTTACAAACCCGATTTAGTCTGTGTATTATCCGCAATATGATCAGTTATCCTCAATAAATAGTGTAAAATTAGAATAAATCTGGGATAAACTTATCTCGAGTTAAAATAAACATTGCGGTAACATTATTTAGTGTCCAATGTCATAAGTTATGTCTGTGTTAAAATGCGTGTGTGGGTGAAATATTGTTATAGCTTTACCACTCGTTTGGTTCGTTTATGACATAAACGATCAATGACGTAGACAGATACAATTATCAGAGTATTGTTGTACGACGCTTTGTCTCTTGGGAAACACTTCAGATTCGCGTAAACAAAACGTTCGAGGAAAATATTATTATGTGTATTAATATAAACAGGAAGAACTGTGAATGGGTAGTTTACATCTCCTAAAATGCACTAAGGACAAGGAAAACCATAAACAGTATGTAATTGATCGTGTTATTTTGTAACATATTTACTCATCAGCTTAGTAGTACCCAACTATGTTAGCCTCGGTTCCCAGTTTTTACCCGACTACGGCGAAGCAAAAAGAAGGGTTTGATTTTGACCGGTATGTATGTATGTAAGTATGTATGTAAGTAAGTATGTATGTAAGTATGTATGTAAGTATGTATGTAAGTATGTATGTATGTTCACCTGTTACCTCAGAACTTCTAAACTACTGATCATAATTTGACAAATGAGGTATCGTTGGAAGCGTTTTGATAGTCCGTTGGTTATAGGCTACGTAACGTCACATTAAATTCAATATGGCGCCCTTTAAAGGACAAAGTCATGAAACCATTTTTTTTTTTAATTCTGACCTATTGTATATCAAATGAAAGGGCTTGACGAGCACACAAAACAAACAACGATGAGTCAGTGCTACGTACTACGTGGCTGTAAAATTAATACCTATTATACATCAATAAAACTTAAGCAAAAAAAATAATTGCGACTGCAAATGCTTTATCACGAAATTATAACCCCAAAATAATTTAAATAAAAAGGAAGTTCAAAAACTAAAATCCGACTACTGAAAAATCACGCTCGAGAAAGTATGAAACAAGAAAATATTTCAGACAGAAATCAAGACATAGGTACAAAAATGGTCAAGGTAAAGCCGTGGTCGCCTGCCTGTACAACTACAAAATTATAATGGCATGCGACGACGGGTTTACCTTGACCATTTTTGTACCTATGTCTTGATTTCTGTCTGAAATATTTTCTTGTTTCATACTTTTTCGAGCGTGATTTTAAAAATTGATATTCTGAAATATTTTCTTGCGTGAGCGCGATTTTTCAGTAGTCGGGTTTTAATTTTTGAACTTACTTTTTTACCATCTGGTTCAAACGAATACCAGTGTTCTGTTTCATTTCCACTAAATAAATTGCTCCGATACATTACATTCTATTTCTGGAAGGATAAACATTATGTAATAGATTTTATCGACAACTAGCAACAGGTAACGTTTTCCTGCTATTACGCTACATGGATATCGATGTTTTTGTTTGATAACTTGATACAATTATCATGTACGATGAATGAGCTAATCAGCGATGATTCGACTATCAATAATCCTTAATGTTTTCATACCATAATAATTGTGAAAACATAATTTATTACGATCCATTTCTATATTCTTCAAGATTACTAAGTAGCTAAGTAAGACTTTCAATCAACCTTTGAAAGGCTAATGTGGGATTATACGTGATCGATTTTGCAATGGCTTGTAGCAGAAACATTGCTAAATGTTACAAAGGCAGTTGTCCAAATATTAACAAGATTAAAGAAGCCTTCGATACACAGACATAAATGGCTTGACTGCCAAAAATGGACACGAAGTTTTGAAGCGCAAAACAAATAGCGGAGAAATTAATTGTGTATAACTGGGACAGACTGAATAAATCAAACTATTGATTCCTCATGCCACGTCTCGCCTTGACCACATTTCTTTAAGCGTCCAAAAATACCAGGGGCCGAGGGCCTGTTAAAGCCATAATAATTTCCCAGTAAGAGGGAGATGGGGCTATTTTGGACCATAATAGCATCTACTATATTCCGTCCCCTTTTCGCTACAAAAAATATATATTTGACAATTTATAAGACGGTCTCAGCAGTGACAACACTAATATCTAAAGATGTGGCAAAAGGTGCGAAACATGTATTGCGATCATGCCTGAGACTTCACATTTTAACGACACTCACCTCTGCCTCGAAAGTGTGCAAGAACGGCCTTGGGTTCTTGTACTCGATCTGGAGGTAGACCTCTTGCTCCCATATCATAGTCTTGCGGTAGAGGCAGTATATCCTGAAGAAGTACGACCTCTTCCCATTGTCTTTGATCAAGCATAGTACGCCTGTGTCCTTCTTCTTCCATTTTGAGTGCGAAGGATCTTCTGTCGTGAATAGCTGGACCACGGCCGTTGCCAGACTCTGTAGGAATATTGATTTTGTTAGGAAAGTGGCAGGAAGGTAACGTGTTGCAGATTTTTCTATGTATTAAAGTAGCCTATACATGAGTAGCGACACTTAAATATAAGTTACGGTGCAAGATAGTAAACACCTCCTTCATGGCTGACTAATATTACTTCCATAAGCAACTATGTTGAGTTGCTCATGGAAGTAAAATATTATCCTAGTTCGTATCGATACGAGAGAAGGTTTTTAACCGACTTCAAAAAAGTAGGAGTTTATACAGTAAGAAAAACTCTGTACTTACACGTGCACTTTCTTTCAACGTGGAAAGTCAAGTGCGCGTGTACAGTGTTTCTTTTACGTATCAATTAAATATTTTTTTGTGAATATTATTCACATTTTTTTTTTCGATATTTATATTTTTTTAGCATGTATGGACGCTATACTATTGCGAGTTAACGGAAACGTTCTCTGTTAATTAACATACTGTATTTTCATCAATTGTGGACCGATCATGAAAATTCTTTTTTCATTTGGTAGAAGAAGCTTGCGTGGTGGTCCCATATACATTTTATTAACTTTGTTTGGGTAGTTTTTGAGTTAGATTCGATAATACGTATTTAATCCACTTTGTGTATCTTGATGATGTTATAATGCTTCCTGACACTGTTGATTACATAGCAAGTACCTAGTGGTATACGAATTGGTGTACGAAGTAGGTTCCTGACTAAAAAGTGAAAAAGAAAAAAAAAACAACCGACTTCAAAAAAAAAAATACTACGAACTGCAAAATAACTTTAATTTCGGAAGTCGGTGGCATAAAACTTCTTTGTGTTCTAAGTTAAGAAGAGGTCAAGTTTATCTTGAATGATGAGTTATCTGACAAAGGGAATTTTATCAGGTGGCCAGTATCAGCTTATGGCATTATTCATTGATGATAAAATATTACTTCCGCCTGCAGTACTGGCACCCAAACCGACATCTTAAGTTAAACAAAGAAACGAGCCAGTATTGATTGATAACAAATTGTTAAGATAGATTCTTTCATTGTTTTGTCTATATAAAATTATTCAATAACTAACTTTGACGATTAATTTATTATCAGAATCCCACACCCTTCATGACGCATACACGCGTGTAATTATGCGTAAGCGCAATTACAGGACGCTCGGGTGCAATCTGCTTATAGCTGACCTTTAAGAGAGGATGACACATGTAGTGTAGTCAAGTGTGATAAGCCGAGTGATCGCTCTCCTAGAAAATCGCATTGATATTACGGTAAATTAATCTGATATTATTAGACGAAGCCGTGCTCAAGACTCCGCACGCGTGGACTAAAATTTAGCCGCTAAAGTATATCCACTGTTGAACTAGGCTTCCGCCAAGCATCGCCACGAGGACAATAAGTGACCCACGATTTATGAGCGTAGTATTGGACAGACAGCGACAATGCGTCTTATAATAATTATGTAAGGATATTTTTGTACTTTCCATATAAGGACGAATGGGAAAGCGAAATGACAGGTTAAGTTAAGTTATATCAGACTTTCTTATGAGCTACTCAAACACACTAGTGTTGTCAACCGAAACACGATCCATCTTGAGAACATGCGACATTTTCTAAAAGAAGCCTCAACTCATTACATAAGCCATCAACTTAATATTCTCTCCTCGTTCATCATACTGATCTTAATGTTCTCATTCTCACTGCGATTTCGAAACACGTAACTTGACGTAATCCTGCAGAAACGTGCGTAAGGAAACGTAGGTCATCTGTTATTGCCACTTGACAAATTAAAAATAATATATTATGCGGCCTGCAGTTGCACGGAGAGAAATTTCGCGAGAAGACAAAATCAATGATATGGAGACGGCGTGAAACTATTCTCGGGCCTAACGAATCTCGGGGCTTTTCGTTGAGTCTGGAGGCCTTTTGTCTTCTACTGGTCACAATCTCGACTGTTGACCGTGGGGGTCAGGGGTTGTTGGGATTCTATAACTGAAATTCTGAGTCGTAGACCAGACTCCAGATTTGTGCCAGGTTAATACCATTAACCTGGCACAAATCTGGAGTCTGGTCGCCCCCAATTCAATGGGGTCTATTACATAAGAGGCTCAAAGTATGTGACGTTATGAAATTATAATAACAGGTAATCATACACGACTGAACAATGGGCCTTCTCCTAGAACGCTACATTGAAAGTAGAGGGAAATATTCAAACATTACTTTACTCGTTAGGCGTAATACTTTGATAATTGCAATGTTTTGGTATAGGCCTACAGCCCTACAGGACATTAGGTAACTAGTTCTTATGCGCTTGAGCCAATAAACTTTTTACAACAGCGACGAGTAGAACGGTTGGCTTATATCTTGCTTTACTTCAACTGCCAAGTTTAAATAAGATGTTCATCGTTGTTTTCAATGAATTTGTCTTTAACGTTTTTATATGTATAATTAATCAAGACTTGACATTATTTCCTTTGTGTACTATGATAAAACTAAACAATAGTTGAAGGTGCTTATTATTGTGTCTGCCGTGAGCCCCGCGAGTAGTTGGGGTCAACTGAGCGAATTGGGCTAGGTACATATGGCAATGACCTAGCTAATGGTTTGCTATTATTTTAGCACATGTCTTGTCTGGGATATCTATGAAAAACGTAGAAGGAATATCGTATAATACGCCATGAACTACTTAAGTAGCCGTTGTATGGTAATTACGATCAGTACTTTACATTACATTACCTTACAGTTCAACAACATTCATTGCGTCATTTACGTTGTTGAACAGACAAATTTTTCGAATATATGAAGCAATGGCTTAGCAATACCCTTCAAAATGATTCAGATTGTGATTGATCGTGTGTTACGTAATAAGGGTGCAGTGCAGCCCTCTTACAAAAAAGAAGAAAGGGAGACGGGTCGGGTTATGCAGAGTACTGACTGTCTATCATAGTTCGTCCGATGATGCGGCCCAATTTTGGATTCCACAATGAATTTTATTCCCATGCCATGGGCATTATTTTAGGCCTGTATTTTCTTGGTTTCGAATGAGACACAGTGCTCAAGTATTTTCTGAAGACAATATCTTGTATCGGCAAAACCAATAAATAACTTCCCAGTTAATTTTAAATAATCATAACCAACGCAAAGCTGGCAAAGTAATTACGGAATCAATTTGATTAATGCCAGTCAAGAGGCACGTACAGTCAACTATCTAGACATTACTGTTTATTTAGTATGGACAGTTTAGGACGGAAGTGTTGACAGCACATATTATTATGTCTCGACAAAACACTTGCTATGCATAGGCCAGCTAGCTTCATCCGTTTATAATTTTAGAAAGCGTCTATCAGAGAACTCTATCCTCGTGCAATGTGGAAAGCATTTTGAATCAGGAGCATTAAAAACCAGACTTTTTACATGGAGCGACTGCCTATCTGACTTCCACAAACCAGTTACTAGGCAACACCCCTTGATTAGACTGTTTGTCAGACTTTTGAGCTTCTGACGACTCGTAACGACTCCCGAAGATCTACGAATGACAGCCGAGTCCAACGGCTTAACGTTTATTCCGAGACTTGGAGGGATTTCGACTTGTAATGGATGGTCACCCATCCACGAACTGACCGCGACAAGCGAAGTTTAACCTTCGATCGACCCGTGCGGCTGTTATGATTGAGCCACGGGCCCCTTCTATATCCTAATCCATCAATGTCAGCCTGTGGGTGGACTTTACACAAAGGGCATATAGCGGCCTGCGCACACAATATAACAACACGTTCCGGGTGTTGATGGGGCTACCGCGTTTTTGTAGCGCGTCCAGGATGTTTGCCGACGCGAACGTTGATAGTTTTCGGCCATCATGCATAAGAGGTGTGCATCTCTGCTACGCCGTATTCGCGACAGCCCGAACACCATTCTTAGAGCGTTGGCTGATAGGTGGGACTCTCCGATCTTGGGGCGGTGGATACGACTGCACGCAGTCAAGTAGACAATCCCCGGGATCGGCGTGCCTCACGCAGCTTAGAATAATGATACCTACTAGTTTACATGGTTTCTAAAAAATATGGAAGTCTTGTGATTCTGAAATAAACGTTTTTTATTTATTTATTTATTTCCTAATCATTGGTGGCTGACAGTTTTCGGCCATTTGCGACACTGAGAAGACATACAAGACCAGCGTACAAGTTTATGTGGTTGAATTTCGTGAGTTTCGAGGCCACTCTCAATTAAAATATAATAGGTAGTACAAATTAGGTAATACCCTGAAAATTTTGCGATAAGTCCATAGGAAGGAAACAAAATTTGATAACAACAATATCGGCTGAAACTAATTAATATAAATGGCACATGGCCAGTGCGCTTTTAGGTAGGCTAATACACAAATATGTATAATTTCTTGATAATCCCAGGATGATAGATAATTCTTTAAATAACAGGTGGTAGAAAACAGATTTTCAAGACCCTTTAAAGCCTAGGCCAGATGCAATCCGATTTTTAGCGGTTTAATTTCTACACGAGCGAAACCCCTACTTTCGTTAGGCAACGATAAATCCTAACGTATACGTAAAACAAATACTGAACCGACATGCTTTCTATTACAGGCCGGCAGAACCATTTATGACGCCTAGATTAACTTTCGCCCTATAAACGCTTTATAGAGTGAAATTATATACTTAGCTAGTTACTGACGCTTTCCAGACTATTGCGTAACAAACTGTACTTTTTTTTTAAGAGTGTTATTATTACCCATACTATAGACCTCGATCGATCGATAGTTGAACGTCGATCGAAGAACAATCAATCAATCAATCAAACATCGCTATGGCGCGCCTGCAGTATTCTCTCTCCTTCTTCCTTTAATCCCACTATGTCACCCTATGAAAATTTCTACCTTTATAATTATCTGTAATTCATAAGGTGTAAATAATAAAGAGTATTCTATTCTTATATATTATTCGAGAGGCCAGGCAGATTCCAAGCCTAGGTGGACTGTGTATCTCATGCCCGGGGGGAGGAGCCGCTACTACGTCTCACCACGAAGCAAGTAAGGTTGGTGATAAATAGTATGAGTAGGGGCAAATCCCCTGGGCATGATGGGCTCAGCATAGAACATTTAAAATATGCAGGCTTGCATATGCCGAGGGTCCTGTCCTTGTTCTATACGATGTGTCACAGACATTCGTATTTACCGGCAGACCTAATCAAGACCATAGTAGTACCCAGCGTGAAGAATAGGAGAGGAGACATCTCGGACGTGAGTAACTATCGCCCGATCTCGCTTGTAACTGTTATGGACAGTATGCTTGACTCTTATTTGGCAAAGTATGTTAAGTTACACGATGCACAGTTTGGGTTTTGTCTTGGACTGTCAACCGAAAGTGCTATCCTAGGTGTCAAGTATACTGTTAGGCGTGTGTGTAGACCTGTTTCCTTGATCTCTCCAAGGCTTTCGATCTTGTTTCGTATGACGTGCTTTGGAGTAAATTGAGGAGTAGGGGTATACCGGTGGAACTGCTCAGTGTATTACAAACCGTGTTAAATGGTCTAATGCGCTCTCGAAATTATATGGATTGGAGTGCGGGGTGAGGCAGGGTGGATTGTCGTCTCTGCGGCTCTCCAATCTATATGTTAATGACCTCATTGCCGAGCTCAGTAGCCGAGCGCAACATCAGTTATGCGGATGACATGGTGTTGCTGGGCCCGTCGCCGGGAGCGATCCTGGAGCTGTTAAAAGTATGTGAGACCTATGCTGCCGCACATGGCCTGATCTATAATACAAAATAATAAATAAATGGTCTTTGGGGTCGCCGGTAAGTGCCGGGAAAGTACACTCGAACTAGCCATAAACGGTACGCCAATACGCAGAGTGACTTAGTTCAAATATCTTGGGCATTTTCTTACCGATGATCTCAGTGACCATAGTGACATAGAGAGGGAGCGTAGGGCTCTGGCGGTCAGGGGTAATATGTTGGCACGAAGATTTGCTCGGTGTACTGACCAAGTTAAGATTACGCTTTTTAAAGCTTATTGTCAGAGCTTTTACACCGATAATCTTTGGGTCAAGTACTCGAAAAGGTCGCTGGATGTTCTACGCGTCCAATATAACAATGTTTTTAGGATGCTCTTGCGACTGCTTCATTATTGCAGTGCCTCAGAAATGTTCACGGTAAACCATACCGATTGATTTCATGCCATCATCCGCAATAAAACGTCCTCACTTCAGAGCAGAATAAAGGGCAGTCACAATAGCATCCTGAAGGCTGTGGCGGCAGATACTTCCTCGACCATAATAAGGGAATTTGTGAGAAGACTTATACCCTAGTTTCTTTCATTTCACTTCATTTTTTTCCTTCACTATCAAATGCTAATGATTACATTAGATTATCGGCTCATTTGGAAGTAACTATTGGTGGGTAACTTAGGTAAGAATGTGAAGGATAAAATACGGTATTTGTACAGCTTGCATCATAATTATTGCGACAGTATCATACATAATACCAAAGGTTTTTTCAGCAATTGAAAGTTTATAATAATACTGTGTTTGGAATGTTGCCTGATAAATGTGTAATTAAATATTCATCCCGGTATATCCACTCTTAGTGAAACTGGGATATGAAAGAAATATATTTTTGGCTAAGTATAGATTATTATGACGTTTTTTGGTAAACAATCACTCGTGTAGGAGATTGTGTTCAACAGAAATTTGTTTTGTTAACGTTGCCCCACTCTAGGAAATTCTCCTGTACTGTGGGTGCGTTTACAAACATTTATACTCACATACACAAACAGCCAGACCCGGAACAACTACTTGCAGGTCATACAAATATTTGTTCCGTGCGGGAATCGAACCCGCGACACGCAGTGCAGCAGTCAATCGCTTAACCACTGCGCCAACCGTGCCGTCAGAAATAAAAATAATATCATGTTTAAGGATGGACATACTGTTGTTTGATAGCAAAATGTACCAGAGTTTGAAAAGAATCACTTTGAACCTGCCAATTTCTCTCCTCGTAACTCATGGAAATCGCAGCCATCTTAGACCTTATACTTTAGGCTTATTGGGCGTCGCGGACGTACTTGACTTTGATAAACACATGGCAATTGACTGTTGACATGCCAGGATATGAAAGAAATTACTGTTATTTTAGTAATGTTTTTAGTGACTTGATTTGGAAAACACAAACATATACATTTTTAAATTTCTGATTTGACCCCATTCACAGTTCGATTTTGAGGAAGGGGGTTTTGATATTTAACTACACAGATGGTTTGCCACATACCACATGGGTATTTATGGAACAGAATAGAATAATTATATTTTTTATTCAAACTTTAGGTACACACACATTCAATAATATGAAATTAACCAGTTTTTTTCAACTAGGAAAATAACCAAACTCAAGAATATATATTTTTAGGTCGGAATAAAAACTGCATAGTTTAATTCGTATTTACAGAATTATTTCAGACCTATTTGGAATATAAACTTTTTCAAATAAACCTACAGCCTTAAAAAAAATGTATATCTATATTTGTTAATGTAGATTAATTATTTATGTGGGTATTGAACAATTATATGAAAAAATAGTTCTATGATAAAATAGGCTGGACCCTGCAGTTTCACCCACATAAATCTCAATCCCGTGGGAAGGGAATATTGGGATAAAAAGCCATTTTAGAGTGAAAGCATAACAACCACAAACAAATTTAGTTTTTGCATTTATAATATTAGTTAGGGTTATTGAAGCCTTGATGAATGGTTTTTTTATATGAACTAAGATTGCAATGAAATTAAGAATTTTATTATAACTTAACAATATTCATTAAAAGATTGATCAAGGTTTTTAGAAGAGTAAAAAATCATTGTTTTAATGTTGTTCAACAGTTAAAATAACAGTTGTTGTGACTGTGCGTTATGCAATGGGACTCCAAAATTTTATAATTAACAATGCCATCAAGGCAGTTTAGTAAAGAATAAAGAAACTGTACTAAAATACTTTCAACACACATTTTTGAGGAAGTCAAATAATTGTATTGTTACAACTGTACAGGTTAAAACAATGAATTTATGAGTGCTTTATTCCGTAATCTGAAGATAACAATAATGAGTACTTCACAAGTTGTAAAAAATACACTATTGTTAAGGAACAACCTTGCAGGCCTCACACTTACGTACTAGCCTAGACACCAAATTAATTATTACTTTTATCTGATACAAGGTTTTACAAGCAATTTGTTTTTGTTTATAGTTGTTTACATGAGAAAAATAATGAATGAAGACTTTGATATTTAGTTGCCTCTTGCATTATTCTCAGGAATTGAATTGTATATCATGATTTTGATTATATCATATAATTTTAAATATGAATATTGTGTGGATAACAGAAAAATCTGTAAATAATTTATTCCAACAGGTACTACAATACATCAGTTTCCTTTTTGATACAGTTCTTTGGAGTTAAATTGTTGTCATTCAAGGAGAACATTCGGAGCTTACAAAAAATATCGCGGCGATATCGAATGATAATCCGCCGATATGGACAGATACGTAATCTAAGGGCATTCTGAATCACGCGGATTGCTAATGAGAATTCATCGCTTACTCACCTGGCATTTTGGTCCAATCAAACTAAACACCTGGTCATTCTCTTCCCGAGATAACAGGATGCTCGCTCTGTTCTCTCCCCTCGGCATCCTGTACACTAATTCAACAAAACACACCTAAAAATTACTTTAAACATGCGAGGAACGATGTGTCAATAGCCCCGACTTTCCAACATTTTAAAGCCAAATAACAACCAGTTATTTGGCACACACAATAATCCGTTGACGAAAATAAGAGCATTTCTCACAATAAAGAAATACTCATTTCACTGTTTAAACATAATAAACTCGAAAAATCCTTAATCACTTTCTCTGTCGACATCAGTATGTGAATAAAATCTGACTTTTTCTAAAGTTGCCAGCCTTTTGTCTACTCCCCCCAATAATATTCTTGATTGTCAAATAACCACAGGAGCAAAGAACATAATTTCGGGTTTTTTTAGCTTTTCTTGTTGTTATTTTTTAATCATTGGCAACATCTCTTTTGATTGTCAATCCAATCTGTCAATTCCAGAAGTTAATTCTCGTTTTATTTTATGAAATCACAAAAAAAATAACTATTTGGTGGATATGCAAAAAGGTAATTTATTTATTACAACGATAAATATACAAAATTAAATGTATTTTTTCAAAACTTCACGTACTTGTCCAAGAATGAATGAATGAATTGTAATGAATGTGAATTGCAGAATAACTGAATGACTCAAGCGACAACCAAAGCGATGACGTTCTCATGTGAAAACGCGCGCAACTTCAAATAGTATTCAATTTCAACAAAATGATGCATACGTTGAC
Source organism: Xanthia icteritia (assembly GCA_949128155.2). Taxonomy (NCBI): domain Eukaryota; kingdom Metazoa; phylum Arthropoda; class Insecta; order Lepidoptera; family Noctuidae; genus Xanthia; species Xanthia icteritia. The sequence goes on along the minus strand of OX421934.2, from coordinate 19,497,885 downwards.
GGAGAAGAAACTATAAATCATCATCAATGATATTTTTTTTGCATGCAGATCGCTGCGTGAAGCAGCGTCAAAGCACATGGGTCTGCACATCCGATTCGATGAGAGATAAGTTATATTATAGTACGTACTCTTTGTTTAAGCTGCTCCATTGGGGGGGGTGGTCAGTGGGTCATCTTAGGGGCTAAAGGGCTCAAGCCCCTAAAATCTGACTTCTTCCGTGACAAATCTTAAAGTGAACTTGATATTATTTTATTGTATATTATGTATGTTTTTCATTGAGGAATTTGCGAAGAATAATCCGAGGCTTGCTATGCGTTAAACAAATAAGTTAGTTTGGCATACCTATGATGACCCCTATATACCAAAAAGCTTGTAAGAACTTGTAAGTAGATATTATTAGTAAATCTAAATACAACGAGATGGCGGCGTTAGTTCCAATTTGGCCAAGCGCCAAAATAACCTTGTAGCGTTGCCTTGCCCTTTAATAAAGAACGTGGTTTTTCTTGGTGAGGTGCGGTGGATAGAATGTTAAACCACGGTACTCGCTCGCAAAATGCGCTCTTAGTCGAAGAGTTGCGAAAAATAACCCGCGTTACCATAGGATACAGAGGAGTTAAATAAAATTGACGTCAGCTTTTTAAATTTTTATTTTTATCTTCGTTTGCTAAACAGCAAACTAGATACAAAACGATACAAATTCATTAATTCTATTTTCCCAATAACTTACTATGTTGATCTTACGGATTCAAATTGCACCATTACAATATTACAGTGATTTTAAACATCCAGTTATATTTACTATACTATAATATGTAGGTATGTATACGTGTACAAACTATATGTTTGGTATAAAAGGACTATGGTTATTTTGTTTGGGCCAACAAAACCAGCAGTTTCAGCCTTCTTCATAAAGGGTTGAGTTTATGCTAGACTAATTTTTTTAAATATTTTATAAGCAATTTTTGGGACATCTTTGATGGCGTAAATCTTTGCTGCCTTACAACAAAAAAATGCAGAAAGAACCCCTTTCAGATGAGGTACGTTTCTTTCCTGTTTGTATGTTGGCCCAATTCCAATACAACCATGTCCATTACTGTCTTTTACATTATTACAGTTTCAAACACACACAATATTTTGCATCTCCATCTAAAACCTCCAGCTAAAACTAGTGTTGTGCTAATTATTTACGTCTTGGCATAATATCAAGTACAATCGAATTAGCACATCACTAGATTTAACATAATTCATAGAGCAGTGACAAGAATAACTTTATATCGTTTTAAGAGTTATAGATAAAACTGCATAACACGTGCTTTAGTAAAGTTTGGATACATAATAAAAACTTAATTAGTATATCTGACTCGAATTTGTCATAAAATAGCACAAGTTGATATAAGAATTTCAATGACAATACGAGGTATATATACACTTGGGAGCAAATAAATCGAGCCACTTCCTTTTTCACGCATTATGGTAATTATTTTTGGTATTAAGGAACGCATCGATTCGAAACATATATCGCCTAAAAGGGTATTTAATAACCTTTACAATGAGGGTAGTTAGTTGTCAAAATTTCATTTTTATTAAAGTTTAAAGGGTAGAATAAAATTATCGCATTTAATTTGCTTATGACATTTTTATTGTACTCTGTTAAGAAAAGATTAAATTTGAGGTTTTTGTTAATCATACCCATATTACTTGTTATTGTTGTCTTTATCTGTGTCTGTGTAATCAAAATAACCTGATAAAATGGATACTACACCGACGGAAGCTGCCCAAGTTGTAGCTTTACTTGAGGTTGGACACGGACAACGTGAAGTGGCACGCAGACTTCATTTGAGACGTTCAAAGGTACAGCGGGTATACCGCAGGTATCTGGAGACTGGTGCTTTTGTTCGGCGACCTGGAACTGGCCGACCACGGGCAACAACAGAACGTGACGACCGCTTTATTGCAACCAATTCGTTGCGCGACCGTGGACTTAATGCTGTTCAGCTACAGCAAGCGTTACGTGACGTTCGAGGAGTCGCAATCAGTAGGTGGACAGTGAGACGAAGACTAAAAGAACGAAATTTAACATCACACAAACCAGCAACTGGCCCAAAATTGACTGTAGCTCATCGCCGATCTCGCTTGGAGTTTGCTCGAGAACACATTAATTGGACGTTAGAAGACTGGAGGTCAGTTTTGTTTTCTGACGAGTCAAGAATCTGTCTTTTTAGCAATGACGGGAGAAACCGAGTGTATAGACGTCCTGGTGAAAGATTTGCCCAATGTTGCATTCGAGAAACGGTGAGTTTTGGTGGTGGTTCTTGTATGGTGTGGGGAGGAATTTCTCTAGACGGAAAAACGGAACTTGTCTTCGTCGACCCCGCCAACGATGTCAGTGGTAGACGTGGATTAACAGCTGACCGATACATAACTGACATTCTTGAAAACCACGTAATGCCGTATGCTGGTTTTGTCGGAGAAAATTTCTTGTTTATGCATGACAATGCGAGACCTCATACCGCGCAGATCGTTACGGAATACTTGTCTGCGATCGGGATTCAACAAATGGTATGGCCAGCACGAAGTCCCGATTTGAACCCGATCGAACACCTATGGGACGAGCTAAAACGGAGAGTCCGAGCCAGGGTTCCCGCTGTTTCATCCATTCCCGAGCTTAAAGTCGCTGTGCTTGAAGAGTGGGAGAACATACCACAATATGTCATCGTAACGCTGATCAGATCGATGACTAATAGGCTACAAGAATGTATCAGGGCCCGGGGGGGTAATACCAGTTATTAAGAATATTTTTTTTGCAATAATTTTGTTTTTTATTGTTTTTATGGACTGTTTTAGCCCTACAAAATTTTCTATCAAAATTACCATTTTTCTTGCAGAGCCAATAATTTATCATTCAATAAGGTTATTATTCAATAATTTACCCTCATTGTAAAGGTTATTAACTAAACTTTTAGGCGATATATAGTTCGAATTGATACGTTCCATATTACCAAAAATATTTACCATTTTACGTGAAAAAAGGTAGTGGCTCGATTTATTTGCTCCCAAGTGTAGTATTCGATGGCGTGTGAATTCTACGTATCGTTTGAATATTAAATGAATTGTATTATAAATACGTAAATCAATACTACAGTAAACATGTATATTTACAGCTTGTAATATATAAACAAAGCTAAACCTACTTTGACGATCACAATGTTACGATATCAATCAGAGATCTAAAAGAAATAAATTAAGAAATACTTTAGACCTTATCACTTTTGCATAGGTCATATGGATAAGGTTATAAGATACATAGTCGTAGACTAGGTCACTTTACAAGACCTATTACTTATTCGCAAACAATATTTTGTGCATTGTTTTAACGGTTCATATCTAAAACCGATATGATATTTCTACATTAAAATAATTTCGTTTTATATTTATGACGATTTGTAGTAATCAATGCTTCTATTATGCTTGGAACACATTATATGGAATTGAATCAATTTATAAAATAATAGAGCTGATAAATCGGCTTCTGTTAATACGTATTTGGATAATATTAAAAGTTTGTTAGCGTCCTATTAGCATAACCATTTATACATACCAATTAATAAATCAATTATAAGACATTATTACTCTGAGTAACACTCGTATAGATAAAAATACATACCCTACTGGAATAATTGACATATAAAACCTTACAGACAATAGGAGGGTAGTTTAAAAAATTCACGGACATTGCGTTGTTGTTTGCTTTTCGTATTAAGTTGTTATTTTAACGTTTAAAAAGAATAAGAGTAAAGTACCCGCAATTTTTTCGGAAAAACATTTTGGGAGCATGGTTACGTAATGTTAATTATAAATTACGTATTTAGTACGAATTAAACAAAAATTGTGCCAAATAGGATTTAAAAAAAAATGTACAAATTAATTACATAAACATTCCTAGGCGAAAAGTAAAATTCTAAAATCAACACTGGTGTGTCCATAGCAACAGACTATAGAACTTTTATTGATAATCTAAATAAGTAAGTACTTACTAGACAGAACATGTAATTGACAAAAACAAACATTTGAATACATGCTATACAATTTTCTACGTATTTTAAATAAGGATTTTGTAGGTATTAAAATATTACTACTAGTTATTTTTTATTGAAAGTGACAAGTGGAAACGAAACGAAAATGATAGTATGATAAACAGGATATTTTTGGGAAATAATATTGTTAGGTACCTAGAACTTACCCACATCGTATTACTACACTTAGCTGACATATATTTTTTAGAATTTTTAACACCGAAACACCGAATAGGCCTCCAAAAAGTTGAATTTCGATGTGTTTAAGACGAGGAAGATTATCATAAGGCAGTTTAGTAAAGAGATGCGTTGTTTGCGCTTTAGAAGTACTAAACAAGGTGAGGAGACCGCCGCAGAAACTGAATTAGTTATGTGATTTTTACCGGCCTGCAGTGGAGCTCAAAAGGAGGGTAATGTTTTTAATCAATCGTTCGAAACCATTAATTATTTTTCTATCTTTGTTCTAACTTATAAAATCTTAAGAAGGTAATGTTGTGTGATTGTGCGCAATATTTACACCGTTATAAGATAATAGTATGGTGTAAATATTGAGACAGCACTTAACGCGCACTAATCGGTCATTGATCGATAGTCACTACTTATTTGTTGAAAAGAAAAAATGAGCGAGCCTTACCTACAGTAGTCGCAAAATGATGTGTAACATCTGACATCTTGGCTGACAGTACCAATCATAATCATCATCATCATGATCCTGTTTACAACCTCTCGGAAAATGGGTTGGTACCATCTGACGGCCAACTCTAGCACCGCGCGCGCTCTTTGGTCAAATCAAATAGCGCGCGCTTCCCCGGCTCCCTGTTACACAGTTCCGTCCCTTTTCACGAAATCACTCCCACAGAGAAAGCGAGAGGAAAGGTGTTACACATCAAAACCCACGTGTAACTCCATTTGATGGAGTAAAATATAGTGTAATAATTAAGCTTTAATTTCCTAAAAATGCGGTGTACGGTCACACAATAACGGCTGTCCAAATACAGAGCATTTTTTGTCACCTTCATGTCATATACTGGTAAAAATGACGTCCGTTATAATAGGACGGAACCGCTTTCCTAGGAAACCATAGTTTTACTCTAAACTTAATAACAGTTCAGTAATTTCTGCAAAAGTTTAGTTGCCCTATTGAATGATAGCAGAACGATTTATTTTTGTTACAGAATTAGCGGAAGCTTCACATACCTTGTTTAAATAAGTTTTAAGTATGATATAATATAATACTATCGTCTAATACAGTGGTGCTCAACCATTGTTGAAACTAATTCATGAAAGCTACGTTATTTGAAATTCAAGAATCATGTTACCTTCAAAACTTGACAATAAGCGAACAGCTCTTATCAAGCATTTTGATAGTTATTTTCTATAAGTTTTGCTGTTTTTTTTTTATTTTGAGTCTAATAGAAGAAGGTCCATCGCAAAACAAAGGTTGAGGACCGCTGATCCAACTAGCAAATGTTTTACACTTATGAGCTTTATATAAAGGCATAGAGTTCACAGCAAAGTGTTTAATTTAGTTTTTGTAAAATGCGGATATGGTAAGAACGAACAATGAAATCCACGTAAACTTATATTCCTCTTATACTAAATACCAAAACAACGTTTTTTTAAAATACTTCTGTGAGATTCACTTTTACGTTTAAGTAAAAGTCGAAATTATTTGAATAAATAAGTTAATTCGGCAAGTAAAATTCTAAAATTACTTAAAAATATTACGTATTTAATACAAAATTAATTGTGCGTGAAATAAATATGATATGATACAATAATTCATATAATAAAATTAATTGTAAGAGCTTGTATATGTAATAAAAAGGGCACCATCCATTTGCCTAGCCAGGGAAATAAGTTATTAAAATAATTACAAAGACTATTACGATAATCATGAAATCGTTGAAAATAGCAAATATGACACCAACTAGTATCTAGCTAGTAGACTACTGATTTACATAGACTATTAGAAATAGCTACTATTAAGTTGAACAGCCTCGATATAGTGTAGTCAATAATTGACTCGATGACTTTGGCATAGCGAGTGTAGTGTACTAATAAAAAACTTGAATTCAGAATCATAGATAATTATCATGTTTTAGAACCACAAACTCAATGTCATACTTGAAAAAGTTCAAATTCCACTGCAACCAAATGATTACACATGGTCACTTAAAAATCAGCTTAGAATACGTACCGCTAAAGTAGATATTTGAGTAAGTGGCAAAGAATGTAAATGGTCTAAGATTCTGAATTCAAGTAGGTATAGTTCATTATGAACATCAAGCATCCTTCACAAACCACACATTACGCTAGTTTGAACCCACTGATCATTTTGTTTGCTCTGGCTCAGTCCGAAACATACGTCATTTGAATTAAAGTTAATTAACAATAATGTCCATGCTCAAGAGTAATGAATTCCATTTTAATTTCGAGACGGTCTTTTTTCTTCTGAACTAGTTGATAAGTGTATTGGTTAATTGGAGTAAATTATCTTGTCAATGAGTAGTGATATGCATGTTTCGAACAAAGTCGGCTTCATGTGAAGTGTCGTTTAAAAAAAGGATAATAAAATACCCATCTTAGAAAATACATAGACTTCACTGATATTAACGTCATAGCTGAGATAAAACATACTTTTGTTCGATACAAGTAAATACAATTAATATTAAATAAGGTATATTAGCTAAACAATAACATTTACGTATATCATACACAATAAAAGTGTAAGCGATACAGCACCTTAAACAGTACCCATTATTACTAGAATCGATAAAACAAAAATTGTACTCCTCAAATAATTACGTGTCTTAATTAAAAATAAATTAGCTGAATTTAAGCGTACTTAGGAACCTATATCTACGAAACAGCTGCACGATTTATAATAAAACATGACGTACATACGTGTTTGTAAAAACAGTACAATATGTGCTGCAGACAGACAATTTAGCTTAGGTTACAATATGCAATTAAAATAAATTGATTTGTGTGACCGAGAAGATAGACAGTTCCCAGTAGTCAAGTCTTATCAAGGCACAAATCAATCATTTTAATAGTCACTTTGTATGCACACTAAAATAAAACCACACATCAAGTGCTTGGCCAGTTCAATAAGCTGCCAACACATAGGTAAGTCGTGACCAAAGCCTCTGAGGATTTTATCACTTGTCCCGAAATAAATAAGATCAAAGTCAATGTGAAGTCAAACAGATCGATAAACCCGATTGAAGCGTTTAAATGTGTTCGAAATTTGACAAAACCATTCAGTCATTCAATGAAACGGTGAATGACACTACATATCAATCGGTCTAATAAACTATGGTGATTGATTGTAAAGCGCATAATATGGTCGATATTTTCAGCGTATGTATTGATCGAAGTCGTCGATTGATATAATTCGAGGGTGTAGTCTACCATATATAGTAGCACTACGTTCTTATTCTTTGCACTCAGCATTGATGATATGAATAATTTTTCCTAGATACCAAATCCTTTACGTTGACTGTGACAAGTAAATGCTAAGTACTGTTAAAGCTATCCGTTCAGAATGTCATTCATTCACAACAAAGGTTCACTTACTACTACCGGGCCACTTTAGGACACTGAACATAAAAACATATCGTTCAACAGTACCCCTGTGATTGTGCGTCCTCATAGAACATGTACGCATTGCAAAATTTCGCTTTTGAAAGTAAGCGATTACTGTAAAATAATTTTTCTTTGTGATTTTTTGGTAGGCGTGCAAAAGCTGCCATTCCTAACCAATCCCACGAATTACTGTCTATTAACATTCACCTAATTCTGTTTCTATTCATATATCAGTATTGTCTAATTCCAATCTTTACATCGACACTCTTAAATATCAATCACTTTTATACAAAACGTTCCCATTAATCTTTAACACATACGGGCTCCGTTTACATACAACAGTCAATACATAATATTAAACGAAATTCATTAATTAAGAAATCATCAACATAATAATAACGAACAAATAATATTTATACTCGACGTTTAACGCCCATTCAGAAACCTAATGAAAATTCTAATAATTTCAAAACAATTTAAATTCGACAAAGCGCCCGTGTACACAAATCTTATTTAGGTACTTAAAATTATTCAAATTCTATCTTGTCCAACTAGATTTTTACTACATTTGTACACCATACCATCCCTATAAGGTGGGGCTACATTACTCAGTGCTTAGTAATACTATTTACCTGATTGAGATTACTTTAGCTTTGGGCAAGTCCAGTGTAGTCCTTTGGGACTGCGACTATGGTAGGCAGTTCAACTGGGCGTGTCATCTTTCTTAGCATTTGTTTTGGGATCTACGTCAACCGATTGATCACTGTTTGACGATCCTGCCTGTGGCGCCTCTGCATCTATAAAATAAATGAAATACGCTTTAAAAAAGATGTTATTTTTTCCCCTAAAAACATTTTGGCTTTGTCTTCAGACAGTAAATAGTTGGTTGGCGGGGATATATCGACCGTCATTTGTGGTTCAATGGTTTCGGAAATCGTTCTTCCTATTTAAACGAATAACCATCTTACATACGTGTCACAATAAATAAAGCAGACCACCTACCATGGCGTTATGTAACAAACACTAAGGCTTAATTATTTAGTTACCAAACTAACGCGTCTGGTACTGACGTGGCATCTATTACGAAACAACATTACTTTGCAAGGACTGTCCTTCAGCTACCCTACGAAATCAACTTAATGTCTACAGCTACATTACATACCCTTAGACCAAACCGACCGCTTCTTTTGTTTATTGGCACCACACAGAGGCGAGCATTTTGAGTTCATGGGACAAATTTTAAGCGGAACGAAGCTATCTGTTAGAAAAGAAAAAATAAAGCCCTTGGTTTGTAAATTGGGAGTGGATTTTGCTAGCATATCTGATGGCAGTAACTCTGTGCAGCCTTATTTGGTTAAGACTTCAAGATTATCCGAACATAAGCTACTTACTTCCCCAGGCTTATCTCCTATCTTGATGATAGGAGATAAGCCTGACTGGGGAAGTATGGCAACCCTTTTGAGGCACATGGCTTGTGTATGCATTAAATTCTTCATTCTTTACATAAATCAATGCTACATTCTGTTGATAGCCGAATTTATATGCACGTTGCATGTTTCAAAGTAGTTACATCTGAAATAACCACAAATGAGTAGAGCAAATTACGCAAGATTTACGTAGCGTGTATAATGTTGCTCCGAATTAGGGCTATACGCAAACACCTAAGAGTTACCTTGCATCAGTTACAGGTTTACTCCAGACCTAACTCTTGTGTAATATAAACTACTGGTTTACTCCCTTGCCCTGTATGTAATACGAATAGGAGCATAAGAGAAAATAGTTTTTCGTAATTGGGAGCGTTAATCAATCATGATGTCACACAGCTTTTTCAATGGGAGTATAAGAGTAAACGACACAGGAAAAATTCCTAGTGTGGGGCAACGTTTATTTTTCAAAAAAAATGGGCTTTCGTAATTGGGAGCGAAAATCAATCATGATGTCACACAGCTTTTTCCAAAAAAAAGTTGTACCAGCCCAGCTGATTAGCAAGTAAATAATGAATTCATTTTTCCGAAACCTAGCGACAGCGGATTTCTAATCAAACGTAAGTTCCTACTGGGATAATTGTTAGCTTTTCGCCAATTTAACGGAAATATTTTTATATATTACAGATAGAAGACGTAGCTATTCACGTTCCGAGTTACGAAACTGAAAGTAATACGGCGACGTCGATCCTCTGTTACGCAATTTACCTAGAGTACCTTTCATTTAAACCAAAGTCAAGTAAAAACCCGACTATCGTCATTGAAGTATGCAATAATATAATACGAGAGCGTTATAACTGCGACCTCAACCCGAATAATATTATGGACGTGATTGTAATGCAAGTTTTATTACATAATGGAACTAAATTAAGTACCTATGCCAAAGCCAATTTTTTTTCTACGTAAAAAAAATCATATTTGTCAATCAAACGTCAATACAATTCGCTTGTATTTCTATGACAATAATCGAATCCTGCTTGTGTATCCCGGACTTCCAGTTAAAGATTTGCCAAGAGTTCCTAGTATATATAAGCCCGGGATGTAGGGTTGTATATTTTAGAGGGGCAACAAATAAGATTCTGAGGGGTGGCAAATTCCCTTATTGAATCATCAGGGAAACTTCTGCGCAAAAGCTAAGACCGTTTAAAAAATGTTGGCTGAAAAGTCGATTACGAGAATGTAGGTCATGAAGTTTTTATTTTTGGGATGAACCGCGCTTTTGTTCGTAATACAGGAACCCAAAGACACCTGAATATGTTGGGTACTTTGTATGGTCAACGACAAAGAACATCTGAGGCTGGTTTTTTTAATTTAAATTCGGTTTGAAGGTAGAACTCTGTAAAATGTCTAGGCACATGACGGATGGATGAAGCAGACATTGAGAATATTATACAAAAATTATATGCAATAATCAAAGCGAGACATCTCTAATGAGTATGAAACTTAAAAACCTGGTTTTATATTAATAAGATGAATATCTGCTATACCTATCTAGTATCTACCCAGATAAAAAGTTTATTTTCAAGAGAAGTTCCATAATTGGAAAGGAAAATGAGAAGTAGGTGTCCATTACCAATCTTACAGAGGGAAGTTAACGAAAGGACGATTTGTTAGATTTGTGCTATGATTATCTAACAAGCGATTTTATCTTCAACGTGATAATGGTTTTGGAATCCGGGAAGAACAATTTATTATATTGTTGAATCATTTCAATATTTTGGTCAGTATCTGTACTGACCAACTGTAATGCATTGATCGTTCGTATACTTTGGTATACAAACGATCAATGCATACAGTTTATTATCACCGACTTGCAATAAAATATGTTTATCGGAATCGCAGCTGCATTTCATGATTTCTCGAGTTTCGACATCACCCTACTTACACGCGTTGTAAATAATAATTATGATCTCACAATCCTATGTAAATTGCCATAAAAAATATGAATACCTGCCAAATTCGAAACAGCTAATATTTTAAATATTAGCAGTTTAGAAATACAGAGTGTGGCCCAATATCTGATATATACTCAAGGAAGCAAATCAGAGAACACATCTTATAATCAGCATAGTTCACTTGTAGGCTACGACGAACCTATCCCAAAATTGACACATCTACGATTCCTGTAGCTGAACTGCTTAGTGCAGGCTATATCTGTTGCATACTTTTGATAACAACGAATGATACCAATAAAATAACGATAGCTTATATGTATAGCGTTTATAGAAATGCACACACACATTTTCTATTTACGTAGGTATATCAACCTTGCAATGGGCATCCACTTTACATTGCGCGTTGTACAACACGAGTAAAGTAGTATGGAATATTGTGAAGGTGTAATTTATCATCATTTCAAAGGTCGATTGTATAAATGCCTTTTCTATCAGTAACGTGTCCTTTAGTTGCCGTTTCGTTACAAAAAGATATTAAATTGAATGAAGTAGTCGAAAGAATTACAATGTTTTGTAATAAAGTGTTAGAGTTTCTTTCACTGATTGCTTGAATAGTATCCCGGAGAGATAATAAATCATAATCAAGTCTAGGTCGCCAGATTGTGTAGTTATCACAGCGTGACGTTACCCACGTGAACTCACACGTGGATGCTGTCCTCTATATTTACCTGATTAAGATTAGGTGCCCTATTAGGTAGGAAGTCTTGCCTACTTCGTAGATCTTAGACGTTAAGTAACTATATTTGAACAACGATCGAACAAAGTCTCCGAAATAACTCCTGTATGCAGCGAGCAGTTTCATTAAACATGCAAATAATATTTAAGTTCACAATCAGATAAAACTGACTATTTTTCCCACAATCTCTTATAACTATTAATACTTCTCGTGATGAACAAATTCCCATAGAAACAATGATTGATTATAATTTAATGATAGTGCCGACAATTCGATGTTTGCGTGTCATCAATTCATCATAATTCGAGATATAATACGGCTAGTACGTCAGAGTGCGATAACCCGCGCTTATCGGCGCATTACGACCGATCTACGTCACACCAGCCCTCAATTACTACAGTGACAGGAGGATTGTGATAAGCGAATCGTATCATAAACAATATCTGAAATTATAGCGTTGCAGTCATGTTGGAAATTGAACATTTTGGATTTTTTGGTGGTTGGATAGATTGTGCGAAAGATGATGTGGCTATAAAAGGGGTGAATACTTAAAGTTGACGGCGGAAAAAGATCTATAGAAGATGAAGACATGTTGCTCCAACATCAAAGAAACAGGAATATGGGCAGGACGATGATGATGAGAAATGTTCAGTAGTTTAGTTTTAAGATTGGGAAGGGACCTTCCGAAATTGAACCCGAAGGTTTCAGATTCCGAATTGTTTTGATAGGATCAGAATTTCGAATTTTCCTTCCATCCGATTTTGATCCTTGGGATAAGTTATTTGACGTTCAATTCGCTTAGACACTTTAAGATTTAATATGTTTTTATTTAGAATACAAATAAAGGCGTATCGATATCCATTGGCGCAGTACTATGAAGTTAAATCTACATCTTACAATACAAAGCATTGCAAATTACTGCCATGGTAAAATATAACATTTTTTATTCAATGTTTTGTAATCGATTCGGTTCGTTATCAAACAATGTTCAATCCAAAGGGTCTTGAATAGAATAGGTACCTATTTATCATCAAACAATTTGAAGACGGGATTTAAGTTTAAGAAAACACCGATTTGAAATATGAAGACGTGGCCATAAAACTATTAAAACGTCGACGATTAATGGTATAAACATTTAGCGGCTTTTCTTAATGAGTTATTGACGCATGTAAACAAATTGCGTCAGCTTCTCACGAAACTACTCAACCGATTTTCACAAATGAAATAGGATTTTCTTCAAAAGATCTTAGACAGCTTTTCGTTTACATGCATGTTTCCCGATTACATTACATTACGTGGTTTGTGATTTTTGGCCAGTTGCCGAAAATCGTATTAGTTTAACTCAGATATTTAGAAGTCATGCGGCCGCTGACGCCTTTCATACGCAACACAAGTATTTATTTGTGTATTTTACCACCTAGACGTTCAAATCATTTTCAGGAAAAAATGTGTGCGCTAAACAAAAATGTTTGACGTCGACAGCGCGTCACGACTCACGAGCGCGAATTGGAAAGCTGCAAAACGGATGTTATACTAAAACAATGCTTTAACATTTCCGTTTCCCTTTATTTTTACAACAGACAGGTCCGGTAGATTTCTAAACTATAAGTTCACGGTTCTAGAAGTTTCGATTAAAGCTCTATTTAAAGGTTTATAATACTGGCGCAAAAATGGGACAATCCAATTATGACGGCACGTGACGGCTATAAATTTTATCGTTTGATAAATAGTGCGTAATTACGTTATTAGTTATTACGTATACGGTGATAGTAGTTTTAGGCTTAAGTGGCAATAAACGGTTATACTACCCGTGATAGTCTTATTACAGCAGTTGCAAACTTAGAACCTAGTTAGTCTCTTGAGTTTTATACCATTTATTGTAGTTTTAAAGTCTTTTAGAAAGGGCCATTATTGAATTTACAACAAACTAGCATCCTGCGGCAGATGAAGTGCAAGGACAAAAGTCAGTAGGCCCGTATAAAGAAAGACCCAGGCTCGAGCCTAGTCGAACATAAATGTTTATTTCGATTCGGGATTAGAAACCAACGCGCCAATTGGGTCATCTAATAATATTTTCTATTTCGTCTCTTTGTTTATCGATCCAAGACTGGAACGAAAGAAGTGATAAGGTTTTATATGAATGGCCATGACCTGGATTTGATCCTTCGAACCTGAGAAAGTTCATTTCGACTTTCATAAATAATATCGCCAGCTAAAGATTGAAAGAGTCGATAGATTATATTCGATAGATGGCGAATCTTACCAGTGGCAGAGAGTTGCTGCAACCTGGAGGGCAGGTCCGCCGTGCTGGCTTCGGCGCTTTGAGGATGCAGTATGTCGGGCATCGCGTTCCGGCGCCCCGTTCGCCCCGTCTCCAGAAATTCCTTCGGTACCTCACTATTCCCTTCCTGCATTATTGCCATCATTCTCAGTACTGAAAATGTTTAAATTGCAAAATTTTATCGCTGGCAATTTAATTAAGAGTTTTAGGGGTACGCTGTTCAACATTTAAATGGTTTGGATTTACCCTGGAATGTTGAGAGAGATTTCTGACGTTAAGTTTCAAAGACTTTACAAAGTCACAGTACACATGACTGATAAGAAAGGTTTCACGCGACTCTTCAACACGACTGTGTATGTAGATCATATTTACATAAATAACAATACCGTCCCGTTTAACGGCGATCGGTACGTGTGAAATGGCGTTTTGATTTTCGACTAGAAATAGTTACCTACCAAGATTCGAACCACGCCACCGTAGTAAAAAGTTTATACGGAGCCTCTCGATAGTCGGGCTATTCGTGTCAGATCGATTTTTTATACCGTCGAACGTAATTAAAATTAAATTATCGTTCGGTGTCAGGGCCGATTACGGCGACCATTAACGTATTAGGTGCCAGTGCAAATAAAGGGATAAAGCGCGTAACAGAAAGTTACAGACTGTATTTAGCTAGTGAAAAGATTATAAACGCTATCAATATGTGGAGTAATACTATTCCTACTATCTAATTAGATAAGATAACGGACGAGGAAAATACTTTAGGACTACCGACTAATGACGTAAATAGGCTGTTAATCTCAAATGCAGTCGTAGGTACGAATGATTTTTCTTTACCAAGTCTCATTAGCTATTAGTACTTGTCGAATTTTTGCTACGATATCATCAATCATCACGAGTCTACATTTTGGTAACACAAAACCGTTTGTGGGGAATTCCTTTATGATTGACACATCAAAATAAATATAAATAATGGATGTGTTTCAGTGTAGACGCTAACAGATGTGTTTAACAAATTATTGACAGAAGGGATGAGAGATAGTACAGTGTTTAACGTTGGTCATGGCTATTATTAAAACTGTCTTACTGGTGTCCAATAAAAACGAATCTTGACAAATATAATTTCATCTGTGATAGTTTTACTTTTTGCAATTACATCTCAGTGTCACAGGAATTTTCGCGCTAATTTAAAAAATACAATTTTATAATGAGCATTTAATTACTTTTATTAGTGGCAGATCTACAATCGTGCTATTATTGTGAATAAAAAAACCAACAGAGTTACTTGTTTAAAATGTGGGTTTTACTACAACTATCTATGGTTATATCTTTCATAATTGCTCAGAGAAGAATCATTGTTATGTTAATTGTGAGACCTGATTTCAAAGCAGTATTCATATCCTTTCAACAATCGAATGGACTAGTGACGCAACTTTGTACCTACCTCCTATCATTTATATTTAGATACCCAGTCTATGGTGCACTCCTTGCCACATAAAAACTTATTAAATGAGTTTGTTAAGAAGCAATTTGTTTTTATATCATAGTATAACTTTAATAGCTTTAAGAATGATGATCAAAGTTCTATTATGACGCCGCTTTAACAAAAACTCGTTAGATATTGAAAATATAATGACTAACAGAGATTATAGATTATTATATGGACATGTATTATATCTTTCTGAATTATGCTGGCAGACAATTCATCATAATTTCATATAATATGGCATATGAAAGATAAAAGCAGATACTTGTATGTAGAATTGTAGATAAGTGCAGCATTGCCTGATTGTTCAGCTCTATATTAAAATTACAGTAGAATACGCTGGAATAAAGTAATGAAAACTTAAAAAAAAACATCAGGTAATGCTGCAACAATCTGAACTATAAACTACAATCTAAAACTACCAAACATGCAACCAAACTTATGAAATGGAAGACTCCAAAACATGCATTGACCAAACTTTTGATAAAGTGTTTACAGGAACCCAAAAATTCATTCAAGAATTGATCTTTGGAAAAAGAAACAAATACATAAATAAAATGCAACAGTTATGTACCATTTCATCCCAATAATCTTCGGTGGCTGCTAAGTAGACACGTCCCAAGTTGATCTAAGAGATTGTCACTCTACACACATCATGCACCTCACAGTCCTGGATTGATACAAGTTCTTTGTTAGTATGCATAATCAGGTAACTACTGTTAAGGCAAACCAATTTCTATTTGATAGCAATGTTAGTCTCCTATTACATAAACATTTATCATTTTTTTAGGGCTTTATGCTAAGTTGCCTTTTTGTATCTGAAGCAACATTGTTAAACTAGAATAGTCAATGGGTTATGTCACATTACTCTGAAGTACATTCATGTGTAAATTATATTATATATTTAATATTGCTTCTTTTATATTTTGCAAGGACACTACTTGTTTACATCTATCCTATGAGTAGGAGCAATATAAGGATCTATCTTATCAACACATAACAGTTTTTTATAATGCTATTTTGTTAAAACAGAGTGTAGCATAATAACATTTATGTTAAAAGATAACATGATATAAAAATTTCCCACTATTCTAGATTTCAAATCCTCATCTGGGTCATGCTAATAAAGGAAGAGATAATGAAAACATAGTAAAAAAATATTATTTATCTGCAGTATTTTTTCTATGACAGTTGAGAACTGCTATTATTAATTTTCATGGCTAGGTAACACTATGAAGTGGCCCTGAACAAATAGAGTGATGGCATGAATAGGCGTATGAAGAACTAGCCAGTCGTAATGTCTCAAACAAGCAGAACACTACTCAAAATGAAAATCTCCAAGCGTTTCAAAGTGGTCGTTCAAGCGCGGCCCCAGCATGCGGCCCTCTTCGTACCTGTACTATTCTTAACGCGACGGTCCCTCCTATGCTTAGACACACGACCTGATAGGACCTCCGACATTTTTAACTCAACAACAATAACCACAAAGTTTAGTTTTAACGTTACACAAAAATTTATTGATTCAGATACTCGAAAACCGTACTCACAATCACCTCAATTTATTTGTCCGACCGACACTGAATTTCTACAACACGCCTATTCCAAATCATTCGTTTAGTGCAGAATAAAGAAATAAATATTCAATGTATCCAATTTTCATATAGCTTCTTATTTTCTTTACAGTATTATAGCGTGCACTAAAATCACAGTTAACACAAAAGGAAGACGAAAGAAAATTGTGACATGTCGAGGCCATGACAGATTTGACATGACACTTTGACAGAGAAGAAAAGAAATCACAAAACAATAGAACTAAAGTTGCCACTGGAAATAAAACTTCTGGTAGCGCCCTCTTTTAGTTTAAAAAAAAACTATTTTATAACTGACTACTGACTAAAACCGGCAAAGAGCTTAATGAACTCGCTCAACAAGGGCTCCTTACCTTAGTAGGAAAAATATATACTTAGTTAAAAACATAGTTTTATTTTTCTTGTAATATTTACATAAACCTCCATCAACTAGATTTATTTCAGATTTTTCGCGTTGCGAACTTCAGAGATAAAAGGAGAGAATGGTATTTTTAATAAAAATGTTTATAATAAGTCATACACATTGCGACATAACGAAAAAAACATTTACTGCAAATAAGCCCTTTCAGATATCCCTGGGATACTGTATAGTTACCTGACTTATCTATCCCCCGTTTCGGCTCCAGTTGCAATGCAATGAAACTGACAATATTATTTCAATAAAAAATGGTCAAGAATTATTATTTATAGCTATTCCAAATTCCAAGTCGGTAGCTTATGTACTCTACTTTGAACTCTCTGTTAACATAGGAAAGTCGCATTTTCCACGTTTAGTATTAACCGCTAAGTACTGTTTCGTATTTGCTTCCGCAGTCCGCAGTCAATAAAATCTCTTTTGAATTTGCTGACAAAATGTTTTGTGCACCAGCCAGAGCCGCTGCAAAGCTGTGTCACTTTGTCAGTGACATTTCTTTGTTTACATTAGAGAAATCATCCAAATCCAAAATTAATATTCCTGTGTACATTTTGGTTAATTTTGTGATGTTATCCGTTATTTTACAGTCTCAAATTACTAGATTGTATGATGAAGAGTAATTTGATTCAAGCTACAAGGAATTCCATGCATAACATTAATTTGTTTACATGGCAATCATTGATCTAAATTATAATCAATAGCAACACCACTTTCAGCTGTCACCAGCCCAGCTGATGATCGCAATTTTGTTACAGCATTTATGTAATTTTTGCTGGGAAACATCTCTTTAGAGGTAAACTGCTTATAATATTATATTTCCAATCCTTTTTACTTTTTTCATCGAATTATACTAAAGTTTGTGTTTTAATTCTTGAATAGATGCTTCGGAAACTAGTGTTAGGTTCGGTCGGGGTGGCTACCTTGATACCGGCGGTGGGTGCTGCGACTCCTCTCCGGGAAGATCCTCCCGACCCTTCGAAGCCCCAGCCCATGAAGCCCTCGGAACTACCGATATACGAAGCTCCACATGCAGAATATGCTGAGTATGTTTTTAACTGTTTATGCATTTGTCTTTAAGAAGCTGTTGTGTATTGATTGATAGATGTGTATGATAATGATGAATGTGAAGGTGTGTTGTTGTTTTTGACGAAGAAGACTGATTACTGTATAAAAATATGCAGTAATGCAAATTGAGAATAGCCTTTTTGATGCTACATTAACCGAAAGCTGCATTATGAAGTTGGTTCAACCAAAGGTATTGCTTTTTTTTTTAATCAATAGGAACGTGTCATAAAGCAGTGAATGTGTAAAGGGTGTGTTGGTCATGTCTCTATTATATACAAGAATATAAATATGGTGCTGGATATTTATATCTTCAAAAACTATCTCTATGTATGTCAATGATTACCTATTGATAAGACCAGATAATACTTTTTCAACTGTACTACAAACTTTTTTAAACAGGAAGGTGAAAGATAAACCTGACAACAAGGTTGGATATGTGAAGTCATTGCTTCTAGCTCCTGTACGAGCAATACGTGAACAGGTGCAGGTTGTGGTGGATCATGGGGAACGTGCGAAACACTCCGTTCAAGATCAGTATCATGATTTTCAAGATAAAACTGGTTGTAAGTTGATGTTTTGGATTGCTGTCAACATCATTGAGTGTACTTTAAAAATAAGTCTGAATGGAATTTAATTTAAAGGTCAAACAAAGGTTTTTTTTAAACCATAAATGAATCATGGTAACATTTTGGTGATTAAGTGAATATGAAATGCAAGCATTCTGAACATATTATTTTTAATACTATTCAAAGAGTGACTAAAAAACAAAGTAGGAAAAAACCTTGTCACAAAGGCTCATCCTACATAAATTTAATTTGCAGGGATCTTTTCATATCTTCGAGAAGAAGAAAACAAGCAGGTCCGATATGGTGCAGTAGCAATGGGTGGTCTCACTGGCTTTATCTTCGGCCTGAGAGGAGGCATTATCAGGGTATGTCAACACTTATTTTCACTCCAAAGATAGAGAATTGTATGGATTTGCTGTCAGCGAATACCTTAAGAGATTGTAACTGGTGTGCATCTAATGTAGCTGTATCTTTTGATATCATTTTCATTTCTCTATCTTAATAATTGAGGACGCAAGCCCCCGATTGAAAAAGCATTTTCAATGCTAAAAATCAAAAGCACAAAAAAAAATTTTGGTAAACTGCAATTTATAGTATAAAAAACAAAATCCCACCTCGATCTTAAAAAATCATTCACTGCTGCAAAAGTCGGAGGATAAAATCCCCAGGCGACTATAATTAATATTGATTAACTGTCCTATGCATAATACTGACTCTTGTATGTTACTGCAGCAGATCAAATACCTAGTTGGAAGGATTTATAAAAAATCAAAACATCCTCTCTAACACAAGGTTACTGACGGAACACGGCAAATTTTTGTTACAGGTGCTTATTTTTTTTGTTTCTTACAACAATATTATAAATCATTTTATCAATATTATTTTTGTATTGGTCCACCGAAAAGCAAATCGTCCCTACTCTCTTCTATACGTATTAATAACCTACTAAGAACCAGGTTTTTTTAAAGTGAGTTCACTTCATTTCGCGAATATTAAGTCACTTGAAAAACATATTTATACTACTCCCGCCGCGAACTTAGGGTGATTTCACCGATTAAATTAAACGCGTTCAGCACATCTAAACCGCGTTCAAGCGCTGTCAGTGTTAAAAGCCATTAATTTTTAAAAGAGTAACCGTGGAGTTTCTTGCCCGCTCTTCTCATAGGTCACGACCAATAAAATTGGAACCGTGCATCTAGCTTCTTACGTTTCATAAGTGCCCATGTAGGTATACGTGAAATAAAATATTTTAATTTTGAAAATTGGTGTGGAATATGACACTGACAGTTCTTGAACGCGGTTTAGAAGTGCTGATCGCGTTCAGTTACTTAAGTAAAATCCGCAGTTAGACATCATCATTCTTCATGTGATAACCAAGTTATTGTACAGCAATCAAGCTAGTTTAAGTACTATGACGAATGAGTTAGGTTACAGAGTCAAAGTCATTTTTTGCTTTAAATGCGGTAATACAAAGGTGAAAATAAATATTCTTGTGCGTTGACACATTTAGCCATATTTTGGCATGCAAATATGGTGCTTATTTAGATAAGCCATACCTACAGTTCAAAATATTTACTAGATTTAAGTAAGATAAATTACAGCTGATGCATTTTACGAACGCGCGTATATTTCCGCGCGATATAATTCCAATATATACCTTACTAGCTTTAGCTGTTGTCGGAAAATATCCCACGGGAAAGTACTACCGGGATTAAAAGTACCTACCTTATGTGTTTATCCCAGGTGAACAAGTAATAGGTACATTGTTTTCATATAAATCTATTGGTTTACGCAGCGCTCGCCAGTAAAGCTCCCATTCGGCATGATTTTTTCCGACATCTTTAACAATATCGTCGACATAATTTCAGCCAATTTACACAAAACCTAAATGAATTATACACCATGAAGGCGAATCACTTCGTCCATTGGTGAAAACCCTAAAAAGTCTTAGTTTATGACGCAGTTTGAGTTTATGACGCGGCGGGGGTACTTTGATTTATTATATGTAATGATTACAATAACAAAATGCACATGCTGTGCCCTCGTGATATGCATTATCTTTAACTTAGCCAAACTGTTTTTTACATTTTCAGCGATTATTTTACTCGGGTACCGGCACCACCGCTATGGGCTATGTATGCTTCCCTGAAGAGACGAAAGACATTTTAAAGAACAATTCGGCACTAGCTAAGCAGTACGTCAACATCGCGTATAATTTCCTTTATGGAGGTATTGTATAATAATCTTTCCTATAAATATATAGCACTAAGAAAAAAAAAAACTGTACAGCTTGGCAAAAAAGATTCTGGAATAAATGAGGACGCCACTATCGCACTTAGGTGACTGTATGGAAAATGAGTAAAAAAAAAACTATTTGTTAAAAACGCTGCTTGTGGGTGACTCAAAACCTACTAGCACTTCTCGGCAAAATATTACCGTAAGTCAAATATTTAGTTCCAAATGTCACCACGTCAGACTCTTTTATGTCGACCTGTACGTAACCTTCGATCAATAATAGACTATTCTAATAAATAATAGACTAGTCTATTATTGATCGAAGTACGTAACAGATGAAAATATCAAAACAAAATGACCAGAAACTATCTGGGTGCAACCATATTTTAGATAACTACTTCAAGGCCTGAAACAAAATAATCAAAATTCTAAAACTATTATCAGTGAAACCTGGTGACCCTCAACTGGAGGTGAAGTTCCCCGAGCTGTCTTTCCCCAAAGACTTTTCCGAGTTCGCTGATATGACGATCTCTTTGGCATCTTCGGTCAGGCAGGCGATAATGCCTCCGCCAGCTAAAGAGGAAACAACACCAGAAGAAAAGAAGGAATAGGTATTCAAACCGGAGACGTTTGGGATTGTGGATGTGCTTTTGTTTTTGATTGTGACTAGTGTTGCCGGTAATTGTGTTCCAATTTTAAAATCAAGAGATGTATATCTTCAGTGTCTCTATTGCATTGCATGCCAGTGACAACTCGCAGGGACGAAGCGAAACGAAGCTAAGTTCGTTTAGCTTTTTCCCCGTCTTTTCATGCTTCGGTTCATACCACGTACTATACTTTCGTACTAAGGAAGTTTGATAAGACACGGGGAAAGCTAAACAAAACTTAGCTTCGTTGCTAAGTTCCGTGTGCGGCCTAGGCTTTAAGGTGCGTTTAAACGGCGCGTAAATAACGCGAGCCCATACGAGCCGCGACTCCCGCCGTCCGTGTTGGCGCGGCTCGCGCCCACACGGGTGGCAAACCTATTTGTCCACATGGCGCGTGGCTCGCCACATCATATCATTATTCCACTCCATCTCTGTAGGAACATAAACGCAAATTGATGAATAGACGGCTCGCGTTAACTTGAGCCGTGCCGAAGGATGCGCGCGCGCCTTTGATCCGTGTCAAAAACCCAACAAGCAATGGCTCGTGCGAACTTTGCCAAGTGGAGCCGAGTCAGGCTGTTTAGACGGGGCGCGAGCCTGGCTCGGTTCGCGTTATCACGCGCCGTTTATCTGCACCTTTAGACCTTATCTGAAGTTAACAATACCAGCCAAACAAATATGAATACCCTGACAAGTGACAAGCAGGTCCATAGCCCGACAATAGGTCCTACGTCGTGAGGACACGACTCAATCCCTTACCGATACACTATTGATAAGAACCCACTCCTAGCACATGCTTTTAAATTTAGTAGCAGGGGTTAATAGATAAGAATAATTTGCAGCAAAAATTACAAGAAATATTTAAAAAATATCCTTGAATACCAAGGAGGCTTTATTACTAAATGGAACACATGGCAACACTAGTTCTAACATGCTTGCTTCTATTTTTGTTTTGTGTTTTTGCTTCAACACAGTCTCGTGTGTTAGAATGGCTTTCTGGCATCCTTGCTGCACGTTATCTGCAAGTCTGCACAAACGCCTTTCTGAAATTTTTCCGAAAGGCGTTTTTTGTGTTTTTATTTCAACACAGCCTCGTGGTGGTGGTGGTTGGGGTGACTTTTATAGCGATCACATCACCTCATCCTAGGTTGTTTTTAATTTATATCCTTCACGTTCTCTGTAAGTCTGCACACATGGTTTGAAAGGCATTTTCGTTGGTTTTTATTTCCGGTACCCTTCTTGATCGTATTTGAGTGTGGTAACTGGTAACAGCATGATACAGAAATGTTCTGATTGAAAAAAATATTTTTGGGAATAAATGCAAAATTCCACATATATTCTAAAGCTTAATCTGATTTTGTTTTGTGTTTATCTTTACAATAACTTACATGTAATAAAAATAACTCAAATTCTTTTTTGTTTTGTTCGCCAAATTCTGAATATGAATAAATTGATGAATTTACTAATTTAATGTAACATTGGTTTCAGAATATTTTTTCCCATATGAAGAAGATGAAGAGAAAAAAGGCCAAGGTTGGTATTACCGTATACATTTTTAAGAAAGGTATAATTTAGTAAAAAACTAAAAACCAAAAGTCCAATGATTCCATGAAGTGGTGGTGTGGGCTGTGGCGGCATCTACAAAGCCACATGCGAACTTCGCATCAAACATCTGACATCACACAAATCCTGCTGTTGCTGTATCGCGCAAGCAGAGTTTACCGCGCGATCAGGGGATGTAGGAGAGGTTATTTGCAATCAAATTACATCCCCTTAACGGATTGCCGACATATAACCAATATCCCTGAATAACTTCCAGACATCAGTCATTGGGCAATTGCCCGCCAGACACGACACTCGTCTGGTCGGAGGATCCTCCCTTTTCTATAGAGGATGAGTGAACTTTACACCCTATTCCTCATACCTCTATAGAGCCTGTGGAGGCACTGAGGATTAACATAATTTATCCTAGACACGCATAATGCTGTTGCTTGGCAAGCCGATATTGATGCGGATCCCGCACTCCCATCTCGTAGAACACTATGGGGTTTTGGCCTTTTAATCTGTAGAATTAACATAATTTCCCTAGACACACTTTAGTCTTTATGGCTGGCCGATACTTAATGGCAGGTGCGATCCCGAAGATGGTAGCCATAATTTCCTCACGGGCAATGTTCCCTTAAGTCCCGTAGCATTTTTCAACAATATAAAGAGAAATACGAAATCATGTCGAAACAAAAGTTTTATTTGAAACCAATTCTCATAGCTACAAATAGTTGCGAAATTTGACTCATTCGTCCCTACTACAAAACACAAAAGTCCCTACTTTAAATTTCCTCATCATATTAATTTAATTTCCTGTTTACTGAAACTGTTGAGAAATATTGCGCGTGTTCGCATGTGATGCATGATGATCACGTCATATGGGCGTTGCATCATCTTACCTATCTGCAAATATTATGTAACTTCAAACTTACTACAATATATATAGGTACTATCCGACGGCAATGCGTGCAATACCATAACATCACGCCTTGTTTCTCCGAAGGGTTGGGCAGTACCTATAGTACACGCACATTTCGCCAGTTATGTTTAAGTCCCATGTAACAGGGGGCAAGCCTATTACCATCAAACTGCCACTGAGAAATTCTAGATGGCAAAACCCAATAACTTTGCCCGACCCGGGATTCGAACCCACGACTTCATGCTCAGCAGTAGCGCTTGCGACCACTAGACCCACGAAGCAGTCTATTAACACCCGGTGTCTGGAACAAAAAACAACGACGTTTCTAAAATCAATTTGATATGATTGGCTCTTGATAATTTAGTCAATCTACCAACAATTTGTTAGCTAATGTTTGTGTTGTTTTTCGTCCAGAAACCGGGCGTAAGATATACATCGTATGGTAAATACACCAGTTTAGGTATCACTGTACCCATGTTATTTTGTCCAATGTATTGGGCATAATAATAGGCACACTCAATTCATGTTTATATGTTGCTCAATCGTGTTTTGTGTGAATGATGCGTCTGTTCTGAACAAGCCAGTGTGAAAAGTGCATATGCGTAGGTCGTGTGTTCCTGATGTCCAGGACCCTAATTGCGTAACACACGATCAATCACAATCTGAATCATTTTGAAGGATATATAATCCATTGCTTCATACGTTCGAAAAAATTGTTTGCCCAATAACGTAAATAACGCAATGATTGTTGTTGAACTGTCAAAATGAAACAGATTGTGATTGATCGTGCGACGCAATTGGGCTGTCCCCTAATTGCGTAAAGGCAAATAACGGATGTATGTGTTGATCAATTAAAGGAAGTTATTTAAAAAATGAGTCGTCAGTCTTTTCCTAAGAATTATTCTGAAAACCTTACTGTCCAACCAATAGCACTTGTGTTGCGATCGTAAAATTGCAATAAAAAGCCAGGATCATTTTGATTTACATTTACGGTTCTAATGTGATTTATAATTTTATGTATGATTTTTCATTCCAGTGCCGGTTCCGTGATGTCAGAATGTCGACAATCAAAACAGATTTAGTGAAATATTAAAATTTATTTATTTATTCATTGCTAGTGAAAGTGTAATTCAATCGTTGTGTAATTAAATAAACAAATTATATTTTTACTACGTTTTTATTCAATAATAACATGTTAGATGGAGAAAATGTTACATTCAATTACACTTATGCAAATATCATTTCTTCCCGCCTTTTCTTTGTGACCACAGTGCCAGGCTTGTGTTGGGCCTCTGGGTGGTTCATCAGCTCTGGCGGACAAGTAGACACGGAGCTCTGCAGTAATACTTGCTTCAGATCGTAGAACAACGCCGAATCTTCTTTAGTAACAAACGACATAGCTTTACCAGTTTTACCAGCACGACCGGTACGACCAATACGATGCGTGTAATCTTCAATAGTTTTCGCCATGTCGTAGTTGATGACCATACTAACGTCCTTGATGTCGATACCACGGCCAGCGACGTCTGTCGCCACCAGAATATCTTTTGACCCATTCTTAAGACTGGCCAGCGCGAAGTCTCGCTGCTCTTGCCCTTTACCACCGTGCAATGTACACGCATTGAAGCCAAGCTTCTCCAGACCTTTAGCAAGAACGTCCGCACCTTTCTTCTGGTTGACGAAGATGATAATCGGAGGTTCGACTCCTCTCTGCAATACCTCCGTCAGCTTTCTACGTTTCTCGTTCTCGCCGATCATGTAGACCATTTGTTCTGTCCTGTCTACAGGTTTGCCGACAGATCCTATGTATACTATAGCGGGTCTACGTAAATAGCTTCTAGCTAGACGCTCCACAGCGGGAGGCATAGTCGCTGTAAACATCACAGTTTGTCTGAACTTCTTTTTCGAGTTGTAGTTAGCTAACAAAACAGAAGCATCTTCGGCAGCGTCAGAATCTGGTTTGACGTTTGAAACTGGCATGTATTCTAGAATCTTCTGTACATCGGGTTCGAAACCCATGTCAATCATACGATCAGCTTCGTCGAGGACCACGTAAGTACAACGATTTAATACCAAATATCTGTTTTCTAAGACGTCAATAAGACGACCGGGAGTCGCAATGACTATTTCACATCCCAACCTCAGTTTGAAACCCTGTTCCTCTCTTGAGAGACCTCCCACTACAACTACAGATGTAATGTCCAAATCATTTCCAAATTTATTTGTCTCTTCTTCAATCTGTTGAGCCAACTCGCGAGTTGGCGCCAAAATAATGGCATATGGTCCTTGATCAGCATCTTCCAAGCGTTCGTTTTTCGGCAGGGATTGGATCCAAGTCAATAGAGGAATAAGGAAAGCCAATGTTTTACCAGAACCAGTTTCAGCAACACCAATGATGTCCCTGTTTTGTAAACCAATAGGAATAGCCTGTCTCTGAATAGGTGTAGGACTCTTGTAGCCAACTTTACTAATAATTTCCATAATATCTGGATGGAAGCCAGCTTCCTTCCAATTTCTGACTGGATTTGGGATCCTACCACCTTTGATGGTGATATTATAGTCCTCTCTGAAGATTCGCCAATCCCTCTCAGTCATCTCATCCTGTTCCTTTTCAGACCAGTGACGGTCATCCCACTTTTGCTTATCTTCCTTCTTCTTAACTTTCTTAAGACGCAACTTCTCTTGTTCCTTTTCTAATTCTGTTCTACGTTTCTCTAACAAATTGCCATAGAACTTGCAGTAATCTTTCTTCTGAGACTTTATGTCTATTCCAGCTATGTGACCTCGACC
Organism: Xanthia icteritia; assembly: GCA_949128155.2. NCBI lineage: Eukaryota > Metazoa > Arthropoda > Insecta > Lepidoptera > Noctuidae > Xanthia > Xanthia icteritia. The sequence goes on along the minus strand of OX421934.2, from coordinate 19,470,571 downwards.
AAAGAACTGAACTTGATGCCTTTCTTTATACAAAGCATTGTAATCATTAGAAGTATCCTCTGATGCATCCCAATCAAACACAAATTTACGATCATTTAATCTTCTTACTCTGCGTTTTTTCTTTACAATGCCCAGATAGCGAGCCTTAATGGCTTCTTCTTCACGCTCCTTGTCTTTAGTTTTGGAACCTTCTTCATTTTTCTCTTTTTTGTCCTCTCCTCCTCCTCCTCCTCCTCCTCCTCGGCGGTCATTCATAGCCTTTCTTTCTTCATATTTTCTCTCTCTTTCCCTCTCCCTCTCATCTCTTCTCTCCCTTTCCTTTTCTCTCATCATTTCTCTTTCATCTCTATATTTCTTCATTTCTTCTTCTCTTTTGGAGGGTCCTGTAAGATCAATTGTGGTTATAGATGGCCTGTCGACATTGGCTCTAATAGCTTCTACTTGTTTTTGTCGTCTTTCCAAAGCCAGAGCAGCTCTTTGTTCTTTAGTTAAGAAAACAGGTTTACTACGGGCTTCTTCTTCTGCTTTCTTCTTCGCAAGTAGTTCCTCTAGAGACAATGGCTCTTTCTTAATGGGCTTTGAATCATCATGTTTTCCGTCTTGAAGCTCTTCCTCCTCGGTTTTACTCTCATCCTCTTTCTTGCTTTTCGATTTTTCTCTTTCATCATTTTTCCTTCTGCTGTCTGATTCCTTTTCTTTACCATCGCGTTTCTTGGGGCTGCGAGAGCGACCACGTTCACGCTCTTTCCTTGCGGGACTCCTGGATCTATCTTTATCTTTGCGCGCGGGGCTCCGAGAGCGATCTTTGTCTTTTTTTGAAGGACTTCGAGACCTTTCTCGTTCCTTCCTAGGGCTACGAGACCGCTCTCGACGTTTTGTTTTGTCTCGATGAGACTCACGCTCACGCTCTTCATGACGGTCCTTGTCACGGCGTTCTCGTGAGCGCGAACGTCTTCGCTCAGGACTCCTGTCCCGTGCCATAATTGTTGTAATAAGATAGTAACTTGATGGATGCACAACAAAATTAAACAAAACGCTGCAACATCGTAGTTAGATTTTTTTATGACACTTGACTTGACAGAAGCAGGAGCAGAATGCAGAACAGATTATGGAAAAAAGTTGCCACCAGAAATAGCAATTTTTCATTGGAACTTACCAGTTGAGAAAATGATTTTTGTATAGTTCGTTGCTGCTGATTAGATTATTAAAAAAAGAGCTATAAATTATTTTTAAATATTTCCGTCGCTAGCAATTAAAGTCGCTGGGTGTGTCCTAGCATTAGACGTCTCCCATCAGATGCATCATTTTTCCATGGACGGACTCACTGAAACCATAGTGTATTATAGTGGCGAAAGCGTCAAGGTAGCCCGCAAAATTCAAATTTTCTTACTTTTTTGCAATTTGCAGGTTAGTATCAGGTTGTATATTGATCTAAATATGATTCGTTACCGTATCAAATGTTTATTTATAGAATTATAATCATAAAAATCATCAATACAACTCTCTAAGTTTATGTAATCCTATTGAATGACTATTTCATGAAATCAAGTCATTTGAGGATTATGCTAACATAAGGAGTTGTATTCCTGATTCTTATGATTATAATTCTGTAAAGCCGTATTTGTTACAGTCGCGAATCATATTTTAATCAACATATAACCTGACACTGACCTGTAAATTGCAAAAAACAAAACGCAATTTGAATTTCGCGGGCCACCTTATCGCATCCGGAAACCGGCAAACGGACAAGTTGGAAACTGACACTTGCATAATCTGTGGTGGCGTGGTGGTATTGACAAACACGAAACACGTCAAAAACCAAAGAAGATAGTGAAGCTTTCACAGAGTACATTTTTGTATATAATAATATCTTTAGCAGTGAGTGAAACCATGAAACAAACCCACCAGCCACCACCAACCACCAAGCCAATATAAGAATCGAGGTCAAAGTAGATTAACATTTCAATACAGACGCAACGAAGATGTACCTACTATATAACAAAAGCAAAACACATCTACGATATTCAGTCATTCATGGACAAACGTTCAAACATTGTTCCATAGACTACTATATATATACTAGAGATAGACTGGCAACTTAAGTATTTCTTAAGCAGCGCCATCTAGTTACCAGGACATACACTATTCTTATCGTCAATATACATACGTAGTACGTATCGATAGCTAATAATTCTATTATTCTACCAAGTAGAATAATGTAGAAATAATTCGAATCTAGATTCTAGAATCAACTTTTCAATTATTTTTTAAGTTTAGTTTACTAGAACAGAATTTTCAACCATTCTACATTATTCTTTCTCGGTAAAGCTAATTCGTTATTACACTAGACTTGTTATTTCGAGGATAATAAAACAAATACTAATTATGGATGTTCATATTTATTGTTTTTACAGTGTGATTATATGGTAGTCTATGCGTGTGATACTCCCTGGCCGCGACACAGTGGAAAATTAATAAAACATGTTTCTAGATTAACTGCGTAGATACACTTGACGTTGTAAGTACTATACGGTACATGTAATGAAAATAATTGTACCTCAACGTACCGTATAGTACATATATAGTACAATTAATCTAGAAACATGTTTATTTAATTTTCCACTGTGGCGCGGCCAGGAAGTATCACACGGTTTAACAAAAAAACATCACATTACATAAAATAAACTAAACATTAACTTCAGTGCCAGTTTGCCTTAGTCGTTTCCGACCTCTATTGGTTTTATAGTGTTCATGGGCTTTTTTTTTGAATTGGTCATCCTTATCATACTCTAAAGCTTTGCCAGTGAGGAGATGGCTGACTTCTTTGCACCAAATATGGATAAAAAATTGTATGCTTTTATTAATCAAGTAATCCTTTAAATGATTTTTATGTGTCTCGCACGTTACAAAATTAACGTCCATATTAACTGTTACCGCCAATTTGATATATTCAGCAATACAATTTTTTAAAGGTGATGATTTTAAAATACTAAAAGTTATGTTTTCCACTTGTGCAAAGAAGTCAAACAAACACCTCGTAGGATAGCACAGCCATCTTTTGTCTTCATATTCTTTGATTTTTATAAATCCATGGAAATCTTCTGAATAATCAGTTTCCATGAATTTGAGGCATGTTTGACATGTTTTATATACATTTGTTTTAGCTCGGCGTGCTAACCACCCACTGCAATATCCTATTGCTGCGCATTTTTCTATATTACCTTTATCTTTATTATTTATCATTGACGTCGTGTCTATGAGCTCTATGTACATGTGCTCATAGTCCACGACATTGATGCTCTCGTTGCTAAATTGCACGTCCTCTTCAAGTAAAAAATATTTTAGCGAATCTAAACAAAAGTCATTGTCAGCCTCGCAATTTGCACCAACAGAATGTTTTGATGTCAAATTGTTTAATAATAATGTCTTATACGAGGCTTCAAAGGACGAGCAATTTGGCATGATATTCGCATATCCGTGGGCTCTTATGGCTCCAAAGAAATTTTCGAGGGCATCTTGATTTAATCTACGCAACAATATGGATTTCATACCTTTTTCATGAAGGAATTTGACCAATTTTCTAATGTTTTCAATGGTTTTAACCCAGCCCGTCAATGATGGCACATGTCTTGCCGTATCAAATTTCATTGATTTTAAGACCGGCAAACTGGCACTCCAGAGCTCATGATGAGCCGAATTGGCTTTTACAGCGCATCATAAGGTTTTCCCGGAACAACTTCGTAACTCCCACAATTCAAACTATCGAATAATTTGTCGAAGAATAACAACAGATCTGCAGTTTGAGTGCATTCTTCTGGCATTCCTCCCATCTCTGAAAATAAGAAACAATTCCATTTATAGTCAATATCATTACTTATGATTGATTGTTCACAATCGTTATTAGATTACATAAAAAAATTAAAAGAAAGTGGATGGGCATTCATTTGGTTTACTGGACTATCTCTAAAAAAACCGGCCAAGTGCATGTCGGACTACGCACAATGAAGGGTTCCGTAGTTGGGATGAATTTATCCCAAGAACAAACTTAACATTGTAGTTGAAAAACAAGTTCTCCCATACATTCCAACAGCAAATATAAGTTTGTACGCACAATTTTGAGAGATTTACCATGTTATGTTAAGACCATAGACTTCTTATAGGTTTTCCTGTAATCTATGAGTAAAGAACCATTCTTAAATAAAAATTCCATCTTTCATAAACAACAGTACGGTTTCACCAAAGGGCGTTGTACCACTGACGCCGGTGTCACCGTTATAAATACATTTTTTATTTTTTTTTCAAAATGTTTGGCCTAGTAGTTTCGGAGATAAGAGGTAAATTTTCATCGATTTTCTTAAATATTTAAAAAAAATATTTATTTTAAAATTACATTAAAAATATATTTGAGATTCTCCCAACAAGCCCTTTTATTTGATATGTCACACGGTATTGTTTAAAAGCTTTTTATTATTTCTAATTTGGCCCTCAAAAGTGACTCATATTCAAAATTTATTTATTTACGTTACACGTCCGTGTTTGAGTCACAGAAATACATATGTGTACCAAATTTCAACTTAATCGGTCCATTAGATTCTGAGCAAATTGGCTGTGACAGACAGACGGACACACCAGTGATCCTATAAGGGTTCCATTTTTTCCTTTTGAGGTACGGAACTCTAAAAAAAGTAATTTAATGTGAAATTCACAAAATTTTATGGTAAGGAAATTGATAAATACCTGCCATAAATCCTAACGCTGACCCAACAGAATGGCTGAACACTTGTGCACAGTGCTTAACCCTCATTTTTGGTATATGATTGGGCATAACATGTTGAGATGTCAATTTTGGCAGTATTTTAGCGCCTTTGTAGTTAGGCGGCCTCTCAAATAATTTTTGAATATGGCACCATTGTGCTGTTTGGGCTTTGCCATCCATAAAATAATTCAAGTCTTTGCAAAGCAAATTATTCCTAATGCACTTCAACAGATGTGGAGGATCATGCAAGAAATAAATTTTTTCTTCATTAACTTCGAAGAATCCTTCTCTATACTGTAAATCTTTTCTTAAATATGTGGATTTAGTGTCTGTAACTAGACTGTTAACAGCAGCAACATTTGTTGTACCTTGGTCACAAGTAGTGGCTACAACTTTAAGACCAGCTTCTTGTAATTTCGTGATGACATTTATAATTTGTTTTTTTAAAGCCAATGTCTTAGTTGTACCGGCTGAATAGCTGTAATAAACAGGTTGCTTGTATGTCTTGACAATACCTCTTATCATAAACACCAAAACATGGTCACAAAACTTTTCTTCTTTTTGGTCACCATCGTCCACAAAGCCTTCAATAGAGTCTCTCGTTTTGTTGTAAGAACATGATGGGGCAATGGCCATTTCATCAAACACCAATGTACAGTATCTGTGTATCTGTGGCATTTTTTCTACGATCTCCTTCAAATGATTAAAAATTCTTTGATTGTAACCAGGACCCAGTTTCACTTTGTATAATATATTCTGCAAAGTTCTTCTGCTGGGTAAAATGCAAAACTTACTCATAATCCTATAGGCTTTAGGTGAAGGCTTATATAAAGATAAAGACAAAACTTTCTCTTCCATGGTAAATCTTCTTCCTCTCACGTGTCGTTTCCCAGCTTGCTTAACTTGCATAAGAAAAAATATTTTTGCGTTCTCGTCTTTTAAGTTTCTAGCAACAATCTGGAAAGCTTTTGTCTTTGAAATCCTTTTGGGGGTCATCCTTCTCATGTCACAAGGGTGAATTTGAGTTGAATTTTTGCAATGTTTCTTGCGTTTTGAAGTTCTCGACAGTCTAGTAAACTCTGAAATTATAATAATAACTTATTTAATTTAGTTACTTATAAAATAATAAAAAACCGACCAAGTGCGAGTCGGACTCGCACACGAAGGGTTCCGTACCACCGTACAATATAAATATATATGTCGCCGCGAAAGCGTCTACCTGTAAAGATTATAACATAATCTTATGCGTAACTACTTATTATAATTGTTATTCACCATAAAGTCTTTGATCCTGCCCTCTATGGGTAACTGTGGAATAATGTTACAGCCGCATGTCAAACTCAAACCATTTATTTCAAATAAACCAATTACAGGCACTTTTGAATAGTCAAGGGGTCGGTCAGTCAGAAATATGAAGCTAGTCGCCCATTCCAAAGCGTAGTAGGTACCTATGGAGGAGAACGGGCAAGAAACTCCACGGACACTCTTTTAAATAAAATAAAATGGTTACATAATATTGGTTACATCATTCAAGTTGAAGTTATACATGTGAGAACGATGCAAAACATTAAAAGCGTCCGTTAGAAATAAAAATATAAATTAAATTAAAATCGCCGTGGCAGCTAAGAGATGACCAGTCCCTACTGACGGCGCCCGTTCACGAACATGACGCATGGATTAGCACCATTCAGCTCAAGCCTCAACCATTTTGAAGGGAGCTAAATGATCCAACACACGCGCCACCGCCAGCGAGACATTAGAGTGAGCATGACATAGTCTCAGCCGCCAGGGCACATTCAAGTCAATGAAAGACATACTCAGTACCTAAATGGTAGCTTTATAGTCGGTACATGGTACCTACACATGTGCCATGCAATTATACAATGCTAAGACATTGAATTTATACAATGCAAAGATAGTTTTTAAAATCTTCAGCAGCTCCAACGGTATTTTCAAATGCTAATCAATTAGTTTATGCTTGTGGAGCAGGACCAGCGTTGAGCCAAGCATTTTTATCAGCGATGTAATCCCCCAACTTATAATATGCTTGGCTGCATAGTGTGCGTTTAATATAAGATTTAAATTTCGTTTCATTCAGTTGAAGTATGTGGGGAGGTATTTTATTGTAACATTTTAAACAGTACCCCATGAAAGATGAGTCCACTTTAGCCAACCTGAAACCCGGTTGAACTAATTGGTCCCTATTCCTAGTGATATAATTGTATTTTGCACCTCTTTTACTAAAAAGATGTAGATTTTTCCTTACGTACATGATGTTTTCATAAATATATTGACAAGGTACCGTCATGATGTTAATATCTTTAAACTATATAAAAAAACTAAACTACTTAACATAACCCATCTATACATATACAACACTTGCATCCTCATTAAAAAAATCATCACCAAATCAGTTCAGTCAAACATACAACTACAAATGAAAAATATATCCTACAACGTTAGAAATAAAAACAAATTCCAGTTAAAACCAGTTCTCGCTCGCACTAATTATGGCAAAAAAACGATATTATGTGAAGGAGCACAGCTGTTCAATAGTTTACCGGAGGACATAAAAAGATGTGACAATATAAATACATTCAAGCGTAGATTGAAGCAATACATCACAACGTTTGAAACAACATAGATTCTAATACAAATAATATACTAATACTAGCTGTCCCCTACGGTTACCCGCGTTATGTTATGTCTTTGATTGGTATATTTTTGAGTGATGTTGAGCAACATGTGTTATTCAGATACATTAGCAAAATTATTGTAAAGTTTTATCAAGATCTGTTTAGTAATTTTTGCGTGAAAGAGCAACAAACCCCCATAAGTACAGTCGGCGAGATTAGTTGGTGTGCGGGTCCGTCTGGTGTATTTAGATATTTCTCGATAACCAATAAATACTTTCTAAAGTAAATTGAAATTATAGTAAAAATTAACTACTTCTCTAACTAATTTAAATTTCATTTCAATACGTCCATCGATGCCTTAAATTATATCTGACCGACCTGTGTACTGATTGGCTTTGCTACCTGTACATAAAACCTTCACTTTTATAAATTAGTAAGATAATGTTTCCGACACCTTAGAGGTAATATTATTATTAATATTAAGTAATAATCATACCATATCTCATTGTAAGCGAACTAGTTTTAAGTTCTTATGAGAAATAAAGTTCTTTACACCTAAACTGTTCCCTTAGAGAGTCGAGCCTGCGGAGGCCATAGATGGCTCTAATGGCTCTTTTCTGCAGAATAAAAATAGACTCGATGTCTGCAGCCCGTCCCCATAGTAGAATACCGTACGACATAATACTATGAAAGTAACTAAAATAGACTAGTCTCGCGGTATCTACATCAGTAAATTGACGGATTTTTCTCACAACAAATGCTGCTGAACTTAGCCGTCCTGAAAGGGATGTTAAATGAGGACCCCATTGAAGCCTTGAGTCGAGCGTGATCCCCAGGAAAACAGTTTTATCGATGAATTCTAGTTTCTCTTGATTCAATACTATCTCACAATTACTACTTTTCGACATTTGGTAAAGAAAATCTTATGCACTTAGTTTTTTTCCCATTTAATACTAAATTATTAGCAGTGAACCAATTGTGGACCTGCTGTAGGGCGTTATTTACGTCGTCAAGATTTGATGCACGTCTATTAATTTTAAAAATTAAGGAAGTATCATTAGCAAATAAAACCATTTGTGGTTGAGTTTTTAACAAATGGGGGAGATCATTAATATATACTAAAAAGAGGAAAGGACCCAATATTGATCCTTGTGGTACACCCATTTCTACTTTTAAACCGAGTGAATTGACACCATTTTTTTTTCAAATCGTCAAAATACCAGTACGCTTCGCTTGAGGGGGAGTACTGTAGCTGCTAGCTGAAGTCATTTAACACATCCGTCCGCCGGCACGGCAAAAGCTTCACTGGCGAATCCATTTTTTTTTTTTTTTTTTTTACTAGGGCATCTTGCAGGTGACCACTAAGGTCGCGGCTGCTTAACCGGACTTTCCTGTGGCTGCCAATAGCTTTTACACTAAAGGCTCCAGCCAGGGGCATAAATGCAAACTAAATTAATTTACAAGCTAAACGAACGCTCGCTAAGGGCACCCCCTGTGGGGTACGAACCTCGGCTTAGGGCGTTCGCCGAGGGGAGGACAGCAAGTATTGGGACAGGCTGGATCAAGGTGGCGAATCCTGGCGCTGCGAGATATTTATACGAGTGGCACAGCGCGACCGCTGAGTCAACGCGACACCAAACGGAATGATGGTGTACATATTTTAACTTTTAAACTAATATTTATTACTATACTAGCTGCCCGCCCCGGCTTTGCACGGGAGCACTAAGTACTTACCTACTTACCCTACCTGCCTACCCTACTAACCTACCCTACCTACACTACCTACCTACCTACCCTACCTACATACTTACATTCCTACCTTACCTACCTACCTACTTACATACCTACCTGCCCTACCTTCACCTACTTATCCTAAGAACCTTGTCCTGAGCAAGGGAAATAGGGATTCATTTTTAAATTAACTAATTTTTATTAATTTTTTTCCAAGCGTTTTCAAACTTCCTTCCTACTTACCTACTTTTCCAGTGGAATTTCCAAAAATTGAAATACTATCGTGAATTCATGCAAGCCTAGTACTTTTTGTTAGGATTTATGGCAACGACAGCTCGGAACAGTTTGTTTTAGATAAAGAAAATTGGGGTTTATACGTTTTTCCGGCAATTTTTCCAAGTTTCTCTTCATAAGATAGGTACTTCCTCGAACTTCACGGAATATTTAAAATTAAAAAATTGCTTACCTACCTCCTACCCACCTACCTACATACATACCTACCTACCTACATACATACCTACCTACCCTACCTACCTACCTTCTAACGGGGGATATCATAAATGCAAATGGATGAAAACATGATTTTTTCTTCATATCTAGGCCGAGACGAATGAAAAAATAACTTCCAAATCAGTCAATCCGTTCTCGAGATGTCATCAAAAAAGCCGTTCCATACAAAATGAATTAAGTAGTGTTTAATGATGAAATACTATCGTGTTCATGCAAGCCTAGTACTTTTTGTTAGGATTTATGGCATGTATACCGGGACATCATAAGTGCAAAATTTATAAAAACATGATTTTTCTTCATATATCTTTTTCTCGTGAATGTTTCCAATGTTTTAGTAGTTATTCTGCTATTCGGGGAGGAGACAAATCCAACGAATCAAAAACCATGAAAATTACTCCAGCAGATCTCGAGTTATAAGTGTTGTAGCAAACCCGTCTTTCTTTTATATGTATAGATTACTATATTCCTATTGGTTCGTTTATGTAAGAAACATGCACAACATACAGTACTTGTGAAACTGGTTTAGCTTTAAGTCTGTACATAATAATTATGACAGAATATATAATTTACTATCATATGGAGTTTAACTTTAACACCCTTATAAGCGCTACAAAATAATTAACTGATAAGCATTTTAGCATTGTTTGTAAGTTTTATTGAACAAACTTAGTAATAAGATATTGTATTGAGATTCGGGGTATGTCGCCCGACTTTGGGAAATAGCGTGGCGCACCGAATGGCGTGTGTGGGTAATAAACATGAAAAGAAAAGTTGTGTTAGAAAGGACTGAGATTGTAATTGTTGAACAAATAACCTCTGTAACATAATGTTTTGATTTAAAAGAGTGTCCATGGAGTTTCTTGCCCATTCTTTTCCATCAGGAACCTACTTCGTTTGGAATGGGCGACTAGCTTCAAAAAAATAACTCAAACTGAATGACTCCTTGATAAGTGATAACTCAAAAGTGCCTGTAAATGTTATAATTGCAATGAATGCTTTGAGTTTGAGTTAAGAGTTGTGTGTGATTGAAAACCAACTACCTATTCTACTATCAACGAAGAATTACACCTGAGACTGGTCAGAAACGGCACAAGATAGATACCCCATCGTGTTATATATATATATATACAAGCAACTTTGGTTCTATGACTTTTTTAAATAACAAGTTTTTAATTTTTTATTAATTTTATGAAAAACATTAACTTTATTTTAATTGTTCCCTAAAAAAATGGAACTAGCAATTTTAGAAAAACTGTTGTTTGTAATCATGAGTACAATTATGTGTATAAGGATCGGACACTAACTACCAGTCCCCTATATTATACCAATAAGTATTCTACAATCTTACCTGTGCTAGTTTGATGTAACGAAGGTCTGGTTACTGGGGCTGGATCAACACTTATAGGTTTACACCTTATAGATTGTACAGATGATGTTGAAGGATGCTTTTCAGGTATTCCATGTTGTTCCAATGGTGTATCTACATCTATGTTTAAAGGGACATTTTCAGAGGTTCTTTGTTGTTCCATTTGTGTATCTACTACATCCATTATTAGTTGAGACTGTGATGCAGATGTTGATGGAAAGTTTTCATGTGCTCTTCCTTGTTCTTGAGCTGTAAGTAATACGTGGAATAAAAAACTAAAAATGATTCATAAAATATTAGAATTTGGTGACTCCTCTACACAATGTATGATATGTAATCATCATTTATACACCTACAAAACTATGTTATAATAAACGATCTCAGCGCCACCTATGTGGTTTAATTTGTGAGTTCAACCAGGGACCCACTCCAAACACACAAAAAAAATTATCAAGATCGGGTCTTGGTGACAAGAATCAAAATAATTATTTACCTGATAGTTGTAGTTCTGGAATTGCTAATCTACAAAGCTGGTGGTTTGGGTAGAGGTAAGCCGCTTTGAAATGTTTACGACATACTCGCAGATTGTTGTAAACATATTTCTTATCCTGCAGATGTAGACCACCAATAGTTGAAACCCATGTCATGTATCTCTCAGGATTGGTTTTTGGATCAGGAAAACGATGTAGAGGAATACCTGAAATACAAATATATATATATTATTATGCAATTTATTCACTTATGTAATAAACATACTTTTTACATTTATAAATCTATATAAATCAATTGCCGCATGTATGTAAGATTTCACTTGAGAGCGGGTGGACCGATTTTGAGTTGGTTGTGTTTGTAATTGTCAGGATAAGGTTTATATGAAAGAAAATTTTGGGGAAATCCACCAGGAAAATCGGGTAAATTGCAACTGTGCGAAATATCAGCGTCAGGTGTATTTGCCTGGCACATGTTGAGCTGGACTCCCATTTGGTGCAACCTTGAGACGCACACCGCACTTTTTTATTGTTGTCAATCCATTATTTTAAAGTGTGTCATAGCCAATAGTGTCATCACAATGTCTTGTTTTCTTCCTTTTTTATTTGTTTTTATATTGGCACCTTGCAGCTATTTCCTAATAGCTAATTAGTAATAATTTAATCGCCATTTTGTATGTTGTGCTGTTTTTTGTGTGCACTAAATAAATGATTTATCTATCTATCTATCTAAACCAGGACCGGTTAAAAAAACAAAAAATAGGAAAACTGTAAATACTTGTTTATTTATTAAGTGAGTACTTTTATGTTTACGCTGTAAATTCGTTATTATTAATTAATACATAGATTGTAAGCATGTATATATATATGTACTTGAAATATTTTTAATTAGGTATTAGGTGCAATCAGCAATACATTACATATGGAAGGGTCATCTAGAATAAAGTTTTAGAAGCTCTCATACAGTTATCACGGTACAAATACGTTTTAAAGGGAACAAGTGAGCAAGGTAATTAAAGAGGCCTTGGCGTTCAACAGGAAAAGTTTTTCGCAACCTTCGAGGGAAGGATAGGGTCGGGTGTTTGAGTGGGTAAAAAGAAAATTATATTTACCGTCATCTTTGATGACTTGGCAGCCGGGCACACAACACTTGTTTCGAGACATTGTTAAACACAAAACACTTTAAATAATATGGTCCAAACTCCAATTTACGGAGGGCCTAAGCAATTTTGTTCGATTAAATCACGGAGGAGCACAGGGCGCTCAACTCGACGTGATTTACAAAGAACAGTCACTATGGGAACGTTTATCTTCCAAGATTTTGAATAAATACGGAGCAGCGAACTGAAATCGACGTAAATTGCACTCAAAAGCTGGAAGCAAACGCAATAATTACAAAAATATGCGCAAACGCCATTTTTGTCAATATCGCCCTGTGGCCTGTGAAGTCATTTCATATTTGTAAATTCTACTAATAGTTTATTTTTTGATCATCAGGAACAAAACATTATTTTAATAATATGATCAGAGAACTTTTACACATTCAATAAAAATCACAAAAAATATTTACTAACTCACAATAGATAAAAATCAAAGATTACACGCTTCCCCATCAACTAAAATATACTACCAATTGCTTCATGGATATACGCTGGCAACTTTTAGTTTATGTGCTGATACATAGACGGCGCTGATGATCAGGAAATTAAAATGTATAGCATTTGCCACCCTGTGCATTGTTCAGTGATGTTCATGACAGTGTAGCAACGTAAAGCTATAAGTTATTTAAAAAGGATATAGAAGGGTGTTTATTTTAATTAATTTATCGTGTTAGAAATAGAAACAAGTGATTTTTTGACGAAGTTACAATGCAAACTTCAACGAGGAATAAACTGTGTGTAGCCACAGCTGCTTTAGCTGTTGGATGTTCGGTATCATATATGTTTTATAAGCTGAGGAAAGGACGTCAAGATGCTGCAGATTTGTTTAATTACTTGTCTATCAACACTGTAACCAACGAGGAATCTTGTGATAAAGTTGTTGGCCAGTTGAGAAGGTAATATACTTTCTTAGTTACTCTAGCATGTATTGTAAACAAATATATGGAGTCTGTAAAGGCTTTGTTTACAATAAATGTACATAATAGCAAGAATGACCTTTAAGTATTTTTTTCTTTTAAGTATTTTGTATACATTTACCTAAATAAATGATTATGGTACCTAAATATTTATGAATGAAAAAAAACATCAAAATATTAATTAATTTTCTTGAAGTTAAGAGAACAAGAATACAGCCAGCAACCCTCTTGACTGAATAATACCCTTAATCAAATGTTGAATTATTTTCTTTTATTTGATTCTGGCATGTATATTGTTAATCATAATCATTTAATCACTTGTTAACATAGGTACAATAAAATAGTTGTTATAAAAAAAAAAAATTCATGCATATCATTTATACTAAAATTGATAACATAGTCACATTAATCAAAAAATTTGAACTGATTTTATAAAAAAAAAAAATATATACTATTGAAAAAACAAAAAAATTACTTCAAAGAAAGTTTAAACAAAAGAGAGAAAAAAGTAATATAATAATTAAAAAGATACAATAATGACACATGCAATGTTAAATGGACTTGAACTTAAACATACCAGGTCAATGAGTACAACTAAGGTCAAAAAACAGTCAAAATTGTATTTTGTCTGTTAAAAATTCCGGAATGCTCTTATTTTTTTATTCAACAGTAAAGATTTAACCCTTTTCCTAAATAAGTTTGCCTTTTAAATAAGTAAGCCTTTTCTTAAATAAGTTTATGTTTAATTCTTTAATTGAACTAGTTATGTGGTTGAATATGATTGGTGCCATACAAAAAACACTTTTTTGCATCCATGCTGTATGAGACCTTTTTACGCACAAGTTATTGTTTTGTGGTCAAGTTGGTCATAACAAATACAGCTATCTCAAAAATATATATGCAAGGGAATGTCAATAATTTGTATTTGATATACAATTATGGCTTACAGGAATCTAAACTGTAGAGTTTGAACATTGACCTAATGCATCTTTTTTGTGCTAACTAATTCCCTATTGGTTGAGTTACCCCAGAAAATGACACCATACTTCAACACTGAACTCACCAAACCATGATATGCTGTGATTATAGCATTGACGTTAATCACTAGGGACGGTTTAAATAGGGCATAGACTGATCTGCTAATACGTTTAGTTTGCTCCTCCATGTGTTCTTTTGTTGTTTTACATTGCATTGTTGTGTTACAATCAGAATAAAACATACAATTAATACCGATTTTGTCTTTGTCATTTGTCTAATCTTGTAATGAAAAGAGTTTGATGTAAAATTTATATTTGTATTTAGGCAATGTCAGAAGCACAGAGCATTAGGATTTGACTGTGAATGGGTGACCGATAATGGGAAGAGGCAACCAGTCGCACTAGTGCAGCTATCTTCTTTTGATGGGTACTGCGGCCTGTTCAGGCTAAGTACCATGAAAGCACTGCCTGCATCATTAAAAGTAAGTACTAATCACTACTCGTTATTAGCAATCAGAGAACTTCCCCTAAAAATTTTAGCATGTGTGTTCCGCTAATTGTTTGGCAGACTAAGGGCCTATGTCACAATATAAAAGTATCTGAATTTGAAAGCAATTAACAGCCAAGTAATTTAATTAGAAGTTACTCAAATATGCCCTAAATCTGTCAAAAATACTGTTTTACTTTTTTTAATTGCAACTCAACAATAGAATAACTATTTAAATGTGTCTTTGAGATTAAATTTATTCTGCTGTTGAACAGTTCTTTCTTATAATGATGCCAAAATATAACATATTTAAAAGTTATAAATTCAATGTTTTTTGAATGTTAAACATTTCTAAAACTCCAAATGCACTTCAACACAATCACAAATCATATTTTGATTAAAAACAATTGCAAAAAAAATATTTAAAAAAAAAACATTTCGCGGGCTTCTTAGAGCTCTTTTTCACCGCCGGAACTGTCACGTACCACCAGATACCCAACATGTGCGAGATATAAAAATAAAACCATAGACGTATTAAAAAGGTTTAACCTTTTTTATAAGTCTATGAATAAAACTAAAAAGATATAAATAAACAAGACATCACAGGATTTTTTTTTTATTGGAGTCACACGTGTTAGGGCATAAATCGAACAGATTACCTACGTGTGACTCCGGTTTTTTAATTTGTCTCATGTGATGTCTTATTTTAAATACCTTTTTAGTTGACTTTTTGCTTCGCTGTAATCGGATAAAAAACCGTTATAAATTGAACAATAATCTTTCTTTCTTATGTATTATGAATGTGTTTTAAAACGGTTGCGACAAAAACCGAAAACGAGTGTCATTGTGCACACTTCTAGAGCAACTACTACTAACATAAACCGCCAGTCAACCTCGTACCAAATTGATTTACGACTTTTGACAAAAGTTAAAACTATTTAACTGTCACATTGGTCAGCAAAAATAGACCTTGACTTTTTTTGACGTGCAATAAACATTCAATCTTGGGTGATAGAGCAGAACGAGAAAGTTACGACTTACGAGGTTGACTTCTCGCGGGAAACAAGCCCGAGGAAAAATTCGTGCGGGAAACACCCGGGAAACATCTTTACGTACCCTCCCTAAAATCAGAAAAAAAAAATGCAACCCTGACCCCCCCCCCCACCTCCCAAATGAATTCCTGGCTACGGCCCTGCTAAGTACTTACCCAGCAAACGCGCCAATAAAATAATACCTACCTACGTCATACTTAGTCGGCGTAAAACCGCGTGTAATATAGTTGGCGCCAAACAGGATAATAATTGAGTGCTACAACATTCTATTTTTCTTGCGTCAGCATCATGAAAATGTGCAATCACAACCTATGTAGTACTGGAAGCGTGAATCGCATATATTTGAAATCAATTATGTGTAAATCTAAATATAGATGTAGTACTAGCAAGCTCAATACTCAATACGTTTATTGCATTCCACAATGTGAACTTAGGTGGTAGGTACATAAAGACATACATTCGTTTTTGAGCATTGTGGGCCCTGTCGGGTATAACAACATAAAAATTAGGAGGAGGGCTATTATAGATATTTGTTAACAATTTTAATATTAATCTACTCTTTCGTTTTGTGTAGGTAGGTAGGCTGATAACTAATTGTGTAGGTACATATAATTTTTACCACTCATATATTGGATTTAAAAATTAATACCTATTTATTTAAGCTATTTATATTGCCATAGTAGTACTTCTGCCCAACCCTTTGGGGAAACAAGGCGTGATGATGATGATACATACACTCAACCGCAAGTCTCTGGTAACAATTATTATTCTGGAAATTGACATTATTTGTTCAAGTGTTAGCTACTGGGTGTGTGGTTGAACGTATACACGGCTATACATCAAGCTATACGCAATATATGCTAAGAATAAAAATCATTTTATTGGTCCATTGTTACAAAATAAATTTCAAAAATAATAATATTGTATACAGTAACTAGAATATTTAACATAGTTATTAAAACAGTGGTCCCCAAACAAGGCAGCGCCTGTGTCTTGGGGGCCGGAGTTATTTGAGCGATTTTTTTTATCGTAATCTTTGGTAAAAGCTTGCAATTTGCACTCCTTATGGTTATAATACAGTGTACCTGAGCCTATATTTTGTAGCATTCCTACCTACAGTCCGGCCGTTGAGAGAATGCGTTCCTGACACCTGTCAGTTTCATACGAACGAACTTGTTTTGCGAATTTGGTTTACATCTAGAAATTGTCCAACTGTCAGCCGACTGGTGTCAGGAATGCATTCTCTCGACGGCCAGCAAATAAATGAATTTGAAGGTTGTTGCTCAATCATGCAGTAGTTGCGCAACGGATTATTACGAGCTTATTAGTCGGTATAGACAGTAAGGCAGGAGTCTCCTATGAAACGCTATTGGTGAGATCTGGCGTCAGCATAAACTTCACAGTGTATTTTGGCTGTAGTAAGTGTTTCGATGAGACCACGCCATCGTACTCTCATAGCGACCACGCCATCGTACTCGCATAGCGACCACCTTGAAGCCACGTACGACAAAACGCTGCGAGCGGTCGATGTGGTTGACGTTTAGGTATAAACGCCGCCCTACCCACTGGACTTTACCCTAGAGTTTCTTCCGCGGAGAAATCCCCGGATCTACCCTCTGCCCTATAAAAGGGATCGCTTTGAAGAAACTCTGGTTCCAACAGATTTTCACTAGTGTCCGACTGAAGTTTCGGTTTCGGCCAAAAAAACAGTTTTAGGCCGCAGTTTCGGTTTCGGTTTTTCCTGACTACTAAAGCCAGCACAGTGTTACACCAGACTTTCTCGGTGGCGAACTGTGGGCCGATCAAAAATGCTTTCAAATGACAGAATAGGGTTTAGCTCAAACGTCGATCAGCGATGTCGAAAGCGAACCGTCATTTTCGTAAAACTCGCATAGAACCAAACATTTTAAAGAGCAATCTTTGTTCTGAGAGGGTTTTATGATTAGCAACACATAAGAAACCCTAATAAAAAGCTCTGAAAACCATAATCATATAAAATGAATAATTTTTCAGGATCTCTTAGAAGATGACACAATCTACAAAGTGGGCGTAGCGCCCGCAGATGATGGCAAGTACCTGAGTCACGATTACGGCGTGACGTTAAGGTCTACCCTGGACATTAGACACTTGGCAAAATTAAATGGGTTTGAGGCCGGTGGTTTGGCTACGCTGTCTTCCGCACTCCTAGGAGCTGTCCTTGACAAAAGTTGGAGGGTAAGGATTTCAAAATATTCAATATGATCACAAAAAAAACTTCTGTATTGTCTGTGAAAATGAGTTCCAATATTCGCAATTTAAAATGATTTAAAGAATGCACATTGCACGTGTTACTGATAAGCTTCCAACAACAATAAATACTTGTTCCCTTGACTCATACTATGTTGCGCAATATTACTATACATTAACACAATGAACTGAAACATATTCTAAAAATAATCCAGGAATACTTAGTATTTCGACTTCTGCTAACTCCAAATTAACGCAATGAGCGGGAAAACTTCTCCAATTCTTGCATCGGAATTAGTCTCCTGCAACAAATACGGGTCACCTCGAAATGTCTAAAAGTGTAACGCGGGAATATTTTCTTTCGCGACATTTTACGCGGCAATTATTGCAATAATTGCCGATAAACATTGCAGAATGATGTTGTTAATGTTTTGCTGAAGGACTAAAGGCCTTTGTGCACAAGGACATCCCCGAGCGCTTAAGAGGGAACAGGGCCTGCGATTCTCCATACAAACGTATTCCGCTGTTTTCTTCCTGATTATTGCCTCTAGAGCAACCACCTTTTTTTATAAAATCAAGGTCTGCTGTAGACACGTCCCTGTTATTTCTTTTTTTTCAGCAACTTATTGGTAAAGAAAATATGACCCTCCAAAAATTACAAAAATGCCCCATCTTTACCGCCGTGATTAGAGGACTACCAGACAAATTCCAAAAGTTTTTAGCATAAAAGAAAATGATAGGAACCTAGACATATTCTTTCTTTAAATTTTAATGAAAATAATTGAATCGGCTCAATTTTCGAGCAGAAAAAAGGGGAATACGTAACATCGATCTCGTCATTTTTCTTTTGTGATATAATCGGTCTGAGCTGCAGTTGTCCCTATCGCACTCTACGGAGGCAGATTTGAGGTAAGACGACGGCAATAGTTTAATCAAATACCTATTTTTCAAATTCCTCGAAGCCCCTTAATAAAGTTTAACAGATCCATTAACTCTTTATTTCTTCACCAGATTCGATGCAGTGATTGGGAAACTGAAGAATTGTCACAGAGACAAGTGAAATACGCAGCAATCGATGCACACGTCGGCATTAGAATCTTTGCAATTTTATTAGAAAAGCTTGGAAGAAAAGAAACCGTTTTGTCTTGGATGTTTGGCACCGGCGCTCCCAGCGTATGGGCGCATTTAGACGACCATTGCTCCAAGTATGCTGATAAGAATTTTAAAATGAAACATGTCAAACTGAAAGATGGGTGAGTTTATTTATTATTAAGTTTCTCCTTCACAATTTTCTTTATAATTAGACAGGGGGTGGGGATCTAGTCACAAAAGGAGCAGAGAGAACGCGGTTGACTAAATTTTCCAATAAAGAAACTACAGACGCCAGCAGGTCAACCTACCCGAAACTGTAAAATTTTCCCAATCAACTTTGAACCTTATACTTTAGTGATAAAGTTGAAAATCTATTAAAGAAATTTGACAGATTGTAGTATGTTGATGTGCTGGCGTCTGTACCTATGGCAAAAATGTAACCCGCGTTACTTGTGAACGATATCTGAACATAATCTTGTTTAATTAATCAGGGTTATAAAACTAGAGAAGGATCTCAGCTTTCGATATGAGATGTAGAAATGTTGAATATCTGATTCAAGACTCCATTGAAGTAAACAGAATCACAGAATCACTCATTAACGCGCTCATGCTCTAAATAGGATGCCCCACACCGAGCGACACAACTCCCACTTCATCGTATTTTTTTTTAAATTCTATTTTTAAAAGCTTGTCTGATGCAATAATTCTTCAAGCTTTGTAAAGGTTATTTACCTATGACGTAACAGCCTAGTAAATTCTTACATTTTATAGGTACCTACTTATGTATCATCATAAATACAATGCCGTTATGGTTATTATAAATATTATGTTTCCTTGACCGAGTTCTGTGTTTCCTCCTTCATTATTTACCGCTGGGTAGCAACGCAATATTTCAAAGTGCTGTAGTCCCACTAAATTACTCTAAATGCACTAAACGAATTTAAAACATCGTTCTACTTCTGTCAATCGTTTGAAGATGACAGAGACAGAATTATGTTTTTTTATACGTTAAGCGTTAAATCCATTTAGTGAATTGTGTTGTGGTACGAGTGGACCTTTAAGGAATCTCGCGCACCAGTCGGCCACGATCATAACCAGTGGTAGCAGCGACCAGGTAAACTATAGAAATCGATACGAATCGTGCACGGTCGTAACGGCCAACTAGCCGCAGACTGGGCCACGGACCACGGACCACGAGTGGCCGGGGTCGTGGTTGTCTAATGCGCGAGATCCCTAAATATGGATCCTGTTTTCGTCAATATTTTCTACATTTGTGTGCTTCGAACTTACGACGTCGTTCATTCGTCCACAAGTAAATAAGGGACAGGCAACGCAACAGCTAAAGAAAAGAACTTAGCACTTTAGTATCGACGCTGTCGTAAAGCCCCCTAAGATACAGGCCTAGCCTAGTTTAGGGGACAGGGTTGAACTTATTGTACTTACCGACCTAATGCTAAATTAAGATCTTTAATCTGTAGACAGTGCATTGTACTTGAACTTTGTTGTAATAAACAATTTATTTATTATTTATTAAAGCCTCGTGCAGACAGGCGCGACGCGACACCGGTAATTGTTCTACCGTGAAGTTTTCTTAGAAATTGTTTTGAGTCGTGTCGCGTCGCGCTAGTCTACACGAGGCTTAATTCGTCTAAAAATTCCTGCCCGGTCACGATTCTACCGACTTTCAACACATGGTGAAGTCACCACTTCGTTATGACTATTCATCATGGTTATAGGAAATAACACTGAATCAGAGTTAACTTCCTACTACTTATTTGTATTGGGAAATTCCCGCGTACGCGTATAATGCTCATCATCATCATTTCAGGCAAAAGACGTCCACTGCTTGACATAGCCCTTCCTCAAGAACCACCCCTTCGACCGGTTCTTGCCTTCTCCATAAGCATGTAGTTGTTTTTAATTACCAAACCAAGATGATATGTTTTACTTCCTTTATCAGTCCATGACTCACCTATTTCGGCTTAAAGTAAAAGGAAACTTGAATAATAGATAAAGAAATGATGACCTTTTTCGTGTTATCATTTCCTTATTATTTATTTACACAACACGAATGCACGTGCTTGTGAAGCGAGGACACTATGATGAGTATGAACTCTGATTGGCTGATATGAACGTTCTGTACTGACGGATACGCTGATTGATGATTAACAGCTACAGTAGCTGTTATCTAATCAGCGCATCCGTCAGTAACTATGAATATAACATTTGAGCTGCAACCAGAATAAAGATGTGATACTCAGTAGCAGGTTTTACACAATGAAACACGAACTATAATTCACCCTCAGTCTGTATTTGGGCAGAGTCATGTTCTTATTACCGGTTCACAATATATAATGAAATGTCAAAAAAGAATGATTTCCCTCCCTTTTATACATTTTGCCGCCAAATTCAAATCAACTGTCAGTTAATTACTCTATGTGCTATGAAATACTAAATTATTGTTATAAAAATCAAATAAATGACTTATTATGGAAAAATGAATACAAAGAATATTATTTAGATATTAATGAGAATATTTGAAAGTAATTTGGGAATAATTAAGCAACTACTACGTCATAACCGTCGAGTATCTATTTGGTACTTGTTAACAGATGTTATGAATTGACTCTTTGATTAGCCAATAGCTGCATGGGTCCACACCGGACGATCCAAATTTGAATCGGCGCTCCACGATCCCCGATCATCATGTAATGCTAATCGTGGGTCGGAGATTCTTTCGCACGATCCGTCTTAAAAAAAACCCGATTCCGCTGCACTCCAATGCCCATCCATATTTAAGCTAGATTAAGTTCAATTGAACACACGCTCGGTATGGTTGCCCGATGATCCGATCCACACAGAGCGCGATGTGCCCTCGAGGCCTTGAGTATTGTCAAAAAATCGACAGCGCTCGGATCGGCCGCTTCACGGAGCGCACGCTCACTCCGAGCGTGTACTCGGATCGCGCGCGGCACGTCCACACCGACCTCGCATTTGGTTCGCGCTCATGCCGCGCCCGATCGCAGCGTAATGGATCTTCCGGTGTGAATCCAGCTCAGCACTCAAGTTTCCAGTCGCCCTAAATAGCCAATAGTAAAGATTTACTTACGAAAATCTTTCTTAGTTTCCAATAACCCGGTCTTTTGCAAAAATCCTAGAATTTTGGCAAAGATTTGATCTTTCCAAAGATTAGATTTTTCCAATTATCCTGCGACATACATTTTCTATAGGTATTCTATCTATTTAAATATAATGTGGATTTATTAAATGCTAAGCTCAAGTTATTCTTAAGTTTTTTTAAGCCATTTTCCTAATAAAGATATTTTTCAACAGTTCTAAAGAAAAAAATGGTCGTGTCAGAGAACCTGTGGTACCGACTAAGAGGTACCCGACTCCGATGCGTCTTAAACCTCTGTACAACAACGGCTTCTTACATGCCCCTGATGGTGAACTACTGTGTACGTGCGACAAAAAGAAAGCTATGTGGTGAGATATACTTACTTTTACAACCTTTTATAAGTGGCAAACAAACACCTGGTGGTAAGTGGTCAACGCCGCCTACGAACATTTGTAATACCAGATTTTCATGTAAGAGACAAAGTGGGAATGTCTCATAAGCCTGTTTATTACACTATAGTTTGACCGAGACCGCTGTTCGCCGCCTTAGGAACGCGTGTCGAGGCGGGGGGCAGCGTTGACGAATCAGTGGCATGCGGGACGCCGCGCGCCCCGAGCGTTGACGAATGAGTGGCCTGCACTGCCTAACTTAACCTTTTTCACCCAGTTCACAATTTTTCGATTGTTTATAATCTAACGGAAATAATACCGACAAATTATAAACGAACGATTCTCACAATTTCATAGACATAATAGGTACCTGATTGCTGGAATAAAGTATGATTTGTCCAACCTGTGTTTTATGATGGTCAACCTACAATATCAATCAATGTTGAAATTATAACAATTGAACGAGTTGCCGATTTGCCTTAGGCATTTTGCATAACCACGAGTGTTTGTAAACGGACGGCGCAGTTTGTAAAATGACGAATAATACAATCTTCCAGGACATATTCATTTGTCTTTGATCTAGTGGTAATAAGTGCGAACATTAGACCAAACATCTTTTTAATAATGTGTTAGTCATAGGTCATAATCATATAACAAGGCAGGTTATACATAGGGTTGCCAACCCTATTATATAATATAGTATCCTGCTATATTAGGCCTAAATACTATATTTCTAAAGCAGAAATATTATAAGCGAAACTACTATATTTCTATACAAAGAGACGATCGCAATAGGGATTAATGGTATTTTGAAACCTTAATTTAGTGTAAAAAAGTTATGAGAAATAAATAATAAAAATGTTTTTGCAAAATACCTACTATTTTTTTTTTTTCTCCGTCTACTATATTTTTACAGCCAATGGCTTCGAAAATACCATAATTGATATAAAAACAGTTGGCAAACCCAGTTATACATAATCATTTCTCTACAGGTTCGTAAATAAAGGGCTAGCAGACCTGCTAAAGGAAGAGCCTATCACAGTCCGCCTTCGATTCGAGCCCGCCGGTCGAGCGGTTGGCGACGTGGGACGGTACTACACACTACAGAAGGAGAATAGATGCGTTGTGTGCGGCGACACTAACTCTTACATTCGCAAGAATATCGTGCCTAGAGAGTATAGGAAGAACTTCCCAGGTAATCAATAATCTTTATTACACAAGAGAGTGGTTATAAAATAGTGTGAAGTCCCTGACTCCCGTGCTAGGTGGTAAACCTGTGTTACAAGAGCCAGTGCCCTCTCTCAGTAGGAGATATTACACTCTTATGCAAAAAGATTAACAAAAATAAAAAGAATATAGTAACAAACAAAAAGCGGATAGAAGAAGCCTGTATTGAGTTTGTGAGTGTTTGTGGAAGTGTGTGTGTATGTGAGTGTATGTATGTGTGTGTACGCGCGCGTTTGTGTGTGTGTGTGTGTGAGTGTATGCATGTGTGTGCGTACGTGCGCGTTTGTGTGTGTGTGTTTGTGAGTGTATGTATGTGTGTGCGTACGCGCGCGTTTCTGTGTGTGTGTGTATGTTTGTATGTATGTATATGTGTGTCAATGATTGTACAGGAGGGGTTTTAATGGTAAGGTGAGTTTTATTCTTGAGTTCTTCTCTTGTTTATGAGATATACGAGAATTTTAGCTTTTGTCGTGGCAAAGTGGTAGTGGGGCTGACTGTTCAAAGTTCGTCAGACGTATTAAGTATAACCCGTGGAGGCTATTTAAATAAATTCACTCCAAATTATTCCCAACTTACGTAAAGTAATACGACTACTCCAATGTTCTGAATTTAATTGGTTTTTAAAATAAAATTATGAGAAGCAGTAATTAATATAAATTAACAAAATATTTTGCTACTAAAGTTCAAGTAGAGAACTATAATTTATTTCGTGACATAATTAATTAAACACTTAATTTAAAAAATCTGCATAAATCCAAACTCTCTGAATCTGACTCAAAGTGGTAACATCTATCCTAACCTATTACAGAGATCATGAAGGACCACTCTTCGCACGACGTGGTCCTGCTGTGCGCGACGTGCCACCAACAGAGCAATATCAAAGACTTGGCGGTGCGCGAGCGGCTAGTTGAGTTGTGCGACGCGCCACTACCCACCGACCAGCGAGGCAGGAAGACGTATGAGGACCCAGTTCGCAAGTGAGTAACTTTTATGGTACATTTAGAACGCTATAAAACCACCACTAACCGTATATAGATGTGTCAGAGTCGTCATTGTTTTAATGACTAACTGACTAGTGTAATACCATCAGAGGCCTAATAGGGGTGTGACACCCACCACTGTCCAGTATGAGAAAGAGATGGAGGAATATTCCTCCATCTCTTTCTTATATTACAGCACTTACAGCGACATCCCTTTTTCAGGAATTAAAAAAAAACCACTTTAAAATTTTGTCCCTTTAAATTTGTGGTGGTGGATAAAGTCAGGGTTCCGTCAGCACAATGCTCCTACAACACAACTTAGTGCGATTTTATAAGCTTTCATCAGACGAGATATCGGATTTACTTCTAAAAAACTTTTTCAAAGTACAGACGCCAGCAGGTCAACCTACCCGAAACTGTCAAATTTTTCCAATCAACTTTGAACCTTATACTATAGTGATAAAGTTGAAAATATATAGGTACTATAGTGATCAAGAAGAAATTTGACAGATTGTAGTAGGTTGATGTGCTGGCGTCTGTAGGTACTCTAATTACTTCCCTTACAGCAAACATTTTCATTCGACAGAAAAATCCGGTCTTGCGGTCGAGCCCTCCTGTATTCGTCGAACAAACTGCCCGAATCGAGACGGAAGGAGTTAGAAGATACCTTACTGCAGCACTATCCCGACCAGGATGAGATCAGCGAGGAGTTGTTGAAGGAAGCTTGCGAGATTCAAGTGGTGTAAGTATTCAAATGGATAAAATATAATGTTTCCAGCTTTTTGAAATATTTACCTATCATCTTTATAACTTTTTTTACACTGGTGCCGATTCTCTTGTACACTGAACTAAACTAACTAAACTATCACTAAAATTCCTTACTTTTAGCAATGAGAATCCTAAAACTATTCTGCAAAAAAAATCTCTAAATTTAAAAATAATTTTGACACAACTAAAATACAATTTGACAATCGCGACCACTGCGTGGTACATACTTGTTTGCCTTACACCGTGATTTTTTTTAGAGCCGGAGGCGCGCCGCCGCCGTGAGGGCAGCCTCGACGTGTTTTATATGGAATTTTTCACTTTTTGTATGGAAAAAAAAAACCTACGTGTTGAGTGTTAGGGGTTCACATCATTTCGAGATATAAGCAAAGTAAAAAAAAATGTATACAGTATTATTTTTGCACCTGAAGTTGAGGTGTTGGTGTGAATTCATGACAACTAATAGTATTCCACACTTTTTAATCGCGATTAAAAATGGTCAGATTTAGTTAGACAATCAAAATTGTAGGTGAAAAACGTCAAATTCAGAATAGCAAAATTGTCATTTTCACTAAATTAAAATCTCAGTGCCATCTTAGTGCTGTCAAACTAAAATATAGTTAAGTTGTGTCACTTTGGTCTATTTCAGAATGGGAAATCGTCGTTTGACAGGAATAAACTAAATTTTGGTGATTTTTAGTCTAGTTTAGAGGCATTTGTAACAAGAGAATCGGCACCATTGTCAGTCTTCTGCGACCGGTCTTCCAAAAAATTTAAGAAGATGTGAACATCATCTTTTCTAGCCTTTTGAGTTATTTATAATTATTCATCCATCTTCCTAGCTTTTTGATAACATATCCCATCTTTTTAGCCTTAGTATTTTGTTTACCTAAATAGTTATCAGTATTTTTAATGTTTCTACCTAGTTTTTTAGTAGGCATGGCATCCAAAATAATCCGAATAATTACGAAAAATGTAAGTCAGTTGTAATAAAATCTATTGTTTCATATTTTCCAGATTTGAGAATGAAGATTACGCATCTCACGGTGTGAAAGTAGTGGACTATTACTTAAAGCACGGCGGTCTGCTCCTCCTTGAAGAGTTGTGGCGCGAACATTTTTTGAGCTCTATGCAGCCTCGATATATTCCTGCTCTATGGTCCACGAAACATAATGAGGAGAGGTAAGGGAACTATTCTCTATGATTTTTTGAAGTGAAAACTTCTTTAGCGGCGTTGTGCACTTTTTTTGTGATGGGTAAAAAATGTTAAACTCGCGTCAGGACACGTGACCTGATCGAAAAGCACAATAAATGAATATTGTATTTTACCACATAAATTATAGTACTTTTATAGTGATAATTAAAGCAATTCGTGCAAAATTATTCCCTAACCATTCCAAAATATCAAAAATGCACAACGTTAATATTCAAGTTTTCACTTCTGCCGGCACTCCCGCAGTGCAACCCGTTGATTTTTTTTATCGGAGTATCATGCTGAGCAATTTGAGGTATTAAAGACATTTTTAAGAAATCAGTGACGACAGCGACTATTCGCGCTAGTTTGAACGCCTCCATACAACTTAGTGGATGCAATTCGCGCGAGCAAATTTCGTCCCGCATCCCACGCGGGATTCGCCTCAGTATGGCCAGAGCATTCTAAAAGTTTATAACGTTGCAAATAGCTGTCAAATATTTACCTGTTTTTATTAATTTGTTAATAATACTGTATGCAAATATGAAATAGTGCAACCCGTTGTTTTTTTTTTCTATATGATGGGATTAGGAGGGATGAAATGTTGATGGATGGCGAAAAAGAAGGATAGATTGTGAGAGGGACGATATGAATAAATAACGTGACGGCTAACAGGGGAGAATGAAAGAGGAAAACATTTTGCCTACCCCTAGTAACATAGGACAATGGCAGGCTGCAGAAGAAACTTATTATGTACGCCTCGCCTTTTAGAGTCTCTTGTTTTATTTCATAGATTCAATTACAATAAGCTTCTAAAGTAATGTTCATGAGTCAAAGCACCGAATAGTACAGAAGGCGCACTCCGCATTTTAAGTATGAAGCTACAAGTACACGGCGGGCTCGTCTTTTCGGACCAATTCAGTGAGCGTAACGTAGTCAGAAGATGTAAGAGTTACGTGATAAAAACAGAGGCAACTTCTAGGTGAATTTAACCGTAGGTAATTAGCGCTGTGCGACATGAATTGCACTTTATTGTGTCGTGACAAGTGTCGCTTTTTAAGGTTCCGTAGTCAACAAGGAACCCTTATAGTTTCGCCATGTCCGTCTGTCTGTCTGTCCGTCCGTCTATCCGCGGCTTAGCTCAGAGACTCTATATACTAGAAAGCTGTAATTTGGCATGGGTATACATATTAATCACGCCGACAAAGTAGTAAAATAAAATTATAAAAAAAAATTTTTTAGGATACCCACCCTACACGTAAAGTGGGGATGTTTATTTATTTTTTCATCTATCCCATGGTGTGGGGTGTAGTTCAAAAATATTTCGAGTTTGTGAAAACCATTTTTGGATTCAAGGAACCGTTAAGTGCTAATTTTTGTTAGTCAAGTGTCCCCCCCCCCCCACCCTGCTAGCTAAATGTTTGGTTTTGGATATGTGAAAAAATCACGACAATGAAATGAAATGAAATTGTTTATTCTGTAAATAGGATATTGCAATCACTTTTACACGTCATATTAAAAAAAAAATAAGAAGAAAATGCTAGATGAGTTCGGCGTTTCCTATCTGACTACTCTGAGAAGAAAGACCGAAACAAACTCAGAGGTCACAGTCTATTTTAAAGTCCAGACATAATCTTGGTCAGGCCCTATGAGGACCATGTAGATTAGTGTCTGAAATGGTCTTTTGACAGTAGTATATATAATGACATTAAAAGGAAAACTATCACAGCTAAGTAGGCTTTACAAGTTAATGAGTAATAAACGACAAACTTACATTTGCGGTTGCAAAAACATGTTCTCCCATACATTCCGTATGGGAGAACATGTTTTTCAACTACAAAGTTAAGTTTGTTCTTGCGATAAATTCATTCAACTTCAACTACGGAACCCTTCATTGTGCGTGGTCCGACACGCACTTGGCCGGTTTTTATTTATATGATTTTGCGGAGTGAACCGTCTGTATCCATCATAAAGTGTTTTTTATTGTTTTAGATTACGAGTGAGAATGAAGGAAGGGCGTATCACCCAAGAAGATTTGGAATCTGTTGGATTAACATCATTATAAAATATATGTTGTGTGTGTGTGTGTGTAAAATAATTATATTAAGAGCCCATACTACCTCAGCTCAAATTCACTTTTTATCTCGCTCACATCATACTGCTCGCGGACTGAGTGAGAGCGAGACGGAGTGGGGTGGCGGAAGTTAAAAATTAAAAATAAAAAAACTTTGTCGCTGCTTTATAGTTATTTCAGTTATTATGCAAAGTTTCATGATCAAATTTGAAGTATTTTTTGAATAACAGCGGTTTATTGTTCGGGTTGGAGGTAACTTTGGATTTTTATTGTACTGAGAAAATTTTATGGAGTCGTGTTTTCGTCAAACATAATACTTAAAATGAATCCTCAACTTTAACATAAATATTTATTTTCGACATAACAGGATCATGTTAAGCAATTTGAGGTATTAGAAGTGTGAGACAAAAATAATATAATCATAGGAAACCTAATGGCTATATAAAAGGACTAAATTTTGAAAAGGGCTTAAATTAAAAGGATAAATAAAATACTTAGCCTATTTTGTATTTTTGCCCAATAAATTGGGAATATATTTTTGTAATGTTGGGAATGGTGTTGCCTTGAAAGCATTCAATGAGTAATAAGAAATGATTTCGATTTAATTGATTGACAGATTTGAGTAGGGTAGGTAGTAGGTACCTTCATGTAGGTACTCGATATTATGTTGCTGATATCTTTTTAAGATATTATCATTATTTTCAATTTATTATATCGCTTTATATTGAACATTCACGAGCGCGCATACTGAAATTTAGTGTCATTCAACAATATATTTCTTATAAACTATGTATTTATTGAAAATATGAGGTACTAGCTGCGCCCCGCAGTTTAACCCGCATAAATCTCGATTCCGTAGGAATATCGGGATAGAAAGCACCCTATGTCCTTTTCCAGGCCATGGTCTACCCGTGTGCCAAATTTCATCCAAATCCGTTTAGCCGCTTTAGTGTGAAAGCGTAACAAACAAAACTTACTTTCGCAATTATAATATTAGTTAAGATTGTGCAGCCGAAATATTTTTGCCAGCTTTTAATAGCTATATTTATACTTATAGAATGTGTACTTAATGCTAATTAACCCTTCCCACCGTTCAAAGGAACAATGTTCCGGAATTATAATTATGTGAATAATATAAAAGACATGTGTTTGTTTTATATTCAAATAAAAATTGTAAAAATAAGAAGGACAAATGAAATGACAAAATAAATATAAAATGGTAAAGTAAACTTTTTTATGATTGTTTTATTTCGTATGCAGTTATGCCCCGTTTTTTT
This sequence comes from Xanthia icteritia, assembly GCA_949128155.2. NCBI lineage: Eukaryota > Metazoa > Arthropoda > Insecta > Lepidoptera > Noctuidae > Xanthia > Xanthia icteritia. Next base: position 19,440,151 of record OX421934.2, on the reverse strand, counting down.
CTACCTCATATGATTGATATCATCTGAAAGTGCGTCAACAAGGGTGATCGAGGTCAGGAGCAGGCGCAATCAGGACTAAAAAAAAAAACATTAACCAATCAGCAGTTCCATACCGCGACCCGCCGGGTTTTTAGCAAGCCACGAAAACTAGATGGCTGAGTAGGTAGGGGGGGTGGGGGGAGCGTGATGAGAGAACAGCAAAAATATATTTGAGAAGCTTTAGGTAAGAGCCCTACGGGCAGGGGCCTGCTTTCAGATTTAATTTAACTGACTCGCAAAAATTTAATTTGGATATTTAACACCCCAAATTTAATTTAACGAAGTTTGTTGTTTCCTATCTGAAATTTTTTAAATGTATTTTTGGCATTCTCTAATAATCTAATAATTTAGCGTCCCACCTAAAATGCTGCAAAACACTGGACGATTGATTGTATGAATGAATGATAAAAATCATATTCGGATCAAGGATATGATTTTTATGAATGAATGAACTGATTGTATGAATGAATGATAAAAATCATATTCGGATATGATTTTTATCAATCAATCGACGTTGCCAACCTATTGATAGAAACTGCCAAAAACTTGTTTACTCAATAAGCATGACTGTGCATCTGCAGTTTATTTAATGATTTGTTGTTGTTCAATAAAGTTGTTATAACAGCATAATAAATAATAATTCTGTGTGACAATAAACGAATACAGAGCATCGCAGAACACGAACCGGCAAATCAAATGTGACATAGGGGATGACAGGTGACAGTGACACTGATTATTCCTATTCATTCATTGAGTCTAGTTGATTGACGTTGACTTGATAGTCTGTGTGACAGATAAACTGTGGACTTGCTGGTGCAATCTCGCCTCTCGGTGCAATGGTGCAATTGGGTGCAATATTATGAATTCGAGTCGAAGTAAATACCAATCATTTCATTGTAACACAAATGATATCAAATTATGTGTAACGTCACAAATGTATCATAAATAACAAACAAAAAATCGTTTAAGTTTCAGTCGTAAATAAATATTGAGAAGCGTAGTAGATAACGTGTACTTATTAAATTTTCAAAAAAAGGTTCAATGCAAGGTCCAGCGACATATTATTATGATTTGTGCGCAGCTTCGGTTGCTCTGGTTGTGGGATGTACTGTTTCATACATAATTTATAAACTGACGCGAGGACGCCGAAATGCTGCGGATTTATTTGATTACTTGATTATCAACACTGTCACCAGTGATGAGTCTTGTGACAAAGTTGTTGAAGAGTTGAGGAGGTAATTCAAAAAAATATGTTATAAGTATCTTTAAGTTTTTAACCGAGTTTATAAGTAATTGGGCTAAGTAATTGTTATCACAAAGAAGTAAATTATAAACTTTCCGCCCCTAAGATGACCCACTGACCTAAACTTTCTTAATTTCTTAAATACTCAAACAAAATAAGACATTATTTACGTTATAATTAATTAAATATAAATATTTATTAATTTTCAAGTGTGTTCCTGAATTCTGTTGAATATGATTAATGCCGTATATGAAGTATTTTTATGAATTATTTGATATTTATGCATTATCAAACAAAAATTGCATACATTTTCAGGCGATGTCAGAAACACAGAGCTTTAGGATTTGACTGTGAATGGGTGACTGATAATGGAAAGAGGCAACCAATAGCCCTAGTGCAGCTATCTTCTTTCGATGGGTACTGTGGCCTGTTCAGACTAAGTACCATAAAGGCAGTGCCGGCATCTCTAAAAGTAAGTATTTATGTTACGATGAAAGATATATATTTTTTTATGTTTAAATAATAAGTACATGAGAAATCTTAGTTTAGGGAATTGTTTTTTTTAATATAAGATGTGGTGTTTCAGGATCTATTAGAAGATGAAACTATCTACAAAGTTGGAGTAGCAGCAGCAGATGATGGGAACTATTTAAGCCAAGATTACTCTGTGGTGTTAAAGTCTACACTAGACATTAGACACTTGGCAGACTTGAACGGCTTTGAGGCTGGTGGCTTAGCCACACTGTCTTCTACACTGCTAGATATTGTCCTGGACAAAAGTTGGAGGGTGAGATTTAAGAAAATATTTCTCAGGCATGCAAAGTAGGATTGCTGACAAAAATAACTGTTTACTCATTAACTATTAGCAGTTGCAATTTAAAATTACGTGTAGCAATCTCTAGGCAAGGCACTGATAAGACTGCTTCAAACAATGAAGATTAAAACAATTTTGTTGATAACTCATGGATGGTACTAAGAATCTATACATACATACAAACAAATAAAATTGAAGTGTTTGTTTGTAATGTAAAAAAAACAGCGTTTTTCTAAATGCATACGAAAGTATAAACTGTATTTATAAAATAAAAAAAATTGTTTCTGCTTGTTTCGGCTAATCTCCGAAACGGCTGAACCGATTTTGACGGGACATTCACTGGCAGATAGCTGATGTTAAAATGAGTTACTTAGGCTACTTTTATTTTAGAAAAAGAATTAGGGTTCACGCGGACGAAGCCGCGAACTGCAGCTACTGTAAGATAAGATAGATAAATAAATTTTGGTGACTAAAATAACATACACTATACAAATCTAATCTAAAAATAATTGGGTTTTAAAATAAATCCGGCTTCAGCAGTCCACATTTTCGCAATCATCTGTAATCAAGCTACATAATATATTATATTGGATGCATTATTATTGTTATTTTTTATTATAATTGATTAGCGCCTTTGACCACTATTTATGATGATAACCAATAATGTAGTCAGCGATGGAGCCTTGCTTAGAAGTAATATTCACTCTCGGAAAATCAAACAAACATGCATTTCTTCTCCAGATTCGGTGCAGTGATTGGGAAGCTGAGGAATTATCAGGTAAACAAATCCAATACGCGGCAATAGATGCACACGTCGCTATTAGAATCTTCGCTATATTATTGGAACAGCTTGGACAAAAACAAACGGTGTCATCTTGGATCTTTGGCACTAACGGTCCTAGCGTATGGTCGCATTTAGACGAGTATTGCTCGAAGTATGCTGATGTGCAATATAAAATGAAACACGTCAAATTGAAAGATGGGTGAGTTTTTATTCCATCTGTTTGATTGTCAAGATTATGGCCGTAAATTATTTATGTATTTGATTCGGACTCTGCCTGACAAGATTATATTTTGAAGAGCGGCCGTAAACTATTACCAGCTTTAGAAACGTGTATTAAACACACCTCTGCTCAACCCTTCTGGGAAAACAGGCGTGATGTTATGTAATATTCTGCAATAAAAATATTTTCAGTAATTATTTATATTTTAAGCAGATATAAGTAGGCAAAGTTTGTCAAATAATGTTTACTCATTTTACAATTAATAGATTCTGGTTAAGTACCTTTGCAAATAGATAAAGAAATGTTGAACAGATAACAAAACAGGCAACGTATTTAATTTTATCTTTTCCTTATTTACTAACACGTCATGCCAGCGCGAAAATAAATAAGGAAGAACAAAAAAAAAAAACATGTTTTTGTGTTGGAAAAGAATGTTCTTTTCAAGCTCTGCCAAACAAATCTGATGGAAATCGGTTACGTAGCTTAGCAATAATAAGGTGGATTTAAAAAAAGACAGTTTAAGACTTGCATCAAATCGGCTGTGACAGACAGACACACGAGTGATCTTATAAGGGTTCCGTTTTTTCCTTTGAGGTACGGAACCTAAAAAATAAAAAAAAATATTCAAACTAGGCTGAGAATCAGCAATTTTCGAACGTTAAAATTTCATAAGACACTCTCCGAAGACGCCCGCCCTTCACCACTTCCTAGTGCTTTAGCGGGGAAGAAGAAGTGGCGCAACAAACTCCCAGCAGTACAGCTGTCTGTTCAGTTAGAAAAACTTGGTTCTATATGCAAAATAAATTACTCTTACAAAACAATTACAAAACCATGGTCAGCAAGACGACCAGTCACCACAAGCAGCACCTGTTCACGACCATAACTCAAAGATCAGCCATTACCCCCTCGCCATATTTGATTTCATAGAAGGAGGCAACCCGACCCCCGACGCTACTGCAATATTATTTTATTACATATTTCAACAGTGCAAAAGAAAAAGATGGGAGGACCAAGGAACCACCGTTGGTACCAACCAAGGGTTATAAGCTTGCGATGCGCGCCAAGCCTTTATACAACAACGGCTACTTAGAAGCTCCTGATGGTGAACTACTGTGTAGATGCGATAATAAGAAGGCTTTGTGGTAAGATACACTTACTTATTTGATGGTAATAGGTTCGCCCCTTACATGTGCACTTAAACATAACTGGCGGTGCTTGGAAGAGGCCTATGTCCAGCAGTGGACGTCTTTTGACTGAAATGATGATGATGAAACATAACTGGTGAACTGTGGGTGTGTGTGTTTCGGGGAATACAGGTGTGATGTTATTTTATACTTGTTTTTGGCTGTACGAAATCGTGTTGATTCTTCATACAGATTATGGGCTAGATTAACAGACCACTCCGTTGACTTAATAACTTTGCCAAGCAAATGCGGTTCACATTCGTGTGAAATTCTACCATTTCTTAGCAAAGCAAAGTTAAAATGCGATCTATGGATCTCGCCCTATGTGTCATGAAAATAGTCACCATGTGTAAAAGTCAGGTCTTCCTGGACAATAGTCCCACACTAATACACTATTATTAGGAAGACGACCTTTATTTTATACGTTTTTTCGACTGTAATATAACTACTTTTTGTAAATGCTGTAATTTATAACTGTTTTTTGACCCAAATAAATAAAATAAAATAGTAATTAGGGGTCTTAATTCCATTATAGGTTTGTGAATAAAGAGCTAGCAGACGTAGTGAATGAAGATCCTTTCACCGTGAGACTTCGCTTTGAGCCTGCCGGTCGAGCGGTCGGGGACGTGGGACGCTACTACCAGCTGGAGAAGGAGAATAAGTGCGTCGTGTGTGGCGGCACTAACTCTTACATTCGTAAGAATGTCGTGCCTAGAGAGTATAGGAAAATGTTTCCAGGTAAGATTAGTGTTCAGCGGGGTAATTGTGTAACACACAATGGCAATGCCTTTCATTTTGGCAGTTCAACAACATTCATTGCGTCATTTACGTTATTGAGTAGACGAATTTTTCAAACATAAGAAGCAATGGATTAGCATTTTCGTTCAAATCCTTCGGCTTATATTGGCTTCTTTGACCAAATAATAAGACGTGAAAAAAAATGTCCTCGTCAGTGTATCTGATATAGCGATGCTATAATTACAGAGATCATGAAAGAGCACGCGTCCCACGACGTGGTGTTGCTGTGCGCTGAGTGTCACCAACTGAGCAACATGCGCGACCATGCGATGCGCGAACGTCTGTCTGACATGTGCGACGCACCGCTCGCGACCAACCAGCGCGGCAAGAAGTACAATGAATTCGCTGGCAAGTGAGTACTTTGCCTTTAGTTTCATGCAACACACTGTTATATTTGTGTCCATATTTGCAATTTATATTATGAAGTTCATAGTATAATCTTACTAAACGATTGAGTAGTTCGGCATGCAAAAAAGTAACTCCAAGTATCATAAATCAATAATTGATCTAAACCGGGTATCATCTGAATCAATCTCTTACATTTATTTTTCATGCCACTTACGTCAATGTTTTTATTACCTAAACACAGGAAAATTAAATCAGTAGCCCGAGCACTTCTCTACCAGTCGAATAAACTTCCCGAAGCGAGACGAAAGGAGCTGGAAGTTATGCTACTGCAGCACTTCCCAGACCAAGATGAGATCACCGAGGAGCTGTTGAAAAATGTTGCTCATACTAAATTAGTGTAAGTTTATAGACTGCCCTACCTCTAGCTTTTTAAGATAATGATAATTTAACCATTATCCTAGCATTATGTAATAAGCACCATATTTGATTAAGTAAGTCCTTTATTTCTAGCTCCATCAGATATTTATTATCTCTTTAGCGTTAAGCGAAATTCTTTTGTGTGTTCCAGGTTTGAGAATTCAGAATACGAGTCTCACGGTGTGAAAGTCGTGGAGTCTTTTTTTAAGAACGGCGGTCTATTGCGCCTTGAGGAGTTGTGGCGCGAACATTTTCTGAACTCTATGGAGCCTCGCCACATGCCTGCTTTGTGGTCCGTCAAACATAATGAGGACAAGTAAGAATCTTTATCTTAAATGCTTCTTTTTTTTCTTTTTAAGAGTAAAGTCTCAGTTGATAATAAAACTATAAACACGAAAAAAAACCGTGTTGTAAAATAAGGTTTTTTATTATTTCAGATTACTAGTGAAATGGAACGAAGGGCGTGTAACCCAAGAACACTTGAAATCTATTGGATTAACTAGATTGTAAATAATTTAGTTCTTTATGAATTATGTTTAACATAATCTTGTATATTTGCCCAATAATTCGGCGTTATATTTGAAACAATAAATTGCCTTTTGCATTAATAAGAAAAAATACTATTTAAGTTACTGATCGAGTATTTTTAGGACTCATTTTTATCATACTACCTTTCTACATATAGTGGACCTCATAATTGCTTTTATTACCACATTTACAAAAACTCCCAGTAGGATTGAAACTTCACTAAAATCTAACTTCAGTAAAATCTTATTTAAATGATAGACAACAGCAAGTTCAAATTAATGGTGTCAATTCACTCGGTCTAAAAGTAAAAATGGGTGTTTCACAAGGCTCGATATTGGGTCCTCTCCTCTTTTTAGTATAAATATATTAATGATCTACCCAATTTATTAAAAAAACAACCACAAATGGTGTTATTTGCCGACGATACTTCCCTAATTTTTAAGATAAATAGACGTGCATCAAATCTTACTGCAGGTCCAAAATTGGTTTACTGCTAATAATTTAGTTTAATTTTTTAATTGTTTTTATATTTTTATTACGGACGCTTTTTACGTGCACTGTGTCTTTCTACATTGTTCTCACATGTATAATTTCAACATGAATGATGTAACCAATATTTTGTAACAATATTATGATTTAAAAGAGTGTCCATGGAGTTTCTTCCCGTTCTTCTCCATGGGAACCTACGCTTTGGAATGGGCAACTAGCTTCATATTTCTGACTGACTGACCTTTAATTGAAATAAATGCAAAAATAGACCTTCATGTTTTATGACGTTCAAGTTGAACCTAAGGGTAGTAAAGTAATTATGAGGTCGCCATTCCCCAGATTTATGACATGTGTAAATTATAAAAGGCAGTGCATTGATTTATTGAAATAAAATCGTGCGAAACAATGGTTTTGATTAATTTATTTTTGTACTTTTGTTGCACCTTTGTTTAATTCAATCTCATTTGGCTCAATAATAAGAAATCTGCCAACATTGGCATTTAAATGGGCATCGTAGACAATAAGTTCTGTGATGTATAGTAGTCACAGTAGATAATCCATTTTAACCAGTTATATCAGCTGATTGATACGAATCAAATTGTAGGATGTTTTGCGTCAATCCAGCAATAAGATGCCACTATCTAATTACGCAACACATTTTCGTATACGATTTCGACAAATTTGTTTCATTTTGACAGTTCAACAATATTCATTAAGTTATTTACGTCGTTGAACAAATTTTTTTTTAACTATTGAAGCAATGGATTAGCAATTTGTTTCCAAACGATTCAAATTCCGATTGATCGTGTATTACGTAACTAGGGTACTAATTATATTGATCGCAATAAAATATCCGCTATGAATCCAAACCACAGATAACTATATACTAGTCTGATCCAAACATGGTAGTTGTCGTTCTTTCATTCAATCGCTTTGCCAACATGAAGAAACAAACTGTCAAATAGTTTGAAATTTCTTCCGTTGTGGTACTTGTGGTTCTGCCCTTGTTTATCTTTATTTGTTGATAATCATTAATCAGTTATTCAAGTTGTTTTACTATCAGGAGAATCAACGATATTTTCACCAAATAACTGATAAAATAATGCCGAATACCAAGCAATTAAAAATCACAAAGCTGTTTAGGAGAGGAGGTAATGTCTGTTCATGCTTTCACAATTTCAAATGTATTGAATGCATAGACGTATAAAAAATATTATTATTTATAAAAAATACCTTTTTTATACGTCTATGATTGAATGCATAATATTAATTTATGATCTATATATGTACTCCTAATTAATTAGCTCTCCGAAAAGAAACATGATCTTACTAAAGAATTTACATTACAGGTTGTTTCTTAAAAACAGTAAATAATAATATGTAAAAACAAGCAAGAGATGTCTTTACTAAAACAAAAACTTTTGTTGATATATATAATTTCTAGCGACAAAGCTACCAGAAGACTGTGATGAGCTACTAGAAGAGGTACAGCGGCTGGAGCTGCAGCTCAAAGAGAAGCAAGATGAGATGTTTCAGTTGCAAAGAAACAGTTACCGGCACAAGGCTTCACCAGTTAAGAAAAAGGCAGAGTCCTTTGTTAGGCCAGAGGTAACCTTTATATTCTATTTTTTAAATTTATCTGATTGTTGGTCTCCTTTCATGGAAATACTGCCTTGCTCTCTCTTTGTTATTGTGCTTAGGCCTATGTAACACAACAGCAGAAAAAAAAAATAGAATCTGAGTTTGAACTGAAAACATTCTTGGGATAGATTTAGTAATAAGAATGACATGACTGAATGATGTACTAAACCCATGATTTTGTTTTGTAATATGTTTTGATTTAAAATAGTTTCCATGGAGTTTATTGCCCATTCTTCTAAATAGGAACCTACACTTTGGAACTGGCTAGCTAGCTTCAACTTTTTGAATTCACATTAACTCTGACAATTCAAAAGCCTGTGAATGTTGATTTGAGAAAGAAGGCTATCACATAAAAATGTTACAATTCCAGAAAATAGTATTAACAAATGCAGTGGGCAGCTTGAAGAAGGATTTAGAGCTGATGTCAGTGCTGTCAGGCATTGAGGTGCAGTCTTATGTGTTGGAGGATCACTGCTGCATCGTCTATCACATGCAGCATGCCGCCGAGCTTGAGGTCAAACATGGGCTCAGGATTGAGCTCAAAAATGGTATGAGCAAATTTATATTATAGGTTTTCAGATTTAGTGATCAATGACTCAACATGAGTGTATTAAAAAAGCCTCAACAAGTTGCAATACTTACATGTATGTTAGGTGCATCCTGCTTATAAAGTTTGTGCCTATATCCAGTGTCGGATTAAGCCAGCGCGGGGCCTGTAGCAAATTCTATGTAGGGGCCCACTATGGTAGAACTTGGTTTATTTTAAGATTCTAAAGTTTAGAAAATAAACTAGTCAAATCAATGTTTCTAGACAAATATGCTCTGTTCCTGTTCCAAGTAGGTACTTCAACCAAATGAATTTTTTCAACTAATGTTAGCTGTAATGGGTACTTTTTAAAAACCTTATAACTGACAGTACCCTTAAATAAAATAAAGTTATTTTTACCTGTACAGAGTGCAAACCTATGGGCCAGCATATTAGCTCTGACTGACAATGCCCTGCGTTCCCTTTCAACATCCACATCATCTGTGAGGGCCTCATAATAACATGGCATTGTAACTTTTATTTGGGAAATCTGTTTCTTCAATATTGGTGGATGCTATTGCAGTTTATTTTTATTTTTTTGCCAGCCAATAACATCATTCTTTTACTACTCCAAAAGAACATTCATAACAGATAATGTCAATGTATAGCTAACGATGTGCATGCTGCTAAAGCAGGCAATTAAGCAATCATTCTCACTAACATTGCAGGTGTAAATGAAGTGTCCAAATCATCACTTCCACTGGGATTCAACCTGGATGCAGTGATGGAAGACTTTGATAACATAATGGTGCCACAATGTCTAGGGGCTATCCGGAAAGCTCTTGTGGCATATTACAACAGACTGGAACAATTTGAAGCTTTGAAAGTAAGTTTAAGGCCCGTATTACAGAACCCCACTCAAAACTCAAGCATTACTTAAAACTCGTTTAAAGCCTTTTGATTGGTCGAAACTAGTTTTAAGTAATGCTTGAGTCTTGAGTGAGGTTCTGTAATACGGGCCTAAGAGTAGTTTCTTACATTAATAGTATTGTAGTTCTTTTTAACCATATTTCAATTTAAAAGAGTGTCTGTAGATTTTTTTGCCCATTCAGCTTCATCTTTCTGACTGACTGACCACTTGACAATTCAAAAGTGCCTGTAATTGGTTTATTTGAAATAGATTCTTTTAGTTTGAGTTGACAAGCACCACATGGGTTTAAAATGTTTACAGACACTGAAAAGACAGCAATGAAAATTCTTATAATTATATTAATTATGTCTCACAGAGCCAACCAAAGCAACATTTTGCATAAGTAACAGCTATAGGCTTACCTCTGCAATAGGCTCTGCACTGGCCTAACAACTACTAACAAGATATTATTGTTCACAGAAAATGTTGAAGATGGAAGCTCAGCTGTTCAAGATCCTGGATGGTTCTCACATGGAGGTGTCATTTGTGGCTCAGAGCGACATGGACGAGGATGGAGAGCCCTTTGACATAGTGCTCATGTTGGACTACCGGGTCTATGATATTAGGCCCAAGCAGTTCTCTTTTAAAGAAAAAGGTGAGATCAATCAACAAATTAGAAAATATTATACTAAAGGGTGGTAGACTGTAGAACAGTTAGTACATCCACATTTCACAAGTAATGGCAAAAGCCCCATGTTGTAGGGGATGGGTAATTATTACCCTTTTCCTGGGGATTGAACCTAAGTTATTTAGTCCTAGGTTGAGTCATCATCCAACGCTAAGTAACCACTCTTGCGGACACTAGACACTCAATGAAGAGGTAGTTAAATATACATAATTCATACAGCCTGATAATTTTTTCTCTGTTTGCAGATCTGCCTGAAGGTGCAACAGATGTACTTAGAGAACAGTGTGCGATGTTCAAAAGGAAACCATTACACAAAGCCTTTAGAGACACTTTCATTGATGGCGCTGGACCTTACAAACTTGTAGAACAGGTAGTTATTTTGTATACCTAATTCTCAATAATCGCCATTCTAAAATAGATAAAAAGTTTTACACAAGCAGTAGTGGTCCGTTGGAACGTCGTCGTCGGCGATGCTTAAGACGCAAACTTTTGATTATTTAGCGGTCTTGGCTTGAACAACATACTTTGTTCTTGCGTCTGAAACTCTGAATATCCTAACTAATACTATAAATGCGAAAGTGAGTTTGTTTGTTTGTTACGCTAAAACGGCTGAAATTTGGCACATGGGTAGACCATGACCTGGGTTAGGACATAGGATACTTTTTATCCCGATATTCCCACGGGATCGAGACCACGGGAATATCGGGTGAAACCGCGGGGCGCAGCTAGTAAATTATAATATAATTAATAAATTGGCCGGAGGAAGCATAACATTGAGAGAAGTGAAAGGGGTGGGCGGCCTTTGAGTTGAGCAGAACAGTTGAGTTCCTTAAGTTCTGGGTTAAGCTCCACGATTACTGACAAATGCTTGCACTGACAGGACAGGTCCACTCAAATCTGTGTGGTTCTTTTCTCAAAAGACCATTTCAGACACTATTTAAAGGGTATCTGTGAAGTTGTACTGTTTGCAGATGATACGTCACTTATTTTTAAAGTAGACAGGAATAGTCAAGACTTTGACGATGTAAACAGTGCACTCTCAATGGTTACGGATTGGTTTTCGTCAAATAACCTAGTTCTCAATAGCAAGAAAACCAAATGTGTAAAGTTCGCCCTTCCAAATGTTAGAAATCTGGGACCCAACATCGTCTTAGATAATGAGTCACTTGAAACTGTAAACACGGCAGTTTTTCTGGGCATAACAGTAGATGCCAAACTTCAGTGGGGCCAACATATATCGAGCCTAGCGGGAAGGCTCAGTTCGGCCGCCTACAAAGTAAGACAATACACTGACGTTGATACAGCTCGGTTAGTCTATTTTAGTTATTTTCATAGCGTTATGTCCTACGGTATTCTGCTGTGGGGCAAAGCTGCTGATATTCAAAATATATTTGTCCTTCAAAAACGAGCTGTTCGAGCAATTTACCAGCTCGGTGCCAGAGTTTCTCTGAGAGATTTTTTCAAAGATATCGGTATCCTCACAGTGGCATCACAATTCATTTTCGCCAACATATTATATATTAGGCAAAATATACACTTATATACTAAAAACAGTGATATTCACAATGTTAACACTAGTAATAAGGACAAACTACGTACTCCCTTTCACCGGCTTCATAAGGTTCATAACTCATTTGTTGGGCTTGGTATAACCTTTTATAACAAGCTACCTTCTTCTTTGCTAGATTTGCCTTTTAATGCGTTCAAAACTAAAGTAAAATCCAACCTCTCTTCAAAGGCATACTATTCTATCAACGACTACTTAAATGATAAGAATAGTTGGTCGCTGTGATTAACTCAAGACAATGTTTAAATGTTCTTTCTCCAGAATTAGCTTACTTACTGACAGGTTATATGAGTTTATATAATTGTTTATAATTTTACTAATTTTACTTTATTTATTGTTGACATAATCTACTCATTACAATGTTTTTTTTTTATGAGTTGTATTGCAATATGTGGTTAGCTAGCGACCTCGATAATTTTTTACTTTACCTCAATGGTCCTAGTTTATCAATTATAACTTCTAGTTACAGCTATATGTAAGCGGGCACGCCCTTTATGTCTGGAGGCTTTTATTTAGATATTGTTTTCGTTAAGTTATTTTTATTTCTGCTTGAGTATAGTTCTCGATGTTTTTGGTTGGTATATTGGCGTGTGCTAGCTGTCATATGGCTATTAAATTTATAATTTAAATTATGTTTTGTGTTGCGTAATGTAAATATCATTTTGCATACTATTATATAGAATCTTTTTTACTGAACAGACAGCTGTGCTGCTGGGGAGTTTGTTGCGCCACTTCTTCTTCCCAGCTAAAGCACTAGGAAGTGGTGAAGGGTGGGCGTTTTGGGGGACTGTCTTATGTAATTTTGACGCTCGAAAAGTGCTGATTCTCAGCCTAGTTTGAATAAATGACTTTTGAATTTTGAATTTTGACTAATCTACATGGTCCTCATATGGCCTGACCAAGATTATGTCTGGACTTTAAAAGAGACTGTGACCTCTGAGTTTGTTTCGGCCTTTCTTCTCAGAGTAGTCAGATAGGAAACGCCGAACTCATCTAGCTAATTTTTAATTATTTTTTTAAGATGACGTGTAAAAGTGATTCTATTATCCTATTTACAGAATAAACAATTTCATTTCATTTGCTTGTCCATGCAAAAAAAAAGTAATAATCGAAAATGTGAGTTTTATCGATACAGTATTTTATTTGACGAATTTAACCACCTCTAATATTATTTATCTATCCATTCAGGTGGTTATCCGTTCAGCAGAGCCGCCCCGTCGAAACAGGCGGTTCCGGCCGAACAGACGAGATTATAACAACGACGACACTTTCCTTCCCGAAGACTGCTCGGAGCACAGCGACGCAGATGTCCAGTGATTGTGATGATAACAGTATTGTGAACAGTCAGTGATCTTGTGTGTAAATATTTCTTTTTATCCGACTGCGCGACAGCAAAGACAAAGTTTTGTTTTTTAGGCGTATCTATGTATCTTTGTTGGTGGGATTCTTTATACTCTCGAAGAATCCTAACGTCTGGATGGGATTTAACACTTACATAAAGAGTCTACCGACTCATCTGGGTCGCGCGCTGGATATGGGCTAGGTTTACTATTTATAAAATTAAAATGGCGGATACGTCAATAAGAAGTCTTGAAAAAGAATTAGTACCATGACCATGTGTGGGTATCAAAATAAAGGGCTTCGAGATATTCCAAATTATAACAAAATAAAATAATTGAAATAATCTTAAAACCCGACTGCAACTATACAGTTCAAAACAAGCTCACTTTTGATTGCATGTTGGTGGCATCAAATCTGATATGAACTAAAATAACTGTCACGAACTAAACTGCTTGAAAAGTCAGCTTGTTTTGAACTTTTTAGTTGCAGACCGGTTTTTAAGACTTTTTCAATAAAAATAATATACTTTTGTTTTTTTAATAACGGTTATTTATCAACGAAAGAATCCGCTTCAAATAATTTCTTTCCCGACTGCGATGGAGCCCAAAAAAGGGTAATGTTTTTGAAAATTGGTCCAAATGAGAGCTCAAAGGTCTAAACAAGAGCTCATTTTGATGACACTCATATAAAATGCTTGTTCAGCTAGGCTATGCGAGGTTGCGACTAACAAAAACGAAACATTTTTATCAATAAACTTTAATTAATATAAAATAAAAAATGAATTTATACAACATTTCCTTTACATCATTTTATTTAGTACCCAAATCAAGTCTAGATCAGGCAAGTGTTGTTAGCTGTCTCTACAAATATTGTGACCAATGACTATTTGTGCGTATCTCCGTAAGTTAGCTATTATAAGATAGAGGTAGACTTACAAGTAAATTAACCACTATTTAAGACGAAAGCGATAAGGTAGCCCGCGAAATTCTGTACCCTAATTGCGTAATACACGATCAATCAGAATCTGAATCGTTTTGAAACAAATTGCTAATCCATTGCTCCACAAGTTCGAAAAAAAAACTGCTCTACAACGTAAAAACGCAATGAATGTTGTTGAACTGTCAAAATGAAACAGATTTGTCGTAATCGTTTACGAAAATGTGTTGCGTAATTAGATAGCCAGTCAGTATCAAGTAGTATATTGATCTGAATATAATTCGCGACCATAAAAGATATGTCAGTAAAATCATCAATACAGCTCTATTGAGTAACTATTTCATGAAATCGGCCAATTCTAAATTAAGGAGTTGTGTTGCTGATTGTAATGATTATAATTCTGTAAATACATATTTGTTATGGTCGCGAATCATATTTTAATCAACATTCATCCTGACTCTAATCTGCAAATTGTAAAAAAAAACGTAAGAAAATTTGAATTTCATGGGCTCCCTGGCGCATCCCCCTTTAACATACATCTACTCTCTTACATAAGTTATGAAGAAGAAACTACGCGATGAATAGGATTCAGTCTGTATAAGTCTGTTTAAATTTTGATTATTTAAAAGTGTATTGCATATAAAAATCAAGCAAGTGCATGTCCAACTGCTCTAATCAAAGTGTAAACAGACCTTTAGTCTTAGAGACAAAATGTTAAAATTATCGTAGTTTTACAAACTAGGGATTTAGGATTTATATTGCGATTATGGTAAACGTATTTATGGTTACTGAAAAATTCTATCTAAGATAAGAACGTTCCATATTTCGTAATAAATTTCCCGAAAGAATGGTTACAATTTATAAGTCAAAACATGTTAATCAGAGTTTTTAGAAAAGTTCTTATTTCTTACAGTGGCAGTATTTAACATAAAGACGCATAAAATATATAACATTAGGCTATATACAAATCATTTTCATCCTTTAATGCAGCCGCTCGTGCAATTACTAATTAAAACTAATGAAATATTGTTAAAATTTGAACTAAAAGTAATGTAGTCAGGCGAGACTTTAACGCTCCTATAATGCTAAAAGAAATAAAAAGCATCAGTTTTAATTCGTAATAGCAATTTTATTAGTTCTTAAAAGAATCGACTGTACAAATCCAGCATGATGTGATTTCCCCCTTCTATTTATTAAACGTATTTCTTATGAAAACAGCGATAGTAGATTTTTTTTTTAACAATAACCATGTTTTTTACGTTAATTAGTTCTAGTCAAAATAAACTAGACATTACATTCATACAAGATTGCATTCTGACAGGTAGACAGTGTGGTTAGCTGGCTAGCACACTCAACGTTCATCTTTCTTTCACTTGCATCCCATCATGCTTATTACAAAATATAAAAAACGTTGCTAAGTCTAATGCAGATACGCTGGAGACACAATTGTATACAGAATAATTATGCTCTCCTAGTTTTTGCCTGCAGATTCGCCCGCGTGGATGTCGAAAAACGATATCACTTAGAAAAATTACCCCACAGGAAAGAAAGAAAAATTGTTTATTCTACACAAATAAGTCGCATTATTAAATAGACACACACACAGGAAAGTACTTTGTAGTTTTTTCCTTTAGACCTGGCTAAGAACATTGGATACTTTTTATGCCGGTGGATAAGAAGAAGAATCCTATGTAGTCTTCTTGGAATTTCTTACAAATATTTTCAGCCGGCAGGTGATTAATTAAGAGCAGCTCCCTAAATTGTATGTTAATTCGAATTAATATTCTGAAACAGTCACGTATACAATAAAAATGGAACTTTAGTATATGATTTATTGGATCTTTATCTTTCCATGTACAAGACAGTTACCTACGTAATTGTTATATTTTTGCTCGATACATTTTTTCTTCGAAAATCATGTATTTTTTTAAACATTACACTAAAAAAAAAGTTCAAGGTTGCTCGGGTTTTATGTCTAAAATCAGTATTATCAGTTAGAAAATACAGTTTATTAACCAGCTACAAGATTTCTTTTTTTTCTCTAGGTCAACTATTAATTTTGCGTGGAAATTGTCTTTAAGAGTGCCTGGTCTTAAAAAACATCCAGATTTTCATATCTACAAAAATTATAACATAACAGAAAGTCGCTTTTTGTGTGTGTCCTTAGTTCTTCTAAGCTACGCAACGGTCGTTGTGTAGAATACAATAATATTTAACTTAGATATTACACAGTAATCTCGATACGATGGTTTGACAACATGTGTGGTCACATCAGCAGAATTCACCCGTGCGAAGCAGGGGCGGGGCGCTAATGTTTAGGTATAATAATAATAAAATCGGATTTGAAAAAATATTTTTGCATTTGATAGTCCAATTCCTGAGGATGGTTATAATCTATTTAAAATTACACTACGGCCCCTTAGGAGCCGAACAAAAAGAAAAAAGTCAGAAAGAACGCTATTCTAAGTACTAGCGCAGTCGGGGGAACTCACGCGGACGATGTCATGGGCAGATTCGTAAGGTAGATTAACATCTAGCATACTTTAGTTGAATGTTCTGCAACAATTGTATTTCCAACGTATGACGCGCTCTTAGAAAGTCAATGTAAAAAGAACCGCATGTCTTTTAGTATAAATATTTCCAATAATTATCACTTTTTTCTTATTTTACATTCGTTTTTGTGTGGCTTGACCGGTCAATATTACAAAAGTTTATATTGTGGATTCAACAAAAACTTGTTTATGAACTTTGCAACCATATATTAAAATCAACAGTTTTTTTTTTGTGCTGGCGCAAATTTACAGTGTTTTACTACGAAATTGCTCAAATTTTCTAGTCCAGGGAACTCATAGGACTTGCTAACAAGTAAGCAATAACAACGTCACATGCTCGTAGCCGCTGAGCGGTCTTTATAAGCCTTTAATAAATTAATTCTAAGCTGGGTTGAGCATCTCTGTTGGTTGTAGTAAAATTTCGCTGATATTTTGTTTTGAACTATACATTCGCAATACGAAAAGGTACCAAGCCCACGTTCGCACGGACGTAAAATATCGTGGACTGGATTTTCAACTCTCGGTGTTGAGCCGAGCATTGAGAATCCAACAGAGTTCATCCCAGCGCGTCGAAAAAACACACTGTTTGATTTTCAACTCTCGGCGCTAAGCAGGGCGTTGATAATCCAGTGCGTGAAAAAATATCGCTCGCGCGAACCTAGGCCAAAGTCGTGACATACCTTACAATATAGTTGGTTACTTAGTCTAATAAAAATAGCCTAACCTTTTTATTCCCCGAGTGTACATAATATCATTGCCAAATCACTGCTCCAAATGGTCCACGATCTTCATGTAATACAACTTGTTATACCAATATAAACTTGAGAGATATTTGCCGGCTAGGCCGGTGGCGTCCGGACTTCAGACGCCCCGGTTTGGTAGCGGCTTTACTTTATAGATGCGCACGAGCCAATGTTCGGTGGTGTAGGCCTCTTCTAGCACGTCCAAGTTGAAGTCTTTGTTGCCGATCTCGGCGCCACGGACGCGGTCGAAGCCTGGTGGACGGCCTGGGAAGACGAGAGTTGTCATAAAATTGTTGGAATTGTATATGCAAAAAGTCGGCGGCAAAAATACATTGGAATAAGAAGTAACACAACTCCACACAAGTAAACATCGTGTAGGTATTACGCATAAAGAAACGAAAGCACTTTCACTTCTAAAATAGTTATGTCTCAAGTCGAATTAAAGCAATTCGAGAGCTCTCTTTATTTGCTCTCATTTTCAGATGTCTGACCGAGTAATAAATGTTATTCGTCTCTAGTAGCACGAACTGTGCGTCTTGTATTGCAATGAACCTACGAACTGCCTCCGGTATTGACACCATAGGCGGCGATGACCGATCAGGAGCTTTTGCCAATCAAAAAATGTCATCAGCACTTACCACCCTCGGTGTAAACAAGCCCGAACTTGTAGTAGCTCATCTTGTACATGAGGCAGTTGAGTAGGGTCTGCGAGCCGTCGGCGTCGACTCGGAACTCTCCGGACGGCGTGTAGTAGTCCGCCTCGCGGATGTGCGCACCTCGCTCGGTACTGCCGCCGATACGGACCATCCAGAGGAACTTGTTTATGTCTGCGGAAAGATGAAATTAAATGATTGAAATGTGTCTTGTATTTCATGATGGGTGACCGTATTTACATAGTGAGGTTCTTCCGTGTTTTAGGAAGAATGTTATCGAATTTCCAGAATAGCACAAATATATTTATTATTATAGATGAAGCCTGTAAATCGTCAGATTGATTTCCAACCAGCATTCTTTAGTTTTATGATTAAGGTGATAAAAGTTCGAAAGAGGGCGGACAAGACTAAGATGGCGATTCCCTGAGACCCTAATCTTCAATGACAGATATTTCATTGGCAACCTCATGTTGCCATTCTAGAAATTGTCGAATTCCGTCTCGATGCATAAATATCAAGTAAACGAGATAGTTAATTATAAACAGCCTAAGCTTCGATATTTCACATTTTATTGTTAATAATCAATGATCGGAGTAGGTAGATTGAATTGGGGTCATTGATCCGAAACGTATATATTAATATGGACATTCCTCCGGAATTGGTTGATTATTAAAAAAAAACCGGAACTTAGGTAGGAATTGTATTGAAATGAGCAATATTATATTCTTTATAAATTTTTTTAACGGCACACAGTCACGATTTGACACAACCCAACGACCAATCAGAACAAAGGAATGTGGGTGGTGCACCAACCGGTTATCAAAACAATGCGTACGCCCGCCGACGACATGCCAGGTTTACTTCGGTTCGTAGAGTGCGCTTCTTTGTTTGTTACTGTGTTGTGAAAATAATATCACTACCAACATTAACAATATTTAATTGAATCCGGAAATACCGGAATTACTTTCCGGAAAAATGGCTTATCCATGTTATTCTTTCTGTGTGCATTTATGATACAAGTATCAAAAATCAATCTACCTACTCCGATCACTGTTAATAATACATCTCTTTTTATATAAAAACTAGTTGCACCCCGCGGTTTCACCAGCATAAATCTCGATCCTTTGGGAAAAGTATCCTATGTAGGACATAGGATACTTTTTATCCTAGGAGTCCTATAAATCCTATAAGTCCTAACCCAAATCATCCAAATCCGTTCAGCCGTTTTACCGTGAAAGCGTAACAAACAAACAAACTCACTTTCGCATTTATAATATTAATAATGAATTAGTTAGTTAGGATAATATGACTATGTAATATCTTACCATCAGAAGAATACCCAACGAGTCCTCCAAATATGACCAACACGTAGTCCACATCGAGTTCCCTCATGATCTCATACGCCTTATCTTCAGTGGACGCCATGGCCTGTCCTACGCGGGAAATATGTGTATTGTTCCAAGTATTGTTGTCCACTATCACCGTTCGATTCGCCATCGCTGTTATCTGATAGCCGTAGTCCCACCATGACATTACTTTTGAGTCCTAAAACAGGTAAGTTTTTTGATTGATAATAATGTAAGAAAAAATTGTTATAAGCTTGAATTTGTTTTATTAATCATTAATTACTTCTTCAAGAATTTGACTATCCAATGCAAAAATATTTTTTCAAATCCAACTGGCAGTTCCAGAGATTACCCCCTACATACAAACTTACAAATTTTACCTCTTTATAATATTAGTATAGACTTATTTAATTTCATAGTAATCTGTTGAAACTTTATTTCTTTTTTTATGTCAAAATACCAATTTGACTTGTACTCCAAAATAAACAAATAAATCTAAATCGGAGGACAAATGTCGTCGAACTATTTATTGACAACCAGCGGGTTTACCATAGACAACTTCGAGGTGTTACTTTACGCTTCTGCACAATCTTTCGTGGAATCCAGTCGTGTTATGTTATCTTCGAGTTAGTTAGAGAGAGAGAGAGAGAGAGTTAGATTTGACTGGTATGCTTGCTTCTCCTTTCTCGTTTCATAAACAAAAAACTCATGCATATTGTTAGAATATAGGTTAAAGTTCTTACCTCAGGAGTATTCATCTTAAGCCAAGTGTAAGCCTCGCGGAAGTCGTCGAAGATGATGCGCGCTCCGTCGTGCGCGCGCGCAGACAGCACGATGGACGGCGATGAGTAGGCCTCTGACGTCACCCACGTGCAGTGGAACACGTACGAGATCAGTAGGCAGCCGAGGACACATACGAATAGGGCTCCCACCTGGTTACAGAGAACAAGATAAAAAAAACAATAAAATCTGTACATTGTCGTTTGCGATCTATGATGTCACTGACAGACCATAAATCTGTGAGAAAGCGGTGCCGTCATGCCGTTTATGTAAAGACCGTTTTTGACACTGTAACTTCATAACACTGGAGTCTTCTCCAGTGTTTGTGGACGGATTTTCATGAAACTCTTAATTTTGCGGCTGTTTGACGACTCCGCTTCTTTTAACTCTAGCATATATGTATAGAGGTATGAGGAACAGGGTGTGAAGTTCACTTATCCTCTATAGAAAAAGGAGGATTCTTCCAACCAGACGGGTGTCGTGTCTGGCGGGCAACTGCCCGACGATTGATGTCGGAAAGTTATATATATGTTGACCGCGCGGTAAACCCTGCTTGCGCGATGCAGAATTTGCGTGACCTCAGGTCTTTGATGCGTAATTCGCATGTGGCGTTGTAGATGCCGCCACACATAGAAAGAAATTCTAATATGCTAAGAAACTATAGATGAATTTATAACGTAAAATCCTTTAATCACACTGAGGTGTCACAGTGATCTTTGTTTAAAGCTTAGGCCAAGGGCTGTAAAATTCTGTAACAATTTGTAAATCTGTTGTTTAACATACCTCAGACCTAAACACCAAATTATTTTCATGCTTCTTCTTCTTCTCATGTTTCTCGACTTTCGGCTCGATATCCTTCACATGTAGACTCAGCAGGCTAGAGGCTGCTACTCCTGACACGATACACATGACTGGAGCTAGCACCAGCATTAGACGGACCATCACACCCTAGAAATGAGATAGGTGGTGAAGATATGATGGTGGTATTGCCGGTAAGTGGTGGCAGGGTGGTATGTCAGCGATCAAAGTGTATGGATCATGGGCGGAGTCAACGGAGTGCTTGCTCGAACGTTGACTCGACGCGCTCAAGCTTTTTTTTTGTCATCATAAGTGTTGGTGTCGCTACTCTGTTAACATACTGCCGCTGTGGTAAGCCAAGTCATCGCGAAAACTGATCAAATTGTATGACAAAATACCGCGTGTTGCGTCTAGTGGCGACAATTGTTTTTTTTTTTTGTAATGGCAGCTCGCTTGTCAACCTCGAAGGATGTCGGCTGCTTTACTGGAGATTCCTGTGGGTGTCTCAATAAATGAAGGCCTCCTGTCGGGGCATAAAACTTATAAACTAAGCGCCTACACGCAAGGGGACAGCCTGGATCGGATTAAGCCCGACGATTGATGTTGGGACGTTGTATATTCGCGGTAAATTCAGTTTACGCGATGCATGACTTTGCGTGACGTCAGTATTCGTATGTGGCGATGTAGATGCCGCCCGATATTTTTCTTTTAATCCCCTCTTATTACCGTTACCTTTATGGGTAACACCTTATTTATTTAGTTTGAACTTACCGCAAAGTAAATGCTGAGTACTCCATACAAGATAATGAAAATGTTGGCATCAGTCAACTTGCTGAAACAGAAGTACAATCCAGCCGGGAACAGGAACACCAGGACTTGCAGGTCGAAGTAAAATGATGACCAGGAGGTCGGCTGATGCTCAGAGACGGATGCTGTGGGGAAATGGGGCTTATTTAGTAGTGGTAAGGTTTCATTTTGATTAATACCGATTTTTTGTGAATGATGAAGTAGCTGAAACATTATAGGGTGATTAGGTTTACTTAATAAACACTTACCAATGATAGGAATGTGGTTCTTGGCGTAAGAGGGGTCCAGCAGAGAGTAGAAACGTCCGGTCCAAGGTGAGATTTTACCTGCAGCAAAAATTATAATTATTAACATTTTTAAGATGTATGAAAGTGATATTAGTAGTACAGAAATTAAGCAGATACATTTTATAAAAAAGTGATTATTAGGAGTAAAAGCTGACTGCAATTGCAACAATAGTTCGAGCTAGGTCTGATATATCTTAATTAATCGGCTTCAGGTTCAGAAAAGTAAAATTTTATACAGGGTGGGCCAAAAATTTTTGCAACACTTGATTTCTTAAAAACCGTGAGAGGGAGTGGCGCGCGGGTAGCGAGGAATTGTGAATCGCTTCATGCAGTTTTAGACACGATGGAGCGCTTCACGGGACAACAGCGTGCTGTTTGTGTAAAACAATATTACAAAAATAACGATTCCTACGTTACTGTACGATGCCTATTTAGAATTGAATACGGATTATGCCGTGTAAGTGAGTGTCCAAGTGTTAATTTAATCAAAGCTTGGGTCAAGAACTTCGAGCAAACGGGATCGACAACGAATATTAAACAAACAGGGCTGCCACGTTCCAGAAGAACCGATGAGAACATTTGGGAGGTTGAAATTTCCGTAAGGAGCGATCCAGAATCATCTACGCGTAAGCGTTCGGCGGCTCTGGCAATATCAAAGACTAGTCTGCGGCGAATTTTGCATCTGGACCTTAAACTACACCCATATAAGCTTCAAATTGTGCAGGAGATGAAACCAAACGATTACATTCAACGTAAGTTATTGGCTGACATTTTGCTGGAGCGATTCTCTAGTCTTGAGAATGTATTGTTTACGGACGAGGCCCATTTTCACATCAATGGACACGTAAACAAGCACAATTGTCGATATTGGAGCATGGAAAACTCTCGCCTTAAACACCAAAAAAAACTTCATTCACCTAAAACGACAGAAAACATCAACGAGGAGATATCCGCGATCCCTCGCAGCAGTGTGCGTCAGTGAGTTTTCCAAAGTTTGCGTAGTCGATTGCAGGAGTGCCAACGACGAGACGGGGCACAACTCGACGAAATAATAATAAAAAAAAAAACAATATACATTTATTACGTTAAATAAATGATCAAGAAAATAACATTTGTATTTTTATTTCTAGTCATGTTTCAAATGTATGGCCCACCCTGTACAAACATTGAATAATTAAAACAATTTTTGCACAGAACGGTAGGCAGAGCTGTACTAACAAACACATTTCGCCAGTTATGCAAAAAAATTGAAAAAAAAAACTATCTATATTTTGGAATATCTTACCGGTAAGCGTAAGAGCTACTAAGGCAGTTCCCAACGTAGCCAGCAGGGTAGTAAGCAGAGCTTTGAACAGCAGCTCAAAGTTGGCTGGGGATAGGTGCTCACGTAAGTACTGGGTGAAGGCATACAGCTGGCAGAGACCGAATACTCCTAAAGCCTGCGGAAGAAAAAGTTTTAATTATAAAACCAGTATATTATTGTCCCACAGCAGTGAAAAGCTTGTTTTCATACAGAGAAGGCATGAGCATTCATCACCGCACTTTCTCATGTTTTAAATGTTAAATATTATTTGCTTTTACAGAAATTTGTTGGCGTGCATATGCAGCTACTAAGGCATTCATCTACTGTATTTTTAATTAAAGGTAGACGGTTTGTTTATCTTTTATCACGTTATGTGCAGGTGTTTTGTTCTGAATATTTACATAATATTAGCACACATTTGACGTAGCTATTACAGACTTTTTCAATAAACTGTAAAGACCTACTTTTTACTTTCCCGGCTGTCTACGTGGTTTGTAACCTCACCACTCCGACGACACAAACAATGCGGGCTCATTATTTGTAAGAAATTACGATTTTTAAATTTATCCGCATGCATTAGCACTGCTTAACATTTTGCGCTGTGGCTGTTTCGTATATTACAGCATCATGCTGACTGTGCGATAGTCGTAGTGATGGTTTTTACAACTGTTGTTTTAATTATAAACTCACCAGCATATGTTCGGAGCTCTGCACCGGTTGGAAGCCCACGAAGGAGATCTGCATCGACAGTATAGTGCCGACGCAGTACAAGGTGCTATAAGCCACGTATACGCGCGCTGAGAAGCGACCCAGTAGCATGAGGGCTAGCACGTGGAGAGGGATCAGGTTGATTAGGAAAACGTAGCCACCCCATGATGAAACCTGTGGAAGATTGATCAGTCTAGTTTTTGGTGCATATTATCTTTAATGATTGCAAAGGGCTTTTTCATTCATAAAACTGCATAAACTGTTTTTTTTTTTGTAAATTAAATGGCTTTTAAAAACGGTTTATAAATGCTACCTCACTTAATTATTATAGCAATAAGACATTTATTATTAACTTTTCATGGCAATTGTTCAAAAAATTCACTTGTTGTTCGACTTGCGAACTTGCCGTTTAAGGGTACACTAGTCGACGGCTCGAATTCGTTGATGTGACTAATATGCATGCTATTTATTTATTGTTATATTTACTAATTTATTTAGTGAAATAGACGATTATTTATAACGAAAACGAGTGCGTAAAATTTCATAAACAGACCATTGGGCGTAGGTATAGATATTATGAAAAAAGTTCTGGATGTATTTACTCAAAATAAAATTATTTGACCTATTGAATAAATTATCTATCCCTGTAAGGTTTCTATTTTGTCATTATCTTACTAGTAAGTTATTTATTTACGCCCAAAGACGAGTTAAAATTTGTGTTGAAATATGGAAGTTTCGACGCTCATAACTTCCAAACCAATATTTTTTTCCAATTCTACTTCCATACAGGGCTAGGTTCCATACAAGACAAGTTGATCATTTTTAGTTTTGGACGTACACCGTCATACAGACGAGTAATCACCATACTACGTTTGTATGGAAGATTGACCGACTACCGTACCCTTAAGAGCTCTGTTCGAGATCGAAACTAGGCGGGCAAAGATAAATACGTGAGTGATGACCGTGATACGTTGTTTATGGAATTTGTATCTATTTAGCCGAGCCTAATATCTCAGTAAAGACGACCTTTTCAGACGGATATAGTCCTCGTCACGGTGTACCGTTTCGGAATTTGAAGTCATGACAAAAAGCCACACATTTGCAAAAAAGTCCGAACCTTTTACTGTTTTATCTTTCTTTTTTATTCAATGAATCCTATACATAAAAAAAAAAACAAGTCCGGACAAATGACAAAGCCGGACGTGTCTGGAGAAATCCGGACGACTGGTAGCCCTAGTTTGGTGAGAAGTGCATTATTTCTATAAGAGAAGAAGGCTTCTCTTCCGCAGAAGAGTATGTGTACGACAGAGCAAAAACCAAAAAGTTCAATTCAAACTTATTGGTGTGAAACTGTCATCTATATATTCTGTGATTGACTTTTAAGATTTCTGATTATAAGTCAGAATTCTTTATTATATAAGCATAAAGCCAAAGCCAATCAGTACTTATCAAACAATAATAATGGCTAAAGCTAATCAATATTTTATCTATAATCTTGTTTACTATACAAACGGATTTGTAGCACTACATAATCAAAATTAATTCTTATCATAACCACAGATGAATATATATGGTTCACTCCGCATTTTAGGTATGAAGCTACAAGTACGCGGCGGGCCCGTCTTGTTGGGATCAATTCAGTGAGTGTAATGTAGTCAGAAGATCTAAGCTACGCGATAGAACGAGAGGCAACTTCTAGGTGAATATAACTGTAGGTAATTATCGCTGTGCAGCCCGAATTGCACTTAATTGTGTCGTAGCCAGAGTCGCTTTTCTGTATTAATCTGTGTCATAACCTATTTTAATGTTTTTAATTAAAGTTTAGCTTGCAATTACTGCATAGACAAGTAGGCCGTTGATAGCAGTACCAATCATTTCGCAGTGACGGAAAATTGACTTGTTACTTGTTATGATCATTCTACCTGGGACAGCAAAGTGCAGAATTGATGCAGGTAAGTCTGGATTTTGGACATAATTAAAGGGGGCACCCAGATACAAGAGACGTGTTTATTTCGGCGTTTTATGCTAGATCTTAATACGGTACGGAAGCTTTCGTGTTGGCCAGTTTTTTTTTGTTGTTTTCATTTGTCAACCTTCCTGATGGTGATTGCCCACCTTTACCTATTGGCATCCCCAATACCAGTAACGTCGTAGGTGTATATTCATCCAAAAGCTAAAGTTGAAATGTCTCATAATAAAAATACTCACCATATAGAAATAAGCGAGCGCCGTCATAGTGGCCCACAGGATCGTGCCAGTATTAACTGCCTTAATCCAGAAGTAATAAGTGAGCAGCATGCAGAAGATGGCGATGCCTTCATTGTCGTAACTGCCAGCGACTGAACGACTGATGTAGCCCGGCACGATGGCTATCATGGCCGCCGCGACGAGACCTGCTCCTTCGTCCTGTGTAAGAAAGGGAGATTAATAATAGGTTGATTATTTTTGTTTTTTCCTCTTAAAACAATATTATACTTCTTGTAATGTAGATTGAGAATTTATTAGATTGTAAATATACAATATTTCCAAGAATAAAATAAATATATTCTTAGTAAATTATAAGAACAGAAGAGATCAGTATATATCTGATTTGAACTATTTTCTTCTTCCTGCTTTTGTCCCATGATACTTAGAGTTGGCGCTATTCGTTTTTCTCTCTTAACTAAACTATGCACACCAACAATTTTTTAATGGCGTAACTTTTTCTGATATTTGGAAATGATATTTCTTTAGCTTAGTAAAAAACTAATATGTATTTACTATTTATTTATGTTTCTTTAAAGACACTGAAGGTGACAACAATAAGGTGGCTTTAGCCGTCACAATAATAACACTTTTACTGTCTCTCCATTTTCACTAAAGTGTTAAAAGTACACATAAAAAACATATTTCTGCAACTGTAACTCACCTTCAATTCCTTAGTCAGCAGATAAGTGACAATAGTAGTGAGTGAAGAGAAGAACGGAGCGAGGAAGACACACACATTCCTAATGTCTATGGTAATGTTCAGGAACTGCATCACATTGTACAATGTGGCAGATGTCACCATCAAACCAGGGTAGATGGTACCTGGACACAATAATAATTATGTGTTACAGGGGCCGTATTATGACGTATTAATGCCACCATTATTCCAGGGTGAGTGAGAGACGGAGCTATACAAGGCCGCTAGCACCATCCTTTTTTTGCAGTGGAATAATGATGGCATTAATACGTCATAATAGTTTAGTTATTCATGGCTGTATTATTAATATTATTTATTTACTCAGATGCATACAGTTTCTACATATTTTTTTTTAGACTGGTTGGCTATGCCAGCCTCATAGGATCGTGTGAGGCTAGAATAGTACAATTAATAGCATTCAGGCTGTAGCAACCACTCATTCTTGTTTGTTCAGTGTCCTTCATCTATATTAATTGGTTGAAAGACACAATAGAAGTTTTATTGTTATTACATCTGGGGACCTTTAGTGTCCAAAGAGTTCACTTTTAATCAGCCTATAATGTTCCCACTGCTGGGTAACAGATCTCTCTGTGAGAGAGAACTGTTAATCTTCTTTTATTATTATTTTTTCGTCTCTTTACATTTCTCGGGACCCTGGGGTCCTGGACCTTTAGGCGTACGAGGGGCCAAAGCCAACTCGCAGAAGCCCATTAGGCGTTTTTAATGAAATGAGACACCAACCAACGATTATCTTTGTATGAACTATGTAAGTGCGCCGAAGAAGAACCCCCGGTTGGTGTAGGACTATTGCAGGATATGGAAACAAAGATATTGGACTATGGGTTTGGGTGGCTTAAGTTGACTGGTGACCCGGAACTATGAAAGGACTATAGCCCCTACCTGATCAATGTTTTATAATTATGTACTATTATACCCTCAAATGCTCTTATTTCTTTCATACATAGTTTTAGAAAATTATACGTAGGATTGCACTCTTCAGAGCATGGCTTAGTAATGTCCGAATATTCTATGGTAATCATCATTGTGTCAGTCTATATCTGGATTCACTATTTATAGGTGGATAATAATATATAAAAAAATACAGCCGAATTGATAACCTCCTCCTTTTTGGGAAGTCGGTTAATAAAGATTTAAAGAACACAGTTGATTTCACCATTGTGTACACACATTGTGCACATATTTGGTAACAATCTGCTTCTCAGATCACTTCTGTAACTTTGATTGGGTGTACAGCAGCATTAGCAGCAGTAGTAAAACTCAACTACAGTGTGTCCCTGGATAAAGTGCACAAACGAAAATGGGTGAAACTAGACCACTAATCATCAACAAAAAAATTAGAAAAAAAACCTCAAAAATCTAAATAAAATACCTATTAAAAAATTTCATTTTCAAAAAAATCTGACACTAATTTCAAAATTTCTTCAAAGAAACGTTTTTTACTTGATGACTGTTTTTAAAGGGTTTCTTTGTATTTGCCATGCAACATCAATTATTAACCATCATTATTGTTGTTATTTTAACGAAATTCACTCAATAAAAAGTTATTACTTTTTCAGTACAGGGGAATTTAATAGGCAGTAAAAAAGTAAAAAAATCGACAATAATTATTAGGATTTTTATTTAGATTTTTTTTTTTAATTTTTTTGATGATGAATATGGTCTAGTTTCACCCAATTTTGTTTGTGCACTTTATCCAGGAACACGCTGTATATGAACTGAGAGATGTTCTGGACAAAGTGCTCTCAGTCTGGTGTTGGATATAGGCAACTTTCAAACAGCTGAATTGTCTTCCTTTGCAGCTTTACTACTAGCAATGTCAACATCATCATAATTATTATAGCTCAATGGAAAATCGCTGCTTGGCAGGCAGATTGGTTTTCTGCAATTATTGCTAATTAGGCAGCAAGAGTATCCTGTTAGTAAGTGTAATATTAATTAAAAACTTACCACCAATGATACGTCCCAGCGGATACCATGCTCTGTCGTCAAACCAGTTGTGGAAATTATAGAACCCTTCCTCAGTGAGGTATCTGGTGGTTCTATAGTTGAAGTAAGGGTCGAACTCGTGGATGACGCTCTCAAAACGCAACACAGAGAATAGACGCGTTCCAAAAGCTGAAAAAAAAAATCAAGTCATTTTTTAAAGAAATTAGAGCAAAGTATGACAAAAAAAAAGCATTTTGAATAATTGTAAAAATTCGAAAGTATATATTTTTTTAAATTACTTTATTTAGTGAATATTGCCGGAAGCCGAATGGCACTGCACCGTGAAATACGCCCGGGAGCCGGTTTTCCACATTTTCAGGTAAGTTATGTTTACAGACCTTAGTGGTAAATTGCAGTTATAAACAGAACAGTGATATTTTTGAAATTGTAAAACACTACGGTTTATGTTTTCCTAAAATCAGCAAATTTTATCGCCATTGCTTATCACAAGAAGACCACGTAAGTCATAACATAAATCGATCTAATTCATGTTTTATCGAAAGGACACGGTATGATATCGTTCTAATACAAATGTAAATGCTAATTAACTTTTAAAAATACTCACATAATATTGCTGCCATTGATAAAACAGCTAATTTTATAAATGTTAGTTGTTTGTCAGACGATAGCTGCGGGAGCCTCGTCTTGGCTTGCACCTCCACCGTCATTTTGGGTTTGTGATATTTTTCTTGATTGTATTAATTCACATAAATAGCGATAAAGATTAATTAGTTTAATTATTAGAAATGTTTCGCCGGCAACCTATCCCTTTTCGTTTTTCGGCGACGCGAATTGACAGATCTTAAGCGGCGTGGCATAATTTGTTACCATAGTAAAAACCAAATTAAAAAAAGCTTTTGTGCATTACATTTTTTTATGATAAATTATTATTTATGACTTGGGCCTTTTTTTTAAGAAATTAAAAATGTCATTATATTTATTTGATGTACAACGTTTAAAAAGTTCAATGGTGTGCGAGAACAAAGGAAAATAATATTTACTCTAGGTTGCGCGAAGCTAATGGAACTCACTCAACCACAGAACTCAACTTGTCATTGCTGTCAATAGTAGGGACTAGGGATGCGACTACATCGATTTGTCATGTTCATGTAACTGTGCGTTTGCACTGGCGAAACATCACAACAAAACATGTTGAAATCTCGTGTCTGTCAAACATTGTATGGAACATTGACAGAAACTGAAGATTTCATTTTTTTTTTGTGAATGTTTCGCCAGTGCAAACTCGCAGTAAGATCCTCAAGTGCACAGGTGACTGGGCTATGGTTGCCACATGGAAGGTTGGTCATTGTCTGCAAAAAAATTCCATATATAGGTAACCTTGAGATTCGAGTCATCGATAAGCCCCCATCTGCCTCTGCTACGGCCAATTTGGGTTTAGGTTCGGAGTCGATTTTAGTCAAGGTGAATGACGACGTTCACCTTATTAGATTTTGTGCATGATTCGATATCGATATTGCAAGCTCTCAAGTATTGACAACCCTATAAGAAGAGTTTAATGACAGAACAATCTTCAGCTTACGACAAAATAACAACTTTAGCATTATTTATGTTTTATCTCTTTTCCGTTTTCAAATAAACGTATAAAGCTATCTCACCTTACGACTAAATTAGCTATATAATTGCCTCGGTGTTATAAATGTCATTCCTTCATATTCAGATACAAAAAAAAATTTTCTTTTCTTGTCGTTCCCTTGAAATAGTTTCGGTCGGTGCCCGTTCCTTCCGAAACCACATAGTTTAGATAAAACAGTGAAAATACCTGAAGTGAGAATCGACAAATTTACAAACACCTTTATTTTTAATTCAGTTCTAGATCAAAGTTATTTATCGTGTGAGAGATTATAATATGATAAATCTGTTCACAGTACAGTTCCGTCTATGACTAATACCTCGGAAGGAAGGAGAACGTCTTGGATATGAACCGTGCGAAAAATTAAATAGTGGTGTGAAAGTATTTGGCGCGTTATTTTTATGTGATGTCTGACGGATCTCCATCTCTCGAAGAAGATGTGCCAAAACCTCTGCTTGAGAGGGTAGAGGAAAATGTGTTTACGCCGAAGATAGCGACTCCTATCTATGCGGGAGGTGTGAAGCTGCACCACAAGAGATCTGACGCCGGGGAGACAGAGTCCTTCCTGTCTGACGCACAAAGGAATGAGCTTGCATTCCAACAACTATTCCAGGATGGAGATGGAGCATTTCACGAGGTAATTCTTTTTTTAAATCTCTGGGCTGTATAGGTTGTTGTCTGAGGCATTGAAGATTGTTAGGGCTGTTTTTTCTTTCTTACTAATGAGTGGGTTTTTATTGCTCGAAATACTTCTAATAGCAATTCAAGTTTTATTTTCATAACTTTGCTTTCATGGCTTTAAACAATTAACTGATTCAAGGTAATGTAATAAGTTAAAGTGCATGTGTTGTGGACATTTTGTTTTTTTATTTTGTAATGAGCTATGAGCAGCCATTGAAAGAAAAGGCTAAGGTCAACATGCAGTCATGCATATTATGGACCAAGTTCAGTTACATACTGAACTTGCAACTTTTGAAAACATGTTGGGTTTTTACTCTTTCAAGTTAAATAAGTGTGCAGTCTACTTTTGCATGACTGTTAAGTTAATAAACTATATCAACAGTATATTTTAATATCTAAGCAAACTTTTTAAATATTTTACTTAAAAATATTTGACAAAGTTAACTAACTTTAAATAGTAAGTTATTTATTAAGTACAGAAATAATATTTATATGATAAAAACAATGCTACTGATTACAAAAAAGCTTATAAATAATTAGTTCATGTATGACCTATTATTAATAGGAAATTGGTACTTAAATTATGTTATTACATTATTTTATTATAGGAAGTAGCAGATAACAGCTTTTTGTTACATCATACTTATTATAATTAGTACCTACTCAAGTTTCCTGCAATAATCAGTAAATTTACATTTTTAGTTCTTGGTATGGTATAAACTACTATTACTTTTGTAACACCTTCTTAATAAACCTTTATTATCAGACCACAATGAATCCATACAGTAGTATTAGTAAAGAAAACTATAGTAATTAAAAATATAATAAAAAATCAATATTATTATATTTTTTCTAAAATATTTAAATTTTCACAATTGTATTAATTAATTTATTTTCCTCCATAGAAGAATATCTATTAATGACAAATACTATTGGTGTAGTATTTAATAGAGTTGAAACCTTTTTTCAACATGCTATCCAGCAGTGATGAAATAGCTACTGTAACCACAGGGTGGCTATCAAGATAAAGTGCCTGGCACTTAATAAATCTACTGATGAGCCACTTGTTAACTTATTTTATTAGTAGCAAATCTTTGTTTGTGTCTGTAGGTAAATATATCTATAGGGTGAAAAAAAAAAATATATATAATATATTGAAAAAATATAATAGCTGGCTAGGCAAACCTATTGTAATAATATGTGTAACAAACAAAATTATGCGTATTTAGCAGGAAAATGATTTGAATGTAAAACAAAAAAAATAAGGAAAAAGAAAGGAATTTCCCAGGCAATGTTGAGTTAAAGCCAAAAAATAACTATATTTTTATCTTTCTCCTCTACTAGATCTCTGAAAATACAACTATTTTTACATGTAGCTAAGCTAATTGTGGTTTCAGATAAGGTACCTATTGTATTAATGCTTAGTCAACACCTAATCAGAAATGCAGCTAGTTATTTAAAATAATTAGCTCATTATTGATAATTACTCATTAACACAGCCATTAGTTCCATAAGTATTGTAAAGTTATTTAGGTAAACGAAATTCAAAACACAAACATCATGTGATTACTGATTACCTACTACATAAATGTAATTATTTACCCGCATAAGTCTTGATCCCGTGAGAGTATCGGGATGAAAAGTATCCTATGTCCTAACCCAGGTCATGGTCTACCTGTATGCCAAATTTAACCCAAATCCGTTCAGCCGTCTTAGCGTGAAAGCGTAACAAACGGCTAAGCTTTAGTTTAACATTCGTCGAGTTGAGAGTCCATATTTTTACAGAAAGATAATATGACATCTCGCCATTGAACGTTTCGTTTTACGTAAAGTCAACGCACAAAAATGTTTACTTTATATTAATGATGAAATAAATACGTATATTTTGCGATTTAGATACGTTTTACGTTTATTTCATTATATTACCTAGTTTTCGCTGATTTAAATTAGTGCTATTAAATTAACACTTATAATAATTTACCGCGAACCGAGCTCGGGACTTGGGAAACCCCGACTCGGACTCGGGTTAGAAGGGGATGGCGAGGTCTTTAGACCCCGCCACCCCATCGTGTTTTTTTTTTTTAAACCACTCAGAAATAGGAGTGTCGACTAAGCCTGACTAAAATAATTTATATTTACCCTTTACAATAGCCATATAGTACAGGGCTTCCAAAATAATTATAATAATTATGTAAATAATCAACCTAGTTCATTCTAAAGCCTCATGCAGACAACCGCGACGCGACGGCGCGACGCGACTTCAACAATACAATTTCTAAGAAAACTTCATGGTATAACAATAAGCGGTGTCGCTGTAACTACGATGGAGACACTGAAAATTCTTAGAAAATTGAAATACAAAAACTGAACAAACTAGCAAGTTATTAGTTTTATTGTATCTTTTCAAAATAGTGTCCATTTACATCAATCCGATGGAACGCTGCATCCGATGGAACCACTGAGAAAAGCACTTTGCCCACTCGTCCTTAGGCGTCTCTTCGACGGCATTTTGAAACGCGGCCACTGCTCCCTCGGCGTCCTTAAAACGTTTTCCTCGAAGTTTTTCTTTTATTTTCGGAAATAAATAAAATTCGCAAGGTGCGAGTTCGGGGCTGGGTTTAATTACTGGGGGGGTGACCCAGTAATTCACGTCTGACGTCGCCATAAGTAGTCGATTGTTTGCTTGGCGGTGTGCGATGAGGCGTTGTCGTGGTGAAGGAGGATCCTACTGCGAGATCGTTTCTCCCGAACTTATTCCAAGGCAAGTGGCAAACAATTGTTAGTCTGCAGTAACTGTTTTTCGATCCTCTAAAACAATTGTTGCGTAATGACCGGTCCTTCCGAAGAACGAGGCCACCATATTTTTTCCCACGCTTCGACACTTTAGTTGGCAACTTCTCGAAGTTCAACTGAACTGTCTCTTAGTTTCAGGATCATAACAATAAATCCAGCTTTCGTCACCCGTGAACACACCATTTGAGTCACCTCCGTTAAATCTTTGAACCATTTCACGACACCAATCAATACGACGGAGTTTTTGGGCCTCTGTCCAATTATGAGGCATCCACCGAGCATAAAGCTTCCTGACCGCAAAATATTCATGGAGGATTTTGTGTACTTGACTCATACCGATGCCTAAGCTTGTCCAAATCTGCTGATAAGTCACACTTTTGTCAGTCTCTATCATACGCCGCACAACACTGTGTTATCTTCAGTCGTGGCCGTAGAAGGCCGTCCCTCACGCAGATCATCGGTGAGATTAGTGCGACCACGTTTAAACTCATTAAACCAGTTGTAAACAGTGGCACGAGATGGGGCTTCATCGTGAAAGGCCAATCGAAGTCTATCATAACTTTCTTGTTGACTTCAATGACATCGAAAGTCATAAAAAATCATTGTACGAAAATTTTCTCGCGTTAAAATCATGCTGACGTGACACACAATTTTCAATTTGCCTCCAAATCGTAAACAAATGACAAATGAATAAAAAACATACACAATAATAATGGAAGAGTTCCATTTTTAAAATTTGTAATTTGTAAGTGGCCAATTCTAAAAACTTTCAGTGTCGCCCCCGTATAAACAAATGTAAATTATTTTTACAAAGCATATAAATAAATAAACCATGCGCGAAAGCAAATAATCTGTTAGAGTAATTCAAAGAACCCAAGGGTTTGGCTCACCAAATTGTTTACATTCTTTGCAAAATAATATTTTCCTCAATCCATATTATTACATTGCTATTTAAATAGATGATGACCTGTTACAGTTTCCATTGTACCTATGTCAATGTTAAATTAATACAAAAATAAATGTCGTGCTACAAATAGATAGGTAGGCAATAGGAACCAGAACGACAGAAGTTCTGCTCCATAGAAAAAATGTGTTGAAAAGTTTAGGCACGCGTTTAAGAGTCGCATCATTGATACTCACGGTAGGTTGATTTTAGGGTAGGTTCAGATAACCACGCGATTTAAGCGTTAAACGCGCGTTTTGTTTTTACATAGCCATCCGTCGAACAAAGGAGCGGTGAAGGATGATTTCCACCAAACGGCTCGCATCGCATCGGATCGGAACGGATTTTACAATCTTTAAACGATATTAAATCGCGTACACAGTATTTAAAGTCTATATTACCAAGCCGAGCTCAGCAGCTTGACCGCGGGTGTCTTCCGCGACACGCGATCGTTGCTATCGTATGAAAGTATGCTGCGACGCGCGGTCGGCTCCGTTCGCCTGTCGTCATATCCGATCGGATCCTTTCGGCTGTCGCCGCGTGCGCTCAAAGCCGTTTCCGGGCGGCACCACCAGGGGGTGTCGACTCTATACGTCGAATCAAGGACATACATATACACCATAGGTTTAGGTAGTTCAATAAGGTAAACTAATCGCTAAAATGGTTTTTTATTTTTAAAATACGATAAACCGAACTAAATTTATTTTACATTTTTACAATAGTTTCCTCTTTTATGATTATTTTTGATGTTCGTAGATGTAACTGCTTGAGCACATTTTTTTGGTTAGATTTATAATAATAATATAATATTTTGTAATCTGTCTATTGTCCTGTGTAGCCCAAACTCTAAACGTCATCGAATTATAACGTTGCTAAATTGAAGATTGCAACTGACAACTGAATTGAGGTATTACGTTTAGTCGGTTACTGGACAGCTGTCTAGTCACGTGTTTTTTTTGTTGTTTACCTTTATTTAACTACCTAAACCTATGGAGTATACATATATGGGCTATTTAATGTGTGACTAGAGTAACGAAAAAAAAAAATTAAAACACGTCAACACGGTAGGAATGAAACTATTTGACTAGGCGCAGAAACGGATACGTTCGCAAGCGAAGGTACGGAGCC
This sequence comes from Xanthia icteritia, assembly GCA_949128155.2. Taxonomy (NCBI): domain Eukaryota; kingdom Metazoa; phylum Arthropoda; class Insecta; order Lepidoptera; family Noctuidae; genus Xanthia; species Xanthia icteritia. The sequence continues at coordinate 19,403,614 of OX421934.2, read as the reverse complement.
CATCGTATGCGTCGATATCCTGCCGGACGCGACCGGCCGCCGCCGCATCCGTTCGTATCCTTTCCCATCCGATCCGATGCGATGCGAGCCGTTTGGTGGAAATCATCCTTAAGGCGACGATAACCGACTTTTAATGATTTTATACTGAAGATCTCGTCTAAACGTAGTAGTGTTAATGATTTGGAAAAAAAAATGGTTAAATTAGAGCATTTTCTTAATAATTTAAAATATGAATATTTTATATTATGTTTATATTGCATAGTGAAATTAATTTGTAAAGTTCTAATGCGGAAAAAAACTGAGAATCATGCAAAATCTATCAAGCGTATCTTTCTGAAACCTTCACCATTTTAACCCACCAATATAGTATCTATTGCTATATTAGAGGCCTAAATACTATCCCTCTTATTTATAAACGTTGTTTAAAGTTAAGAAGCGTTTAAATGTCAAAAAATGTATGGTTAAACAGGCGCTAATCATTAGTTAACTTTAAGCAGCGTTTATAAATAAGGGGGTAAATTTCTAAGGAAAAAATATAGTAGGCGAAACTACTAAATTTTTATTTCAGTACCAAATGGCGAGATGATCGCAATAGGGCCAGTATTAATCTCATAATTCAGCTTGAATTAATGGTATTTTGTAATCTTGATTCAAAGAGTAAAAATAGATAAGTATGAGACATTTAAAAAAAAACCTGTTCATGTCATAGTAGCAAAAAATATGCATTTAAAGAATAAAAATATTTTTGAAACTTATCTACTATATTTTTAAATTTCTTTCGCCAAATACTATATTTTTACAGGCAATGGCATCGGTATTACTATATTTGATTTAAAAAAAGTTGACAGCCCTAGTTCTATTACTGGCCGGACGTACGGCACGTTGCGTGAGCTCAGTACAGAACACGCAAGCTAACCACTCAAGGTCACTGGCATATATCTGCGTCTTAAGAGGGAACAGGGGCTGCAAGGAATTTGAAAAATAGGTATTTGAAGAAACTATTGCCGTCTTCTTACCTCAAATCTGCCCCCGTAGAGTGCGGGATAGCTATAGCTCAGATCAATTATCTCACAAAAAAAATTGAAGAAATCGACGTTTCGTATTCCCCTTTTTTCTCCTCGAAAACTGAACCGATTCAATTATTTTTTACATTAAAATTTTAAGAAAGAATACGTCTAGGTTCCTATAATTTTCATTTATGTTAAAAACTAATCACGGCGGTAAAAATGGGGCATTTTTTGTTTGGAGGGTTATATTTTGTTTACCGATAAGTTGCTGAAAAAAAGGAAATAACAGGGACGTGACTACAGCAGACCTTGATTTTATGAAAAAAAAGATTGCTCTAGAGGCATTATTCAGGAAGAAAAAAGGAGAATACATTTGTATGGAGAATCGCACGCCCTGTTCCCTCTTAAGAATAAGAAAGAAAAAAGAATTGTGTATTCTGCACAAAACAAGACGCAAATATTATTAGGGTAAGGGTTGATTGTGCGGTTACCGTAACAGGTATTCACTTATTAAAGCGCTGTAATAATAAGCGATAATCTCGATTTAGGTTCTATTAGGCAGAACTAAAGCCAAAAACCAGTATATTATTTGCATTTCCATAGCGATAATTTTGACGCGTTTGGCATCGTGTATATCTGAGCGTGTTATCACTGTATGGAGTGAATATTCTAATACCTAAAAATTTTATGACAAAGATGTCTCATTTGTGGCGTAAAATAAGTTTTTTTTTTTGAATACTTACGTTTTTAGGTTCGTTACATTTGCCACGCTAATCTCAATGGTGCTTAGCTAATAAAGATAAGTGGCGTTAGTTACCACTCATTACTTTACTATAAGGACTAACGCAGACTGTCATATGAGCGCACGCGATTATTTAGTGTCAAAATTGTCGAATGAAACCTTTTCGCTTCCCACGAGGGTCGTAGAAGACAAGTAAAGGGATGAAGTAATTGAATAACAGGAAGCAGTATCCACTTGAGAGTATTATCTAAAACAAAATGTAGTACAAAACCACTACATGTAGTAGATAACCACTTGACATTATATTAAATTGTATCCACTTGAAAGTATTATCCAATACCCTACGGTATGTAGCACAATGATAAATGATAACCATTTGACTACGTAATATCAAATGCTTACTTTCTTTATCGCATTTCCGAGCTATTGATTGCCGTAGTAAGGAACTGACGGTCCAATATACAATTAGCAAAAAGCTCCTCTAATTTCCTCTTCTAAAACTCTTCGATGTTGTTACAGGATTACGATAAATCTGAGTCGCTATAAATGGTGTCACTCACTTATTTGGTCCCTCGATTTGCGTGGGACGAGATGGGGTAGAGGCGATAACCGCGAGGTCGCTGACTACCGAATAGTCATGTGTAGTAGTAGCATTTTGATAAACAAGGTTTATTAGACTTTCCGTCAGATACTACACATTATTGTTTACAGTTTTACCCTCGTGTTTGTTTCGGGATCGCTTGACTATGTAGCTTGACTCACGCCGCGTTACGAGCGCTTGAAGAAGGCTCTGTTTGAGTCCTCAAATAGCTGGGCAATCCCGGAACTAACGTTTGTGAAAAGGGTATCAGGGTTATCAGGGTCAATGATGCTACAGCTGTCTTAAAACTTTTCCGAGTGAAGGCTTGTGCAGACTAGCACGAGTTGTCGCGCGACGCGACTTGTTTTACCGTGAAGTTTTAGAGTCGCGTCGCGCTGGTCCGCACGACGCTTAAAAAATACCCACCTACGGTTTTAATAAGCGAGGACTGCAACTATTGCTCTTCTGACATTGACCCTAAGTTTTCTTGCGCCAAACATTTGGCTGCAATCCCAATGTTATGTAAAGAATGCATAGCCAGCGAAGTTTTCAGACAAGTAATGTCGGCGCGAAGTCGCAGTGTGTGCACTGTACCTTCATGTGTTTGCGTGCCGATTACCGACATTTACTCACATTTAGCTTCGAACAGTCCTAAACAGTAGTCAATACATTTTTTATTCAATGATATTCAAATAATGTACATATTAATGAGAACAGCGACAAAACATTCTCATGTGCAATATCAGTGTTTACTTGAACAATGAATCTTGATAGATAACTCGTACCTATCTTTTACAAAAATTCTTAGATCGCTGATCAAACACAGATGATTCAGACTAACTCAAGTCAGCGTTGAACAGTGAACGAAGCAAGGTCAGTGGCTACGTGTCCGTAATTTAAGAGTTTGTGCAGTTTTTGTGAGCAATATGAGGTGATTTACTAAGAACTGTGTTAAATAGTGTTCTTCGTAGCATTGTACAAAATTAACAACTCCAATGAGAGGTGTAAAAATTCAAAGTATGCGGGTGTTATCAAGAATTGTACTAATTTTCGTTATCTACGCTACACTATATCCTTTCGTGTTGTTGAACAATTGACGGCACATGATCTCTGATTCAAAAATGAGTCTTACATATAGATATTAAGACTTCAATTTAGCTTGAGAATCGACGTGTCAAAGACAAGTGACTGATTCTCTTACTGTTTGGGCCAGACGGAGAGGGAGGTCCAGGAGGAAAACGGGGAGCTCCAGGCGATGTCAGTCCTCAGCACGTACCAGGACAATCTATCGCAGGACATGAATACAGACCGGTGAGTGAAACGTCTCGTCACAGTGCAATGCAAATGAACCACGCGCTGGCCTTTTATGAGTCACCGTCGATTTTGGCAGGTATTCCGTTTTTTGTGTGACTAAAACAAATATCTCTCTCGCAAACTGATTCGTTGTAGCCTTTTTGTGTTTTGAAGAACTGAATGTGTTTCGGAAGTAGAATTTTATTGTTCACTCTTCTGTTATGTTATGTAACTCAGTTAGTCATGGACTTGCTAACCAGTAACAACTGCTTAGAGGGGGTTTTATTGCTAGGTCAAGAATACTCTTTCTTTTGTTTGAAGGTTTATCATTGTCTTTGTTTTTGGGGATTGAATACATGTGTATTTCTTAGTTTCTACACTTTCTACCAATTATTTCAATTAGCCATTGATGTTACTATTCTTTAGGGAAATATGTAGCCCTTGGTACTCATGCTTAATTAATATTGGTACCTAATTAATTCAAAATGAAATTCCCTAGTTACTTTGCCCGTCAACTTTGTTATTTCGTGGTAATTTTTATAATTATTCCGTTTATTGGTTTTAAAAAGGTTGGTGTCCACCACGATCTACCTTCTCACCTTCATTTGCAAATTTTTACGCAATTCTTCATAGTTGGCTTCTTATTCTGATGCGTATTTAGGTCTAGGTTACCTTTACAGGGTAAAATAAAATAAGCTAGCGAAACTCCGCAGCCGTGATGGTTATCGAATTATCGATATCTAAACATAACAAACCAAAAAATAAATAAATTTGATGATTTTTTTGGGGTTAGCAGTATACTTGAAATATCAGTTTCAAAAATTAGTTTTTTTCTGTAAACTTCACAGACGTGATAGTTAAGGGTATCGATATCTAAACACGATGAAACAAAAAAAGACAGATTTCTGAACTCGTACTTCAAGTAATAATAATACCAGGGATCTAAACACAAAAAAAAAAATCATCAAAGCCATAGACGTATAAAAAAAGGTCTATGATCAAGGCTTTTTAATTTTAATTTTTTTGGTTTAGATATTGATCACGTATGTTGAAACTGTTTGTACTCCCCATCACTTGTTTCTAAGGGTTCATTAGAAAACTAGCGTAGACGCTAGTTTTGCTGAAATGAACCTTTTTGGCGCAGCCAGTCACACACTTTTATTGTTAAAACCCACTTTTTTATTTTACTTCTTTGTTTACATTATTCTTTCTTTCTTTGTATGCGGAGTTTCGCTAGGTTATTTTATTTGACGCTGTATAGGTATTCTCTTCTGACGCAAAAGGGCGCAACGAATCGGTTGACTGTGATTATTAGTAAGGAAAGTTAGATAAACAACGTGAATAAAATAGCATGCGCATAAAAATGTATACACGATACACTAACTATTGATAAAAGTTAATTATGTTTAACCGCAGTTTGTAACTTATTAATTTAATTAAATTTGGTTTACCAGTTTACGGAAGGGAAGCTGGCAGAATTTAATTAATTGTGTAGTGGTTTAGATAACATGAGCAGATCTCGTAATTGGTTATAACAATAATCTGTCATTGACAATATTCAACAAAACATTGGAAATTGAAATCAGCAATAATTATGTGGTTCAGCGCGAATTTCACAAATATCTGATGATTTTGTTGTATTGTATGAAAATTAACGGAAGCAAACAAAGCGGGATGCAGATCAAACTGCTCCAATACCCCAAATGCGTAACACACTTCCAATCACAATCCGCAGAATTTAAATCCATGGCTTCTAAATTAAAAAAAAAATCATTTGCTGAAATGTTGTTGAAACGTAAAAATGAAAGGCATTGCCATCGTAAGATAAGTGAGTTACGCGTTACTCCGCAGGGTTACCGTAAGGGTAATAGGGTAAGGGTAGAAAGGGAAGGGGTTAGGTAAGGGTAATAAGGGATCGTCCATTAATCACGTGAGGCTCGAAAGGGGGGGAGGGGTCCGGAAAAAATCACGAAATATCCATGTTATATGCTTGTGATATTTCGTGATTTGGGGGCTTGGGGGTGTAGTGACATATCACATGTATTTATTTTTTCGTTGAACGTGCGATTTCTAAACCGAAAGGCTGCGCGTGACTTTGACTTGCCGTTGCCAGGCAACGATTATACCTATATTTAAAGATAAAATATTTTGAAAACTTTTAAGATACTTTGTACCAAAAAAATACACGTAAATTTGGGTGGGGGGTTAGTCTACAACCTCACCACGTTTCATTAGGGGGAGGGGCTTAAAAAGTTGCTAAAAACATCACGTGATTAATGGAAGACCCCTAACGAAGAAAAAACAGTTAAAATGAACTTCCTGCTGACTTTTATCCTAATTCCAAAATGATATTCATTCATATGTAATTTAATTACTTAATTAATTGATAGGTATAGTTGTTTTTTAAGTAGGTAACTATTCTCACAGTTGTCGGTCCGGTCTTACTGTATAGAATTTTTCTCAGCACTTGCAGCATCCAAGTCGAGTTATTGTTTTTCACCTTGACTGTGCAAAATAACATCAGCGAGTGTGAATTTTGTAATTATATGTTTGGTTCGTCTATGTGTGCTAAATGCTTACGTCACCGTTCTGTGATTTGTGTTCTTGTGTCGTTGAACTTCCTGTTTAAATTATGTATCAGGTATCTCCAGTTTAATTTATTATGTTCTATTTTGTTTTGGGTAAAAATCTCGATGCATGTTTTTTTTTTAATTTATGACTCCGATTTATTGAATTATTGTTTTAATATCACCGGTGACGGTCAAATGTCTGTATTTATCTGTCAGTTTAATATACTTTTTCTGTATATTTATTTCATGGTTTCTTCAAGTGCTTCCAACGAATATCAAAGGCAACGAATATTAAGTTTATATTTAGAATCATAGTTATTTACGATCGCGGCACGTAGACTGAATAAACCGTGATTCCGGGGAAGTCGACAGCTTTGATATCGTTCATTCGTTCTTTAAGTAATTTCAGAGAAACGTGATCGATACTGATACCGTTGCAACGTAATCGTTTTCCGACTTTTGTTTTATTTCTATTCCCTATGTTCATTTTTTTGAGTGCCCTTTTGCGAATAGCCCTTATCTTCAATAGGACACTTAAAATAATGAGCCCTTAGATGTTATGAAAAGGGAGAAATGGATTTTCAGTTTACAATGTTCAGAATTTCAGACGATCGAATTGATTTTCAGTCAACTCTATAAGGTCCCATTAAAATAGATGGACAAACTCTTAGAAATCATTCAGGCCACCAAAATAAGGACAATGGTAAAAAATATAAGAAAAGCGCATTAGATACTTACAAGAAAAATAAATCAGCTAACGAAAATACACTAAAAAAGTCGGTTACCCAATGACATTTATTATTTTAGGTCAAAATAAAATCACTTTAATCAGTGTTTTTTTTTGCTTGAATATCTTTGGTTAGATATACTGAACGCTGTGTTAAAATGTGTCCATCTATTTTAATGGGGCCTTATATATATCATACGAGTAGGTACCATGTTTAATATAAAAGGTAGAATTTTTTCACAAAGGTTCAAGGCAAGGTACTTCTTTCAAATATACAACCTTGGCAGTGGGCCAATAAAACCATGATAAACCATATTCGAATACTTATTTGAGCAACGATATGGTTAATCATGTTATTACAGAAATAAATATACATACAATAATATTGCACTTACAGGATTTCCGATTAGCTATAAATAGGGCTTTTATACAGCAATATAAAATTTATTATTCAATAGAATACAATCGTAAATGTGTTCAAGTTGCTATACGGTCAACTATGGAAATATCAGTTATTCTGTGTCTCTATAGCAAATAGTAGCAAAGTGCACAAGTAAATAATGATTACGCAGTACATAATGTCTCCTTAAGATATCCTGGCACCCATTATGAGATTCTAATTGAGTGACGTCACATAACCGGCTTTGTTTCGTTACCGACAATTGACTAATTGATTTGTGATTCTACTAATAATTTACATAGATGTGTTCACTTTATTGAATGGAAACCTAAGAAAGGTTTCAATACAGTGGACGCTTCTTAGCGCAACTAATATTATTGAACCGCGTATTAACATTTTTAACTAACCTACAAAGGTACCTAATGCCGCATTGGCTCAGAAATATGTCCCCAAGTGTAGACTAATTTCAGGGACAATGGTAGTGAAGCGTCGACCCGTGCTGCCGAGGACTATGTGTGTGGCGAACCGGCCACAAACCTTGGTCCAAACGGCAATGGCAAACCTCCAGCCAACCATTGCTCGTGAGTAATTTGGCCAAACATTTGATCAAACGATTTGTCTGCCGAACTAGGCCTGCAATTGGCGAAACTTCACACATTATTATAATAAAATTATTATGTTTGTCATTGTCTTGTCTTGTGTGGTGTGGGATAGCGCATGGGTTTGGCTAACAAATAACGTTTGGCATGTTGTTAATTTTCTTCAAAGGTGTATACACTTCAGTCAGATTTTATTGAATCGATTGATGTTGTTTGGTTTTAGAGTTTTAAATAGTAATGTGACTGACACATGTGATTAAAAACTCACCAGTATCACCTTTTTGTTCTAATCATGAGACACAGTTACAATTAGTATTCAAATGCTTGACACTGAGGAAGGAAACGCGATCAATTTATTCAACATTTATGCGTAACGTTAGTCATCCATGACCAGAAAATAACTACGTAAGTGTATATTAATAATTATGATGCGGTACTTAAATGCCTTATTAAATATCAACTGCAAAATAAATTGGCATAGGTACCAATATCACAATGATTCGAAGCCTCAAAAGCTATTGAAGTATGGTCATTTAATTGGTCATGGAAAACAATGAATATTTTCCCACCTATTATGGAAGAATGAACGGGGCTAAGAGCCTAAGTATTAGTGTCTGTTGATTCCTTGAATACGAAGTGTCTATTCACGTTATTTCTGTTGGGAAGTGTCAGTAAGTGCTGTCATGGCTATCAACGGTCCCATCAAAAGGTACCATCGAAGAAGTTCATATACATACACCGTAAGGACTATATCTGCTTGCAGCGTTCGGCCGCTATAGAACCAGGGCGGTAACAGTCATCGTGTTCACGGGATTTTGTTTTCAAAGTACTTAGATTTGAAGTTCTTCGATAGTATGTGGTCGTCAAATCCTCACAATCACACGATTACACTCATTTACTGCACTTCTGCACTTTAGACCCTATGCCCTAAGACCTAGGGCCTATAAATCAACCAATCATAATTAAACAAGTGTACTTATATATTTTTTTTGCAAATAAACAGGATAGTGATGGGGGGTATACTCAACAACCCCTCCTTAACATTCAACGATGGCGTCCGGTCCATAGACTATGTCCTAGTCTGGGAGGCGTTTAAAGAAGATGCCTCCACGAGTGAAGCCTATGAGCAGCGGAAGATATTTGAGCGGAACCTCGAAGCTGAAGGGCTGAACTTGGAAAGGGAAGCACCTGAGAACTTGTATGGACTGAATTTTGTTAAGGTAAGGAGTGTTGATGCATTTTAATTCTTTATTCATTGGTCTTAGCTTAATACCACACTGGTGATTGCCCTCAGGACATTCAAGTCCAAATTCTCCAATGAAAACTAAGGGATTGACTTAAACTCGCGCCCCTTGCTTATAGTCTGTTCTAAAACTGTTAGATGGAAATGTAAACAAACTCTTTTCAGGTTAAATTCTTATGCACGCACTCACTAAAGGGAGGTGGTAACACACTCATCTGTATTTAGAAGGTTTCAACTTTATATCTCACAAGTTTTGTCGTTCGCCACTTTAGTTGTTGACGAAAACAGGAGTTATACAATTGACTTCAATTGTTGAATTAATGAAAAAGTTTAAGCACTCAAATATTCAAATCAGAGCATTCAATTTGTAAGTGGTAAGTGGCACTACAAATTGACATCCAGTGGTACGTTTTCTGATCCGTTTCCAGACCATAGGTTTTCCTACGGCAGCGCATAAGTACAACTGCCCTGGGGATACACATAATTTGGTAATTTGATATTTTGTATTTTCATTTCATTCATTTTAAAATGTCAAATTATTCGAAAATGGTTGTCATGTGTTGTAAATGACCTCTCCTACATACCCTTAATGGATTGCCGACATATTACTAACTAGCTGCGCCCCACGGTTTCATCCGTGTAAGTCTCGATCCCGTGGGAATATCGGGATAAAAGTATTCTATGTCCTAATCCAGGTCATGGTCTACTCATGTGTCAAATTTCATCCAAACCTATTCAGTCGTTTTAGCGTGAAAGCGCTATCCTATGGCTGATTATTATGAGCTACTTTTCCATTTGACTTTTAACGACTTTTGTTACGATGACATAAAGACAATGATTTTATCAATGATTATGCTTCCTCTCTCCTAACTCACTTGTTTTTGCTGTGCCCGACAGGGTCCATGTCATGATCTAGTTTTAAGTTTACCACCTAAGACAACATGTGGAATACAAATAAAGTATTGAGTATTGACAGATGGTTCATTCATAATTGTGTAATAGCTACCGGTGAAGCAACAAAGGGCGCTTTAATGGTTCGTTTGAACGACGATAAAACGACACTTTGATGTGCAAGCAATTTACTTTTTTAATTAATTAACACCTGACCTTTTTTTAGGATTGAACTGTTCTTATGTCATGTAATAAATTCTAAGTTAAAAGTACAGGGTCGAATTAAATTAGCTAGTGATGGGTATTGATGTCTAAACACACAAAATAAATATAAAAAAGATTTGACGAGATTTTTCGCCCCTGTTACATTGGACTTAACCATAACTGGCGAAATGGTGGTACAGCTCTACCTAACCCTTCGGGGATTACAGGCGTGATGTTGTGTATGAAATAAAACAACGTTTGAGAGAAACTAAATAAAATAAAAATCTGAAATGTTACACTTTTTTCGGTCTAGAGCGCATTTTACATTTTGGTGTTTTTTTTCTTCAGATTCATGCACCAGTGTCTGTCCTGAGAGACTACAGCGAGATCCTCAAACTAAGGATGCCAATGAAGGTAATTATGACCCGTTACCTCTTCTAAACTAAACAACTAATAACTCTTTGGCGCAGAACTCGTGTTATGGCTTTATATGGTTCTAGAACAAGGGCTTCGCTTCAGGTAGAAGTGTTTTCTTGACTTACTTATGAATGTTGTTCTTGATCTAAAGTAAGATTTAGGTTTTTTGTAAGAATAGCCTAGTTCAGATTTATCGACGCTTAAAAATTGATTCTGAAATTAATAGAGGATTGTCCACTGCTGGCTTAAAACCAGTTTTCTACTACTTTTCAGTTAGTAAGTTGTCATATTTATATCGCAGTCATTAGGAACCAGTACGTCGTTACATGTTTTTTTTCTGAGCCCCGCGTCCTATTTAAAAGCGATCGTCGCGCGAATGTTCGAACTTTTTTTTCGGTGAACCTGAACGCGTGGTTGCGCCGACAGAGGGCGTTTTCCGGTTTTCCGAACAAAAAGTGACGTATGCACGCGACCGATCGCGTATTCGCGCGACGAATCGCGACTGAATAGTTACAAACCTTTAAGCGTCGGTAAATATAGTAAAATATGCTTTTATCACTATTCAAAATATTATTTCTGTTAATTACTATTACGAAAGTGAACAATTAATTTGAACATAATTTGCAGTGACAACATTTATCAGTAAGGTCTCTAAATAATAATCTTTTTGATGTTATGGGTTTAAATAGATAAATTATATTATTTATTATAGTATTATATCCATTATATTATAATATTCAATGGTTTGTTTCATCGTGTGTATTAGTTACCTACGTATAGAGTGCAACACTAGTTAAAGTTTTAACAAATGCACTATTTAGTTGTGTTGTATCTGATGTCGATATAAGATGTTTGACGATGTTGATGGCACAGCACTATTAATATACCATGCAAGTATGTTTATTGGATAGGATAGGAATAAATAAAATGCTTCTTTCGTTTGGTTTCACTATAACTTTTAAAAGGAAAAAAGGACTAAAATAAGCCAGTGAAATAAAACAATTGAAAAACACTAAACTGCAATTCACACAAATATCAACTCAAACATGTGAAATTAGAAAAAAAATAGGACTGTTTAAAAAATCCTTGAACCAATTTTCGGTTGCAATAGAAACTAAAGCTTATGTTGGGGGATTAAGGTATAAATTCCAAATTCTAATATAGCAATAGGCTCACACCCGATTTCCGCGTAAATGTTGTGTACTAAAGCACAGTGTTGCAGCACAGTGTTATAACTGCATCGCATCATGTGTTATAGGAATGCAGTAAGATAAGGCAGTCTGGTCGGGCGAATGCGATACTGAATGCAGCATTGTATATGTCTAAGGTATGCATCAGGTACAAGCATGGCTTTGCTAATTTGGTGCTTGGCTGGGCTCCATTGGTGTTGAATGTCATGTTGTTATAATATGCAGGGTTAGTTTATCCGTCATCTGTCAAGCTTTCTGTGACAGGTGAACTGTCAAGCGGCCATTTTTTAAATGGCGGTTTGACAGTTTCTTGAATAAAGAGAGGTATTTTTTGGATATCAATGATTGATGGTATCAAACAGGCCTTTTACCTAAGGCAGGTATTTAGGTAACTAAAGATATTAGGAAGTAGCTAAAAAAGGGTTCGATTCTGTATCATCTGTCAAGCTTTCTCATGCATGACATAGACACGACTCTTTTTTTCACAAGTTAGGGTTAAAGATTGGACACCAAAGGAAAGACCGTTCTAAGGATTACAATAATAATAATAATACGTTTATTATCCTTTTCTTTATAAATAGGAAGGGGTGTTTAACTAGTATTATGTGAGACGTGTGATCCCACACAAGGCTAAAAGTATAGTACAGTCACCATGAGAAAGTAAGGATTTCACAGGATCAGTCGAACCGCCATTTTAAAAATGGCCGTTTTACGGTATCTTCAAAGGAGATCGGTTATAGAGAGGTACTTATTTATTCGATATCAATTATGGTGAAACAGACCCCGTATCTAAGAAAGGTATTTATGAAATTTAAGATATCATGATTTCAATATTTCCACGTCGTAGATCACATCACATCAGGTGGGACTGATATCATAGACAAAAACGCTATACAAGTTGTCAGCGAATGTCCACACACTCTGTTGGTGAGGCTTGCAAACCCTTCACCTAGGTGGTGAGCGTAAGCTAAGAATGAATGTCATTCCTTTAGCTAATTTGTTTTGTCAGACTTCGTCACGTTCATCTTCGCTCGATCATTCTTCAAGTAAAAGTTTTATCTGCTAAAAGAACATTATCAAATGGCATTTGTCAAGTGGTCGCTCAGAATGGGCCTTATCAGAAGGCTAAAAGTCACCCAAAGGGCAATGGAGAGGGCTATGCTTGAAGTTTCCCTACGTGATCGAATCAGTAATGAAGAGATCCGCAGGAGAACCAAGGTAACCGACATGGCCCGAAGAATTGTCAAACTTAAGTGGTAATGGGCAGGGCACATTGCTCGCAGAACAGATGGCCGATGGGGCCGAAAGGTTCTGGAGTGGCGACCGCGTACCGGAAGACGTAGCGTTGGAAGGCCTCCCACAAGATGGACCGATGATCTTGCAAAGGCCGCAGGAATCCGCTGGATGCGGGAGGCACAGTCGAATCGGTCGAAGTGGCGGTGCTTGGGGGAGGCCTATATTCAGCAGTGGACGTCTTTCGGCTGAAATTATGATGATGATGATGATTTGTCAAGCATAATGTTTCTTCTTCTTCTGGTGTCAGAGTTTTTAAGCCGCCCATGGGCCTCTGACTTGGCTTCACATACTGAGGAGAAATATCTCTCAGGCATGCCGGTTTCCTCACGATGTTTTCCTTCACCGTTTTTGAAGCAAGTGATAAATATACAATACGCACATGAATCCGAAAAGTCAGAGGGCGTGACTTGGGTTCGAACCTGAGACTTATGGCTTGGCAGTCCGACGGTCACACCACTAGGTAATCACTGCTGTTAATAATATGTAAATTATGTCAATATAAATATGTCTGTGAAGGTGTTCAATAAAGCATTGGGTTCTTCAAGCTTTTTTATTTTTACTCTCTTGTCCAATAACGTCAATTTGAGTATTTGTTGTTGATGGTGCAGTGTGGCTTTAATGAAACATTGTATGATGTAATGCTGTGACTAACTTAGTGTTTGGGGAAATAACTTGATGTCTCACTTTAATTAACATGGTCCGACTAATTATGCACTTAGTGTCACCGATATTTTGCTCGTGTTTGTAATGCTGGCACTTTACTTGGCGTCTTTGTCCAATGTAAAATATACCCTATGTCGATACTTATAAGTTTCTTTTGTATTAACGAAATTAAAGTCTGTACAAATATACCAAGTTAAGTGCTACCGTAATAATATTGTATGTAACTGTACACTACACTGAATTATGGCAGTTATCATACATCATAGTTTCATAAAAATATGTAATATAGTTTGACCGAGACCGCTGTATCGCGCCTTAGGAATGCGCTGCGAGGCGGGAGGCAGCGATGACGACTGAATAGCGGGACGCCGTGAGCGTTAACGATTGAGCGGCCTGCACTGCCCCTCCGCCTCGCCGCGCACATACCTAAGGCGCGGTACAGCGGTTTCGGTCAAACTATAACAGACTACACTACAGCTACGCTAGAATGTACAGTCAGCAAAATTGATAAACACTTTGACGTTGTTCGTCACATTTGTGTTTTCTGTGACTTGGCTATCTGCAGACTTAAGAAATTATTTCGAACTGTGTACCAAATCAACCTATATGATTAAATAACGCTAAAATACACCCGGTAGTGAGATGGAGCACTACATTAATTGTGTATTATGATAAAATCGTTCATCACACAGTAACAAATATCAACTCATTTAAAATTTGTTATTAAACATTAAAAAAACATTTTACCTTATGAACGTGCTACAGCCGCTATTCATTGCTTCAAAATTATAAAACATAATAAGTATCCTAATTGCATCCAAAAAATAAATAAAAATCATTCACTTAAATTCGTCACAATGTCATAATAATGATGAATAAATTGGCAGAATATTTTTTTTATTTTTTTATCTTACTTGTATAAACATCTACCAACCCGCACTGGGCCCGCGTGGTGGATTAAGGCTCGTACAGACCAGCGCGACGCGACGGCGCGACGCGACTCGAACAATACAATTTCTAAAAAAACTTCACGGTATAACAATAACCGGTGTCGCGTCGCGCTGTCGCGTCGCGCTAGTCTGCACGAAGCTTTACGGCCCATTCCCTATCACTGAGAGGCGGGCTGTATCCTTGCAGTTCTCATTGGGCTGATTATGTTCATGCATGTATAAAAAAACGATAAAAAATTCGTCAACACAACTTAGTAAATAAAAGGCTATTAAAGGCCTACCGCTTAGGGGGGATGCGCTAAGGTAGAATCATCAATACAACTCTCTAAGTTAGGCTGCGTCCTATTTAAAAGCGATCGCCGGGTGAACACGCGATCGTTGCGGTGAACTTGAACGCGTTATCTCGCCGACAGAGGACGCCTTCCAGTTTTCCGAATAAAAACTGACATTATGAACACGACAATCGTTTTTAAATAGAACCCGAGTTAGTTTTTTTTTTAGTTTTAATTTATTTTGACAAATCTTAAATACAATGTACAGACGCCAGCAGGTCAACCTACCCGAAACTGTCCATTTTTCCCAATCAACTTTGAACCTTATGACTTAGTGATAAAGTTGAAAATCTATTAAAGAAATTTGACAGATTGTAGTAGGTTGATGTGCTGGCGTCTGTACAATCTAACACTAAAATATATATATTATGTACAAGCGAAGAAAGGAAAGAAAGGGGAAGAGTTAGAATTGACCTCAAATATCATAATTTCATGAATTAGTCATTCAATAGGGTAATTAGATCTGAGAGAGTTATATTGATGATTTTAATGATTATAATTCTGTAAATACATATTTGTTACGGTCGCGAAACATATTTTGATCAACACAACCTGATACTGACCGGCCAATTGTAGAAAACTTACGAAAATTTGAAGTTAACGGGTTATCTTGCGCATGCGCATCGCCCTCAAGCGGTACGGCCTGTAAATCCCCCGAATTATGTATTTCGACAATATGTAACAAGATACAACTGTAGTAATAGATAAACAAAACTTTTATACTTCGTGAATCAGTTCTCAGCTCTGAAAGACGTGCATGAGAAGACAAACAGCCTGATAGAACAAGTGGACGCGTGTTGGGACCGGTTCATGTCCAAGATTCGCGTCGATAATGACAAGTTCCCCGAGAGAAAACACCGACTGACCGCCATTTACTCCAAGGACAAGGAATATTTGTAAGTTGTAACGTTTTTTTTATGTTGTCTGATTCTCAGACCTACTCAATATGCTCACAAAATTTCATGAGTATCGGTCAAGCCGTTTCGGAGGAGTACGGGAATGAACATTGTGACACGAGAATTTTATATATAAGAAGTAGTATAGATAACAATAGCCTCGGACTTACTCAATCGCCAATTACAGGTTTTTCGTTGACTTTAGAAAAGCTTTCACGAGGTGGCCAGTCTACTACAGCCATGGTTAAATACATACCCTGGTCTAGCCAGTAATAATACCAGCCTATTATAGTCCCACTGCAGTGTAAACGCCTTTTCTCAAGCAGATAAGGCATGAACATTGATCACCACGCTTTTTCAAGACGGGTTGACGATTTTAGACTTATATTAATTATAAGTCCAGCTATCTAATTACGCAACACATTTTCGTAAACGATTACGACAAATTTGTTTCATTTTGACAGTTCAACAACATCCATTGCGTTATTTACGTTGTTGAGCAGATTTTTGTTTCGAACTTATGAAGCAATTTATTTCAAAACGATTCAAATTCCGATTGATCGTGTCTTACGTAATTAGGGTACAAGTTTCATCACGATTTTTCCCTTCACCGGTGTCAATAATGCTCAAAATAAACTCGGAAAGTAAATATGAATTTGAATAAAATATAATAAAATATTCTTATTTATCACGACATGTGCTATTTTTAATTTGTGCCGATACTAGTATGAAAGCTTGATGGGACGGTAAATGATAAGACTGTAAATTGTCCAAGCTTTTTATTCTCAAAGATACCTAAACCTGTATAAAGAATTTTAAAGCGGTTGGTGTCTCCTGAATTTCACCATGTGCTGTGTAATTGAGCTGTGTTCGCATATAAATGACGCGGCGCCTCGCGCACGATTGGCGTTATTACTGGTAGCCATTTGTTATTCCTTATTAGGTCTCATTATTGCCAATTTACCATGCACAACTCCAATCATTGTACTGCAGTCCAACCGTCGAGAGAGTGCTTTCTTGACAAGTATCAGTTTCATACTAACGAATATGTGTTTTGCGAATTTGATCCTTATTACTACTAGAAATGCCTCATTTTCTCGACGGCCGGACTGTAATGTAGTATCGAGCAAAGGGCACTTATGAACAGTTACGTTGATTGAAACTTTTGAACAAGAATCGGTCAGTTACTAAGGGGGAGATTTCCGCAATGAAACTGGACATGTTCAGCACTTTTAAACCGCGTTTTAGAGGGCTTATCCTAAAACTTGGTAAACTAAATATCCCATTACTCATTTATTCTGCACTAAAGCTTCCATCACAAATAAAGGACTAAATTCACCTCTCAATAGGCTCAGCCGAGAGATTAATTCTTATATAAAAACCACTCCACATGTTGACATATATCATGACTCCTTAAAACCCAAATTATAAGGTTCCAAAGCACGCAATCCGCACAATCTAAAGATTCGTTGTATTAGTATGTAAGTATTTCTTGCAACCTTTGTAACTTTAAACTTATATCATTTTATATTTCTGTTTGTTACAACTTAATTTTTATAAAAAAAATGCCTTAGGTTATCAGTTTATCACTGTATTTGAGAATGTTGGTTCACCTATTATTGGCAACTGTATAAGCACATAACTGTTAACTACTACTGTTATTTTATATTTTGTATACAGAAGCCGTTGGTGTACCTTTATAAATAAATAAATAAAAAAAAAAAAACTTGGCATCGTTCCAAATAGCTGTCAAATATTTACCTGTTTTGATTAATTTGGCAATAATACTCCATGGAAATATGAAATGTGGCTAAGTAGTGAACTAAAATATTGATTATGAAATTCAATAATTAATATCTTAACACTGAATAATAGATTCGTTTTAGATGTAAAAAAAATATTTGGAAACTTTCCAAATGCCTTCTTTACACCTAAAATGGTTACAACATCAAATTCAGTGTTATAATTGCAATTCATTATTAATATTCTAGTTCGCTCGTTAGTGTGGCTAACTCTATTCTTTCATATTTACATATAGTCATATTGCCAAATTAATCAGAAGTTGGGTAAGCCCTTGGTGTGGGATGCAACCTGTGTCGACACCCTCGCGCCATCCCATCTTCCTAGCACGGCGGGCTGTGCCGGGGCGGCTGCTGCAGGTGCAGAAAACCTCAAACGGCGCACCTTATTGGTAGCTATATTTTCGAGCTGTTTGGGGTTGAAACACTAGGGCCGTGGGGTCCGAGTGCTCATCTAGTATTTCGGGACATCGCCAAGCGGTTGGCCGAATCTTCACGTGACCCGAGGGCTGGCCAATTTTTAGGTCAAAGAATCAGCATTGCCATCCAACGTGGCAATGCTGCCAGCCTTTTGGGCACTTTTCCCACTAACAGCGATGCGGACGAATTTTTTGATCCCCAATGAGTTTTTTTGACTCTGTATACTTGTACATAATTTATATATATTAATGTTATATGGATATTATATTTAAGATGATAAATAAAAAAATAAATGTAATTTTTTTTTTATCAAAACAGCGAGATATTTGACATCTATTGGCGACGTTCCCCACTTTCAGAATAACGCTCTTAAGAGCTCAGTGTTTTGGAATATTGACACTGACCGCTCTTGAACGCGGTTTAGAAGTGCTGATTGCGTTCAGTTTCATTAGTGATATCCGTACTCATAAAGTTAAAACTAACCGATTCCAAAGCGTAGTTGCAGAAGAATGGGCAAGAACTAATGGGTCAAATGTTGGTTCCAGATTCGACACGACAGCTGAATGTTTCTGGACGCCATCCATTCGTTCCCGCATCGTTCAGTTCATTCTCGACAGGAAGAAGTTCACGGAGGTGTCGAACGATGACTTCGCCTTCGGCATCACAAGACTGATATCTAATTGTACTTATAGCGCTGCGTATCCTTTACACGATGTAAGTATCTTTTCAATTTTGCAAATTATATTTTTTTAATCGATATTTTTAATGTGAAAACTTCTTTAGGCATTGAGCGATTTTCGGTAGGGGTAAACTAGTGGTTTCGCGTTACCGCGCGCCGTAGTCTTCTACTATAGAATAAAGATGGCGCTAATACCAGTTTTAAGTTTTCACTTCTGTCGACAGTCCCCTATTTTCTACTTATTTTATGTATCACGTGCTTCTGTGACAATAAAACAAATTTTCTTCCTTAAAATATATGTTTTGGCGGCCTTATACACTTGTGGATAATCTCTTTTATACTATTATGTGTATTGTATCCCTCATTGTGTATAGTGTATGTAGTTTACTTTTAGCGATAAGGGCTTGTACAAAAAACTGCGATGCTACGCCCTAAGACCGCACATTATGTCACCCTATGTAAAATTTATTTTTTAATATCTGTAATTCATATGGTGTACATGATAAAGAGTAGTCTAATCTATTCTATTCTCCATTTACGAGTAGGTATGTATGTGTAAATGTGTTACAATTTATTTTTATTATGTTTCAGGGTAATCTCAAGACTCCTGGCTCCATGAGGCATTTATTGTACACAGAATGGGCGGCAGTTTCCAAATGTATTAAATACCAACCTTTAGACTACGTCAAGGATTATTTCGGTGTTAAAATAGGTTCGTATTATACATACTTTACTCCTTAAATATATTTTGTAATAAATGTTAACAGTTTAATTAAAGTATTTATTTCGTTCAGGTTTATATTTCGCTTGGCTCGGTTTCTACACACATATGCTGATTCCTGCGGCAATTGTAGGTTTAATATGCGTCATATACTCGGCTGCCACTGTATACAGCAACACACCTAGGTAAGTTATTAAAAGCATGAAGTGTTTTATCCAGCTAAATAATTTTATCCACATCTTAACAATTTTTTGGAGTCTTATGGCGGCGAAAACCCAATTTCAAATATTAAAAGAATGAAGTAATCATAAAATAACTGTAAGTTTTGAATATTTCCAGTGAAGATGTATGCAAATACGAGTCACCTGTGAAAATGTGTCCACAATGCGACTACTTCTGCGACTACTGGGAACTAAAAGCGACGTGTTTACAATCCCGAATAACATACCTCTTTGACAACCCTACTACTGTGTTCTTCGCTATATTCATGAGCTTTTGGGGTGAGCAATATTAATTTATTGATGATTAAATTGGCTTTTAATAAGTTCGGATACAAAATCAAATTACAACTTCACAATGAATTTAAAAAAAATATATATTTTCAAGGTTCTACTTTTATTTTATTTAATCATTTTTAGGGTTATTCCCTTATATTTTACTAAAAATGCATTCATACATGCAACCTGAAAAATATGCACTCTCTGGGAAAGTTAGATACGACTCGTGGTGTTATGACTTTCTGTTTTGTGTTCTTCTAAATTTTTCCGATGTCTAAAAAGTATACATTCGAAGAATAAACTACCCACATTTTTGTTTCACAGCCGCATGTTTCCTTGAGCTATGGAAGCGATACTCAGCAGAAATGACGCATCGCTGGGATCTAACTGGATTCGATGTCTACGAAGAACATCCACGACCGCAATACCTCGCACGATTAGCACACGTTAAAAGAACAAAGGTATGGTTCAATACCGCAAAAATTCTATTTTATACTGATATTTTTTTTAATTTGAATGGTTTTCTATCTCATGCCAGCTGGAAGTGATAGCATGGGACTTAAAAATGATTTAAAATTGATTTTGAGTTGAATTCGTCTGTTTGATTTTTAATGCTCTCAAATAATAAGTAAAATCAAGTGATATAAAAAATTCCACAATCACATCAAATTCTTTGACATTGTATTTTTATTTCACAGCTGAACGTCGTTACAGGGGAACGCGAGCCAATGGTACCATTCTGGCGAATGCGTCTCCCTGCAACCCTAATGTCATTTAGCATCGTGGCACTATTAGTCCTAATGGCACTGGCCACGGTACTTGGGGTGGTATTATACCGGATGTCCCTATTGGGTGCCAATATACTACGAAACGGAAATGCGCTGACTACTTACAACCCGATCATGTTTACTACAGCAACGGCTGCGTGTATCAATTTGTGTTTCATTTGTTTGTTTAATTATGTGAGTATTTTAAGTATAATTTATAATTAGTGATTCTATTAGGCGCCATTTCACTGTTTATGGTCCCAGATGTGCGCCATTTCGTTGTTTGTTCTTAGTTGGGCGCCATTTAATTGTGATTGGCCGCAGTTGGGCGCCACTTTTTAGTGTTTGGTCCCAGGTGTGCGCCATTTCAATGTGTTTGGTCGCAGTTGGGCGTCAATGTACGAGTAACGAATATGCACTAAATATTTGAAACATGATTGCAGCTACCACGAACAATTACGCTATATTCGTATTCAATATATGGTAGGCAATCGGACAATAATAAAATAAATTAACTAAAATGTAGATAGAATTAATCTTCTAATACAGTTAACGTCCCACTGCTGGGGCAAGGGCCTCGCCGTAGACTTATACTAATTAAGTCTCATCTCCACAGGTATACCAATACCTAGCAGAATGGCTGACAGAAAAAGAACTCCTGCGCACACAGACTGAATTCGATGACTCGTTAACACTCAAGATATACCTCCTACAATTTGTTAATTACTATGCGTCTATATTCTACATAGCCTTTTTTAAAGGCAAGCTGATTGGACGGCCAGGAGATTATGTGAGGCTGTTTGGACATAGGCAGGAAGAGGTTAGTGACCTTTAGTATTAATATTTGTGCTTTTGGTAGGCTTAAATTAAAAACCTGAACAAGAACGAGTGTAGCTAAGTGAAGGTGCCTCTTCAAAGTATACTGAACCCTAATGTAATTGGATTTAAACTGAATTTTGTTTTGTGGAAAAGAAGCGTGCTATCGATAACGTGTATAACTGTTGTACGTACGGTTCTTAAAATACAGGTTCTGTTTAGCTTCGGTAATTCTCAAATATACCTAAACTGAACACATTTTTTTTTCTGACTATACTTGAGCGGTCTTTCAAGTGTATTGCACCTACTTTACATCAATTGCATTCTTTTACATCAATTACATACTCATTTCTTCAGTGTGCGCCCGGAGGTTGTCTCCTAGAGCTGTCCATCCAACTAGCCATCATAATGATAGGCAAGCAGTTTATCAACACCATCGTCGAGATGATGATGCCGTACCTCCTCAAGTGGTGGTACATCATCAGGACTATTGGGAGGAAAAGACAGTAAGAACATTGATACTTCTATCCTAACTATAATAATTATAAATGCGAAAAGTGTTTGTTTGTTACGCTTTCACGCTAAAACGGCTGAACAGATTTGGATTAAATTTGGCACATGGGTAGACCATGACCTGGATTAGGACATAGGATACTTTTTATCCGATATTCCCACGGGATCGAGACTTACGCGGGTGAAACCGCGGGACACACCGAGTCTTTAATATTATGCCTGCTGGTGGATTCGAAATTTTGTTTTGTTCGGGACTGGCCGATTTAGTTTCGAATATGGCGTCCTTAGTCAACTTGGCAACACAGCGAAAATGTCAACCGATCGATTAATAATTAATAAAATAAATACACACATCAACACGGTCTAGGGATATTTTTAAAAAAGCGAATTACTATCAATGTGTTAATTATTTATATGACATGTATATATTTAAAAGATACGTTATTTAATATTCTACCATTTTTTAATAATGGTTAAGGTACTTCGATTAAAATTTCAGGATTTTATGGAAAAAAAATGAAGCATAGACGGAAACCGTATATGAATTAACTTTTAATTTATGAGTAAAAACTGAAAAAAATTGAAAAATCATTTAATTTGTGTTTATAAACTTGAAGTTAGTAGTCTAAGAAAGCGCCCATGATGTTCATAACACATCGGCAACGATTCGGCATGCTCAGAACAAGGTTGTCAATGTCTTTCTGCGGAATATTGTCCCATGTCCTTCTGAGGTGCGCAAAAAGTTGATCTTCTGTAGCCAGATTTTCAGGAACTTCCTTCAGAGCTCTTCTTTGCAGCATATCCCACGCATGCTCAATGGGATTTAGATCTGGCGATTGAGCAGGCCAGTCTAAGGCCCTAACATTGTGTGTATGTAACCAAGCTGCTACCGTTCTCGCCGTGTGTGCCCGGGCATTGTCGTGCATGAGCAGGAAATCTTGCCCCATTTGTGTTCTGTGGGGCAAGATTACGGGCCCCAGCACCTGTTGGACGTATCGTTCTGCCGTCATATTGCCCCGCACCCAAACGAGATCCGTCCGTCCTCCAAGACGAATTCCTGCCCAAACCATAATTGTTCCTCCTTGGTATGGGTGAACTTCCTGAGGGTTCTGAAGACGGCTCCATCGTCCAGGAACTCGCCAAACACGCGTCCTTCGTGAATCTGGATGGAAGCCGAACCTGGATTCATCCGTGAACAGCACATTGGACCATTGCTCACGGCCCCAGTCCACGTGGTTCCGAACCCATTCTAATCGTCGTCCACGATTGCCTCTCCGTAAAGGTGGGACCCGGAGTGGTCTACGAGAGCGTAGATTGCTTTCATGCAGTCGCCTTCTTACAGTTTGGTCACTCACAAGCACTTGGTGTTCCACTCGCAGCCTTTGGACCAATTGAGTCGCCGTTGCATTTGGTTGAGCTCGCGCAGTAATTTGCAAAAATCGATCTTGTCTGGGGGTAGTGATGCGACTTGGCCCCCGGTGCCTCTCCGCTACTTCACCTGTGGCACGATAGCGTGTCCACAATCTTGAAATTACATTTTGGTGGGTCCCTATGGCCTCAGCAACATTACGCTGAACAGACCCAGCTTCCAGCATTCCCACAGCTCGTAACATCTCCGCCCTCGTCAAATGTTGGCGTTGCATGGTTCAAAAATTTGAATTTGGAATTAGTCTGAGATAAATTACAAACAAATAGGTGTATGAAAGATTACAATGCGGCCAGTACTTTTCGAGTTATTTAATTGAGTATAAAATATCCCTAGACCGTGTTGATGTGTGTATATACAATATTGGTCAGGCAGGGGCCATAGTCTTTCCATAGTTCTAGATAACCAGTTCACTTAGCCAACCAAACCCATAATCCAATATCTTTGTTTCCATATCTTGCAATAGTCCTGCACCAACCGGGGGTTGTCCTTGGCTGCACTAGCATAGTGCGTACAGGGATGATCGTCGGTTGGTGCCTCGTTTCATTAAACACGTCTAACGGGCCTCTGCGAGTTGGCTTCGGCCCCTCGTACGCCTTCCAAAGGTCCGGGACCCTAGGGTCCCGAGAAATATCAAAGACGTAAAAAATAAAATAATACAATAAAAAGAGAGTTGTTATTTATTTCATTTATTTGTGTTTTCAGAATTAAAAGTCCTATGCAATGGGTAAAAGATTTCAAATTAGTCGATTTCGGACTCATGGGACTGTTTCCTGAGTACCTGGAAATGGGTAAGTAGATGTGCCATTTCTATATAATTTAATTTATACTACTGTCTGTACCGTCCATATAATCTTTGACCCAGTGTGCCTTCTACAAAGTGTAATTGAAATAACTGAAAACCTCTTAAAGGATCGGAGTACTATGAACAAATTTTACGACGGGACCACCCCTGAAATAGCGAAAACAAACAGCTGTTCCCTACATTTTATCGAGTTATGTGAACATAAATGTATGGAGCAGCAGGTTCAGTACAAATTCAATTCAATTTATTAATTAAAGTTACCATGATTCATTTGTTAGTAAACTTATGCTATGTTAGTAATCGCGGCTGCACCATTCCATGGGAAATGCAGCGGCGCTTCACGTACGGACAGTCCAGCCTGCTCGAAATTAGAGACAGGATACTGTTGTTGTCGCCCCACACCCCACGTACCAGGGACGCATAGCGCTTACGCATTGTGGCAAAGAAACAATCCACATGTGCGTCTGCGAACATCCCGGATGCGCTGCAGTAGCGGGGCAGCCTCAACAGCACCCTGAACGCGCTGTTGTGTTGCACGCGGAGGGCACTGTACGATTTTTGAGTATATCTAGCCCACAGGCTGCTCGTGTAAAACGTAGTGCAGTACGCTCTGAAAAGAGTAATTTTAACGTTTACTGAACAACGAGCAAACAACAAACAGGCGTTATGTATATAAATCCTTACGTTAATACTATAAATGCGCAAGTGAGTTTGTTACGGTTTCACGCCAAAACGGCTCAACGGAATTGGATAAAATATGGCACATGGGTAAACTATGACCTGGGTTAGGACAAAGGATACTTTTTATCCCGGTAGTACGTTATGTTCTCGTGGAATAATTTCTGACCTCCACGCGGGCGAAACCACGGGCAAAAGCTAGTAATTATTAATTTTTTTTCCACCAACAGTTCTCCAATACGGGTTCGTAACGATATTCGTGGCGGCGTTCCCGCTCGCACCTCTATTCGCGCTCATCAACAACGTGCTAGAGATGCGCCTGGATGCCAAGAAGTTCCTGACTTGTTACCGGAGACCGGTACCGCAGCGGGTCAATGATATCGGTGTCTGGTATCGGATACTGGACTCTATTGGGAAACTTAGCATTATTACTAACGTAAGTATAAAGTCAAAAATGTATAGTGCAATTTGTTAGTTAGGAAATATGGATGATGGGCTTTCTGCCGACGTTTACGTACATTATTAGGGCGATTTTTAAGTAAATATTTTTGAGGATCTGTTTCGAGTAGGATAATGTGCCTTTTTGCTCTCTAACCTATTTGCTCTGTTTTTTGACCATGACATGCGCTAGTGTCGTATAAGTATACATTATACAAGCAGGTACCAAAGAAAAAAAGAGAACCGGCCAAGTGCGTGTCGCACCACGCACAATGAAGGGGTTCCGTAGTTGGGATGAATTTATCCCAAAACATAACATTGTAATTGAAAAATATGTTCTCCCATACATCGATATACGCCACGGTCAATTCTCCAACTGCAAATGATAGTAAGGAATCGCAAAAAAAAAAAAAACTGTTATAAAACTACAAATTAACGATTTTCTGACTATTCCCTTTATAGTTGCCGTGAGACCTTGCTTCCTGCCAAATTTCATGATTCTAGGTCAACGGGAAGTACCCTGTAGGTTTTGATTTATTTGCGAGTGTCAAAATATGACGCGTAAAAACCGTATTTTTTTATTGCGTTGACTTAGAAGCTTGATTTTTTTAGAGCTCCAAGGGACCGTAGACCTACGTATTTGATATTAATTTCAACTTGATACCTCCACACGTTTTTTAGAAAAAAGGTCTTGACAGAAAAATGATATGATCCTATAAGGGTCATTTCCGTTTTTTCCTTTTCAGGTACTGAACCCTAAAAATGTGTCGTATTTGTCGTAACCATTATCTATACTAAATATTTTTTTCTGCTTTTCTCAGGGTTTCATTATAGCATTTACATCGGACTTCATCCCGCGCCTTGTATATCAATTTTCAACGGGTTCTATGAACCAATACGTGAACCATTCGCTCGCGGATTTCAATATCAGCGTAATAGAAAATCCGCCCATAAAGTCGACGTATAACGAGAGTATGTGCAGGTAAATATCAACTCTATTTTCATTGCAGTAAAGTTCGTAATAGAAAAGCGTGTTTGTACATTTTAATCAAGCCAGTCCTCTAGTGTGTCATTGCATTATTTTGAAGTATTTATGCTGTAAAAGTTAGATGTCATTGTTAGTAGGACCTCATTTTGATATGTTAATTCAGATCATCTATAAAGGTTCATGCACACACGTCAGTCACGTCAACGTCAAGTTGCCGATCAGTCACGTCAATTTCAAGGACGTGTGTGAACAGATAGTTAGTCATTCAGTCGTAGCAACGACAGTTTCGTTCGTAGCAATACAAGTTTTGACTGGCCGTTGACTTGACGTCGATTGAGTCGCGCCGGTAGAGACATGACTGATGTGTGTAGTCAACGTCCTACAACTTCTACGCAAAGTTTATATTTTTTTACGTGACTGATCGGCGACCTGACGTTGATGTGACTGACGTGTGTGCATGAACCTTAAGGGAACCACATACGACGAACAGCCAAGGCTATCGATTCTGCGACGCGCACAAATTCTAAGATGTGTACTACATACTTTGTATGGTTCTTGCACGTCGTATGAGTAACTTTCTTTTATAGCAAGTGGTTAATTTTAAGTTTATTAACCCGCGCATTGTTTATTGTCTCGTCCCGTCAGTTTCCCCGGCTACTGGTACTACAAAGAAGGCGATAGCTACGAACACAGTAACTGGTATTGGCACATCATGGGAGCCAGGCTGGCTTTCGTCGTTGTGTTTGAGGTGAGGAAAAATAAGTTTTATTTATTTATTAACACGGCTCTTCAAATTCCACTCCTTTATTACAAAACACTTGAACAATGGACTCAAAACAAGGGGGTCCTGTGATGGATAAGAAATCTTTAGCTCTTTTTAGTTCCTTGCTAGATGTTTATGAATAAAGCCGTCACATTAAAAAAACGAGTTCTAAATTTCATCTAAGCACAGGTCAATATAGATGCTACACTCCGAATTTTAGGTATAAAGCTACAAGTACAAGAAAAATAACAATTACGCGGTGGGCCCGTCTTGTCGGGCCAATTCAGTGAGTGTAACGTAGTCAGAAGATATAAGAGTTACGCGATAGAAAGAGAAGCAGCTTCTAGGTGAATATAGCTGTAGGTAATTAGCGCTGTGCGACCTGAATTGCACTTTATTGTGTCGCAGCAAGAGTCGCTTTTTATTTAAATGATTTTGCGGAGTCAACCATCTGTATTTATCTGTGGTCTAAGGTTAAACGTTTCCGCTAGTTGTTGTATTTCGAACCTTATGCCGACTGAGATGAAGTCCCTATTACCTATAAAATTGACAACTTAGACTCGGGTTTAAACTCAGTTCTTGTATTTATACCGTTGTCGGAATAAAGTTCGAAATTAAAATGGCTCAATGGTTTAAACTGAAGTCTAAAGATAAATCTTGTTTTGTAATACAGTCCATTATGATGATCAATGTTTAAAACATTTTCCAACAGAACGTTGTAGCTCTAGTGATGATAATCGTCCGCTGGGCGATCCCGGACATGTCGGCCGAGTTGCGCGACCGCATCCGGCGCGAGGCCTACGTCATCAACTCCTTCATCATGGAAGAGACGCGCGCGCGCTCTGTTCGCGACCCAGGTGCCGCTCACTCCACGCCCTATAGCTGTACGGTACGCACGCGGAACGCTTCGCTATCTATCTATTTTGGTTACTAACCGCGGGGGTTGTTCACGGGCTAAGTTTAAAATTAGAAATATGTCGATGTTTTCCCATCCCTAATGTGAGGGATGAGATACAGATCGATATTTGTCTTAACTTTAGTCTCGTCTCAACCCTATCGTTTGGCGTTAGGGGTGGGATGAGATGGTTGTCTATCGATGAAATCGGATAGTTTTGTATCTGATTGTTTTTGCTTGCTGTTATTGTTAAATCTTTTAGAAAATTATTACAATTAACATCTAAGAGAAAGCGCTGTCATTTTAAAACATAAAAAAGCAAAAAATATATATTTTTTTAAAATAATTAATTCAAATATTTTGATATACAAACGACTGCAATAAAAATATGTTGGATGTATATTTTTTATTATGATAATAGTCAGTGAACTGCGTCCGTATGAAGACTGTGTTTTGTGTGTTTGATACTCCTACCATATGACATCATTACGACAGTAAATCTCATAACCCTGTCATCCCCTTTTAAGTAGAATTAAACCCCCCTGTAAAGTGTGCCGAATAATATCGTGTGAGATGGTTATTTGCGTTGTAGGCATTCATAATCACCATCATAATTGCTACATTCGGCGATTATTGACGATCACCACGCTGCGTTTGGTGATTGAGTTTTGCTTGGAAATACAACTCAGTAACGATTTTCCGACCTGTATTATAAACATTTGGTTAAATGTAGTGAGTAGTGCGAATTGGTAATGGTCGAAGCTATCCAATACCTGCTTTGAAAATATCCTGGCTTTAAGCTTTAACGGCGCGACTATAAAGCTACTTTTTCGAGAAAATATAACAACACCAACATCATCACTTACATTTCAGGTTTACAAATAAACTTGTATATTGTTGTTCTTTTTTTAAATCTGTAAATTATTCAGTAGGTATTTATTGAAATTGCCATCTAAGTAAATGCTTATGAAAGATAATATTTTTGAATCACAAGATATACATTTTGAGCGGTTTTGATACTTCGACGAAAGTTTTTAATATCCTTATTGGGGGAACAATATTAAGATATTGTTGTTATTGTATCTGCTCAACCGAGTGTTAAATAAGGAAATTATGTATCATACACGTTCAATGCAGTCTTAGCTCGTGCTGTTGGGAACTTCAATTGAAAAATATATCATAGAGTCAAAACGTGTACTTTGCCTGACGTCTGAGATTGTTGGTGAATTTAATTTTAATTAAAAAAAATATTGTATACCTACCAAACTTAAATAATTACATGTATTTACTTAAATAATCGAATAGTATACTTTAGTAGTAGAATACCTAGTCAGAATACTAAGTCATATTATGTCACTTTGTTCGGAAAACCGAAACAGCGCCCTCTGTCGGCACGACGACGCGTTCAGGTTGACCGAACAAAAAGTGACTCATGGACGCGACGATCGCTTTTAAACTCACAAAAAGATTTTAAAAAACATTACATACTACAAGAATCTCTTGAAGTTCCTCACAGCATGTTTCCACTAATTCAAGACTGAAGCTCGCTTAATACTAAGTAATATTAAGTATTTATATAAACAAGTATTAGTACAGTGCCCGGCCGTATAAGACACATTTAAAAAAAAATGCTTTTTTGTAGATTGTCATTTCTGTCACTCATAACAGTGTGACAGTCTCTTTCTTAAGCTGCCTGTCCACTGGAGCAGAGATCGGACCGGACAGCGGCAGGGACCGGAGCTGTGCCAATATTAACCAAGATAGTTTAGATTCTATTGGTTAATATGGGCACAGCTCCGGTCCAGTGGACAGGCAGCCTAAAGCTCGATGTGTCATTTACGCCTGGGTACTCAACGGTACCTTACGAAAACGTTGATCACTTTTGGACTTTGTCACATTAAACTCGTGCGTTAACGCGTCACATCTTTAATGTCGCCATTTGCATCGTATAATATGACAAGGTTCAAAGGGCGTTTTTCACCAATGAAAACGCGATCAGCATCATCTAAACCGCGTTCATGAGTTACAACAATGATGATACTGACAACTCCTAAACACGGTTTAGATGTGTTGATCGCATTCAGTTTCTTTGGTGAAATTCGGTCTTAATATGGGTTTTTGTAAGTCGATCGTACTACACTTATTGACTGAACGAAGCAGGATCGCTGCCGATACCGTGTGGTGCTGTGTGAGTGAATATTTTACAGTAAAAGATAACAGCATGCGTGGGTAATACGGAATGGATATAAATGCAAAGTTACTAATTGAAGGTTGAAGTGCATTGGAACTTAGTCTCTAAACAAATGACCGGTGGACTTCTTTTTCAGGTGTCCTAATACGTCAAGAAAAACATATGATACATAAATGCATACGCAGCGTAGACGTAATTGTATCGAAAATACGTCCCGTTGACGCGGCGTATGCGTTGTTATGGCGTACGTAATAAATAGTACTCTTATTTATCTATACAATAAAATGTGGGACAAATTCCATTGCACTTCAATTTTCCTACTTATTAAACGCAAAAATAACAGACTGGCTTACATAACGACATCACGTAGTTAGATTAACATACACTGGCCGTCATTTTTAATAAACAATCATAAAACCAAGCTTAGTTAATTCCGCCATTGTAATTAGGCAGCTTTAGCTTGTAGAGGTTTATTCATTCAAAATCGAATTCACACAATTCATGGAATTCCTTTAGGTACATCTTATTTTCATATTTACACGTCATTTGAGTGATAAATATAGCATTCACTGATTTTCTTTAATAAAATATTTCGTTTAGTTTATACAAACCAACCTACAAATGTCACGGTTTGTAATCTGGTAAAGCACTGAACACATGAACAAAACCTAGATCAAGACAGTACATTTTTTTTAAGAGGCACTCATTGATTTTTATTTTCTTAGTAAGCTAATTATCCGGATGCGATGAACAACATTTAGAAGCTATGAAACGGATGTACTTATATAAATCTTAAGCAAACAAAAAAAAAATATATTAAAAAAAATATATAAAATATTGTTATACAGAAGTAAACAAAAAAATATTATAAAAAAAAAAAAAAATATTATACATGGTGACATTGACATTGACGCGAAAACTGTTACCATGGATTCAGTACGTGATACTGAGCCCCGCTGTGTTGAAATATTTCGTCGGTTTAAAAAAAAAAATCTGTTCTTCATACATTTTGACCGCGTAGGTATTGCACTTTTCTATGAAAAAGCAGTTTTTTTTTAAATAACCGTCGATAAATATCAACGCAGGGGTTTTCAGAACCGTGTACTGAATCTATGGTAAAAGTTTTCACGTCGATGTCCCGCCACCTGTATGTATATTTTTTTTCATGTTTATACTGTTTTGATCTATCAGATCATACTCGGATAATTCCATTTTAATTTATTTGGTAGCTAGTGTCTATCCGGACATTGTGAAACAGGGTTAACCTCTGAACAGAATACACGTGCTTGTTTCAAATCCACTGTACTATAACATAACGCTACATCGATTATTCCGCTGAAATTTTATCTAACTAACCATTCTTTTACCAACATTTTTTACACCGTGTCTTTTTTGTGGCTAGAAAACCTTTCAGTTTTATTTTTAGTATTTGGTATAATAAATAGATTTAGATAAGAGACTTTTGAAAAAAATAAAGAATAATAACCGATTCGGATAGGAGGTTATTCCAAAAGTTGTATTATAATTTAATTCCTTTTATTAAATACAATTTCGAAAGTTTCTCTATCCACCAAAATCTCACGGTGTTTTGCCCAAACAAAATATTAAGACTATCTTCAAAAACCGCAGGAGAAACAGCCGAATCGAACTGGAACCACATAGCTTCCCTGTCAGGGTCTGACTTCGATCTAGCGGCTCACGGAGACCATCAGGACATCAGGGACATAGGGAAGCACGTGGTCGGCGAGGTCGTGGAAGAACCGCCGCCGGCGCACGTATAGTGCCTTATTTATAATGAGGCAGATTTAGGCATTGTTTTCAAGGTTTGAAGTTTTGAGTAATTTTGAAGACAGATTTGAAAGGGATGGGGTATTCCTTTTTTGAGAGTATTATAAAGCGTCTGTCCTCGTACGTACTGGAGACAGAACATATTGCGCAATTTCTGTCGATCACATGAACTAGAACTTTCTTAATGTATCACATTTATCTATGTTTCTACAGGTATTTAAATGCTGGCTGAAATCTTTGTTCATAAAAAGCTTTTAAAGTTCAGTTTTCTATACTATGTAAAGATTTCAGTTTACATTCCTCTATCCCTTTTTAGTTACAGCATATTATTTTTTAAATATAAATTAAAAGCTGTACCAAGGGTACTTCCTATAGACTATTGTTGCATATGCTGTTCAGAAAACCTTCATTTAAAGTACTATATCGACTTAAGTGTTAAACAAGGACTTCACAGGCGCGGCCAAAAGGGATCCCTTCTTTTCGCATAATGTTTTTTTCCTAATATATTGGCATAACGTTTTTGGTATATTATTTTTTGGTATATTAATACTTTGCTATAATTGTTTTTGGTATATAGTTTCTGTTGGCATAATTATCTTGTTGGCTTTGGTATAATTTTAATTCTCATAATGTTACTAAGGGTAATGACTATAATGACCATAATAATGTTAAGGCATAAAAATTTATAGGAATAATGGATTGATGTTAATAAATGTTATGCGTAAATATTATTAGGATAAACAATTGTATGCTATGTTATATTATGTCTTATAATATTATGCAAAATGATGGAAACCCGGCCAAAAACCAGAGACACTAGGCACTGCGGGTATAGCTTGTCCAGTCTGAAATGACGCGCCCCCCTACCGCATTTTACGTACAAGCCGCGGTGCCCGTGTACGTAAAATGCGGTAGTGGGGCGCGTGTAGAAGCTGAACTTGCACATAAGTTGTGCTTTATAAAAGTGAAAATACAACCTAAAAATAAAATTAGAAAGATTTTTGTCGATTCCCTTGTTCATGAGAGTGCAATGTATCTTTGTAATGAGATCTAAAAGCTATTAATAAAAGCAATCAATATAAAACCTTATAAAAAGGAAGATATAATGACGCTGTTCAGTAATGACCATTTAAAAAGGTTTAAAACCTTTAAAAGTTATAATTAAAAATCTTTAAAAGTGATTAACTTGCTTGGTTAACTAATACATTAAGAAATAATGATAAA
The DNA here is from genome assembly GCA_949128155.2 of Xanthia icteritia. NCBI lineage: Eukaryota > Metazoa > Arthropoda > Insecta > Lepidoptera > Noctuidae > Xanthia > Xanthia icteritia. Next base: position 19,370,206 of record OX421934.2, on the reverse strand, counting down.
ATGGTGTGATTTAAACATTCGACCGCCACGTAAAAAATGAACACTTAAGACTTCGTCAAATAGAACGCGTACTTAGCGCGCGTTAGAGCGCTAGCCTGACGCCGCGCTATAGCGGCAAATTGTGTTGCACTATGACGTACGTTTACTGTCAGACAGAGCGTCAGCGCTAGCAACGCCGCGACACTAGCGTTTTGTGCTGCGCTGTACTTAGCGCTCTAACGTGCGCTAAGTGCGCGTTCTATTTGGTGAATCCTTTAGTTTTTTAATTTGTAGTTACATGAGTGCAATCAAATGTGGAATTGATTATGCTGGCGGTGAAAGGTAAATTATTTTAGTTTTGTGATAGAAAAAGAAGAAAGTTGTGCAATAACAGTTGTGTTTGTGTCAACGAATCGAATGCTCATTCAAAGTGAATGCACATGTAACTATTTAAGTGAATTCGATTTACAGAATTTGGTACTCCATTTCTTTAGTAAGCTGTGTTTTTTCGGTTTGCTTCTATTTGAGATTAAATCATGGATCTATAAAGTAATTTTAGAGGACGTTAAAAATATGAATATATTGTGTTTTACAAATTTTAAACTTTATTGTGTGATCTTTTTTGATAATTTTATGTATATTTAAAAATAAAAGTGAAAATCGGGCTGTATTGACAACCAAAGTCTTTCTTTATATGTATTTAATACATGTTAAAAATATTCAAATCCTGTTATAACTTCATAAAACGATGTCTTCACAAAGAACCTGCGATTCATTTTGTACTTAAGCGAAAATAAGTTTTGTTCACATATCAGAATACGAATCCATTTCATTAAGAGAGAGTTAGTAATGGTAAAATGTGCGATGGTTATGAAAGAGATGTATTGACAGATTGAGAACGAGGAAAAATGAATGAAGAGCTTGAATAAATAATGCCAGTTTAAGGGATTTTCATGCGGTTCATTTGAAAAACCGTAACGACATCTAAGAAATGACCGCTCAATTTAATTAAATATAATAATATATAAAATCCTTAAAGCTATTTTTATTAATAAGCGCGTTAATGTTAGTATAAATTAAAAAGCTTTGTATATTTAATGCAGTTTAAAAAATATTAATTTAACAAGTTTTGCATCCTACAATGCAAAATTTTAATTTCTGCATTAATACAGGAAACTAATTTTATTTGTATATATATTTAAAAAAGCGCTTTTATATATATGTTATCTTGTATAATTCAAGACTAAAACCGAATCTCATTTTGTAAAAGAGATAATAATATACATTATACAAATCTACATTTTTATATTTATATGTATTTGAAATACAAACTATTATTAGCAAATTTTTTATTGCAGGTGTAAAATGTTTTATTTTAAATTTGGTGAAGCGTTAAGCAGCAAAAAAATAAAAAATACTTGTGTTAAAAATATGATTGAATATGTTTTGCCTTTTATTGCCAATTCTCGGTGGGATCACTATACAATTATTACTTTTACACGAACGATTTTAAAGAGAGCATTTTTCTGCATACAAATATCAAGTTATATTATTGTTATACTATTCTAACCAAAGTTCAAATGACTGCATTACAAATGTAGGGACTTTTAGTCAGTATAAGAGACTATTTTCTGTTACTCGGTTAAATAACAGTCAGAAAGGTCAATGGTGTTTTGTAAATCCATCCCATCCTGTATTCCATCGATGGTTTACAAACCTAATTTAAAATTAGCTTCAGTTATAATTGCTAGCATTTTCGCGAATGATATAAATCTAGTTTTTTATATTATTGAAAGATTCCTCGACTTATTCGAGAGAAATATGATGGAATGGTTAAAGCCCGTTTTGCGTCCGTTCCCAATATGCAACATTTTAAGTCTGCTAGCCAAATTATTTTTATAACGAACAGCTAGCTGATATAGCTTCGTTATTTTTTTTATACAATTTTATATAATTATGTCAGTGTGTCGTCTTAAGCTATAAGTGTTAAGAACTCGCCTGATGAACGTGTTCAGTAGAAATTTCTAGACTGTGTAAGCGTACAGTTGGCAAAAATAATATATGCGCAGAAAAAAAAATGTGTTTTTTTTAAAGTGTATTTATTTGTGGAACTTTGCGATCTTTATACTAACGGTCAACTCTGTTTAAGAATTACATAACCAATATTAGTTTAAATTGTGCAAAATATTATAATTAAAAACTTATATCCAAAATAAACTTCGTCCAACATCCGTAAAATACAAAATAAATCTTATTGTTCTTATATTTATTACTAGATATTTTCATAAATTGTAATATTAAATAAACCTCTAGACTGTACACATTGGCGCACACATTGAGCGAAAATCAACTTTCTCTTCTTTCAAGAAATTTATAATATTATTTAATTTAATTTATTATTTATATTATTAGTTAATCTTTCTTCTTGAATACATTGTATGATAAAATTATAAGAACAGACCTTATAATTTTATCATACAATAATATTTAAATTATTAAAAAAAAATCTTTTTTGTTTTCGCTCAATCTATGCCTTGCTCTATTAGTACATTATATAATTATAATACTGCCAAGTTATATATTCATTTCTGTCATTATTACTAAGCTTTCATGTAACCTAAGAAGGAATATGTTTTTGTAAGGGTATTTTTATAGAGAATAATAAAAGTACATTTTTATTGACCGTTGTCTCGAAAAATAATTAGCGATTTTTCTTGTATTTTGGATTTTATTGTTCCTAACTCTGTAAAATGTACTTATAAAACATCTGGTGAATATTTTACGTAATACATATTGCTATCGGTGCTTTTGAGTCCTAATTTAATATAAAATAATATACGTTTATAATATTGACACCCGTTTTCTGAAATTCTAATCAACATAACATTTTGATGACGGACCGTCCAGCTCATTCCAACAGCTGTGATTGGCTATCTGAAATAAGACCAGCCAAGCGAATCTATTGACTTGGTTTTGACAGTCTATTGGCAATTGGTTTTGTTCATAAATCTTTCAGAAATCGGTTGCAGGATCTGGCTGTTTATTTTATACCTAGTCATATAAGCGTATGGAAAAACAATTTTACCTGAAATTAATAGCAGGTTTATATTTATGTAATTTTTTATGCAAGTCTGTGTGTTGGAGTGACAAAAATATTGATAACTTAAAGGTGCGTCCAGACAGTGCGGGCATGTGCATCTTGGTAATCCACGCATGTGACGCAGGCCTCAGACTGAGGCATCTTATTATGAATGAATTAATGAAATGCACCGATCCCAGCGTGGTTTGACCAGACTCGATTAATCGAATTAACCCAAAGATTTACACTAGCCCCTGGAGCCTCATGTTTCATGGGGCTACAGAGACCATTTCATATCAAGGAGTAGACCGGGGGACGCGGTAATGGTAGGGAAGACGTGCCCTTAGGATATGGAAGGATTTTTGAGCCGTACCGGATATGCATCCTAAAAGTTAAGCATCTTTAATTCGCAACGCCTGCCTCGCACTGTCTGGACCTTAAGAATTATCGACAATTATTGCAGAATGCAGAAGTTTTGTAAAGGAGTCTGGATCAAACTATTTTTATGTTCACTTTGAGCTTTAACTTGCCCAGATGTAACATAATATTGATATTGTTAAGAGAATGCGCACAATGTCATGTTATCCGCTAAAAGTAGCATTGTTTAGTTTAGTAAATAAGCCCAGTAGTTGATGTACCTACTGAAATAAGATTTTCAACCTTATCGCTTCGTCAATAAGGTACATAATTTATTTATGGATGTTTTCATACTCGAAATATATTAGGTCTATTAAAATCAGAATAAATATTTTGGTACAATTCAACATTTTAGTAAAACACTAATATTTTTGGTAAAGAAAAATGCTTCAGTTATGTAATACATTGATGTTTCAACTGTATTCTAAAATTATATCCATTAATACAAAGTAACAATGTATTCGCGTTGTTTTTCGACCTGTAATGAGAACTTTCTTGTTTCATTGTATCAATGTGTCACAAGTAGTTGCCGTAGTGTTAGTGCACACAGATTACATATTACACAATGACTTGACTTCCTATATGTGTGTAAACACACATGCCCATTAATTGGTTTAAAAAAAACAGTTAAAACACGCACTTTTCGTAAAGGCTGATTCACACTAGGCTGACGTGTCGTGTCGTGAATCTGTTTAAGAGATCATCGTTTGACAACGAGTTTTGATTGGATAATACTGCGTCGCGACACGACACATAAAGGTGTATCCAGCTTTAGGATAAGACTGTGAACTGGCAACCGATACTATCTCAATTTTGACAACTTTACAGGTGATGAAAAAACTTGTTTGCGTCATTTATATAGATAGCATCTGGCATATTAAATAAAAATACGTGGCTTTTAATTATTTTTATTACACTTGTTGTTAAAAACAAAAGTAGCATTTTAGGCTTCCTTCTAATATAAAAACGAGGTAGGACAATATAAATCAACACAAGAACAAAAATTGAGATAGAACCGGTGGCCAGTTCACAGTCGTTATACCTAAAACAGCACAATGAGTGCGTAAAATATCAAATGAAGTCAAGTAATTGAATACTTTTATAATCTGTGGTCGGTCTTCATATGCAAGATGTTATGCTGTATGTGACTGTGAGACGCTTCTATTTATAATGTTTATATCGATTATATATGGAAAGTTTACCTGTTGTTTTATTTACAATTTTGTGCGTCCTGATGTTTTTCTGTGTTTATGAAAGCCGTAATTAATTAGAGACTGGCTAAATAATTACATATTTTTTGTAATTACATAACATAACATCACGCCTTGATTCCTCGAAGGGTTGGGCAGAGGCGTACCTGTAGCAGGTACACACATTTCGCCAGTTATGTAATAGGGGGCGAGCCCATTGCCATCAACCGGGCACAAATCCAGACTCCGGGCTGCTACTGAGAAATTTCAGATAGAAAAATCCAATAACATTTTGCCCGACCTGGGAATCGAACCCAGGACCTTATGCTCAGCAGTAGCGCTTGCGACCACTAGACCAACGAGGCAGTTTGTTATACAGAAGAAAAAACGTGATTTACCAAACTTAGGCTGAGATCTAGGAATAAACGTTACTTAGCACGTTTTTTAAGTGCTAAATCAACGAGGTTCACCGTCATGAGGGACTTCTGTCGCTGTCTCCGAGAATATCTCTGAAATGATTGTTCAACGACTCCGTCCTGGTAAACAGATATGCAGATATCCGATGACAAATTACATAATCAACGATTCCATCATCGAACAGACCGATTCAAACTATGGCGGCTCGGAACATGAGGCGACTCTCTGCGCATTAACAAGTTCATGTGTCAGCGGGAGTGAGAGGTGGGCTACTGCGCAGCGAGTAGCGCACTTCAGAGCCGCCATAAAGTTTGACGTGTACAGCAGATATCCGATGAGAAGTTACATAGTCTGATGTTTATTTCCTACTGTATCTTATTGATCTACTGGAGTATTTAGGCCTGCTTCAGTTTTGGGTGAGATCAATGTTTGATCAGATCCATCAACTGTTTGGAACCGTCCCAACGATACTGTAACCTAAAGTGCAAATATTTTTCGAATAAAATCTGAGTGAAAATACAAGTTCGTACGTATCTTAAAATTATTTGTATTGACTGGGCAGTATATCCCCTTGTAAATAGTAGCGTGTTTCAGGCATGTCATCAGCGAATACTAATTTGAGAAAAAACCAGCAATCAACCCGCGCCGCAGTTTCGTGAAAACGTGTGGTGAAATAATATCATGTTATTTAACCTTTTGAACGCCAATCACTTGTATACAAGTTCGAGATTTTCGTGCCCCCAGCGCCACTACTTGATTAGAAGTAATAATAGTATAAAATAAATTTACGACTTTTACAAGACCTTTTATTTTGTTTTTATGGAAAATTGCCCTGTTATAAGCCATATTTATAACTTTTTCACACATAATAAGTTCTTGTTTGTTTTATATTCAATAGAAACAAAAACGCCAGAAAATATTTTAATGGCCCCAACGCCAAGTACTTGATATAAAGTAAGCCAGTGATGGGACATGATGAAGACCTCGCTATATTTCATCTCGTCGAAACGATCATAAATACTACTATTGCAAAAAAATGACGTGATAAATAATATTTTATAAATATTGTAAACTATAAATTACGTTTTATTCACATTAATCAAGAATAAATAGGTTCTCTAATCATTGTCGATAGTGAAACACCGTTTGAAAAACCCATCCTTAATCAGACATTAATCCCATCCCTACGTTTTACTATAGATACGTTATACATTTGTTGCGTGGCGCTGGAGGACACATCGCGTATTATATAGATGGGCGGCGAAAAGGTTAATAGCATAATCAGCCTATATTGTCCCCACTGCTGGGACACAGGCCGGTCTTTGAGAAGGAGTGGGCTGTAATCCACCACGCGGCCCAGTGCGGGTTGGTAGATGTCACATGTCCTCGAATTTTTGGTTCTAGGACATGCCGGTTTCCTCACGATGTTTTTCTTCACCGTTTTGAGAGCAGTGGTGATGAAAATATTTACACAAAGTAAACCGCCTGCCTGGGTTCGAACCCACGACCTACAACTCGTAAGTCTGGGCCGTAACCACTGCGCCACCACACTTCATTTCATTCCTAATGGTAGCCACACACGTAGCGATATACTTACTTGCACAAGCCTAAATTTGCGCAAGGAAATCGTTACGTGTGTGGCTACGATAATGATGCAAGCTTTCAACCATTGTGACATTGTTCAGTTCAGATTTACGGCCAATATGAGACGACATCTTAAATTTGCAACATCTTAAGTTTTTGAACTTTTGAACTTAGGTAGGTACTACTAGTAGTAGGTACTCCGAGCGAAAAGATGTTTTCATGTTAAAATACAACACAACAGAAATAAGTAGCCACACTTCTGCTCTTCCCTTCATCGAATACCTACAGTTGTTTTAGATTGGTATGCGAAGGAAAAACAAATGAAGTTTTATTCTTCTGTTAGTTATCGTAGTGTGTTTCCATATTTAGAACGCGATTGGAGTTTATACGAGGAAAACGATAAGCTTATTATGTGATCAACCAAATAATTATTATTGTTATATAGTTAAGATTTATTTGTACCTACTTATTATGTGTTTTGTACAAAGGTTTGTTACAATTGAAAATCGTACAAAGAAGAGATCCACGCAAATTACTCGCAAGTTACTGAACTACGTCGGCGCACGAGGCGTAGTTAAAAGCCTGTTTTACCACGAAATGACCAATTTTTTTACTACAGCTCCTGCACTGCAGGTAGACCTCCAAGTAGCAGTTTCAAAGATTGAATGCCTCTAATAAAACAATTTCTAAGAAAACTTCACGGCAGAACAATTACCGGTGCCTTTAGATTAAATATTGCAGATTTTGAATTGAGCCAATACTAGGAAAATAACTTTATAAAATTGATAACGCTGTTAGATATTGCCGACGGCTAGTTATAGACTAATCACAAACTTCATTTTCGCTTTGTTCAACGGAAGTCGAACGACAGCGGTTGACCTATACGTTACCGCTGCTAGTATTGGGTAAGCAGAGCGCTCTTGAGTCTATCTGCAGCTGGAAACGCAGGAGATCAAGGTATTTTTTACAGCTAAATATTTATTATACATCAAATTCAAGAGAAATTACACAAGCAAAAGCTAGATTATCACGAAAATACAACAAGTGGTCTTAAATACAGCAATCTATAGATTGCTGTATTTAAGACACAACTTGTTGTATTTGTATTCTTAACTTTAGCTATAAGACATATAGTTAAAGTAAAGATAAAACATTTAAAACTTGCTTTCGTAAACAAAAAGTCATAAAAAGTTCAATATCTCGGTAAACAAAAAGTACAGATATGGTTCAGTACAAAAACAATAACCACAACGACGCACAGTGGATCCAAAAAAGGCTCTCGAAGACGTAGGAGCTTAAATTTTAGTGTGGTTTTTTGCTTGAAATGGCTTCTAATCATAGGATATAATCTGGTAGGCAAAGTGGCAACTTATTTTTTTTTTGCAAAAAAAATTTGTACGGAACTAATGCTTATATCTCCATAACCGAGAGAATAACCATAATATCCTTGCACATGCTAATGTAACTATTTATATTTATGATTTTTTGACATACTTGATTTTATCAGTTAAAATTCGGTTTAAAAAAAAAACTGCACAATATCTTGTTATATGATCGAGAGCTATGTCATCGAGAGCTTTTTTACGATCCACAGTGCGACGGGAAGATGTAAGAAAGAAGTATGGAAGAAAGCGACATGGTGCGCCGACCCCAAATAAAATTGTGATGAATAAGGGCAGGAGAATGATGATGAATGCGACGGGAACATCAAGTGACTCTCGGCTTCATTAAGAGTACACTCGTTATATATTTATTTGTGTTGTCGTTCTTGAAGCAGTTTGATACCGTCTTGCTCGCCCGAGTATTAGGTAGGTACAGTATGACACAACTTAAATGTAGCATTGGCAAAATTCGTAAAACCTATCACCATCTAAAAAAAGAAAGAAAATTTGTTTATTCTGCACAAACAAAACAACATGATAACATCATCTTTTTTTTTGTATGGGAAATTATCAAATAACTTCTCCCGCTCTGGGTGGAGCGGGAGGGCGTGTCAGACTCTTACTGACTAAAACCCACCCGTGTTTCTTCCGTTGCTTGTACGTTGCCAGGGGCCACGGCATCCCTTTCGGACTTTCCCGCAACCCCGGCAAACATCATCATCTGAACTGAGTGCGCATTCAACATCACCAATATTTATTATAACTGCTTTAGGTGAATAACTTGTGAAGTCATATAACTAAATACATTCGTAAAATTGAAATGAATGAATGCAAACTTTCAAATTTCTGCTACATCTAAGTTGTGTCGTACTGTACTTAATATAAAATTGTTGCAAATATTTGTAACTGCTACCTCCTTGAATGTTGTTCGTTTTAACGCCACTGGTAAGTTTGTGCTATTCTTCTTGCAGCTCATCCCAGTAAAAAGATTAGTCGATCAGGTTTAATAAGATAGTAGCGAGTCTGAAAGCCCAAGGTGGCGAATCCACCTTAAGTACGTCTGGCACTCCTTACGGTAGCTTGCAAAAAAACGTAAGAACATTTTGAATTTTGCGGCCTACCCTACCGCTTTTACCTTAAAGCATCGCTACTCGTTAAGGCTCTAATATTATATATTCATTTGTGTCGAACTCCCTTCAAGTATTTTCCAAGCGTAACGAACCTTCATGCAGGCCACATAATTCAAGCAAATTCTAATTTTAAAACAACAATTATTCGGTTAATCACAATAGCTTATCGTTTTCCTCTAAGCTAACTCCAATTTAGTGTTCTAAATATAGAATTGCGCTAAGCTAAGTCCAGTAGCAGAATAATAACACCTCCTTTATTTTAAGTTCACTCGTGGCTAAATAATAGCAGCAACACGGGTTGATCGATGGTTAAGCTACGCTTGCTGCGGACGGTTCGTGGATGGGTGACCGTCCATTAGATATCGAGACCCCTCCGTGCCTCGGAAAGCACGTTAAGCCGTTGGTGGTCCCGGCTGTCGTTCGTAGATCATTGACAGTCGTTACGGGTAGTCAGAAGCCCAAAAGTCTGACAACCAGTCTTGCCAAGGGGGTATCGTGTACCCAGTAACTGGGTTATAGAGGACAGATTGGCAGTTGCTCCATTTAAAATACTGGTATTCAGCTGCATCCGGTTAGGCGAGAAGCCGACCCTAACACAGTTGGGAAAAGGCTGGACAGATTAATTTGTTACATAATCTAGTTTTAAAATAATATACCCAAATAGTTACTCTACAAGTCATTGAAAATATTATATCTTCTTCTTAATTTAGCTTCTAATAAACTTATTGTTGTCTTCTTTTTAAATGTTTGATGTAAATTGATGGCCTGAAACACAGGTTTTCACAAACCTATATCAGGCAGGTCTTAATTACAGTTAGAATTAAATATTACTCGAATATAATTAATCTAAATCATAATTTTACTTTATACTTTAATATTTTTTTATTTTATTGTTTATTGTACTTTCGCATGACATTCTAGCAACAACTATATTTACTGAGGAGGTAGGCAGAGATGTAAAGTCAATCTCGTAATCACCTTTGACAACAATTTCCAGTAAATTGAAACTTCAGTAATGTTGAAATTATCTGACTGTCGCATACACAAATATACAATACCTTGTTGTTTTATGACGTGCTAGCGATATTCAATCTTAGCGTGATAAAGTAATTACGAAGTCGACAGTACTAAACCAACCAACACTTCTAAATGAATATTCAATCTGTGCATAATCACTATAATCAGCCATGTGTTCCTTCTACTGGGACACAGGCCTGGACTGGGCCGTAATCCACCACGCGGGCCCAGTGCGGGTTAGTAGATGCCACATGTCTTCTAATTTTTGATTCTAGGCCATGCCAGTTTCCTCACAATGTTTTTCTTTACAGTTATGAGAGCTGTAGTGATGAAATAATTGACACAAAGTAAAGTGCCTGTCAGGGTTCGAACCAACGACGTACAACTCGTGAATCGGTTACCACTGCGCCACCAGAGGCCCTCCCTAGTGTGAGTTTCAAAGTCAAAGTCAAATAATTTATTTCAATTAGGCACAAAAAAGGCACTTTTGAACGTCAACATTTACAGAAAAAATAATAATTGATTCTAGTTGCCCCTTCCAAAAGGTAGTTTTCGTATGGAGAAGAATGGGTAAGAAACTCCACCGTTACTCTTTTAAAATGTTTTCACAATATCTTGTATACATCAATTATATAATTATATGTGAAGACGATGTACCTAGAATAAGATTACGAGACCAATAAGATTACCACGTTAAAAATAATGAAAAATTAAGGAATGACAGATAAATTAATCATGTGATAGATGCATGGTGCTCACATATTTACAAACATTGTAAAATTATACGATATTCCTAACATTTTTACAAGTAATAGGTACTAATAACTCAGTGTGTGAGTTCAAGTAATCATAGAATGTAAAATCAATATTTAAAAAAAACCGGTTTCTTTTAACCATCTCGACTTTACGCATCGACCGCGTTTGGCGCTCCGATTGGCCCTTTACTGGTGTAGGCCGGAAGTAGGCTGGTATAGGCTGCAAACTCACACTAGGGCCTCTGTGCTCTGTCGCTTCTGTGCGCTGTTTGGCAACATGCCACAATGATACGCAGAAGGTCAAATTCTCTTTCATGGTGGAGGATTTGTATCCCCTTAAATATGTTGTTTTTATTATTGGCAGGTGACATGTCTGAGCCACGCTACTACAAGGGGATATACTGTCCAGCCATCACAAATAGTTTTAAGGTAAGTTGTATTTTTACTCAGATTGCATTCAGAACATTACAACTTGGGATTTGGGGTTAGGTTACAATTGCACTAGGATGATTCGTAACAGTTGATGAAACTGATCAAACATTGGTTCTACCGAAAAAGCGGGCCTTAACAGTCTTGTAGATCAGTAAGCTACAGTCGGAAATAAACGTAAGACTATCTTACTTCCCATTGGATATCATTCTGTTTACCAGGATGGAGCCGTTGAGCAATCATACCAGAGATATTCTCGGAGACAGCGACAGAAGTCCCTCATGACGGTCAACCTCGTCGATTTAGCACTTAAAGTAAGTAGAAAAACAATAAAAACCAAGTATAGTGACCGGCCAAGCTCAGTTTAAATTCGCACTGAACACATATTTCATGTTGTCAAAGAAGGAACCTAATCGTGAATAACACCTTTTTTTTTTTTTTTTTTTGGGTGGGAAATTATCAAATAACTTCTCCCGCTCTGGGTGGAGCGGGAGGGCGTGTCAGACTCTTACTGACTAAAACCCACCCGTGTTCCTTCCGTTGCCTTTACGTTGCCAGGGGCCACGGTATCCCTTTCGGACTTTATCGTGAATAACCCCTAGTGACTAGGATCTAGGTGGCAAGAGCTAGTATTTCATAGGTACAAAACGTGTGAATCATAGAGACATCTCTTCTCATATAATAAATATATTAATTTAATTTCATACAGTTGTTAAGAGGGAACAGGGCCTGTGATTCTCCATACTAATGTATTCCCCTTTTTTCTTCTTGAATAATGCCTTCAGAGCAATCTTTTTTTAAAATAAAATCATGGTCTGCTGAAGACACGTCCCTGTTATTTCCTTTTTTTCAGCAACTTATTGATAATGAAAATATGACCCACCAAAAATTATAAAAATAGCCCCATTTTTACCACCGTGACTATCAGACAAATTGGAAAGTTTTTAACATAAAAGAAACCTAGACATACTCTTTCTTAAAATTTTAATGTAAAAATATTTGAATCGGCTCGGTTTTCGAGGAGAAAAAGGGGAATACGAAACGTCAATCTCTTCCATTTTTTTGTGATATAATCGGTCTGAGTTGCAGCTGTCCCTATCGCACTCTACGGAAGCAGGCTTGAGGTAAGACGACGGCAATAGTTTCTTCAAATACCTATTTTTCAAATTCCTCGCAGGTCCTGTTCCCTCTTAATCGTAATAATACTTTGTACAATTGACGTTTTTAATAATCTTTTCTAGTCTTAAACCCTATAGGTATTATCGTAGTTGCATAGACTCGTTGATCAGCTCAAATGTAAGCCAAATCATTATTTTACTCGGTATTCAAAAGTGGTTTCTAAATTTCAGGTGGGACTGGCGATTATTTATACACTTACTCATGTAGATGGTAAGTTTAATGTCCAATTTCTTATACATAGGTATAGTCGTACTTGTTTCTTGAAATTATATGCCAAATATCCATCAAAGAATTCAAATGTCCGTCAATTTCGCCACTATCTGAGGCCGTAGTGTCGTATCCGTCGAAATGTATATTATGTATATATAATAATAATTAATCAGGAAACGAGATAAACAATACATTCTTCTGCTTCTTCTCGTGTGGTTAGTGACTAACCTGGTGTCAGAGTTTTAAAGCCGCCCATAGGCCTCTTACTTGGCTTCACATGTAGATGGGAAAAACTCCTCGTCATGCCGGTTTCCTCTTTCCTTCACCGTTTTTAAAGCAAGTGATAATTATACAATACGCACATGCATCCGAGGTGTGTGCTTTGGGTTCGAACTCGAGACCTATATGACTTGGCAGTCTGACGGTCACACCACTAGGCTTTCACTGCTCCAATACATTAAAATCAAGGCTTATTTACAGCAGAGACGCTGAGTACCAACCAAATTATATGGACGGCAACGTTCGCCTGTCTGAACTTGGGTGTGTTCTTACTGAGCTGCTGGCGATCTTTCGTTAAAAACTACCTGCATTGGGCCGCATTGGGTACCTGGGTGCTGCTTATTGTTCAAGGTATGTACCTACTTATTTCTTTTCCGTGACAAAATTAATGATACTGTCATATTGGCAATATGGCACACGGCCCCATGAAATATTTGATGAAAAGTGATTAGTGATTCAGCAATTGCAACACCAAAGGAATGAAGATGAAGGTTGTTTATCCTTCCAATCGACTACTACACGAGAAGAGCTGCTGGGTTGGTTGCAGGGCCTACTGCTCATAATGCGCTAGACGTACATAAGGCGTCACTGGCAGAGGCTCTTGTAATACACCCAACTCGTAATGTAACTGGACTGTAAATTATAAGAAGAATAATCCGTTATTTCAGGTTTGAGCAAGCAAGGTATCGGCTTCCAAGAGTCGCAGAACCAAGTATGGTACATGCTGTTTATTGTGCTCGTGCCTTATGCGATGTTCCCGCTGTCTTTGTGCGGGTGTATCACCCTAGGGGTCCTGACCTTCCTGGCACATGTAGTGGCTACCATAGTTGACATACAAACATATACTGGCCCGACGGTTGTCAACTATAACAGTCATGTAAGTAGAACGAGTAGGTAACTACTGTTTAAAATTTATTGTCAAAATTTCATATTTTTAAGATCCTTATATCTTTATCCTTAATGGAAATTATATAAAAAAATAACACCTGTGTTTTTTATCCCTGAGGAGAATAGGTGCTCTGACTGAACTCCCTCGTTGCGCTCGAGTACTACTTGAATCCCTCGTTACGCTCGGAATTAAAAAAAAGCGCCCGTGATATAAGACACTGCTGTATCCCCTTGGTGAATAATCTTCTATACCTACCTATTTTTCCATCCTATCTTTAATCAAGTCATTTCGTTTAAAATACGTTTTTATTTTTATTAATTTATTTATCTTTATAAGATTCTTTTCTATTTTGTGAATGTGAGAACGCTGTAGGCTTAGTGGACTAGATTTGTTGTACATCATTATTCTGTTAAGTGCCTGGTACTTGTTGAAAGACCTACACTGTCCTCCCATACCTAATAACACTGTTATTTGAAAATATTGTAAAAGCCAATTATTTTTAAAAGAGTAACCGTGGAGTTTCTTGTCGGCTCTTCTCCATAGGAAACAACCAATTGGAACCGTGCACCTAGCTTCTGACGTTTCATAAGTGCCAATATAGGTTTATGTGAAATAAAATATTTTGAATTTGAATTTTGATTTTGAATTTGAATTCTATATTTATAGATAGGCAACTATCTTTTCGTTGGTTTGCCTGGATATCGAAAACTTGAAAATTATAATTGTTTTGAATTATTTTGTCTAAATTTAAAATGCTTGCAGAAATACACATGCGCTTGGCGTGTTCTTGGAGGAAACGTGTTACTTCACGCAGCGGTTAACTTCGCGGGCTTGTATGCCAAATCATTTGTGGACTGGGAACAGAGGAAGGTGTTCTTGGAAACACGAAAGTCTAAGAATGCATACGAGAAAACTAAGATAGAAAGCGATAAGCAATGGAATCTTATACAAAGCGGTGAGATGCTCAGAACCCACATCCTCATCCCCCTTCACTTATCGGATCACAACTTATGTCATTTACTCTATTCTCTTGCAGTTATTCCAGACTTCTTGGCAAAAACTATATCCAATTGTATGTGCGAAAATGTTGGTGACTTTCAAGGCATAGTAGATATAGTAGCATTTAACAGTCATAACGTATCCATACTGTTTGCTGACATAAAAGGATTCACCGGTGAGCAACATAACAAAACTGACCAAACAGGTCCATTTTTATTTTCCCGCAGTGCACATTAAGATGGCGCCCAATGTAACTGCGTTACTTGTACGCCTTTGGCGCCAAATGCAGTTATTTGGTAGGCTACGCTAGGCTTGCTATCCATTATTTAGTTAAAATGCGGCAAGTTCCTTGTGGACCATGACTACCGCATTAACTTCTGTAATTTTGTCCTTGATTGAAAAACGACCCAATGATTCTTAATAAATTATTACAAGTAACCAATACTTATCATTTCGATTACAGAGGATTTCGAAACAGGTCCCGACTTTTTTCTGTCGGGTTATCTAAAGGGACGTCTCGTCAATTTTGAACACTAAAAGCTGAATATTTGTGATTGTGTTAGTGGGATAGGCTAATTAAGTATGTACAAAATCGCGGGAAAGTCCGAAAGGGATACCGTGGCCCCTGGCAACATATAGGCAACTGAAGGAACACGCCCAGAGCGGACGAAGTTATTTGATAATATACCACCTAGAAAAAAAACAAAATTGATGACAAACACTGTGAACAGCGATCGCCTTTCTAAGTATTAAAAAGGTGGCGATTTGGCAGATTGTATTTTCCATACAAAATTATCAATCCTGAATAAAGTAGTTATGGAAATATTTCTACTTATTTTCGTTGAGCTGTGATATTAGATACAGCATCGTGATCTTTAATGGGTCGTACTCTGCTAACTTACAGATTTGTCCAGCAAGTGCAGTGCGCAAGAGTTGGTGGAGTTGTTGAATTCACTATTCGCTCGCTTCGATAAGTTGGCATCGGTAAGATTGTGTATACCGTACAATACGAACGATTTTTTTTAAAGAATTCAAAATCTAAGCTGTTTACTAACTATAAGAACTCATCGTCATTCGAGTTAGATATTTTAAGATTACGTGCAAATATGAAGCGAGTGCTTTGTAACGTATTTAATAGATTGAAACTAATTAATGAAGCCCCCAAAAAACCGCCGTAAGACATAATATAATTACCTGTATAAATTACAAGTACAGTAAATCTGTCTTAAAGAGGACATATATAATCAAGCAAACCACTCAAATCGAATAGGTTAGCGATATCGTCAGGATAATGTTGTATGCATTGTTTTCTCGAATTCCTGACAGTCAGAGGACATACCACACCAGCTGGGTATTATGTTTGATTGAAGTTTTCCTAAATGCTGATCAGGCTAAGACGTGCTCGCCGCAGGAGCCCTTGGCGTCGGGAATCGCAGGCCGATTCCCGGCAGAAGGAACTCGGGTGGGTTTTAGTCAGTTTAAGAGTCTGACACGCCCTCCCGCTCCGTCCAGAGCGGGAGAATTTATTTGATAATATCCCACCCAAAAAAAAAAAGTATGAGACGTGCTATCTCCTTATTGAACAGTGAAATCTGTGTGCTTTCCTCAGAAAAACCATTGCCTCCGTATCAAGTTGCTGGGCGACTGCTACTTCTGCGTGAGCGGACTGCTGCCGCAGCGGGCAGACCACGCGCAGTGCTGCGTCAATATGGGGCTGCACATGATACGTGTCATCCGTGATGTGCGGCGCCAAATTAAACATCTAACGGTGAAGTACAACATACTTCTTTAGTTAAGCTAGTGATAAAACTTCGCAGCACAGTTAGGTATAATAAAAACACACATTCCACATTCTGTGTTCAGGTGGATCTGGACATGCGCATCGGTATCCACAGCGGTAAGGTGCTGTGCGGGGTACTGGGGCAGCTCAAATGGCAGTTCGACCTGTGGTCGCGTGACGTCACCCTCGCTAACCGCATTGAGAGCAGCGGCCTGCCAGGGTATGTTGAAAGCCGTGCCTGAGCTGTTCATAAATCAGCGTCGTTTTACGCAAGGTGCTCTTTCTTGGCCTCATGATGCGACGCATTCGTTTCAACATTTTTGACGTGTATCATCTTTCTTCTCGCTTTTCTGCTATCAAAATCTAAATAATCAATTCTGTGGGAGTGCAGATTTCGTGAAAAGGGACGGAAGTGTGTAACATGAAGCCGGGGAAGCGCGCGCTATTTCATTTGACCAATGAGCGCGCGCGGTGCTTGAGTTGGCCGTCAGATGGTACCAACCCATTTTCTGAGAGGTTGTAAACAGGATGATGATGACGATGATGGTGACGGTGATGGTGATGGTGATAGTATTGTTTATATCACATATATACGTCAGTCAAAATGTCAGATGTTACACCTCATAGACTAGGTACTGTAAGGCTGTAGATACATCTACTTCATTATATTTTCCAGTCGCGTGCACATTTCATCTTCTACATTCGAGTGCTTAAACGGGGCATTTAAAGTGGAGCCGGGAGAGTGTGGAACGCGAGACCTGCTGCTTAAAGAATACCATCCCATTACCTACTTCATTGAGAGTACGGAACAGCCAAAACGAATTAGAAAAACATCGGCCACCAGGTGAACTGAGTTTTTAAAGGTTTTTTAGTCCTACTTCCTACTAATATTATAAATGTGAAATGTGGTGTGTTTCGATGTTTGTTACTCAATCACGCAAAAACTACTGAACGGATTTGGATGAAATTTGGCACACAGATAGTTTATAACCTGGATTAACTCTAACTAATCTCGGTAGTACGTTTCTTTGCCAATTACCTCGGATTACGACCCACAAAACATTACAACATTTTATAAATACCGTTTATTTTTTGGCTAAATACGAGGCCTGCTACTTTTGTATTTGTGTATTTTGTTTTTTATTTAAATGTGCGTTTTGTTTGTGCAGAATAAACGTATTTATTTCTTTCTTCTTCTTTTCTTTCAAAATATGTTTTTCAAGAGACCCTTGCTAATGTTTTTTTTTTTTAATTTCAGGTTTAAAAATGGATCAGAAAAGCAGTGCAACGTCTCCATGGTTCCAGAATTACCACAGCGTCCACAACTAATCAAATGGAAATTGCGACGCCGCCGCCACCGTCACAACCTAAGGGTAGAAGAAACGAACTGGAAGCCGGAGATGCCCTTTGAAAATGTACGTACACTTTATGATTATATTCCATCCTTTCATAGACACAGGTAAAGGTTGAAAGGGACTAAAATCAATAAAAAAAAAATGGAATAGATACTGGTATTAAATGCCTCAGGCGTTAAGTAAGTCCACCTTTGTACTTTAAAAAATTAAACTCACAGAGGTTACTTAACCAATCAATAAACTTTTATTGATTAACTCAAATCTTTGACCCTTGTTTATAACGATTGTTACAGTACTACTATGGAGATGTTCACGAAGAGCAACAAAAGACAGTCGTCGAGGTAAGGAACAGAACTTGGATATTTTTTTTAAATCTATTTCGTTGGTTTGTTAATGCCCATACCTTTTTTTTAAGGAGGTTGACCAAATTCACCGCCTGATCAACGCAAGCGCAGAGCACATGCACACCTTTTCGTTGCTATTCCAACGACAAGATCTCGAATCCTGCTACGAAGAGCTTGATGGAAATACCTTTAAGTCTAACGTCATGTGCTGCTTGGTCCAATGGCTGTTTGTTGTAGCCGTGCAGAGTTTGGCGTACTATGAGTGAGTGTTATTAGTAGGCAATCGACAGAGACAACATAACGCTTGGACCGGCTGGAGCTGAGCAGACTTCAAGGGTGGCGGTAAAAACGTTTAGAAACTGTTGCGCGTTCCGAATAGTTTTGTCATGTACCTATAGTGTGTATATTGCTAGTGTGATTAATTTGATCGTGAATTATATTTGATCTGAACTGCAAACGGTTTTTAATCAACATCTTCTTCTACGATTAGCTCATCAGATTCTCAGATTCATTAGATCAAGTCACCAGATCGGGTTCCTCCAGTGACTTTGAACGGAACGCCCATGAAAGTGGTTACCTGTTTTAAAAATCTTGTCCACATAGTCACTGTCACTGATCTCCTACACGATGATGAGGACATAGACAGGGAGCGGAAGGCGTTGTCGATCAGTGCGAACATGATAGCCCACAGGTTTAAACGCTGTAGGTAATGCTCAAGTGAAAATAACAATGTTCAGACCGCATTTTTTATCATAGACGAGCTGCTTGGCTTGTGAGCTCATTATACGCAAAGATCATTCAGCGCCCTGCGCGTCCTAATAACAACGCGTTCAGGGCGTTGTTGGGGCTGCCGCACTGATTTTGATAATTTAAATTATGTTTTGTGTTGCGTAATGTAAATATCATTTTGCATACTATTATATAGAATCATTTTTTTTTTAACTGAACAGACAGCTGTGCTGCTGGGGAGTTTGTTGCGCCACTTCTTCTTCCCAGCCAAAGCACTAGGAAGTGGTGAAGGGTGGGCGTTTTGGGGGACTGTCTTATGTAATTTTGACGTTCGAAAAGTGCTGATTCTCAGCCTAGTTTGAATAAATGACTTTTGAATTTTGAATTTTGGTGCAGTGCGTCGGGCATCTTCGCGGACGCACTCGTTGACGGCTTCCACGCCGTGGTCCGTAAGCGATGCGCTGCGGCGTTCGGCAGGCACCAACAACATCTTGGCTGTTATTGCGGATAGGCTGGATGATGATAAACATTCTATGGATTTCAAAGCCTGAATTAAAAAGTTTTTAATTTATTTTATTTTTTATTTATCAGGCAATCTCATGCTGATATATTATTACATACAGACATCTCGTGGTAACATGAAAGATTATATTTCTTTGAAACTAAATAGTTTCTTTCCACAGTTGCGGTAATCTGATGATTGTTCTCATGGTGATGACGATACCCCTCACCCTCTGCTTCGCGCTGGTTATGTTCCAAGAGTTTCCCAATCTTCAGCGTCACCTCGTTAAGTTCTCTGTCAAAGTCACCAACACTCGCATTCTCAGGGTCATGCACATCTGCTTCTTCATTTTCTTCATGGCTCTATCCAGGTAAATATAACTCCCACAACTTAACTAAGACTATTGCAGTATACGAGACCTCCTAAAGTTAATTGAACCCTGATGGCTTGCGATGTCTCGTAAATTTGTTTTATGTTGTTGCAGTACCATGAAATTATATATCTGTCCACTGGCGTCGCACCAGACGATATCAAACTCTACGAGCACAATAATATCTAACTTTACCGACACAATGTCAAACAGTGACAGTGATACAGGTGAATATGATGTAAAACTTACTTTTATCACCCCTCAAAAGCTGATCCTAAAGCACTACGTTTCATTTATGATTAATTTATCATAGGGTCACCACTCCCAGTTCAGGGAACGGAAGGGCCCTTTAACCCGTTCAGAACTGGGAGCTCTCCTGGAGGGTTCACCTAGTCGCATACGGGAGCCCTCGCGGAGGGCTGATTTTAAATGTAGGGTTTTTTCTTAACGAATACAGCATTCTACACCGTGAAAATAAAATCTGATGTATATTTTAATAAGATTTATTAGTAAGTATATGCGTTGGTTTTGAAATCCAATCATTTTTTTTTTTAATTTTTGGTCTTGGTTACAAATATTCACAGAAACTGTTAAAGGTTGGAAACTACGTATAGCAGCAAAACCCCTTGAAAACACAATTTTACTTCGTTTTACAACTTTTTATATCACGGTTTTAAACCTAATGCCGTTGACCGTCCGCGATGGTTAACTTTAGCGCAAAAGTAATGCTGGTGACCTTCCCGGAGGGTTCACTTCCAATATGTATGGCGGCATGGCGTATGAGGTATATGAAGTCGAAAGGAGTCGAAAGTGTTAAGCTCCTCAACGTGGTCAAGGTTTCGGCTTCAAACTTTGAAGCCAAAATCTTGACCACGTTGAGGAGCTTACAATTTTTGGCGGCCATACTCATTATTGCATCTTTAAAATTTTTGGCGGTCGTACTCGTTATTGTATTAGATACAATATTAATCATGTTTAAATCGGTTAGTTAGTAATAAGATGTTTTATTCCTTAATCAGATCAATGTCACCACCCAGAATACGTGGTGTTCACGTGGGTGCTATGCCTGGTCGCACTCACCTCGCTGCTCAAGCTGCACTTCCTCATCAAGATGCTGGTAGCGACCATCAACGTCGTGATGTACTGCATCCTGATTGTTCACTACTACAGGTATTACCAAACCAAGAACATGTGAGTGTAATTGCAGTGTATAAATACAACTAAAATCGTACCTATATTTTAAAGATTCATCGTATATTTTAAACATTCATCGTATATTTTAAACATTCTGTGTTCTTCCAGGTTACTGTTCCCTGCACAAATGCTGGTTCTAATGTGCTGTTTCTTAGTAGTGGTGGTAACTCACGCGCGGCTGGTAGATGCTATATCTCGGTTGGATTTTCTTTGGAAACGGCAAGTGAAGACTGACCTGGCACGCATGGTGTCCGCTCAGGCCATGAACAGGCAACTACTCGAACATATACTGCCCGAGCATGTTGTTAATCATTTCCTGAGTAGAGATTGGCGCCCTGATGTAAGTTTAATTTTTACAATACATGTGCGTTTTCCAAGCAACCAAACTGTGCGGAAAGTACCACTTTTTGGCACTAGTGCTTTTTACTGTAATTTTTTTATCTCCGTTGACATCCCGACGCAAAGAGGTTGTATTATTTGAGAAAAGTTTTACAAATTAGAGAGATGAAATTAGAGATGAGATTATATGACGATGACGATGGTTATGGCGATGACGATGACGACGGCGATGGCGATGACGATGGCGATGAGGATGACGATGACTATAGTCAAAGTTTCGACTTCAAAGATTCAAATTCAAAGTCATGGCGATGGCGATTATGATGAATATGGTTTTTATCATTTAAATACGTCAGCTAAGATGTTACACATATGCAACTACTGTAAGGCTCGCTAGTTCTTTTTTATTTTCTCGCACAATACATAGTAAGACGTTACACACGTGCGTAAGATGATTTTCGCTTCGCTCGCTCGTGAATAATAATGCCACACGTCGGAAACCACCTACTTTCCGCACTTGTAGCATAAATAACTATTAACTGGCTCCTATTAAATCATATTTTTATTCTTCGTTTAGTAAATAATTTTATTTTTCATTTCAGAATCTGTATTCTCAGCAGCATGACGAGGTGGGCGTGCTATTTGCGTGCGTCGCTAACCTTAAGACGTATTATACTGAGTGGACGTACGTGTTTGCAATCAGCAGCTTGCGCGTGCTCAACCAAATTATACGTAAAGTGTCGTTCTAATGATAGAAGCTTCCAAATTTAAATTTGTAGCTACGTTGTGAGTGGTAAAACCTAGTTGAGAGTTGGAGGTCACTTTTTTAAATTATGTCACTATGAGTAGAAAATTAAATTGACGTGCAGTTAGTACCTAAACTTGGTAAACACATCGGTCTTATTTCCTTCATTGTAAGAAATTCAGTGTAATTTCGATCCAGCTAAAGTAAATGATGCCGAAACTCAGCTTGTGAGATGTAGAATACTGTAAAGTTCTAGTACGTCTGTGGCGCCGTCTATTGTGCACATAGCGCGGGAGGCAATCGACTGCTCAACTATGTTACTCGTTATTTGTCATACATAAAAATGTCGTTCTTCTGTTTACAAGGTTTTTTGAATTTGAATTTTGAATTTGACCTATTATGTATGAGTCAGGGATGTTACGGAAGTCGTTTTACAGAAACCGGAGCCGGAGTCGGACATTGTCGGTTTTAAATTTGATTGATCGAAGTCGGAACCGGAATCGGAGTCTGAGGCGGAAGTAGAAGAAAGATGTGTTAAGGGAAGGCTAAATAAAACAATAGTAATATAATTCGGTCACTTTATTCAGTTTTTTTTATCAATCAAATATTGGCGATAATATTATGATATAGGGAGGTGATCATTTAACACGCGGCAATTTAATAAAATTAATTTAAATTAAATCCAGTGACTCTAAAAGTAGCAAATTGTAGTTTCGACATTTGATAACTCCGATTCAAAATTATCGGAACCGAATTCGGAGTCGGAGTTGTCAAATTAATCGGAAGTTCCGACCGTTCGGAGTCGGAACCGAAGATCTGTAACATCCCTGGTATGAGTAGCTTTAAATTAACAATTTCACGGTCTTGAATTGTTCAGCAGCTGTAATGAGTGCGCTAAAGTGGTACAAACTACGTTTTATTTACTTCTCTATTTATTATAATAGAAGTTCTTTAAAATTATTTAAATATGTTACACTTTCAGTTTGCTTCGATCAATTACTACTGCAGTCAGAATTTAAAAGCATTGAAAAGATTAAGACGATCGGTGCAACATACATGGCAGCGTCAGGACTTGATCCAAAACACAAAGTAAGATACATTTTTTTTTTTTTTTTAAACGTTGCCCCACACTAGGAATTTCTCCTGTGTCGTGGGTGCGTTTACAAACATTTAAACTCACATACACAAACAGCCAGACCCGGAACAACTACTTGTAGGTCATACAAATATTTGTTCCGTGCGGGAATCGAACCCGCGACACGCAGCGCAGCAGTCAATCGCTTAACCACTGCGCCAATCGTGCCGCCAAAAAAAAAAAGAATCGACATTGGCCCTTTCATATATTTAACTTAACATGGCATCAGCGAGGTAATTGCGTAACACACCAGTAACAAATGGCTTTCATTTTACAGTTCAACAAGATTCATTGCATTATTTACGTTTTTGAGCAGACAAATTTTACGAACATATTTATTTAAATCACAATTACCTTTACAGATTTATCCAAGGCGATGTTATAAGTCACAAGGTCTATAAAAAACAAAAAAAAATGCCCTGTAAGCAGAATTACAAAGAATTAATATACTAAGTAATATAACAATTATTATAAATATGACGAATGGATGAATGGACGAAGCAATGAATTAGCAATATCCTTCAATATCATTCAGATTGTGATTGAAAGTATATTACACAACTAGGGGGCTGGCCTGTATTTCTAGAAGGGTTAGGCAGCAGAGCAGCGAAGTATTTATGCTAAAAAGGTTGTGGTCACGTTGGATTAGGAGTCGCTCACGATATGGCCGTCAGAGTCATCAGGGGGTATCGCACGATCTCCTACGAGGCGGCTTGTGTACTGGCCGGATCCCCGCCCTGGGACCTCGAGGCGAAGGTACTCGCGTCACTGTATCGATGGCGCGAGGACTCGAGGGCGCGAGGCGAGAGGCTGACGCAGCGACATTTGGAGTTGCGTCGGTCACAGCTTCGCGCAGCCCTGGTGGCGGAATGGCGGGACAGGCTTTCACGCCCTACCGCCGGCCCCGTCACCATCGGAGCGGTCCGGCCGGTGCTCGAGCGCTGGCTCGGGAGGAGGCACGGCTCCCTGTCGTTTCGGGTGACGCAGGTGCTCTCGGGGCATGGTTGCTTCGGGAAGTACCTGTGTCGCATAAACAGGGAGCCGGACGCTCGGTGTCACCACTGCGTCGATTGTCGGGAGGACACGGCTCGGCACACGCTGGCAGAGTGTGCCGCTTGGGAGGAGCCGCGCCGTGCCCTCATCTCAGGTGTCGGCAGTGACCTGTCGCTGCCGGCCGTTGTCAACTCAATGGTCGGCAGCGAGGAGTCCTGGGACGCGGTGGTATCCTTCTGCGAAACAGCTATTTCGCAGAAGGAGACTACGGAAAGGGAGCGGGAGATTGCTTCCGCTAACCCAATCCGCAGCAGACGCACCGGGCGTCGGCGGAGGGCGGTTAACGCCCTCTTCCAGCCCCCCTAAATGGGTCCACGGGCGACGGATCTGGGGAAATCCGTCGCCCCCCACTCCTTAGGACCCGAGATGGTGGCGCGTAGTGTTCCACGCGCGCCTCTCTATGACGTAAGGGGGGAGTTTAACACCTCACTCCCCCCTAACTCGAGGTGGCAGAGGCGGGCCGGCACTAGCCGGGGATCGCGGAAGTCGCATTAGATCCCGTGATCCCCGGTGCAAGTGTGAGACGGAACACCGGGGTGGTTTTAGTCAGTAAGAGTCTGACAGACCCCTCCGCCCTCCTCAGGGCGGAGGACATCCATGAGGATTTCACCCGAAAAAAAAAATAAAAAAAATAAAGGAGTCGCTCACGATCGATACATTAAATATCAAAACCATATTGTACTATGACCACTTTTGCCCAGTCTCCTTTTTGTATGGTGATATGATCGCACACAATGTGTGTGTGTGCTGTGTACATCAGCCTATCGACCTCAATTAGCCGACGAACGTAAAAGTAGCGCGGCGGGATTTTATCGCGCACTAGATTTTCAACTCTCGGTGTTGAGCAGAGCATTGAGAATCCAAATCAACAACAACAGAGTGCATTCCAGCGAGTCGAAAAAACAAACTGTCGAATTTTCACCTCTTGGCGTTAAGCAGATCGTTGAAAATACAGTACGCGGAAAAAAATCGCCGCGATATTTTTACATCCGTACGAACGTCGGCTTAGGGTTGGGGGTATGCCCACCGTGCCCACAATGGTGGATCCGCGCTTACCACATATCGATTTAAATGTTATGTTAAGCCTATTGCCATTGACCTTCAATACAATCTAATCGTTCTTCCATTTTTCTATACAGTTAGGGAAAGACAGTCATGGGCACCTGTACGCTCTTTGTGATTACGCTCTCGCGTTAAGGGAGGCACTCAGAAATATTCCTGGCCACGATTTGAAACTAAGAGCAGGTGACATTTATTTCAATATCACACTATTTACTGCAAGACACATGGCCTCAACTTAATGCTTAACCGTACTATTTGGATCAGGGATAAGTTGCGGTCCTCTTGTGGGCGGTGTGATCGGCGCTCGCAAGCCGGTGTACGACATCTGGGGCAACACTGTCAACGAGGCGGCTCGCATGGAGAGCACCGGAGAGATTGGCCAGATACAAGTCACCAAGTACACCCGACAGGTGACTAAACCATTGCCACATTATCATTGAACGCCATTTTTTTTCTCAAATCTTAAAACTTTTTTTTACCTGATGCAATAGCAGTGTCTATGCCGTGGCCAGATCTTAGAATTGATCATTTTAATTTGATTCACTTCATTGAAGTGTTCGACCATTTCATGAAATAGAACATCGACCGCTGGTTACATCATGATGTGGTCTGGCCAGATCATAGAATATTCAACGTTTGACGATATGAACAGTTAAACGAACGACTACTTCATGATGTAGCCAAAAATTAGTGATTATATCGTAAAATAGTTAGTTTATCTACCGGTAGAGGAGTTGATGTCGCTTTGTTTTTGTTGTGCATCGTGGCGGCGGCATACAACAGATCAAAACCAAGTACCACCATGCAAAAAACGTCGATGGACTTATAATGGATAAATTTAAAACCCGTACCTTTAAGACGAAAGCACCAGGGTAGTCCGCGAAATTCAAATTTTCTTAACGTTGTTTGCACTTGTTTGCAATTTGAACGCACCCACAACAGTTAAGTATGTATGTAGGTTTAGGTATTTACGGAAGTATAATCATTAAAATCGCGAGCTAAAAACTTATTTTTTTGCAATTTGCAGGTCAGTATCAGGTTGTATTTGGATCAAAATATGGTTCGTGACCGTAACAAATATGTATTTATCAATACAACTCTCTCACGGGCTACTCTGGCGGCTGGAATAAACGAATTGAAAATGATTACTCAGACAAGTATGTAGCACTACTAATCTGTGGTAGCACGCGGAATACTGTGTCAGTGAAAGAGCATGATAAGCTCCTTTGTTTGGCTGCCATTTTCAATTCGTTTTATTAATGGCGCCATATACTTCCCCTTTTATTTTCGGGGGGAAATGGCATAGTATAATTATGTAACAGTATTACGTCTCGGCAGTGACCTTGAAAGACATACCTACGGCCGCTCGGTGTTTAAACCTTCCGCATCTGTGCATAAGCCCAGGAAGCACGGACGTAGTTTGATCGCGGCGATTTTTTTTTGTGCATTTGATTTTCATCTCTTAGTATTGAGCCGAGAATTGAGAATCTAATAGCCGCTCTATTAGATTCTCAATTCTCCAGAACGTATCCCAGCGCGTCAAGAAAACACACTGTTAGATATTCAACTCTTGGCGCTAAGCAGAGCGTCGAAAACCCAATACGCAAAAAAAAAAAAACAATAAAAATACGCTCGTGCGTACCTGGGCTAACTGCCGCACAGTCGAGACTGTTACGTACTCCACTGAGATTTTACAAGCACGTCGTTTCGGCCGTTTTCTCTGAAGATGTAATACTGTTACGTATTTATATTGTGGAAATGGTATTGTCGCACAGCTGCTGAAGGACAAGTTCGTGCTAGAGTATCGCGGCGAAGTGGAAGTTAAAGGGAAAGGAATCATGGAGACGTGGTGGGTGACGGGAAGGCTGCGTCCTACGCCGTTTGACTATGGCAATGTTATTAGTTCCTGTTTTGACATAAAAAGTGATCGCAATCTACGCGTACGACAACCGGACCGCACCAGCCCTGACGAGGTATACCTACACAAGCTATCCTTTTATACTTAACCTTCCATCTCTTAAGCTACAGTAAATCTATGTTAAATGTTTGCATGAAGTGTTTTAGTTAAGTGTTGTTGTTGGCTAGCTGCGCGCTTTGGTGTTTACTGTAAGTGCAGCAAGCAATTGTTATGTAAATAAATAAATATTAAATAAGAGCGGTATCCGCCACTAACAGCCGCAGTGACGGCTGTCAAGAAAATGACCGTGGCAAAAATTTAAATCGTTAGATTGGCCATACCATTTCAAAAGCTTGTCGCATTTCTGATTCGTTTTGACACCTCTCACACACAATGACGCAGTGACTACACTGGATTGTTCTGGAATCACTATTTAATCATGTGTGAGCTCACTCTTCTCAGTTTAAACACTTTTTCTTGTGACAAAGTACGGAGAGGGCAAATATAGCGATTTAAATCTCTGGGAAGCGGGGTTTGACTTAATGTGAAATACTGGTGAAAATTACAGTTTTTCATGGCGGCCGTTATATGACGGAACCGCTTTCCTAGGAAACCAAAGCTTTACTGACAGACAGCTCGAGAAAAGATCGGTGACTACCGGGGCTACAAGGATCTTTTGGCCATAGGTACTATTGGCGCTCGGATGATGTTGACAGGAAGGCTGTTGGGCAGATTTTGTTATAGGTATTCAAAAGCGGCGATAGTTCTATTCTACATAGTACTTACTAATTCCATAGGTTCAGCAAAAATTAACAGCTCTTATGTATGTCCATCCTTTTTTGTTTTATTAGAGAGCAAAAGATGGAAATAGCCCAAGAACAAGAGAATCGACAACAATTGTTTAAATGTAATGGTGTTTGGTAAATTGTTTTTCAGTTCCTGGGAAGTCAGGGTCGTGAGAGAAAAAAGTGGTCGCTGAGGACGTTTTTTAATAGGCACAGCATATATTATCCATGTTCTGGCAAGACCAACAGGGTACCGTCTGTGGTGCACCCATTTTCCGAGCTCTTCATCTCCATTAAACAGACTAGAACTCACATCCACACGCACCCACTATACACCTAAACGTTATTATATTTTATCACATAAATGTATTAATTATAATATAATGGTGGATCACATAAAGCTTCTAAAGTTTTTGTAAATAAAATCATACATTATATATTTTTTTAGTTTATTTTTTTATAGCCTCTTTGGAGTTCAAATGTTATCGAAATTAACTACTTTAAAAATAATGATATTTGGTAAACAAATAAGTAGTTCGGGTTAAAATTGATAAATAAAAATAAAAAAAAACAATAATAATAAAACTACAAAAAAACTTAACTAATATAAATTTACAAAGTAAATGATTACATTAACAAACATATAAGTATTCCAAATACTAAACCTAAGGCTAAAACTAAAACTTAACTATAAAAACTCGATTTATGCGCTGAAACTTATAAATTTTATAAAAAAACGAATAACGTCAGGACGTTAGGCTTAAAATCTACCCAAATCAACACCGGTTGGTTACCGATTACTGAACTGACATCCATATCTAGGACTTATATTATAAATGCGAAAGAAACCATGGCCTGGGTTAGGACATAGGATGCTTCTTAATCGTCGAATCGTCTTAGAATGAATGGTCACCTAAAAAAACACGCTGAAGTAACATGCATACTAACTTTAAAATCCTTTTGATCTAAACATGTCTTTTATCTCTTTCTAGTTCAGCCTATAAGTAAGAGATAAAAATATTCATTGACTAGTATTTTCGCCATTGTCCTCTCCATTTTCTTTCTCTTCTATACACAATGGTTCTTTGTCAATTTTATGTTTAATTCTGTTTTTGAAGAGGAAGGCGTTCGTAATGGTTCGCATGCGTAGGGAGCCTTCCGAGCCATTGAATGACGATGTGGTTGAGAAACTTGCTGCCTTTAGTCTCGGTCCTGGAAGATAAATATACCAATGTTAGATTGAGGACCAACATATCTCAAAATATGCAGCCAGGCCAGATTTTAACCCGTGTTGACTAGCCAATATTTTAAAATCGACATAACTATAATAATCTTGAGTAATATGAAATTCTTACAATACTTGATACACGTAGTTGTTGAAGCAGTTTTCAACATAATTTAGTAACCAACATATAAATTGATATTTAATTTTATCGCTAGAGCGAAGCTTGTTATATTAAAAAAACATACCTGAGCCCTCAGGCTGGCCCATGGGTGGTATATTTTCATCTTTTGCACAACCCGCATTGGGTTTTGGTGCGGTAGGCCTCCCGGGAGGCCTCGCGAAACCAGGGCCATGCCTCCGCATGCAGATATTCTCATCAAATTCTTTCGCATTCCCCACCCTGCAATAGAAGAGTCATTATGTCAGCATCTTAGTAATTTGTGTTTCTTTAAGCACACAGTTTACCCACACTGAGGGTAGTAATTTTATTTTGTCTAAAACATAGATTGCGTGGTGGCGCAGTAGTAACAGCCCCGACTTACGCGTTGTAGGTCGCGGGTTTGAACCCAATCAGGTGATTAACTTTGTGTAATTTATTTCATCACCACTGCTCTCAAAACGGTGAAGAAAAACATCGTGGGGAAACCGGCATGTCCTAGAACCAAAAATTCGAAGACACGTGACGTCTACCAACCAGCACCGTGCCCGCGTGGTGGATTACGGCCCACTCCCTCTCCCCGAGAGGAGGCCTGTGGCCCAGTAGGGGGAACATTATAGGCTGATTATGCTATATGTAGATTGATGTATATCGAAAGTTTCGCCCTACCGCGTCCAAAGATGACCACGTATATGCATATGGCCTGACCAAGATTATGTCTGAACTTTAAAAGAGACTGTGACCTCTGAGTTTGTTTCGGCCTTTCTTCTCAGAGTAGTCAGATAGGAAAAAAAAACTTAAATGATGAATTAATTTGGAGTTGAAATTTATTATTAATATTGACATTTAATAATTTCTTTGACATTTGCAATTATTCTGACTTACTTAGATTTTTATTTTATTTATTTAATTTTTTTGACATTTATAATTATATAATTCCTCATTTAAATCTGACATCACTTTTTATAAATAATATTATATAATTGTTATAATTAATTTTGAAATTTTAAGTATGCATGATTTTCAAACAACTTTTTTTTTATATTGTTTAAACTCGTAATATTGAGCTAGATGCACACCATATTTGTACGCCTCCTGGCATAACATAGCGTTCTGTTCACCAAACTCAAGATCTGTATTTCTTTACCTGTGTTAACAAATAAAAGTGATTTGATTTGAAACGCCGAACTACTCTAGCAATTTTTTTTTTTAATATGAAATGTAAAAGTGATTGCAATATCCTATTTACAGAATAAACATTTTCATTTAATTTAGTTTCATTTCGTAGAGTAGGTACTACAAGATTTGGCGCCTGAACGACATTGACAATAACGTGTTTAGTAAATATTTGTTTATTTGTCACAGAAATTGTATTGACAAAGCAAGATGGTGGCTTTAATTCCGATTTTGGCAAAGCCCTAGTATAGTCTTTTGTAACATGGTTGTTCCTACTTTGGAGTGAGGGTTTATATAAATCTGCGGCAGCGCTCGTTTTTGGCTATAAGACGAAGCAGTAATTTTTTTTTTATTAATGTGTAATTGTGTTTGTTTGTTACGCTTTCACGCTAAAACGGCTGAACGGATTTGGATGCAATTTGGCACATGGGTAGCTAATAATCTGGAAAAAGACATTGAATAATTTTTATCCCGACATTCCAAAGGATCGAAACTTACGCGGGTGAAACCGCGGGGTGCAACTAGTAATATTATAAATGCGAAAATGAGTTTGTTTGTTTATTTGTTACGCTTTCACGCCAAAACGGCTGAACGAATTTGGATAACATTTGGCACATGGGTAGACCTTGGTTAGGTTACTTTTCCGATATCCTCACGGGATCGAGACATATTCGGGTGAAACCGCGGGGCGCAGTTAGTAATAAAATAAACAGACAAATGGTATTTTAGTTTTAAACATTTCGCAATGTCATAATTTGTCCTACAATGAAGTGCAAGAATATAAGTCTTCATAATGAATTTAAATTTACGTCCGCCGCATCCTGTACCTAATTGCGCAATACACGATCAATCAGAATCTGAATCGTTTTGAAACAGATTGCTAATACATTGCTTCAAAAGTTCGAAAAAAATCTGCTCTACAACGTAAATAACGCATTGAATGTTGTTGAACTGTCTGTGGGTCTGTACACGGGTGGTCTGTGGATCAACTACACCAAAAGGTCGCTAGATGTCCTGCGCGTCCAGTACAACAATGTTTTTAGAATGCTCTTGAGACTGCCCCGGTTCTGTAGTGCGTCAGAGATGTTTACGCAGAACCGTACTGACGGCTTCCACGCAATTATGCGGAAGAAAATAGCGTCGGTGGCATCTAGAACCCGGGCCAGTGGCAACAGCATTCTGGAAACAGTGTCTGAGAACGTGTTTTCCCCTTTTGTGAGGCATTTTGTGGAGAGGATGACCGCTTGAGAAACTGGTTTCGTCTTCTTTACAAAGTGTCTCATACCCAAAATGTAATAATAATAATATTAATAATTTAATTTATGTATATACTAACACTAGGTATAAGGTACTTTACTAACACTACGGATCTCTGTTATCTGATTATTTGAAAATAAATAAATTAAATTAAAATGAAACAGTCAAGTCAACAGATAAGTCGTAATCGTTTACGAAAATGTGTTGCGTAATTAGATAGCTGGTAGGTCAGACTCGTAACCGTGTTGCTGAAAAGCTTTTTTCGACGAGAACTGTGGGAGCAGTGGACTGTTATGATACTGAGACATATGCAAAGAATTAGATGTTAAAATACTTACGTCTTTGCATTTCTAGGACGTGGGCACCACAAGTTGTCACTCTGTAGATTTGAGCCGCACGGAGCTGTCACTGCGCGGTTCTTTCGGACACTGCTTTTCAACTTAGCTGTAATATAATGCACACACCCTTATATTAAACCATTACTAAACATTCACTAATACTAAATACCGGTAAACTGCCCTAACTTTGCCTGGCGTCCTAAGTTTGCCTATAATGAAAATGATGTAATATCTTTTTCATTTTACTTGTATGGCAATCGAAACTTGAAGCTGTCTATAAAATCTCAAAGTTTCCTTTGCCATACAAGTAAAATGAAAAAGATATTACATCATTTTCATTATAGGCAAACTTAGGACGCCAGGCAAAGTTAGGGCAGTTTACGGTACTAAAAACGTATGTCAAGTTCGTTTATTGTACAAGAATCTTTTGGCGCTTAAGGGAGATGCGCTAAGGTAGCCCGCAAAATTAAATTTTTCTTACGTTTCTTGCAATTTCCAGGTCAGTGTTATCTTGATTAATAATATATCTTTACAGAATTATAATAATTAGAATTTGTTGCTGATTCTAATGATTTAAATGTGATGATTTTATGATACAGTCATTCAATAGGATTATATGAACTGAGAGAGTTGTATTGATGATTTTTATGATTATAATTCCATAAATAAATATTTGATACGGCCGAGAATCATATTTAGATCAACATACAACCTAATACTGACCTGCTAATAGCAAAAAACGAAAATAAAAAACATATTTCGCGGGCTAACCTCACGCATTCGTCTTAAATTATAAAGCAACGGTTTCCTAGAAGAATGGTGGCCGCCACTAACGGCCACAGTGACGGCTGTCGTGAAAATGATGCAGTGAACATAT
Organism: Xanthia icteritia; assembly: GCA_949128155.2. Lineage (NCBI taxonomy): Eukaryota > Metazoa > Arthropoda > Insecta > Lepidoptera > Noctuidae > Xanthia > Xanthia icteritia. The sequence goes on along the minus strand of OX421934.2, from coordinate 19,336,951 downwards.
TACTCACTTTGTGATGGCAGTGGAAGATTTAAATCGTTAGATTCGCCCTACCGCGTCGTATTTTTATTTCGCTTAGTCACTTCTGACATACAATGACGCGGTGACCACTCTTGATTGTCATGAAAACTCTATTTAATCATGTGTGAGCTCACTATTCCTCAGTATGGACACTTTTCTTGTGACCAAATACGGTGAGGGCAAATCTAGGGCTTGAAATCTTTGTGCTGCGGGGTTTGACTTTTAATGTCAAATACTGATAAAACATACAGATTTTCATGACGGCCGTTATAATATGACATTATGACGCAACCGCTTTCCTAGGAAACCAAAGCTCTCGCCAAAATCGGAACTAACGCCGCCATCTTGTTTTTTCAATACAATTTTACTATACTAAGAATATGCAGCACCGTAATTGCGTAACACACTTTCAATCACAATCTGAATGATTTTGATGGCCATTGCTTATCCATTGCTTCATAAGACTTGTCTGCTCAACAACGTAAAAAACGCAATGAATATTGTTGAACTGTCAAAATGAAAGCCATAGCTAGTTGCTAGTGTGTTTCGCAATTACCCCGCAGGTATGTTGTGTACTCACGCATAGAAGCAGCATCGAGTGGATGCGTATTGATGCGCTTTCGTGACTGCAGCATTGAGTAGACGAGCGCTGCCAGCGAGCGCGGCGGCACCGTCGGCCTCTCGTCCGCTAATGTCATAATCTCGTCTTTCCTCGACTTCTTTACCACCCACCATGTCTCCATCAATCCCTTGCCTTTCACATTCACTTTGCCGCGACTATTAAGAACGTAAAAACCACCCAGTACCTAAATGACAAAATAATTAGTAAGCTTTTTCTTTAAAAATGCACGTGACAGCAGATTTAAAGAAGAAAATGTTGCAAACTCCGGATAAGATGACTCGGGAGAATTAATATAAATACCTGAAACTGAATCAAACGATACACAAACAGAACAAATACGCACACATACACACTCACTCACGCACACCTTTTTTTTTTTTTTTTTTTTTTTTTTTGGGTGGGAAATTATCAAATAACTTCTCCCGCTCTGGGTGGAGCGGGAGGGCGTGTCAGACTCTTACTGACTAAAACCCACCCGTGTTCCTTCCGTTGCCTTTACGTTGCCAGGGGCCACGGTATCCCTTTCGGACTTTCCCGCAACCCCGGCAGGCATCGGTCCTATCGGACCCCTTCCGTTGTGCTGACATCTCTTTGAGGCGCGCGTGGAACACAACGCGCCGTCGACCCGGGCCTGGTCCTTATCGGACGGCGAGCTACCCATTGCTCACCGTCCGCAAGCCCGCGCCTACGGTGGCCGGGAATCGGCCTGCGATTCCCGACGCCCAGGGCGTCTCCTGCGGCGGCTAGGGGCGTGAGGGCGCGAAATTTGCCTCTCCCTCACGCGTTCTGCCTCCTCCTTCGCGAGCATTACTGCTTCGCAGAAGGAGGTGACGGCCTCCCATGCCCTCTCGCTCCGTACCATGGCCTGGACTAGGGCCGGACGCGAGAGATCCCCGCCGCCGATCGCCTCCACGAGGACACGGCGATGCTCTGCCCAAGCCGGACAGACCTCCACCGTATGCTCAACCGTGTCCTCCGGGCGATCCACGCAGTGATGACACCCGGGCGTTTCCTCCCGCCTGATACGGAACAGGAACCTCCCGAAACAACCGTGTCCGGTGAGGACCTGCGTTAGGCGGAAGGTGAGGACGCCGTGGCGCCTCTCTAGCCACTCCTCAAAGAGGGGACTTATCGCCGCAATAGTGGCGTGCCCAACTCACGCACACCTCACATCAAACTGGTGTTAAGCCTATTTTAGTGTTAATTTAAGAGCGTTTATTCTGAAAGTGGGCACTATCGCAAATAGATGTCAAATATTTCGCTGTTTTGATTAATTTGGCAATATTACGATGGAAATATGTAATGTGGCTAACTAGCGAACTAGAACATTGATTATGAATTGCAGTTATAACACTGAATTTGATGTTGTAACCGTTTTAGGTGTAAAAAAGACGTTTGGAAGGTTTCCATTTTCTTTTTTGCATCTAAAACTAAATATTCGGGGTTACGATATTAATTGTTGCATTTCATAATCAATATTTTAGTTCACTAGTTAGCCACATTTCATATTTCCATACAGTAATATTGCCAAATTAATCAAAACAGCGAAATATTTGACATCCATTTGCGATATTGCCCACTTTCAGAATAAACGCAGACGTTGCCAACTTTTAGGATAAGCGCTTTTTAGACATTGCTAGCTAATTTGCCTGAACCAGAGGTCCTAGAAAGCCTGATAATCCCTGGTTAACCACACTGGACTGCACAACGGACCAAAGAGATGCGACGACACTGTGAAGGACTGCGAAAAGCCACACAGGGTGGCAATTTAGTCATCTGTATCCGTCAGAGCAGTCTGGAGAGCGCAAATGGCACAGAATTGCCTATCATGAGGGAGCCACTGAGACGGGAAGAGAAAGCTAATGAAACATATAAAAACTTTTGCCTTGCTGTCGTTTACCAAAGGACCGCCACTAACACCAAGCGACACTTAAATGAATGCCTAAATAAATCAGAAGTTGAATATCCAACAGCGCGTTACGTATCCATTTAGGTCACCTCGCCTTGTAATAGCGGTTTGTTTGAGGAGACCATCTGACACAGGTTTTTAGTCGTTTCATACTCTGTTCTTCTCCAGACAGAGGGTTCAGAGGGACATGGACAGGGACAATTTCCTCACAAATAATGAGGATGTTGAATTGGATATAGGTACTACCTCCTTGGTGTATTTGGTTATCTGGATCTGGTCAATGACTCCGGTGGTCTCCATGCGAGATGCCTCGTTGACAGTGTTACCCCAGATGTCGTACACCGGCTTGCTAGCACCGATTACGCCACCCACGAGAGGACCGCAACTGATTCCTGAAAAACATAATTAAAATACTCGGAACTCGTCCCAGAAACGAACTTTGTAGTTTGTTGGGCAGCATGTGGCGAGCTGTTGGGTAGAAGCTACCCCACGGACCCTATCTCTCGGGAGAAGTCTTGTTCCTCACCACTGGCTTGCCTTTATTGGCTGTCTTGGGTGGAGATTCACAAGAGCAAAGGTGCTCGGAGGAAGGAAGTATTCCAGTAAGATTGCCGGTAGGGATCTTAACCGTACTTCCGGTAATGTCCTGATAGCCGTGGAATACCTCTCAATAAGCACCTCAGGACATGTTGCCCCCTTGTCGCTACGACGCTTTGTGCTAGCGACCGTTATGGGGTCCCCATTATTGAGTGTGCAAGGCACCCCCTGCCATTTTTTCTGTGTATATTATATAAAACATTGGTCAGCCAGGGGTCTTTCCATAATTCAAGATAACCAGTTCACTTAGCCACCCAAACCAATATCTTTATTTCCATATCCTGCAATAGTCCAACACCAACCGGAGGTTGTCCTTGGCTGCACTTGCATAGTGCGAACAGGTATAATCGTCAGTTGGTGCCGCATTTCATTAAAAACGTCTAACGGCCTCGTACGTCTTTCAAAGGTCCGGGACGCCAGGGTCCCGAGATAAATTTGCAAGACATTTTGAAAAATAATAATAATAAGCCTTAATATACTGATAACTAAAACTAATTGAAATATAAAATAAATTAAGCAAAACATAACTACAAATTGCACTTCGGTGTCTTCGCCAATCAGCGTGTCCTTTGACGCATAGGCCACCCCCAGGCTCCTCCATTTTTCACGGTCTTGTGTATCTCTAGCCCATAAGGCACCAGCTGTCTTCAATATGTCGTCATCCCAACGTCTACGTTGTCTTCCTCTACTTCTTTTCGATCTATCTCTAATTTGCAGCTTTAGACCACTTATTGTTCCTATCTCGGAGCATGTGACCAGCCTATCTCTATTTCAGTCTTTTTGTGTGGAAAGTAGCATCCTTTAGTTTGGTGATTTTCCTCAGATTCTTAGCTCTCTTTTTGTCTTTTTGTCCGGCGAGAGATATGGATATATACCAATAAAATGATAAAAATTAAAACCTATTTAAACTTTGAACAGCGATACCTTTGGTCATTGTCAATATGTCTTACCTACTCTCAGCCGGAATTCGTGGTAGTTAATACTTTTGACCTCATCCCTCAGAGCAATGGCCAAGTCTACCAGTGAGCATAAGTGGTGGTAGCCTTGTTCTCCCGACTAAACAACAAAATTATAGTTATTATTATTTGTTACATATGCAAATATTATTTAATATAATAATTATAGTAACATACATAATATTTATGTAACATTTTTACATTTATATCTGTAACTAGCAGCTGCGCGCGGCTTCGCCCGCGTGGCCCCTAATTATTTTTCTAAAATAAAAGTAGCCTAAGTTACTCCTTATAACATCAGCGATCTCCCAGTGAAAGTCCCGTCAAAATCAGTCCAGCGCTTTCGGAGATTAGCCGGAACAAACAGACAGACATCATTTTTTTTAATAAAAAAAAAATGTATATAATTATACCGTATATGCTTTAATTCCATATGAAAGTGAAAAGCTGTTATTTTGACATAATAAAAAAACTGTTTTAATTGTATTTATTTGTAGAGTATTATAACTATCTGTTTTGAATTTTGATGAAAAAGTTTCAGACAAAATTATTCTCAAATCTAATTTGTAGGTAATCGAGATTTTTGCTTGCTTGGTTCTAAAGTAGCTGTAGGTACCAACATATTAAACTCCAGATACAAAAGTAAGATTCAAAATAGTCTGTCCGGGTATACAAGTTCGAGATCTATAAACGTTACTTGACGCGTGATTTTAGACATATTCTTATCTCTGTCTTGCATTATTGTAGTTTGACACTTGTCCGACAGTGACATGAATAACGCTTACCCAAAGTTCGTGCTAAGTAACGTGTATAGATCTCGGCCTATAGTCCGCGCGCGACTACTAGTCACCGTCTGAGATCTGTGAGCGGTGAGACGGGGGAGGTAGACAAAGGCCAAGCTAACTCAGTCTGACAATTTTGTCAATGGCGCCCTCCCCCGTCTCACTGCTCACATACCTCAGGCAGTGACTAGCAGTCGCGCGTGGACTATGGTAATAGCGCAGTATATTAAAGTAACAGTATTATGTCTCTGCAGTGACCTTGAAATAAATACCTACGGCCGCTCGGTAGATAAAGCTTCCGCGTCCGTACGTAACTGCCGCGCACTCGAGATTGTTGCATTCTGATATACACTGCAATTTCGAAGCGCGTCGTTTCGGTCGTTTTCTATGAAGACATAATACTGTTACTTATTTATACTGTGGTATTAATAAGAAAGACTTGGAAATGCCAACTAAAACAAATGACACACAAAACGAATTGAAATCAAAGATAATGTTACCGTGTTGTCCGACTTCAGTCCAGAAGCAACCATGTATGTGGCGCCAACCGTCTTGATCTTTTCGAGACACTTGAATCGGGGCTGCAACAACAACTTGTCGAAGGAAACTGTAACATAAGACAATTTTATTAAAATCTAGATACTTGACTAAAATGTTAAATTCTTAAAATGACTGACAGACAACGCACAGCCTAGAAATCGCTGTCTAGAAGCATGAAATTTTGCACAAGAGTTCCGTAAATAACGAAAGTGAGCACTAAGGACGATTGAGTACGATTGATGAATGAGGACGATTTTTCAAAACTCCTTGTTTTGAAAAATCGTCCCCTGAAGGGGTTAATTAGGGGATGATGTCAGACATTAGTTGTCTGGCATTTTTGCTGAACTGGGCCTATTTGGCGCAGCCGCGAGGCACACATTCCTGCCAGTATCTTACAACGCACTTTACACTTTTTATTTTGTATTATTTCTTTTTACTTGATTTCTTTGTACTTGTGTGCTTTTTCGTGCTGTGCTAAATAAATGAATTTTCTTTCTTTCTAAAGTTGTTCACAATGAAGAGCCCCCTTAGAGGTTTACAGTTATTTGAATAACACCTTGTAGATATCATAAAATTGATACATTACATATGATTTCGTTGAGCACACGCATACACTTGACTGCATTCTGATCGGAGTAAAATTCGTCAAAGTTAGCTATACATGCGAACATCACACCCGCTTCTTCATGTACTTGCGAATACAGGTTCTGAAATAAGAGCTCAAGATTAAACTGGCACGTAAGTAAGGTATCAATGACCACTGTAGAAACAGAAGGCAAAAAAAAGGTATTAAACTAAAATCCAACTACGACAAAAAAAAACATTTAAAAAGGTATAAACAAGACATCACAGAGAGACAAATTAAAAATCCGGAATCACACGACTTACATAAATCGAACAGATTACGTGTGACTCTGGATTATTAATTTGTCTGTCTGTGATGTTTTGTTTATACCTTTTTAGATGTTTTTTTTTGTCGTAATTGGGTTTTAATTTATTTACTTTATTAAAATTATTTTGGGGTAATACAAGGTCCGATTAAAATAGATGGATAAATTTTAACAGAGCGTTCAGTACGTCTAACCAAAGATATCCAAGCAAAAAAAACACAGATTAAAGTGATTTTATTATTGATGTTATTTTATTTTAACCTAAAATAATAAATGGCATTGGGTAACTAACATTTTTAGTGTATTTTTGTTAGTTAATTTATTTTTCTTGTAAGTATCTAATGCGTTTTTCTTAATTTATTTTACCATTGTCCTTATTTTGGTGGTCTGAATGATTTCTAAAAGTTTGTCCATCTATTTTAATGGGACCTTATATACATATTTTTGTAATGTGCTAATAAACATGGCAACATTTTTTTTTGTACTTCATGACTTTATGTCCTCTAGAGGGCGCCATATTCAAAGTGACATAGCCACCATCCACATAGCCTATAACCAGTGGACGACCAAGACGCGTCCAACAATAGGTACCTCATTTGTCAAATTATGATGAGTAGTTTAGAAGTTATGAGGTAATAGATGAACATACATACATACATAGATACATACCGGTCAAAATCATAACCTTCCTGTTTGCTTCGCCGTAGTCGGGTAATTATAGATTGAAGAAAGATTTTTACGGCGCGATTTCAAAAAGTAAATATATATCATCTTTGTCTTCGTAGAGCAGAGACTGAACTGGTCATGTTATACGTGCAAGTCATAAGTCAGAGTTTGTTTACCTATATCTAACAACACTGGCTTTTTTTGGTTTGGGAATTACCAGTGCTAGCGCGTAGACCATAATTCTTACCGATCAGATCTTAGATTATATGGGTATTGTAGCGTTGCTGATTGCTCAGAGTAATAAATCGTGTTAAGAGGAGGCTCCCTAAATTGTATGTTAATTCGCATGAATATTCTGAAACAGTCACGCATACAATCAAAATGCAACTTTAGTATATGATTAAATCATAATATACCTACTAAAGTTCCATTTTGGAACTTGTACTTTTATTAGTGATTGCCACTGTTCTAGTCCCAAAGGTCTATGTTTGCTTGAGTAATGCAAGAGACTTACAGTAGTCGCGAGGTAAATGCAGGCGGGCGTGAGATGAATGGCGGGAGCATCTTCCACCGCCGTCCACACGCCTCGCCACTCACGCCCGCGTACGGTCGGTCGGTCGGTCAGTCGGTCACGGTCACAGCACTTGCAAATTCTTAACCTCGGCATTCAACTCGCGCGCTGTAGCCAGCTCTACTTTAGCCATCGTATCAGCACGAAACAAGTGGAATAATTGAGAATCCACTCATCAAGCGGAGGGCTGGCTGCCCAGGTAAGTGCCACATAAAACTAACGGTAGATGCTAGCGGGGTTGACTGCCCAAGCTGTACCGACCCTGCATTGAAGTACCGCTACTAGTGAAGGTTATTAACCGAATTCTTTTAAGAGCGTTTATTCTGATCCGATCAGATCCAATAAATTTTATTGGATCTTTTTTTTCCATGTAGGTACAAGACAGTTACGTAATTGTAACATATTCGCTCGATTAATTTTTTATTCAAAAAACATGTATTTTTTTAATATTAGATTTCTCGGCTTCTATGTCTTAAATATAACAAAATATAGTTTATTATCCAGCCACAAGATATTTTTTCTCTAGATAAACTAAAGTAATTATTGATCTAGAGTCTAGATCAATAATTACTTTAGTTAAGATTTAGACTTAGGTACACTATTTTGTTCCGTGCTCAAATATGATCAAACAGCGCACGCTATATTCAACTTTATTACTGATGTGTTTGCGTTTAGCACATATTGGAGTGGCGGGGTGCATGGGGGCGGAGCTTGCGTGGAAATTGTCTTTAGAGTGCCTGGTCTTAAAAAGACCAAAATAGGAGGCATTATGGAACGTAAAATAATCCAAATAAAACTTACAGCAGGATGCCAATGTTTGCTCAAGAAATGATTGACTGTGTGGTCTGGCAGTATATGTTTGAGCAAAAGTCTGTTAAGTCGCTGAGTGTACTCCATCTCGTCAAGGTCGGATTTCGCTTGCAGCTTCCAAAGGAAGTCTAATCGAGATATTACTTCAACCAGCCGCGCGTGAATGATCACCACTATCAGGAAACCTATCATGAGGACCAGCATTTGTGCGGGCAGTAACCTGGAACATGAGAAATCTTTAATATTAATGTGAGGTAAAAATGCACAGTTCTTGTGGAAATTTCCATGCGCACGAAACCATGGGGCATAGTTAATTTTACTATAAATACTCACTTATTCTTGGTTTGGTAATGTTCATAGTAGCAAACAATTAGGATGCAGTACATGACGACGTTGACGGTCGCCACCAGCGTCTTGATGAGGAAGTACAACTTAAGCACCGAGGTGAGCGCGACCAGGCATAGCACCCACGTGAACACCACGTATTCTGGGTGGTGGCAATCAGCTGTTGAAAAAGATATGATTGAATTTAAGGTGTCCGTATGGATGGAGGTGCCATGTTTCATATTTAAACGCGGGTACTACCAATATTGAATATATTTTAGGCATAGGCCAGCAGTGGACGTCCTTTGGTAGAAATTATGATAATGATTGTATTAACAAACCTTGTTCACTTCTCTCTGTCGCAGTTTCCGTCAAGTTGCATGTTATATAAGGAATGGTACCATTTGGCGGATCAAGTGGGGTTGTAGGCGGGCAGACGTAAAGTTTTACTGTGCTGCAACAAAAATAAATTGTACACTTAGTTAAGAGCGTTTATCCTTAAAGTTGGCAACGTCGCAAATAGCTGTCAAAAATTTACCTGTTTTGATTAATTTGGCAATATTACTGTATGGATATAAGAAATGTGGCTAACTGGCGAACTAGAATATTAATAATGAATTGCAATTATAACATTGAAATTTGATGTTGTACCCGTCACTTTGTCTAGGCCCTTTTAATGTGATTTTGCTCACTGCCACCAATGCAATGGATTATTGAAAGTCAGGGAAGATAGAGATAGATGTAGGTTCTTACCTTGCGATAGTCATGATAGTGATAAAGCAGCAGATATGTACGATCTTGAGCAGAGACATGTTGTTGAAACGTGAGGAGAGCCTGTACATGAACGTGTGCACGCTGGGAAACTCTTCCAACATCACCAGCGCGAAGGAGAGGGTCAGAGGAACAGTCATCACCATCAGAAATATTATGAGATTCGAGCAACTGTAAACGGGGAAGAATAATTGAAGACACACAAGACTTAGTATCATTTTTAGATGAAGAATGTATCAGGATGATTATGAAATTGATTGTTTTGCAGATGCTATTGGAAATAACAAAGTTATAGTAGAAAGCGAAAAAGACTTAAAACCACTTTTTGAATTGCAGTGTGCTTGAGTAAAAGTTGAGATGAAGAAGATGTAGAATAACTGCAAAGTATTTTGTATTTTAGAAAGAGACTGTCACATACGTGTGACAGAGACGACGTCATTCAAAGCCAGACGGGTAATAATTTGTGTCTGACCGAAAATGGACTAAAACGAAAACGAAAGAGAAGCTGCTGTGGTCGGTGGCCCGTTTGCGCGGAGCCTTAAGGTCTTATTTTAGGCTGAAAACGAAAATGATTTTGACATAAAAAATATGTTTTTTCCGCTGTATATTTCTAGGGAGAGAAAGAGTAAAAGAAATAAAACAATTATTCCATTAGAGGATACAAAATTTTCTTGTATTTCTTGTTGTATTGATTGCGACAATCCATGAATTTCCGATTTTCGGCTTGGCCGAAGCTTTTTAAGAAAATCTTGGCGATTCATGTTTTTTTTGGCGAAAATTACCGAAAACGAAGCTTCGGTCGGTCACTAGTAATACGTTACTATACTAACTTGTAGTGAATAAGAGTTTGTACAGCCACAACGAATAGCCAGAGCACCAGGCAGCACATGATGTTTGACTTGAACGTCATCTCACCAATTCTTCCGAACATGGCTTCGATTGTGGGCCGGTTGAACCGCAGAGACCAACCGTACATAGAACGCAGGCGCATCCGTCGGATTGACTTCATTAACTTCATTTCGATCAAGTGGTTTATTATGTCGTTTTCCTGTGAACAAATAATTTTAACCGTCTTCTAAAAACAGGAGGTTATCAATTCGGATGTTTATATACATATACGTCGCCGCGAAAGCGTCCAGGTACCTGTAAAAATTATAACATGATCTTATGCGTAATATTTATTACAATTGTTTTTCACCCATGAAGTCGTTGATCCTGCCCTCTATGGGTTACTGTGGAATACTGTTACAACCATTTGCATGTATCTGTGAATGATATCGATTCCTTTGAGAACAAACGCCATCTATTGCTCAGTTTTTGAAATCAAACTCACAGACAATATACTGTGAGTTCGACTGGAAGAGAAATTATTAAACTAATTTCGATGTTGGAGCTAAAACTAAAGTTAAAATTAAAGGTTAACATTGATTTAATAGTTTTTGGATTTTGTCATATTAACAAGTGGTCATTTATGAAAAAGCGCTACCTCATATGACGAAAATGGCGCGGATTGCGAATATTATAATCAGTAAATGAATGTAATAATTTAATACGAGAAACTAACTAGAGAAACTATAAAGTAATATGACAATTTAACACTGCAATTTACTAAAGAATACCTGTTGTTTGATTAAATTCCTTGAATCACAGGAAGTATTGTCAAAAATAGTAAAGTTGTAGTAAGTAAGGAAGCTTCTAATTTAACTTTAATTCTGAATAACCTTTGTATTCGTGAATTGTTTGTTTAATAGTTGCTAACTGTAAAGTTAAGGACAGTCTCCTAAGACCGTTTTCCTGTAGCTACAACTGTTAAGGTAGCTGTCCTTACTGCCCCATCTCAAAAATCCAGCCTGTATATATTTTTTATGTATGTTCGGGCATAATCCGTCATTATGTATACGGATTTGTTTTTTTTTTTTAAACGGCAAGATTTATATTATATATTATACTTTAGGGCAAGCCAGGATCTGATGATGTGATCCTGGAGAAATCGAGGGTACTCTTCAAATATTACACATACCTATAGTGATTTGGGTATTTTTATTGTAATTCGTGCAGTTGCTCTCGGAAAGCACCATTTGGAGAAGTGGAATTGATGATGAAGACCACAGAATGCCACGGGAACTACTCAATAATAAGCATTTCCCGGGTTGCGATTCGATTACTTTAATATGGATGCAAAGCAAGTTATGCTCGTCACAATGCATATGTAGAAGTGGAGCTGATGATGAAGTTCCAGGAGAACTCCTCAACTATTAACGTCCCTGCATCGGGAAAAGCAATATTTTGTAAAAGGTGATGAGCAGTTGACATTAGGGTTTTGTAACTTAGATAAATTATAAACTGACTCAAAGCGAGAAACAAAAACTTTTTACAAAAAAAAAAACAACTGACTTCCTAATGAAATTAAAATTTAAGTTATTTTTCACTTCGTAGTGTCTTTTTTGGAAGTCGGTTGTTAAAAAAAAAGAAAGTTATTTAAATAATTGATAAAGTAGTTAACTAATGAACCTATAGAGACATTTCAAGACCATGTCCATTACGCGTGGTATACTTATACCTTGTATCTTTAATACACATGATTATTTTGTGTTTTGACTGCAGTTCAATTAATAAACAGGGTTAAATTAAATTAGCATTATTACGTTATGGGTATAATAATCTAAAGACGACGAAATAAAATAAAAAAAGATTTGATGATTTTTTGGGGGTCGACCGTTGGTGTTCGTTGAGAGAATCAGTTTTTTTTTTTATGTGTTTTGATATCGATACCCACCGCGTCTGCTAAGTTAAAAAAAACTGCTTCAAGTAACTACACTACATGCGGCTGAGGGAAAACAAAAACATTAAATTCATTTCTTTTTTATTTGATCATGTTTAGATATCGATGCCCAATCCCGCCTGCGGAGTTTCGCTAGCTAATTTATTTGAACGAATTTGTATTTATTTGACCAGTGATGTCAGCATAAAGTACCTATATGCTGGCGTGTCGTGCATCGATAATTGTAATGAGGATAAAACAGAAGGAAATAATTAGTAGCAATGTTTCCTTAACGAATTTCACTCTGTGGGCCATCATGCCTACAGCTATATACAGACCTATTGGCGCATGGCCAAAATGTTACTTAACGCCGCCATCTTGTTTTTTCACAAAACAAGCGCCCAGCAAGTGTTTACTAACGCCATTGTCGACGTCATTCAAAATAATTTCTACTCGATTGAGGAGTTTCTTGAACATAAATTATAACATCTACAAGTTAGCATGCTTTATTTTTTAAGCAAAACATGCATGATCTCTTAATTCAATAATTATACCACCTTTGTATACCTACCATATTTTACGTAAATAAATATATTCTATTAAGGCGCTACAAGACTCTTGTAGCACTTTGTATTGTAATGGTGCAAATCATAATTTATGTCAAACGTCGCCAGCGTGACTATTCAGCTACACTGTGACTATGATGAAACCAAATATCTCACCTCAACCTCTAACATCGGTGGCACGTCGTGGACCAGGTCTTCCTTTGAATTGGCCCACTCACCATCGTAACACTGAAAAAAAATTATGTACGTATTTATAATAATTTAAGGTAAACTCACTTTATTCGATACGCCATAGAACGACTCCAGGACGGTGGTCTCTTGCATTCCAATGGAGGTCCCAGAATTACCATGCAATTTTTTCTATGCATCTTTGCCCACTTGCGCCACAAATAACTAACGTGGTTCTGTTTTTGTCCATCGTTTGAAAAAGACAAAGACAAGACGATATTTTAAATACGTTTAATGCTAATCGCATTATGTGATTTGTGGTGCAAGTTGGCCTTAATTAACTAATACCTTCTCCTTGATCTCATGTCATCTTCAGATCTTTTGGTAATTCAGTCATCTAATATCAGCAGTTGACATGCTAATTCTTGTATTTTTTTCATAATTTTAGACCAAGCAGGTACTTTCGGAGAAAAAAAATGGTGTTGGTGGTAAATTTTCATAAATTTTGGTAATAACTTTAAAACTATTTATTTTTTAAATGAAAAAGGAAAAAGACCCTCACAGTAAGCCCGTTCGTTTGATATGTCATACGGTACAGTTTGCAATCCCGCACTGGGCCCGCGTGGTGGATTACAGCACCCGCATGCTGTAATCCTCCACGCGGGCCCAGTGCGGGTTGGTAGATGTCACATGTCTACGAATTTTTCTGGGTTCCAATTAGGGTTGCCAACCCTACTATATAATATAGTATCCTGCTATATTAGAGGCCTTAAATACTATATTTCTGAAGAGAAAATATAGTAGGCGAAACTAGCATATTTTTATTTCAATACAAAATGGCGATATGATCGCAATAGGGCCAGTATTAACCTCATAAAAGCAGAATGAATGGTATTTTGTAACCTTAATTTAGAGTGTATAAAAAACCTGTTACTAAAGTTCATACTAGCAAAAGATACGCATTTAAAAAATTAAAATCATTTTGGAACATACCGGAATACTATACAGTTTTTTTTTCGCCATCTTCTTTGTTTTTACAGGTAATGGCTTCGAAATAAAACATTTTTGATATAAAAAAAGTTGACAACCCTAGTTCCAACCCACAACCTCACCAACACGTAATCCGGGGTCGTTACCGCTGGGCCGCCATTGCCCATAGCTTTTTATTATTATTATTATATAGGGTGACTGGTAATTAGTGACCGATACTTAAACACGAGACTTTACTCATCATTATGAACAACTTTTACTTTGGAACCAAAATTGAAATCGCGAAAGAAAATCAGCTGTTCCCTACATTCATTCATGTTCGCATAACTCATCAAAATGTTAATAAAATAGTAAACAGTACGTCTGCAAACGGCATCTTCGGGGTCCACTCCTCGCCGATGCTGCTATGCCGGCGAGAGTTGATCTCCCACGTCAGCTGCGACTCAGACGGCAAGCTGTTGGTCATAATAACAGTTATTTACAAAACACGTTGTCGCGCTTGTCTATTGCACTTCTACAATATCATCATCATTAAATATAAATACACTTACGCAAAATTTAAATGCGATTTTCTTCTTAAGTACCTATTCATTGTAATTTAGGAAGAATGCGTCGGGAATATCAGGATAGTTTTGATCGGAAGTTGTGATCGACAAAATCAAAATATTTGAAAGAAAGAAAGAAATAATAATATTTATTTGGACACAGTTCGTGAAACACATAATAACAAAATAAAAAGTGAAAATAATCATAAAGCAATAATAGTGTGCTGCGCCAAAAAGGTTCATTTCAGCATTAATGCCCGACAAATTCTGTCTGACACTGGTTTTCTAATGAACAAGACAAGTGACGGGGAGTACCAACAGTTTCAACATTCCTAATACATATTTTTTTTTACCTGCTGAAGAAAATTTGCTTTACCTGTTCCTGTGTGAAGTTTCTCTGTCGGGTAGCTGATCGGTCTGTTCAGTTTCTTCGGGACCCTTAATAAAGTACGTGTCAGGGTGGTGTTCTCGAAGGTACGGGTTCCGCGACCCGCCGTCTCCAGGTTCCACCTCAAATGCTCCGTCGAGGCATTTCAGTGTAGCAGATGAAATGTGGACTCGACTGGAAAATGTATCTATGTTGCAGTAGGATGGACAAATGTATGTTGTACGCCTGATGAGCTGTGAGTTCACATAACTAAGAAATGTTTTGCCACAGAGAAGGGTTTGGGTTTGACTTAGGCCTTCTGAAATGAGGGCAAAAAAAAAATCGCTTCTGTACTGTTGACCGTTGAGAAGTTCCTTCGTCTGGAGCCAATCTTGGGTATAGAATCAGGTCATGCTTACATCATAAAAAAATATTGTCTTTGGAACTGAATCGACATGTAAAATGTCAATTCCATAGGATAAGAGGAACTGGTTTTAATTCAGCTTGCAAGATTCGGCCTAAACAAACAAACTAACTCACTAACGTACAAACATTGCAAGTTAAATAAAACTGTGTAACTAGAGGTAGTCATGGAAACGATATAAAAATCCATATGGTAGAACAAAAATGATGCATAATAAAAAAATTGGCCTAGTGCGATTCGGACTCACACACGAATGGTTCCGTACAACCGTACCATATTTAACACTACGTATTTTTACAAAGAAAAACACGTTTCTTGTATGGGAAACCCCCTTACATTTTTTACATTATTTTATTGTTATTATTTGTTGTTATAGTGGTAATAGAAATACACAATCTGTGAACATTTCAACTGTTTCTATCTATTATGGTTCATGAGAAACAGCCCGCTGACAGACGGACGGACAGCGGAGGCTTAGTAATAGGATTCCGTTTGGCACCCTTAAAAACATGTCAACAATGAAGGAAAAACGTCGAATTTTCGACATAAAGAACCTCAAATCATAATGATAGCTTACCCAGGCAAGCCGCCACTCTCAATGTGGTTGGCAATTGTGACGTCACGAGACCAAAGGTCGAACTGCCACTTGAGGAGTCCCAGTACCCCGCACAACACCTTACCGCTGTGGATACCGATGCGCATGTCCAGCTCCCCCTGAACACAGAAACAATTATTTAGTTAAAGTTGAAGTTGCTAAATAGGTAAATTTTACCAAAATTACACTCCGGCCGATAAGAGAATGCGTTCCTGACATGTGTCAGCTGAGTACAAAAGAATAAGTATTTGATGAATTTGTACTTTGTTACCCGACAGCCAAAAGAAGGGTTATGATTTTAGCAGTATGTATGTTTGCATTTACGTGTGTTCCACCGTAGCGCCATACTACTGACTCGATTTTGATGAATGGCTTATCAATAGGTTCGTATTAATGGTCCGGGTGACATAGGCTATATTTATATTTAAAGAGAATTTATAAATTCTCTTTAAATTTAGTATGGTGGACTTTACACGTAAATTTCTGACCTCGAAAATAATTAAATTGACATAATCATGCCATAATTGGTATAAAAAAGGTCTTAACGAGCACATTACAAACATATATATATATATTATATTGTGTAAGTAAATAAATATGTTTAAATGGTTAAATTAAAAACAAGCAAAAGTGAGACTGCGCTACGTACGGCGCGGCTGTAAAATTAATACCTATTATACAATAAAAAAAAGCATGATTAAATAAAATAAAATTATAGTATGGCGCAGGTAATCAAATCTTAATAAATAGTAACGATTACCAAGAGAGGAACGGTAAAACAGAAACACCCTTCGGAACTTGACAACTAAAGTCCCCGTCACGAGTAGCTATAAATTTTGTAAATAAAGAACTTCTACTAAGTTACTTAGCGAAATAAATAATCCCAAATTCAATCAACTCAAAGTGACATACGTGTAATTGGAAACTAACGAGCAATTTCACTTAGTCGGGTTATATTTTAGCGATGCAAAGCGCTGTCGTCTAATGTTTTTGGTACTGGAACGGGTCTTAGTTCCAGTACCACAAAACATTAGACGACAGCGATACACGTATTCTATGTTACTTTGAATTGATTGAATTTGGGATTATTTGTTGTAGATTGAATTGTCACTGCGTAACTTAGTAGAAGTTCTTTATTTACAAAATTTATACACACATCAACACGGTCTAGGGATATTTTTAAAAAAGCGAATTACTATCAATGTGTTAATTATTTATATGACATGTATATATTTAAAAGATACGTTATTTAATATTCTACCATTTTTTAATAATGGTTAAGGTACTTCGATTAAAATTTCAGGATTATATGGAAAAAAATGAAGCATAGACGGAAACCGTATATGAATTAACTTTTAATTTATGAGTAAAAACTGAAAAAAATAGAAAAATCATTTAATTTGTGTTTATAAACTTGAAGTTAGTAGTCTGAGAAAGCGCCCATGATGTTCATAACACATTGGCAACAATTCGGCATGCTCAGAACAAGGTTGTCAATGTCTTGCTGCGGAATATTGTCCCATGTCCTTCTGAGGTGCGCAAAAAGTTGATCTTCTGTAGCCAGATTTTCAGGAACTTCCTTCAGAGCTCTTCTTTGCAGCATATCCCACGCATGCTCAATGGGATTTAGATCTGGCGATTGAGCAGGCCAGTCTAAGGCCCTAACATTGTGTGTATGTAACCAAGCTGCTACCGTTCTCGCCGTGTGTGCCCGGGCATTGTCGTGCATGAGCAGGAAATCTTGCCCCATTTGTGTTCTGTGGGGCAAGATTACGGGCCCCAGCACCTGTTGGACGTATCGTTCTGCCGTCATATTGCCCCGCACCCAAACGAGATCCGTCCGTCCTCCAAGACGAATTCCTGCCCAAACCATAATTGTTCCTCCTTGGTATGGGTGAACTTCCTGAGGGTTCTGAAGACGGCTCCATCGTCCAGGAACTCGCCAAACACGCGTCCTTCGTGAATCTGGATGGAAGCCGAACCTGGATTCATCCGTGAACAGCACATTGGACCATTGCTCACGGCCCCAGTCCACGTGGTTCCGAACCCATTCTAATCGTCGTCCACGATTGCCTCTCCGTAAAGGTGGGACCCGGAGTGGTCTACGAGAGCGTAGATTGCTTTCATGCAGTCGCCTTCTTACAGTTTGGTCACTCTCAAGCACTTGGTGTTCCACTCGCAGCCTTTGGACCAATTGAGTCGCCGTTGCATTTGGTGGAGCTCGCGCAGTAATTTGCAAAAATCGATCTTGTCTGGGGGTAGTGATGCGACTTGGCCCCCGGTGCCTCTCCGCTACTTCACCTGTGGCACGATAGCGTGTCCACAATCTTGAAATTACATTTTGGTGGGTCCCTATGGCCTCAGCAACATTACGCTGAACAGACCCAGCTTCCAGCATTCCCACAGCTCGTAACATCTCCGCCCTCGTCAAATGTTGGCGTTGCATGGCTACAATACCTCAATTTTAACTTTATCTTTCGTTTAAAAATGAAAAAAAACTGTAACTAAACGTAATTCGTATTGTTTCCTAAATTTCGCACAAATGAAAATTCCCTCTCCTACACATCAAGACATTTTTATGCCACCGAAACAAAAGAATTTTCAAAAATTTGAATTTGGAATTAGTCTGAGATAAATTACAAACAAATCGGTGTATGAAAGATTACAATGCGGCCAGTACTTTTCGAGTTATTTAATTGAGTATGAAATATCCCTAGACCGTGTTGATGTGTGTAGCTTCTCGTGACGGGGACTTTAGACGATTTGGGACGGAGGTGCTATATATGTGGCCTCTTTGTTTCGACTTACATTTATTTCTTTTTTCATCATGGCATGTCATACTGTTTGTCACTGTCATAATTGAAAACAATATTAATATAATTATTTAGAAATTAATATTGTTTATGATACTTAATACTCGGCTACATATTTTTCTCATTTGTGTTGTCTCACGAAGTGGTTTGGTAGTATTGGTCTCGTTTGTTTTGGTTTCGTTGGTAGGTAATAAAAATAGTTCTCGGTCGGCTGTTCTTGCTAGGAAATATTTTTTCTCTGAATATAATTATTTAGATAAAAGATACATAATACTCTGCTATACAATGATATTATAAGTAAAAACCTTTTTACTTATAATATCATTGCTGCTATATATTTTCCTCATTCGATGAATTATGTACTGACATATTGTATTTCTTTCGCTGTCGTAACGTTTATCAAGCGTTAAGCGAAAAATAAAAGTGATCTTAAAAGTATGAAATAAGAAAATATTTCAGACAGAAATCAAGATATAGGTACAACAATAGTCAAGGTAAAGCCGTGGTCGCATGTCTGTATACCATGTGGGTGCCAGGAACACTTACAAAATTATAATGGCATTCGACGACGGCTTTACCTTGACTATTTTTGTACCTGTGTCTTGATTTTTGTCTGAAATATTTTCTTGTTTCATACTTTTAACATCACTTTTATTTTTCCGTAGTCGGGTTACAGTTTTTACTAAAATTTTTAGTTCCCAATCTTGTCCAACTGGCCGGAATATAGTTGAAGTTGACAAATAAGCCAAAGTTAGTAGATAAATAACGATAATGTCGAAGAGACGCTTGCAATCGCAGAAATATGGACTTAGGTACTATCAAGGAAATGGGGTTTCTATGGATTTGTTAACGGAACCCATACTCCTTAAACTTAAAAAATTGAAACATAGGCAAGCTGTTTTGTTGTAGAAATAGGTTTCTTCGTGTCTTCCTTCTAGCTCAAAACGACAAGGACTAGAAGGCCAGAATTTAGAACAGTGAATTCTAAAAATATAAATATTTTACCCACCTCAATCTCAGGCAGCTTTAAGGCTTTCGCCATCGCCTTCCGCACGCTGCGGATGTTTCGTATCATGTTCAGCCCCATATTGACGCAGCATTGAGCGTGGTCCTCACGACGCTGTGGCAGTCCACTCACGCAGTAGTAGCAATCCCCCAGCAACTTGATACGGACGCAGTTGTTTTCCTAGAGAATCGAACATATATGTCAAAAGAGGATGTTTTTTTTTGCATAAGTTGGTTGGGCCAGTCTTCCACACCTAATACTAATACAAGGTGTAGAATGACCCATCGCTTAGCCGTTATCTACGCATCTTATACAGACGCCAGCACATCAACCTACTACAATCTGTCAAATTTCTTTAATAGATTTTCAACTTTATCACTAAAGTATAAAGTTCAAAGTTGATTGGGAAAATTTGACAGTTTCAGGTAGGTTGGCCTGCTGGCGTCTGTACATCAAACTAAGTAACGTTGAGAAACAATTATTGCTTGTAAACGAATTTATTTCTTGTTTGATAAATCGCTGTGCTCAATGTAACGCACGTAAAACATCGTGTTCAGGGCAGTGCAGGAGTTGTCGAGGCGATATTCAAGGTCAGATCCAACTTTGTTTTACGAAAACATAAATGAAATTATTTTACTTTAAATATATTAAAAGCCTCATATTTAAAGTAAAATTAGTTCATTTAATTTTTTCGTAAAATAAAGTTGGATCTTTGACCTTGAATATCGCCTTAGCCGAAAGGTTAGGAAGGCACGGTCCACTACAAAACATTGATTATAATGACTGGGAGTATAAGCTACTCTCAGCTTCGTTAAGCGTCTTTTTATATCCGTTGTTAATAGGAGTGAAACCTTATTCCCGGGGATCCATCCAAGTCATTTTCTATGACTACATAGAAGTTGACACGGCCTGGATTTGATGATGAGATAGCCTTGTCTTACTGTTTTGGTTTCCAGTTTCAGGGTAAATACTCGAACATGTACTCATAGTTCATTTAGCATGTTATCAGGGGAATTATGAAAATCTTACCGACGCCAACTTGTCGAATCCAGCGAACAACATATTCAACAATTTAACCAAGTCTTGTGCACTGCATTTGCTTGATAATTCTGAAAGATATTGAATGTTAATTTCATTAAAACCACACAAAAACCACGCCACACAATTTGGAAATCTGAGAAACTGCACTGAACTTTAGGTTCAACTCAACCTTCCCCTCGCCTTCGTTGAGTATGGACCAACCAATCCATACTTTTGAGTATGGATTGTCCACATCCACTCAAGTGCTAGTTAAACCTTTTTATTCCTCGACTGTACCGTGTACGTCACCCTTTCCATCAACTTTGCTGTATTTTCAGAAAGTTTGTGATGTACACTTAAAACACCACATGCGAATTTACGCCTCACACTGACGTCACGAAAAATCCTGCATCGCGCAAGCAGAGTTATTCACGCGATAAGCATGTAATATACAACATCCCGACATAAACCGTCGGGGTATAGCTCAGAAACAATGCCTGTTTGGTCGGACGATCTTACTTTTTCTATGAACGTTGAGGAACATTGCTCTATATTCCGCCACAAATTTGGCTCACCCGTGAATCCCTTGATGTCAGCGAACAATATTGACACGTCCTGGTGGTGATGTACCACATCTACCACATGGCTGAACTGCTGCTCTTCAATCTCACCACCTGTCATTTCCACGTGACTGGAGATCTTCGTCGCCAGGAAGTCTGGTATCACTGCAAGTTTTAAAGTCATCGTGTTTTGTCATGGTCTTAGACAATAGGGTCACTTAGAGCTCTCCAGGTGTGAGTTAGTAATGCGGGATTTAAGGAATAGTATCTAAGACATATTACATACATATTTATATTATTGGATTGGGGCGATAAAGATTGAAACATACTATCGGCTATCGGACGGAAATTTTGTCTGCGACCGACAGCATTGACTGATGGTGTATCTAGGCAGTAATATCCAGAAAAAGTCATAATTATTTGAACACTAACCGCTCTGAAACAGGTTCCACTGCTTCTGGCTCTCCTTCTTGGTTTTCTCCAAGGTGATCATTGACTTGCGTGTCTCCAGAAACACCTTTCTCTGTCCCCAGTCGACAAGAGACTTGGCATACATACCGGCGAAGTTCACCGCTATGTACAATAACAAATTGCTAGCCATTCGACGGAGGCTGCATGAGTAATTCTGGAAGAAAAAGAGTCTATCAACTAAATCAACTAAAAAAAACGGGTTGCACTTCGGGATTGCCGGCAGAAGTGAAAACTTGAATATTAACGTTGTGCATTTTTGATATTTTGGAATGATTAGGGAATAATTTTGCACGAATTGCTTTAATTATCAGTATAAAAGTACTATCATTTATGTGGTAAAATACAATATTCATTTATTGCGCTATCGTACAGAAACATGACAATTTATATTACATTAAAAATTTAACACTTCAGAACTATTACAATTATTATCTTACATTAAAAAGTTTATCTCTCAGAAAAATCAACTTCCATCCATAATAAAAGTGAAGTGATGTTCTTTTATTTTTATACGTCTTACGAATTTTCGATCAGGTCACGTGTCCTGACGCGAGTTTAACATTTTTTACCCATCACTAAAAAAGTGCACAACGCCGCTAAAGAAGTTTTCACTTAAAAAAATCAGTTTTTGGTTAGGGCATTCCCAGCTTCGGGCCGTCCGAACTTTGGTCGAGACTCTCATCTTGCTTTTGTAGTTTGACAGTAGTGTGACAGTGACAGAAATAACGCTTACCCAAAGCACTCGCTAGTTAATGTTTATTAATCTCGGCCTCTCTCGGTAAAAGAGAAGGGATTGAATGACGTGACGGTTGATAGAGTCAACGTCAATTAAAGCAACGTCTAGTTAGGTAACGCCAAACGTGAGCAGTTTCCGTAGCAACCACTCCCGTTTATTAATTCGTTTCTCGGTAGGCACATAAGCTTTGATATCTACATTTCTGAAATGTGTCTACGATTTAAAGGCGCCATGTCAACGGACGAGAGAATCGCGGCGACAGTCACGCTGTGCCTTCAATTTATCGCCGTGTCGGGATTGATTCAGAGTTTCTATTGAATTTGATGGCACGGCGAGACTAACGCCGCGTCAAATTCGGTGCCCGTCCATTTTGTTAGAAATCTGTTGCTAGTGGTAGGAAATATTTGTCTAAGCACATACGCATCGGTGAATCGGTGTCATAACTTTAGTGATCGCCTAATGGCTGGTCCGCCGTTGGTCCTGCGTCTGCTCTCTCTCCGGTCGTGTCGGATTGCGTGCCGTCCCATCAGACGATGAGAGTGAGAGAAGAGAGAGTGGATCTGTGTCTGCGCACACACTTCTACACTATAATATCTTCCGCACCGAAGGCTAGTCTCCGTTGAGAGTGGCCGCCATGGTCGAATTACTGTCTGGAGGCCTATTATTAATGGCGGGTGAAATGTTTTGTTGTACAAGTAACCTAAAGTTATGTGGTGGCCACCACTATTCTTGGAAACCGTAGCTTTAGATATACTTACATTAGCTAAACACTGTGTAGGCGTAGTTGTCGTCTGCATGACAGTCAGTATGTTTACCAAACTGGTAATAATTTGAGCCAAACAGGAGACGATTCCAATAGTGATGCACCAGCACAGAGACAGCGGGAACATTGCGTACGGAACGAACAGCATAAACAGCATGTACCATACTTGGTTCTGGGACTCCTGAAAGCCGATGCCTTGTTTGCATAGACCTGGGGAGAAAAAAGAAGGGTTTAAGAGGTTTATTTCTCAAAAACCGGACACTATTTATTCACTTAGAATGAGAAACGCTGGTTATCTATTCCAAAAGGCATTTGATTCATTAATAACAGTGAATTTAACTCTCTTTTATTCACTGAGTGAATAAAAACATTTTGAATTTGGAACAAACACGAATTATGCAAATTATGTACAAAAATAAATAAAACTGGCTTACTTGGCTGGTTACTGGCTGGATTCATGGAGTTATGCCATAGAGCTATACAATTAAATTAAAAAATAATATCCCGCCAATTTTAGTTAGTTCTGTTCTAACTGTTATCGTGGTTGTTTTATGTCATTGGAAAATCAATTAACATAATTATAATAAAATGAGTTCTTCCAGTGACGAAAATAAGATACTGACTCCGGAATCATTTCGTTCTAAAACAGCAATACAGTAGATAATAATTACTATACTACTATTTATTTTCTTGCAGACAATGGTAAAAAGTAGAGTACTACACAACTCCTGGAAAAAAAATATCATCTCGGTCCTTGTATCCCTCGCTCCGCTCAGGATTCTAATCTAGAATCCTACGCTGCTCTCGGGATTCAACTAAGCCCCTCGAATTAAATCCCACGGCCCGCTTTTTCACAGGCCAGATCGTGCCAGGCAGGTGTTGGGAATGCTTAGCACGCGCCGCTACTGGCCTCGACAGGCCGTGCGACCGCGGATTTAAGCGGTAGGGCTTTAGCTGTTGTGGTCTTCTGAGTTGACTTCGAACCTCACTAGTGTTCATACACACGAGCGTCACGCGTCAGCGGTAGAGGCTACTGCCGTCGACACTCGTCGCGTCTTGGTGACAGGCACATTAGAAACGAATTCATATTTGATTTTTTTATTAGGATGAGCTCGTGGCTAAGTAATAACTGCCGCACGGGTCGATCCATCAGGTTAAGCTACGCTTGCCGGTGTTGGTCTGTGGATGGGGGACCATCTTTACATACTGAGACTCATCCGTGCCTCGGAAAGCACGTTAAGCCGTTGGTCCCGGCTGTCATTCGTGGATCTTTGACAGTCTTTACGGGTCGTCAGAAGCCCGAAAGTCTGACAACCAGTCTTACCAAGGGGTATCGTATGACCCAGTTACTGGGTTGTGGAGGTCAGATAGGCAGTGCAATCGGTTAGACTGGAAGCCGACCCCAATATAGTTGGGAAAAGGCTAGGCAGATTGATTGATTGGTTTGATTTATTAAAATCTCAACACTTTTACTGCTCGAAGTGATGTCTACACATAATAAAGCAACATACCTTGAACGATGAGCAGCACCCAGGTGCCCGCTGCGGCCCAATGCAGGTGGTTGTTAGCGAAGGATGGCCACCAGCACAGCATGCATAGACACGAGTTCAGACACGCAAACGCGACTGTAAATACCGTGTTTGTCGTATGTATAAAGGGCCACGAATCTGAAAGATATTTCTATTCTTTAAGGCTCAAATCTTTAGAGCAAACTTTGACTAGGCACTCAAGCTTAGAACAGTAACGTTCAGTAATGAAAATGAACCTTTTTTAGGGTTCCTTAACTGAAAGGAAAAAACGGAACCCTTATAGGATCACTCGTCTGTCTGTCTGTCTGTCTGTCTATCTGTTTGATGTTTTGTTGAAATTTGGTACACATATCAATTTCTGTGACCCAAACACGGACGTGTAACGCAAATAAACGAATTTTGAACATGGGGGATGAATAGAAAAAAAAAAAACTTTCGTAAACTGTACTGTGTGACATATCAAATGAAAGGGCTTGTTGTGAGGATCCCAATTTTATTTTTTATGATTTTGAAATAAATGCTTTTAAAGATTATAAAGTTTTTTTTTGAAAATTGACCTTTCCTCTTATCTCCGAAACTACTGAGCATAAAATTTTGAAAAAAATAGATACTTATAGATTACAGGAAAACCTATAAGAAGTCTATGGTCTTAAAATAACATGATAATTCTCCTAAAATTGTGCGTACAAACATTTGCAGATGTAGTTTATGGGAGAATGTTTTTAAACTACAATG
Source organism: Xanthia icteritia (assembly GCA_949128155.2). NCBI lineage: Eukaryota > Metazoa > Arthropoda > Insecta > Lepidoptera > Noctuidae > Xanthia > Xanthia icteritia. The sequence goes on along the minus strand of OX421934.2, from coordinate 19,311,446 downwards.
TTAAGTTTGTTCTTGGGATAAATTCATCCCAACTACGGAACCTTTCATTGTGCGTGGTCCGAGACGCACTTGGCCTTTATTTTAAATGAATTTATTGTTCATATTCGCACGTTAACTCCATACGAATAAGGTTCATTTTCGTATGGAACTCTAGTGTACTTAGCTCAAACTAGAACTATTAAAATTATTCAATCGTTTATTGGGAACCAAAAACAAATACATACAAGACAAAAATGTTAAACACTGATAGCTGCCATAGTTAAAACTGTGGCGAAGCTACCAACGCCCGACTCCTAGTGAGAGGGTAGGTTGTTCCAAGACGAATACATAACAAAGGCATTTTAACAAATATTTGAAAAAAATAAAGAAATAAAATAATACATTTTGAGAAAAGTGCCGTGTGTGTGAGTACCTAATGTTGAGTAAGAGAGGATGAGGGTGTGTTGTGTTTGCGGGAAAGTCCGAAAGGGATACCGTGGCCCCTGGCAACGTCGGGCAACTGAAGGAACACGGGTGGGTTTTAGTCAGTAAGAGTCTGAAACGCCCTCCTGCTCCACCCAGAGCGGGAGAAGTTATTTGATAATTTCCCACCCAAAAAAAAAAAAGAGTGTGAGGTGTGTTTTCCGAGACGTTAAATAGCCACAAGTTTTTCTGTTGCATCATAAGTAAGTGATTTTAGTAAAATGTCGAGATTTTTCTTGCATTACTTCAATTGGACAAGGACTCAAGTTAACTCCAAGTTCACTAAATAGATTTTCAATGAGCCTGAGTTCATGAAAATGACTATATAAATTCTGTAAAAAAATTAATAATTGGTTTTATTGCCGGTTTTTTCTCGGTAAAAAGTGGCCAATAGGAAGTGAGGCGCACTTCAATGCTGTTTTTTTTTTAAAGTAACGTTTAAAACAACATTTTTCTTGTCTACTTAACGTTTGAAAGTTATTGACAGTAATATGTGTTTCTAGCTACTGTTTTAAAAAAAGGGCAATGTATTATATGGTCTGGCAAGGACTTGGGATCGAAATCTTGCCCGCTGCACGACTCAGAGCACAATATGATAAAAACACTTTTTCCGTAACTCGCTGTAAGTTGTGAATAAAAACTCCATTCCATTATTATGTTTTACATTGAATAAACGGGATTTGTCTGAAAGTAGTACTAAGTAGTTATACTGAAGAAGATGTAGTGACAGTTATGGTTAAGCATTCTCTTTGTTTGGTAATGTTGAGAGAGTCGCCTCTCAACATTACCAAACAAAGAGAATGCTGCTAAGATTATAAAGTTTTTTTTTGAAAATTGACCTTTCCTCTTATCTCCGAAAAAACTGAGCACAAAATTTTGAAAAAAATAGATACTTATAGATTACAGGAAAACCTATAATAAGTCTATGGTCTTAAAATAACATGATAAATCCCCTAATATTGTGCGTACAAACATTTGCAGATGTAGTTTATGGGAGAATGTTTTTAAACTACAATGTTAAGTTTGTTTAAGCTCTACAAGTTAACGAGTAATAATCGGCCAACTGACATTTGCAGTTGCAACTATAATGTTACGCGTCTGTTCTTGGGATAAATTCATCCCAACTACGGAACTTTTCATTGTGCGTGGTCCGAGACGCACTTGGCCTTTATTTTAAATTAATTTATTGTTCATATTCGCACGTTAACTCCATACGAATAAGGTTCATTTTCGTATGGAACTCTACTGTACTTAGCTCAAACTAGAACTATTAAAATTATTCAATCGTTTATTGGGAACAAAAACAAATACATACAAGACAAAAATGTTACACACTGATAGCTGCCATAGTTAAAACTGTGGCGAAGCTACCAACGCCCGACTCCTACTGAGAGGGTAAGTTGTTCCAAGATGAATACATAACAAAGGCATTTTAACAAATATTTAAAGAAAATAAATAAATAAAATAATACATTTTGAGAAAAGTGCCGTGTGTGTGAGTACCTAATGTTGAGTAAGAGAGGGTGAGGGTGTGTTGTGTTTGCGGGAAAGTCCGAAAGGGATACCGTGGCCCCTGGCAACGTCGTGCAACTGAAGGAACACGGGTGGGTTTTAGTCAGTAAGAGTCTGAAACGCCCTCCTGCTCCACCCAGAGCGGGAGAAGTTATTTGACAATTTCCCACCCAAAAAAAAAAAAAGAGTGTGATGTGTGTCGTGTAGGTGTGTTTTCCGAGATGTTAAATTTCCACAAGTTTTTCTGTTGCAACATAAGTAAGTGATTTTAGTAAAATGTCGAGATTTTTCTTGCATTACTTCACTTGGACAAGGACTCAAGTTAACTCCAAGTTCACTAAATAGATTTTCAATGAGCCTGAGTTCATGAAAATGACTATATAAATTCTGTAAAAAAATAATAATCGGGTTTATTGCCGGTTTTTCTTGGTAAAAAGTGGCAAACAGGAAGTGAGGCGCACTTCAATGCTGTTTTTTTTAAAGTAACATTTCTTTGTCTTGTCTACTTAACATTTGAAAGTTATTGACAATAATATGTGTTTCTAGCTACTGTTCGAAAAAGGGCAATGTATGTCTGGCAAGGACTTGGGATCGAAATCTTGCCCGCTGCACGACTCAGATAGCACAATATGATAAAAACACTTTTTCCGTAACTCACTGTAAGTTGTGAATAAAAACTCCAATCCATTATTATGTTTTACATTAAATAAACGGGATTTGTCTGAAAGTAGTACTAAGTAATTATACTGAAGAAGATGTAGTGACAGTTATGGTTAAGCATTCTCTTTGTTTGGTAATGTTGAGAGGCGACTAACAAAAAGTATTTACACGGCAAATGTGAGTGAAAACGCCAGGAGGGGACGCCCTATAAGGCCATGTGACCTTATTGGCGATGTTCTTCAGAAAGGTGAGGAGCGTAGTACTCGCAACTGGTGCGCGTATATAACCAGATGTATGAACTCAGTATGTAAGAATCGTAGCAGGGGGCGTTCTGTAGTTTCTGCCTACTCCCATGGGCACAAGGCGTGAGGTTATGAATGTAGTATGTGTACTAGATATTTCAATATTGAACAGGACTTACTTTTTCCATCAGTGAGTACATAAATGGTCACCAATCCTACCTGCAATTTAAACATGGAAAATGTGTTAATTACGTCAACCAGCTGTTAATAGACGCGGATAACCCTTGTTTGCCTTATTGATATTGTTGTGCCACTCACACCTCAAATGTTAAGCTGGCTGTCCACTATATTCACGCAACAACCGGTACCTACTCCGCGTATCTATGGGCGACCACCGAGAGATTCGTGGAGCATGATTTGTGCGCGAACATAGTGGATACCCAGCTTTATAGACTTTTATTGGTCATTCGCACGAATATACTCGCCCGAACAAGCGAACCGACGCTTAAAAAAAAAATCTTGAGGTGATTCGCACAAAGTTAATTTATTTGTAGGCGAATCGATTTCTGGAGTTGTCGATTAACCTACAAATAAATTAAATTCGTGCGAAACGCCGCAAGATAAAATTATATTATTTAAAAGGCAATTTGCCCGATTCGTGCGAATCACAAATAAGCTGCTTTATAGCATGTTAAGCGTTTAGCGGCTCAGCACTACCTACTGTGGTGGTGTGTGGTCAAGCAGATCATAATCATGTAACCCTCTAATTGGTTGAGTCTTGCACACAGCAACACGTGCGTGCCACCGTGCAAGGCAGTGCCTTTATTTCATGGTTACTTACTTTAAGTGCTAAATCGACGAGATTCACCAATATGAGGGACTTTTGTCGCTGTCTCCGAGAATATTTTTGGTATGATAGTTCTACGCCTGGGGTCTGAAAAATGAGTTTCAGTTTGAGTAAAATAAGGATACTTTGGTACTTTCAAGACAACGTTAAACAACTCACGCTAAAAGTATTGCTGACGATTGGACAGAATATTCCTTTGTAATAGCGTGGCCTAGGCATTTCATCCAAATGCACTGAAAACAACAATAATAATATATATTTCGTAAAACAGCAAAAGTAAAGAATCAACCCAATCATTAATTGTCCGATTTGACAAATGAACACAAGACATAAGTGAACGTATCTGAGGGGCAATTCCGGGATTTTTAGTTCTTAAAAATCCCGGAATTGCCCCTCAGGTCGCATTCGCATCTAATTCGCATTTTGTCAAAAACACTATCAATTTACCAACAATTTGACAGATTACGACTTGAATGTGATCGTTTTTTAAGTACGACAATTGGCCATCTGTTCTACGTCGTAGCAGCGCTACGGCGTAGCAGTCTCGTAGACTTTAAGATAGGCGACACTTTGGGCAATCGTCTGCTACACCAAATTATCGCGTCACAAGGTCTTTTTGGCGCGTGGACGAAATTGGAACAAACGCCGCCATCTTGTTTTTGAATACATTTCAAGTGACATTTCACAAAACAATTGCACAAATGTTTACCAAATGTCTAATAAGCTGAAATAATGTCAAGCCTTAAGGCCTATTTACACGGTGCAAATTTATTACCTGTGGCATACCATAAAATTGAAGCAACAATTGACTGGCACCGTCCAAACAACACGTACCTACAATAGGGACGATAGCAAAAAAAAAAAATTTGGTCCGTCTTGTAGATTATAAAAAAATTACGTACACGTATTTTTTCTTTTTTAACGTTATCAAAAGATTACGGCGATACATTGAGTTAAATTGTGCCATGACGTCACTAGTATGTAGATTTTATACTTACTTGTGACGTATCAACCCCCACTCCACAACTTTAATGCGTTTTTATGTAAGTCATTTTTTATTAATATGATAAAGCAAAAAATACGGATCTAATATTTTTTTATTATTTAACTGACGGACTAAATAGAGTTTCTTTTTTTTGACCCAGGTATCATTCCTATTGTTGCACGATACGGGCAAGTTAGTATGCAGTTAGTTCAAAGCTGGTATAGATGTATATTCATATTCATATCTTTATTTGCATTCCATAATGTTAATAACACAGATCTTAAAATAATAATGCTTATAGCTAGGTACTATTATGGACCCTGTAGGGCACAGCAAAAATGAAAAGTTATAGTTATACATACAAACACAATTCCAATTAAAAAAAAAAATGTCAACATTGCTTTGAATTGATAAACTTTAAATTAAACATGTCAATTATCTTAAAATCATAATAAACTTAAAATACCTATTAATATATATATTATAACCAACTTTAAAGGTAGGTGTGGGTGATGTCAGTCTGAGTTAAATTAATTTTTTGTCATCCATGTATTCATTTAAGGTGTAGTATGCTTTTTTAATTAGTATTTCCTTAAGTTTATTTATAAATTTTTTGTTGCAAGTTTCACCCTTTAATGCCAACAGCACGAACAATAGAATCGCACATACAATAAAACCACATTCAATTATTGAATGAAATATTTTGACAGCGCATAATTGATTCAAGTAATGCCCCTACGAAAGGGACTATTACTTGAATCAATTATACAAGGACGTGCAACTTTGTGTTTAGACGAGGCAACACTTGTATGCAATAATTGAATGGCAAAACGTGCACGCGTGTACACACTTGCATGCAATTCTTGAATAGCAATAATTGAACGTGCTTTATGGCATGCGATTATTGCTCTTGGACGTTCCAGCAACTTGCACCGTGTGAATGGGGCTTTTAAATTGTAACTTAAAAGGAATTACAATAAGGTAGGAAATTACAGTACTATAAAAGCATTACAAGATTTGCATAAATGTCTGTCAATTTACCTAAATTTTGCAACCAAATAGAATGTGTAAACTAAAAAACCTTTATGTGCGCGTTTTTAATCAGTGGTTGAAACGCGTAATTTATACATCTATGGCTATACAAATAAATAAAATTGAAGTGTCAGTTTGTAATGTCTAAATAACAGCTTTTTACTAAATGCATGTGAAGGTACTTATAACATTTTTTTTTTATCTGTCTGTTTATTCCGGCTAATCTCCGAAACGGCTGGATCGATTTTGCCGGGACTTTTATTGACAGATGCTTTAAGTCCATGCGGGGGAAGCAGCGGTCAGCAGCTAGTTTTGCATAAAAAAAAAATACTTACTGGAATCAACATCATCATCTAATTCAAGTACACTGTCTGTGCTGTTCGACAAGATGCGATGCTGAGAAAAGAGAAAAAAAATAGTTATCAAACTAAAACCCAACTACGACAAAAAGTCATTTAATAAAAAGGTATACAGACAATACAAGACAAGTATACAAGACATCACAGACAGACAAATTAAAAATCCGGAGTCACACGTGATACATAAATCGAACAGATTACGTGAGACTCCGGATTTTTAATTTGTTTGTCTGGTTATTGTTTTATAATTTGTATTTAAATTATTTTGGGGTTATAATAAATAAACAATTTTTGGATTTTGAATTTTTGGGTAATAATAATTTTTGGAATGTCCTAATTAAGCCCTTTCATTAGATACCAAAATTATTAATTATTTAAAAACATTTTAAGTTCTTCACTTTATGTCCTCTAGAGGGCGCCATGTTCAATTTAATGTGAAGTCACATAGCTTATAATCAGCGGACGATCAAGACGCTCCAACGGTACCTCATTTGTCAAATTATAATGAGTAGTTTAGAAGTTATGAGGTAATAGATGAACATACATACATACCGGTCAAAATCATAACCCTCCTTTTTGCTTCGCCGTAGTCGGGTAATAAGGTAAAATCAGGAATAGTTCACCTCTTCACTGCGGTTTTAGAGTTATGCATGCTCACTCCCGCAGGTTTGCCTTGCATCGCATTAGGTCATTTTAGGTATACATAAGTGACACAGCGTGTCAATATGTAAGTTTCATTAATCATTCAAACATTTACCTTGGTACTCAAGAGTTGTTACTTGAAATTAATCAATCATTATCTTTAATTTACAAGTATTTATATTGAAACGCTCTCAGTAAAAAGTATGACATAATATGCTGATTAAAAAGGGAAATTTAATGATTTTTTATTTTTAAGTTGTCTCTGAGTGATGACGTGACCATGACGACTTAAACCTACGTTTTTCCACCCATTTTAGGTAAATACATTGCCGGACAAAACTAACAATACCTATTATATTAACACATGATTATTTTGTAGTTTCCGTATGAATAAAATAAATATTGATGATGGCATTTATAGTGTGTAAAAATACTTATATCGCAAGCCGTAATCTACAAAACTCAAACTCAAAGCATTTATTTCAAATAAACCAATTACAGGCACTTTTGAATAGTCAAGGGGTCGGTCAGTCAGAAATATGAAGCTAGTCGCCCATTCCAAAGCGTAGTAGGTACCTATGGAGAAGAACGGGCAAGAAACTCCACGGACACTCTTTTAAATCAAAATTGTGACAAAATTTTGGTTACATCATTCATGTTGAAATTATACATGTGAGAACAATGTAGAAAGACGTGCACGATTTTTGTAAATGTTTCCTCAGGATGGTTTTAAAATAATCTAGAAATTAATTATATAAGGCCTGATCGATTTGTATCGATAATAAATTTGATAAATCGCTCAAAAAAACGAAAAATTAAAAACAAACTTGTTTAAAACATTTTGAACTGAGAGTATTATATAATTAAAAAAAAAAAACTGTCTTTGTTCCAACCCTGACAAGTGACCCTGGTTTCCTTAAGCGTCTGTGTACACCCTTTAAGTATTAAATAAGCAGGGTGATATTAAATTAACTAGCGAAACTAGCATGATAAAACGAAAATAAAAAATGATTTTGATGATATTTTTTTCGGATAGACGATTACAGGTTTTGTTGCGTCTTGAAGTATGAGTTTGGATAATCTGTTTTTTTGTGCAAATTTCTCATACGTGATGAATATCAATGTTTAAACAAGGTAAAACAAAAAAAAAAAACAGTTTTTTTAATTCATTCTTCCAGAAGCGATACTACATGCGGTCATTAATCTAATAAACTCCATACATTTTATTTTCGTTTTACCATGTTTAGATGCTTCAGATACCAATTACGTCTGCTGAGTTTTGCTAGATACTTTAATTTGACCGTGTATAGCGGTCATTCGTTTTTGATTCGATGATTGCTGGAAGACTGGACTGCTCCTTCATTCGGCATTGTTCCAGCAGACATGTTGCTGTACCAGTGTTGGAGTTAATTTTATTGTTGCATTATTTATTTCTTTTTAATTAAAAAAAAAAAAAAAAAAAAAAAAAAAAAAAAATTGTTGCATTATTTATTTCTTTATAATTTAATTTGATTTGATTTATTTTGCTTTTGATTTAATATAATTTATTTTCATTTGATTTTATTTTATTTGATGTTTGATTTTATTGTCATTTAATTAATCTTATGAATTTGTTAATTTATGTTTGGCTATAGGTGTTATTTACCTGAAAATAAATGAATATATATTTGTTCTATCCTGTACGCGCGTCATCAACGACTTACCTACTCATGTACCCTTCAATATATCATAATAATTGTGTATATTTTGTTATTGTTTTTCCGTTAAATACTCTTGTTTAGTAAAGTTTATACAAGTGCATATTACGTGTCACATTAATAAGAAAGCGTAAATTGTTATTGACCACAATTTAATTTGTATAATTCCCGTAAATGAATTGTTATGTTTTGTTTTACTATGATACCTATTAGTTTTATAATGTAGGTAAGTAGTAACTTTACGTACATCATTTCGTTTTGTAGCTAGTATGAATTATTATCAAATACCACATTATGATTTATTTGTCCTCCTAATGCTCTCTGAATTAATATAAACCTATTTAAACATAAATAAAAATGAAATGCTGTGTGTTGGTACTTAAGGGGGATGCGCTAAGGTAGCCCGCGAAATTCAAAATTTTCTATAGTTTTTTGCAATTTGCAGGTCAGTATAAGGTTGTACGCTGATCTATATATGATTTATGACCGTATCAAATGTTTTATTCGTCAGGGCGCGAAGTTTGTCTCTCCCTCACGCGTTCTGCCTCCTCCCTCACGCGTTCTGCCTCCTCCTTCGCGAGCATTACTGCTTCGCAGAAGGAGGTGACGGCCTCCCATGCCCTCTCGCTCTGGACCATGGCCTGGACCAGCCGATCTATTCTGTAAAAATATCACCGTGAAAACTTAGGTGAAGTGAGCGTGAAGTGAGCTGTAATTCCACTGATGCTAGGGATGGACAATATTGACAGATCACTTCACCTAAGTTTTCACCGTGAGATTTTTATGGAATAGCACTGCAGGGCCGGACGCAAGAGATCCCCGCCACCGATCGCCTCCACGAGGACACGGCGATGCTCTGCCCAAGCCGGGCAGACCTCCACAGCAACACGACTCCTTAGGTTAGCATAATCCTCAAATGTCATGATTTCATGAAATACTCATTCAGTAGGATTATGAAGTTAGAGAGTTGTATTGATGATTTCTATGATTATAATTCTATAAATAAACATTTGATACGGTCACAAATCATATATAGATCAGCATACAACCTTATACTAACCTGCAAATTACAAAAAACGTAAGAAGTTTGAATTTCGCGGGCTACCCTGACGCTTTTGCCTTAAGCACATCACTTGAGAACGGCTGGACCGATTAAGCAATTTTTTGTTTAAAAATTTTCAAAATTAGCCGGAGGTTCTAACGGAAAGTAAAATTTGAAAAGTTGTCGAAAAAATTGGAAATTGCAGGAAAACTGAAAGTGCTTTTACTATAGACATTTTGTATGTATTATTGTTTGGACAGGCCATTATCTACCAGGTCAGCTAGTTGAAGGTAAATAAAACTGCCTCTTTGGTCTAGTGGTCGTTAGCGCTACTTCTGAGCATAAGGTCCTGGGTTTGATACCTGGGTCGGACAAAGTGTTTTTGGGTTTTTGCATCAGGATTTCTCAGTAGCAGCCCGGAGTCTAGATTTGTGCCGGGTTGATGGCAATAGGGTCAGCCCCGTGGGACTGGCGAAATGTGGGTGTACTATAGGAACACTGCCTAACCCTTTGGGGAATAAAGCCATGATGATATTATGTTATTAATATAAAATAGGTACCACTCGTTGTTCAAAATTAGAACTACAAGGAAAAGCATCACATATGTGTATGTATGTAGATATATGAGACCAATGTAATTACTTCTAATATAGCGGTTAAAGTTTATATAGTTGTGTAATTTGCAGTAGGTACCTAAGCTTAGAGATAAATCCAAATTAGATTACTGCCGTGCTTGCGATAGCGGCAGTAAGTATCATTTTTGTCCAAATTGAGTTAAACATTCGGAATCAGCGCAATGAGCTGTACAATTTGATCTGACTGCCATTGTAATATCTTAACGGGGACCTTTAATTTTCAATAAGGATAACGGCAGTAAGTCGATTTTATGATAAGTTTTCCTTAGCATAACAACAGTAACTACTTACTTACTACGTGGCTACTTAAACAGGACTATGCCGCAACGGAGACTTTATAAACCTACATCGCCTAATAATAAGCACACACTCAACTCCATGCTCGCACGAATTACTTCTATCCTCGCATTCATACACACTCGCACACACAACTCCCCCACTCACTTACACATCACCTACTTATCAACACTCGCACGCACCTACACATCTTTAATCACATTCATTTAATTTCATTTACCCTCACTCTCACTTACTCTCACAAACATTTAAAACCTGAAACGTAAAATATAACATTTTTTTTTTCTCTTTTAAAGGTAAATTGACACAGTTCACTCATAAATAATATCAATTGGGACCTCATTGCGAATCACTGTCTCTTAAGATACAGGATACCTTAGTTTAAGAGACAGAGTTAAATCAATTGTGTACAGATTTCTCAGAATCCAAATGTTTTATGTAAATGTTCTCTATCTGTATTTTTGGGAAATAATGATATTATTATTATTAGTAAGTAACGGCGAGTTTCTAAATGCGGTATCATCATTCATGTTTTACTTCTGCTAATGATATGAGCAGTAACTTTGTACGTACTGCGGTTACATTAAGCAATTGGTGCTAAAGTTATTGAACTCGTACTAGATATAAAATAGTTTTTGTCATTTAAAAGTATTCTAATAGAAATACATACTTAATGATTATACAATGAAATAATACTTTACTTATACTACACATTTCAAATATCAGAATTTAAATAAGTTAATAAAACAAGTCAGAAAAGGTAAAAATGTTAAGAAAAACTTTGAGCGCCAATTACTCGAAACTATGCAAAACGTACTTTCTGCTATTTTTGCTAGCGCGGCAGGTGAGGCTAGGATAATCGAATTCAATTTTTTTTTTTCATTAGCTAAGTGTCTAATTTTATGATTGAATTGGACTCAGAGGGTCCAAAAAATGACGGACGCTTCCTACTCGGTCTCACTTACGGTATGTTCGTAAGTGAGCCGGAATGCGAAGCGCTCGTAACTTCACCCAAAACTACGGATTTCGCTTAGGGAGTAGCCCCTTAGGCCCGAGTCGACGGCGCGTTGTGTTCCACGCGCGCCTCAAAGTGATGTCAGCACAACTGACGGAGTCCGCTAGGACCGATGCCTGCCGGGGTCGCTAGAAAGTCCGAAAGGGATACCGTGGCCCCTGGCAACGTACAGGCAACTGAAGGATCACGGGTGGGTTTTAGTCAGTAAGAGTTTGACACGCCCTCCCGCTCCACCCAGAGCGGGAGAAGTTATTCAATAATTTCCCACCCCAAAGAAAAAAAAAGTGGATAATCTCCGGAACTACCAGTCGGATTTGGAAAATTCTTTTTGCATTGGATTTTGAAATTTTTGCGGAAGGTTGTAGGCTCGCGAATGAAATTGCGGGCAGAAGCTGGTTCTATATATATAGAACAATACAAAATAACGTTTAATGAAATTAAAATATCTTTATAAAGCGAAAACGCAAAACCGTATACTTGTGTTATATTTCCTACCTACTTTTGTCATTTATGTTTTCTTGTGGGAAAAACCTTTGTGTTAGGAATTATATGCTTGTGGGTGCAAAAGTATTTACTTACATGTCGATTGCTTGAGTTATTGTCATTTCCAAGTTCAGTGGACGTCAGAAACTCCATCTTGTGTGTTCAGCTGTTACCTGCACAAAAATAACACGTTTATTGTATTCATCTCTAATATTCGTCTGCTGAACGCGAGCTTCGAAGTCAATGTTTATTTCAATTCTCGACAAACGTCTTGATTTTGAACGAGTGTGTTTTTTTTGGTCTGCTTGTCTTACGTTTCTCGTAAAAAGCGTACGAGCAATTAAAATAAATACTAAACACTTAATATTAATAGTTATACAAGTCTTGTTCATTCGCCACCTAATTCACACTAAACGGCAATTTATTTGAATCAATTATTACAATTTTTTCACCTTAATTGTTCCGAGAATAATGACACATCATTACATACCACTACAGACGGGAAAGTCTCTCGACTTTCCTTTTACAGAGCATCAAAACAAGATGGAAGTAGGTACATGCCTACGTGACTAGTTCAGAGTAAGCTCCATGTTATTATCAGAACATAATTGTTCATAGACATCCTTATACCACTATCGTACTTCGCAAAGGTTTAAAATCTACACGTAAGTATTACATTCCATACTGACGGGGTCTGCTAGGGCCGGGGTCACCGGGGTCGCGGGAAAGTCCGAAAGGGATACCGTGGCTCCTGGCAACGTACAGGCAACTGAAGGAACACGGGAGGGTCTTAGTCAGTAAGAGTCTGATACGTCCTCCCGCTCCGCCCATAGCGGGAGAAGTTATTTGATAATGTCGCAAAAAAAAAAACTACATTTCATTGTGTTTGGTAACCACCCAAGTATGAATCGGACTCGCGCACTAAGGATTCCGTACTACATAAACTATAATTTTATATTTAGTAAAAGTTTACCTTCTTTTTATGTTAATTTTTAATAGATATCTTACCTATACCGTATCCGATACCTATACAGTGAATTTTATATAAAAACAAGCGAGCCTTACAGTCGCATATGATGTGTAACGCCGTCACCTTCATCGTCATTGCCATCATCATCATCATCCTGTTTACAACCTCTTGGAAAATGGGTTGGTGGTACCATCTGACGGCCAACTCAAACACCGCGCGCACTCATTGGTCAAACTAATAACGCCCGCGTGTTTATGCGCTTTCCTGGCTTCCTGTTACACACTTCCGTCCCTTTACACGAAATCACTCCCACGGATTTTATTATTTAGATTTTAATTTTGATTGCAGGAAAGCGAGAAGATAGGTGTTACACACAAAACTCTGCCTTGTGACAGACAGATCGTCGGGAGGAACAGAGAGACAGACAGCTTTGGATCAGCAATGGGGCTCGTTTTCATCCTTTTGATCAATCAATCTGCTATATTGGGGTCGGCTTCTAGTCTAACCGAATGCAGCTGTATTTTACATGGAGCGACAGCCTATCTGACGTCCACAACCCAGTAACTGGGTAATACGATAACCCTTGGAAAGACTGGTTGTCAGACTTTCGGGCTTCTGACGACCCGACCAACTGTCAAAGACGCACGTTAAGCCGTTGGTCCCGGCTGTCATTCGTGGAGAATTGCAGCCGGGACCAACGGCTTAACGTGCTTTCGGCACGGAGGAGTCTCGGTACCTAAAGATGGTCACACTTCCAAAGACCAACCCCGGCAAGCGTAGCTTAACCTGATGGATCGGCCCGTGCGGCAGTTGTTACTTAGCCACGAGCTCCTCCAGCTTAGCTTAGTTTTCACTATTTGGATACGGAACCCTTAAACATTCTTTGGCGAGTAGGGAATTAGTACGGAATTGCAGTCACTTGTACGACTCCTTGACGTCAGTCGCAATGTGTGGCAGAGGCTTTTCAAGCGTACCACAACCACACCACAGGGGCACAGTTGTGGTCTAACACTGAATTGTTTTAATCACACGTAGGTACTAAAATTTGCAGGCGTGTTGTGGCTACTACTGTCGCTAACTTGCGGTCAGTATCGATACCAAGTGTACTGCGGCCACAAACGTAACGTTGAGCCACCAGCGTACTACATCTGAAATACGTTTCAAATATAAAATACCACAAACACCACACACCACAGACTACCTGCAGTATTGTCTCTCCTTCTCCCTTTAAATCCATCCAAAGGTTGTCTTTAAAATATAACTTTTAGCGATACGACCGACCCAGATAACGGGCGGTCTTATCGCTAAAAGTGATAATTATGTAAAACTTCTACATTTAAATCTGTAATTCGTATGGTGTACATAATGAACCAACACCAAAACAACCAACCAACCAACCAACCAACCAACCAACCAACCAACCAACCAACTAACTAACCAACCAACCAACTTTTTGAACGCCAAAATGAAGATATATACGAGTTTCTAGCTTATTGTCTCTCATTCTGAGGTTTCCAGCTTATTGTCTCTCATTCTCATTTCTCTTAATTTATTATCTTTCTAGTATTGTTGCTGCAACTTTACAGCAACAAGATGTATTTTGTAGCTATTGTAGCTGCAGCGACACCATTCACATTCCATTTTGCTTGGTAACATTGAGGATTGAACAGTGAGTGTGGCAGGTGAAGTTAATGTGTCACAACCGATTTCTTTACCAGTTTAGCCAGCTAGCAACGTAACCAGGCTCACTGCTCAACTTCAATATCTCCGGAAGAAGATCTTTGAGGTTTTTTAACTAATGTGATTCATTTTATGTACGACTTTCAGACTGTGGTCGATCGACCGTTCAGGCTGTTTCGGTGTGGCGTACACACTGTTCTAAGTTATTATTTTTTATTTTTTGTGTGAATATTGTGTGCTTTAACCTGCGTCAAATAAATTTATTTTCTTTCTTTACATACGGCAGCCGGTATACGGTCGACTGTGGTTAACTATTATTTGTGGAATTTACTAGTAACGATCTTCCATCTCGATCGATGAACGGTCGTTCGTCGATCGACCATGATCATCATCAACATCATTCTCTTGCCCTTATCTCAATTTATTTGGTATTTGGGGTCGGCGCACCATCGATCGAAAATGTTTTGATGAATTTCGACTGGTCGACATCGTCCGACCGCAGTCTGGTTGCACCTTTATGCACCTGGACTTATGGCAAAACTTGCTTGTTAACACTATTTTCAAACCAACTCTTATAGAAGTATATGAGTTTATTTATATGGCATCGATGATACATAATAATAAGTAACTATCTGGGCGACCGAGCTCTGCTCGGGTGAAAATAGAAAAGACGAATATTCCCAGAAATGTTTCGCCCCCGTAAACTTATACTATTGCAACTTTCATCGAAATCGTTCGAGCCGTTTTCGAGAACGTGATTACAAATATTATATACTTATACAAATATTACTCGTTTAATAGTGTAGGATAGGATAATACGCCAGACATGTACATTTTATTAATAATAATAATAATTACCATAATTATGTTAATGATAATTTATCCTCGTGTGCTGGTGGGGTTATTATAAAAATCAATCATTAACGGTCTGAAGATTTTAAATATTTAGAAAAACTTTGTGAAAGTACAAGTAAAAGGAAAAGTCTAGAAGAATAAATAAAATCAAGAATTACTTCTTACTACAGTTGCGAATTGACGGGACTATTCTGATACATGATGATACGCTATCAGCACAATCTTAACCGTGTTCAACAGCTGTCAGTGTCATCATTGTTGAGGAATATTGACACTGACAGATCTTGAACGCAGTTTTATTTTCTGCTGGCTATTTACGATTTTAGCCTAACATGACCTTCAAACTTGGAAATGATGAGTTCAGCTGAAGTCTTTTGCGAAATAGTAATTCATTAATATGCATACCGGTGTAAATTCAACGCAATTCATTCAACAGAATCTTACTGTTGTAAAATTTCCGGGCTCCTTTCGTACCCACATTCAATTTCCTCAAAAGGTTGTTTTAAAGCCTTTAGATAAAATGCTTTAAAAAACCTTTGGAGGAAAGATTTTATAGTAATATTAGGATGGTTTTTGGTTCTCTTCAAATATTTAACTTCAGTTTTATTACAGGAAAGGTATCTCAGGCTGAGTGAATCCCACGCTAGGCGACATCACGGCAAACCAGAATGCAAATGGAGAGATTTTTTTGAAGCGGGGTAAAATTCGCCGTCTGCCGTGCCCGCCAATCGTTTATGGGGGATGCGCTAAGGTAGCTCGCAAAATTCAAAATTTCTCTAAATATATATTTTGGCAGCAACATAATTAATCAAATTTTATCGATCGATAATGCACGTATTCAACAGGGGCGCCATAACTGTTGTAAAAAAGAAATAAATAGAAAGATTAAACGTGCTGCGCGTCTCATTTATTGCAAAGTTGCGATGTGGTGGGTGGTGCACTTTTCTGCTACGGTTGAATTTGTTGCCCCCTGACGTTGGCGCCCCGGTTTGCCCCCTCCCCCAAATCCCCCAATCTAGGGGGCTAGATCCAGGGCTGCGCACGGTTTTTAGGATTAAAATCTTCATTAAAATCGGTTGCGTGGTTTAGAAGAACAAAGCGGACATACAGACAAACGCGCGAAGTTTTACTTTATTTTAGAATATGTATAGATGATAGATACATACAGAGGCTTTACCAACAGCGTTTGTATACTAAAGATCATAAGTACAGGTAACAATTAACCTTAGACTTACACAAATATTAACCATAACTATCGTAATAGCATAATCAGTCTACATATAATGTTCTCTGCCGAGACACTAGAAGCTGTAATTCACCTCGCGGGCCCAGTGCGCAGAGCAGCAGAGGTCAGAAGTGTGTGGAAACGGAAGAGGGGGAGGCTTTTGCCCTCCAATACAAAAACGCAAGCTAGATAGATACTAGGTACTCCTAACTGCGATTTCAACATGTTTAAGACGGCTATTATTAATCGACTTAACTTCAGAAGCAGTACTCACAGTAAAATCCAAAAACTACAATACAATTCCTTAACTTCTCTTTACAACATTCTAGAACTTCGACACAACACCAGAAACTGTTAACGTATGCATGAACACGAATAAGTAACTAAAACTCACGAAAAAAATCTATTATTTGAAAAGAAAGATCGCACGGGATTTTAGACTCGTGCATCCTGTCTGGATGCCAGCACTACACTGATTTAGTCCTCAATATAAACCAAAGCATGGTAATGAATTATCCTGATGAGTAATTTACATAATAAAATTACATAAACGGTTCTGGCATTATTGTATGTACATTATTGAATTATTTTCCTGTTTGCGTTATCATCAACACAGGTGTCATACTATTTCGAAAAGTCCGAACGGGTTGCGGGATAGTCCGAAAGGGATACCGTGGCCCCTGGCAACATCCAGGCAACTGAAGGAACACGGGTGGGTTTTAGTCAGTAAGAGTCTTGACACGCTCTCCCGCTCCGCCCAGAGCGGGAGAAGTTATTTGATAATTTCCCATCCAAAAAAAAAGTGTCATACTATTTGTTAATTATTTAGCATGCACTTTATTTTGGAAAAAAATACGAAGTTTTCTAATTATATAACCATACTAGCTTTTGCCCGTGGTTTAGCCCGCGTGGATGTCGTAAAATATCCCACAGGAACGTGCTACCGGCATTCAGAGTATCCTATGTCCTAACCTCGGTTATGGCCTATCCATATCCGCCTTTCGTCTAAAACCGTTCAGCCGTTACGGCATGAAAAGGTAACAGGCAGATAATAAATCTGTTTTAGGGTTCCGTACCTCAAAATGAAAAATTGAAACCCTTAAAGGATGACTTCGTTGTTTGTCAAGACCCTTTTTCTCAGGAAAGCGTGGAGGCATAGATATCAAAAACTTAGATCTACAGTCTCTTGGAGCTGTAACGAAAATCAAAATTCGAAGTCAATGCAATAAAAAAATACGACCATTTATGCCGCATATTTGACACTCACAAATAAACCAGACTATTTCGTACTTCCCATTGGTCCAGCAGCATGAAGTTTGGCGAGAAGCAAGGCCAACTAAAGAGGAAAATCCGAAAATTGGTCATTTATATGATTTATATTGGTCACATAATATATGAACTGCAAAAATAAGTGTGTTCATAGGCCGAATCTTGAAGTAACTTTTAGTCTATGTATAATTACTCTATTAAGTTATTTTTCAATTGTAATGTTAAGTTTGTTCTTCAATCCAGATTTGGAAATTCGGGCATCCGAGCAAGCACAGCTTTGAGACGGAACCCTCAGGGCGCAAGTCCTACTCACACTTTTCCTGTTTTTTTTAATAAATAAAACAGGTTTATATGATTCTAAATGCCTTAATAAAATACTAATTGTTAATTTTCCTATTATTATCTTCAGAGCAAATTATCACCATTAATTTGTAATACCTACTCTACTGCCGCCATTGAATACATAATACCTACATGTTAGACAGGTTAGTTTATGACTTTAAATTGTAATAACTTTTGAGTGGGCCAATTTTAATGAAATAAAGACTAAATGTTAATTCAAGATACGGACTATGACTATATTTCGAATCCCTTAAATCTCTGGAAAAGAAGAACTAAAAAACATCAATATAACATGTGAATTTTAAAATCAATCCCTATTTTATGATGATTTTGATGATTTTACAAAAACGCTGATATGTGTAATTTTTATTTCTTACCAAAAGCATAAATTAGAATTTTCATATTTCTAACTTAAGAAATGCTGGATTTCCCATACAAACTTTCACCCCCTTAAAGATTATTTGTGAGACAAAAATTACACTATGTCCTTATGCTACATCGACGATGTAGCATATTTACTGGAAACTTGTGTCGCTAGGCCGAAAAACTGTTACATTTTGATCGTCACGTCACTTTTTTATCTACTTGTGTATCCTGTTTTTATTTATCTATCCTGTAACACATTAATAAATTGAGTTTTATCTGGAGCGGTCTAGCAAGGGTTATAATATGACCCGGTGACAAACTCAATGAGTTGCGTCCATTTAGAGATAGATGGCGTTAGTAGTTCGTATGAAAGTGCTTGCTCCGACAAAACTGAATAAGATGTGGTATTTTATGGGTGGTTAAGCACATAAGTAGCCTACCTATGTTAAAAAAGTACCTGCATTTACAAGGGAATTACCGATAATCCCCTGTAAAACTGCAATACCTACCTATGGGCTGCTCCAAAAGTATCTGATGAAAATGTAAACAAATAGGTCAGAAAACGTACCAATTTGTAGTGCCACTTACAAATTTAGTGCGAATTACAAGTTTAGTTATTTGAATACTTATACCCGAAATGTTAATTTTAAATCATCATAAAGAGGTTTTTCATTTGCCAATTGAGGTTAATTTTATAACCTCCATTTTCATTGATGATTTTTCACTTAAAATTTAAATAATGTTATTCAAACAATATGTATTGGAAAAATATAAAGTTGAAATGTTATTATATAACATAACATTATAACAGCGTTTGTTTACACTTTATCCAGACAATTTTGGAACAGACCATAAGGAATTCACGATTCGTTTCCAATCTATACAAAAATAAAGTTGGAATTATAAACTGTAGGTACAAATACCTACCTGTAATTACAGCGGCCATTTTGTACAGGAAGGTTTTTAATTTAATAATTTGTGACGCAAATAAAGATGAATGAAGGTCTTCCTGTAATTTTTATTATCCCCTTTTATTTGTTAGATACAAACCATATCCAAAACTCACCGGAAAAAATCCAATTTAATAAAAAAGAAGACAAATTATGGGCATAATTTATTAAACGTGTTGGAATACAAAACAGGGCCGTGTCAGACTTCATTACTAATTAGTCTTGACTAGTCTCTCACAGAGTAAAAAATGGATTTAATTTGACTTTAGCAGCCCAAAAGGTTTTCCTTGCTACTTAGTTTGCTATGTAATTTAATAATGTAATAAAGTAAATTCAAAGTCAAATCATTTATTTCAAATAGGCCCTTATAAGGCACTTTTGAACGTCAAAAATTTACAAAGAAATTGAAATGATTCTAGTCGCCGCTTCCAAAAGGTAGTTTTCGCATGGAGAAGAATGGGCAAGAAACTCCACCGTTACTCTTTTAAAATGTTTTACAATATTTTGTATAAGTACATTAGTTATATAATTACATGTGAGGACGATGCACCTAGAATAAAATTATTATACCACAATAGGTAAAAATAATTAGAAATGAAGCAACAACAGATAAACTAATTATGTGATAGATACATGGTGCTCACATATTTACAAACATTGTAAAAGTAGACGATTTTCCTAAAATTTCACAATTAATAAGTCATTGTGCGAGGAATTGGTCAAAGAATGTAAAATCAATGTCATATAATAAAAAATAATAATTAAATATACAATTAAATTTGCAACCAGTTTGATTTTGTCTTGATTCTAAATTATCCTATGGAGCAGGACCAGCAATATATCTAGTCTGCCTCGTTGGTCTAGTGGTCGCAAGCGCAACCGCTGGGCATGAGGTCCTGGGTTCGATCCCCAGGTCGGGCAAACTGTTATTGGTGTTTTCATTAGGAATTTCTCAGTAGCAGCTCGGAGTCTGGATTTGTGTTCGGTTGATGGTAATAGGCTCGCCCCCTATTACATGGTACTTAAACATAAATGGCGAAATGTGGGTGTACCTGCTATATACCTCTACCTACGGAAACAAGGCGAGATGTTATGATGAAGATGTTATTGTAATATATTGTAACACAGTCTAGAAATCACTATCTCTGTTAATAAAAAAAAAGGTTGATTTATAGTAAACTGTGACAGTTCTTGTTGTGGCGTTTACAATATGAATTCATCATTGTAATCATGATATTAATTATCTTCGACAATCGTTATGGTTAGTCAGAAACCCGACATTTTTACAACCGTTCCAATAATACTAGTCTTTTAGACCGAATTTCGGCCATGGCGACCAATCAATCTCAGCAAAGTCAAAGTCAAAGTCAAATCATTTATTTTAAGTAGGCCCATATAAGGCACTTTTGAACGTCAAAAATTTACAAAAAAAATTAATTGATTCTAGTTGCCCCTTCCAAAAGGTAGTTTTCGTATGGAGAAGAATGGGCAAGAAACTCCACCGTTACTCTTTTAAAATGTTTTACAATATTTTGTATAAGTACATTAGCTACATAATTATATGTGAGGACGATGCACCTAGAACAAAATTATTATACCACAATAGGTAAAAAGAATTAAGAATTAAAAATGAAGCAACAACAGATAAACTAATTATGTGACAGATACATGGTGCTCACATATTTACAAACATTGTAAAAGTACACGATCCTCCTAAGATTCCACAATTTATAAGTCAGTGTGCGAGGTACGGAAGTCAGCGGACACCAGCCTTCGGCGCGGGAGATATCATACCTAGTGCACGAGTGTGTGCGCAGACACAGGTGCACTCTCTCTTGCCTCACTCTCATAGTCCGATGGGACGGCAATCCGACACGACCGGAGAGAGATCAGGCGTAGGACCAACGGCTTAACGTGCTTTCCGAAGCACGGGGGTATCACACCGCCAACTTCCAAACTCCGGAATGCTACAAAAAAAAATCTTTATGGAAAAACCCAATAATACTTTGCCATACCCATAATTTAGAAGTCTTATCCACAAAATCATTTAGTTTTTAATGGATGGTTTAGTTAAATATTAACTCATTCTCTCTCCCTCTCTCTTTCTCTTTCTATGTTGTTTGCATGCTTGTCGATGTTTAAGTTCATTACTAACTACTTTTCTGTTTTTATCAGCTTAGAATAGCGCACTGTTAGATATAACTTTTAATATGTTGTGGAAAATGTCGTAGGTTATACATTTGTAATTCTTAAGTATTTATAACTTAGTATAAGATTTTAATGTATAACTGTTTATTTTCCCGAATAAATAAATTAAAAAAATAAAAAATACCCGGGAATCGAACCTAGGACCCTACGCTCAGCAGTCGCGGTTGCGACTACGAGACCAACGGAGCAGTCAAACGAAAGCACTATTCTACCAAAGGGGTGTCGTGTTAGTATCTCGGTTGTGGTCAGATAGGCCTTCGCTCCATATATAATTCTGATATTCAGCTGCATTAGGTTAGACTAGAAGCCGACCCCCACATAGGTACCTATACTCCATTTGTCACCCCTTCGTTATTTTGATATAAACGTATATAATAAATTCCCTTATTTTACGATAAATACAAAGCAATGTAATCTATTTATCACGTACATTAAAAAAATAACTATAAAGTGCAGTAATTTCAACAATATTACACAACAACTGTCGTTATTTGTCTAATATAATAAATGGAGTAAAGTTGGTAAAAGGTTAATTAACAAAAAAGAAGGCACTGTGGTACTGCTTGTTACATTATGGAGCTTGAAATATTATCTGTTTTCAGACAAAAGGCGTCCACTGCGAGACATAATTAGGTCCTCACCCAACGACCGATAGGCAATATACGAATCTATATACAGTTATATATATACAGTTTTGGTACTTATTGTATTATTATTATCTATCTATTAATCTATTTTCCTCTCGCCCGGGACATTAATGGTGCCGATTCTCTTGTTACAAATGCCTCTAAACTAGACAAAAAATCATAAAAATCACCAAAATTATGTTTATTCCTGTCAAACGATGATTTCCCATTCTGAAATAGACAAAAGTAACACAACTTAACTATATTTTAGTTTGACAGCACTAAGATGGCTCTGAGATTTTAATTTAGTGAAAATGACAATTTTGCTATTCTGAATTTGACGTTTTTCTCATAAAATTTTAATCGTCTAACTAAATCTGAATGTGGAATACTATTCGTTGTCATGGACAAAAATTCACACGAACACCTCGACTTCAGGTGCCAACAACAGTTCTGTATATATATTTTTTTTCTTTTCTTTTGCTTATATATCGAAAATGGTGTGTCCTATCGCAAAAATAATGAAAATTTCGACCCCCTTTATGAAACCGTGTAAAACGTGAAAAATTCCATATAAAACACGCCGTGCGCACCTCCGGCTCTAAAATAAATCACGGGGTAGGGCAAACAAGTATGTACCACGTGGAGTCGCGATTGTCAAATTCGATTTAGTTGTATCAAAATAATTTTTAAGTTTAGAGACTTTTTATTGCAGAATAGCGTTAGCTTCTCATAGTCAAAAGTAAGGAATTTCAGTGATAGTTTAGTTCGGTGTACAAGATAATCGGCACCAATGTCTATGGAGTTAGCACTAAAAAATTTACTTCTTAATTGACACGGAAATTCTTCATTAGAAGGAATAAATATCTAACCGTTGAGACGTTTAGCATACCAGTCATTGTTATCTGCCAGGTAACTGAATCACAAAATGTTTTAGTTAGTAACACGCTACGGATGTTAATTTACTAATAGCATAGTCATTTCTTCGTTGGTCGTAGTGGTCGTAATCTCTACTTCAACCTGTGACGAGTAATTCTTACGAGTAATTCTTCTGGATACCGTTTTTATCCAACAAATAACTTGAACTGCTTCGTTGGTTTAGTGGTCGCAGGCGCTATTGCTGAGCATAAGGTCCTGGGTTCGATGCCCAGGTGGGGTAAAGTGTTATTGGGTTTTCCATCTGAAATTCATAGTAGCTGCCCGGAGTCTGGATTTATTTATTTATTTAATACTTTAAGCACATAAATGTACAGGGGCGGACTTAATGCCATAGGCATTTTCTACCAGTCAACCTTTGTTGATGCAGAGACAAACAGTGGTAGGTGAAAAAGCGAGAATTGAGGAAAAATATATTTATTTAAATATAAAGATATACATATAAGCCTATTAAAAACTATAAATATAATAAATACACCTAATTATATATAAATATAAGCACAAATAAGACAAACAATGGGAAAACATTACCGTTGTGATGATACTGCCAGCTTCCTGCGAATATGCTTGCAAACTTTAATTTTAAAAGATAGTCGGTTTATTGCCATCCTGATTTCTTGGGGGACCGCATTCCACAGAGAGATAGACTGAATGAAGAAAGAACAGTGAATGAAGTCTGTGCGGTCAGTGGGACATTGAAGAAGACGATTGTGAGATGAACGTAGATTTCTATTGTGGTTGGCGCAAATGTACTGAAAGTGGGGGCCAGATAACTAGGGGAAGAGGGAGAGTCAAGAAATGAAAACAAGGTGGTCAGCGCCCTTTGCCTTTGTTTTGGATTTGTGCCCGGTTGATGGTAGTCGGTTCACCCCCTATTACACGGGACTTAAACATAACTGGCAAAATGTGGGTCTACTATAGGTACATCTCTGTCTAACCCTTTGGGTAATACTGGCGTGATGTTATGTTATGTAATTTTAATTATTTCAAAAAATGTTTGTAGGACACTTAGACTACACACAGTTTGTGACCACGACCAGTGGTCGCAGCGACCAGGTAAACTTTAGAAACCGATTCGAATCGCGCACGGTCGTAACGGCCAACTAGACGCAGACCGGGCCACGGACCACGACTTACCGGAGTCATGGCCGTGCGCAGTCTTTCCAGTCAGGTTGGATTATTCCTCAATATTGGGCTCCAATTTAAGCAAGCTCGTTATGTTAAATGGGATTAAACATAGTACCTATATAACAAAGAGACAATATGAGGTATTTATTTTTTATTTGAATAAACAACATTAAGATATCAAATTACCATGAAAGCCAATAAAAAAAAAAAACAATCCACTTATCAGTGAAAACATCAACAGATCTTCAGTAACAGTTTGATATCCGACGCGAACGGGCGTGTGTATGTGATTTGCGCGCTCAGAAAATACGTTGACAATAAACTTTTTACAGTGCAGTGATCATGTGGAGTATATTCAAAAAACAATGATTGAAAAGTGCTTTTGGGATTGAATTTAATATAAAGGTGAGTACAGAAGTTTTGTATAGATTTTTTCAATGTGTACGAAGGCTTATCTGATTTGTTATTGGTGAAATAACGCGTGTTTTCGTGTTGGCGTAAGATAAGGAATGTATTTGATTGTTTGAATTTTTTGATGAACTTTATGAATGACAGAAAGGGAGCAATATGGTTACCTTTCCAGAAATCCTGTTGTTTTGAGCTGAACATGTTCAATACGGCATTAGAAAACTATATAATTATATAAATGGATGTTGGTATATATGACATGGATAAGCTCTAGCTATACCGTGAAAGTCTGCAGATAAACGTGGAGAAGATTTATATATAGGTTTTTTCATTCCGACCTCCTCGCAGATGAAACCGCAGGCATAATTTAGTAGACATATAGAATGCAAATTAATTCACGAATAAAATAAATTAAAATAGAAAACGAGTTCACGTCTTTTTGGGTTCAATATAACATCAATAATAACCATAATAATTGTCTAATCTGTTGGTAAGTAGAGATGTGTTGTTATTTATTTATTTTATTATTTATGCACACACAGAAAAATAGATACAGATAAGACATAATCATAATGATGAGTACAAAGGTACTGCTTATTTCTCAAGAAATTTCTTCCAGCAGACCTGCGACAGGAGAAATGAGAAAGAAATGTAGACTTTCTGTTACGCGTGACTTTTCGGAACACCTTAAATACTTACATAAAAAACCGGCCAAGTGCGAGTCGGACTCGCACGCGAACGCTTCCATACCGTATTAAGATCGATCGATTATTGTTGTTATTATAACGGCAATAGAAATAAACAATCTGTAAAAATTTCAACTGTCTATCTATATAATAAGGTTCATGAGATACAGCCCGCTGACAGACAGACGGACGGACAGCGGAGGCTTAGGTTAGGGTACCGTTCGGCACCCTTCGGGGAAAACCCAAAGGATAAAACCTACTTAAATCATTCAGATTTCTCGGAGGGTCCGAAATAAAAACTTTTTGATTGTCAAAAGTGTTGGGGACTCGCAAGTTCTTCAAACTAAGTTTAGGATCGCTCTGGTGTTAAAAAAGTTAGGTGCGTACTTTTATGGTATCCAAATGAGGGTTGGGTAGTGATAAATGGATTTAGTTATTTATAAAATACGAGTAATTCTTCTGGATTCCGTTTTTATCCAACAAATAACTTGAACTGCTTCGTTGGTCTAGTGGTCGCAAGCGCCACTGCTGAGCATGAGGTCCTGGGTTCAATTCCCGGGTCGGGCAAAGTGTTATTGGGTTTTTACACCAGGAATTTCTCAGTAGAAAGAAATAAAAAAAAAGTATTTATTGAGACAAGCACACGAGATCTCAATTAAACTAAACACACACTCATTGTAAAATAAAAATAAAATAAAAACAAAGTAAAATTGAAATAACAGCAGAAAGTCCTGTGCGAGGCCAAAAGGCTTCTATCTCAGCATGATGCTGCGACATTCAATAATAAATGTCGCAGCGCTGGTACAGGTGCAGTCGCAGCCCGGAGTCTGGATTTGTGCCCTCATTACATAGAAAGAAAGAAAGAAAGAAAAATAGGTTTATTCGTCACAGAAACACGTGCATACCTACAAAAAACAACAATATTAACATATAAACCACAGAAATATTCGGCAGCTGCACGTCATGACTGTGACAAGAAGGCACAGCATAATGCTGTGCTATGGGGGACCCACAGCACAGCGCTGATATTCAGTGGTCACCCGAAAAATATGTACGGACATCAAGTCAGTAACATAGGACTTAAACATAACTGTCGAAATGTGGGTGTAACTATAGGTAAACCTGTCTAACCCTTCGGCGAATTACAGGAAAATACAAAAGAAACTCTTCAACCTGGGAATCAAACTCGACGCTTGGATGACATGGACCATGATTTGTCATACAGCATTATAAAAAAAATATTGTTAGAAACTAAAACTCAGCTACGACAAAAACGCTAACTAAAAGAGTATAAACAAGGCATCGTAACAAAATAAAAAAAACATCGGTTTTCATATAACCGGTGTAACACGTAATCTGTATGATTTATGCCTTATTACATGAAATATTGAAGTAGTAATCCCGCGGAAAAACATGACGCTTCCAATGATATATAAAAATATATTATGATATTTCAATGATATATTATATTTAAGAGATATTTATTTTAAAAGTATGTATGTAAGTATATTCTCATATTGAAGGTCATATTTTATATTAGTGAATGGTTAAATGTTTTTATTTTATGTATTTTATTTTCTCTTCTACTCTTACACACGTTGTCTACATCTCTTTTTATCCACTCTCCTATCGCAGGTATGCGTGAAGAGATTTCTTTAGAAATAAGCATCACCTTTGTACGTATTTTTCTGTTCCTTTTTCTTGTCTCTTTATATGTGTGTACATAAACTGTTAAATAAATAAATAAATATCTCATTTGTCAAAATTCGACGAGTAGTTTAGGAGCAGATGAACATACATACTTAACCTGTTAAAATCATAACCCTCCTTTGGCTTTGTCGTAGTCGGGTAAATACTGTATGACAACTGAAATGAAGCTGCATATAACATACAATTAGGTACACGTTATGCAAAAAAATAACTATCACACACTTCGCCATTTTACAAGCAAATCTTATGTAACATGGCCAACCTATTTCCATTGACCTGATAATTGCAAGGTCCGAAGAGCTAATGAGAATACATTCTCATTAGCTCTTCTAGAAAAATTGATAGAATGCTCTAATAGAAAAAAATCCACAGAACTCATGGTCCCATGACCTTCCAGCGCATTTAAAATGAATTTTTATTTCATTAAGGCACTTAAAATCAGAGGGGTAAATCGAAACCGGAATGGTATCATTTTGAAACCCTTTAAATTCTCCAGAGTATTTTTTCGTTTTTGAGAAGTTTAAAAATTCTTTGAAAAAAGTCCAAAAACCGAAACGGTTAAAAATAAGCGAGCTTGAAAAAAAAATTACAGTATTGTAGTCCTTTTAGTAACGCATCTATTAATACCATTTTCATTTCTCTTTCTTAATAAGTAATTGAGGACGCTAACGCGGTCGCATTTGGTCTTGAAAACGGTACCCTACTGAAGCGATCGCAAAAGCTTGTTCAATGCTAAAATCCAATATCACTTTGTCCGATCTGCGGAGTAATTGCGTAACACATATAAAATAACAATTTAGATCGCATTTTCTTTCATTTTTATAATTCAGTCACGTTCATTGGGTAATTTACGTTGAAGAGCAGACGAATTTATTAAACCTACGAAGCAATGTATTAGTAATATCCTTCAGAACTCTCGGATTGTGATTGAATTGACTGTTTTACGCAATTAATGTGCTGGGAATCTAATCGACATAGACATATTTACAACCGCATATTCACAAAGTATACAACATCCCGACATCAACCGTCGGGATGTTGTACACCCGTTTCGTCGAGGATCTTCATTTTCAATGCAGGATGAAGAACTTTACACCCTGTTCCTCATATCGACTGCTTGTGACCACCAAAGACAAAGGAGACATTCATAAAGCAACGCCTAATTGCCTGCCTCGTTAGTAAGTGAACAGTTCCAATTTTCTTCGATGTTGTAAATGGCCATGTCTGGTCCATCGGTCATTATCTACGACTCGTTACTCGTAGCTAGGGCATGCAATTATCCGCCCCATTTTACTATCCGGATATTCTGGATATTTCCAGACGAAAATCCGGATATATCCGGATAATATGGATATTTAGGATACCACTGTAAAAAACGGTACCTAAATCAAACTTATATAAGTTTCCAATCGACATTTTTATTACAAAAACTCTCCCACAATCGTGTAGTAAAGTACTTTAGTTCGCAGAAGAAGCAAAAAACCAAAGAAAGGGCAAAAAACCCGTACTGAAAATTATGTTCCAAAGTTTCAAGTTTCTGTGTGGGTGCAATATTGAAAAGAAATTCCAAAATCCATTTTTATCAAAACATTATAATACACAGACAGACGAGTGATAGCAAACATATTATAACTTCATTGTGTTCAAATTAAAACCGAAGAACGGGAATAGTACAACTATAATATCTACGTTTGTTTATAGTGGCCGATTGCCTATTTCGAAGGCGAAAAAGACAGATCTACTAAAATTATGTAACGATCTCCTAATTCCAATGAGCTATCACCAGTATTACTCGAACCTGAGAAAGACGAAGATGATGAAGAATATTTAATTATTTTATCACCTTTTTATAATGCCATTTTAATAAGTAAAAAATGTTAATGGTACATTCTTAGATATTTTTTTATTTTATTATACTTATTCTTTTATTTTTTTTATAGGTGATTTTATTTCTTTGAAGGGACAAAAACATATTTTACAAATCAATTAATAAAAATAGCAAAATTATACACAAACTTAACTAAAAGTATTGAAAAACTAAAATATAGCATCGAAAAATTCATCCGCATCGCTGTCGACTGGTAATGTACCCAAGAGACTGGCCGCATTGCCACGTGTGCAGTGGCAATGCTTAGCCTCTGCCCAAGGTAAAAACCAGCCCTTGGGTCACGGGAAGTGTCAAATAGCCGTTTGGACATTTCATTGAAGAGGCCGTGAGCACTCAGACCCCACGGCCCGAGGGTTTCAACCCCAAACGGCTCGAAAATATAATTACCAATTATTATTTATTATATTATTAAATATAATAAATATAATTAGACTTATTAGGTCAAATTAAATCATTTATTTATTTTAGGTGTTTTGATAATAAAGTTCACAAAAAACACTAAAATAAGCGGAAAAAACAAAAAAAAAATGTCAGTGTGGTCACTATTCAGCAATAAAAATATAAAAATAAAATAAGACTATAATTATAATGTAAAACGGAAACAAAAAGTAAGTGAACCACGATCCCAATAATTATGTCAATCAGAGTAACAGCATGTCAATCAGTTAGTGAATCATCATTAAGAAATCGTCAATCGTGTAATAACTTTCATAATTAAAATTAAGTTTAGCGCCCTTTTAAATATTAATGTAGTCATATTTTTTTTATAATATTTTGTACTCTATTATATAAGAGTAGGGCAATACCAATTTTCTTTGCTGTAGCGCGGTTTTACATTTTACTTGACATAATTGATTGATGTATTGAATACGTATTTTTCCTGACCTTTGTTTTTTTTTTAGTTGCTTATTATAATTATAGTTGTAAGACTGAATACTTATAGTTGTAAGACTGAATTAAAAATCATAAATACAAGCATAGTTTAGATTTAATTACAAGAATAATAAAGTTTTCTATTCTAAACAGTTTTTAATTTCAACTGCGGTCATTTGCAGTGGACGTTGATGATGTTTTTGGTATGGTCCTTTCGATCTGTTTGCTTATTTTGTCCGTTAATGTATTCAGTTTCTGCTGCCGGTAATCACTGAGTGCTACGTCATCAACTGAAGTCGAGCTCTGGGCAAAAGCACTTTTGAATTTTCTTTATGATGAATGTACATAGTAGTATATTAGATGGATTGTTGAAGATATACGAGTAGCATGAATCGTCACGATTGCGAATACCTATTTTACTAAAACACAACGTTAAAATTAAATATATTATTACTCATTTTGATGTAGGTAATAAATTATAGAAAAGAAACAAAATAAACTATCCGTACTATTCATTTTATCCGGATACTAAAACGAATGATATCCGGATAATATTCTAGACTGATATCCGGATGATTTGGATATCCGGATAGCATGCCCTACTTGTAGCGTCTACCTTCAATTATCCGTAATCACCTATTGTGTCCTCGTAATAACTACAATGTAGGTACAAGACATAGTTTGATATTTTTCGTTATAATGTTATACAAGCAAGGTAATTGACTATTGTGGGCAGCGATGAAAACTACCATTCTATGCTATGTCATCAAATATGGTCAGCAACAAAAGTCGATTAACACTGCTATATAACACAGCTGCGCATGATCAAAATTATTTGACACATTGTATTTCAGCATTTCATAACAGCCATTTATTTTTAAAGAGACCGTGGAGTTTCTTGCCTGTTCTTCCCCATAGGAAACGACCGATTGGAACCGTGCACCTAGCCTCTGACGTTTCATAAGTGCCCTTGTAGGTTTATGTGAAATAAAATATTTTGATAAAATAGCTAAGAGTTCAAATTATTTCAAAGTTACTTCACATCAAATTTGTATTTAATGTCATAACATAAGATCACCCCGAAGCGTAGTGAAGAGCTCGGCAATATATGATTTAATGATTCATCTATTAATATATTCTGTTGTCAAGATAACAGAAAATATAACTATAACCATTTGATGAAGGTATATACAAGTCATCATCATCATTCAGTCGAAAGACGTCCACTGCTGGACATAGACCTTAAGCACCATCACTTTGACCAGTTCTATGTTTCTAGCATCCAGCGGATTCCTGCGGTCTTCACCAGGTCATCAGTTCACCTTTCAACAATACGTCTTCTGGTACGCGGTCGCCAATTCAGAACCTAAGCAAACCTAATCTTCCGGTTTCGAGGTTCTCGTCCTACCATTGACTGGCATTGCTATAATGCCAGTCAATGCCATGCATGTTCATAAAAACAATTCAGCTCGTCGATGTACCGTTTGAAAGAAAGAAAGAAAGAATAATATTTATTTGGACACAGTTCGTGAAACACATAAAACAAAAATAAAAAGTGAAAATAATCATAAAGCGATAATAGTGTGTGCCTCACGGCTGCGCCAAAAAGGTTCATTTCAGCATTAATGCCCGACAAATGCTGTCTGACGCTGGTTTTCTAATGAACCCTTATGAACAAGTGACGGGGAGTACCAACAGTTTCAACATACCTAATACATAATTTTTATACCTCTAAATAAATAAATAAACTACATGTCATGTCATGACAAGTCTATTTAAATAATTGTTTCGAATCAATGTTATTTCCACCCAAACAAACATCAACTTTATGTAAGTCAATCTGACACCGTTGGAGAGACCGCAGTACAGCCCAAGTCTCCACAAACACTAAGCAGAGAGCTAGGTTATACTTTTCGGTCTTCTGCATAACCTACTGCAGCGTATGAATGTGGTCTACGGTGCTAAAGCCTTTACGGAATCCGGCTTGTTCGGGAGACTGGACGTTGTCAAACCTGCGCGCGAGACGGTTCGTAATGACTCTTGAAAACAGCTTGTGGACATGGCTCAGAAGTAAGATGGGCCTATAATTCTTAAGCAGGGCATTGTCACCATATATAGTGGCAGCACGGCTTTATAAACGACGGCACGGTTGGCGCAGTGGTTAAGCGATTGACTGCTGCACTGCGTGTCGCGGGTTCGATTCCCGCACGGAACAAATATTTGTATGACCTGCAAGTAGTTGTTCCGGGTCTGGCTGTTTGTGTATGTGAGTATAAATGTTTGTAAACGCACCCACGATACAGGAGAAATTCCTAGTGTGGGGCAACGTTTTAAAAAAAAAATAAAGATGTGTGTGATATTTATTTTCTCAAAATCGAAAAACACAGTTTACGCGAAACGGTTCTCAAAAAAAAGTAAGCAAAAGAAAATCGTTTTACTTGTATCTAGCCACATGTTGGTAGTTCTTCTGTTCAGTTAACAAAATCAGTGGCAAATCCTGGTGGGTTCCACTTCCGATCGAGTTATATGTGGGAAGTAACTTTGTTACGAACGGCTTACTCGATCATGCAAGTATCGTAAGGGTTGTAGGGAAGTTGAGAGTTATGTGAAGACTTCATTACTGGCATAACTAAGCTGTAAATAAATAATAAATAAAAAAAAATTGCAGACCACATGATCCAAAAAAAAAATGCGATTTAAAAATAATAAAACAAACAAAACAATAAAATGGATTTCACATATTTACACACAAGCATGAACTCATTAATTTTTATGTCAATAAAACTTTTTTTTTTTTTGTTTTTGTAATTCTTTAAGGCTCCTGCATACAGGTGCGACGCGACGTGACACGGGTAATTATTGTTCTACCATGAAGTTTTCTTAGAAATTGTTTTATTAGAATCGCGTCGCGTTGTCGCGTCGCGCATGTTTGCCTTTATCCGACGCGGCCTCAGAATATTTAAAGTTGCTATAGGTTGGTAACTATTGTGCGCTTTTATAATTTCTAACGTGACGATATTATCATGGGCGCCGACGTCCATACATATATGTATGGAAATACATGCATGTTATAACGTTATCGTGGAGGGAAATTTAAAACAGTCTTCATTATATTTCCATTCATTTTACTTCCCTGTGCTATCGTGATGCCGTGACGCAAACATGGACGATACTATCCTCTCGTTAGAAATTAAAAGCGCACATTAGTGGACATTGGGTACATTTATTCGATCTTTCCAATTCTGAAATGCCAATAGCGTTCAGTACGATTTCGTTTTCATCGTTTATTATTTTTAGCACGAGGTATTCTTAGTTCGTGCCAATACAAGAATGAGAGAAGTAGTAACGTTAAAGTACCTGCCGCAAATCATTTTATTACTCACGCCTTATTTGTATCTATATACTAGCGACACACACGGTCCAATTTACTTGTGAAGACGGTATTCTGTTTACGATACATTGTCCCCAATTCTGAGCAGTATCCTAACAAAAAGTACCAGGCTTGCATGATAGTATAGGTAATACGGGCTGGTTTCCGCAACTCCACGTCAAAGCGCGTATTTTGCGTACTGCAAGATAGTATTTAATTAGTATTATTAAGTACTTATTTTTGTATATATTTACATATGTCCATCTGGAATTATTTACCTTTCAAACGGTGAAAGAATTTTTCAAAAAAAAAATCAAAGAAACAGCTGTTCTACGGGTTTTTTCGACTGAAGAATAGACAAAATGACAGATTGTGATTGTTTATCTGTCATTTTGTCTATTCTTCCGTCGACAAAACCCGTTTCTATTGTGGTCATGCTAAGCGTGCTGTGGTTGCGGACATTACCCTCTACATACATTCCATACAGAACCCACAAAATTCTCTCTCACTCTATATGATGCTAGTATAGATAAAAGCTACGTATAAAAGCGTGAATCGAGGTAGATACCCGTCAAAGCTTTCAGAGCAAGTTCCATTATCGTACAGATAACGGGTGATAGATGATAAAAGAGAATTATTTTGTTACCGAACACAGCAACTAGCCAAATTGTTATATTCCTAATTTTAGAATGCATCTGACTTGCGTCAGACAATCAATTTGGCCTATATTCTAGAAGGTTTTCCATATCATGTGCTTAAAGTATTTAATAAATAAATAAAATTAAACAAGCGAGTCTTAAAGTAGTAGCATAATTATAATGCGTTACATCTGACATCTCACTTGGGTAATAAGCAAAATTAAAGGGGCGGGGCCTCGTCAAGGTCGTTTCTGACGCAACGCGCGCGCTCATTGGTCAAATCAAATAGCACGCGCTTCCTGTTACACACTTCCGTCCCTTTTCACGACATCACTCCCACAGTTTTGATTGCAGGAAAGCAAGAGGAAAGATGTTAATAATAGGACATCATC
Source organism: Xanthia icteritia (assembly GCA_949128155.2). NCBI lineage: Eukaryota > Metazoa > Arthropoda > Insecta > Lepidoptera > Noctuidae > Xanthia > Xanthia icteritia. Next base: position 19,277,016 of record OX421934.2, on the reverse strand, counting down.
TGTAACGTTAATAAAATATGCGGGTCAACAACAAACTGATATATTTGCAAACGTACAGACGCCAGCACATCAACCTACTACAATCTGTCAAATTTCTTTAATAGATTTTCAACTTCATCACTAAAATATAAGGTTCAAAGTTGATTGGGAAAATTTGACAGTTTCGGGTAGGTTGACTTGCTGGCGTCTGTACACTAACTACCCACCACCATACAATTATGAGTACCGACCAATGTCATATCACCAGTTCTATGTCCTTCTTGGAATCCCGGAAATCAAAGTACACTGGTTAAATAATATCTTTTAGTCTTTGGAAATTTATAGAACTCTAGCAAATAAAAGACTAGTCACATAAAATGTACATTATTGTTACATCCTGTGTCGTGACGTACGTTTACTCTTTAGGGTGCTCGTGCACTGCACTTGATACCTACGAATCCGCAAAGTTATGGTTCGGAAATAATGTCACTTGTACACAACCAGCGCGGAATAAGTCAATATTTTAAATACATGCTATTTAATCGAGCCCCAAATAATCCTCTTTTTGATGTCCTTAAAATATTAATGAAAATTCATATTAATGAAAATTAATATTAATGAAAATTAATATTAATGAAAATTAATATTTTAAGGACATCAAAATGGAAATGGAAAAAATATTATAGTTACTTAGTAGTTTAAGTTATATTTAATTTACTTATTGGCTAGCTTGGCTAGATTGTAATGTGAATAAAGTATCATCAGCTGTAAAAGGCTGTACTTACCAACTTTATAAAACGGAAAAAATATATGGACAGTCTAATGTAGGTACTAAATGAGGCACTTCTTGTGAGCCTCAAATAATTTTCTTTGTACTCTCTTTCTCTTCGTATTACTTTTCAAGAATACTAAATAGCCAATTAACTGCGATCAGCTTGGATGTCTGCTTGCTTCGCTTGTTCGGTTTGGTCACAGTTCTAACTTATCCTAACCCATTTGGTCGGGGGGCCCTAACTTAGTTACTGCGACCAACTTTGAGAAAAGGCCATAAAGTTAAAAAGAGGCACTTTTATTTAAAAAAAGTCAATCAATCAATCAATCAATCAATCATTTATTTTGTTAAACATAGGTATGGTTACAGATAGTATATTGTCTAAAATATGTGCACTATGTTTTGCCAATATATGGCGTACAAAATTAACATAAACAAGCAATTACAATAAAAAAATACAATTTAAAATATGTCAGGTAAACAGGTCATTTCAATTTTAGATAAATAAACACATACTTAACCAATAAATAAATCACAAGTGTTTAATTAGCAAGTCGGAATCGTCATACCTCTGTTTGTCAGTAGTAAACTCAGTGATGGAGTAGTAACATCTATCTAAAAGGAATCTAAACAAGGACCTCTTAAAGGATCCCATACACTCTTTGTTTCTAATAGCTGCTGGTATACTGTTATATATTTTTGGGGCCATACCTAGCACACTTTTGCCGAAAAATGCGGTTTTATGAGAGGTAACATGAATGGTATTCTGATAACGGCGAGAGCGCAGTTTTTCAAATAAATGCAGGTTACAGCGGACAAACACTCCCATTTCATATATGTACATAGACGGTAGAGTGAGCAAACTAAGTTCCTTAAATAATGGTTTACAACTATCAATCAATTGTAATTGTGTAAACGATCGCAAGCATTTTTTCTGAGCTTTGAAAGCAATGTCTCTGTCAGTGGAGTTGCCCCAGAAAATTATTCCGTACCTAATGCCAGAAGCCACATAAGCATTGTAAGCTATTTGTACTGTAATGCGGTTAACCCTTTTTGATAATTTGTACAGAGCATACGCAAATTGACTAAGCTTCTTTGACAAAGCGTTGATATGATGTTTCCAAGTCAGACGACTATCTATGTAAAGGCCCAGAAATTTTGTGTTGTCACTTTCAGAGATTGCTACGTTACCATATTTTATATTCAGTTTTGGTTTATTTGTTCTTTGATTAAATGTCATTATTTTAGAAAAAAACTTTCATCATTACAAGTCCATAAAGTTTTTAGAGGCTCATTTATTAAAAAGAGCGTACAATCATTAGTGAGTCCATAAGTTTTTAGAGGATCAATTAAATGTATCCCATTTGAAATGTTTGATCTTTGAATAAATCTGAGGGCGAATAATCACGTCATGTTTAATAGTAAGGATTAATTTCTTACGATGTATAGCTGTTTTATATAACGGAGCTGTTTTGTAAAACAGCTAGCGGCAGATACACTGACCAACTATAACTACACATTGAATAACTAAAAGTGATTTTCTCCTACTGTATTGATTGTACTTTCTTACTGCTATGAACATAGTTTTTTCAAAACCTAACTATTATGAAATAGGTCTCAAAGTTGCAATCGTTATTCTGCGAAAAAGCACTTTTGAATTTTGCTAAATGTAGTACATATACATAGTAGTGCTCGTGACTGTACCTAGTGTTCAAGAACAACTTTCTCCTTTGGACTAATTTCCATGGAGAAAGTAGTTAGGTTTGATGGTCTGTACCACACGTTTTTTTTTTTTTTGGATGGGAAATTATCAAATAACTTCTCTCGCTCTGGATGGAGCGGGAGGGCGTGTCAGACTCTTAGTGACTAAACCTCACCCGTGTTCCTTCAGTTGCCTGTACGTTGCCAGGGGCCACGGTATCCCTTTCGGACTTTCCCGCAACCCCGGCAGCATCTGTACCTCACCCTTAAATATGATCACACCTTTCTGATACACTCTATATTTATGTTAATACTACCACTACCAATCGTTATGACTGGTAATGGAATGCTACGCGTAACGTCCATTTACCTATGGCCCTATTGTATTCTTGAAGGTGCATTTTTTCTCGGATCATAGCGTTACAGCCGTTCTACGTCTACCTAAGTATATTCAACGTTACAAGTGCCTGTGATGAGAAAAGAATCACACAGATCAAATCAACATTTTGTGAAGCATGGTACTAGGCGAGCAGACTTATCAGGAGATACTTTTTGTCGCCAACACACACGCAATAATCTTGACAATTTCGTATGTATTGGCAATATTATTGCGAGTATAGTTGCGACTTTAGTCAGACTGTTCGTCAATCGCTTCCCGCAGTGAAATAAAATGTGGAAACAGGGGCCGTATTATGACGTATTAATGCCACCATTATTCCAGTGTGAGTGAGAGACGGAGCTATACAAGGCCGCTAGCACCATCCTTTTTTCGCAGTGGAATAATGATGGCATTAATACTTCATAGTAAGGCCCCGGGACGCTGCCTGTTGCGTTCTCTGTTGACACGCGCCAGCGCACACTATTCTTCATTCTTCTAGGAATCGATAAGTAACGCACAACACGTCTGACCTCACAAAATGTTGATTTGAGTGCACCGATGACTTATGGCGCCGCGGGCAGCAAGTGTTTGACAATAGTATAAAGTCTCTTAAGTTCAATACCTGACATCGCTTGGAATAAAAGAGGGGCCAGATGATCAACATAAGGGTACCATACTAGTACTCTTTATCTATGTATGTGGAATGTGAAGTGATAGTGGGTTAGTTATAAATGAAACTCATTAATAATTTAATGTTTAATTATAAACCCCACTGACATGTGAGAAAGAACTAACTTTGTTGAATAAACTTGCAGCTAGGCAAAGTGAGCAAGTACCCTTATAATGTAGTTCCGTTATCATCCGTAGTATTGAGAAAATATTGTCAAACATTTATTTTGTATATCCTAACATTAGTTTCCTTCCTCTATGACTGTTCCTTCGTATTGTCCGCAAATATACAATATACTCGTCATACGTCAATAGCAGATATATATTACAATATACTTATCTTAGCATCCATTTTCCTTGAATAATTGTCCGCAAATTCCCTAGCAGCGTTTATAAGTTAGTAATTACCATGTAAATACTGTAAACTGCTGGGTCATCTTTGAGCAGATAACTTTGTATATGATGGTGGTTTTCCTGTTAATCATTCAGGTAAGAATGCAGCTGGTGCAGGTTAACAGGAAATAGATAAAAATCCGTCAAGTGACGATGACAGCACGATAAATAATGTAATTGGATGTCAGATTATTTATTTATTAAAACTTTATGCACAAGTAAAAAAAAATACTGTACAAAGGCGGACTTAATGCCTGAGGTATTTTCTACCAGTCAACCTTAGGGTGGAGCAGAGACAAAACATGGCAGGTGCAACATAAGTAATAGATAACATACATACATAGATACATACATATAAACCGAATAAACTTTGTCAGGAGAAATAACGATAGGTAGAGGAGAAAACAAATCCTCATCATCATTATCATATGAGATTATCATCATTGTATTTAGCTGTAAGTCTTCCAAAGTCTTTAAATAAATAAATAAATAAATCCTCTGGTGTCTGTGACGCTTCCAATGCCTAGACGTTAAAAGAGCGTTGCTCCTGATTAGGACGATGGCCCACTTGTTGGAATCAAAATTCAAAATATTTTTATTTCATATGTATAAACCTACATGGGCACTTATGAAACGTCAGAAGCTAGGTGCACGGTTCCAATTGGTTGTTTCCTATGGAGAAGAGCCGGCAAGAAACTCCACGGTTACTTTTTTTTTAAATAATGGGCTTTTACAATATTTTCAAATAACAGTGTTATTAGGTATGGGAGGACAGTGTAGGTCTTTCAACAAGTACCAGGTATTTAACAGAATAATGATGGTCAACAAATCTACAGTCCACTAGGCCTACAGCGTTCTCATATTCACAAAATTGAAAAGAATCTATAAATAAATTAATAAAAATAAAAACGTATTTTAAACAAAATGACGTGATTGCTTATTACAGTTGTATCAAATCGGGATAATTATCATGTGATCGTGAGAGTGCTCAGTGTCCCTTCAGATGACTTATAAATCGCCACTGATGCAGAGATTAACGTGGTGCCCTACTTGGCCTAAGTACCGGCTTTAAAATAGTAGAACTTTAATATACAGCGTGTAACAAAAACCCTGTCCGATCCTTGAGGGTGTTATTAAGAATCATACTGAGAGTCTATTAAAGGGGTATTTTTTTATTTATTTTTCTATGGCGGATTTTACCGGTTTATTTACATCGGGCGTTGGTTAGCGGGTGTCTAAAAGTCATAAATAAAACCCCTGTTGAAAATTTACCAATTTTTTATGGAATTGGCATAATTTTGTTACTAAAAACATGAATTTTAAATAGCAATAACTTCATTTTCAATAATAATTTGTTTTCATTACTTTTCGGTAATGTTATTGCAGTACCTATGTGTCCTTTTCGGATCGGAAAGGGTTTTTTGTAACACATTGTAGACACACTTCAGAATCTTACTAAAACACAATTTTAAAAATACATTTATAGAATACAAGTAAGTTCATAATTATTTTATATGACTTAAGGAAATAGCACACATATCAACTCGGAAAGGGATCGTCACCAACTCGAGCCATTCATTATTCTTTGTCTGAAACTCCCTACTGCAACGCACCCTAATCGGAATCGTAACGTAATCGCCTCGCCTCGGGACAAGCTCACGAACCGCGGCGATTCGGTGACGATCCCTTTCCGAGTTGATATGTGTGCTATGACCTTTACTTGGGTTAACTACGGACATAACTGTTGCTACTGAGAAAAGGTAAACATTGTGAACAATCCTGCACTTCCAGATTTAAAACACTAACACAATAGGATAAAGTGTGATTCAATTATCAATATTTTCTGTTATGAGTGAGTTGGCTTTGCATAAGAACACCTAAGAACTCATATTCTAAATAGACATACTATACAATGAGCTAAGGCATTTTCTATCAGTCCCTTTTATATCACTAGGATAAAATTAATACAATTTTGAGTTCTATAAAATTTGGTGTATAATGCTATCAACAACCATCTTGTATGGCTCTAAATTAATTAGTTAATGGTCCAGGGCAGAGACAAAAATTAATATGACGATGATTTTTAACCAACATAGCAAAATAAAATACGAAAATTCAAAGCTAAAGACACCGAATTCCGAAATTAAAGTAATTTTTCAATTTGTAGTGTTTTTTTGGAAGACGTTTTTATTTTTTTTTGTTTACAGAATTTCGAAAATCATTACCTGCTATGTAAATAACAGTGACAGGAACTTATTATAACATCATCCACATAGACTAAGTGGGAAAAATACGTATTATTGAAGATAACTTCAAAACTACCCATGCAAAGTTAATAAAATTTGTACGAGACTACCTCTAAAGTATGACGTACCAAACAAAAAAAGAATCATCAAAATCAATTCATAATTGGCGGAGTAATCGCGCAACAAACATACAAAAAAACACTCGAATTCAGAACCTCCTCCTTTTTGAAGTCGGTAAAAATAATCAGCTTTCTCATACAAAGCTTCAACAGTTACTCTATCCAAATGTATGGATCAGCTGATTACTTTTTCGCGATTACGATCCCATCGAGGAAGTTCTTCAATTTGATGGTCTGTACTACTTTCTGATACACGCTGTATAAATATTCTTATGCTCGATGTAATGAAGAAAGAATAAACTTAGATTTAAAAATGGAACTAGACGATGGCGACATTTATTCCCGTCAAGATTGGTATTAATATTAATGGAACTCTCGTCAAGTTTGAAAGTCAGTGTTACAGTATAAAATACGATTACAAATTGTATCAGGACAGGAGTCTGTTCCATTTGCAGGGTTTTATGAGAAAACTGTGTAACAAACAGCAATATTTGGTACGTTCGTTTGGAAAAAGTAAATTCAAGAATAAAGAATTAAAAAAAAAAACTTTTATGGTAACTGTTCTACATTCTCATTTAACACGTTGAGAGCCGAGAGACCTCGCGGAGGGCTCATTTTAAATGTAGGTTTTTCTTAGCGAATACAGCATTGTGAACCGTAAAAATAAAATCTGATGTTTTTTTTAACATTATTTATTAGGTATGTGTTGGTTTTAAAATCCCATAATTTTTTTTCATGGTTTCAAATATTCACTAAAAATTTAAAAGGTTAGAGAAACTACGTATAACGACAAGCCCTCTGAAAACACTATTTTATTTCGTTTTACAGTGTTTTAACACGGTTTTAAATCAAATGCCGTTGACCGTCCGCGATGGATTAAAGTTATCCATCGCGGACGGTCAACGGCGCCGCAATCGTAATGCCGGTAACCCTCCCGGAGGGTTCACTTCCAATATGTATGGTGGCATGGCGTATGAGTTCTATGAAAGGTGGGTGGAGTCGAAAGGATTATCATCAACATCATCAGCCTACAGCAGTACTCTGCTGGACATAGGCCTCTCCTATTGAACGCCATTCAACTCGATTTTTGGCAACTCTCATCCATCCATCATCTCAGCGAAGATCGTCGCTGCACCTAGCCTGAGGGCGTCCTACCTTACGTTTGCCGATTCGCGGTCTTCATTCAAGAACACGTCTACCCCAACGGTCATCGGTTCTACGGGTAATATGGCCGGTACATTGCCACTTCAAATTCAAATTCAAATATTTTTATTTGTAGAACATAGGTAAACAAAATAAGTCATATGTCTTGCCGTCAACGGCGCACAAATATTCTGATTATAATTTCAAATTAATTAATAATAAATGCAACAAAAATAATAAATAAAACTAAATTATAATAATTCAAAATAAATACTTACTGATCTAAAAAAAACATTCGTTATTTGATTCAATTATTATAACATGTATATTGAACCACACAAAAAACATCAAAATTTAATAAAACATTTAAATTATTAACAAATTAAAATATTCCTAGTAAAAAAAATTAAAAAAACCAAATCAATAAATTATAATTTGTCGTCTAAATACTCATTGATTGCGTAATATGCTTTTATATTTAATAAATTAAGAACAGCCTTTTTAAAATGGTGTATGTCAAGATCTTTCAGCTTGCTTATTCTGTGTGTTATGTCGACAACTTTGGTTCTCTGCCGGATCACCTCGTCCCGGATTCGGTCTCATTGTGAAAGTTAAAATAATAAGAATAACTTATTTCATACAACGATAAAAAGGGTATAACTAAAAAAATATTTTTTTAACTAACCATTCCCTTTAAAATGATTATGTCATAAAAAGTAAACAAGATAAAACAACTGATGTTGATTGTAATGTTTGTTTTTAATCTTCGATATCACGAGCTCTTTGTAACTAAACAAATAAATGTAATAGATATCAGAGAACTCACGGTTTAAACTAACAATTTACAAGAAAAACTAGGGACAAACTACAATAAACTATCGTTTTTGAATAAAAAATTGCCAACAAAAATTAAACAAAAATCGAATGATGCAATTTTAAGGCTAGCACATGACCCTAGTTGCGTAACACACTTTCAATCACAATCCGTGAGTTTTTAAGGATATTGCTTATCCATTGCTTTAAAGGTTTGAAAAAATCGTCTAGTCAGTAACGTAAATAACGCAATGAACGTGGGTGAACTGTCAAAATAAAACTCATTGAGACCAATTGTCATTTTATCTATGTAACGCAATTATTACCCCGCAGTTAAGGGGCGGGCCGCGCCGCTGCAACGCCGCAACGCAACACATTGCAAAATCTTCCTTCATTAAATTGCGTATGTTAATTTACTATGAACCAACGCTCGCCACTGGTAGCCTATGCCCTACCGCACGTTTTCCTATGAAAATGTGTACGCTGCAGCCCGTTGCGGCAGTAATGTGCGCTTGGCGGGCTTCATCAATATTGGATCCGAGCCTCCGTTGAGTATTTTTCGCTATGACTTATTGTTTCAGATATTTAACAAAACATACAGACATACATGGTAAAATCACGTCGGCTACACGTACATAAAAGGCCGTAATACAATGCAAACCTCAACAAACGGTACTAGAAACTAATAAAGTGATGTCCTATATCTATTCCGTACTTAATATCGTTTGTTCCACTAAAACGTAAAGGTATAAGATGGCCGCACGTGTAGCCGACAATCTAATATGTTCATGTCTGACTGAACACTATTTAATTAAACCAATAACAGAACCGTTCCGCGTATCTTTTGTGCCCTAGTGCTGGGTATTATTTGATTAAATACAGGTAGAAGTCTAGTATTATTCTTTCCGTACTTAATTCCAATAAAATTACTTTCAAAGTAAGGCGCGCAAATCGCAAAGGATAGAGAGGTTTGGAAGAAAATACGGTGGGCCTTGGCCCAGTAATGGGACTCAAAGTAGGCCGATACTCATATAAAAAACACACTTTGCAAACAAGCATATTACATATTAGAGGATTATATCCAAGATAAAAATGCTTGGAAACATGCTGGTCCTGCTCCATAGGACAATAATTTAGAATCTAGAAAAAATAAAAACTGGTTGTTAATTTAATTGTATATTTTTTTTATTTTTTTTAGTATGATTTTTCTTTCTGTGATTACTTGAACTCACACACTGAGTTATTAGTACCTATTACTTGTAAAAATGTTAGGAATATCGTATAATTTCTACAATGTTTGTAAATATGTGAGCACCATGCAGCTATCACATGATTAATTTATCTGTCATTCCTTAATCTTTCATTATTTTTACCTAACGTGGTATAGTAATCTTATTCTAGGTGGATCGTCTTCACATATAATTATATAATTGATGTATGCAAGATATTGTGAAAACATTTTAAAAGAGTAACGGTGGAGTTTCTTCCCCATTCTTCTCCATACGAAAATTACCTTTTGGAAGGGGCGACTAGAATCAATTATTATTTTTCTGTAAATGTTGACGTTCAAAAGTGCCTTTTTTGTGCCTAATTGAAATAAATTATTTGACTTTGACTTTGACTTTGCTGAATAAATAAAGGCCCATTCCTACTTTGTTATGATAGTTTTTTACTTTTTGGATGACCGTCATTCCTATGTCCTATGTGGGTCATCATAATACAATAACACTGTGAAGTTATCGCAGACGACAATCGTGACCTAAATAGACAAATCACAACAGTTTGAACAATTCGATTTTCTGTCACGACGAAAATTGTACCCTACCGACACACAGTTATACGAATATTTTGTATTCCTATACTACCCTACTTGTTGCTCTTTCCAAAATGGTCCTGGAAAGGATTTAAAAGTAATTTATTTATTTAGGATCTCCAACAAAAGACGTACACAATACATGACACATAATTAAAGGGCGACATCGGGTATTAAGTAGTTGTACTCCTGCACTTATAGGAGGCCACAGCATGCACAATAAAGTTAAAAACTAAGCTAACAAAGTTAAAACATTAATAATGGGTAAACGGAAAATAAAATTTAAATTAATTTAAATCTAATAAACACTTATTATATTTGGACAGAGACTCGCAGAAGTTCGTAGTTTTATTTTAGCTAACATGTTATATTGCCTACAAAGTCTTGGCACAGCGGCGTAATGACCGAGGTTAGTTTTTGAGCCCGGAATGTAAAATAAATTGTATGTGTTATAGTATCTACATACTACAGACACTACATCATATACTTACACTATGCATTCATTAATATTATGTATTATACTCGTTTATTGATTTTGCATTATTATTTTGCGAATCGTTCTAAAACGATTAGTTTTCTTTAATTTTCATATTTTTCAATGTTATGACACTTACGTCAGGCTGTCAAGCTGTCATTATTTTTTTTCTTCTAATTTTCTCTCTAGTTTTCTTACTGGCTTAGTCCATGAAGGTTACTTTTGATTTATATAATTTAAATTATTTTAAAATCAAAAGTAACCTTCATGGACTAAGCCAGTAAGAAAACTAGAGAGAAAATTGAAGGTTACTTTTGATTTATATAATTTAAATTATTTTAAAATCAAAAGTAACCTTCATGGACTAAGCCAGTAAGAAAACTAGAGAGAAAATTGAAGGTTACTTTTGATTTATATAATTTAAATTATTTTAAAATCAAAAGTAACCTTCATGGACTAAGCCAGTAAGAAAACTAGAGAGAAAATTAGAAGAAAAAAAATAATGACAGCTTGACAGCCTGACGTAAGTGTCATAACATTGAAAAATATGAAAATTAAAGAAAACTAATCGTTTTAGAACGATTCGCAAAATAATAATGCAAAATCAATAAACGAGTATAATACATAATATTAATGAATGCATAGTGTAAGTATATGATGTAGTGTCTGTAGTATGTAGATACTATAGTGTTATGTGGGAATCCGAGTCGGAATTTTAATCTCTAATGAGCCCAGAAGTTCACTGCGATCTATCGTTCCACTCAATATCTTGTGAAGGATGAAACAGTCCACTTTCTTCCTACGACTGTATTTGTCGTGGCCAGATCTTAAAATTGATCATTTCATTGAATGAACATCATCCACTGGTCACTTCATGATGTGGCCTGGCCAGATCATTGAATACTCAACGTTTAATTATATGAACAGTTAAACGCACGACTACTTCATGATGTGGCCAAACATTAGTGATCATATCGTAAAATAGTTAGATTATCCACCGGTAGAGGCGTTTATGTCGCTGTGTATACAACAAATCAAACAAAGTAGGGTGACCACGCAAAAAAAGTTGATGGACTTTTATTGGGTTTCCAAATATGATATTATGGAAAGCGATCAACTTGGAAGTAGCGCTCGCCGGCCGCTGCCACGGCGTAACATGCAACATAGCACTTAAAATTAGTTTCTAAAAATTAAAAGTTTTGGCACCCCGACCGAATGGGTTAGGTTAGGTTAGAACTGTGACCAACCACGCGCTAGCCGAGCGAGCGTAGCTAGCGGTGCCGCGGCACCACTACTTCGAAGTTACTTCCAAGTTGGTAACAGTTACTTGACTATTTTTACTTCACCTTACACCATCGATACCCTACATTAATGATATGGCCAAACATCCACTGACATATCATTAAACGTTGATGCTTAAACGATATGGCCAATGTTAGCTAGCCATTTCATGAAATAGTCAATTCTAAGATCTGGCCACGACATATCCATGTGATAGTATTTCAACTTGTCAGTGTAGCTAGTGAGTTGTTTAGCCAAGTGATCTCCGTAGCACAGAAGACATTTTACATATATACACACATTTATATTTTTTTATCATTTTATTCACATTGAACCAGTGAACTACTTCTGAGATCGCGTTATTTACATCGTCAGTAATCGGCTGCTGACGTTTCAGCTTAAACAAAAGTAAAGTGCCATTGATTATCCTTAATGAGGTAAGGCAAATCATTTATGTAAATCAGAAACAAGAAAGGACCAAGAATTGAGCCCATCTTTAATATAGATCCGGGAGATCTTTGTCTGTTGATGCCAACTTTCTAAATCCTATTACTCAAATATGATGTAAAAATATCCAGAAAGGTGTTCCGGATCCTATAGTGACGGAGTTTCTTGATTAATGTTTCATGAAGAACGCAATCGAATGCCTTGGATAAATCGCAAAAAAGTACCTAATCATTCACAGAGTACATGACAAACAATAGCTATAAAATAATGTAAGATAAGGAAATTAACAGACTCTTAGAAACTGTCACACTTAACTGCTACCCGTAGAACATAATGTAAAAACGTTTGTTGGAATGCAAATTAATTGAGTAGTTAATTATTGTTTTTTTCTGAGAAACGATTCAGATACAGTTTTTTTTTGCATTCATTGTCATGCTTGCATTGCAATAAGGGTTGGACCATGATGCCCGTTATCCACCACGCAGGCCTTGTGCGGGTTGCTTCTGGTTTCCTCACGTTGTTGTCCTTCGTGGCGACTTTTTTTTAAATAAAAGTCTGTTGTCCTCCATTTTTAAATTGTAGCCATTGTGTACTCAACAAACGGCATCCCAATTGCGTGTTTTCAAAAACTAGTATTTTATTAGGGATTAAAAATCTATAATAAAATTAACAGGGTCAATCCCTAGCGTGATTATTTGCCCTATGATTATTTCCCCTCCTTTATTTAGACGGCACGGTTGGCGCAGTGGTTAAGCGATTGACTGCTGCACTGCGTGTCGCGGTTTCGATTCCCGCACGGAACAAATATTTGTATGACCTGCAAGTAGTTGTTCCGGGTCTGGCTTTTTTGTATGTGAGTATAAATATTTGTAAACGCACCCACGAAAACTCCTAGAGTGGGGCAACGTTTTAAAAAAAAAAAAAATTACTTGTAAGTACATAAATTATTATTATTTTAAGACTTGTTAGCTTTTTAAATTATCTTGGAAATTTGAATAATATAACTTTTTACGGAAATCCCTAGCATCAGCACACTCACTTTACCTAAATTAAATTATTTATTTTCTGAGAGAACATCTATTTATCTTAGTTAAGTAGTTACAAAAAACTTAAAAGCTATGTTAGCGTATAAGTAGGTACTAAGCTCATGGAAGAAACAATTTTTACATACATAAATGTGAATGTATCACATTTCATGGGTTGTAATGCATCACTTCTGCCTATCCAACACTTGCATGAAGTGATTCATTATCGGTGAATCAAATTTGTCCACTAACATCTTCAGAATGCCATTAACTTGAAGTCATGAACATCCGCCTGTGCGAACATGCCAGAGGCACTACAAAAGCGCGGCAGCCCCAATAGCATTCTGAACCTGTCCTAAGGTTGTGTTCCTAAGTTTTCACAGTGAGATTTGTATTCACGGCTACATATCAAGCTATGCCTCTAATTTGTACGCAAATCCTGTACAATGCGAGATCAGCTTAAACTGGAAATAGCCGTGTGTACGGAACACCTAGACCGACTTTTTGCACGGTGACAAAGGGATTTTTTCTAATTAGCGCACTAGATAATGACCGGTTTGAATTGCATTGCAATCTTGTTTCAACGATACTTCAATAGATAATTATTAACTATTCAGATTAAGTGGGTGTCAATTACGTAATATTTAAAGTGCTGTCGGTAATTTCCCACGGCGATTGTTGCAACTTAATACCTACTTAACCATCAATGCTTCAATTCTACAATTGCTTCTTCTGTGTTGCGTAATAAAACTATATACACTTTTCTTAGATTAACACAACCTCTAAGAAAATTGTGTATTTTGGAACGAAGTTCCTTATAGCACGTTAGACTCTGCTCACTTGGTGAATGAGAGTTACACCGACAAAAGTGTACTGTGTAAAAGAGACTTTTTTTTGGATATGTGATGCGTTATAAATCTAAGATAGTCAGCTACGTACTGGCAATAGGCTGGATTCTCTTGACAAGTCCTTTTTTTTTTGTGTGTGAATTTATCAAATAACTTGTCCCGCTCTGGGCGGAGTGGGAGGACTCTTACTGACTAAAACCCACCCGTGGTCCTTCAGTTGCCTGTACTTGCCACTCTTGCCAGGGGCCATGGTATCCCTTTTGCGGCTAGGGGCGTGAGGGCGCGAAGTTTGCCTCTCCCTCACGCGTTCTGCCTCCTGCTTCGCGAGCATTACTGCTTCGCAGAAGGAGGTGACGGCCTCCTATGCCCTCTCGCTCCGCACCATGGCCTGGGCCAGGGCCGGACGCGAGAGCCCAGTCCTTAAATGCGAAATTCACTCGATTTATTTTCTTCCCGATTCAAGCAGCTTTATTGTCTTCTTCAGATCATCAAGCATAATCCTAAAAGAAGATTTAACATATAATAATTAAATCGTATGGAATACAAACTCTAATATTTCTCCGCACATTATCCTAAATCACGGCCCTGCATATTTTTCTCCCGAATTACGTTCAGCCATTCATAAAACAAGTGATCGGTCTATATTCCGAGTTGTTCCGAGTTAAATCGAGCATTCCCTCCCTTCCCTCTGCTACTGTCGTAACGAAAGGTTATGGGCTCGCAACATTTACATGAGAATCGCCTGTTTTGATTACTTCTGACCTTGGAACAGCACTTTTACTGTTTTATTCATTTACCGGATTAATCTCCTGAATTTGGTATGAAAGGGGAATTTTTGCGATTCTGTTTTTTGTGGAAAAACGCGTAGGTTTCTGAAATTGGTTCAATTATACCTTTTAGATAGTACCTATCTTTCTGGTGTCTGTGTTTAATTTGTTGCTGTTCAACAAACAATGGGACATTTCACTGTCAAACTTCTGCTAGGTACTTGAATACGAGGCTTTTAGCTACTTTGTATGTGTGTATGTTATGTCATTACGTTGTAACGTGTGTCTTGTTTGTGCAGAATAAACAATTTTTCTCTCTGACTTTCTTGTTTCTTTCTTTTAATTTAATATCGTGTCCAGCGTGTCCTGCACGTTACATGAACACAGATTACCAGATAAATCTCTCCATACAAAATGTTCAATACCTACTGGTATCTAGACGCTGCGAACAAAAATGTACCTAACCTTATAAGCGTAAAGTGAGTTTTGCTTTGTAGCTGCGCGCCGCCGCGTGGTTATTGTGAATTGCCAGGGCTGCCTAATTCGATAAAGATGTCAGTAGGTATTTGCTAAAATGCTTTATAAGGTTTTAGCATGTTTAATAATTGTTAAAAAATGACAGTTGACAAATGGAGGAATGAATTATTAATAGGATGCGATGAAACTCCTGAAGAAATCGCTATCTCAGATTTCAAAGATCCCGTTGTCAAACTTTCATACGCTAAAATATACAATATTCTAGCACTGTTCTAGTACTGTTCTCGTCCTCACATCTATGCGCCAAAATCAATACAATCATGAATGTTAACTGTCAGAACATATTTCAACCACTAATCTATATGAATGACCACATAACCAGAGACTACTATTCAATTTCACACCTAATACCCACCGAAACCAAACGATCTGCCTGAATACCCGGCATCGGTACTATTTTCAAGCATATAACTGGGACAATGAACGAGGATGACGCGATTAGTTACACTAATGACATCTAATCCTTAAAATAACAACAAACTTCTAGGAATAGGCAGAGAAATCACTCAAGAATTTAGAGAAATATAATATATTTATTAATAAATTGAAAATCTTCCTAGAAAACAAATGCTACTATAGTATAGGCGAATACTTAAATGATAAATTATAAATATGAAAAATAATTAAATCACATAATAAAAATAATAATATATTAATAAAACTACCTAGGAATTATAATAATTAAATCACATAATAAATAAATGAAAGAATAATTAATAATTTAAAAGAAAATGGTTTCTTTTTTAACAAATGTTACTAAATACAAGTACCTATATACTGGTTATTTGACTTCCTTCCTATAATAACACCCAGCGTTCTTCCTCCTCTCTGCTACTTTAGATCTATGCTGTGCCCGACAGGGTCCATAATTGAGACTTATGTAACTGTTTCCCTACCAACTGTATACTGGTACGTAATAAAGAATTGAGAATTGAGAATTGAGAATCCGCAATTTACAGTTTTAATAAGTCATTCAAAGAAATTAATAAAAATGAGAAAGCCCTGAACACTGCAATAGAAAACCTCTCTTCCCAAATTGATAATATCACAGCCATTGCGAATGCTCTAGTACTTAAAGCCGCTCTACAAAACATGTTAAATGTGCTCCAGTCAAGTATTTTAAGCCACTCCTATAGATTACAAGATATTGTTAACTCCGTCCTGTTCGCAAACTCAAACACTCTGCACCCTTCAATTTTATCACCAAAAGATTTTCAGTGCTATTCTGTAACCATCTCACCGAGAAAACTTAGGTGAAGTGAGCTCGGAGTGAGCTGTCAGACCCTAACAGTAGGTGGAATGACAGCTCACTACAAGCTCACTTCACCTGAGTTTTCACCGTGAGATTATTACAGAATAGACTGGCTGTACTACGACCTAGTCGAAAATATTAAGAACTTGCCTAAATACACAGAATTCCCAAAAAAAAATGAAGCTAAGTAGCATAAACACTTTAATAAATCTGTCAAAAGTCGTAAGTTATATTTTATGCTTGTATTTACTTTAAAAATTCCTTTAGTTTTAATAAGTCAATATAGTTTGTATAAGAATGTCCCTATGCCTGTACCTCATAATGTCAATGCGTCTAAATCATATGCACTAATATTACCGACACCTTTTTACTTTTTTTTTGCGTGGGAATTTATCAAATTACTTCTCCCGCTTTGGGCGGAGCGGCAGGGCGTGTCAGACTCTTACTGACTAAAACCCACCCGTATTCCTTCAGTTGCCTGTACGTTGCCAGGGGCCACGGTATCATATGTTCACACTTGATTCGTGGTTCAGAGTTCAGTCTTGGAAGAGCGCTTCAGCGGATCCGTCACAAAGAAATCACGATTCATGTTTTTTGACGAACGTGATTTTTAAAAGACGATACGAGATTTAAGACACACCCGTAATTTTACACGATTCGTGATGCATGTGAACACAGGTATTTAAAAAACGATCGCCGTAAAAAAAAAGAATCGTGTTAAAAGACGATTCGTCCAAAAACACGTATCGTCCTCGTGTGCTCGAGCCCTTAAGTCAAGATAGATCTAAGTATTAACGTTAAATAAGTTAACTGATTGTAATATTATTACTTGCTATACAAACGTTTGTAAACAGATTAACGAACTTAGTACCCAAGATAACCCTATTTGTAAAACAGAAATAATCACTAAAATTCTTAGTTCCCTAATTCCCTTCCAAAACAATGTACAACAAAATATTTGTATGGTCGAATCGATATCTGGCAGTCATTAGAATATAACAGATGGTTGTTTACCCATTCGGAACCAACGAAAGTTAGCGTTGAATGTGAAAACAAAATATCCGAATATATTATCATAGGCACAGGAATACCTACTACACTAAAACCTAACTGTAATGGACATTGTTAAAATATAAAAGTAAGAAATATCCTAGATCAATTCTTCATTATATTCACTTCGATTTTAACATAATCCATGATTCAAGTTGTAATATGGCCAATTTTAATAAACTATAATTATAATAAGAATCTACCTAAGATTTCTAATCTGAACTATCAGTGTTCAGATTAGAAATCTTAGGTAGATTCTTCAGGTCAGACCTTGAGAGAATTAACGATAGGATTGATAACATCCTAGAAATAGCTTTAACTTTAACATTAATGAAACACCAAATGTATCTCCATCACACTCTATTGTTTGTTACATTTTTACAAGTCTTTTTGTCATGTTTATATTTTATTATTATTGTAATAGGAAATGTATGGCTCTTTACAATAAATTCAAACCCAAAAATAATACATGAATCTGAAAATAATAATTTGAACATCGATAACCCGACTGGCGAAAATATGATCCAATCGACACATATGCCACGTCTGAGAACAAACTGGAACCCATATTTTTGTAAACTTCGCTTTTAAAAAGGCGTAATTTTCCAATTAAGGGGGGGGGGGTGCATGCACTTCTCGGCATTCCAATCTCGGGTATCGCTGATAAGGGCCAACTTCTGTCGCCCCACTCCGAGGTCACATGCATTAGTTTCTCTCGATCCACACACGTTCTAATTCCGAATTTTGTAATTTTCATTATTTTTATTAAATATACTTTAGGTAAAATTAATTACCTTTTTTTAAAACACTTGCAAGTCCACGGCCTAACAGAACGTTCTAGGCGGAGCATCAAGTGGTGACGGCAAAGCGCAGGCAGGCCGGCCGCCTGAGCGCGAAACTGCGATTCCGAGTGACAACTGGTTTATTTTCACATGGGTCATCAAGGTCCCATTAAAATAGATGGACAAATTTTAACAGTACGTCTAACCAAAGATATCCAAGCAAAAAAAAAAAAAAAAACTGATTAAAGTGATTTTATTTTGACCTAAAATAATAAATGGCATTGGGTAACCAGCATTTTTAGTGTATTTTCGTTAGCTGCTTGTAGGTATCTAATGCGTTTTTCTTATGTTTTTACCATTTTCCTTATTTCGGTGGCCTGAATGATTTCTAAAAGTTTGTCCATCTATTTTAATGGGACCTTATATAACATTTATTTACTGACTTGCCCTCTGCAATTTTTTTTTACTACAAAATGAGCTATTCTATAGCTACCGGTGTGTGCGTATAACGAAGCAAAAGGAGTATGTAAGGATCGTAGCAGGTAGGCGTTCTGTAGTTTCTGCCTTCTCCTATTTGTAGCCTTCTACCCTTAGTGAGTTTTTGTATGTATTAGCTATTCTTATTATTTGTGTCGATACGAGTAAAGAAGAAGGTTGTCCATTTCTGATATTGTTTTAAAAACTGATTTGAAATCGTCACATTTATTTACAACATTGTGAAATTTCACGGCATCCAATCAATCTGCGTAGCGTTTTCCCAACTATATTGGGGTCGGGTTCCAGTCTAACAGGATGCAGCTGAATACCAGTATTTTACATGGAGTGACAGCGTATCTGATCTCCACAACCCAGTAACTGGGTAATAATTGTATACCCTTTGGTAAGACTGGTTGTCAGACTTTCGGGCTTCTGACGACCCATAACGACTGCCAAGATCCACGAATGACAACGGGGACCAACTGCTTAACGTGCTTTCCAAGGCATGGAGGAGTCTCGATATGTAAAGATGGTCACCCATCCACGGACCAACCCCGGCGAGCGTAGCTTAACCTGACGGATCGACCCGTGCGGCAGTTATTACTTAGCCACGAGCTCCTCACACATTAATTTCATTCATCATATTTTATTTATTTATTTTTAAAAAACACAGTCATATTATGCTAGAATAAATCATAATAACTAAAGGACATTAATGTAGGTACTTAGCGTTCATCTGATTAATTTGCTGCCTTGAAATTTAATGAACGTGCTAAACTAAAACAGGCCAACGTAATTAAGACATACGAAAAAAAAAAACAACTTGGTAAATATAGCGTGTTTTTTTAAATCCCGTTAGCTTGTCGTTGAATATCCCTAAATCAGGCATGTTTAAAACTGTATTACATACTGAAACTCAACAATGTAGTTTGTTGACAGAAATATTAATATTTCTTTCTTTTCTTTTTCTTAAATACGTATGATAGAGACGGTAATATTTTCTACCTCAGATCCTTTTTACGGTAAAGTTTACTTAATGGAACGACTCGATAAAACAGTATAAGTAACAGTATCTGCTGATGTATTAAATAAGTAGCGTTAAGATCTTCGGTTGGGGCCAGGAGACCCAAGACACAAGCTTTGCTTAGTTTGGGCTCCTGTCTCTCTTCTAATTCTGTATAGACTCAAATTGTAAATATGTTTTAAGGGAGAAAATAAACGAATTTATTTATTTATTTATTTATTATCTTCATAGAAAACGGCCGAAACAATGCGCTTCAAAATCTCAGTGTATTCTAGAACCACAGTATAAATATGGACCACCAGGGGCCGTATTATGACGTATTAATGCCACCATTATTCCAGTATGAGTGAGAGACGGAGCTATACAAGGCCGCTAGCATCATCCTTTTTTCGCAGTGGAATAATGATGGCATTAAAACTTCATAATAAGGTCCCAGTACGTAACAGTCTCGAACGCACGGACGCGGAAGGTTTATCTACCGAGCGACCGTAAGTAATTATTTCAAGGTCACTGCCGAGACGTAATACTGTTACTTTATTATACTGTGTCGATGAGATGTAATTCTCAATGGCTAAAGCATTTTAAAATTCGGAAAGCGCTTTCCTTCTTCTACTGATTGTAAGTGCTTTTTAATTTTGAGAACTTAAGTAGTTCTTATCTAAATCCTAGCGGGTATTTAGATAAAAATTAAATAATAGTCTCTGGTTCGCATCTAGATTTCTTTGCTGTACCTAACTATAAACGAAGTCAAATATTTATTTAATTAAATACACATAAATCTTTGGAAATAACCGATCTAAATGATGGTGAAAACCGCAACAAAATCCATGGTGTAGCTTAGAAGATCTAAGCGGTGATCGCTTAGATCTTCTAAACTAGACAGACATGAAAAGCGACTTTAATTTATGTGTATAGATGTAATCTGCGTTCGTAATTTATTTGCCAAACATGTAAACAAACACGAGTTTTAGGAAAAACAGCCGTAAAGCTTTCATATAAGGTTCAGTTTGCGCTACAAGTTCATAATTTTATGACTTTTTCAACAGTACTAGTCAGTCTAAAATCAACTTTATTTACACTGGCATAAAGTTGATCTTTGTTTAAGTAGAAATAACATCAATTGGAAAAAAACAAGGTTATAAATAGACCTTAGATGTATAGGCATTTACTTCTTCTAATTTATTTCTTTCAATTCAAGCCTTTTGTCAATTAGGTATGTGTTTGGTTAATGATATTTTAGTAGGCCAATACCAAAACAGCTTAAGAACTTTCATCCAAAAAGTTGGCAAAGAATAAGAAATATGGCTAACCCTGAACTAGAATTATAACACTGAATTTGATGTGGTAACCGTTTTAGGTGTATAAAAGGCATTTTGTAAGTTTCTCAATACTTTTTTTACATCTAAAACTAAATATTCGGTGTTACGATATTAATTATTGCATTTCATAATCAATATTTTAGTTCACTAGTAAGCCATATTTCTTATTTCCATACAGTAATATTACTAAATAAATCAAAAAAGCGAAATATTTGACAGCTATTCGCAACTTTGCCCACTTTCTGTATAAACGGTCTTAAAATTAAAATATCATCCTCCATTCGATTTTTAAAGCCGATATACCCGCATTATAAGATTTTAAATTTTGAGAATAAATTATTAAACAAAAGAACTAATCACATAAGATTTAAAGTCATTAAAAGTTAAAGAAATCCTTTTCTTTAACTTTTAATGACTAGTTAGCCATATTTCTTATTTCCATACAGTAATATTACCAAATTATTCAAAACAGCGAAATATTTGACAGCTATTTGCGACTTTGCCCACTTTACTTATATATTATATAATAATAAATTACTAAACAATAAGAAATAACCACATACAATTTAATTTAGACTTCAAATCGTAAAAAATACTAAACAATACTAATAAATTAAATGAAATATTCTCTTCTTTGAAATTTTATGTGGTTAGTTCTTATTGTTTAGTCATTTATGTAATTTATTTAATATTTATGTAATTTATTTTCTTCTCAATGTCAAACCTAATGAGATTCCTAGCTTTATCGACCGAGAAAGAATGTTATCTAAACGATTGGAAAGCAATATTTCTTGTTTATCAGAATCCTTGAAGTTGGTATGCATCCTTTGCATTAATGCCTTTCTACCAAAGATGTCTATGTTACGTTGCTATGGATGCGGTTGATATCCAAAAATCATATTCATTAGTCCACATAGCCCAGCACTTATAGAAACGGGTTCAACTAAGCTAGGTTTTTTATATGGAAGGATGCGTGCTATGGATGGGAGCTATGGATGCGCCAGTGGTGTAAGGTCTATTTACAACCTTGTTACCAATAGATCTTACTTCCACATATACAAACATCAACGTTATGTAAGCATTAATAAAGTTGATTTTAGACTGATTAGTACTGTTGAAAAACTCATAAAAATATTTCCTATTCAACAGTAGACATACTATTTCGATACATGTACTTTTTTTTTCACGAATTGTATAATTTTTTAATTTTTTTTTTAATTTTGCTCCGCCCTAGGAATTATTTTATTATTACGTGTTTCATAGCGAAAGTTGTATAGTTAGTATCACCCCCATGATTTGTCAAATTATGATCAGTAGTTTAGAAGTTATGAGGTAACAGATGAACATACGTACATACATACATACAAACTTAGGTTTAAAGAATTTATTTCTTAAGAAAAACATCATAACAGCTCACTTAGAATAACATACAAAAGTGCTTACATCTTATTAATTGTAGTTATTATATTTGCCTCTGGTGTCGTTACAGGGTACATACATGTTTCTTAAGATTGTTTCTAAATATGTTTATACTATCACACTTCTTTAAAATCTTACATACATAAATACCGGTAAAAATCATAACCGTCCTTTTTGCTTCGCCGTAGTCGGGTTAAAAGCATACCTACGTCAATCAATCTGCCTATCATTTTCTCAACTATTTTGTGGTCGGCTTCCAGGTTAACCGGATTTAGCTGAATGCCTGTATTTTACATGGAATGACAGACTATTTGACCTCCACAACCTAGTTACTGGGTAACACGTTTCCCCTTGGTTAGACTGGTTGTCAGACTTTTGGGCTTCGGACTACACGCAACGACTGTCAAAGATCTACGAATGACAGCCGGGACTAATGAGTCTCGGACCCCTCCGAGCTTCGAATGTAATGGATGGCCACCCATCCACAAACCAACCGCGGCAAACGTAGCTTAACTATCAATCGACCTGTACGGCTGTTATTATTTAGTCACCTATATACCTACGTGTGGCAGCACGTAGGTATGAGCACGGAGAAGTCTCGGTTGCTGCTGCTAGGCAGCATTGTCAACGCTTTCAATACAAACCAAGCATGTTACCGCTTACAACACTAACGCCACTGGCACACCACCGCCGCGAAACCTCTTCTTGAGTTCCGCTACTCTAATTTCGAGTAGCGGAATTGACGCGAGCCAGTTGAATTGAACTGCTGCGGTTTCGCTGCTATGGTTTCGCGGAGGTGTGCTACCGGCCTAATGACGTATATGAATTGACGGCTTTAAAGGCGGCCCGTGACAGAAGTTGTGCGCTCAACGCACTATCGACGCTACGAATTTTATTAGTACTGCTGCTTGCTGTGTAGACGATTCCGGCGCGGTTCCGTGCTCTGTGGTACCTACAAACCCACTAACAAACACCAGTAAGCAACGATTCATTTTCGAAAATACAATATTTGCTAACCTAACTCCTAAGCTATAAATCCATTACAGCATAATCTCCGACACATTTAGTTCTGTAGGTAATTAAATGGCCTACTTTGCTCTTCTCTTCAAATAGCATTTTCCTCGCTTTGTTGAACTAAATGAACAATATTATCTAGAACCCCCATTAGAGTTCTGATTAAGAGCGACGACTGCATTGATACTTATAAATAGGATTCAATTACTAGCTAGTCTTGACCTCTGTTACTGATAACAGAGCAAATAAACGTAGGTCTTGTTACACTGGTGATGGGCGACCGTACTTAACCAGCAAACGTTGATCCCTCTTTGTAAGTATTACGAACGGGAAAGTAAGTCTAGCTAAGCTGGTGGTGGCATGCTGTGGTGGATAACCATTAAGGTAGCCATTTTGTCTTTAATTACTTGGGGTGCATTCCACAGGGAGTCGGATAATTTATTAATGTAGTGACTTTTACGGTTTCTATCGATTTTTTGTTGAAGAGCTAGTCTTACGCTAGTCTTACCCCGGGTCTTATTTAAAAGCGATCGTCGCGCGAATACACGATCGTTCGAACTTTTTGTTCGGTGAACCAGAACGCGTGGTCGCACCGACAGAGGGCGCTTTCCGGTTTTCCGAACAAAAAATGCACGCGACCGGTCGCGTATACGCGCGGTGATCGTTTTTAAATAGGAGAAGGACTTATGCGTTTGCTGAATCAGATCAGTACCTATTGATTAAAATAAACTAGATAAGAAATGAGCTCTTTTTAAGAAATCATTAAATCTGTCATTGTTTATAAAAAAGCGGCTAATTGCGAGTCGGACTCGCACTCAAAGGGTTCCGTACCACCGTACAATATTTAGCAAAAAGCGGTGAAAAAAACCTCTAAGATTTTTAATGTATTTTATTTTTATTATGGAAGTGTCTATCCCTCTCGGACAAAGTGCCGCTGTTTGTGGCATAATAGTGGCGCTGCCTCTCGGCCCGGCTAAAGTTCCGTAAGCATCGCATTGTCATTGTCACTGTCACTTATTATTTTGTTTGACTGTTGAGGTTAGTTCGCTACCCTTTGTGATTGATCGTATTTGTTTTTGATAATTATATCAATAATGAGTTAATTTTTGAGAAGAGGCTAATGTTAATTTCTTTCATCTTTAGTCGGCTAAACTAAGTGTAGCCGTAACCCCTTGGCTAAAAATGAAGTAGCAAATGAAAATGGCTGAAAGGTAGGTTAGGTTAGAACTGTGACCTGTTTATAGAGCGCCGCTTATACACTGCCTTTTATTATTTGTTATTATAGCGGCCATAGTAGTTACACACTCTGTTAAAATTCCAAGTGTCTACCTTTTTCGGTTCAAAAGATACAGCCCTTTGACAGGCGGATGGACTGTGGCGCCTAAGTAATATGGTTCAGTTGTTGGCACCGTTTGGGTACGGGACCCTAAAAATGAAGCTATGAAAATGTGAAGGTATCTTGCCAGTTGCCATGGTCATCAAAACAATATTTTACTATTTTATGTTTAAGACAAAGTTTTTTACCATTTCGTAGCTCTCTGTAGCCGTCAATAGGGATACCTGTTATTAAATGCGGGCCAGCATACTTTAAAAAAAAGCTACCATTAAATAAAAGAAATGACGCAGGTGGCCTTTCGTAGCCTTAATAATTATAAACACAGGTACGCAATTTTTGAAAATAATTTTGCGTAAAATCATCCTGAACACAGAAGAGGCTTAGCTTCTGGACTAAAATTACTCAGGACAAGCCAGTTATTTTTAGAATTAGAAGCATTAGTATTGTAGGCGATGACTCAAACATAGAGTATATATCCGTATTACAAATTACCGTCGCATTTCGTGTCTGACTGTGTGACCGCGTTGTTCTTCTAAACTTCGCAAAGGATTTTGATGCAGTTTTCATTACCATTTAGAGAATTTATTCCGGAAGGTTTTCGTGTACAATTAATTAATATAAACTGTTTTTACATTTTTTTTTTACTAACAGACTTAAAATAATAATATGTACAAGTATGTAAAAAAGGGGGGGAAATAGGGTATCAAAAAATTCGTCCGCAACGCTGTCAATAGGAAAAGTGCCCAAAAGGCTGGCAGCATTGCCACGCTGTATGGCAATGCTGATTCTTTGGCCAAAATATGGCCAGCCCTCTGGTCACGTGAAGAGTCGATCAACCGCTTGGCGATGTCTTGAAAAATTAAGCGGGCACTATGGCCCTTGTGTTTCAACCCCAAACGATTCGAACATATAATTCCCAATAAGATATTAAACTTACATAAAATAAAGACGTCCATGTTTTGTCAATTTGTAAAAACTGTGCCAAGCAGGGGCGGGTTGCTAGTTTGGGCACAATAGGTGACCAAGCTTCAATTGATGACATCATACTCAAAGTGGCGTGAATTGAATTAACACTGAATTTGATTGGGCCTTGAATTTTATGAATGAAATAGCTTGTTGTAATGAATCGTTTTCTGTAATCAACGTTCGTGATATGAACGTTGTGTAAATGATATTTTGAATAGTTTTTATCTTTTTATTACGGATGCTTTTTAAGTGCACGTCTTTCTACATTGTTCTCACATACAGTATAATTTCAACATGAATGATGTAACCAATATTTTGTTTGATATTATGATTTAAAAGAATGTCCGTGGAGTTTCTTGCCCGTTCTTCTCCATAGGAACCTACGCTTTGGAATGGGCGACTAGCTTCATATTTCTGACTGATTGACCTCTTGGCAATTCAAAAGCGCCTGTAAATGGTTTAATTGAAATAAATGCTTTGAGTTTGAGTTTGATATGTACACGATTTGATAAGCAACGTTTCTGTAAATAAAAATATATCTAGGTAAGTCAGTTTCCCTGAACGTAGACTTCACCAATGTCTTCATCTTTCTGACTGACCGACCCCTTGACAATTCAAAAGTGCCTGTAATTGGTTTATTTGAAATACATGCTTTGAGTTTGAGTTTCATTCAGTGACCATCAGTTTCCGATACTCAGATGATGGGTCATAATTCCATCCCTATAGGCCCAGCGGGGTAAATGCGTACCATACTTAAAATAACAATTGATAGCAAATAGGTTTCATTGCGTTATTTACGTTGTTGAGCAGACGTCAAACCTACGAAGTAATGAATTAGTGATAGGTATCCTTCAAAACTCTCGGATTGTGGTTGAAAGTGTGCTACGCAATTACGTCTTCGTAAACTTCAAATTTTTACACGCACTTATTTCATCTGACTTGTGTGTTTTCTATGGAACCTCTTGATAAAAATAGTACCTGGTCGACCGAGCTCTGTTCGGGTGAAAATAGATAAATATATCGTTCAGGTATACCAACGTTGTATCATATTTCCGAGGCAGTGAAAATAGAGAAAACGAATTTTCCCATGTATGAGACCTAGCTAGATCGATTTTTCACCCCCGTAAACCCCTATATTGCAACTTTCATCGAAATCGTTAGAGCCGTTTTCGAGAACGTGATTACAAATTGTGTTATATGATAATATATATCATAATATGTATACATATATTGCTCATTTAATAGTATAGGATTAAAGTACGAGAGCCTAATTTACTGGATCAAGGAGGTAATTTTGTTGCCTCCTTGGTAGAGCAAACGGAGTTGCCCGTGTTTAGAAAAAGAAAAATTTTTTCTTGCTCAACCGTTTTTTAATGCCAATTTATCTAAGTTTTCAGTAGACCGTACACGTATACCTAGCATTGTATACGACTCGTTACAAAGTGACGTACTACCTACACTGTAAGTAAACACATGCGCCGGCGAGGCACTAACAATTAGCATATAAACTAGTCGCCATTACGTAGTCTATACTGAGTGTAAGCAACGGACGTGGGTTGGTGCACTGCCCGTTTGTGAAACAACCAAAAGTGGTCGTGGGTGGACATTTTGTGTTAGACTAGCTTTGTCCGCGGGTTTGTCTAATTAGATCAAATTTTTAGGTAGATTTAGTATCGTATGTGTCTTCCTGTATCTACTAATTAACTCTCTGTCAATTAAATTCGGTTACATAGAATGTAAGGTAGTTTAGCTGCGGAAATGTTTCAAAATTTTCAATGTTTTGGTGAAGGAAAACCTCGTGAAGAAACCGGCATGTTCTAGTTCCAATAATTGAAACTAAACCAAAGATATGAGACATCCACTAACCCGCACTGGGCCTACGTGATGGGCTATGGCTCACTCCCTCTCACAGAGAGGAGGCGTGGCCCAGCAGAGGGAACGTTAGAGATTGATTTTGATTATGGTTATGCTAATATTTAATTTAAAACAGATAAACTGTCAATTTCACAATCAGTATCGTTTGGGAGTTTTCGGGGCACTTCTGAGCAGCGGAATGTGCTAACTTGGTTACAGGACGCGAGGTCCTTAGGTCCTTGTTGTTTTTGTTTTTGATGATCTTGAAATACCCCAGATCTGATAATTGCTTCGTCCAATCCCTTTTGCAGAAGACGGATCTTCACAAGACTTTATGGAACACGAAAAGGTCACCAAACCAACTTTCCAGTCGTTTAAACGTGGTGGCCCAGTGGTAACGGCCGCTAGTTACCGTCGTATGTTCGAACCCAGACAGGCGCTTTACTTTGTGTAAATTATTTCATTACCACTGCTCTCAAAACGGTGAAGGAAAGCATCGTGAGGAAACCAGCATGTCCTAAAACCAAAAATTCAAAGACATGTGACATCTGCCAACTTGCACTGGGCCCGCGTGGTGGAGTACGACCCACTCCCTCTCACCAAGATGGGGCGTGTGTCCTAGCAGTGGAAACATTATAGGCTGATAATGCAAACGTAAACTAAAATGCCCAGTGAGTTAAAAAAAGCCTAAGATTCCAACAGTTTAGTACAATCATTGAAAATTCATTACATAAGCGATAAGGATTGCTGTAGGCCACAATTATAAAGCAACAATGAAACAAATGGAACAACATTAGTTAACGTTTCGTTAGTAGTAATGGAGGGTAATTACGAGAGGTTTTGTTTTAGTTATTTGGTCTTCTCTGATAAATCGAAAGCAGTAGAAGCAGGTACAGTTTCATATGTGGAGATGTATCAAATGGGGGGATTCTGATCTCCCATCGGCAAAGTTTTATCCACTATTTAACCCCTTTAGGGAGTGAATTTTCAAAAATTCTTCGTTAGTGCTTGCTTTTGCAATATTAGAAGGAACTCTAATGTAAAATTTGATGATTCTAGAACCAGCGGTTTAGGCTGTGCTTTATCTGATTCTTACTAGGTAAACAAGCCGTGTGCTCGATGTCTCTCCACCAATCCATTGCCTACTCTAGGATGCATATCCGGTACAGCTCGCAAATCCTTTCGTATCCTAAGGGCACGCTTCCTTACCATTACTGCGCCCCCCGGTCTACTCTTTGATATGCAATGGCCTCTGTAGCTCCATGAAACATGAGGCTACAGGGGCTAGTGCAAATCTTGGGGTTCATTCGATTTATCGAGTCTGGCTAAACCACGTTGGGGTCGGTGCATTTCATTCATTCATTCAGTAGGCAAGCCGTGTGGTTGATGGGATTTCTTATCGGGAAAAATGACGAAGTTCTACACAAACTTTTATCCCCTATTTAACACCAATAGGGGGTGAATTTTCAAAAAATCCTTCGTTAGTGATAACCTTTGTTACATAAAGAAAACTGCAAAATTTCACGATTCTAGAGCCAGCGACTAAGGCTTTGTCTGTCAATGAGTCATTGAATGAATTAATGAATTTTATTAAGTAGATGGTGAACTCCTCATCAAAATCCGTTACGTCGTTTAGTAGAACAACGCGTTCACGCAGACAAACACGAAAAGCGACTTTAAGAAGCAGCTGTTTCACTATCCGGGTTTACGCTAAGGCGTAAAACATTTATTCTATTTGAAGTACTATTTTATTTTATTGTTAGCACCTAAAACAATTTGTGAAGACTAGTTATACGAAACTCTCAAAAGTGTATCGTTCAGTCGGCGAATCGTTTGCCGTTGAAAAGTTTCATCAACGAAACCCTTCAAAGTGAATCGTTCTGTCGGCGAACCGTTCATCGGAGAAACGAATGCCGTATACCCGTTTCAGAATCACTGATCTGCCAGCCGCTTAAAAACCTAGTCATGAAAAATTCTTGATACCTTATCAGTAATGGCCAGTATCATACTCATCAACTGCCTAACCTTTTTTCCAACTATGTTGGGGTCAGATTCCAGTCCAACAGATGCAGCTGAATACCAGTATTTTACATAGAGCGACTGCCTGTCTGACCTCCACAACTCAATTACTAGATAACACAATACCCCTTGGTAAGACTGGTTGTCAGACTTTCGGGCTTCTGACTACCTGTAACGACTGCCAAAGATATACAAATGAGAACCGGGACCAACGGCTTAGTGTGCTTCCCGAGGCACGGAGGGCTTTCGATATGTAATAGATGGTCACCCATCCACAGACCGACCTCGGCAAGCGTCGCTTTACCTGTGATCAACTCATGCGGTTGCTATTATTCAATCACGAGACCCACCCACATACTCCACCGACCGTAATTGGTTTAAAACTCGAGCATTTTCAGGGTGTATATAATATATAGATGAAACACATTTTTATCCATTTTTGAACATCGGTAAACACAGTTTGTTTACCGCACAGTTTGTTTAACGATGTTTAAAAATAGACATAATAAACTTAAAATTACATATCTTTTATACCTTCAATATGTACTTAACTACGTTACTAATCGTTTCATAGTCTGTTTGCTTGTAAATTCAATCCAGTTTAATGTTAAACAAAAGCACCTTTAGTAGTTCACTACAATGGACAGTTTGTAGGGATATTGCCATAACTCGGTTCTACGGAACGTTGCTCGCAGCATGCACAATATTATTACTACAGGTGTTACGAGCTATCTTCATAATGATTCATTATGTTTATATGCAAAGTAATGCACCACAAAATTGACTGCCCTCAAATACTGCACACCTTTTATTTCCGTGCCCCCTCAAGAATTCCTCGCAGTGCAATTACACGACTCTGCCCGCCACAGAGAAGAACGGTTCAAGGCGCCAATTCCCCCTATGCAAGGTTGTAAATAGCTGCTGTGATCAAATCGATTTGCACTTTGAAAGTTTGGGCAAATTGAAGGCCAATTTTTTTAAACATCTTGTTGCATAACAAGATGTTTAAAGCTTTTCATTATTTCCCTTGAGGGGTAATGTGTTTACGTATAATAAGTAGGTACCTTATGTTGTTATATTAATTATTTATACCTTTAGACTTTCAGATAAGTAATAATAAAAATATTTAAAACTAGATTAATATCTTAAATTGTACAACTTCTTTATGCATGCGGAGTATGTCTGTAAGTGATTGTTGCACTTACATTTTTGCATGTAACTTTTAGCATACAACTTGTGTAAACTATCGTTGAGAACCAATAAATAAATAAATAATACATATTAGTTCAAGCTTGAGGTTTGCAAGCGAGCAATGGAGCGTAGCATTCTTGGAGTCAGATTTAAAGAGTCTGCCTGAAATGAAATTGTTTATCCTAAACTATTAAATGAGCAATATTTGTATATATATATAATGGAGGAGGGTATGTTTCTCTTTCGTTATTATCAGCCATATTTTAACTACTGTGGGCGTACTGTGGGTAGTGTTGGTTATTGCGCAATAGAAAAAACCGTTTGCAGTTCAGATCACATTATAATTTACTATCAAATTAATCACACTAGCAATTCACACACTGTCGGAACACGACGCAACTATTCGAAACGCGCGACAGTTTCTAAGCGTCTTCATTGCTTGACCGCCACCGATGAAGTCTGCTTTGCTTCGGCCGGTTCAAGCGTTATGTTGTAGACTCTGTCAAGTGCCGCTAGGCGGCGCTGGCGTCCCGATTAGTCAATTCAGTAACGTATTTGCGACATATAATAATATATATTTTTAATCACGTTCTCGAACATGTACGTAAGAAAAAAATTACATATTTTTAGTAAAAGAGGTGATAGACATAATTATTGTACAAGAAATAGGGATTTATTAGTTCAACCAGGTTTCAGACTGGCTAAAGTAGACTCATCTTTCATGGGGTACTGTTTAAAATGTTACAATAAAATTCCTCCCCACATACTTCAACTGAATGAGACGAAATTCAAATCTTGTATAAAACGCACACTATGTAGGCAGGCATATTATAAGTTAGGGGATTACATAATTGATAAAAATGCTTGGCTCATTGCTGGTCCTGCTCCACAAGCATAAACTAATTGATTAGCATTTGAAAATACCGTTGGAGCTGCTGAAGATTTTAAAAACTATCTTTGCATTGTATAAATTCAATGTCTTAGCATTGTATAATTGCATAGCACATGTGTGAGTACTATGTACCGACTGTAAAGCTACCATTTAGGTACTGGGTATGTCTTTCATTGACTTGAATGTGCCCTGGCGGCTGAGATTATGTCATGCTCACTCTAATGTCTCGCTGGCGGTGGCGCGTGTGTTGGATCATTTAGCTCCCTTCAAAATGGTTGAGCTGAATGGTGCTAATCCATGCGTCATGTTCGTGAACGGGCGCCGTCAGTAGAGACTGGTCATCTCTTAGCTGCCATGGCTTATTTTAATTTTTGAATTGTTCTTTGTTTTTTATATTTTTATTACGGACGCTTTTAACGTGCACGTCTTTCTACATTGTTCTCACATGTATAATTTCAACGTTAATGATGTACCAACATTTTGTAAAAAAAAAATTGATTTAAAAGAGTGTCCGTGGAGTTTCTTGCCCGTTCTTCTCCATAGGTACCTACTACGCTTTGGAATGGGCAACTAGCTTCATATTTCTGACTGACCGACTTCTTGACAATTCAAAAGTGCCTGTAAATGGTTTAATTGAAATAAATGCTTTGAGTTTGAGTTTCGAACAGCGAAACTCGAAACAGCTCTAACGATTTCGATGAAAGTTGCAATATAGGGGTTTACGGGGGTGATCGATCTAGCTAGGTCTCGTATCTGGGAAAATTCTTTTCCTCTATTTTCGAGCTCGGTCGCCCAGGTACTTATATCAGAATCACTTTTTCAAGTCAAATTAAATTAAATAAAAATAGCTGGATGAAGTCGACATTTCTTATCTGACTTTCCCTAAGATAGAAGAAAAAAATTGTATTTTTCTGGGGGGAAACAGAACGTCATTTTTTGTATGGGATTTTTGTATGAACTCAAGACCTTTGGACATTTTTAAACAAAAAATTGCGAAATCGGTCCAGCCGTTCTCAAATGATGCGCTTACCAACGAACAGCATTTCCCCTCTTATTCATAAACGTTGCTTAGAGTTAAATGATGTTACGTCAAAAATGTATGGTTAAACAGGCGCTAAGCATTACTTATCTTTAAGCAGCGTTTATGAATAAGGGGGTTAATTTTTATTTATTTAGAAATAGCTGAAATCAGACTCGACTGATTGTACTTATCTCAGATTTTATTTACCTTTTACTTAACCACTTTACTTTCGCTTAAATTCGCAAGAAGATAAAATTCTCTTTTTCATTATTTTATGAATATTCCCAAGTTGTTCTTTAATTTTTATAACATGCAAACGGTCTGCAGAATAAGATTCTACTTAAAAACGGGTCTGTTTAAGATGTTTCTTAGTATTTCTTTGAATACAAATCATTCTTAATCACCAAGTTCAGGCAGCGAACGAGGCCACGCTCGGAGCTTGAGCACAAAAACGATTTTGTACTGTCTTAAGAATATCGTTTTTCACGCGAACATTCTTGTTAAATCGTAGGTACATCGTAGGTATGGAAATGGTTTCAAACTCTGGGTTTACAAAACCAAAATCATTTTAGATTGTTATAGGGGTGTCTGATGTACCTAGTACAGAATTGGAAATAACCATAACATTTACATAGTTTATGATGAGCCATGCAACATTCTTCATGCATTCAGCATAGAATCTCAAAATCGGTAAAATTGCATAAATTCAAATTCAATTCAAAAGTCATTTATTCAAACTAGGCTGAAAATCAGCACTTTTCGAACGTCAAAATTACATAAGACAGTCCCCCAAAAACGCCCACCCTTCACCACTTCTTAGTGCTTTAGCTGGGAAGAAGAAGTGGCGCAACAAACTCCCCAGCAGCACAGCTGTCTGAATAGTTAGAAGAACATGATTCTATACAATAGTAATAATTTACTTTACGCAACACAAAACATTAAATTAAATTATTTTCTATATGTCACCTAGCACACGCCAATATACCAACAACAAAAAAGTAAAAAGAACTTAATACCCGAATGAAAGCCTCCAGGCATAAAGGGCATGCCAAATTACAAATGATAAACTAGCGAACTAGCTAACAATCGAAGTAAAATAAATAAACAGTTAATTACTAATAACAACAACAAAAACCATGGTCAGCAAGACGACCAGTCACCACAAGCAGCACCCGTTCACGAGCATAACGCAAAGATATACATCAAGGCATACATCAGTTATAACAGGACAACATAAATTCACGCTTTGTTTCCTCGAACGGTTGGGCAGAGGTGTACCCATAGAGTACAGCCACAGTTCGCCAGTTATGTTTAAGTCCTATGTAATGGGGGGCGAGCCTATTGCTGTCAACCGGGCACAAATCCATACTCCGAGCTGCTACTGAGAAATTTCAGATAGAAAAACCAAATACCACTTTGCCTGACACCAGGCACACCACCAGACAGATCAGACAGACCTGGGGCCGTATTACGACGTATTAATGCCACCATTATTCCAGTGTGAGTGAGAGACGGAGCTATACAAGGCCGCTAGCACCATCCTTTTTTGCAGTGGCATAATGATGGCATTAATACTTCATAATAAGGCCCCAGACTAGCACACTTCCATTGAGTAACACATTTTCGTAAATTAATAAGACTAAACTGTTTCATTTTGACAGTTCAACAACATTCATTGCGTTATTTACGTTGTTGAGCAGATTTTTTTTCGAACTTATGAAGCAATCTGTTTCAAAATGATTCAGATTGTGATTGATCGTGTATTACGTAATGCGGGCCTGACTCTTACATCAGATATTACCCAAATATTTACTTATCTAGGCTAAGATGGATGTTATTCCCATTCCCACGATATTTATTTTTTCAAAAGCGAGTGAACGATGGGTTATCCCGTCTGCAAAAATGAACTTCCCTACATACTTTCATCTCCTATTAATCAAATCCTTCCTTACTGCTACCTTCGTTATAAGCTTCTTGACTCAGCGGTTTAGGTTGTGCGTCGTTTTTATTAAGAAGAAGATTGTTGGCTTTTTCAACTTCCGAAATAGGACTGCTTGCAGTTTATTCGAAAATTACACAGCCATTCAGCCATGGATTACAATCAGAATGTATAGTATTTATTTCATTATATGCTGCACCGGTTGACGTCATAGAAAGAAAATACGTTTATTTGCGGTAAATATGACGCAAAGAAAAAAAAACACGAGAATAACAAATTGGGGGAAAATATGCGTCACATCCACGCAAAACGGCCATCGCTCAGCATAATGCTACGACCCTATGCGAGACAGAGCCCCAGCGCTGGTTTTCAGCGACTTCACTTCAACGCCGGCTGTCGCTTAAAACCAGCGCTGGGGCTCGCATAGGGTCGCAGCATTATGCTGACCGATGGCCATTTTGCGTGGATGTGACGCATATTTCCCCCGACTTGTTCTTTTCTTGCAAATAAACGTACCTATATTTTTTCTTTCTTTTTCTTTTACAATGTCCTGCTCATTTTACAGGCATGGAACAAATACAAAAACAAAACAGTAACGAACAATGAGGACAAAGATCAGAATCCATTCGCTACTTATTGCATTGCTCGGATTTCCTTTATCCCTCGCCCGTTCATTCCTGTAGCATTTCTCTTTGTGTTCTAGCATATTGTGGCCAATATGTCGGAAACTTAATATAGGTCGTAATGAATCCTCGTATTCTATGTTCCCGGGTGAGCTGGAAAAGGCAATCAGACTGGGTAGCTACTCGATAAGTTATAAGAGCGTTTGAATAGGGATGTTGACTTGCGAAAAAAAAAAGGAAACTATTTAGTCCGTCAGTCAGATAATAAAAAAATATTAGACACGTAATTTTTGCTTTATCATATTGATAAAAAATGGTTTAGATAAAACGTATTAAAGTTGGGGAGTGGGCTCGCTACGTCACAAGTCAGTATAAAATCTACCGGGGAGTGACGTCATGCCGACGTAACGTATTGCTGTAATCTTTTAATTATGTAAAAAAAGAAAAAAAAAACGTGTCCAGTATTTTTTAATAATCTACCTGACGGACAAAAACAAACATTTTTAGTCAACATCCCTATTGGTAGAAGTTTCTGGCACGTAATAAAATAATCACTTATTTGTCGTAATAATGGTAGATTTGGGATTAAAATACTGCTGGGATTTGTTAATGAAATAGCAATAATGTTATCTTATATCCAATACTATTAAACGAGCAATATTTTTTATATATCACGTTCTCGAAAACGGCTGTAACGATTTCGATGAAAGTTGCAATATAGGGGTTTACGGGGCGAATAATCGATCTAGCTAGGTCTCATACCTAGGAAAATTCGTTTTCCCCGTATTTTCACCTGAGCAGAGCTCGGTCGCCTAAAATGTAGAACAAGATGGCTACCTTAGAATAATGACATGGCAGCATGGAATTAGTAAGTACCTACTATCATGGCAGCATGGAATGAGTAAGTACCTAATACCATGGCAGCATGGAATTAATAAGTACATACATGGAGTTAGTATGAACTTTCCTATACTATTAAATGAGCATTCTCTATTTTCACCAGACCAGAGCTCGGTCGTCCATTGTATTGATATAAGATGAAGCATCTGTACATATTACTTTTAGGCTCTCGTGCAGATGGTATGTTACGTAAAGTGATAAACATTTGCAATTTCAAATAAAATACCAATGAATTTGATGTACCTACTATGTAGGTACAGTGCGTTAATTATAACTTGACGGCTGATGCAATTGGTAGCACTGAATTTTGCAGTCATGTGATCGGTAGTAGTTCTGTCAGTTGCCATTTTGAACTCAAATTATTATTGTACTAAGACTGCAACATTCAGTGCTCAATGCAGCGTCAAGTTAAAATGAACGCACTGTAAGTCTAATGTAGCTGTTATTCAAATGGCATCGATCGATACCCTTCAAGTATAAGTTCAAACCAAAAGGTAACCAGTTGCTTGGCGGCAGAAATAACTTACCGTGGTTGTGGCAGTACTTCCACATGAGGAGCTGAACTTTTACTCAAAGTCAAAGTCAGATAATTTACTTCAATTAGGCCCTTATAAGGCACTTTTGAAAGTCAAAATTTACAAAAAAATTGAATTGATTCTAGTTAGCCCTTTCAAAAGGTAGTTTTCGCATGAAGAAGAATGGGCAAAAAACTCCACCGTAACTCTTTTGAAATGTTTTACAATATTTTGTATAGGTACATCTTATATATAAAATTCTCGTGTCACAATGTTCGTTCCCGTACTCCTCCGAAACGGCTTGACCGATTCTCATGAAATTTTGTGAGCATATTGAGTAGGTCTGAGAATCGGCCAACATCCATTTTTAATAGAAAAAAAAAAAATTAAATTACTAAAAAAATATTTATATGGCAAAACAACGTTTGCCGGGTCAGCTAGTTAGTTATATAATTATATGCGAAGACTATGCACCTAGAATAAAATGACTATGCCACAATAGGCAAAAATAATAAAAAATTAAGCAACAACAGATAAATTAATTATGTGATAGATACATGGTGCTCACATATTTACAAACATTGTAAAAGTAGACGATTTTCCTAAAATTTTACAATTAATAAGTCACACGTACTAAACGTGATTCTCTTTTTTTCAAGCAATTTTGTCACGAAATGTTCGCTTAAATATCAAGCTTAACCATTTGTCTCCATGCAAGAGAAAAACTAATATTATAAAGAGGTAAAATTTGTAAGTTTGTATGTACCTACCTAGGGTTTAATCTTCGGAACTACTGATACCGATTCCGAAAATTCTTTCACTAATAGGAAGCTAAGAGCAGTGGTGGTCCAGTGGTAACGGCCTTAGGTTCGAACCCAGGCAGGCGCTTTACTTAGTGTAAATTATTTCATCACCGCTGCTCACCAAACGGTGAAGGAAAACATCGTGAGGAAACCGGCATGTCCTGGAAACAAAAATTCGAAGACATGTGACATCTACCAACCCGCACTGGGCCCGCGAGGTGGATTACGGCCCACTCCTTCTCACAGAGGAGGCCTGTGTTCCAACAGTTAAAACATTATAGGCTGATTATGTAATAGGAAGCAACAGTATTGCCAAATGTCTAAGTATATTTTATGTTAAAACAAGAAATTTTACCCCACAAAGTCGCGGGTAGAATTTAGTCCTGAATAAAAGCCTATCGGACTTTTCCCGGTTCCCCGGGAAATCTATTGAATCCATTTTCAATACAGATTGAAATGGGATTGGTTGGATTTGATTGTCTGTTGTTTCGGTCAACCAATTACAACAGCTTAAACAGGATTTGAAGGCAGATTTACAGACAGATTAGAGTGGCATCAGGCTTTTGGAAATTGGTACATAGTTGAGCACAGTTTTCGTATTGGCATGAACTAATAATTTATGAAAAGACTTGATATAACTCATAATATCACGTTTGTATTGATATTCGAAACTTACCCATTAAACGATTTAAAAGTTGTATTAAAACCAAACTTAGTAAAGAAGGGTACTATAAAATTTCAGATTATTTAGAAGATAAAAAAGCGTGGGATTGAGCTGCTCGCTCTGCTAAGCCTTGTGATAAAACCATAAAATTTTACATTTTAATTATTATATAAATCATTAAAAATACCAGTTTTATATACATAGACATTGTTGAAAATTATATACAAAATAACATGATTACTTTGTAAAGTATTATATTGTTTTAATTATTGTGAATGTGAGGACTATGTGGATATTTTATTTTTATTGTTTTTCCTCTTTCTATAATTTTTTCTTTCTCAGTTAGTTTTAATGATGGTCTGGCAGTTTGAGTACTTTATAGTTTAAGTGACCTACCCAAATGTCCTTTCTTTGGTATCGTTCGTCGAGTTGAGCTCCTTAAGTTCTGAGTTGAGCTCCACGATTACTGACAAATGCTTGCACTGACTGGACAGGTCCACTCAAATCTGTGTGGTTCTTACCTCAAAAGACCATTTCAGACACTAATCCTCATAATGGCCTGACCAAGATTATGTCTGGACTTTAAAAGAGACTGTGACCTCTGAGTTTGTTTCGGCCTTTCTTCTCAGAGTAGTCAGATAGGAAACGCCGAACTCATCTAGCATTTTCTTCTTTTTTTTTTTTTTTTTTAATATGACATGTAAAAGTGATTGCAATATCCTATTTACAGAATAAACAATTTCATTTCATTTCATTCACCAAAGGGTGGGCAGAGGCGTACCTTTTGATTATATTTCAGATTCGAGCATTACATTAGTGAGTTAGAAGAACCGATCATTACAGTGCGCAACCTGTAATGATACAATGTGTAACATTACATTCACCGGGACCATTTGCCTGTTAGTGGGAGCACCCGTGATACAATTTGTAACTTGAATCTTATAGAATCTTGGATTGTAACATTACAGGCGAATGCTCGTCGGTGAGTGAGGTAGTATTGTAACGTTGCACAAAATGGCATCTTGGATTCTAACATTACAGGCGAATGCTCCGGTGAGGGGGTTGCGGGAAACTCCGAAAGGGATACCGTGGCCCCTGGAAACGTACAGGCAACTGAAGGAACACGGGTGGGTTTTAGTCAGTAAGAGTCTGACACGCCCTCCCGCTCCGCCCAGCGGGAAAAGTTATTTGATAATTTCCCACCCAAAAAAAAAGGAGCGCCTTCAGAAGTGTACATAACTAGCGAAAATAATTCATGCTGTGGTAAAACATATTAACCAATCTGAGATATAGTCAGTAGTACGGCCTTGTCACAGTAATTTTACCTTTGACATAAACCCTATTTCAACGAGAATAAAGATCACTGTGATGCAAAATTAGAGGTAAAATAACTGTGAGAGGACATTAGCAGTGCTGACTGCATTGAGAGCCGACGTGCATTTAAGTAATTCTTACCAAACAACTAACACACTTACAGTAGCAATGGCTTTCATTTTCACAGTTCAACAACATTCATTGCGTTATTCACGTTGTTGAGCAGATACATTTTTGAACATATGAAGCAATGGATTAACAGCAGAGGGCCTACACCATTCTTCCCGTGCAGTATAATAACGCTTTTAGGGTGCTGTTGGGGCTCCCGCGGTTCTGTAGTGCATCGGGCATGTTTGCCGAAGCAGATACGGATAGCTTTCAAGCAATTATGCGAAAGAGAACAGCATCCCTGATGACAAGGATGCGAGGGAGCTTCAACAGCATTTTAAAGGTGATAGCGGACAAGCCTGATTGCCCATTCCTGGAGCCTGTAATGCACAGCTGCAGGTCCGGTGCAGCAGGAAGCGGAATTAATTATAAGTATCGGTTTTTAAATTAGTTTTATTTTGTTTTGTTTTAATTTAATTTGTAATTAACATTACTAGCGTAGTTTATAAGTTTTACTGAATTTTAAAAAATATTAAAAAATAAAAAAGTAATTAACAAAACCCTTCCAAATCATTCAGAATGTCATTGATAGTATGTTGCTGCGCAATCAGGGTGCTGGTGGTGAAACATTACCTCACTATTTTATCCCGTATGTCAAAGCTATCAATTATATTTGAAACTACTTTCTGCCAAGTATGAAACTATGAAGATTATGTCGTCAAAGCAATATTAGTAAGTGGTTCCTTTTTATCAGATTAAAAAGCTGCCAAGTGCGATTCAGACTCGCACACGAAGATTTCCGTACCACCGTATAATATTTAACCCTACATTTTTATTTTTGTAAAAAAGAACACGTTTTTTGCACACTTATTTTTATTATTTGTTGATATAGCGGCCATTAGGACACTATAATAATTTCACGTATCTATGTCTACCTATTACGGTTTAAAAGATTCAGCCTTGTGACAGACGGACGGACCGACAGCGGAGCCTTAGTAAAAGGCTCCTGTTGGCACCCTATGGGTACGGAGTCCTCAAAATGGCAGCGTCAGTTAGCTGGCTCGTAGTAGTCATTCGCAATAGATATCTGGGAACATACTAGTTGGTTCTATGGTGTTTTTCATGGATATATTTCCGTCTTGGCATTTTTATTAGTTGAGTCTAATATGAAGCGGTTAGCAAATACGCATAGATATTTGTTTTTCGATATTGTGTTTGGGCTTATTTTACTTGATTCGCCAGTAACTTTGTTGTAGGTATAGAACAGCCCGACTTTGGAAGTTGGCGGTTTGATACCCCCGTGCTTCGGAAAGCACGTTAAGCCATTGGGCCTGCGATTGATGTCTCTCCAGTCGTGTCGGATTGCCGTCCCCTCAGAGTGTGAGAGTGACGGAAGAGAGAGTGCACCTGTCGTCACCCTCCCCGCTAACTGTCCTAACTAACAATTGATATTTTTCCAGGGCAACAGTTTTCCAGTCGGGCGCTACAATCATGTTAATGAATTAATAACTTTTTTTATATTGTTCTTGGCTTACTCTTTGAGTTAGTAGTTGCCCTAAAGCCCTAAGGCCATAATTTTTTTTTTCGAAAAGTTGTGGACACGTACGTTATGTCAGTGCAGATACGTCAGTTTGTGAGATACAACAGTTAGCGGGGAGGGTGACGCTGTGTCTGCGTACACACTTGTCTTGTGCACTATAAAATCTCCCGCGCCGAAGACTAGTTTCCGCCGAGATTGGCCGTCATGGCCGAAATATGGTCTGGGGGACTATTTAATGTTATACAAGCATTATAAATTGTTTTTAGCAAGCGTAGTGCAGTTAACTCCAACGCCGGCACCACATCTCCGCCGCGAAACCATAGCAGCTAAACCGCAGTAGTTCAATTCAACTGACTCGCGTCATGTTAGGCCATTCGAAATTTGAATAGCGGAATATTTCGCGAGCCAGTTGAATTGAACTACTGCGGTTTCGCTGCTTCGGTTTCGCGGCGGAGATGTGCTACTGGCGTAAAAGTCTGTACTTATTTTCTCTTCACAGACAAATTCCAGCTGGAAAATACCTCAATAACAATACATTTACGAAAGACTTAAGGTCATTTCACAACTTTAAAACCAATAAAAGCACAAAACATTTTCTTGTTTTAAAACTTTACAAAACTTTGCACATTTCGTCTCCACAGACTTGCGTGAAACCAATATTTTTTCACGAAATTCTTGAGGTTTTATACCAATACCCGTCCCGTCTGGCCAATAAAAAAGGGGCGAACAAAATAGCCGTTGACTGGACGCTTTTACATTCAAATTAAATTTATTTTTGAAAGCATCGGATGGCAAGGCGCGGTTGATTTACATATAGTTTTTCTATTGGAGTGTTACTTGCAGAACCGTCGGGTTATCGCCCTTGGAGCAACGATGTGTAAACTGTGATGATTGATGGCACCAAACCCTTGTGGTTTTTTAATATTTTTGCGTTCAACGAAGAGTGGTATTATTGATATTCTGATCGTGTTTTGTTTTTAGCTTAATTTGAATGTGATGGGCTTTTGTTTTTTTATTTTGTGACAAGTCGTGTGCTCAATGGTATTTCACATCGGCATAAATGAAAAACTTCCATAAAAAAACTTCCATTGCATTTGCATATTTAACCTCTTTGGGAGATGAACTTTCGTGAATGTGCTCACTTTCATGAACTCTTATATGCACATGCTTCTAGTTCTAGAGTCAGCGGTTTAGACTGTACGTTGTCAGTTGAAAAATTTTAGATTTTTAGAAATAAAGTTCTTATAGGCTAGCGTATTTTTTTCTTATATCCAGGTACATTGTAATACTTAAATATTTAATTTATCTACAGAACCTAAGTATACCATTGTCTTCTCCATGAAGTTTCCAGTAGTGTCTTGTTCGTGAAAGGGCGCCGTCTCAGATACTGGCTCTTATCTACTTGCCACAGCTTAGTATCACTTGCAATTTATTTAAATTTATGTTTTTTTTTGGTACAAAGTTCTGTAACGCGGCTTGCGGTAGGAGTTGCCTGGTAGAAATCGTCACGTAAGGAAAAAGCGTTATGCCCTCTGCATGCGACATTCTCTCTCTCTTTCTAAAATTTGAAATTCGATTCTGTTTATTATGGACGCTTTT
Organism: Xanthia icteritia; assembly: GCA_949128155.2. Classification (NCBI taxonomy): domain Eukaryota; kingdom Metazoa; phylum Arthropoda; class Insecta; order Lepidoptera; family Noctuidae; genus Xanthia; species Xanthia icteritia. Next base: position 19,233,988 of record OX421934.2, on the reverse strand, counting down.
AACGTGCACGTCTTTATATGTCGTTCTCACGTGTATAATTTTAACATGAATATTAGTAGAAACCAATATTTTGATTTAAAAGAGTGTTCGAGGAGTTTTTTTTTTCGTAGGAACCACAACTACGCTTTGGAATGGGCAACTAACTTCATCTTTCTGACTGACCGACTTTTGGACAATGCAAAAGTCCCTGTAATTGGTTTATTTGAAATAAATGTTATTTTTAATTTAAGTTCATATGTTCATTGAATTCAATTTACTGATTCTAACACTAAAACATATTTATATGTTGTACAAGTATGTAAAGGAAAAAAAAACATGTTTTGAGTTTGAGTTTGAATGTTATATTAATCTTCTTACATTCGCTCTATAGTCCTTGTAGCATAATCAGCCTACAATGTTCCCACTGCTTGAACACAGGCGTCATCTCTCTGAGAGGGACTGGGCCGTAATCTACCACGCGGGCCCAGTGCGGGTTGGTAAATGTCACATGTCTTCGAATTTTTGGTTCTAGGACATGCCGGTTTCCTCACGATGTTTTCCTTGACCGTTTTGAGAGCAGTGTTGATGAAACTATTTCCACAAAGTAAAGCACCTGTCTGAGTTGGAACCCACGAGTCCTACAACTCATAAGTCAGGCCCTTGTATTGCTGAAAGATGAAAGATTATGATCGACGTTTTAAATCAACAATTTAACCACTTTGAAGTTCTTTTATACTTTACATGCATGACTGATTTTATATTATTCTCCCTCGGTTCACCGCTTTTCTCTCAACTTTTCACAATGTTTATTATATTAAACCTTTATACAGAATTCATGGCGTGTGTCTCGTATTTATTTGAAACAAAATTAAAAATCTTTTAGATTATTGAGATGAAAAACTGTATAGCTGTGTAAAATACGAGATAACTTACGTGTAAAATAAGATTCATTCAAATAAATAGATACACTTTACGTGACCAGAGGGCTAGCTCGTTCTCTGGCCAAAGAATTAGCATTGACATTCAACATGGCAATGCTGCCAGTCTTCTGCGCATCGGATAAATCCTTCGACGCCTAAGATCTTTTGTTTTTGTATTTATTTGTATAAATAGTTAGTCATTTAATTTAGTACCTATTGTAAATAGTCAGTTGTGTTATACATTGAATATAATAAAAATAATATTGGAGAACTAAAACCTAAAAGACTCTTAGATCCTTCCACTTTTTTACTTAGTTAGATAATATCACACTTCGCAACTGAGTAAAGCTAAAACAAAACACGTTCTAAGTATTTCTCGCCAATAAAAGATCAATACAATAACATACGAGTTTACTATGGACAGTCGCAAATGGAATCAATCCATTGTGGCGCAAACAAAGTTGTTCGTGCAATCTAAAAGTTATTGTTTCGACAAACTCGCTCAGTTAAACGACAAAGTTGTCCTTAAAAGTTACTGGAACTGTTTATTGTGTTCGGATCAGAAAGAGCTGCTAGATTTTGTTGGCTGCGGGTCTAACAATCGGTTCCTATATTCAATAAACGAATATTTTTGTTAACCAATCGTTAGGCGCTATTAACACCACCAGAACTTTTGAATGACCGTCCTTTACATATCGAGAGCCCTGCGTGCCTCGGAAAGCACGTTAAACCGTTGGTCCCGGTTGTCATTCGTAGATCTTTGACAGTCGTCACGGGTAGTCAGAAACCCAAAAGTTTGACAACCAGTCTTACCAAGGCGTATCCTGTCACTCAGTTTCTGGGTTGTGGAGGTCAGATAGGCAGTCGATCCATGTAAAATACTGGTATTGAGCTGTATTCGGTTAGTCTGGAAGCCTATCCCGACATAGTTGGGAAAAGGCTAGACAGATTGATTGAACTTTTGAATGGTTAAAATTTTGTAGGTAATTGATATGAGTATTGCCTTATTAGGAGTTCCAATTTATAAAGTTAGGTACACCTAGAAATTGTTATAGCATGTTTATCGCATGCATGCCTGACGCATTGTCACAGAAGGAAGCGATATACCAAATAGGTAGGTAGGTATAAATGAAAAAGTTAACTTGGTATTAAGTATTTTAACTTTTATGGTCAGGTCAGTTTTTAAGCGGAATGTGCGTCAAATATTGTTAGGTATTGTGTTAACACAACTATTAAAAGGATAAAAGTTTTTAGCGAATGCTAATAGACATGACATTATATACCTTTTTTTTTTGTCTAGTAACTTCTTCCGCTCTGGGCGGAGCGGGAGGGTGTGTCAGACTCTTACTGACTAAAACCCACCCGTGTTCCTTCAGTTGCCTGTACGTTGCCACGTCCGAAAGGAATATCGGACTTTCTCGCGACCCCGGCAGGCATCGATCCTAGCGGATCCCGTCAGTTGTGCTGTCATCTCTTCGAGGAGCGCGTGGAACACAACGCGCCGCCGACCCGGGCCTGGTCCTTATCGGACGGCGAGTTACCCATTGCTCACCATCTGCAAGCCCGCGTCTACGGTGGTCGGGAGCGGGAATCGGCCTGCGATTCCCGACGCCATGACATTATATACGTACAATTCCAATTTCAACTATTTATTAGTGGCTTTTATGGACAGGATATTAATTCAGATTTGTTACAGTTGAGATGGCAATCATGTTATTTGGTTTAAATAGGTTTTTTTTTATTTTTTATATAGATTCTTTTATATTTTGTGAATGTGAGAACGTTGTAGGTTTAATAGACTAGATTTGCAGACCATTTTTTATTTTGTTAAGTACCTGGTACTTGTTGACAGGCTTGCGCTGTCCTGCCATACCTATTATCACTGTAATTTGAATACATTGCAAAAGCCAATTAGTTTTAAAAGAATAACCGTGGAGTTTCTTACCCGGCGTTTTTCCATAGGAAACGACCAATTGGAACCGTTGACCTAGCTTCTGACGTTTCATAAGTGCCCATGTAGGTTTATGTGGAATAAAATATTGCGATTTTGATTTCTTTGTAGGTCAAATAAAGTGTTATTTCGTTGTAATACCTTTTCTCTGTTTTGTGCAGTCACAAATTGATATACTGCGTCAATTTGCCGTGTTATAGCCATGTTATACAACTATCAAAGAATGACAGCTATGATTTGAACATACGGACAATGTAAGAGTGTCTAAACTGAAAGTGGGCAACGTCGCAAACAGCTGTCAAATATTTCGCTGTTTTGATTAATTTGGCAATATTACTGTATGGAAATAAGAAATATGGGTAACTAGTGAACATACATACAGCTATTTGCGACGTTCGTTGCCCTCTTTCATTATAAACGCTCTTAAGTCGGTAAACAATGAATTTACCTGCCTGACTATACTTAGTGCGTGGGTTTATATAGATTAAGGGGATTATTTATAAACGTTGCTTAAAGTTAAGTAATGATTAGCCACTGTTTAACCATAAATTTTTGACGTTTGAACGTCACTTAACTTTAAGCAGCGTTTATAAATAAACCCCATATAGATCTAATTTTACACAATATCGGTCTGATCTCGACCTTCAATTCAGTACTTATGACATTTCACGGGTAGTACAGTCACTGACTTTAATTGATAAGCCACTTTCAAACTTTCCAATTTTGCAGTTTTATACATTCACGAGATTACACGATTAAACACGAACTCAAACCGCATGCTCGTCAACAAGATGACAAATTACTAATAATCGGAAATAGTCTTATCCATAGAGGTTGACTAATAATTGGTTGGTTGTTTGTCAATAATAAATGAATACAATGTTGCATACGTTTATCCAATCTATTTGATACTGACCTCCTTTGAATTAGAGCTCATTAAATACTCGTTATTTCTGAAAACCTATCTGAGACCAAAGAGTAGATATATTAACTATAACATAATTGTCATGAACGTCATCTTCGGATAAAATCGTAGGTCCGAGTTTTTCCGTTGTTGAAATGACCAATCATAATTTCTCCGTACGCTAACGTTACTATCGCTACGATAAAACAATTGTCGCTTGGTTACGGTTGGTAGATCTGCAATTGTTTGAATTTGGGTAATGACTCTGCTATCAAGTTTGTATTTCTAGCTCTTAGGTTAGCCAACCGTAAATATTGCATACGTGTATTGATGTACACGCCTGTCAAACACTCATTAGAAATAATTTTCTGCTTCTATAATACGAAGACGTATGACTTTCCGTGTCTGGCTGGATGAACGAGTACAACCGACTAAACCCGATTTGCATCACACGGTATTTTAGCCGTGCCGAACAGTGGCAAGTGGCTCATCAATTAAAGTCCGTGACTAATACATACCTAACCTAATCTGCGTTCGCAATTTATTTGCCAAACATGTAAACAAACACGAGTTTTAGGAAAAACAACTGTAATGCCTACATATAAGGTTCAGTTTGCGCTACAACTTCATATGTTTTATGACTTTTTCAACAGCACTAGTCAGTCTAAAATCAACTTTATTTAAACTACCATAAAGTTGATGTTTGTTTAAGTGGAAATAACATCAATTGGAAATAAGGTTAAAAATAGACCTTACAGTCAAAATTAACTATGTAGATATCCGTTTAAACTTTGTTTTACTTCGTACCCTTTGCAGCCCCGGGGAGATATGCGGCCAAATTAACAGAAGAGGTGCCTAAAGGTGCCAGAGTTGCTATTACGGGGGAATTTAATATTTTCCATTTTGCCTGTACGAATAACTTACTAATGAATGCTAAAGTGGAAAGGAAGCATTTTAATGTTGAAATAGAAGGATACGTAATTGTAAACGTGTTGTTTTTCTGACATAAATCCGATATTGATTTGACACTGAATTGATATTGAATGAGGGCCATGTAATAGATATGTCGCAGTAGGATGGTTGAAGCCGTGATATAGTTATATCCCTAGGGATATCTAGGGATATAGCTATATATCTTCCGTAATATAATTAATTTAAAGCGGTTAATAACTGTCTTACTAGGAGTAAAACTATGATACCAGCACGATGTAGTAATATAACTATTAGGGGACTCCAACCAAACAGGTTAGGTTAGAACTGTGACCAACCACGCGCGAGCCGAGCGAGCGCTACGTCCAAATTGGTCACAGTAACAAAATTAGGGCACTCCGACAGTTATGAATCGTTTTGATATGACCATATTACGGTATATACAAATACATTAATATTAATATAGAACATGAGAAACATAGGAAAATCCTTTTTTGATTAAAGGAACACATGGCTTAATAAAACCTGTCTGGATCGATCGTTGTGCAAGGTTTTATTGCACTAAAAGTGCCTTCAATCCTTGGTTGGCGACCCCTCCAAATTCCATGCCTTGGCAAGCATGTTACATAAGCCGTCTGTCCTGGACTCCTGGCAGTCATGCAAATATTTGTTTGGTTTGATAAAGATAAAGATAAAGATATGTTTATTTGTAAACATGTGTAACATTATACGTATAAATGCAAATGTGGATGTAAAAGTGAAAATCTGTAAGTTTCAACATGTTTTGCCACCATTGGCGTACAAAATAAATTATGGCCACTTGAAATATAGCAAAATCAAGAAAGAGAAAAATAAAAAAGCACAACAAAATTAAAATATAACACAACTAGATTAGAAACTATCATTTAAAAAATCTTTAACATAATAGTAACATTTTTCAGTAAGTAACTTCTTAAGTTCTCTTTTGAATAAGTTTGGCTGGTTTATACTTTTAATAACCTCTGGAATCTTATTATATATTAATGGTGCCATACAAAACACGCTTTTATGAAGGAGTGCTGTTTTTGCAGAGTGAGGCTGTAAGAAGTTTTTATATTTAGTACGTCTATTTCTAGTGACATTGTCTGACAAAAGAGGAAACCAGTGAGGATTGCTTCTAACAAATAAAGCTATTTCTATGATGTATAGAGGAGACGGAAGTGTCAGTATATGGTATTTTATAAACATTGGTTGACAGCTGTCGGTATTTTTGATGTTAAACATAGCCCGAATACAACGCTTTTGCATTTTAAACACCATTTCGGTGTTTGTCGAATTACCCCAAAATATTAGACCGTATCTAAGCACCGATTCAACAAGTCCATAATACGCCGTGAATAATGCGTCTCTACTCACTGTTGGTGCCAGTTTGTACATCGCAAAAGATAAACTACTTATTTTTGTACAAAGGTCTTCTGTGTGACATTTCCAATTGATTCTACTGTCAATCTTTAAACCGAGGAATTTGGCTGTTTCTACTCCATTTATTATATTATTATCATGTAGGTATTAATTTAAATTTAATTGAATTTTGAGGCCTTTGACTGTAGTTAATTACGTTTGTTTTATTTATATTAGCTCCCTTCAAAATGGTTGAGCTGAATGGTGCTAATCCATGCGTCATGTTCGTGAACGGGCGCCGTCAGTAGAGACTGGTCATCTCTTAGCTGCCACGGCTTATTTTAATATTTTAATTTTTGAATTGTTCTTTGTTTTTATATTTTTATTACGGATGCTTTTAACGTGCACGTCTTTCTACATTGTCCTCACAAATGTATAATTTCAACATTAATGATGTAACCAATATTTTGTAACAATTTTTTTATTTAAAAGAGTGTCCGTGGAGTTTCTTGCCCGTTCTTCTCCATAGGTACCTACTACGCTTTGGAATGGGCAACTAGCTTCATATTTCTGACTGACCGACTTCTTGACAATTCAAAAGTGCCTGTAAATGGTTTAATTGAAATAAATGCTTTGAGTTTGAGTTTGAGTTTGAGTTTGAATTATTTTTAGATTATTATTGATTAACCATGTTATTATAGATTTTAGTGCTTTATTTATGTCGTTTTCAAATTGATTTTTATCATTACATGTAATATTTACTGTGCTGTCGTCTGCAAATAATGTCATAGGTTGCACAGTTGCTTTAGGGAGGTCGTTGATGTAGGTAATAAATAGCGTAGGTCCCACTACGCTGCCCTGGGGAACACCATATCTAACATATCTTACATTGGATCGGTATTGTTCTTCTTTTTTAGTTTTTGTGTTAAATTTTGTAATTTGGGTGATTTGTTTTCGATCAGTTAAGTAAGATCTAAATAGTTCTAAAACGTTCCCTCTTACACCGTAAGCCTCCAATTTACTAGCCAGTATTTTGTGATCCACATAATCGAAGGCTTGTGTCATATCGCAGAAGATGGAGCACACAGGGGTAGTTTTATCAACCGCAGTCATAATATTTTTTAAAAACTCAAAAATAGCCATATTTATATTTTTATGTTTTTGAAAGCCTTTTTGTTCGCTGCATAAGATATTGTTATTTTCCAAGTAATTATTTAATTCTATATTGTAATAAGTTTCAAAGATTTTAGAAAATATAGAAAGCAGAGCAATGGGTCGATAATTTTCAACTAATTCTTTA